>CM066328.1:171203650-173603650 GCA_033807585.1 Hydrophis major
TGGAAATGGCGGGAATGCATACAGAAGTCCCAGGGGCCAACAACAGTGGAGTGAATTGAACTTCTCCACTCCTTGCGAGGGGTACCTGGAAAAAAAATCTTGGGAGCTGAGCGTTGAGGGGGAAGCGAACAGGTCCACCACTGGCTATCCAAATGTCCTAACCGCCTCTTGAAACAGGGTGGGATGGAGGCACCACTCCGACTGATCGATCGTGGCCCTGCTTAGCAAGTCTGTGTATTCAACAGGCCCGAAATGTGCTCTGCTCTGATGGAAAGTAGGTTGCTCTCTGCCCAACGACACAAGAACTCCACTTCCTGCATGAGATGTTTTGACTGTGTGCCCCCTTGTTTGTTTATGTGAGCTTTGACTATTACGTTGTCGGTCAATATTAGTATATGCTGATTGCATACCTGTGGAAGGAAGCTGCGGAGAGCCAGGTGCACTGCTCGAAGCTCCAGCCAGTTTATGCTACACGACTGTTCTATGGAGGACCAGTGGCCTTGGGTTGTGAGTGACTGAACATGCGCTCCCCATCCAAACAGGCTGGCATCGGTAAGTCTGTGTGGCTCTTTGAAGAGGCAGTCTCTGATGATGACTGGTCTGGTCCAATAGAGGAGAGATATGGGGACCTTTGATGGTACCCTGACCTTGTATTTGGAGTTGCTTCGGCTGGAGCGCTTGTATGGGAGCAGGAACCACTGGAGGGATCAAGTGTGGAGCCGGGCCCAAGGGATGATAGATATACATGAGATCATCTTGCCTAACAATTTTGATAGTTCCGCTAGGGACACCCTCTTAAGACCCCTGATCTCCTTAACTAATTGATGGATGCTGTTTTGTCAATCTGGTGACAGGAAAACTGCCTTCCACCATATTTATGACTGCCCCCAGATGGGTTAACCAAGTCGATGTTGTTAAATGACTCTTTTTCCAATTTATTGAGAACCCGTGTTGTTGTAGGGATTGTAATGTGTTCTGAGTATCTCTGACTGCTTGATGATAGGAAGATGACAAAATCAAGATGTCATCAAGATAACACTGGAGTCGTGTGGGGATATCATGGAGATGAGCAGCTAGCACTGCGAGAACCTTCGTGAAGGTCCTGGGGGCAGAAGCTAGTCCAAAAGGAAGGGCCACATATTCGAAATGGTGGTTATTATAACAGAATCTCAGAAATTTATAGTGGGAAGGCCGAATAGCAATATGTAGGTAAGTCTCCGTCGGATCTATGGACATAAGTATGTCATTCTTTCTGATGCAAAGTAAGATAGATTGCAGGGTATGCATTTTAAACTTGCGATATACTAAGAAACTGTTGAGATGTTTCAGATCCAATATTGCTCTCCATGCCCCCCCCCCTGAACTTTTGGGAACAACAAAAAGATGTGAATAGAAACCTCATCCTCGTTGATTGGTAGCTACTGGTTGGATAGCTCGTATGTCTAGTAGATGATGGATAGCTGTTTCCATAAGATTACGTTTAACCGGATCTCTGGAAACAGGGGATGACATGAAAAAGTCTGGGGGAGAGGATTGAAACTCCAGTGCAAGACCAAATCTGATCATGTGTCTGACCCAGAAATCAGACATTGAGGAGTCCCATTGGTCCATGAATAATTTAAGGAGTCCGCCAATGGGAGCTGGGTCCGGGGAGTTATCTTGGATGCTGGAAAGACCTATTTCCTGCTCCTCGAAAGGATCTCTTGGATTGGCCACCCCTTCTGTTCCTATCCCCGAAGTCGGACCTCTCTGGCTACTGCCCTGGTCTGAAAGATGGCGGTCTCTGGTATCTGGGTGAGAAGAATTCTTGATAAAAGGGCCAAAAGGATCCCCTTCAAAAGGACTGAGAGTTTCTAGAATCTGACTTCCCAAAAAGGGAAGGTAGAATTTTCTTTTTGTTTCGGGTTTCAATTAGTAGCGGGTCAAGGGCAGAGCCAAAGAGTCTTTCTCCCACAATAGGAGATGAAGCCAGCTTGCATTTGTGCTTAATGTCCGCTTGCCAATGTTTTAATCACAGTAAGTGTCACGCTGTGACATGTGAGGTAATGGCCCTGGCTGAAAGCTTGACCGCATGATAAGTTGTGTTAAGCCTGGTTTTCCCAACCAAGGTTAGGGAGACAAGCTAAACAGAATGTGCAGCGTTAGTCAGATAGGCACACAGATAAATGAGTGAGCTAAGCTTGTATGTTTATTAACATACAGTAAAAATAACAGATACGCTTGTGCTATCAAAAATATAGTTTATTCCATTATGAGTTCATAGCATAGTCAAAATAACAGTCCAATAGTCATGTATCATTTAGTCAGTCCATTCAGGGATATTCAGTTAGCAAAGTCCGTTTAGAATATCCTATGTCAGTTCACTTACAAGTCAGTCCTTTGTTTTCTCTCCCGTTCGAGCAATGCAGTCTTGAGTCCTTGCAGTAATCAGGGATCATCAAAGCCAGAGAGAGAGCAAGCTGCAGCCTTGCTTCTTTTAAAATGCTTTCACAACCACTCCCTTAATTACTATCCCACAGTTAAAGTTGCAGACACTTTAACATACAAACTATGATTACATATTATTATTTACCTAAACCAGTTAGGGTAAAACAATGTTATCCCTAACAAGTTGCGTCAGCTGAGAATTCAGTGGCTGCTATAAGTTTTGCAATATCTCAGTGTGCTCTAATGTTAGAATTAGGGACATGCTCCCATAAGAGATGGAGCCACCTGAGAGAAGCACCGGTAAAGAAGGAAGCGGCCGTGGCCACTCTGATGGCCCACGTGTCAGACTGATGCAAGCTCAGCTCGTTTTTCCTCCGGCTTTAATGCCTCCAGCGCTTTACTGGGAATGGAGGACGAGGACACTAATCCCTATAGGGAATGGAGGACGAGGACACTAATCACTATAGGTTCGTCTACCTCGGGAGTGTTCAACAATTTTGAGAAATCAGGGGCCAAATTAAAATATTTCCTGTCATATCCCGCCCACTGTTTCTGTACCAGGTCTGAAAACATGTGAGGAACTGGAATCACATCTGCCTTGACTACCAGTTGGTTGAAAATTAGATCTTCTGGTCCCACTTCTGAAGGAGTTGGAGTGGTAGAAGGGGCCAACTTGTTCAGGTGTGCAATGTTTTTTGCCTTAAACAAAAGTGATCTGAATAGTTGTGGGCGGAATAAGCCTGAAAATACCAGTTGATCATAAGGCCCTCATCCTCAGACATCCCACTTTCTAGGGGATCCACTTCTGACAGGGCCGGGTCACTGTCATGTATTGATCCTGACCCAATCTGTTCCATTTGATCAATGTGACCCACTTCTTCTGCCTCCTCCTCCTCCTGCGGCCCCTGGAGGGACATGTCCCCCTAAAACTGTACCTGGGTATAGTGTTGCTCCGATCTGGTCAATGACCTTAGCGATTGAGAATCATAGTCAGTGGTTATCGGGTGTTCCCTGGTCAGAACTGCATGTTGAAGACCTGCTGCAATTCCCTGGCAGATTGCCAGCTCCATCCATACCTTCATTCTCTCTGGAACATCCTCTGGAAGAATGTCATCCTGTCGAAGACCAGCAGCTGTCGGAGTGAATGTAGCTTCAGGAGTCCTTCGCATGGTCTGTGTTCCAGGTAACTGGGCCTGTTGACTCTGGGAAACCAAGCTGTGTCTGGATGAGAGGGAGAGATCTAATGGAGGAGGAGGATGGGAAGAGGTAGACGGTACTGGACTGGGGGGCAGAAGGTCCTGTGAGGCCCTGTGTGCCTCTCTTGCACACCTATCTATTTGCTTTTCTAATGCTTTATGGTGCCTGTTGGCATCCCTTTCTGAAGCTTTAGAATGACCTTTTGTCTGCTTGGATTTGTGCTGAGATTTATCTTTGACCCTTGATGTTGAGGGTTGAGAGCTACTACTGCCTGCCATTTTGAATTGAAAGAGATGCAGTATGCTCGTAATTCAAAGTGATACTGTTGAGGCAGTTGGTACACCCAAGGGCTTGATCCAAGAAGGCACCGGTTGCCCTGATAATATCCTATCCCCTTGTTTTGTTTTGTTTTGTTTTGTTTCAATTAAGATATATGTATATATAATATGAGTCATATCACAGTAATAATATCTTTCCTTATTAAGATATTATTATTATTATTATTATTATTATTATTATTATTATTATTATTATTATTATTGGAGTGAATGAAAGTCACACACACACACACACACACACACACATATATATATATACATGGACACATAGATACATATATATCTAAATTAATAGAGAAACAGCTTGATATAGTAATTATCCAAACAGCCAAAATAAGAATGCCTGAAAGGCCAAAATAATAAAGAGAGGCCTTCAACATCTTCCCTGCACAGGCGGACACGGACCTGGGTGCTCGCTGTTGTGCCGCTGGTGGGTAAGGCCATGAGGGTTAAGCCAACAATAATGCACAGATGGCCTTGAATCTAATAAGAAAATGAAGTGTAATAATTCCTTAGGTTATCAGAAGGAAAAACCTCTGATTCGGAAGAAAAACTACCTTACACAACTCAAGTTACAAATAGCGTGCCCATGCAGTTTTTTTTTTTTAAAGTAAAGGCAAAAACAATGGCTGTTATTTTTGGCGTGCGCGCGCTTCCCAGCAGCAAACTCCTGCTGCATGGGGAAATGCCTCCAACGACTTCTCCTTGAGGCTAAAAGGAATGACTGGGGAAGGGGTGGAAAGAATTCTTATTGCTTTCCACACCAAGATGGCGTTCTGAGGGGAAAACTCAACGATATGACTCAGATGAGAGCGAAAACACCCACGCCACTATTGCCAATATAGAGAAAGGCAATGTGGAATCACAATGGCAGGGGGTAGAACAAGCAGATGCAGGGGGAGGGGCTTGAGCAATGCCGAAGCTGCCCACCGCTTTGGGCGTGACCAGCGCTGCCCGAAAATACAAATTAACTCCGACGACCAGATGGAGAGAGCTAACGTTGGGAGATCGTAAAATGATTTGGAGGCTAAAAGCCTGAAAAAATGAATTGGGCTATATCCAAACCTGCTGAGTAATACTCCTGTTCTGGCCAAGGAAGAACAAAAAGCACTGCCTATCCACAATGAGGCTGAGCCAAAACTGGGGAATGCTGGGGAGGAGTCCCGTGCAGGAGGAGGAGTGTTCCACAAATTAAACTCAGCCTAGACATGCAGAGACTGAAGCACCTCCCACTACTGAATGATGTGAACAGCTCATGGGAGAATATTAATATCTTAGCCAGAGAAAGCTAGTGCCCAAAGCTCATACTTTCTACAATTGATGTAATCTGGTTGATTCCAGCAAGGCAGAAGAAGATCAAAATTCAAGATGCTCCTTTATATATATATATAGTTTTCTTTATTTAGGAATGTCTCAGCTCCCTTGATGGTTTTTAAGGAACCCTAGCAGCCTACATGTTATTTACATACTGTATATGCCCAAAGGGAAGAATTAAAGGTATGCCAAAGGTATGCCAAAGGGGCTTATAAATCAAGGAAAATTGTTTGATCCTTTCAAATGCCAATGGGCTATACATGAAAATACTAAAGAAGTCCAATATAAATAATACTCTGAAACTTACTTTAAAATGTATTTTTATATTCTTTGGGTATAAAAATATTAGACAAAAATAAGCAAAGGAAGTTAGATATGATAATTGAACTAAGTTGAATATTTCTTGAGGGCTTACATGGAAGGACATCAATATATTAGTGGTATTAAGGACATTTCAACTATGCACGATATCTCTCCAGATATTTACTATATTTAAAATAGAAACCAATTTACATATTTCCTCCAATCAGCATGCAAGAACACATGGCCATGAAGATACCATTTAAGGGGCAGCTCATTGATGGAGATGGTTGATGGGGTAAGAAGACCTCATTCCCCAACCCATCAGTGATGGGATTCAAAAAAAATTACTACCAGTTCTGTGGACATGGCTTGGTGGGTGTAGCTTGGTGGATGTAGCAGGGGAAGGATACTGCAAAATCTCCATCCCCTCCTCAGTCCTGGGAGAAGGTTACTACCAGTTCTCCAAATTTCTCAAAATTTCTACTGCTGGTTCTCCAGAACTAGTCAGAACCTGCTGAATACCACCTCTGCATCCCATCCATCTCAGTTCTATTTTAGCATCATTTTAAAATGTCAATCCATATAATTTAATGTTTTAATATTTTAAGTATTTTTCTACCTTTTTTATAAGTTGTAAGCCACCCATCGGCACCTTATAGGGGAGATAGGCAGCATAAAAAGTTAATAAATAAACAAATAAATTTAAAAACATATCCCAATATAACAATCCTCCTTATTGTCATCATGAATTAAAAAAAAAAAAGACTACATTCATATGGCAAAAATAGTACTTCAAAATCCCAGCAAATATCAAGAAATTCAGAATACCCAGAATGTGCCCAAATGATTTAGGAACATCAATAACTTTCCTAAAAAATATGAAAGCACCCATAATAAATAAATGTTGGGAATGGAGTATATCTTGGTTAAGCATTAGGGCATTTTCCAGTGATGCTCAGATTTCAAAATAAATTTGTTAATAGCGAGATTACAGTGAGAGTTCTCCCCTTTGATGGTATCATTAGCAGCCTAGATTCAGGTCACTTTGGATAATAGCAATAGCACTTAGACTTATATACCACTTTATAGTGCTTTCCAGCCCACTCTAATGGTTTTACAGAGTCAGTATATTGCCCCCAACTATCTGGGTCCTCATTTTACCCATCTTGGAAGGATGGAAAGCTGAGTCTGATATTCTTTCCAACACATTAGCAGAAGCATATCAGGATTTAATGACATCCATGAAAATGTGCAGTATTAAACATGGAAGACCTATTAGGATAATTGTTCCCAGAATAATTGAAATAGATCCTAGGAGGATTCATATTATCATAGAATCAAAGGGTTCATAGGGATCTTGGAGTTCCCTTAAACCAATCCCTTGTTCAAGAGAACCTACATCTTTTTTTCTTCTTCTTCTTCGTGTACTGCAAATCATAGCTAGGTTCTTCAGATTATATTTCTTGCTTGCTTGCTTCAGGCAAGGTGTATGTAGAGCAAGTGGGCAGTTTTCATTAGTCCAAGGGTTGCATTGGTTTGTGTACCATCTACAGAAAGTTGTATTGTAAAAATGGAAAGAGCTAAGATGTATAGTGAGTCTGGCTTAGGTCTCCATTTTGGTCTTTAAAAACCTACCTTTTATGATGTGGGGGGGAAATCCGCTGTTTGGTGTCAATTGACTCTAGGAGTTCAGGGAGCCACAAAAAGAGCAGAACTTATGTATTCTGTGAGTCATATATTTTGTACTTTGATAAAGCTCAAAGTTGAGGAGCTTGCCTGAAGTCAAAGCATAGGATATCTTTAGGAACATCCTATGGGACAACATGGCATCAGTAATTCAGTCCCACCACTCTCCTGTCAATTTTGAAATTCTGTCCTTACTTCATGGAAAGAAGAATGTTTCTTTCTTTATTCTCAGAGAAGCAAGCAGTGATTGTTCCAGACAATCAGAGGCTGGGGAAGGGGTGAGTTGGTGGTTCATGCCATCCCATCCTTGTTGAGGACAATATTTTACTTCTCCATGATATCAGTTTCACTAGAGATTGAGAAATGAATGTATAATGGAAGACAAAGGATCTAGCATAGCTCTCAAACATTTCAGCTTATGGACATCTGTTAATCTTTGTTGTTTTTAGAGTTTTTCTGTGGCATTCAAACACTTCTACCCTTTGCAAAAGCATCACACAAAAACAACTTTGATACCACCATATGTGTAATTTCAATCCACGTTTGTTAAATAAACACAATTAGCTTAAAAATGGAAAGAATAATGTGGCAAATAATGAATGCCATCATTTTTCATGCCAAATAAATTCGTTTAAAAGTAAAATACATCAGTTTAACTTTAACTTTTGGAATTTAATCTTTGGGAACAAAGTTTAATTCAGAACTGCCTCATTCAGGGAAGAATCAGATTAGGAAAGTTTGGGAAGCATGGGAATAATATATTCAAGCCAAGTAAACTTGGGATGCTTTCAGACAGTCAAGAGTTTGCAACTATTTAAAAATCAGGCCAAAGGAAGAAAGATTCCCTGGGGACAAGTTACATTCCTTTGTAGTTTGCTTGGCCACAGCATGAAAGTGATTCACTTCTGTCAGTTTCTTGTTTTAACAACCCAGCCTAGTCTAGGGCCCTGGGATATCTGAGGACCTCCCATCCAAGTTTTGATCAGATGTGACACTTCTTAGTTTTTTCCTCCCTTCCTCCATCTTCTGCCAAGATTGGCTACATGTTCTCAATTTGAAAAGAAGTCCCCTTTCCACCACCACCATCTACCCATTTCATTCTATCTACTTATCTACAATTTGCTGATTCACTTTATGTTAAGTATTTTCCAAAGTTTCTCCTACATCTGCTTGACAAAATAATAGAGTTGGAAGGGACCTTGGAGGTCTTCTAGTCCAACCTCCTGCTCAAGCAGGAGGCCTAACCATTTCAGACAAGTGATAATCCAATCTCTTCTTAAAAACCTCCATGATGGAGCACTCTCAACTGCTGAGGGCCACTGATTGGTTGTTTATCTCTAAGCTGTCTTTTATTATCTGCTTCCTTAGCTGTCTATATAATTCTACATATATTGCTGCCTTCAGGACAAAGTCTTCCAAAGAAACCCATACTTTGATGCTTAACCTCTCTTGATTTCTTTTTTTAAACTTGGGACTATTTAGCCACTGTTTCAGATTACATTCACAGCTTTGAATAAGATCCTGTTCAACACAGCAGTAATTGCAAAGAATACACACTTTCTTAGAAAATAAGGCTGGATATGCTAGATCAATCAAACTGGATTTAGGGGAACACCTAGCCTAAGAATTGAAGGCATTAAAAACAGGAGACATCAATCTATGTGCAAGGAGCACTGGAGGAAAGAAACAGCCATAGTGCAAAAATCTTTTGGAAGGAAGGTGTGAAAACTAGCTTTCAGGGAAACTCTGGAGGATACATTCTGCAATGGAAAAGTATGCAGTTTGACAAACGTGTGTGTGTCTCTCTCTCTCTCTCTCTGTGTATAAGGCCTCACTCTGGAACAATAAACTTAGTGCCTTCATGCTAACAGAAATGGAAGCAAAATGAATCCATTGGGACACTGGTGTTTTTTCTTTTTTCTTTTCAGAATCACATATACAACTATCCTCACAAAACATCACAGTTAAGTACTGAGCTGTCTTTTCCCCCACCCCCCTCAAAAAACTTTTCCAAAGATAACTAAGAGTAACTATCAAGAATAGATTGTATTTTTACATTTATTCTACTTATGAGGTAGATGCCCTGTGCAATGGAGCACGGTCACACTAGCGTCAGCTCAAAGAGGGGAATTATATGCATAAAATTATGGATATGTACATGTTATATTATATGGGGAACCTTGGTAGCACAGTGGTTAGGTGCAGTATTGCAGGCAAACGCACCCAGACACCAGGAGTTTGATCCTAAATGGCTCAAGGTTGACTCAGCCTTTCCATCTTTCCGAGATCAATAAAACGAGGATCTAGATTGTTGGGGGCAACATGCTGATATAATAAACAACTTAGAAAGGGTTATAAGGAACTATGAAGTGATATATAAGTGCAATTGCCAGTGCTTTAAACAAACATACAAACATACATATCTATATCTATATTGGTTATTCGGGTTTGGTTATTTGGGTTTTCTCCCATGTAATAACCAAAGATCTACATACAAATACCCACGAAAACCTCCGAATATATATATATATATATATATATATATATATATATATATATATATATATATATATATATATATATATATATATATGTTTTCGCGGGTACTTACATGTCTGGCATTCAGCTTTGTTCGGGTATTTTCCCACGTCATAATAGTGGTGCTTTTAAAGTTGTAGCAACGTTTCAGCAGAATCTCATCTGCCATCATCAGGCTTCTGTATGGTGTTTGTCTGTCACAGACAAACACCATACAGAAGCCTGATGATGGCAGATGAGATTCTGCTGAAACGTTGCTACAACTTTAAAAGCACCACTATTATGACGTGGGAAAATACCCGAACAAAGCTGAATGCCAGACATGTAAGTACCCACGAAAACTTAAGAAAATATATATATATATATATATGTGCGTGTGTGTGTGTGTGTGTGTGTATCTTTGGTTATTCCGGTTTTCTCCCGCGTAAGATTGAAAGTATCTAGGCAACGTTTCGATGAAGTCTCATTCATCATCTTCAGGCTTGGTCTTCAGCTCTGTGCTTCTCAGAGTGATGTGAGCTTGCAGCTGCTTCTTCCTTTTAACTGCTAGTGGGGGTGTGACTTGATTGGGTGGGGGCTTGGCTGTGTTCTGATTGGGTGGGGATGTGTTCTGATTGGTTGGGGGTTTGGCTGTGTTCTGATTGGTTGGGGAGTTGGCTGTGTTCTGATTGGCTGGAGGCATGTTCTGTTCAGGTGGGGGCTTGGTTGTGCTCAGGTTAGTCTTAGTTGCTGGGGGATTTGAGCTGGTGAGCTGTGATCTTGCTGCTTGGCTTCGAGTTCGTGGTCGTGCTGCATCTTCATGGTGGGGGTCAGTTCGCTTCATGTATGGCTCAGATGGGTTTGAAGTAGGTAGTGATGCAGCTGCAGTGCGGCTTCTGGTCCGTGGTCGTGTCTCATCTTCTGTGTGGGTATGAGTCTGCTTTCTATGTGGAAGTACGGTGGTGGCATCTTGTGTGGCTCTCAGGGGTGTGGGTCTGGTGTCATTCTTCATGTTAGGTACTCGTCTGTTCATGAGGGCGGGTTTCCAAATGGCTGGTAGGCGGGAGGTGTAATCTTGTTTATTCATGCTGTGTGGGCGTTTTTCTATCTCTATGGCTTCTCTGATTATTCTGCTGCTGAAGTGCTCGGTTTTGGCAATAGTTCCGGTATTTTTAAAGTCAATCTCATGTCCTGTGGCTTTGAGGTGTTGGACCAGGGAAGAGGTCGGTTCTTCCTTTTTGATTGAGTTCTTCAATGCGTGCACTTATTCTTCTGTTAGTTTGTCCAATGTATGTGGTGGGGCAGGCAGTGCAAGGGATTTCGTATACTCCTTGATTTTCTAACTCGATTTTGTCCTTAGGGTTTCTTAGGATGGTGGATATCTTTCTGTTTGTGCGGAATGCTGTCTTAATGTTGTGTTTTTGGAGGATCTTGCTGATTTTGTCTGTAGTGCCTTTTATATATGGGAGGAGGGCTTTGCCATTCCCTTGTTCTCTGTCTTGGATTTTGGTTGGGGTTTCTTTTTGGATTAGGTGGGTGATCTTCTTTCTTTGGAATATAATTATATATTCTATATATAATTCAGCTTTGCTCGGGTATTTTCCCACATCATTATAGTTGTGCTTTTAAAGTTGTAGCAACGTTTCGGCAGAATCTCATCTGCTATCATCAGGCTTCTGTATTATGTTCAGAAAGTCTGACTCACAATACAGAAGCCTGATGATGGCAGATGAGAGCACAACTATAATGACGTGGGAAAATACCTGAATATATATATATATATATATATATATATATATATATATATATATATATATATATATATATATATATATATATATATGTTTTCTGAGGTTCTCGCGGGTATTTGTATGTGGATCTTTGGTTATTCGGGTTTTCTCCCGCGTAAGATTGGAAGTATCTAGGCAACGTTTCGATGAAGTCTCATTCATCATCTTCAGGCTTGGTCTTCAGCTCTGTGCTTCTCAGAGTGATGTGAGCTTGTAGCTGCTTCTTCCTTTTAACTGCTCAGAAGATGAAACACGACCACGGACCAGAAGCCGCACTGCAGCTACATCACTACCCACCTCAAACCCCTCTGAGCCATACATGAAGCGAACTGACCCCCACCATGAAGATGCAGCACGACCACGAACTCGAAGCCAAACAGCAAGATCACAGCTTACCAGCTCAAACCCTCCAGCAACTAAGACTAACCTGAGCACAATCAAGCCCCCACCGGAACAGAACACGCCTCCAGCCAATCAGAACACAGCCAACCCCCCAACCAATCAGAACACAGCCAAACCCCCAACCAATGAGAACACCCCCCCATCCAATCAGAACACAGCCAAGCCCCCAGCCAATCAAGTCACACCCCCAGGAGCAGTTAAAAGGAAGAAGCAGCTGCAAGCTCACATCACTCTGAGAAGCACAGAGCTGAAGACCAAGCCTGAAGATGATGAATGAGACTTCATCGAAACGTTGCCTAGATACTTCCAATCTTACGCGGGAGAAAACCCAAATAACCAAAGATCCATATATATATATATATATATATATATATATATATATATATATATATATATATATATATGTTTTCTTAAGTTTTCGTGGGTACTTACATGTCTGGCATTCAGCTTTGTTCGGGTATTTTCCCACGTCATAATAGTGGTGCTTTTAAAGTTGTAGCAACGTTTCAGCAGAATCTCATCTGCCATCATCAGGCTTCTGTATGGTGTTTGTCTATGAGTCAAACTTTTACAGTGGTTTCAGATTTAAATTTGGGGCAGCCTATTGCTGTGTCAGAATGGTTTTTTCTTCCTCCTGATTGGTTGAGAGTCTTGGTCTGTGTTTATTGGTCTTGGAGTTTGCTGTGTTCTGCTACTAATATCTTCTGTCTGGTTTTTTTTTTGGGGGGGGGGAAAGAGCCCCCCCCCAAAAAAAAACCAGACAGAAGATATTAGTAGCAGAACACAGCAAACTCCAAGACCAATAAACACAGACCAAGACTCTCAACCAATCAGGAGGAAGAAAAAACCATTCTGACAGGCATATAGACATGTATTTTGGATGGGAGCACAAGGCAGCATACATGACATTCCCTTCTCCTATTTGTCACACAATGGTAGAGTTGATTTTGAGACATACAACTTCTGTTACTGAAAATTGACAAAACCTGAAATATCCCTTCTCCAGCTTTTCCTAGAAAAGTTATATTCCAAACTTTAGTGTTTTTCTGCACATTTTTCTACTTTACAATGATACCTGTGATCCAAAATACCCTTTTCTGAAAAAAAAGAGATGGCACCTGTAGGCCAGATAAGGAATAATGGATGGAAACTGAACAAGGATAGATTCAACCTAGAAATAAAGAGAAATTTTCTGACAGTGCAAACACTCAACCAATGGAACTGCTTGCTTTGGAAGTTGTGGGAGCTTCATCACTGGAGGCTTTCAAGAAGAGATTGTACTACCATTTGTCAGAAATGGTGTAGCGTGCTTGGGCGGGGGTTTGGACTAGATGACCTATAAGGTCCCTTCCAACTCTGTTAATCTGTATCTAAAAGAAACTGGGTGTGTCATTGTAGTTTCAACTTGTTGGGTTTTAGCTGAAGCATGAAGATTGCTTATCACTGCCTGTATTGTAGTTATATCAATGGGCTTTTCTTTTGTCATCTCCTTTTGACCATATGAGACACTGCTGTGGTCCAGCTGAATGTTATCTCCTCACTGTGTGCTTGTGCCAACTCTGCAGATGAGAATATGGTGGTCATCAGGCTCTTTGAGGTAAAAAATATATATGTAAAAATGTGTCCTCTGTGATACTGGATGCAAAGCATTTTTCACCACAGGAGTCAAATAAGAAAATGGCAAATAATCCTTGATTTATAAGCATTCATTTAGTAAAATTAAATGAGATTTAATACTTTAAAGTGTGAACTTTTTTCATAGAAACAAGATAAACAAGTTCAGGGTTGATTTAAGAAACCTGAAAAAGTAAAGTTGTGAACCAGGGCTTTTGCAAAATCTTTCTGAAATAATAACAGTACGGATGATAATTCTGAATCATATTTTGTCCTTGTTAATGTTGTTGGCAGAACAGAGGATTCATGTTTGGTTGTTTTATTTTCTTCCTTCTATTCTTGTCAAATGGATGAACTATTAGAATTGCACTTCTTTGTAGACAATATAAATCACCACCATGTTCTGACCTTTTCAATATTCTGTTGTTTGATTGGCCAGCTGCTCAAGATTACCATGTTTATTGATTTGAATATGAATAGAGCATTTCAGATCATCCAATCACAACAAAGAATATTAAAAAGGCCAAGTGGAATAAATTTAGCTTACAATATATAGTCTTAGGTATTATAGAATATGTATCTAAATGCCTTTTATATCTTGCCTTTCCTTTAAAGGACCCAGGTTTAGAAAAATATATGGACTGAAAATAACCCTAATCAGTAAGGTTCCCCTTATCTTTACAACCACTGCAATAGATTATCCTTCTACTGTATAGGCATACACTCATTTTTAGGATTATACAAATGTTAAACCATTTATGTTAAACATTCTTAGGTTAGGGCAGAGATTAAAACCCAATGAACCCAATGTCAAATATTAAATAGAGTAAAAGAAGTAGCTTAACTAGGGCATTTTTACTGACTCTTTATACTGGATAGGTGTCGATTGAGTCAACATGTCTGGCCACATGCACATATATGTGTATAAACATGTATATATTACTTACAATGTACAAATATTAACTCATTCACTTGGGCTGGAATCCTTTATAACTACCATAGTTGGAAATACCTCCACTGGACTCAGTGGGTTTTATTCAGAATAGATTTGCATAAGATTGCTGTATTGGGCAACGATTCTAAAATCAGTTGGTCTACATTGAGGATCACAGTTTTGGCAAGAGGACAAGTGCTTCAGGGCCTTAGTTCTGGTATCAAGGAAACATCACTATGTTTGCATATGAGAGATGAATATTTTGTGTTGAATTTCATTATTGTTCTTAGCTCTACTTCATAATCTTTAGCCTTACCTCGCAGCTGTTATTCTTACTGTTGTTTTGTTAGTATTGTGTTATTATAATTGGTCACACAGTCAACCAGATTTTTAGGTTGGATTTGGCATTTTTGTCCATCTATCATGTCTCCCCAATGACCTGGGATAGGCCGATGTTGTTGTTTCAGATGTTGATTAAAGGTATCATTGCAGGATGTAAAGTTGCCTTTTGCTATTGACCAGTGGTGGTATTGTCAATTATTATCATTGTTTTGTTATCTTATCTTTAGTCCAGAGAGGCCAAGATAGTATGAGGGATCCCCTTGTCCAGTCTACAATCCTATGAAGTAGGTTAGATTGAGAGATAGACATTGACTCAAAATTGCCCAGTGAATAATGTGGTTCAAAGTGAACTGTGTAAGACTGATCTCTCCAGACTCTTCCAATCATTAGCATAATCATATTAAATTATTTTTTTACAGATGTGAATACATGTTTTTTGGAGAAATGACTGCTTAGTTCTACTGCTTAGTTCTACTGCTTAGTTCTGAGTGCATCATTTGTGCTTTTAGTCAGCATGTCCAGTGATCAGAATGACTGAATGAACAAAAGTCAGGGAGCAGGGAGTATGTGAGCAGGTCTACCTTGGTATGTTGCCTCTGTTTTTTTTTTTTTTTACTAACTTCTGTTTGTTTATTGTTTTGCTTTTTGTACCTACAACTAAGACTTGACTCCAAGAAACTAAATGGAAAAGTCCATTGTTTTTTCATGGTAACATATATCAGAAATGGTTTTCCTTTGTCTCCCTACTAGAGCTAAGAGACACTGTCTGGTCCAAGGTCACCCAGATGGCTTTGTGCCAAAGGTGGGACTACAACTCCCAATTTTCCAGTTTCTAGCTTGGTGTCTTAACCACTTAGAACAAACTGGTTCTCAACATGTTATTACAAGGACCAAAATTCTCTTTCCCCAAAAAATGAAGTAATAAGCAGTGTGAGAAGGCATGTATAAATGTTTGTGTACTTTTCTTTCTTATGTTGTGTTTTTCCATAGGATTTTTGCTGATAACAAATTTTATCATGAAGATTTTAACAAAAAGAATGGCTTTACTTCCCTTCCCCCCAGTTAATTACAGATACATCCCAGTGAGCAGGTTTTCCATTCTGACAGAGAATTTGTTAATACGAATAAAGGGACAGCCTTTAAAGTTCTGGAATGATAAAGAGCACAATATATCCATGTTCAGATCCATAACAAGCCAAAAAGATGTGTGGTATCATACAACAGAATTACACAACAGAAGGAATAAAACAAGCATATGCAACTAGGTAGGCAACTTTCAGTTTCCAGAAAACTTCAACTATAGTTCCTAGCAGCACCTGCTTGCATGTTTTGTAGTAAAGGAGCGCAGTGATGTGGTGGTTAGAATGTAATATTGCATACATGTATACCACCAGGTGAATTAATTATTCAAAAAATAATGACTTGTGCTGGAATGGATAAATTAATGCTGATGTTACAAGAGAAAGAGGAGACTGGGTATTATAAGACTTAGGAAAATGGTATGACTGGATTGAGCAAAGCTAGATAAATGGTTGACAAAAAAGTTAATAATAAGCAACATATAAACTAATGTTTATATTTGCATAAATTGTATATATTTGTAAATAATCCACAAAATAGTAGTATAAGACGAATGCCACAAACTGTTGAAGTTAAGATAAAAGACTAATAAAGTTCATTTAAAAAAAGAATGTAGTATTGCAGGCTAACTCTTCCGACTGTCATCAGTTTGATCTTGATCGGCTCAAGGTTGACTCAGCCTTCCATCCCTCCCAGGTCTTTAAAATTAAGGCCCAGACTGTTGGGGGCAAGAGGCTGACTCTGTAAACTTCTTAGAGAAGGCTGTAAAGCACTATGAAGTGGTATATAAGTCTAAATGCTATTGCTACAGGATGCTGAGAGACCTACTTGAAAAAAGGCTCAGGCAAGGTTCCATAAAAGCTGTTGTCTCACAGCCATCTTGGTTCCACCTGTTGAAAAACACAGTTTAGCAACATCTGGATAGCTGCACTTTGTGCATCCATGACTCAGTATATCACAGCAAGAAAAAAAAGCAGTATTTAACTGATAAAAGGTACAGTGGTTGAAATCAACAGCTTTTAAATACAATTAAGTGGATCCTATCCTGTGTGCTTTGAAAGTCAGGGGATATGATATATCATCTCTTAAGAATTCCACTCCTAGCCAGAAAAATACAATTTCCCCTCAAATGCATTAGCTCTCTATTACTTACTTCATAAATGAGCTAATTTACAATGCCTTGTGTTCTTAAAAAGAGAAAAGAAAAGAAAAAAAAAACCACAGCCTTCAAACATTAGGCTGAATTATTTCAAAGAAGTCCATCCTGCCAAAAATGAATCTGTTAAGCAAAAGAATTTAAAAGGACTAAATTGACTCAGAATCCATCTTAACTGATCTGTGGATTAGATATTTGTGCACTTTAATGGCCTACACTTTTTTTTTTCAATTGAAGTTATGTTCTTTTAATTTCAATTGTGCTGCTCTTTTTTTTACATTTTTATTTGTAGCGTATTCTGAGGCAGAGTTTTATTTTTGAACAAAAACCTGATTTACAAATGGTTAAGCTTCAATCTTTCCATGCATTTCCCCCTACAAATAGTTGCAAAATGCCTCACTTGGGCCATTACTGGGCAATTTTGCTTGATGGTGAGCAGTGTTGCTGTGATGACCTTGCTTATATCAAAAGTGAGGAGGGAGGGGGAAAGATTGCTAATATTAAATTGGAAGGCATACATTTTTTACAACTTCCCAAGTACCATAGCTTTAAAATCCCATATATTTTTGTACGATGAATAATTGTCATCAGCCTAAGCTTCATTAGGGACCAAAAATCAATTGTGTGGGAGGGACACAGAGAGGATGCTACACAAACTCTGGTTTTGCTGGGTTTCGTGATGAATAGCAGAGGAAGTGTTTCATCAGATGGCTCCAAGGTAGTTAAGCCAGGGACAGCTCTGAAGTGTGTAGAGATAATTGGGCAGGGAAGGAAAAGGATGAGTATGTGGACTTAGGCAGAGGGGGAAACAAATCTCATGAATAGTTTGGGCTGCAATCTTCAAGATTTCTGCTCCAGGGGATTCTTCTTGACTCTCTATGGATCCAGTAGCTTTAAGATTAGAAGACAACAGTTCAGTGAGCAGTTGAAAGTTTGTTTGGAAGCCTGAACTATGACAGACATGGAAGTGTTCGAAGTTGAAGCATTCTGTGTATTGTAGGGACATTCCCGTGAACATAAGTTTGACCAGAGGTGAAGCAGGTTTCTAACTACAATAGCAAGGACATTTATTTACAGGCAGTACATGAAAGGGAGAGCTAGATTTCATGCCTGTGAGCTACAAGAGGTGGATCAGAAGTGCATGCTGCATGGGTAGAAGCAAGTGACCTTGGAGAGAAAAGCAAGCATAGGGGACCCAGAGTAAGCCCTTAACTGTGGGTCTACCTCCTTCTGCCCTCTTGTGGTGAACAGCATCATGGGATGCTGAACACTCATCATCATTGGGCTTGTATCTCCAATCAAAAGGCAGTCAAAACTGTCAAAAAACTAAGTTATGACCCATTAAGTTTAAAAATGTGTGGTTGCAGGACTGATGCTTTACTTGATGTCTTTGTGTGAGGAGCATTTTGATAGAGGCCCCCTTTTCACTGAATTTTACTGTAGGGTAAGTCAAATGAGTTTTTCACGGGAGCACAGTTGTGTTTGTTATGTTTGTTTTCTTGGGAACTAGATTTCCCTATAAGATCTTCCATTCATTCATGGAGGATTTGTTTTTCCAATATTTGCTTCCTGTCTGCAGGAAAAGGTTAAAATAAAAGTCATAGGCATCCAATAGAAACCTGTAACTTTTTTTTTTTTTAACATTGTGGAGATAAGCAATCAACATTAAAAGGGGTGAGGAGTTAAATTCAAGGTTGTGGCTGCTTTTTTTTTTTTTTTTTTAAAGATGTTTCTGATCCCATCCCCTTGCTGACATTCTTTTTAAAGAAAGAAGAAATAATATCTTTCTTCTGTATTCCTTCTAAAAAGAGTTGCTTTTCCTTTTTCCTTAAAGTTTTACACGGAAGCTTTAAAATTCTCTGTCGGCCCTAAAAAATAGCATGCAAAAAACAAAATTCTGAAACAAATTATTGTTTAACTCAACAGTAGAAAAGGGTTGCTAGAGAAATCAGTGACCTATGGGAACAAATGAGCATGGGTTGACTGAAAACATTATTACTAGTTATTAATTTTAGTAATGTTGATTAAATGAAGAAAAGCTTTTACAATTCGATTCACTGCTTTGGAGTCTACCTAAGAAGGCAATCATTGCAGAGAAGTTCTTTCTTGATTTTTTTTCTCTCTGAAAAACACTTTTCTCAGAAACAAAATTAGAGCAGAGGAAAGAAAGCTTCCTTTGGAATGGAATTTCCTGTGAAATGCAAATAGCACCTCTAAAACTCCCTCCCTCCATCCCCTTGCTGGAAGAGGAGAAAGTTAAAACTTTTCCTCTTTGTCTCCTGGTCCTGGAACTGCAATTCTTAGGGTTCCCTGTGGTTTCTAATTCCATTTAAAAAGTATACATGTTAACCACATTCAGACATTCAATATTTGAATCTAGTTTGCCTCTTAGTGCACATTGCATCAAAGTCAAGCAATTAGCTTGAGAAAAGGAAGTGTTTGGCCACACTTTTAAAAGTGTATGAGTCATCCTCAACAAAACAAAAAAAGAAAAAGAACAATGCCACAGAAATATTCTGCCTGAAAATCTGGCCAAATGCACCTTCATCCCAACTCAGGATGTCTATAGTTTTGAATTCACCGTTCATCCCTTCCAAATTTTCTGCACACAGTGAAATGTGGTGTTTCATGTCAAGGGAAAGAAAGGCAGATCAGCTGCCACATGCTCCTGACTTCCTCTATCATTAAGTATGTACAAATTCTACTAGAAGGATATGTGGAGGTTTGTGTGGAGGTGTGTGGAGGTCTGGTCTGACCAACACAGAATAGAGAGGAACAATTGACTTGTCTTGAACTTGACTGTCAACTTATGGTGAAGTAGCCTAGAAATGCATTTCCTTTTTTTCCACAATTGCCTCACACTGTTGATCATTTTCATTTTTGACTCATCAAGACCTTATTCACATACCTTACTGCCCAGAATTATTGTTTTCCCGCCCTACCCAAATACTTACAATAATCTCCCTTGCTTCAGGCAACTATTATGTGAGATATTTTGAGCCCAAATCTAGTGAACTCCACAGCTGAGTTTGAGATTTCTCAGCCACATTAAATGCCTTAATGAATATGCTGGTTTAGGATGCCTACATACTGCTATGCTTGGTCTTCACAGATATCTGATTTTAGATATCTGATTTCCACAGCTTGTAACAATGCACTCCTGAACAAAAAAGGTGTGTTTATTTATTACACAGAATAATTTATGCTCCCTTTGCTTAGATACTAGCAAGGCAGCTATTCTGCTAATTTAGCAAGCAGCTGTCAGAAAAGACTTCCTATCCCTGGTATGATACCATTGCTGCATACAGAGAACTGTGCTATTTGTGTTCATAGCAGATCAGGCAACAATGAGAACATCCTGTATGCCATTTTTTATGAGCAAATAATGAGCACTTTTATATCATAAGCTCTTTTTAAATTTATATCCACACTTGATTGTGTCTTGAGTTCTTGGTAAGTGTAGAAATATATTCAGGATGACTCAATATACATGTTTAGTCTTTTTGTGAAATGCTTAAATGGAAGGCAATCCACCCATGCAATATCACTCCCATATAGTTTATTTACTTTACTCTATTTCATTAATTTGTTAGCCACTTTTCATCCTAATTGTCCTGGGCCCAGCATGGTGCTACAAAATAAGATGAAATACCATCGTATTTCTGCCTCTTAAAGTTCTAAAATGGTAATATCAGATAGCCAAAACAGCAAGAAACAATTGGATTCTGCCTAAACTGTGGGAGAGCAGATATATTTTCATCAGGTACCGAAAGCTTAGGAAGCTGGCAAAAGTTGTAATCAAGCAGGAGGTGAAATTTGTATTAAAGAAGCATACCTTTGAGTTCTTAGAGAGAAATGCCTTTCAAATGAAATTTCTTGTCAAAAAAGCATGCCAATCTGAATATTAAGGCAATAAAATTATCTATCAAGTATCTAGGGTTATAAAGAGGGGAGGAGGGAGGGGGGAGGAAGAGATGATAGTTAATAGATGATGTATTACAGATAGATAGATAGATAGATAGATAGAGAGAGAGAGAGAGAGAGAGAGAGAGAGAGAGAGAGAGAAGGTAGGTAGGTAAGTAGACAGACAGACAGACTGACATAGAGACATATAGAGGTAGATAGAAAATAGGTAGATGATAAATAAAGACTATACCTATCCATCCATCCATCCATCTACTTACCTACTTACCTATCAGAGGTGGTATTCAGCAGGTTCTGATCAGTTTTGGAGAACCAGTAGCAGAATTTTTGAGTAGTTCGGAGAACCGGCAAATACCACCTCTGACTGGATATTTTACAGCTTCCTTCCCCTGCCACGCCCACCAAGCCACGTCCACAGAACCGGTAGTAAAAATTTTTGAATCCCACCACTGTTATCTACCTATCTACCTATCTATCATCTATCTACAGTTTCTATCTAGCTACAATTGGAATTTAAGTCACTGAGTTCTTAGATGTTTAAAAAGGACTATAAAAGTATATTTTTGATATTGGGTAACATTGCTGGTGCTGGTATTTTATTATATGTTTTTTTCAAGAAGGAAGCATGGTAGACCCAATGCAGGACATAAATATATCACAATTCAATGGTGAATTAATTACCTGTGGCATACTAACTACTGACAAACGTATTAGCAAATAACCTTCCAGATTAGGACTTAAGTGAATGACCAAGTATAACTATTCCTCTGTGAGGGAGAATGAACTCAATGAGGTTTTGGACTCCCTTGAAATTAAAATAGATTTGAAAGCTATTAAATAACCCATACAGATAGCTGGGCCTGCATAGGAGCCCTGAATGAATTCCTGACAATTGATCAGGTAGCACAGCCATTAAACTGAATCACAAGAAAATATCAGCACAATAAAACAGAGACTATTCACAGGAGGGCCCTCCAGGAAAGAGCTCCTGCTTACGGAAAAGGTATTAACTTCCAAGATATTACCCCAACATACCCCTGACAAAGGAACAAACATTGGAAGCTTTCCAGTGATGTGCCAGAAAGGGTGGGGCGCCTCTTCATGAATCACTTTCACATTCAAAGCATTTTTAAATCAGAAAGAAAGCCATTACAATAATTAAGCCAGAAAAGTTAGGTAAAGGGAAGGTAAATCATAAAATTTCTTAATGGATTTTTCAGCTCCAGAGAATTGAAAGCTGGAAGAAAAATTTGGCACATGGGCTTTTTTTTCTTACCGTTTGCTATATTTTACCCATCCAACTTATTTCCCAGTATAGCAACCAAAGATAAAAAAGAGGGGTGGAATTGTAATTTCAGCTTTTAAAAAAATATAATTCTGTTGAGAGACATATTAGGTAAGTGGGTATTTTAATGTCAGTATTATGATAGAAGAGGCATGCATAGCGGAGGCACAATCTATAATGGCAATCCACATATGAATCTTAATCTTAGCTTGCAATCCCTAGTATGCATTGAGCCCCAGAGCAGAAGGGATGCTGAAGGGCTAAGCTCTCAGAGCTGTATCCCATTCCTGATTCCCATGTGATTCCAATTCCCACTGGACCGGTTGGTGAAGAGGACAGAGTCAGCAGCTATTTGAATATGCAGAAAGTCCTCAACCTACTATCACAATTGAGCCGCAACTTTTTGCTGCTAAGTGAAATAGTTGTTAAGGGAGTTTTGTCCCATTTTTTTTTAACCTTTCTTGCCATAGTTGTTAAATAAATCTGGCTTTCCCGTTGGCTTTGCTTGTCAGAAGGTTGCAAAAGGTGATCATATAAACACGGGACAAGGCAATTGTCATAAATACATACCAATTGCCAAGGTTCTGAATTTTAATTGTGTAATTGTGTGGATACTACGGTGTGAAAATGGTCACAAGTTAAAAAATATATAATTCTGTTGAGAGACATATTAGGTAAGTGGGTATTTTAATGTCAGCATTATGATAGAAGAGGCATGCATAGCGTAGGCACCATTGTAACTTCAAACAGTAGTTTTCAGTACCATTGTAACTTCAAACAGTAACAATAGCAATAGCACTTAACTTATATAGTGCTTCACAGTGCTTTACAGCCCTCTTTAAGCAGTCTACAGAGTCAGCCTATTGCCCCCCTCAACAATCTGGGTCCTCATTTTCCATCCTTGGAAGGATGGAAGGCAGAGTCAACTTTGAGCCTCGTAACATTCAAGGCAGCCGGCAGTCAGCAGAAATAGCTGGCACTACTGCACTCTAACCACTGTACCACTACAACTTTAAATAGCAATTAAATGTATGCTTGTAAGTGAGGACCACCTGTATTGATGACTGAGATTAGCAAAGCACAAATAGCTGTTGTGGGGGTAGAGAGTCATTTCTCTCTGATATTTTAAACATGTAGGAGATTTTTCTAAAAAGAATGTCAAAAAAAAAAAAGATCAGGAATCTTGTAGTGTCTTTCTGACTGGCCAATATTATGAAAATTCTGCTCTTTTAATGAAATTTGTTAGTTCTAAAGGTTAACACAGCTCCCCTCTGAAGCCTAAAAAGTAATCTGTGTTAAGGATAACCACAGTGCTGTTTCTTGCATATTCTCTTTTTCCATGCATTATTGTTTTTAATTATTCATTGACTCATTAACCTCACTTAGACAGTAAGTTCTAAAAGGCATAAATCACTAGGTATTTTGAGCCTCTTTTCAACTAGAAATGTCATCTGAAGAATTTCTGAATCTCTCAATGCTGCATGAAGTTTAGCCCTTCTGATGCAACAGAAAAGCAATTCTAGTCAAGGAATCAGAGGTTTTGTGTGGAAAGAATGTGCTCATTCTGAGAAATTTCCTGGGATGTCTATTTACAACTGTAGATTTCTATTTGAGGAAGCAGCCCATTGGAATGAATAAGTAATTGGCAGAGCTGACAAAAGGTTCAAGAGATGATGCTTAATATCATGATGGATGGCATAGCAAGAAGCAATCACAGTGGTATGTTTACATGAAAAGAAAATACTTTTTTCCCCCCAGGAGCCCCTATAGCTTGGAACTGGGTTTAATGTCACTATGATTCCACACAATAATATCTTGTGTAAGGATGTTGAATGTTAAAAACATTTTATTGTGCCTTGGTATGACACAGAGAGACTTTTCATGATCTAAAAACCCTTTTTCTGAATTCTACCAAAGCCTGCATTTCAAAGTTAGCGATACATCTTCTCAAAAGGACATGTAGAATAAAAAGCCCACAGACCTTTCTGGCAGTGCAGTGGACAAATCAGAGGGACTTGGTGACAAATTCTTAATCCGAATAGTGCTGGCAGGGACCTTGGAGGTCTTCTAGTCCAACCCCCACTGGAGACCCTATACCATTTCATTTCATTTGATAATGGGCTGCCACTAATGATCAGAACCCGTGGGAGGACTAACATTAAATTTTTCACATTTCAGATATTCATGTGGCTATTTAAACATGTGATTTTAATATATGGTTACAATAACCACATATTAAAACAATTAAACAAAAACTGTTAATTTCAAACTCATATTTTCTATTGGGACATAGTTATGAGGCACTGGAACTGGATTATGAAGTGTTATTTATTTGTTGCTAATAAATAGAACCAATATTATTATTGAAATGAGATAGATGATTGATAGATAGATGAGAGAGACAGAGACAGAGAGACAAAGACAGAAACAGAAACAGACAGACAGGCATCCTTGTTTAGAGAAAAGACATGTACCATATGCTTTTCACACCATCTTTATTACTTTATAAATAACTCAATTTGGCAAATGTACATAATACTCTTTCCTCCTCCTGTTTTCCCCACAACAACCCTATGAGGTAGGTTGGGCTAAGAGAAAGAAAATGACTAGCCCAAAGTCACTAGCCAGATTGAACTGCCATTTGTCAGAAAATGGTGTAGGGCCACTTGCTTGGGTGGAGGGTTGGACTAGATGACTTACAAGGTTCCTTCCAACTCTGATTATCTGTTATCTGTTAAGTCACCCAGGTCACTTCATGCCTAATCATGCCAGTTTGGTCTAATGGTTAAGGCATCAGGGTAGAAACTGAGAAAGTGTGAATTCTAGTCCCACCTGAAAGTCAGCTGGGTGATTCTGGGCCAGTCATTCTCTCTCAGCCTGATTCACCTCACAGGGTGGTTCTTGTGGGGAAAATAGGAGGAGGAAGCAATATGTTCATGACCTTGAATTATTCATAAAAATAATAACAGTGGGATAAAAAAAGATCTACATCTAATCTAAGGAATCTTGATCATCCTTTTCCTGTTTTCTTCAAAGATCTTTAGCAACTTTTGAATTTCTTTTACACTCAAATATCTACCTCAGGGAACACACATGACCTTTGAGAGGCAGATGGGCAAAAATAGTACCAAGGTAACAAGGGAAAACATGGGAATTCAGATTTGGGTTAATGTCAATATTCCAACCAAACTCTCCATCCCAAGTCAGCACTCAGAGACAAAGTCTATCCAAGTAAGAATTTATTAGAGGATTTATATTGGCACATCTGGGGAAAACCCGAATCTGAATTCTCGTGTTTTCCCCTAATACATCAAAACTCATACCCAGCCCCTTACTCTCCAATCCACCTCCATTCTGAACTCCTGCCAAGTCCGTCATTCCCCTCCAAACTCCAGAGACTCAACCTTAAGCTCTGATGAAAGAATGTTTTTTTTTTTGAAAAAGATTTTATTAATTTTCTACAAACAAACAAGACAAACAAAACATAAAAACATCAACTCTCATATGTACATCCAGTGTGTCAGTTGGTTCATCATTTTTGTGCATTCATTCTGTAGTCTCAATTACAATTATGTTACATAACAACTCATATTGTCAATCCAAACTTATATATCCTAATCTCACTAAAAAAAGAAGCTTTTGACTATATTTTTAATCATTTATGCTTTATGAGCTAACAATACTTTAAACCAGTTTACTCTATAACAAATCATATAATCATATCAAATCAATCCTAAAAAACCCTTCATAAATATAATGTAAAATAACAAAATAATAGCAAAATAAAGATATTCCTTACTGTCTAGCATTCTAAACATTCTTTTATCGTATTTTATCATCTAGCCATTGATAAAAAAGATCCCAAATTTCATAAAATTGCTTATCCTCTTGCTCTCTAATTTCAAATGTCAATCTACTCATCTCAGCACATTCCAATATTTTCTTAATAATTTCTTCCTGTAATGGTATTTTCTCATTCTTCCAATTTTTAGCAAATACAATCCTAGCCGCTGTTAATACATTTACAATCAGGTATTTCAAATCTTTACTATATATATCAGGTAAAATTCCCAATAAGAAAATCTCTGGTTTCAAGTCTATGTGTTTCTTTGTCATTTTTTCCAACCACATGCGAATTATAGTCCAATATTTTCTAGCGTCCTCACAAGTCCACCAAATATGGTAATACGAGCCGGGTATCTGATGACATTTCCAACATTTTTCAGATTTGTTCTTAAACATTCTTGCTATTCATGTCGGAGGAAAGTGCCACCTGTAAAACATCTTATACAAGTTTTCTTTATATGCTGTTGACATTGTCATTTTATAATTTTGAGACCACAATTTCTGCCATTTCTCCAGATCAATCCCATATCCAAAATTCTTCCCCCAAACAATCATAGTTTCTTTGACTTGTTCTTCCTCTAATTTCATTCCCAGTAAATAACCATATAATTTTTTAATCACCTTCTCATCAGTACCCATCAAGATCTTATCTAAATCAGTCTGCTTATCATAGAATCCCTCCGTTTTAGAATCTTCAAGCTCTGATGAAAGAATGTTGTTGTGGCTATCTTCCCGTCTCACTTCACTCTCATTCCCACAGTTACTCTCCTCCCTTGTGGTAGCCACAAATCTGATTCAAGATGGATGCAGGGCTGACAGTTTTTTTCATTTTAAAGGGAACCATGAAATTAAGCACATTGAATTAATCTGTGTATGTGTATTTGTATGTATGTATGTATGTATGTATGTATGTATGTATATATGTATGTATCAGAAAGACACTATACAAGGGAAGGAAAAGAAGGAAAAGACAATGAATAAATAGGATTGAGGTGATTCTTGGAAGATCCACGAAGAATTCGACTTATTGCTAGGCAACAGGTCAAAATAATGAACATTTGTCATTGCAACTACAAAGAGTTGAACTTGACTAAATGGCATGCAACTAATTTATCATTAATTTCCTATTGCTTTGCTTCCATCATTAATCTGTACAATTTTGAAGCATCATCCAATTCTTGGTGAGGTATCATCTTCAGGATATGAAAAGTGATCTTTGAATCTCAACCATTTCGGCTTCAGATCTGTGTACCATTTTTAGATTGATGCAGTTGTAACTTCATCAGGTTATAATGAAAGAATTTTATGTGCCTTATGTGCATCAGTGGACCCTAGCAACTCAAGGGTAAAATTGTGTGGTATTAAAGACACATATACACAGAGAGGAAAAAGCTGAAATGTACTTCTGGCTTGACATTGCTATGTTTAGCTGCAACACTTATTCAAATTAAAAGATGGCATGTGGAAACATTTTCCTTTCACTGCATATACTGTTAGTAGCAAAACTGTTAGCAATGTATATGGTTAACAGCACAATTCCAAGACTGTAAAGTATGTGTTATAGTTGGGGGCATATATTTTTTTATACTGAACCAGTAGTTCCTATATATGGAGTAGTGAATTCTATATGGAACAAATCTCCAACTAATAATGTGACTATTTCCTAACTTTGAGCACTAGTCAAACATCTAATCATATAAACTGGATTGTTGTAAAATAAGTTCTCAAAACAAATATATAATCAAACAAGTTGAGTAGCATTTAACTGATATACATTTGTTTAAAATGCAAATAACTCAAGGGATATGGTTTTTGGTTGCTGGATTATTTTTCCTACTTCTACATTTTCACAGCAATGGTGGGCCTGGTTTAGAACATAGAAAGCAGTTATTCGGATTTTTCTAAAGAGAAAAGAATCCAGTACATTTGTTTGATATTGCACATTCAAAGACTAATTCCCATTTTAAACAATGATTAATGCAAACTGCCAGAACTAGATTGTAAAACTTTACCTGATCATTAGATGGCAACAAAATGTGGCATTTTGGATATGTGTTTGCTGCCATCTAGTCCAGAGACTTTTCCAACACAGACCTAGTAGCCTTGAGTTCTGCTTCAGAGATACACGGGTTGTCTCACATTAAAGGAACAACTAAACCTTAACCTCTTTGCTGTGAGGACTCACTATCTTCTAATCAACTAATCAGTTTAGCATATTGTTTCCTGAAAATGAGTAGAAATGTCCTATTTTCTGGAATCAGGGCAATAGAATAGAGTTTCATTGCTGTATGATTGCTTGAGGCTGATGGCAGCTTTTTCTATGTGCCATGTACTTAACCAGCTTTTTCCTTGTGCCATGTACCTAAACAGGTGTTCTTCTGTCCTATGGCCATCCCATCTTATCCTCATTTTCCTGTTTTAGTCCTGTTTCAGTTTTTTTTTATTATGCCTCATCCTTGTTCTTTTAGTGTGCCTTCGATTGTGGGTGTATCCTATTTTATCTTGCCTGGTTCTCATTTATGCTGAATAGTTTATATTTTATATAATATTTTATATTCAGGCCAGTTCTGTAGATCAAGGAACCAATTTAGTCTTGACCTAAACCTACAGAAAGTAAAAAGACTCAGCACTGTAATGGCAGGTGATGACTCAGGGCATGGCACAAAGGCAACACAGTTAGATAATCAGTAGAAGTCCCTTTATTAGCTCCAACTTTGCCCCCAATGTCCTGGTTACCTTCTGGCTGGAGAAAAGCTCTCCTAGGAACAGCATTTGGTTGCAGAGAATCAAGTCCAAAACGTGGTCAACAAAAACTGTAACTATAAATCCAATCAAGGCAAAATGAGGTAATTAGTACGGCAGGGCAGAAGCAAGAATTCCAGACGTGAAGGCAGGCAATAACTCGACACAGTTGGGAAGACGCCAGAAACACAGATAACCAAAGTCAACACAAGATAAATCACATTTGCTCCCAGCAGCTGCCACACTCAGCATGCATTTCTTTTAGACTCTCTTTTCAGCTGTGGCTAATGAAGGGAATCAGGACCCTTTCCTCCCCCATAAGACATGCAACCCATGTTGCTCTCTTCTCTGTTCCTCCCTGCGTGTCCTAGGATGAAGAGAGGGTGGGCTTGGGTCTTCTTCTGAACTCCCTCTCCCTTGTTCTACCTCTTCCCTGCTCTACCCAGCTGGACTTTTCCCTTCCCCAGTTTCCTCCACAGCCAACGGAGCCACACTCCCACTCCCTGTCAGTTGTTCATCTTCCTCCTAGGATTCAGACTCCAACAGAGGCATTACAGGCAATCTCTATGGTAGAACTTTTATATTATCTAAGTATAGTAATACACTGCATTTTATATTGCTTATAGTAATATCTTTTCCTTGCATACAACAGTATTTTCCTGACTGCCATCCACAATTCTAGGTTAATAACATCCCATTCCAGGATAGTTTGTGTACCCTGTTGAATTGAAGCAATCAAGACAGGACTGTGTGTATAGCTGGGTTGCCCTCTGTATCCAGCTTGGAGTTCTGCATTAAAATTACATTTGCTAACCAAACTTTTCACTCCTTCAAAAGAGGAAACCACCTTTCTTGCTAATGGATCAGTCTCCAGAAACATCTAGGAAGGCTGCTAAATCTTCTCCGATTTTAATTGCTGGAAGAGAACTATGAGTTTCACACACAAGAGGTTTATTACTTGAGTTATTCTTGCCCTGACATGGCTTGTATTCATTTTATTAATTGTTTGGCTGTTATTGTAATAACCGTTTGGTTTATTTTATGTGATTGTGCTTTATTAGTCTTTTACTACTAATAAATTTAATTGCATTCATAAATATAGAAGCTATGGTATTCAATTTTTGAGAAAAGAAACATTTTGAAAGGAATGCTAGCAGAACTATGAATCATGGGTTTGTGTCACATTTTACATCCTGTTTTGCTTAAAACTAAAGCTCTGATCAGATTCCATATACAAAACTTACATCTATATGTATCCATCATTCTACTCCTTTTTTTTTTTTTTTGGTGCTTAATTCCCATTATGTTCAACTACTGTGTTTCATCTGATATACCCAACTCATACTTCCACATAACAGATAATTATTTTTGCTTCTTTCAACAAATATTCATTCCAAATAACAGACCACATGCTACCCATTTGCCACTCTTAAAATTTCTCTATCCATTTTCCATCTTCAGCAGTCATTGTTCCATAGTTCACAAAATCATACACCTGGCTGTTCTTTTGTTCTCTCTCTGTGTGTGTAGTATGTGCACAACTTGCAATTGTTCAATACATTTTCAAAGACAATTAGCTTGATCTCTGATAGAGCACTTTTCAGATTGATGTCCTTGATTGCTGTCTTTTTCTAGTTCCAGGTCTCAGTTCTCCATTTACAAGGGTAGTTATCAAATGACTATATAGCTATTGACCTCCCTGCAGCCATTATAGCTTTGTTCAATCACTACTTTTTAGAGTGGGGAAGGTACAAACAGTTTAATAACCCAAATGTCACATCCAACATTCTCTTCTTATTTTAAGGACAGTGTTAGTCATTTTCATACATTTTGGCCACTATGCTACAAAGTGCAATGAAAGTTGTTAGATCTGGAGCGTGGGTGCAAAGAACGGAGACGAGACATTGAATAGTGACTCCAACTCTTTATTAGTGACTTCAGAACAGAGCAGAGCTACTGGGCAGCAGCAGCTCCTTTTATAGAGCTGGCTGCTGTCACGATAACCAATGGTTTGAGTTTGCCGCACTGGTAGCGGCCAATCAGCGGCGACCCGCTGTCAGCCAATCAGATTAGCCAGAATCGGCCAATCACAATCCGCTGTTCGCGGGCCAATCAGAAGTGCAGGATTACGAGCCTGCTGTGGAAACAAAACTATTAGGATTTTAAACTAAAGCGTTTGCTTAGTTCGTAACAAAAGTGCTCATGTTATTTTGTATAAGCTAGAACCTCTGATTCATTTGCACACCAATTTCATCTTGTCCACATCCCACCAAGTAGAAGTATTATGCAGGAAACTGACACGCAAAGAATACATGATTAAACTGCACAGCAGCAGCATTCTCATAAGAAGGGCAATCCAGTTTATTTTTATCGAGTGCCATTAATATTAGAACGCACTGGAAAAAATGAGAATTTTATTCTAAAATTCCACAATTGCCACACCAGCCCCCCATAGATATTTGAAACAATGCTCAAGTTTATGATGATGTGAATAAATTAGATTTGTGATGCTAGCTTTTGAGAATTTAAAAGATTTGAGGGGGGGGAAAAACCTCCTCACTATTAAATGAGAGAGGATAAAGAAGCCAAACAAATTACATGTGTAATAAAATAATGAACTATTTTATCTTTTTCTTTTCACATAAACTTTCAAAGGACCTCCAAATTAGGATTCTGCATCATTAAGCATTTGACATTTGTCCAGTTAAAACTATTGACTCATGCTTTCATTTCTTTCCTTGCAAATTACTACAGTGCCACAGCTGATCCGACTATATTTCCCATTTCTTATAAATAGCCACAAGAAAAGTATTAATTATCCGTGTGTGAATTAATGTGCCAACTGCCTTAACCTTTCAGGTTTCCTTAAACGCCAGCATAACAAGGCATATCCATGGTAGCAAATGTGATTTATGACAAGAATTTTTAATTTCTGTTTTTAAATATGTTACCCACCGATCTGCATACATTTAAATGTGCCCCGAACACTTTTCTCTGTCTTGAGGCTGTTGTTTAATATTCAAGGATGATTTTTGTCCACATACATTTTGGTCTGTGTCACCTCAGATTAAATTATGACTCTGCAGCCTTTTCGGAGCAGGCCTCGGGCCCTTATTTACAAGAATCAATGGGATAGTAATGAAAATCCATTTTTCATACTATCAGCTCTGGCCTGCTTTTATTTAGTTAGCTGTGTCTAAGCAAGCAATTCATTTTGGGAAAATGTCACATTGATAAAAAGAGAGCGAGCGTGTGAGAAGGGAAAGGGTTAATCATGAAATAGAGCTCTCACAACCGCTGTGCTACCCATACTAAAATGTCTGTGTGCATGTGTATGTGTGTGTGTGTGTGTATAAATATTTTTTTGTAATGTATGCAAAATAATGTATATTGACAGATATGCGGGCCTTTTCATGATGAATATTGAAATATATATGCAAAACATAGGAAATATGTAGCATAGTATAGATCTTTCAGTGTACATTTAGAGGAAATGAGTCATTTATATTCTACAATTTAGTGAATACCTACTGTTTATTGGGACAAAACACACCGGAGTGTATTTGTCTTAGTAATTTATTTAGGTAAATATATTTATTCTTCCACGGGTTGGGGGGTTTTGTGTGTGTGCGCTTGTGCTTTCTTCCCTCCTGGTTCTATGATGCTAGGCATAAATATTTAACCATGCATTGTCTCAAATGTTATTCATGTAATTTATCAAAGAAAACAGCCAAGTTATAACAACTTTAAAGGCTGCACCTTCGCTTAAACCTGAAAGTGTACTGAAAAAGACAGGCAAACCAACATGTATTTTGTTCTCCTTCAAAACTGAAAAAAATAATTTAAAAAATCCTGAAAATGTGACATCCAATTAAAGAAATGTCATCTGCCCAGATATAAACAGCTTGTGATATCACCTGGCTATCTTTGTTTTCAAGACAGACTCCATTGTTGGGGAAAAATGCCAATCCCTTACCTTTTAGAGATGGACTATTTTGATCGGATAGTCTTGTATCTGTAAGTATGCTGAAGATCTCTTATTCAACTTTAAGTCCTTCCTTCTTTTCCAGTAATTATTCACAGCTACAGCTGGTGTCCTCGAACAATCAAAGTAAAGGTATGTCAGTCTGAAGCCAAAACAATTCAGATGTATTTGCTAATAAAATACAATAAGAGCAAATTAAATAATTAAACATTTGACGCTGTTTTGTAAGTCCGAACCTCTACTGCTTGAAGGGCTCAACCTATTCTGCATGGGGAGAAAAAGATTTAGCAAGCAGTTAAAGCAACAGAAGAACTAAGCAGATGAAGTCTCCCTATGCTTGAGCCAGTGGAAAACATTTATCCTGGCACATGAAAAGATTGCAATGCAGATGCAGCTCCTAAGTTCTAGGGAACTTAATAAACACAACAGAATACTTTCTCTCTCTCTCTCTCTCTCTCTCTCTCTCTCTCTCTCACACACACACACACACACACACACACACACACATTTTGGATTAAGCATTATTATGCAAACACAGAAAAAAGAAGTATGATGTTATAAATGAAAAGGAAGTGCTCGTACAAAACAAAATCTAACACATTCTACTCAAGACCAAAACCATCCTCTTACCTCCCCATTTCTTTCTAGCTTTGAGATTGGTTTATGGCTGCAACACAAGGAAAAAATATTTATATATCGCCATAAATACAGGTAGTCCTGGACTTTTGATCACAATTAAGCCCCAGATTTCTGTGGCTAAACGAGACAGTTGTTAAGTAAGCTTTGTCCCATTTTATGACCTTTCTTGCCACAGATGTTAAGTGAGTCGATGCAGTTAGTAACACAATTGTTAAGGGAATCTGGCTTCCCCACTGTCTTTGCTCATCAGAAGGTCTCAAATCACATGACCCCGAGACACTGCAACTGTCATAAATGTGAGTCACTTGCCAAGTGTCTATGACCATGGAGATGTTGCAGTGGTCCTAAGTGTGAAAAAAAAGGTTATAAAACTCTTTTCCAAAGCTGTTGTAACTTTGAACAGTCACTAAATGAACTGTTGTAAGTTGGGGTGTACCTGTGTCCTATTCCAACTGCATTCAGCTTTCAGCTTTTATGTTTCATCTAACTTGCTCAGCTCTTTATATATATGTGTGTATGTGTGTGTGTGTGTGTGTGTGTGTGTGTATGCAGGTCTTGGTGTGTTCGAGTCTTTTCCCATGTAAGATTGAGAGTATCTTGGTGACATTTCGACGAGGTCCCACTCGCCCTCTGCAGGCTGGTGCTTTCAGCTTCATGCTTGTGCGAGCAAAGCATGATCGGAGCTGCTGTCTCTATAAATACTGTTGGGGAGGTTGGCTGTGTTGTTATTTCTTGATTGGTTGATGGAGTTGATGTTCACAGATTGGTTGGCTTTTTTGTAAGAACATGTGCGGCTGAGGTATTGGCTGTGTGTCTATCAGCCTCTTGTGTTGTAACACAACACAATGGGCTCTGTGATGACCTTCTGAGTTCTATTGTTGTGACATCCTGGGTATTGTGCTGTAATCTCCTGGGTCATTGGCTGTGTTGCAACCTCCTGTGGTGTAACCTCCTGAGTTTCATGAGTTTTGTGGTATAACCTCCTGAGTTTCATGATGTGATGTATGTGCGTGTGTGCGTGTGTGTGTGTGTGTGTGTATGCATACACACACAGAATTCTTATTTACTTTCTCACTGATTCCTTGCAAGAGATCTCATGCGATCTACTACCTTTCTACCAACATTAGCATTTCTAAACATTTCTCTTTCCACTTTTTTCCTATCTTTAATAAACATCCTACCAAGATATGGAAATTCATCTATTTACTTTATTTTTTTGTATCATTTATGTATAACTTAGAAATGTTCATTCCATTTCCCCAGTGAACTCCAATAACTCATTTCTTCAGTACTGTAAAGTTCAGGTTTACATCTTACTGCAATGTAAATCTACCAAATTTTCGTAGTAAATCATTCAATTCTTAACAAATAACCTGTCTGCAAATAAAAGTGCTCAGACTCTAACATCAGTTTACCCTTAAACTGTATTGCTTATCCATTTATCCATAAATTATCAACTTAGAGGACAACACATCTTTGTCTTACTCCCTGCTTTGCATGAACCATTTGCTTAGCATTCCATTTATTTTCACACATGCTTTGCTTCCATCACTTTTAATTTTTAAAAAATTTATTGTTTTAATAAAACAAAAGAAAACAAAACATATCAAGTACATAAAAGGAAAAAGCAGAATAACTAAATAACCTGTAACAATTACTTATGAAACAGGAAAGTTCACATTTTTAGACAATGAATTAAGTGTTAACCACATGGGATTATCCTGTCCAGTCCTTAAATTATATTAATGAAGCACCAGTATGAAAGCTCTCTCTCTCTCTCTCTCTGTGTGTGTGTGTGTGTGTGTGTGTGCGTGTGTTGTCAAACTAATGCTGAGCACAGAACATTTTGCCTTTTCCAGCAATCCATCCAAAATAAATACCAAATTCTTAATAAATACTTTTCATATTTTAGGAATATATTTCAGCAATACATGGACATCTTTATTTTTATTTATTTATTTATTTGTCAAACAATTATTAGACAACAAGCATAAGTATAAACATGATAATAAATACATGAAATGGATATGAACAAGAAAAAAGAAACAATAGGACAGGGATGGTAGGGACGTTGGTACGTTTATGCATACCCCCTACAGACCTCTTAGGAAACCTTAAAATCTTAACTACCTTACTAGAACCTCATTTTATGATACTAGGAAAATTCAACCAATATGGAACAATCAGAAGGCAATTTTAAATGATGTGTGCTAATGCATTACATTTCCAGCACAGAAAATTATAAGACCTTTTAAAATATCCACTGATGTTTCCAATAAGCCTCCAAAACTATTTTTGATTAATTAGTTTTATCTTAAAATCACACAAAACAAATTTAAACAGTCATGTACTACTCTTAATGTAATCAATGATCAACCTTCAATTCTATATTTGTGCAAAGCCTATTCACTTAGCTGTATGCTTTCTCTAAATCAACAAAAATGTATAATAATCTTCCTTTCCCACACACATATATTTCTTCAGAAGAAATGTTATTTCATTTCACTGTTATTCCCTAGTGAATAATTTCATTCAAATCTTATGTCTGTTTTTTTCTGACTAACTCTGCTTGCTCCATTTTTCAGTCCCAGAGAGAATGTCCACCCTATGTCCCATATGGTAACTGACAACAAGTATTCAGATCTCCCTGGTCATAAATGGTTCCCAATCCTGCCCAAAAAATGCTGTGTGTGTGTGTGTGTGTGTGTCAGCCAGTCATTCCAAGGTAATTTAGCTAGGTTATTGCTTTAGTTTTGTTAGCTAGGTTATTGTTTTAGTTTGGAATAGACAATTGAAGATATTCATAATTCCTGGCCAATGTGTTATTTCTTGTATTCTTAACAGTCAGGTCCCAAAGGTGTTTTTTTAAAAAGGCAACTGGACTTTCTAGGTTTATTTTTCAAAGTTGCCTCTTGGAAAAAGCATCTTTGGGATAAGCATGACCTGGTTGACTGAGAATCTCCATAGACACTTAACAATCAGGGTTTCTTTAGAACTGTTTCAGACCAAATGAAACATTTGCAAATGACTGTGAGTCCTCTGTTTATTGATACCTCTCAGATTGGACTACGCCAACAACCCACATTTGAATGTAGTTATCTGAAAACCTCTGAAGCAAAGGTATGCGCAACTCTACAAATCTGAGCTGCTCACAATAATCCAACAAATAAATTACCATAAAGGTAATAAAAGACAAAGATAAAAGGTGGCAAACATGATGAAGCAGAAACTTCTTCCTCCCCAAAGGCGTGGATGAACAGCTCTTCTAAACAACAACAAAATCAAGGAACAAATGTGTTTTGTCTGCCTTTCCTCTCCTCTGTATTTGGTCACATAGGAAACATTTTGGAAAATAGGTATAAATAGTGTGTGATCCTCCATCAGAATCTTTCTAATGTCACTATTGTTTGAATTATTCACACTAATCAAAGGTACTTGCAATACACAATGGACTTGTAGGAATGAGAGAATCGTTTTTGTAATATATTAATGATAGCTGTTCTCCAAGAAAATGCTCTTTATACTTGTTTGCAGCATGTGAGACCTTTTTCCGAGCAAATTTTTCCCTTGCTTGGTAGATCATGAAAATCCTAGAGGATCAAAGTGCCTTCTCTAAAATAGACAGACTAATTCTGACTTGTAAATTCATCTCTAAAATAAGTATTCATTTTGTCTCTTTTGAATAAAAATTGATAATGCTGTCACCTGCCAGCGGCTAGCAGAGCTGGCAGCACAGTTGGACAATAAGGAGGTTGGGGAGGAACCTGGGTCAGGCCTGGAGGCTGAGGAAAGCTCGGACGAGGGCTCTGCTTTAGAGGCAGAGATGGGGCCAGGACAGGCTGGCAGTTATCAACTGCCTTCAGAGTCGGACAGTAGTGAGGCGGAGGAAGAGCTGGAGCTGGTTCCCAGCCTACACATGTGCAGAGCTGCCAAAAGAAAAGAATATGAAATTAAGGGTTGATGTGGGAGTAAGGTCACAGGTGAACTGTGAATGGCCCCTCCCATAGGGATTAAAAGAAGAGCAAAAGGGGAGGGGGCTTTTGCAGGAAACAATTCATTTGTTCGTTCGTTGTAGCAGTGTGAAGATCTGTCTGTGCATCTCAGAGACTCTGTGCTGAGTCCTTCCTTGTTAGCACTGTGTTTGAAAATATTTACTTGGCAGCTCTCCAAGCTAGATAAGGTCTGTGCTCCTAATTAGACTCTTAAAAGACTGTTTGCCAGGCCTTTGGCTGAATGTGAATGCAAGACATTCATCTTCGTTTAATAAAAGGGGGTTTACCAGGATAAAAAACTCTGCTTAATGCTTTTTGGGGAAGCCTAGGTCAGAACAGATAATATCACATTTAACATTGTAAACTACATGCCAATGGATAGACGTACATATTTCTCAGATGTGCATTCCCTTTTTAGATACAACTAGTGCAAAGTATTTCTGAAATTACTTGTATACTACCAGATTCAACAGCAACCATCACCTACAATTAGCAGAATTAATATCTGAGAAAAATGAAAATAGGAAACATCAACATTTGGGGATCATGGGTTATCTAATTTATTTCAATTATTATTTATCTGATTATTTTTAAGAGGCCTCCTTACATCTCATTTATAAATATTGAGGTCAAATATAAACAAGAGTGTTAAAATTAAATAATTTCCAGCCATAACCCATAGGCTTTACCAAAGTCATTAATGGACAGGTTTTAAAATTATTAGAGACGTCAACTTAGAATCAATAGGCTTCATTCTGCCATAGTTTGGTTCAAATTTTAAGATGCATAAAATTCCTTATTAGTAATCAAGATACAGTTCACAGAGGACTATTAGGCCTAGATTTACATAGAGGCAGATATGGTTTGGAATCAAGCATGTGTCAAACTGTAAAAAACTTAATTTTTTATGATGGAATATTCCTCCTTCACCCAGCCACAACCAGTACTGGACATCTTTAATTTCTAAAGCTGTTGTTAAAGAGTAAACTTCCCTCTTAAATTGCAGCTTCTTGGGACCAGGACAGTTGTGTGTCATAGACTCATATTATGTCTTCCTAATAACATTTAGAAGAAACTAAGCCAACTCTAGAATATCAAAAGCTTAAATTTCACGAATCACTCATCTCTTCGGTCCTTTGTTCACTTTCATCATTTGCTCAACAAGGGCTTCTCATGCTTACTTTTCCATTTGTACAGGAAACTAAGAAGGTCTTGAAGGAGAGGAATAGAAAGTTGTGTGGTTAAATGCATTTCACCTTCCCCAAGACCAGTTTTCTCCTATGTGGGACTCTTTAGTTATACAATAGCCACAGATCTTTCTTCAGGATTCAGAAACTCCATCAAAATTGACCAATCAAGTTTATAGATGACTCCCTTGACACAGGATGTGGTCAAAGAAGAAGTAAAGAAAATAGATGACTAGTATCCAGGAAAGGATTTGGACAAAATTCACCATCACTAGGTGGTCAATAGATGCAATAACACCACGTAATATTTACAGTCTGTAAAAATAGAACAAATCTACCCCAGAGAAAGGGGGTGGGGGAAAGCCATGTAAAATCATATACAAAAGGACATAATATAATGTAACATCTGTATTTCTCTGTTCAGAGAGCTTAATAAAGGTGAACTCTATAAATCACTTGAATAATAACAGAGAGAGTGTGAAAATCATCTACTCTAGGCACAGATTGTCTTATCAATGAATATCTGCTGTTAGGGCAGAATTCACTGGAACATATCTGTGCTAGATGTGATAGGGGATAGGGTTGAAGGAGGTATCCTATCTTTTTGTTCTGTACAGTTATTTACATTCTTGTAAACGCCGCGCTGTGATTGGTCAAAGCGTGCAGTGATCCGATTGGTCGAGCGAGCCGCACTGATTGGCTCGCTGCGGATCTCCCGCGATTGGTGGAAACTAATCACGAGAGATTCAAAGCGGTGCCATTGGTTGCGGCCGCTGCGGCTTGGAAATAAAAAGCCGCTGTTTCCCCCTGGAACCCGAGCTGTTCTCGGGACCAATAAAGAGCTGAACCAAGTCACTGAATCCTGGTCTCCTTGCCGTTATGGACACAACATTGGCGACGAGGATGGGATCCCAAGGCTAATCCCCCACCGACACATGTCCGGAGGAAGTGAGACTGACGAGATGGCCAGCATCGCACCGCCCGTGCCCTTTAATCCTGCTATCAAGGACTGGGAATCATACACAGACAGATTCCTCATGTTCCTCGAGTGTAGCAACATGAAGGACGCCACCAGGCCGAAGAAAAGAGCCATCTTCCTGACACACTGCGGGCCCGCAGTGTTCAAGATGGCAAAAGCTCTAGCGAAACCCACGGACATCAAGGAGATGGATTGGGCCGACCTTGAACCATTGCTCCGGAATCACTATGCCCCCGCCGTGCCCACCCTCATCAGGTGGCATGAGTTCAACCAGCGGGACCAGAGATCAGGTGAGAGCATCAGTGGTTTTGTGGCTGAGCTACGAAGCCTACGGGGCATGTGCGGGTTCTCGGACATGGATGAGGCTTCACGGGACCACGTTGTGCTCGGACTCCGAGACCCAGTCCTACAAAGCCGACTGATGGCCAAAGGCGACATCGCCCTCACTGACACCATTGCTGAAGCCACCGCAGCCGAGGCAACCCAGAAATTGGCAAACCGCATGCGGAGACCAGACACCGGAGAGTGCACCGCGACCACTGACCCAGGATGGGCAACCGAGGCCCACCCCAGAAACAAGTCACCACGAGACCACCACCCATCATGGCGAATTCCACTCTGCCTCCGACACCATGGATGAGGAGGAGGAAATCCACCGGCTCCAGACGTGACGTGACCGGCGCGATCGGCAGAGTCGTAAGTCGGGGACCGCATGTGCCGGGTGCGGGGGCGACCACCCTCGATCAGAGTGCCGCTTCTTCGATGCAGTCTGCCGGCACTGCGACAAAAAGGGTCACATCGCCCGAGTCTGCCGATTGAGGAAGGCCTACAGCCCCAGACGGTGGGACCACAGCGACCGGAGACGTGACGGCACACCCCCCAGGGCCAGAGATCGCCAAGCCAAAAGCCAATGGGACCGGGGCAGACGGAACCAATGAGGTGGCGAAATCCGGCGGAAAGAGGAAACCCACCAGACGGTCATCATCGGCCACGCATCAACCACCAATGCTTGAAAAGTCTACATGGAGGTAGGCATCGAAGGCGAGCCATGCAAAATGGAGGTGGACTCCGGGTCCTACCTCTCCATGGTCGCCTGGCAAGAAATCAAATGCTTGGTGCCTACCATCCACAAGAAGGGACTGGAAAACCAGAAATTAATAATCAAGGACTACCAGGGAAACCACATCCCAGTAGTGAAAACCGGACAATTCAAGGTAACATTCAAGGGCCGCACAGCAAAGCTTCCCCTGACAATCGTGGACCGAGATCGACCCAGCCTTTTGGGACTACAATGGTTCGCACCGCTTGGCATCGAGGTTATGGGCATAAACCACATCGCAGAGGCCAATTGGGAACAGCAACTGGCACGGGATTTCCAGGAAGTGTTTGATGGCACCCTAGACAAGTACCGAGGGCCCCCTATTTCTTTCAGCCTAGATCCCAGCATTCCCCCGATACGCCTAAAACCAAGGTGGGTACCTTTCGCACTCCAGCCAAAAATAGATGAGCAAATGGACAAGCTCGTCAAACAAGGGGTCCTACAACCAATCAACCACGCCCGGTGGGAGACCCCAATAGTCACCCCTGTCAAGCCCGATGGGTCGGTAAGAATCTGCAGGGACTATAAGGCCACCCTAAATTGCACCTTACAACAAAGCGCCTACCCCGTCCCAGCAGTGCAGCACCTTCTACACTCACTGGGGGGAGGCAAGGTTTTTGCGAAGCTCGACCTGGCGCAAGCCTACCAACAGCTGCTGGTCGACGCAGAAACCGTGGAGGCGCAAACCATAGTCACCCACCGGGGAGCGTTTTGCTGTAACCGACTCCAGTTTGGAGTCAGCGTGATGCCGGGAATTTTCCAGAGCCTCATGGAGAGACTTTTGCAAGGAATTAAGGGGGTGGTGCCCTACTTCGACGACGTGCTGGTCAGCAGCCAACCAGCTAGAACTAGAGGGTCGTCTAAGGGAGGTACTAATGAAATTCAAGGAAGCTGGGCTAAAAGTGAAGAAAGAGAAATGCCAGCTTTACACAGAGCGGGTCGAATTCCTAGGATACCTCCTAGACCAGCATGGCATCCACCCAACCGCAAACAAAATCAGAGCCATTAAGGAGGCCCCCACGCCCAGGAATAAAACTGAACTGCAGGCATTTCTGGGACTGCTTAATTTTTACAATGTTTTCCTGCCCCAAAAGGCGACCGCGGCGGAGCCTTTGCATAGGCTTTTGGACAAGGCAGCCACATGGACTTGGGGGAAATGTGAGGAAGCCGCCTTCAGGAAAACCAAGGACCTGCTCACCTCGGATGCCGTCCACATCCAATACAATGAGACCCTACCACTTGCCGCCACATGCAACGCCTCACCCTTCAGCATTGGCGCAGTCCTCAGCCACACGCTCCCAGACAGAAAAGAAGCACCCATCGCTTTCTTCTCCAGGACACTCACCAAACCAGAGAGGAACTATAGCCAGCTGGACAAGGAGGCCCTGGCTATCGTCACAGCAGTGAAGAGGTTCCACGTTTACCATTATCACAGACCACAAGCCGCTGTTGGGAATCCTGGCAGGGAACAGGGCCACTCCGAATATCCTATCTCCCAGAATGACAAGGTGGTCCGAATTCCTTGCCGCCTACAGCTACCGACTCACACATCGACCCGGTAAGACAATCACCCACACAGACGCCCTGAGCCACTCGCCGTTACCTGACCTAGACACTGACCCAGCACCCACGATGACCACCCTCAGCATAGAGACTCTGCCCGATCTACCTATAACCGCGTCAGACATTGCCCAAGAAACTAATAAAAACAAACGTCTGGCGCAGGTGTTACATTGGGTAGAAAAAGGGTGGCCAGAAAAAGACGACGATGAAGCATTCAGGACATTCTGGAACCGGCAAACAGAACTCTTGCTACAAAAAGGGTGTGTACTTTGGGGGGATAAGGTTGTTATTCCGGAAAAACTACAAGGGAAGGTATTGGAGTTGTTACACGAGGGGCACCCGGGCATAGTTAGAACAAAAGCCCTGGCCAGAAGTTACGCTTGGTGGCCAGGGATGGATAAGCAAATCGAGGCTTGGGTGGCAAGATGTGAACGCTGCCAAGAAACCAGACCGAGCCCTCCCGCAGCACCGATCCTGGAATGGGAAACCCCCAGGGGACCATGGTCCAGGATCCACATAGATTTTGCCAGGCCCACTAAGGGACATATATCCCTTATAACGGTAGATGCTTACTCCAACTGGTTGGAGGTAAGCAACATGAAAACCACCACCATGGAGGCCGTGACCAAGGAACTTAGCAAGCTATTCACAACCCACAGCCTCCCAGATGTCATCGTATCGGATAACGGGCCCCAATTCACCTCGCTAGAATTTGAAAAATTCCGAGTGGAACGGGGCATACGACACGCACTGACAGTTCCGGCACATCTGGCGGTGAAAATAAGGGCAGAACGGATGGTTCAATTCACGAAAAAAACCATCCAAAAAATTGAACACGGGGAAATCCAAGAAAAAATAAATAAAATGCTTTTTATACAACATATAACCCCGAACACGACAACGAACAAAAGCCCGGCAGAGCTACTAATGGGGAGGAAAATAAAGTCCCCACTCAACAGACTGCACCTCACATACAATCCGGAAAAACCCCCAAACTCTTCTAGCAAGCACCGGTCCTTTGCGCCAGGCGACGCCGTCTATGCAAAGAATCTAACTGGAGACCCACTGTGGGTACCAGCAACCATAACCAGCCCAGAAAGACTAGGCGGGAGTTGCGAAAACCGCAGCTCAACCAGCCCGGGTAGACCAGGAGGGAGCTGCGACAAGAGGCCCGGTGACACCTTCCAGATGGTTCCATCGATGAGGCTGAGAGCAACAGAGAACCCGACCGAACCAGCCGGGAGCCAAACAACAACTAACCTGCGCAGGTCCAGTTGGCAAGTACGGAGTGCTTACTCGCCTACTTACGGGACTACATCACGTAGGACCAAACCAAGAGGGGAGGGGTGTTCTGTACAGTCATTTACATTCTTGTAAACGCTGCGCTGTGATTGGTCAAAGTGCGCAGTGATCCCATTGGTCGAGCAAGCCGCACTGATTGGCCCGCTGCGGATCTCCCGCGATTGGTGGAAACTAATTGCGGGAGATTCAAAGCGGTGCCATTGGTTGCGGCCGCCGTGGCTTGGAAATAAAAAGCTGCTGTTTCCCCCTGGAACCCGAGTCGTTCTCGGGACCAATAAAGAGCTGAAACAAGTCACTGAATCCTGGTCTCCTTGCCGTGACGGACACAACACTTTTCATATAAAGATATTCATTTAAGAAGTAAATAGGTATTGCTTCCTCCCCTGAGTACTACTATAGTGCTGCAAGATGACAGGGAGTAGACAGTTCAGTTGTAAGGGATATAGAGACAGGTGTGTTTAAGTATATGGAATATTATTTTCCCTGGTGAAAACAATGTGGAAAATGTGGAAGTATTATTGAGGGTCTCAATGCATGTTATGAATATTATCATAGAGACTCTGAAGTAAAGAAAAAAAAACCTGCTTGTTAGGCTGTTGAAAATAAAAGAGGATTCCATTTAATATACTTCTTAAAATTCTATTTATTTTAATGTGCTTTGAAAGAATTTATTGAGAGAATTTTGTCTCACAATGCATTGGAGCTGAATGGCTAATAAATTCAAATAAATTCTACTAAAAATATTCCATGGTAAAAAGGACAAAAAAATACAAGAAGAAACTTAAATATAGTAACATGAACCTGCATAGGACAACAAAATCACACATTTTCATTAACTTTTAAGAATTCTTTTTAATGCACTAAAATGTCAGAAGTCTCCTAAATTTAATGAGCAGGAAATTCTCTCTAGAGTATTTCTGTCCATGAGATTACAAACCTGGAACTTTATTAGTCATGTTTAGCAAAGTGCAAGGCCAAAAAACCATGCTCGAGATTTGTATTTCTCTCTTCCTGTCTCCCTCTCTCTCTCTCCCTGTCTCCCCACCTCTCTGAGAGAGAGGGAGGGAGGGAGAGGGAGAGGGAGAGATTACTGCTCCTAGATCACAATCTGATATTTTCCTCAGCATCATGAAAATAGCACAGCATTGGTGAAACACAGCAAACTATTTATACAAGCTACCTGAATGGGCGTTCCATTTAGGAATCAATCAATAATGTGAAACATTCTCACACAATGGGAAAATATATATAAATATCCAGAGAACCCATCATCGTATGCATTATTCCCAAATATTTCAACTGAATTTCAGAACAAGTAAATATCTCTAGGATTATAGTCCTAAATCCTTGATGGGTAGTTTGTAGTTATGGGTCAAATGTGTCGTGTCCGCAAAAAGACGCTCAGAGTCGGTGACTATCATTCAAGCTCTTTATTAAACTGTTGTGAACCGAACCGGCGAAAAGGAAAAAGCCCGCGGTTTTTATCCTTTTCGCTGCGGCGGCCGCGGCCAATGGCAGCGATTCAAGTCTCCCGCTCTTGGAGTGAGCCAATCGCGGGAGACTTCAATCGGGCCAATCAGCGCGGCTTGCCTGGCCAATCAGAAATCCCCGCGCCTTAGCCAATCAAGGCGCGGGGATTTCGAGTATTCAAATTCAGGACAGAACACCCCTCCCCTCTTGGTATGGTCCATCACGTAGCGTAGTCACGCAGGTAGGCGGGGCTCCGTCTAGTCATAGTTGACCTGCGCAACTCAGTTTCAAGCTGTACCTCGGCCGGAGCGGTCATCTTTTTGGCTGCTCCTCCCTCTGTGTGAACCGGCTGGATGATCGGGCCGGTTCGTTCTCCATGGCTCCCGCCTGGGCCTACCGGGTCGGTTGAGCTGCGGGTTTCGCCGCTCCCGCTTGGTTTCTCCGAGTCGGTTGAGCTGGCCAGGTGGTTCTTCTCCGGAGGGGACTCGCGATGGCTGCGTTCTGGTGAGTATTTTTGGATTTTTTCTTGCGCTATTTTATTCGGGTGTTCCCTCCCCCCTTGGTTCGAGTCTTGGGGGTTGAGGTCTGTTGCCGTACGTGACCGGAGCTGGTCGATGTGTCGTTTCCAGGCTCGCCCGTCGGTGGTTTGGAGCCGGTACGACCGTGGACCGGTGATTTGAGTGATGACGGCTGGGATCCATAGGGGGTCCCCCGTCAGATTTTTGGCGTAGACTAAGTCACCGGGGGCAAATGTCCGGTATTTGGAGCTGGAGTCTGGGGGCCGCTCCGGGTTGTAAGTCGGGTGCAACCTGTCGAGTGGGGACCTCAGCTTCCTGCCCATTAACAGTTCGGCTGGGCTTTTGTTGGTAGTGGTGTTTGGGGTGATGTGTTGTATGAAGAGGAGTTTGTTGATTTTGTCGTTGATCTCCCCGTGGTCCATTTTCCGGAGGGTTTTTTTAGTAAACTGGACCATCCGTTCCGCTCTACCGTTCGCCGCCGGATGCGCCGGTGCCGTTAATGCGTGGCGGATGCCCCTCTCCGCCAAGAACCTTTCAAACTCGAGGGAAGTAAACTGGGGCCCGTTATCCGAGACGACGACGTCTGGGAGGCCGTGCGTGGAAAACAGTTTACACAGTTCTTTGATGACAGCCTCCGTGGTCGTGGATTTCATATCGCTTACTTCCAACCAATTGGAGTAAGCGTCGACTGTGATCAAAAAAGTATGCCCATTTGTTGGACCCGCAAAGTCTAAATGGATTCTGGACCAGGGCCCCCTTGGTATTTCCCAGTCCCGGATGGGTGCTGCGGGTGGGCTGGGTCTGGTCTCCTGGCATCGATGGCATTTGGCGACCCATTGCTCAATCTGTTTGTCCATCCCCGGCCACCAAGCGTAACTCCTGGCCAGGGCTTTAGTCCTGACGATGCCAGGATGACCCTCATGCAGCATCTCTAAGACCCTCCCTTGCAATCTGTCCGGGATGACTACCCTGTCACCCCATAAGATACATCCCTTAAGTAGTGAAAGTTCAGTCTGGCGGTTTCTGAACGTTTTAATGGATTCGTCATTGTCCCTTTCATGCCAGCCTCTTTCTAGCCAATGTAGGATTCGCGCCAGACGCTTATCCTTAACAGTCTCTCTGGCAATGTCCGATGCGGTAATGGGTAGGTTCTCAATGCTAAGGGTGTTTGTTGTTGGAGCTGGGTCAGGATCAGAGTCTGGTAAGGGGGAACGGCTTAAAGCGTCCGCGTGCGAAATTTTCTTACCTGGCTTGTGTAACAGTTCATAGCTGTAGGCTGCCAGGAACTCGGACCACCTTGTCATCCGGGGTGATAAAATGTTCGGGGTGGCTCGGTTTCCGGCGAGGATTCCCAGCAATGGCTTATGGTCTGTCACAATGGTGAACGGGCGGCCATATAGGTATTCGTGGAAACGCTTAACGGCGGCAACTATAGCCAAGGCTTCTTTGTCCAGCTGGCTATAGTTCTGCTCTGGTTTAGTCAGAGTCCTGGAGAAAAAAGCGATGGGTGCTTCCCTTTTGTCGGGGAGGGTATGGCTGAGGACAGCGCCGACGCCGAAAGGTGATGCATCGCAAGTGACAGCTAAGGGCAAGGTTTCGCTGAATTGAATCAGGACGGCGTCGGAGGTGAGGAGGTCTTTGGTTTTTTGAAAGGCGGCTTGCTCTCGTCTCCCCCAAGTCCAGGTTGCCGCCTTATCCAGGAGTCTATGTAAAGGCTCCGCCGCCGTAGCCTTTTGGGGTAGGAAAACATTATAAAAATTCAGCAATCCTAAGAACGCTTGTAGTTCCGTTTTAGACTTTGGGGTAGGGGCTTCTTTGATGGCTTTCACTTTTTTAATTGTAGGGTGAATGCCATGCCGGTCTAGAAGGTAGCCCAAAAATTCCACTTGCTTTGTGCAAAGTTGGCATTTTTCTCGTTTAACTTTAAGTCCTGTCACTTTAAATTTTGTTAAGACCTGTCTGAGTCGGTTTTCTAATTCGGCTTCGTTTGGCGCTGCTACTAATACGTCATCAAAATAGGGCACCACCCCCTTGATGCCCTGTAGCAAACGTTCCATCAGGCTTTGAAAGATGCCTGGTGCCACGCTGACTCCGAATTGGAGTTGGTTACACTTGAAGGCCCCCCGATGGGTCACGATGGTCTGGGCTTCCGCCGTTTTCTCATCTACTGGTAGCTGCTGATATGCCTGGGCGAGATCGAGCTTGGCAAAGACCTTGCCCCCTCCCAGTGAGTGCAGCAGATGTTGCACGATTGGGACTGGGTAGGCGCTTTGTTGTAATGCGCCATTTAGGGTGGCCTTATAGTCCCCGCAAATTCTCACGGACCCGTCTGGTTTTACTGGGGTCACTATAGGGGTTTCCCATCGGGCATGGTCTATCGGCTGCAACACCCCCTGTTCGACGAGCTTGTTGATCTGCTCGTCAATTTTTGGCTTCAGGGCGAATGGTACCCTCCTAGGTTTAAGCCGCTTGGGGGGAACCTTCGGGTCTAGGTCAAACGAAATAAGGGGCCCCTGGTACTTGCCCAAGCTTCCATCGAAAACTTCCTGGAACTCCTGGGCTAGCCGCTGTTCCCAACCGTCGTCGGCGACGTGGTTGACTCCTGTCAGCGCGATGTCAAGCGGGGCGAACCATTGTAAACCCAGTAGGTTTGGGCGGTCGCGATCGACGATGGTGAGTGGCAGTTGTTCGGTGCGGCCCTTGTAGGTTACAGTGAAGCTCTTGGTGCCCACTACCGGGACGCGGTTCCCTTGGTAGTCTTTTATGATGATTTTCTGGGTATGAATGTTCCTCTTATGGAGGGTGGGTACAAGCCGCTTAATCTCGCGCCATGCAATCATGGAGAGGTAGGACCCGGAGTCCACTTCCATCTTGCATGGCTGGCCTTCAATATGGACTTCAACGTGTACCTTTCTGGCGCCGTCGGAGATGGCGTGGCCGATGGTCACCGTCTGGTGTGTTTCTTCTTTTTGCCGACCGTCGCCGCCTCTTGAAGATCGCTGGGTACGGTCCCACCGACCGTCCGGTTGGCGCTCTCTGGTCTTGGGCGGGGGGCTTTCCTTCTTCCAGTCGTGTTGTTCCCATCTGGGCGGGCTGCGGGTCTTCTTTTGGCGGCAAACTCGAGCGATGTGACCCCGTCGTTCACAATGCCTACAAATAGAGTCAAAAAATCGGCATTCTGACCTGGGGTGGTCGCCGCCGCACCCGGCACAGTTGGTCCTCGACCTACGACCTCTTCGATTCCGCTGGTCGCCGCATCCCGTCTGCACGCGATGTATGTCCTCCTCGTCTTCCGACGTGCTGGAGGCTGACTGGAATTCTCCATAGTGTGCGGTTGATTCACTTCTAGGGTCGGCCGACCTTGCCGGGTTGTTGTTTCTGCCCTTTGCGTCAGATCTTCGCATGCTGTCAGCAGACGAGCGGGTTGCCTCTGCGGCTGCGGCTGCGGTGAGGGCGTCTGCTAGGCTGATGTCGCCCTTGGCCATAAGCCGGCTCTGGAGTGTAGGGTCCCATAGGCCGAGCACGAATCGGTCTCTTATGAGGCTGTTTAGACCTTCAAACTCGCAGAGTCCTCCTAGGCGCCGCAGCTCGGCGACGAAGTCGCTCAATTTCTCGTCTGGTTTCTGATTTCGGCGGTAAAACTCGTTGCGCCGTATCAGGATGGGGACCTCGGGGGCGTAATGGCGCCGTAGTATAGGCTCGAGGACGTCCCAGTCCATGGCGGTTGCGTCTGCCGGCTTGGCCAATGCTTTGGCCATCTGGAAGACCTCTGGTCCGCAGTGAGTAAGGAAGACGGCGTGTTTTAGCGGGCCCGGGGCGTCCTTCATTCCGGCGCATTCCAAGTACATTCGGAACCGGTCTGAGTATGATTCCCAGTCTTCGTTGGCGGGGTTGAAGGGGGCGGGCGGTGCGATCTTCGCCATCTCTTTCACTGGAACTGGCTCTTGTTGGACACGGGGTTCGGTTCAGAGTCGGGATCCCACCTTCGTCGCCAGTGTCGTGTCCGCAAAAAGACACTCAGAGTCGGTGACTATCATTCAAGCTCTTTATTAAACTGTTGTGAACCGAACCGGCGAAAAGGAAAAAGCCCGCGGCTTTTATCCTTTTCGCTGCGGCGGCCGCGGCCAATGGCAGCAATTCAAGTCTCCCGCTCTTGGAGCGAGCCAATCGTGGGAGACTTCAATTGGGCCAATCAGCGCGGCTCGCCTGGCCAATCAGAAATCCCCGCGCCTTAGCCAATCAAGGCGCGGGGATTTCGAGTATTCAAATTCAGGACAGAACAAAATGGACCTAGAAGCTTTCAAAATTCAGTGGCAAGCTACTGTCATTATAGTCCCTGTCTTTCTTTTCTTTTTTTAAAAAAACCAACACATTGATACACGGAATATGTTAGATTGTCAATAGGCTTAAATAGACTATTTCATTAAAATTTAGAAAAACCCCCCTCAAAGAAAAGTATTTTTGAAAAAGGTACTTCAAAAGCTATTCCTCAATATTTGTGTGTGTTTGTGTGTTTGTGTACACAAACTGGAGGACTAAGACAACTTTCTTAGAAAATGAAAGATAGTGAGTGGCCCTTATTTAAATACTTAGCTAATCTGCTTAGGACAGGGGTGTCAAACTTGAGGGCCAGGGGCCAAATCTAGCCCATGGGGTGCCCTAGAAACAGCTAAGGACATTTTCACTGGCAGAGGTTTGCAGGAGGCTGTCACAGCTGAAAACAGACCTTGGGAGCCCATTTTTGTTGGCAGAGTGCTCAGGCCCCCACAGGCTCCCCTGACACCAGTGATGTTGAACTGGCCATGCCTACCTCATCCCCCCGAGGTCAAACACAACCCTGATATGGCCCTCAATGAAATTGAGTTTGATACTTCTGGCTTAGGACAAGGACAAAGATCAGTTGAGTACCATATTAGGAAGTTTAGATGTAACAGAGATAGTTGGAACCAAGTGGACCAGGTTGCATTCAGATAGAGAATGTTTCCAGACTATCCATGATTATTAGACAGGCCTTTTATCAGAGCTTGATCCATATGTACTTCTCAAATGTTCCAGGTATGCTATTGGTGTAGAAATCTAGCTTGCTTGCTTGCTCCAAACTTTATTAAATCCATGGACTCGCCAATGTTTAAGCATTCAAGGTCTATCAGAAGCATTGCAAGGTCAAGTTCTCGGATTAGTTTTGATGGAGTTCAGCATTTAGTCAAGAAAGAGTAGACAAATCTAATACAGGGAAATGATATTTTATTCCACTGTGCTGCTTTCTTCATTCTAGATAGGGCAGAAAAGTGCAGTGAAATAAATAAATGTGTAATTTTGGATGAAATAAGTTCATCTACAGTGTTTTTTTTAAATATAAGCAATTATTCACTGTCTTCTTTTTTAATAACAGGGCTTCTTTTCTCCAAAGGCACCTGAGACGGAATCCATCCAGCTGATGGTTTTATTCAGTTTTAAACCAGATTGTCCTATCTTGGCATTAATAGACCTCGTTGATTCAAAGGACAGCTGTTAGAAGCTATCTCTGCTGTGATATTCTTATGGCTCCATTTACAGGCTTTCTTATAGGGTCATAAATGGAAAAGAGGGAGGGAGGGAATGGAATCAAATTTAATAACTGAATAAAAATGTAAATAAAGATTTGCCTAAAATTACTTGTCCAGGAAATAATTCTCCCTCCCCCTTAAGCTAATACTTTGATAAGCTCTGAACAGTGATCCTGATTTGGAGCGTGACCTTTGAAAATGCTCTCCAGCTTGATTAAAGATGTATTAAATTTGTTTAAATAAACCTCGTTGTAATGGCACATCATTTGTAAGAAGCTATTAGGGGGCTAGACACTGTGCCGTATTTGCATGAAAATGTGCCCTGCTCAAATAGAGGATCTTTCCTGAATTAACTACAAAGGGAAAGTGACACTTTCATAATTTTTTCCACCAAATTAAAAAAAAAAAAAAAAAGATTGGTAAAAACTTTACACTAGACTCCAAGTGAGAAAGCAGAGAGCTATGAGTCAAAAATGGAGCTGTAATATTTGGGTCTCTCTCTCTCTCTCTCTCTCTCTCTCTCCCCCTCTCTCCCTCTTGTTTGTACTTCAGATATTACAGTATAAGTCTGTTGGTTTCTGGGAGCTTATGGAGAGATCCCTTAAATACTTCAAACAGAGGATGTAGAAACGTATGGAGATCTAAGGACAGGGGTTAGTTCAGTTAGAAGCATCCACAGCAAGCCAAGATTTCATCAAAACAACAGACTTACATATGCAAAAGGAAAAGAGTTTGTATCACAAGATTGCAACATACATTTCATCATTTGCTCCCCATTACTCCTTCCACCCCCAACTCCTCCCCACCCCCCACCCCCCCATGGCTCCAACCTTACTTTTAAAACAAAATATGCCAAAAAACATATGCTGACAAACATTTTCTCTCTTCTATTTTGTGTACTTTGAGAAGGTTGCATGGATGTGTTAAGACTATACTTTACACATGGTCAGTGGCAATAGAGCTGTAGTATCACTTCACTGACTCAACCCTAGTTCTGAAAATATATACTGGCAGTAAGCTTGAAAAAATTCACATTCAGTTTATGGGCCTGGGAATCATGCAAACTATTTTTAAATCAAACATACTATTTATTTATTTAGATTTGTGGAGTTTATAAGTTTGATATATCATGTATTATTCTATTTATGCCCAGCTTTCTTCAAGGTGCTTAAAGTAGTATCTGTGGGTTTATTTGTGTTTTTGTTCTCACAGTAGTTTAGGCAGAAAAAAAGAAAGAAAGAAAAAGAAAGAACCAGTTCTGGGATATGAAAAAATTCAGAGCATGAGTAAGGATTTGAAACTTCCTCTACTCTTTAAAGTTCAATAACATTTGCTAATTTACTTTGACTACTACAGATAGATAGATAGATGAATGGATAGATAGATAGATAGATAGATAGATAGATAGATAGATAGATAGATAGATAGATAGATAGAATAGAATAGAATACCAAATATTTATCTTCTAAAAATGTTTTCTGTGACTGCAAATAATTTCGAATGTCTCATTTCATTTATTTACCTTGCTTAGCTAACAGGAAATAAGGTATAACCACAAACTTTCACATATTTTGTTATGACATTCTTTTTTCATTTTTTGGTTGCCTCAGCTGCATCCTAGTCCTTCTTGCACATCCCTCAAAATAATATTCCCTTTAATCATTGCTTCATTATTTTTCCAGTTTCCCATCCCTGAATGTTTATTTCTCCTTTCTCCCATGTCCTTTTAACATTTGCTAAACCCCAGCACTTAGACAAGCTGTATTTGTTTCAAATCATAGGTCACCAAGGCAAACTTTCTGCTCAGTTGTGAAATCTAAATTAAAGCAAAGAAACAGAGGTGCTATTTAGTAGCATCCTTACCAAGAAGAGAACCAAGAAGCAGAAGAGTTAAAGCCAGGATACAGGAAAGACTGGCTGTTATCCAGGAAAAGTCCAAATATGTTCTGGAGATCTTTATACTTCTACTGCATTAGAACTGTTCTGAAATGGATGCAATCCCCTAAGTAGATTTGACCATTTCTTCAATCTAAAGACTGAGCTAATGTTTTTTAAAATAATAAATCAATAACATTTTAGGATAGGTAGTTTTATACTGCATCCTTGGCTATATCATCCCTGAAACCTCTTAATCCTCAAAAACCATGTTGGAATTATTCTTGGAACCCACCAAAATGGGTTGCCATTTTTAAGGCACTGTCAAACCTGCATTTTTTTGAGATTGCCATTCAATTTAATGGCATTTTCTTTTTTATTTACAGAAAAATAAAGATATGACATTCCTATGCTTACTTTAATGAAAAGGCAAATTAATGGACTATCTTTGAATATCCCACCTTTTATTATGCAATCATCTTTGAAGTGATATCCATCTGCCTCTCAATTAAATCCCATGAGGTTTTTTTTCTTCCTGCATAGCCAGGAAAGCTACAGAAGAACAGAAAGTTGTACAAAAGCAGCAGTAGCAGCAATGGCAATAGAGTTGCATCATTTTTTTCCCACACAGTAATTAAAGATGCTGTTCTAAATTATGGAGGAGCAAAACTTTCAGGAAACTGTGGGTGATTTCAGAACACCATTAACCATATATCCCCACATTTTGCTCTTGAAGTGACATAAATTCAAGTCACAGCTCTATTCTTGAGGTATTGTGTCTTCGTAGGAGGGCAATCTCACTAAGCAGAGATGATGGTGAGGAATGACCATGGAACACTGGAAGTATTCTTGAAGTGATCACCAAAAGTGTTAGTACCACTTTATAATATCCTGGCAAGACCACACTTGGAATATCACATTCATTTTTTGTTGCCTTTATAAATATAATCTAAAAAGATGTTGAGACTCTGTAAAGAGTGGAGAGAAGAGCAACAAAGGTGATTAGGGGATTAGAAGATAAAACAGACAAAGAATAGTTGCAGGGATTGGGTATGTCTAGTTTAATGAAAAGAAGGACTGGGGTGACATAATAGCAGTATACCCATAAGGGGAGTTACCACAAAGAAGAGGGAGTCAAGCTATTCTCCAAAGCACTTGAAGGCAAGACAAAAAGCAACAGATGTAAACTAATCAAGGAGAGAAGCAACCTAGAATTAAGGATAAATTTCCTGATAGTTAGAACAATTAATCAGCAGAATAATTTGCCTCCGGAAGTTGTAGGTTCTCCAACACTGGAGGTTTTTAAGAAGAGAATGGACAACAATTTGTCTGAAATGGTATAGGATTTCCTGCCTGATCAGTGGGTTGGAATAGAAGGCTCCAAGATCCCTTCCAACTCTGTTGCTATGCTATTCTGTTATATAAGATATCATGTCCTAGTACTGAACAAAGGAAACATAGTTTCAAAAAGGAAGGAGGCAGGTTCCTGCCCACTCATTACAGCTAGGGACAAACCAACATTGGGAAAAAAGAAAGTGGGGGGGGGGGGAGAGGAAGAATCTGGTGTCACCCACCCCAAAAACAATACCTGTCATTTTTGCCCCCCAAATAACAAAATCTCTCCTCTCTGAAAGATATAATAGATTGTTTTTCTTTTATCCCTCCATGCCCTTCTCTACCCCACCTCTCATGTTTGTGCAATGGGCAGCTATATAAACTTGATAAATAAATTTGACAGATTGATATTTAAGACAATTTTTTTCATTAGAGAAATATCTGCCACACATCCTCAGAAAAGTGGTGACCTCCTCTCAAAATGGAAAACAGTGAGCTAGAGGCTGGCTTTTAAAAGGGGAATCAATTCCTCTGGCCCTAGCATTATTATTATGCACAGCCCAAAACAGCCTTCAGGTATAGTTCCCAAGTTGGTGAATGAGAAAATTGGTCTATTTTGTTTGCAAAGAAATTAGCATTGGATAAGTATAAATGGATGTCGCTGGATGGAAGGGGAGGGTAGATTGCATTGCGAACAATGAATCATGACTGTCTCCATCCCCAATAGATTTACAGATGAATTTTGCAAAAGTTTAGAGAAAGGTAAATTCACCATCCAATGCTCCGACATTTAGATGATTGGACAGATAGGTAGATAAATAGAAAGATAGATTTCACTCCCACATGAAGCATATAGATTGCCAAATGTACTTTAATTACTTGCAATGGCTCCCAACTGAGTGGGTAACTGATACACTAATGAAAAAGTGTCTCTCCTTTAAATCAAACCCTAAATTAAAACCTTTCTCATTTGCCTGGTGATGCTGGAGCACTGGGACATCTACCAGAGCTCAGTACCACAGGCTCAGTCTGTTGTATCATCCAATCTTATTAACCCACAAAAAGAGGCTGATTGAAAACATCAGCTCCGACTCTCCATCATGCATACGGCATGAAAGAGCTGGCAACACATGAAGACACAGCCGTTCTTCAAGCCAATATATTGCCTCTATGCAAGAAGCAAATAGCAGCTTTCCCTTTCAGCCATTACACACACACACACACACACACACACACGATTTTGAAAACTGAAGGAATGTTTATTTTTTACCCTCTTGTAATTGTTTTTACTCCTTTGCAGAACTTATCTTGTTTATTGGCTTATTGCAAACTAAGAAAGAACAGGATGGTCAATTAAGTGCAGAACATTCCAAAGAATCAGTAATTAAGAACTAATCAGGCTGGTCAGAAGAAATCTAACCGGGAGCTAGTAACAGTGGTCTGTTCAGTCTACTTGTTAATATCCCCTTCTTCTTAGGCTGATGTTCAGGGACTTATACACATATGCAAAGCTGTATATATCTACATCATAAAAAACCAGATAAAAATACATCTGACTATTCTTTAATTTGGGGACTATAATATGTAAAGCTTTGATCTCTTGACAAATAGATGATATTGGCCAGACATACTTTTTATATTAAAAACTTATAGTTTTTCAATGAACTAAGCAATATATTTTTACATTATTCCATCTACTGTTCTGAACTTACTTTTTACTTGAACAATAATTAGCCACATGTGGCTAAGATTCATCATGGATTGATTATATGACATCAAATCATTGTTAACTCTTAGCAGTCACATAGATTTTCTCCATAACAATTGTCCCTTATCTGCTGCACTTATTTCCAGTGTAACTGATGGTTATTGTCTTCTCTTATCTTTCCTCATTTGTTGTCTTCTTTCCTTTCCTTCCAGCATTAGAATCTTCTCAGAGGACAAGGTCTTCTGAGAAGCATGTGTCTGAAGGTGGATCATTTGAAGCTGACCCTTTGTGTCTTCTGGACTGATGGTTCATTTGTTTTCTTGGCTGTCTACAGTAGGAGTCTTCTCTAACACCAAAATTCAAAATCATGAATACTTTTCCTATTCTATTTCTTCAATATCCATTATCCATTTTATATTTTCTATCCCTGTGGAAATCCAAATGGTTTTCTTAGTTTTAAAAAAAGGATTTATTTCTGCTTTCTCCCGTGCCTAACTGATGTCTTTGCCATTGTCACTAAAATGGTCATCTGCCTCCAACAACTTTCTATTTTGCTGTTGCCCAATGTAGGTGCCTGCTTGCTTTATTTGGGAAATTGGGATGATTGTCCTGTCTTGGATAACTCTGATGGGAATATATCTAGTGATGGCACATGTTCCTAACATGCTTTATTCCTTCTTCCCAGGGCAACACTACACATACATTAGCATAATGAATCAACATAGCACAAGATTTGAAGTGTGTATATGTATTTTTGTGTTGAAAGGGGGGAGTGTTTTTATCTTATTTCAGCATAAACTTTAGTCTGTCTTTGATTAGGTAATACATTATAGAAAAGCTGTCCTGCTCACAGTTGATACCTAATGTGCAAAATTCTACCTGGATTCTGTGATACTTTGAGTTGGGTCAATCATTTTATTCTATAGGTTATGTTTCATTCTGGTCAATATACCTGTATGGTTCCAATTCTACCAGGCTTTTGCCTAATAAATTTCATCTGTGGTTTGTGGGTTGAGGACCCAATGGTATAGGAAGTATTCTTCAGAGATCTAAAGCTATGCATAGTGTGGCAGTGGGGGTTCAGATATGGTAGATTGATTTTGGAGAATGTTAGCTTCTTACACAAGCTCCTAGTATGCCCACAATTTCTTTGGCAACCAGCATGATGTCTGGCTTCCCAGTTTATGCACAGATCAAGAAATATGGTTATCCGTTTCTTCAACAGTTTGGCAAATGCCTTGGTTTAAAAAATATACCCAGATATCTCCCTCCCCCCAATAAGAATTTATTAATTAAGAAATACTATCATGTTATTATCAAGATGCTGGTCTCACATCACCTAGATTCTGATGACAAGATAGAGTCATTTGGTTTTGTAATGAGAAATATGCTGTGCTTATCAGAATGGCCTTAACATTACTATTTGATGGACAAAGGGATTTTTAGTATGGCCTGTATCAATGTGATGCCTCTGTATCTTGATATAAATCTTATGGAATGATCTACAGCAGCGCACATATACCCCTGTATAAAACATGTCTGTTTAGATAGCATATCCTTAGAAATGCTTACAGTAAGATTGAAATATGTAGTCAACACAATTGAGTTGCTTAGGCACAGTGCTTTGAGGCTGAAGTACTTCAAAACACCCCAAACTCTTCTATCAATGATCAATAAAACAGAAAAGAGGTAAGTGGCTTTGTTTATTGCCTTTCCTATTTCACTGATTGGTTTTTGAAAATAAAACAAATTCTCTCCCATTGTTCATAGCAAGAAATAACATATTTAGACAATGCCAGTAACTGTTTTAAAATTGTTCCCCAGATTAGGAAAATGGTCAAATGGCATTGCAGATTTGGATGTAGGAAAAGGAATAAAATTATCAGAATGGAAATTCAGTGAACATTATAAGCCCCAAGACATTATGATTTTAAGGGCCATAGAACTTTGACATTAAGTGATATTCAAATTGGACTTTCTTTGCTTGTTTGTTTAAAAGAAAGCCACCAAACAAACAAATGGATTTGGCTATTTGTATCACAGCTTGCTATTTGGTGATTAAGCCATACGGTTAGAATGCCGCCTAAGAGTCTTATATTCTTAGAAATACTCCATGTAACTTCTCCAACTACTTTACAAGATATAATACTTCACCATTTAATTATGCTTCTGTTTGTTTGCTGAAATAAAGATGTTTATTTCAAAGCTTGTTTTTGAGAACGAGTTAGCATAAACACACAGAGCAAAATTATTTATAAATAAGACCAAGATTAAAGATTATAAATTACTATTTGCTGCTGGCCTTGCTTATGAGCTACATATCAACCAAATGAAACACTTTTGTTAATTTGCTTTGTTTTATTTCTCTCTGAGTTTAAGTCAGTAATGTCCTGAACTAACTTCAAATCTTTCCAATTTTTACAACAACTTTAAATCAGAACAAAGAATACCACTAAATATTTATCCTCCCATCTTCCCTGGAAACTTTTCAGCTTACACTATATATGAACTACAAAACTGTCAGCTGTCATGGACATTGCATTAGTTCTTCCACTGATTTCCATCTGGTGCCATTTCCAGATCTTTGAGTAACTTAAAATTTCAGTAGTGTAGATTTTTTTTAAGTAGAGCTCCTACATTGAATTGAAGGGTTGAATGAAAGATGAAAATAATTAATAAAGCTTTTTTAATAATTGCACTAGCAATTTATTAAATGTTTGTGGCATATTTAACATAAATGGCCAATCATTATTTACAAATAGCAACATGATAAATGCAATGTTGTCAGCTATGTATCAGAAGAGAATAACTTTGAAATAGTGTCTACTGCAATTAATATGCAGTAAGACCTGAATCCCAAATCTTACTTATAAAATATTCCTAGTAGTAGAAACAATTAAATTATTTTTTTAAAAGAAATCACAATTGGGGGCCTTCTAGAATAGTACTGAGACCATTCTTATGACAAGTAAACAGCATCCAAGAGCTGCTTTAATTCATAAGGAGCTCTGGGCTCAAGGAACTGGCTCTCTAGACAATTCCTAAGTCACTTTTAGATGTGTTGACTTCAACTCCCAGAATTCCCCACCCAGCATGGAATTCTGGGATTCAAAGTCCACACATCTTAAAATTCCCAAGGTTGAGAAACACTGTCCTAAGCAATTCATTTTAAAGAATCTTCTGCCACAAGGATTGTAGAAGGGATAATTTTTTATCACCTTGTATAGATAAGGAAAATATCCAGCTTATAATCATGAACAAAGTTAACTTTTTCATTATCGTCATTTGCCTTACAAGAAAAAAAATTGAAATAATGGGGAACTGTTGAATTCAGAGGACCTCTCCTTGTATTCCAAAGGAAGGCTTACTCAGAGTTATTCGTTTTAACTTGATAGTCCTCAAGTTAAGAAAATCCAACTTAAGGACAACCCCTAGATGCAAGCAGCCTGCCTATTACTAAAAATGGTGGATGACATTCTTCCCCAAGGCAACAAAGCCCAGAAGCCTGATGTTTTTAAGCATACAGTTTGTTAACTGCAGGTCTGGAAAGCCTTGTATAGCTTCAGCATGTCATCAGTTCAAGGAAGGACAACACCATCTGTTCCATACTAGCAGGCTTGTAGGCCTGCATTCCTATTGGTCCAGAAAAGCTGGGCCGTGATTGGACAATTAAAGCAATCCTGATTGGTTCCTATACAGGCTGCCGCGATTGGGTAAAACCAAGCGCGGCAAGCTCAAAAGCATGTCATAGGCTGCCTAGCCGCAGCCAGCTCTATAAAAAGAGCTGCCATGGCTAGGATTGCTGTCTCAGTATCTGTCTTCCTAATAAAGAGCTGTTGTTACTACTTCGAGTCTCGCCTCTCCTTGGGACCCATCGCCCAGACTTAACACTGGTGACAAGGGTGGGATACTGAGACAACAGAACTGACTAGCACATGGCAGACAGCACATAGACGACCAGAAAAATGGCCAACAGCCCCATGCCACCCACACCATTCAATCCAGCCAGCGAAGTCTAGGAGTCCTACATTGATCGCTTCCAAATGTTCTTGGAATCAAACAACCTGAAAGACGCCACCGGCAGCAAGAAGCGAGTGGTCTTTCTGACACACTGCAGGCCCGCCATTTTTAAAATGGCAAAGGCACTCGCGAAGCCCGCAGAAGTCAAGACAATGGATTGGGATACCCTAGCTCTCATCCTCCGGAACCACTACACTCCGGCGGTGCCGACTCTCATCCGTAGGTATGACTTTTACCAGAGGGATCAGCGTGAGGGCGAGAACATCGGAGAGTTCATAGCTGACCTGAGGGACCTAGGAGGCTTGTGCGGATTCGCCAATTTAGACGAGGCTATGTGAGACCGAGTCATCCTCGGCTTGAAAGACCCAACTCTCCAAAGCAGGCTGATGGATAAAGGGGACATCTCCCTCGCCGATGCCATAGCCGAAGCCACCGCAGCCGAGGCCACCCATAAGTCAGCGGCGCAAATGCGGCATTCCAATGGAACCGACCGCCAACCCACCAGTGAGACGACAACCGCATCAGAAAAACACACAGCATCCACCCACCATGGCGACATCGAATCCCCTTCTGACAGTGAAGAGGAAGAAATTCATAGACTTCAGTCAGAATGCGAGCAACGAGACCAGCGCAGTTGTAAGTTGAGTTACCAATGTGCCGGCTGTGGAGGAAATCACCCGCATTCTGAATGCAAGTTCCCGGATGCTGTTTGCCGTTTTTGCGAAAAATGAGGGCATATTGCCCAAGTATGCTGCAACAAATGAAATTCCAGCCCCCGACAATGGGGAAACTGCCCAAGAAGAATAGATGGCACCCCCACCATAAACTGGGACTGCCAAAATGTCAGCTGATGGAACCGGGACAGCTGACCCAGGAAATTCATTGAGGTACCCAGAAGAGAAGAAATGCACCAAACAGTCATCATCGGCCACGCTTCATCAATAGATGCACGAAAGATACATGTAGAGGTCACCATCGAGAATCAACCTTGTACCATGGAGGTAGACTCCAGTCCTCCCTCTCTATGGTCTCATAGAGGACCATAAAATGTCTAATTCCCAGCATCCGCCACCAAGAGCTAAGCGACCAGAAACTAATATTGAGAGACTATCAAGGTAACCGCATTCCAATTACTGGCACTGGACATTTTAAAGTCTCCTTCAAAAACCACGCCACCATTCTACCACTCACAATCATTGATAAAGACCGACCCAGCCTACTCGGGTTGCAGTGGTTCGCACCGTTGGGGATCGAGATGGCAGGCATCAACCATACAGAAGACGAAGACTGGGAAGCAACGCTTGTTCGGGACTTCCAAGAAGTCTTCAGTGAAAATCTAGGCAAGTACAAGGGGTCCCCTATCTCCTTTAATCTTAGCCCTGACATCGCTCCCATCCATCTCAAACCGCGCCAAGTGCCTTTTGCACTCAAGCCTAAAATAGATGAACAATTAGACAAACTAATAGCGCAAGCGTGTTAGAACCCATTGATCACTGTTGGGAGACCCCAATTGTCACCCCCATCAAACCTGATGGCTCCCTGAGAATTTGTGGTGACTACAAGGCCCCCCTCAATCATGCATTGCAACAGAGCGCCTACCCAGTGCCGGTAGTCCAACATCTCCTACACTCACTAGGGGATGGCAGAATCTTTGCAAAGCTCGACCTGGCTCAAGCTTATCAACAACTGCCAGTTGATGCTGAAACCGCCGAAGCCCAAACAATAGTGACACATAGAGGGGCATTCAAATGTAAACCCACTCCACATATCCTGTCACCTAGAATGACAATATAGTCTGAATTTCTTGCCGCGTATGGACAAACAAATTGAAACCTGGGTTGCCGCTTGTAACAGATGCCAAGAGACTCGCTCGGCTCCCCCAAAAGCCCCACCATTAGAATGGGAGACACCCAGAGGCCCTTGGTCACGCATCCATATTGACTTCACAGGGCCGACCAAGGGGCATACCTTCTTAATCACAGTTGACGCTTATTCGAATTGGCTCGAGGTGAGCAAAATGAAGACAACCATCACGGACGCTGTCATCAAAAAATTAAATAGACTTTTTGCCACACATGGTCTGCCAGATGTTACAGTATCTGACAATGGCCCACAATTTATCGCCTTGGCTTTTGAACAATACTTGGCAGACTGTGGCATCCGACATGCGTTAACATCGGCGGCGAATGGTAGAGCTGAACACATGGTTCAATTTACCAAAAAAACTCTAAAAAAAATGGAACATGGCAACATCCATGAGAAAGTCACCAAGATACTCCTCCTACAACACATCACACCAAACACCACTACCAACAAGAGCCCAGCAGAACTGTTAATGGGCAGAAGACTCAGGTCACCTCTGGACTGCCTGCACCCTGCTTACACTCCTGAAAAACCCTTTGGTTCCAGCAGCAAACACCGTGCCTTCAAGGTAGGAGACACCATTTTTGCCAAAAATTTTACAGGGGACCCACTGTGGATTCCCGCAAAAATCACCCAAATCACAGGCCCCCGCTCCTACCAGCTTGAGATCACCGATGGGAGGTCGTGGAAATGTCACATTGACCAGCTAAGATCCAGGCTGGCCACTTCTCCCCTCACAGACTCTAACCAAGAAATCAGAGGGGGGGTGAACCTCAAGTTCGGAAAAAGAACAAACACCTGTGCAAGCAGAAAATCCCCCACAAACACAAAATAAAAACCAATAATACTTTCCAGCCAGAAGGGAGTCGTGGCAGACGGGTACTTCACCTAGAAGCAGCAGCCGGACACGCTCTACCAGCCCAAAGAACCCAGGTGGGAGCAGCAGAGCAAACGACTCAACCGACCCAGAATCACTAGGTGGGAGTCGCAGGTATAGGACCAGCTCACCCTTCCAGGCAGTTCCATCTAGTAGCTTGAGAACGACATGGAGCCCGTCCGAACCCAATGGCGAACAGAGACATTGTGAACTGCACAAGTCTAGTAGGCAGGTACGAAAACCCGCCTACTTGCATGACTAGGTTATCCTGCCCCTTGGACGGAACCAAGAGGGGAGGGGTGTTCCATACTAGCAGGCTTGAGGGCCTGCGTTCCTATTGGTCCGGAAAAGCTGGGCCATGATTGGACAATTAAAGTAATTCTGATTGGTTCCTATATGGGCTGCCGCGATTGGGTAAAACCAAGCATGGCAAGCTCAAAAGCACGTCATAGGCTGCCTAGCCGCAGCCAGCTCTATAAAAAGAGCTGCCATGGCTTGGATTGCTGTCTCAGTATCTGTCTTCCTAAAAAAGAGCTGTTGTTACTACTTCAAGTCTCACCTATCCTTGGGACCCACCACCCAGACTTAACACCATCCATCATTTTTAGTAATAGGCAATCCGTTTATAAGCACAAGTTCTAACTTAAATGCACATTTGGGCTAAAGTAGAGGAAGGGAACAGAACACATTTTTAACCCAGTGGTTAAAGAAGAAGCAATCAGGAATTAAGGAGAAACTTCCTAACAGTGAGGACACTTAACCAGCGGAACAGCTTTGTCTTCAGAAGTTGTAGGGGCTTTATCACTGGAGGTTTTTAAGAAGAGACTGGAAAGCCACTTGTCTGAAGGGGTTTTTATAGCACTTCAAATCAAATCCGCACCATCACGGAAGCATCACATGACGTATTGGCACTTTTTTTCCCCATCCCTAAACTGGATGTGGGTGTGGCTAGCATGTGATGCATCCAGGGTGGAAGTTTGACAGCCCTGGTTATAGAGCCTCCCACTTGAGCAAGGGGTTGGTCTAAAAGACCTCCAAGGTTCCTTCCAGCTCTATTCGGATTGATTGGTATTGCTGCCTGTACATAACAGTCTCAGGCCTCCCCAAAGCTACATCATAGGCAGTCCTCCACTTATAACCCCAACTGAGCCCCAAAATTATGTTGCTAAGCACAACTGTTAAGTGTTTCGCCTTTTTACAACTTTCCTTGTCCCAGCTGTTAAGTAAATCACTTCAGTTGTTAAATCAGTATCGTAACGCAGTTGTTAAGTGGTGGGATTCAAAAAAAATTTACTATTGGTTCTGTGGGCATGGCTTGGTGGGCACGACATGGCTTGGTGGGTGTGGCAGAAGAAGGATACTACAAAATCCCCATTCCCTCCCCACCCCACTAACCTGCTTTCCAGCTCCATTCTCCTGTGCAGGGCAACTAAAGAAGATCCAGCCAATCAGCTGGGACTCAAGAGGCAGAGAACAGATGGGGGCAGGGCCAGTCAGAGGTGGTATTTGCTGCTTCTCCTCAAAGCTACTGGTTCTCCAGAACTGGTCAGAACCTGCTGAAATACCACCTCTGACTTCCCCCATTGACTTTCCTTGCCGGAAGGTCACAAAATGTATTCACATGACCCCAGGACACTGCAAGTGACATAAATATGAACTAGTTGCCAAACATCTGAATTGTGATCCCACAACCATGGGTATGCTGCAATGATAAGCATGATAAATGGCCGTAAGTCACTTTTTTCAGTGCCATTGTTACTTCAAGCAGTATATGCCTTGTGCAAAACTGCATTTAAACCAGGGGTCTCCAACCTTGGCAACTTTAAGCCTGGAGGACTTCAACTCCCAGAATGGCTGGGGAATTCTGGGAGTTGAAGTCCTCCAGGCTTAAAGTTGCCAAGGTTGGAGACCCCTGATTTAAACAGCCAATTCTGGCCTCTCCCTTAATAAATGCCCAATGAAATAGTCATCCTTGCAAATGTTTCACATAGCACTTTCCACCCCTGTTTCCAGTCTGCTTTACCCCTCCTCCCTTCCAACTCATCTGAACCCAATCTACACCTCTTTTGATTCTTTAGGTATTGATCTCCACCAGCTGATTCAATAGGCAACTTCTTCACGGTTGAAACTTGCCAGGTTCTCTTTATACATCTTGGATGAATTGCCCATTGATATTCTTGCACTCATTAAAAATTGTGCCTCTCCCTTGTAAGATTCAGGAAGTAGAATCCCAGCTGACAAAATGCTTTCTTCCCCATCCTCTCTTCTATAGTTTTCTATAGTTTTTCTCTCTCCCTCAGTTTAAATCTTGGTCTCTTATTCCCTTTATTTCCTTTCTAGGCTAAACTTTCTAATCATTGGTCCAATTTATTATGATTATTTCCTTTCTTCTCTTGTGCATGTACCTGGTTCCAAGAATTCTTTTTTATTCATTTTGGTTTAACTTTTGCTTCCATGGGACAAACCCCTTTGCTAGAGACTGACTCATACACAAACCGGGTAAGACGATCTCCCATGCAGACGCCTTAAGCCGCTCGCCGCTACCGGAGCCTGACACTGACCCAGCACCCACGACGACCACCCTCAGCATAGAGACTCTACCCAACCTGCCCATAACCGACATTGCCCGAGAAACTAATAAAGACAAACGTCTGGCGCGGGTGTTGCATTGGGTAGAGAAAGGGTGGCCGGAAAGGGACAATGACAAGTCCGTCAAAACATTCCGAAACCGCCAAACGGAACTCTCGTTATTAAAAGGGTGCATACTATGGGGGGATAGGGTGGTCATTCCAGAAAAGCTACAAGGGAAGGTTCTGGAACTGCTACACGAGGGGCACCCTGGCATTGTTAGGACTAAAGCCCTGGCCAGAAGTTACGCTTGGTGGCCAGGGATGGACAAACAAATTGAGACCTGGGTAGCAAGGTGCCAACGATGCCAGGAAACTAGGCCAAGCCCACCCACAGCACCCGTCCTAGAGTGGGAAACCCCAAGGGGACCTTGGTCTAGGATTCACATAGACTTTGCCGGGCCCACAAAAGGACACACCTTCCTTATAACAGTAGACGCTTACTCCAACTGGCTGGAGGTAAGCAACATGAGAACAACAACCACGGAGGCCGTGATCAAGGAACTCTGCAAACTCTTTGCAACGCACGGCCTCCCAGACGTCGTCGTTTCCGACAACGGGCCCCAATTCACCTCGCTGGAATTCGAAAAATTCCTAGCGGAAAGGGGCATCCGCCACGCGCTGACAGCACCGGCGCACCCGGCGGCGAACGGTAGGGCGGAATGGATGGTGCAATTCACTAAGAAAACCATCCGGAAAATAGACCATGGGGAGATCCAGGAGAAAATAAACAAACGACTCTTCACCCAACACATAACCCCAAATACCACAACGAATAAGAGCCCAGCCGAACTATTAATGGGGAGGAAATTAAGGTCCCCACTCGACAGGTTACACCCCACGTATAACCCGGAGAAGCCCCCAGACTCAAACAGCAAACACCGAACTTTCGCACCAGGCAACCCTGTATACGCAAGAAACCTGACGGGAGACCCACTTTGGATACCGGCCGTCATCACACAAATAACAATCCCACACTTGTACCGGCTACAAACAGCAGACGGACGAGCGTGGAAATGCCACATCTACCAATTAAGGTCGAGGACTGCCAACCAAGAGACCACCGACGCACAAACAGGCGAAACCAACCCCCACAACACAAACCAAGGGGGGAGGGAATACCCAGGGGACCAAAACCAAAGAAGAATAAACCAGCCATACTTACCGGAAAGCAGCCATCATGACCCCTCGCCAGGAAGAGACAGCCAGGCCAGCTCGATCGACCTGGAAAGACCGAGCGGGAGCGGCGAAACCCGCAGCTCAACCAACCCGGGAGGCCCAGGAGGGAGCTACGGAGAGCGGCCCGGCCCGACCGACCAGCCGGTTCCCACGACGGCATCAGGAGCAACAGAGATCCCGAACGAACCGGCCGGGATCCAACCTACGACTGAGCTGCGCAGGTCCAGTACGCTCAGACGGAGCCCAGCCTACCTACGTGACTACACAACGTAAGGACTGAACCAAGAGGGGAGGGGTGTTCTGTCCCTAATTAGCATTCTTGAGATCCCCGCGCTTTGATTGGCCAAAGCGCGGGGCACTCTGATTGGTCAGGCGAGCCGCACCGATTGGCTCGCTAAGAATCTCCCACGATTGGTCCATTCAAATCGCGGGAGATTCAAAGTGGTGCCATTGGCCGCGGCCGCCGCGGCTGAAAGAATAAAAGCCACGAACCTTTTGCAAAGAGCCAGTTCGGTTCCTTCTTTAATAAAAGAGCATGATTTGAAGTCACCGACTCCTGGCATCATTTCGCGGACACAACAGGTTGTAAATCACTCATGATATTTTTACTGGAACCTGCAAGTGAAGACTTGCTTTTTTTTTTTTTATGTGATTACTTTTAGATCAAGCTCATTCCTTGACTAGAAAGAACTGTTCCTGCTAATAAAATTTATGAATCAAACAACTGAAACTATTTCCTATCTTTACTTCATGGCTTGTTTCCCAATGTATAAATAATTCTGTAGTGATTTATCTGAGAACAAGTCAGTGGGACTTATGGGTTAGTAATGAAGTACAAGTACATTTGATCTGTTCCCATCCACCTTCATTCACATACATGCACACACACACACACACACAATATGAATGCAATACATAAAAAGAAATTAAATGATAACCATTTCTGAGTTCCATGTTTGTGAATTTGCTTCTTTTCAAAGACATATTTGTGACTTTCCTCAAATAAGAATTGCCTATGCATGACACACACACACACAAAGAGAGAGAGAAAAAATGTGCACATTTTTTATGGCAAAAAATAGACCAGGGATATGAAATATAATGTCATAGATAGTGCATGTGCAAGCAAAAAGGTTGTCTAAAGTCTAATTTAGTAGCTTAAGAGGCAAGAGTTGAAATGTACCCTCTACCAAGCTGAGTGTCACCCTTCAGGCTTTGTTCTGTGAGTTAAAATTCTTTTTTTAGTTGGCATTGCAAAAAAGTGGGGACTGTCAAGTCAATGGCAGTTGACAATGCATGGTTGGTGAGTTCTAAAGAGGCTTTGTGAGGGGCAAATTGCAAAAGTTTAGCATAAGCCAGCCTGTACATTTGTTTAGCTATCACCTGAGAAAGCAAAAGTCCCTAATTAAATGATGCAAAAGTAATGGCACCCATTGGCTAAAGCATCCTAAAAAGTATATTTGGTATATATCCCAGAAAAATGAAATTGCATCAACCACTTCTCAGTAAAGTCCTTTTTCTTCTTTCAAATCACCTGGCCAAATGAGCTAATCTGAACAGCAGCCAGTGCTGTCAGATTTCTGTATGCAGTTGGCATAAAACCTCACTCAATGAAATAAATTATTCACCTAATAATATTAGACATGGCATGCGGTAGACTGGATATGACTATAATCTTCTGCTTCTTTCTCCAAGATAAAAGGAGGCAGAACTACACGGCAATTAGGATCCTGACAAAAGGTGTTTTAAGGACCTTGATGCAAGGTGTGGTGACATCTGGGCAATATGAGCTGTCACATGATGTTTTACATCATGTCACGATGATGTCACAAAACATACTGTAGGTTTTCAAATAATCCGCAACATCACCTTACAGCATCAGGGTCACAATTAATTTAAATGAGTGCTGCTCATTTTGAATTAATGTAACTGCTCAGAGACACAAGCAAATAAACACAACAAGGTGACTTTGCACGTCTTTAGTCATAGCTGTCTTTTTTTTGGAGTCTTTTGAAAGGCACAATGCAAATTGTACCTGACACCTAAAATCAGAAAAAACAAGTTAAGTGGAAGTTGCCATTTTCATGTGGATTCTGTCTGCTAGCAAATTATTGCCTATGGGCAACAGTTCTTTATGTCTTCAAAGATCAATAGCACAATAACTCACATTGAAAAAATCACAATTGGATGTTTCAGTGATAGATGACATCTGAGGAGCTTACCCATCTCTTATACAAAACCAGGGTCAAGTATCATCTGGCAACATGTTTTGCCCATTCTGTGCCCAGATTGCCTTCATCTCAAGCCCAGGTCATGAGTGAAACTGGGTTATATAAATGTTATAGCTATGCCAGTGTTAAAATGGCACTTTATTCCTTGATTCACCATTCTCTGAGGATTGCCTCATGGTGTAAAATAATCTATTTGGTGTTTTAGACTTGGAGAAAGATTTGTCTACACTTGTAGGCGAATGCTACTATAACTCATCAGTGAATAAAGGGCCTCTAAAAGTCACTCATGTGTTTTGTAGCAGCAGTCCAAGTTAGGACTTTAATATTTATATTTATGATGGATGCAGCATCCTGGGATCATGGGATTGCCTCAACGGGGTTGGACTGGAATAGGTCCTTGCTGAAACCATCTTCAGGTCATTTGCTTCAGAAAAGATAACCCTTATTCCACCCCCACAAATAATCTGCTAGAGGCTGCACAAGAGCATACCTTTTAACACAACTTCACAGGGATCAGAGACTCAATGAGAGTATACGTCATTCGTGCATGGTCTCTGCAACCTCTGAATATTACAGGAGAATGGAATATCCTTTTTAGAATAGGTATTGGGTGTTGGTGGATGTCGTCATGTCACTCAAAGCATTGTGATGTCTCATAAATTCACCATCACTGCTCTGGATTACATTATCAAGAAATTAGAAGCATATCTTTAATGTTCAGTTTATCCTTCAATGTGCCTCAAGCCATTGACACAATATTTCGCCATGGCACTGGATTGAGGAAGAGTTCTTTCCCCTTCCCACCTCTTTCCATTTAAGAAATTAAATCTGTTAAGTGTGTGGTCCACAAGACAGCAATAAGGCTGTTGGCAATTTGGAAGACCAAATTAAAAATAAGCAAACAGCTGAGACATTGAGTCTTAAAATGATCTTCGGCGCATGTACAATAAAATGTTTCTGAAATTCTCCAAAGGATGTTTAATTATTACAGATTGTATTAATTAGGAGATTATGCAATGAATTGGCCTGGCACAATTCCCATCTATTATGTATATAATATTAAGCACAATATGTTTCTTTAAAAAAAAAAGGTGATAGGTCTTAGGCATTTCTATTATATCTTTCTAATTAAGGCTATGATTTTAGTTGGGGATGTTCCTCAAGCACCATATAATATTGAGCATTGAACAACACTGCAGAGGGTGAGGAGACAGTGAATAAAGGTGCCATAAATTACTAGAAATGCCACAATGTAAGGTTTGACAAACTCCTTAATTAAAAGGTCACATTTTATATTTCTAACCACTTATCCAGACCAAATTTTCTACTTCGTGCTCCTTGTAATTTTTTTTGCAAGGAATGGACAAAAGGATTAACGACCCCCAAGCCGAGACTTGGTGAAAACTCCCATACCTTTAAAAGGGGATCCATCATAAATTTTCATGAGATTCAATTTTCAGTGTCATACTTTCTGTTTCATGTGCATGTATATTAAAAAGTTAGCACATTGGGGAATGGACGCTGGGCCTTTTCTACATTTTTCATGCTGGTATAAAGCCAGTTCCCTTGATCTCCTGTTATTGCTTTAGCGGTATTATGCTTATCATTTTCCTTTTTCCCCAATGGTGTTATTATTATTTAATCCAAAGTGAAACATTGCTGCATTATTCCAGTCATTGAAAGATCACAGGCTGAAAATGATGCAGTTGATCCAGATGGCCATGTTAATTTAGCTGTGGTTACATCTTAAGAAGCCTTCCATTGCCCTAATTTCAACACTAGAACAGGAAGCAGAGAAACATTCATTGACTAGGTGACATTTGTTATATTTGAATGCTGTTCAGAACTCAACAGGAGTACACAACAAAAGTTCCTAGTTCTATTGTGTATACTGTAGTTATACAGGAAGTCCTCGACTTACAACTATTTGTTTACTGACCATTCAAAGTTGCAACGGCACTGAAAAAAATGACTTATGATCAGCTTTTACACTTATGATCATTGCATTTTACACTTATGATCATCTCCACAGTCACGTGATTAAACTCTGAGTATTTGGCAACCGGCAGGTATTTATGATGGATGCAGCATTCCAGGATCATGAAATTGTCTGCACAAGGGGTTGGACTAGAAGACCTCCAAGATTTCCAACTCTTCTCTTCTCTTCTCTTCTCTTCTCTTCTCTTCTCTTCTCTTCTCTTCTCTTCTCTTCTCTTCTCTTCTATTCTTTTGCAAATTTCGTAAGGAGCTTCTAACAATGAGGGAAGCCAGATTTGCATAGTGACTGCATGAGTCACTTAACAACTCCAATAATTTGCTGAACAACCATGGCAAAAAAGTCATAAAATGGGGCATGACTCACTTAACAACTGTCTTGCTTAGCAAGGGAAACTTTGGGCTCTATTGTGGTCCTAGGTTGAGGATTGCCTGAACAATATAACCACTCAAATACGATATTAATAAAGTATATATTTCAGCCTACTTCTCAACGTGCTTCCCAGAGAGATTCTACTCCATCAATTCAATGGCTTAAGTGAAGTCTCTTGGGTGAGGTATATCAATCCCATCTTCACTAACACTTTTGTTCTGGTAAATATGTTGGCAAACATTTTACAAAGGGGTGCAAAGGATAGTTAGGTAGCAAGGAAAGATCCAGATGGGTGGGGCAGGGTATGATATAAAAAGGACCCTTTGTTAAATTCAGCATTATTTTAAGTTTCCCTAAAAGAACTATCTTAGTAGGCACCAAATTTTCTCTTACTTCACAGGTGTCAAACTCACCACATCATGTTGCCGTCACATAATGTTTTGTGACATTTTTCCCATTCGCAGAGTTGAGGTAGGCCTGGCCTTCATGTGATGCATCTGGCCCATGCATCACCAGTCGGACACCACTGTCTTACTTCAACATCATCATTCCTTGTGCCACCGACTTTAATCACAATGGAATTAATTATTCCAAATATAAAATAATTGAAATGTATGCATGTGCTTCAATTAAAGATAGTTTTAGAATATTTTAGACTTAATATTTATTCCATTCTGAAAGTGGCTTCATAGTCCTGGTGATGGTGACAATCAGGATAATTAAACATATAATATATGGCAGGCCATGTGACCTGTAGATCCACAACATTTAACAATTGCCAAATAACTATGGTTTTTAATGTGACAGGTAAGGAATGCAATTAAATACCTCAGGCCAAAATTCTTCCCCCAAACAATCATAGTTTCTTTAACTTGTTCTTCCTCTAGCTTAATTCCCAGCAAATAACCATATAATTTTTTGATCACCTTCTCATCAGTACCTGTCAAGATCTTATCTAGATCAGTCTGTTTATCATAAAATCCCTCTGTTTTAGAATCTTCATCATACCTTGAATGTATCTGCACATATGAAAACCAATTCATCTTTATATCTTCTCTCCTTTAAACTGGAATTTTTAAATAACATTGTCTTTTTATCTTCTCCCAGTTTAACCACAAAGACTCCCGTATATAATGTCTTCTAAAATAACCCTGCGTTTTAGTTCCCTTATGCCATAAAAAAGCGTGCCAACCCAACAGCAAATCATGACCTTCTAAGTGTCAACAATCTAGTCTTTCTTAATGTTATCCATTCCTTGACCCACATCAAATTTGCAGCTTGGTAGTACAATTCCCAATTAGGCAGGCCAAAACCTCCTCTAATTCTAGCATCTTGCAGAAGCTTTAGCTTTATTCTCGCTTTCTTACCTTGCCATATATACTTCAGCATAATTTTATTTAAGTCTTCAAAATAGTTTTTACCAAGCCTAATTGGTATTGTTTGAAACAAATATAAGATTCTGGGTAAAATATTTATCTTGATTGTTGAAATTCTCCCTATTAATGACAATTGTAAGTTTTCCCATTTCTTCAAATCTAAAGCTGTTGTTGTTTAAGTTTAATATAATTATTCTCTTTTAATGTACTACAACTTGATGTCAAATATATCCCGATACTTGACCTTGTTCGTGACTTGGATTTTCAAAAGATCTGCCAGTTCTTCTCTTTGTCTTAGTGGCATGTTCTTTGTCAAGATCTTTGTTTTGTCTTTATTTATTTTCAAACCAGCCATCTCACCATATATCTCTATCTTTTCCAATAACTTTGGAGCTGTTTCTAAAGGATCTTCCAAAATAAAGACTAAGTCATCCGCAAAAGCTTGCAGTTTAAATTCTTCCTTTTTCATTTTCATTCCTTTTATGCTTTTATCATCTCTTATATTTCTATTCAACACTTCCAAAGTCAATACAAATAGCAAAGGAGATAGGGGACATCCTTGTCTTGTGCCTTTTCTTATATCAATAAAGTCTGTAAGTTCTCCCTCCATCATTACCTTTGCTGTCTGTTTATTATATATGGCTTCTATTGCTTGAATAAATTTTCTAGCAAAACCCATGTGTTCCAATAGTAATAACACAAATCTCCAGTTCACATTATCAAATGCCTTTTGAGCATCTAGGAATATCAAACCCATTTGCTTTTCAGGATGTGCCTCATAGTATTCCAAAGTATCCAGGATTACTCTTATATTGTCTCTAATTTGTCTCTTTGGCAGAAATCCATTTTGGTCTGGATGAATGAAATTATTTAGATATTTTTTAAGTCTTTCTGCGAAAATTGAAGCAAAGATTTTATAGTCTGCATTTAATAAAGAAATAGGTCTAAAGTTCTTAATTTGCAGTGGATCAGCCTCTTCTTTTGGAATAAGTGTAATATAAGCCTCTGACCATGTTTTGGGTATCATCTTCTTTGACATAGCTTCATTCATAACTTCTAACAATGGAATGCTCAATGATTCTTGTAATGTTTTATAGAATTCTGCTGGAAGCCCATCTGGACCTGGTGCTTTCCCATTATTTTGTTTCTTAAGTGCTTCAGTTAATTCCATCATTGTTTTATTGCTTTCTAGCATTTCTTCAGTCTCTTTAGATATCTTAGGTAGGTTAGCATTCTGTAGATACTGTTTGACTTTTTCCTCATCAATATTCTCTTGTTTATATAATTGCCCATAGAAGTCTCGAATAATTTCCTTTTTCTCCTTATTACCATAACAAACTTGGCCTTGGTCATCTATTAACTGCGATATTTTTCTTGATTCTTTCTCCTTTCTCAATTTATATGCTAGCCATCTACCTGGCTTATTTGCATCTTCAAAATAATTCTGTTTAGCATTTCTAATTTTCTGTGCCAGTTCTTCTTTCTCTATTAAATCCATTTTATGTTTAGTTATGTCCAATTTCAATTTAATATCCTTTTTCTGTGGCATTTTCTGTAATTCTTTTTCAAGTCTTTTATACTCATCTTCCAAGGCTTTAGTGGCTTGCCTTTTCCTGATATTCTTTTTTCTTATATAATCTATTATCAAACCTCTAGCATATGCTCTAGCACATGTTTGGGAGAAGAATTTTGGATATGGGATTGATTTAGAGAAATGTCAAAAATTATGGTCGCAAAATTATAAAATGACAATGTCAACAGCTTATAAAGAAAATTTGTACAAGATGTTTTACAGGTGGCACTTTCCCCCGACGAGGATAGCAAGAATGTTCAAGAATAAATCTGAAAAATACTGGAAATGTCATCAGATACCTGGCTCATATTACCATATGTGGTGGACTTGTGAGGATGCTAGAAAATATTGGACTAAAATCTGCATGTGGTTGGAAAAAATGACAAAGAAACGCATAGATTTGAAACCGGAGTTTTTTTTATTGGGAATCTTACCAGATACATACAGTAAAGATTTGAAATATCTGATTGTAAATGTATTTAACAGTGGCTAGGATTGTATTTGCTAAAAATTGGAAGAGTGAGAAAATACCATCAAAGGAAGAAATTATTAAGAAAATATTGGAATGTGCTGAAATGAGTAGATTGACATTTGAAATTAGAGAGCAAGAGGATAAACAATTTTATGAAATTTGGGACCTTTTCTATTGATGGTTGGATGATAAAATACAATAATAGAATATTTAGAATGTTAGATAACAAGGAATATCTTTGCATTTTCTTTTTCTTTTGTTATTTGACATCATATCCATAAAGTGTTTTTAGGATAGATTTGGTATGATTATATGATTTGTTATGGAATAAAACATTTAAATTATAGTTATCTCATAAAGTATGAATGAATAAAATTACAGTCAAATGATTTTCTAATGGCGATACTAGGATATATTAGTTTAGATTGACAATATGAGTTATTATGTAGTATAACTGTAATTGAGACTATGAAATGAATGCACAAAACTGATGAACCAACCAACACACTGTTTGTATATATATATATGGAAGAGAGCTGATGTTTTTATGTTTTGTTTGTTTTTTAAAAAAATCAATAAAATTGTTTTTTTTAAAAAAAAAATACCTGGGGCCAGAAACAAAATTAATCATATTGAATTGATTTAATTCTTAATCCAATCAAATTAAGTTTTTCTCCTGGACTTGCCTAGTTTTTAGAGTGTGTTGCCAAACTCACTACTCACTACCCAGTAGCCATCCAAAGCTATCAGCAACCATCAAAAAGTTAAACCAAGAAACACACTTTCCTACCATAACATTTTGATGCTATAGAAGATGGCCTTGTTAACTAGCCTCTAGAAACAGATGAGCCACTGTCTGATCAAAATCAACAGTGTCCTGAAAGTTTATTGCTTGGTGACCCTTTCTAAAGTTCCTTCCAAACAGATAGTGTGAGTCTTGCTGCATATGTCACAATGCAAAAGAATGGACAAGGCATTGGGAGTTTTTTCCTGTCCTTTTCTTCCAAGTATCTTGACATGGAGATATCAGTGACAGTCCCCAACTAGATTTCTTCCTCTACTAGACATATATATTCCCCAAACAATGTTGACATTCTGCAGCGTGTACTTGTAGGTAACTAGATCTAAGAACTGGAGTGACAACTTGCTTGGCAGTCACATGCTGACATAGGGACCCAAAGTACCAATGGAAAGTTCAGCTTACATGCTTTTCATGAAGTGCCTCTAGTGCAAGGGAATCTGCCAAGCTGAGCAAGTTCTTCTGTTTTTGGGGTTGCTTGTCAAAATGCTCCTTCTTTTGTGTCCTGATTTTTTTTAAAAAGCTATTCATTAATATAAAACCTTTCTATCTTTTGGAATCCCATGACTTATCCCAAGCATATCTTGTGACTGTCAAGGCTATTTTTTTAACAATAATTTTAAAAAACAGCTGATGCTATTAATTTAACCTATTAATTTAAGCTATTAATTTAAGCTCACTCTCTCCCTTTGCCATTCCTTGTTAACCAAGCCGTTACTTCTGTAGAAAGATATATTTGAAACAAATGTCTTTCTCAAACAGTATTAATGGAAAGAGGACATTTTTTGGAGGGGAAGGTAACACCTTTCCTTAACTGGTTTTGCAAAGCACTCCCAACCAATACCTTTCAAGTGTCTCAACCTTTTGATGCCTGGGGAGCAGGAAATTGGAATTTGACAAATATGTAAGGATTTTCGCACTAGGGAGTATGTGAGAAGTATAAAAGCAAGAAACCAGAGAATGTTTTTGAGAGGATGTAGGTTGACATTCTTTCATGTGAAAACAGCAAAAATAAAGATTAAAGCACATGAGCTTTTCAATTACTAAGAAAAAAGGAGATTGTATAAACTGGGATAAATTCTATCAAACCAGAGATTTCCAACTTCTTGCAAAGTTAGAAGCAGGGTTATAAAGATTTAGACATTTCAAAATGTTTGGAGATTAAGGGAAACATTCCATCCTTAGAACGTGAGTGGCTATGCCCCTTCTCATTATCTTCTCTTCTATAATCATTTCTGTTAAGTGTGGAGCATGGGTGCTGTTAAGTCTGGAGCATGGGTGCGAATAATGGAGACGAGCCGGTAGAAACAGTGAACTTCAAACTCTTTATTTACATGGTGTGACAGCTCAAACTGGAGGGCTGCTATAGCCTTCCTTATATAGGCAACTTATTAATTATTCAACCAATAGCAATCCTGGAGTGCTAGCTCCATTAACCAATGAGAATGGCCCGTTAATGGCCAATCAGATGCTCCTGAACGGACCAATCCGATCCTGCCATTAACAGCCAATCAGAAGTGCAGGGCCAGAACCCTGCACTTGACTTCAAGCTCAAGATAACTTTATTTGGCATTATTCATTCACAACACCCCTTTTCCCTGGCTTCTGCCCACGGGGCGCGGTTACATAGTCCTTGAGGTAGGACGGTTGTTTTATCAGTCTTTTTGATTTTCGCAAAGTGCCTGGCGGTTGGCTGCACTTCTGTTGAGATAGATCGTTGTTTAAAGGTGGGGGTGCCTCTGGTTCCGAGTTCGCGTTCCCGTCGTCACCGATATCACTGGCCACTCCCTGAGGTGGACTCACTCTGGTCCCCAGTTCCTGTTTCTGCGTTTCAGTTTCATTTTCAGTCCCTTCAAAAAGGTTTTCCTCTGATTGCAATTCGCTTTCCTCTGTATCTCCCCCCCCCCCTCAGTTTGGTCATAAGGGAGTTCGGAATTGCGTGACGGTAGCCGCGATCGTAGTTGATCTATGTGGCGCTTCCAAAGTCTATCGTCAGGGCACTGAACGAGATATGATCTTGGGATGGTTACGCGGATTACGTTCGCTTCTACCCACAGCGGATCGCCCGATAGGTTTTTTGCGAATACTAAATTGCCTACCTGGAAGGTACGGCATCGGCCGCTGGATCCGAGTGGCTTTTCTGGTTCGTAGGCTGGGTGTAACCGATCGAGGTGGGAGCGGAGCTTTCATCCCATTAGCAGCTCAGCGGGAGTTTTGTTGGTGATGCTGTGAGGTGTGATGTGCTGTAGGAAAAGGATTCAGTTGATTTTCTCGTCGATGTTGTCGTAGTCTATCTTTTGTAGAGTCCTTTTGATGAATTGAACCATGCGCTCAGCCCTACCGTTGGCCGCAGGGTGCGCAGGCGAAGTAAGCGAATGTCGGATACCGCGGTCAGACAGGTACTGTTCAAAAGACAGCGCGGTAAATTGGGGCCCGTTGTCGGATACCAGAACGTCTGGTAATCCGTGGGTTGCAAACAGTCTTTCCAGTCTTTTGATGACCGCTTCAGTGGTCGTATTCCTCATTTGGTGAATCTCAAGCCAATTTGAGTAGGCGTCAATGGTTAGCAAAAATGTGTGGCCTTTGGTCGGCCCAGCAAAGTCCAGATGGATGTGGGACCAGGGTCCCCGTGGCGTCTCCCATTCGGTTGGGGTTGCCTTTGGTGGAGCGTTGCTTACTTCTTGGCATCTCTTGCAAGTTTTAACCCACGATTCGATTTGTCTATCGATGTCTGGCCACCACGTGTAGCTTCGTGCGAGGCCCTTCATGTGCACAATGCCAGGGTGGCCATCGTGCAAGGTTCTTAGCAGTGCCTGTTGGAGTCGTTCTGGGATAACGACTCTATCGCCCCAGATGATACAGCCCTTCTGCGAGAACAACTCTGTTTGATGGCTTTTGAATGGTGCAAAGTCGTCTGGTACTTGGTCCAATGGCCATCCACGTTCCACCCATGTGAGGACTCGTGCTAAGATGGGGTCACGTTTTGTTTCTCTCGCGATGTCATGGGCAGTTAATGGTAGTGTACGAAGTGTCTCAATCTGCAACGTTGACATTGTTGGCGCGGGATCATTGATAGTCTCTGGAAGTGGTGCACAGCTCAACGCGTCGGCGTGGGGAATAGCTTTTCCAGGGTGGTATTGCAGCTGATAATTATAAGCAGCCAAGAATTCTGACCAACGAGTCATCCTGGGAGATAATATATAGGGGGTTGTCTTTTCCCCAGCTATTGTTCCCAGCAAAGGTTTGTGGTCAGTCACTATCGTAAAAGCCCGGCTGTACACGTACTCATGAAATCTTTTGACAGCTGATACAATTGCAAGGGCTTCTTTATCGATCTGGCTATAATTTCGCTCCGTTTTCGAGACCGTCTTTGAAAAATAGGCAACAGGGGTTCGCTACCGTTAGGCAATATGTGGCTCAAAATGGCGCCCACTCCGAAAGGCGACACATCACATGTGATATTTAACGGTAAGGTTTCATTGTACTGCATTAGTACAGCGTCCGAAGTCAGTTGCTTTTTTACATTATGGAACGCCTGCTCTTCTCTATGACCCCATACCCAATTTGCTTTTTTGTCCTGTAGGCGATGTAAAGGTTCAGCAACAGTCGCCTTGTATGGCAAAAATACGTTATAAAAATTGATGAGGCCTAGAAACGACTGGAGGTCGGCCTTATTCCGGGGCCTGGGAGCATTTTTTATTGCTCTTAATTTTCTATCTGTAGAGTGAATAACCTGACTGTCAATTAAGTACCCTAAAAATTCGACACGATCTGTACACAGCTTACACTTATTTTTCTTCACCTTAAGGCCTGCGTCTTGGAATTTTTGGAGAACCAGTCTTAGACGATCCCGTAAAATTTTTGGAGTGGGGGCAGCAATTAACACATCGTCAAAATAGGGGACAACGCCTTTTATCCCTTGTAAGAGTCTTTCCATTAGGCTCTGAAAGATCCCTGGGGCTACACTGACTCCGAATTGGAGCCGCATACATTTAAAGGCACCTCGGTGCATTACGATTGTCTGTGCCTGTGCCGTTTTTTCATCAGCCGGCAGTTGCTGATAAGCCTGAGCTAAGTCTAGTTTAGCGAAGACTTTTCCGCCCCCCAGAGAATGGAGGAGGTGTTGCACCACCGGCACCAGATATGGGTTTTGCTGCAGGGCGTGGTTCAGGGTGACTCGGTAGTCCCCACAAATTCTAATTGAGCCATCCGGCTTAATTGGTGTCACGATTGGGGTCTCCCAGGAGAGTGATCGGTTGGCTTTAACACTCCCTGGGCTATCAATTTATCAAGCTGTTCGTCGATTTTTGGCTTTAGTGTGAATGGAACTCGATGAGGCTTAAGGCGGATGGGGGCTATTTTTGGATTAAGGCTAAAGGATATCGGGGTCCCCTTGTACTCACCTGGCTTTTCCACGAAGACGTCCCTGAATTCATGGGCGAGGTCCTCATCCCAGTCACTGCCGCCAATTCGATTAATGCCTGCCACTTCAATGCCGAGTGGTGCGAACCATTGGAGGCCTAACAGGCTAGGCCGGTCCTTGTCAATCACAGTCAGGGGTAAGTACACTGTGCAATTTTTGAACGAAACCCGGACTCGACTGGATCCCACGACTGGAATCCGGTTCCCCTGATAATCTTTAAGTATGAGTCTTTGGAATTGAAAGTCTTGGTGCCGGATAGTAGGGATGAGTTGCTTGAGGGTCTTCCAGGAAACCATCGAAAGAGACAATCCCGAGTCGACTTCCATTTGGCAAGGCTGATTTTCGATGGCCACTTTAATTTGGATTTTCTTGGCATCCAAGGAAGAGGCGTGACTGATAGTGATAGTTTGGTGAGCCTTTTCTCGCCTCGTTAAGCAATTCATGGGTTGGTTTCTGTAGGAGTGGTTTGCTGGTTCTCACCTTACAGGACGGTTTCCTGTCGAATGGCGATAGTTGGCCCTCTTCGAGGTCTGGCTGGGTCCTAGGAGACTTCTTCAGACCCATCCAATATGGCCTCGATTCCCGCACTCATGGCAGAGCGCGTCGCGGAATTTGCAATCAGACCGGTAATGGTTGGCCCCGCAGCCAGCGCATGGTTGCTGGGACTTCAGGTAATGGTCCCGATCAGACCGCAGTCTATGGACCTCTTCTTCGTCGCTGTCTGGCGACGAAAAGAGGTCCTCATGGTGGGCCATAGGAAGCTGTCCTTCTGACTTAGGTGAAAGTTCGCAGGCTGGTTGGTGTGTCGGAGTGCGGTTTCGGCGCAGTTGGGCAGCCGACTTCTTGGTTGCTTCTGCTGCCATAGCATCAGCGATGGCATCGGCAAGGCTAATGTTGCCCTTTGCCATTATTTTGCTCTGCACGTTTAGCGCATCTAATCCCAGAACTACTCAGTCTCTCAAAGCCTCTTCCAGGTTGGCGAAATTGCAGAGGCCTCCCAAGTTTCAGAGGTCCACAATGAAATCGGCAATGCTCTCTCCTTTCCGCTGGTTTCTTTGGTAGAACTCGTGCCATCTTACGAGCGTTGGTACGGTCGGTGTATAGTGGGCCCTTAGTAGAGGTTCGAATATGTCCCAGTCCAAATCCTTTACTTCAGCCAGTTTTGCTAGTGCCTTGGCCATCTTGAATATGGTCAGCCCGCAATGCGTTAGGAATACCGCCTGTTTCTTCCCGGTTGTGGCATCCTTCAGATTATTTGTTTCCAAGAACATTTGGAAACTATCCATGTAGGACTCCCAGTCTTCTTGCGCTGGGTCGAACGGAGCAGGTGGTACTATGCCACCGGGCATGGTTCCGCCATTGTGCATTTCAGCCACGTGCTTGGTTGTCTTCTTCATTGTTTTAGTCAGCTCTAACGTCTCCACATCCCATCCTCGTTGCCAGTGTTAAGTGTGGAGCATGGGTGCGAATAATGGAGATGAGCCGGTGAAAACAGTGAACTTCAAACTCTTTATTAACATGGTGTGACAGCTCAAACTGGATGGCTGCTATAGCCTTCCTTATATAGGCAACTTATTAACTATTCAACCAATAGCTGTCTGGGAGCGCTAGCTCCGTTAACCAATGAGAATGGCCTGTTAATGGCCAATCAGGTTCTCCTGAACGGACCAATCTAATCTTGCCATTCAACAGCCAATCAGAAGTGCAGGGCCAGAACCCTGCACTTGACTTCAAGCTCAAGATAACTTTATTTAACATTATTCATTCACAACAATTTCCTTCTCCTAGCCATCTATCCATCTGTCAATCTATCTATCCACTCATTCACTTTCTACACACTTTCTCTCACACAAGCAGAGAAATATGCCTCCTTTTCTGTCCAATATCACCCTTACCTTATCTTCAACTAACCTTTGTCATTCTTGCCTTTTAATTCCCAGCACATAAAGCTGTCCAAAGGCTGCTGATAGAAAAACATAAACATCAGGGCCTAGCATTACTTTCCTGAACTGTCACTCAGTGGTTGTGCCATTCACCTTCTCCTGCACAAGCCAGTTTCTCTAGCACAAGTTCAGTAAGTCTGACACAGCTGTGAAAACTGTCTCCATTAATGGAAGCAACAAAATAGAAGGGAGTCGAAATGCACCCCTGTTGTAACAGAATGAAATTGAGACATTCAGTCATTCTGTATTGGACAGAAAGGAAAGATTTTTCCAGCTTAGTGGCATGATCTGTTGGACAACTACAAGCCAGAAAATAAGAGCCAGAAACAGAAACACAGTGGACAGAACTTCACTCCTCACTGACTACAAAGAAAACATTAAGGTTGGCAGAATCTTATGACAACCATTTATTGTTATATCATTTGTTATGGTTTCTCATATAGTCAGCCAGATGTATAGATTGTGTTTGGTATTTTTGTCCACCAATAGAATCTTTCCCGATCTGATATAGGCAGATATTGTTGTTTGATAATAGTAGTTATTAATATTAATATTTTGTACATGTTCATTGTGAAGAATAATTGTTTTTCTATACAGTATTGCCAAAGCACCTGAGTCATTTGCGGTAAAAATATCAACTTCTAAAATAATGTTAAAACCAAGAATATTACAAATGAATTAGAAGGATTCATAATTCAATCCAACAATTGATTTAAGGATTTTAAAAAGTCAAGAAAGTAATTCGAACCCTCAACTCAGCAGAGAATACATTCCAAAGAAGTGAAAAGCTACAGAAAACATCCAATTCAAGTTGCCATAAGAAGAGGCCTTGGAAGATATGAACAAACTTCCTCAAATGACCCCAGTAGGAGAGGAATCATACATCAGATATCCCAAATCATTTTGCTTTCCAACTCATCTCAGATTTCAGCCTGGCAGAATCCTCTATGAACACCAAGCTTACAAAATTGGTGTGTATCTTTGACTCCGTTTTTACAAATGCAGTACCAACTGTGTTTCCTTTGGGGCTAGGCAGAATGATACATTCTCCAAAAGAGATAATTCAGAGCATTCAGGAGTGGAATCAAGCAGCTCTTTTCAAATTATTAAAGCAGTGATATCTCTTTGCAGATTCACACAGCTGATCCAAAGCATGTTCTAGCTATTTTCATCTATGTGTATGTGTGTAGTTGTTATTATTTTGAGTGGTGGGAGAATCAAAGCTTGTTGATAGAGCATGATTGATCTGATGGTGAAGGCACCAGGCTAGTAACTGAGAAAGTGTGAGTTCTAGTTTCTTCATGAGCATGAATGCCAGTTGGATGATGTTGGGCAAGTCACTGTCTTTCAGCTCAACCCATCTCACAGGGTTATTGTTGTGGTGAAAATAGCAGGAGGAAGGAGTGCTAGATATGTTTACTGCCTTGAACTGCACATAAAAAAGATAAGGATGGGATATAAATAATAAAATTTTCAAAGATATAGAAATAGCAAGGAGCAAGCAAATTTTATAGCTGTCATGTGCATGGAAAAGATGTAGCTTCTTTAGTAATTCAAAAATAGATGCTTCAAATCCATCCGCATTGCTCTGAACTAGATTCAAAGAATGTGCACATTCCTTATTCTTGTGAGGTAAAAAAAGGTGCTGTAGCATCAATCTGTGTGACTGAACATCTCTGCATCTACAAGGATGACCCTACCAAAAAAACACATCTTAGCTGGTTCATGTTTACATGGAAGAAAATATCTTTACTTCCAAATATTTGATCCAAGGAATATTTGCTTCCTTGATTGTTAAGTTTCACAGTTACAAATATTCATCCACCTGAATAGACCTGGGCATTTTACCTGTGGGCACTTTACCTGTGGGCCACATTAGACCCTTTGGCTTTCCCTGTCTACTCTGGCAGTGGCAACAGCAGCAGGGTGGAAGTGGAGTGGGGCAAGGTGGTGCAGCATGGGGGCAGGAATGCCAATGGCAGAGGCCAGGGTTGGGGCTGGGGCTGGGGCAATGATGGGGGGTGGCCCTCCACAAGAGTCCCAGATTCTCATGTGGCCCCTTGTGAAAATTGATTGCCCACCCCTGCTCTTGAACACAGAATCTTAAATACTTTCATAAATATAATATCTCCCTGTTAGGCATAATGATGTCACAGATGCAAACACACACACACACACACACCTCCTTATTACAGATAGTGTGTACATAAGGGTACCAGAAAGAAACTCATTATTTCCTAAGACAAGTTTAAAGTATTCTGATTTTCATATTTTTATTTAGTATTCATTGAGTGTAATGTTATATGGTTCACTTCTGCTATTCCTTCCAAAATATCACCCAATGTTATTATTTGCACAAAGAGTACATCACAAGGAGTGATGAATATGTCTTCACTGTAAAAGTGTTCAAGCTAGATGACCTTGAGTAGAAATGACGCCTCCTATTATAAATTCTTTAACACCGCAGGCAAAAAATTATATCTTGCTATGCCACGTTATCTCATTCTTAACAGCTGCCGTGCCCACTTTTCATACTTTGCTGATCATAAAACTGGATAGTAACCCTTGTTACAGATACTGGCATATTCCAGTTCAATTACTGTACATATTATTATGAACTAATGAAACACTTAAATAAAGTTTATCAAAAACTTTAGAAAATAGCAGGGTTCTAGCCCTGCACTTTTGATTGGCTGATAATAGCGATATCGGATTGGTCCGTTCAGGAGAATCTGATTGGCTGTTAACGAGCCACTCTCATTGGTTAAGGGGGTTAGCACTCCACGTCTCTTATTGGTTACTAGAGCAGCAGCTTGCCTATAAAAGGGCTGCTGTTGCCCTAGGGTTTTGCTCTGTTCAAAATGATTAATAAAGAGTTGAAGTTCACTGTTCACTGTCTCCGTTCCTTGCGCCCATGCGCAGAACTTAACACATATTCTGTTTAAACTCTAGCAATAGGTCTGTTCAGGTGTTCAGCATTTCACACAATATGAAAGACAGAACATCTCACTTTCTCTCAGAAGCATCACTGCCCTCTAGGACAGCAGTCACCAACTGGTGGTCCATAAAATTTTGGTGGTCCACAGAAAAATATTTACATTTTTTATATTGCACTAAATCAGGGGTCCTCAAATTATGGCCCCTGGGCCAGATATGTCCAACAAATGTTTGTGTTGCTGCAGAGAGTCTCCCCCTTTGGGGTCTTTTTGTGAAGGTTGGAGGAGGGCAGTAATTCCAACTTGGGGTCTACTTCAACCTCCTGGTGCAGGGCTTTGGGTGAAGATTGGAGGGAAGTGCCACTTGTGGCGAAGAGCTGGAGGGCCTTGTTCTAGTGGGACTGCATCACGGCCTAGAACTGGCTGACCATCTCATCCACTGAGACTGCAGGTGCTGGCACCCAGCCTTGCACTCTCACAGGTCTTCTTTCTGCTTGGAAAGCCTCTGCTTGTAGTCCTCAGTGAGGTGCTTCTGCTGAGCCTCCATTTTGGTCAGATCCAATTTGAACTGAGACAGCTGCTTTGCCAACTCTCGTGGTGGCTGCTTAGTTCCAACAACTGCTTCCTGTTGGAGCCCTAAGGAGCCTGGGCAGGCAGGCAAGGAGTGGCTGGGAGGGGAGGGGTGAATAGAGGTTGGCAAGGTGCCCCTCAATGTGAGTGACATCGAGTTGGCCACACTCACCCAGTCACATGACCTCCTAGCCATGCCCACACAGCTGGTCTTTAGGCAGATCATACTAGTGGTCCACGGGATTTCAAATTATGAATTTAGTTGTCCCTGAGATCCGAAAGGTTGGTGACCCCTGCTCTAGGAGGTAGAAGCAAACCCATGTTATTTTCCTGGCCTTATACAATTTAATTCCCAAATTAAAATATATCTATTTTTATAATTCTACATAAGATAAGGATCCAATGCAGAGAAAAATGACATCCAATAGGTTTACCTTCATTTACTTGCAAGAAAATTACTTTTACGAATGAAGGCAAATATACATGTCTGAATCAGTCACTGGGACCAGAGGTTTTGTCTTCAGAACTTTCAGACTCATGCTGGAGAACTCATCCTCAGGACATTCTCTCTCACCATAACCACTCCAATGACAGAGACACATCCTGCTGAAAGAAAAGTTCCCTGAGAATGATGGGCTTCAGCATGAGTCCCAAAGCTGAGAAGATTAAACCTCTGGTCCCAGTGACCGACCCAGTTTGGATTCTGTAAAATTAGTTTTGCTTTATTTTTTGTCCAAAAAGGGGGGAAAAAACTTTCAAAACATTTTCATATTTTGATGGTACTATTCTGCAGCTAAATTAATTTGGAAACATCATCAAAAGAAATTGAAAAATAGCCTGAGGATGAGGCTGGAAATCAGAAACAGGAGAAGAAATTTAGGGGAAACAGTACAACTGCTTCCATAGCACTTACTTCCAAGCAGCACAGATTTTATTAATTGTGTGCTTTTGTAACATCACTATTTCTAATGATGTCAGGGATAATTTACTTTGGCATGAAATCATATGGGATCTTCTGAGGTTTTGGTGAAAATACCAGCTGTAGCTGATAAAAAATAATATGGCAAAAATGTCTGCTACATGTCTACTACAGAACCACATGAACCCTTAACTGAAGCTTCTCCACCACTAGACTTCTTCTAGGTAGTGTTGTTGTGTTGTTGTTTTTCCATCCCTTTCTCTCTCTCCCTACTTCTTTCAATCTCCATATCTACTTTGTCACCCTTATATCTTATTGATTTAAAACAAAACAAGCTTTTTTATTATCATCAAGTGACTAGATGGTTTGTTTTGTTTGTCCTCTACATAAAAAAAATCAATACTCAGAGCTAGTAATGAAACCTTTTTGTCATACAGGTAGTGTTATGTTAACACCCTGTAAAACATGTGTATTTAAAGAAAAGTCTGCACAATTAGTCATACATGGGCACACAAGAAATTTGCCTAGCTTTCCTATAGAGGTTGCATATAGCTCACAACTAATTGCTGCAGAGAAAATGCAAAAAATAATTGTAGGAAGAATGATTGTGGAATATGTGGGATGATCTAATGAAGCAACCAGATGAAGAGTGTAGCTTCTTTTAGAAAGAAAATCTAGCTCACAGTCTCATAAATTCCTCTGCTTTGAATCCTCCACTATAAATATATCTCCAAATCAGGTGTAGCAATTGATTACAACAGGAGAGCAAGATGATAGTCAAAACAATTACTGCCCATAAAACAGCTTCTGAAGGCCACCTGCTTCAGGAATTTCCAAATTTTCCCAGCAAGTGTGGCTATTGCTAAGAATCTTGAGAGTTAGTCCATGTGTTTGGAAGTCACTTAAATTGGGAATGTCTAATTCCCAGAGGAAAGTATCTTACAAATTTATGGAAATTTGTGATCAAGAAAAGTCACATAAATAGACGTCTATAGCACAGATGGATAGTTGCTTTCGCAAAGGAGTTCTGTCACTTGGAATGAGGTATAATTACTTCTCATCTGCCCTTAGATGGCAGAAGTGCTGAGAAATTCCAATTACTTTCAATATTATAAAAACAAGAATATTTCAGAATAAAGGAATGTACTTTGGACTTACTTAATTTTCATGACAGCATTAAAAAAAAAAAACAAAACCTGATGGCAATCTTAAAATTAATCAGGCTCTGTAGATGTTTTACAGAAACCTGATAAAATGCTACTTCCTTTAATATGCTTGCCCAATTAGATTGCATGAACCCATAATTATTTGAACCAAGGTCATGCAAAGCATTCAACATCAAGCTTTTAGACTTCAGCATACAGCCAGAGAGTTTGGTGTAAGGGTTAAGATGCTGGTCTAGAAATCTAAGATCTGTGAGTTTTAGTCCTACTTTGGGCTTAAAAAGCACAGCATAACACAGCTATAGGTCAACCACCAAAGGTGGTAAACTGGTGCAACAGTAGAATGTGAGGATATGAGATAAAAGAGGAACTGAACTTAGCACACATCAGAGGTGGTATTCAGCAGGTTCTGACCAGTTCTAGAGAACCAGAAGCAGAAATTTTGAATAGTTCAGAGAACTGGCAAATACCATCTATAACTGGAGATTTTACATATCCTTCCCCTGCCACACCCACCAAGCCATGCCCTTTAAAAAAATTGAATCCCACCACTAGTAAACATGTTCTTCTATTCAACACAGTCATCATAATTGTTAAGTTTGGAGAATGGGCGAGAAAGAATGGAGACGAGCCTCTGGAACAGTGAACTTCAACTCTTTATTTACATGGTGACTGCTCAAAAAACAAGGGCAGCTAAGGCCCTATAGGCAACCCAATAACTATTTAACCAATAATAACCCAGGAGCGCTAGCTCCATTAACCAATATGAAGGCTCCGTTAATGGCCAATCAGATTCCCCTGAACGGGCCAATCCAATCCTACCATTTAACAGCCAATCAGAAGTGCAGGGCCAGAACCCTGCACTTGACTCCAAGCTCAAGAACTTTATAAAACCTTATGCATTCACAACACCCCTTCCCCCTGGCTTCTTTTTACAGGGCGCAGTTACATAGTCCTTGAGATAGGACGGTTGCTTTATTAGTCTGTTTGATTTTCGCTGTGCATTTTGCATTTGGCTGCAATCTTGCTGAGGTAGATCGTTGTTTAGCGAAGGGGTTTCCTCTGGTTCAGAGTTCACATTTTCGTCCTCACCAATATTTTCGGTAACTCCCTGAGGTGAACCTACTCCTGTCTCTGGTTCCAGTTCATGTGTCTCTATTCTGCTATCGTTCCCTTTGAACGGGTTTTCTTCTAGTTGAAATTCGTCTTCTTCTGTATCTCCCCCCCACCCTCAGTTTGGTCATAAGGGAGTTCAGAAATGCCTGACCGGAGCCGTGATCGTAATTGATCGATATGGCATTTCCAAATTCTATCATCAAGGCATTTTACAATATAGGATCTTGGGCCGGTTACAAGTATTACTGTCGCTTCTACCCACAGCGGATCACCCGATAGGTTTTTAGCGTATACCCAATCACCTACCTGGAAGGTACGGCATCGACCGCTGGATCTGAGTGGTTTTTCCGGTTCGAAAGTTGGGTGTAACCGGTTGAGGTGGGAGCGGAGCCAGCGTCCCATTAGCAATTCGGCAGGAGTTTTGTTGGTGACGCTGTGAGGTGTGAGGTGTTGTAGAAAGAGGATTCGGTTGATTTTGTCGTCGATGTTATCGTAGTCTAATTTCTGCAAAGTCTTTTTGACGAATTGAACCATGAGCTTAGCCCTTCCATTGGTGGCAGGATGCGCAGGCGAGGTGAGCACATGTCAGATGCCATAGTCAGCCAGGTACTGCTCGAAGGACAGCGCGGTAAATTGGGGCCCGTTGTCAGATACCAGGACATCTGGCAGTCCGTGGGTTGCAAACAGTCTTTCCAATCTTTTGATGACTGCTTCGGTGGTCGTGTTCATCATGCGATGAATCTCAAGCCAATTCGAGTAGGCATCGACGGTTAGAAGAAAGGTATGTCCTTTGGTCGGCCCTGCAAAGTCCAGGTGAATACGGGACCAGGGTCCCCGTGGCGTTTCTCACTCGGTCGGAATGGCTTTTGGTGGGGCGTTGCTCACTTCCTGGCATCTATGACAAGCTTTAACCCAATTCTCGATTTGCTTGTCGATGCCAGGCCACCATGCGTAGCTTCGCGCGAGGGCTTTCATTTGCACGATACCGGGATGGCTATCGTGCAAGGTCCTGAGTACTGCTTTTTGGAGTCGTTCTGGGATAACGACTCTATCACCCCAGATGATACAGCCCTTTTGAGAGAACAACTCTGTTTGTCGCGTCTTGAATGGTGTGAAGTCATCTGATAGCTCGTCCAATGGCCATCTGCGTTCTACCCAGCTCAGGACTCACGCTAAGGTGGGGTCGCGTCTGCTTTCTCTCGCGATATCTTGGGCGGTTAATGGCGGCACGTGTAGTGTTTCAATCTGTAACGTGGTTACCATTGGAGTGGGATCATCAAGAGTCTCTGGTAGTGGTGCTCGGCTCAATGAATCGGCGTGGGGAATGGCTTTCCCCGGGTGGTATTGCAGCCGATAATTATAAGCAGCCAAGAATTCTGACCAGCGAGTCATCCTGGGAGATAATATGTAAGGCGTCGGCTTATCTCCGGCTATTATCCCCAATAACGGTTTGTGGTCAGTCAAGATAGTAAAAGCCCGGCCATACACATATTCGTGAAATCTTTTAACGGCCGATACAATTGCGAGGGCTTCTTTATCGATCTGGCTGTAATTACGCTCAGTTTTTGATTGTGTCTTGGAAAAATATGCAACAGGGGCTTCGTTACCATTAGGCAGTACATGGCTCAAAATGGCGCCTATTCGAAAAGGCGAAGCATCACATGTGATATTTAACGGCAAAGTCTCATTGTACTGCATGAGTACAGTGTCAGAAGTCAGTAGTTTTTTACATTACGAAATGCCTGTTCTTCTTTATGACCCCATAACCAAATTGCTTTTTTATCTAGCAAACGATGTAACGGCTCAGCGACAGTTGCTTTGTGCAGTAGAAATACATTATAGAAGTTGATAAGGCCTAGGAACGCCTGGAGATCAGCCTTGTTTCGAGGCCTGGGGGCGTTTTTTATTGCTCTCAATTTACTGTCGGTAGGGTGAATACCCTGACTGTCAATTGGTACCCTAAAAACTCGACACAATCGGTACACAATTTACACTTGTTCTTTTTCATTTTAAGACCGGCATTTTGAAATTTTTGTAGGACTAATTTTAAATGATCTCGTAATATTTTCTTTGTTGGTGCAGCAATTAATACATTGTCAAAGTATGGGACCACGCCTTTAATCCCTTGTAGTAACCTCTCCATAAGGCTTTGAAAAATTCCCGGGGCTACACTGACTCCGAATTGGAGCCGGGTACATTTAAAGGCACCTCGATGCGTCACTATCGTTTGTGCCTGTGCCATCTTTTCATCAACAGGTAGTTGCTGATATGCCTGAGCTAAGTCTAATTTAGCGAAGACTTTTCCGCCCCCCAGGGAATGAAGGAGATGCTGCACCACCGGCACCGGATAAGCATTTTGCTGTAGGGCGTGGTCCAGGGTGGCCTAGTAGTCCCCACAAATTCGAATTGACCCATCCGGCTTAATTGGCGTAACGATTGGGGTTTCCCAGGGAGAGTGATTGGTAGGTTCTAGCACCCCCTGAGCTATCAATTTATCAAGCTGTTTGTCGATTTTCGGCTTTAAGGCAAACGGAACTCGATGGGGCTTAAGGTGGATGGGAGCTATCTTTGGATTTAGGCTGAACGATATTGGGGTCCCTTTGTACTCGCCTAATTTTTCCACAAAGATGTCCCTGAATTCGTGGATGAGGTCCTCCTCCCAGTCACTTCTGCTGACCCGGTTTACGTCTGCCACTTCAATGCCAAGTGGCGCAAACCATTGAAGGCCTAGCAGGCTAGGCCGGTCTTTGTCGATCACAGTTAGCGGTAAGTACACTGTGCGATTCTTGAATGAGACCCTGACTTGACTGGAACCGACGACAGGGATTCGATTCCCTTGATAGTCCTTAAGGATAAGTCTTTGATAATGGAGGACTTGGCGCTGGATAGTGGGAATGAGTTGCTTGAGGGTCTTCCAGGACACCATTGAGAGGGACGATTCTGAGTCGACTTCCATTTGGCAGGGCTGGTTCTCGATGACCACAGTAATTCAGATTTTCTTGGTGTCTAAGGCAGAGGCATGACCGATAGTGATAGTATGGTGAGCCTCTTCTCGCTTTGTGGGGCGATTTGAAACTCGGTTTCTGTAGGAGTGGTTTACTGGTTCTCATCTTACAGGACGGTTTCCTGTCGATTGGCGATAGTTAGCCCCTTTTGAGGCTTTGCCGGGTACTTGGAAACTTCGGCAGACCCGTCCGATGTGGCCTCTTTTTCCACACTCATGGCAGAGCGTGTCGCGGAATTTGCATTCGGACCTGGCATGGTTGGCTCCACAGCCGGCGCAGGGGTGTGAGGACTTTGGGTAGGGGTCCCAGTCAGACCGCAGTCGATGGACCTCTTCTTCGTTGCTGTCTGACGATGAAGAGAGGTCCTCGTGGTGGGCCGTTGAAAGCTGCCCTTCTGAGTTGGGTAAAATTTCGCCTGTCGGTTGGTGGACCGGAGCGCGGTTGCGTCGAAGTTGTGCAGCTGACTTCCTGGTTGCTTCTGCTGCAGTAGCATCGGCGATGGCATCGGCAAGGCTGATATTGCCTTTCGCCATCAGCTTGCTATGCACGCCTGGTGCATCTAATCCCAGAACTATTCGATCTCTCAGTGCCTCTTCTAAATCGGCGAATCCGCAGAGGCCTCCCAGATTCCGGAGGTCGGCTATGAAGTTGGCGACGCTTTCACCTTTTCACTGGTTTCTCTGATAGAACTCGTGCCGTCTCACGAGCGTGGGCACGGTCGGTGCGTAATGAGCTCTCAGTAGGGGTTCGAGGATGTCCCAGTCCATCGCCTTCACTTCTGCAGGTTTGGCTAGTGCTTTAGCCATCTTAAATACGGTTGGACCACAATGAGTTAGGAATACCGCCCATTTCTTCTCGGTTGTGGCATCCTTCAAATTGTTAGTTTCCAAAAACATTTGGAAACGATCCATGCAGGACTCCCAATCCTCTTGCACTGGATCGAATGGAGCGGGTGGTACGACGCCACCGGACATGGTTCCATCGTGTAGCGTTGTCAGCCACGTGCTCGATGTTTCTTCCTAGTTCAGTCAGCTCTGATGTCTCCAAATCCCATCCTCGTCGCCAGTGTTAAGTTTGGAGAATGGGCAAGAAAGAATGGAGACGAGCCTCTGGAACAGTGAACTTCAACTCTTTATTTACATGGTGACTGCTCAAAAAACAAGGGCAGCTAAGGCCCTCTTTATATAGGCAACCCAATAACTATTTAACCAATAATAACCCAGGAGCGCTAGCTCCATTAACTAATACGAAGGCTCCGTTAATGGCCAATCAGATTCCCCTGAACGGGCCAATCCGATCCTGCCATTTAACAGCCAATCAGAAGTGCAGGGCCAGAACCCTGCACTTGACTCCAAGCTCAAGATAACTTTATTAAACCTTATGCATTCACAACAATAATCAAATGTTGAACTTTGCTAAGCCCACTTCCAATTGAAGGACCATTCCTGCAGAAATTTTTCTTTTTCATAAACTTTTATTTGCACTCTTCAGAAGCTTATTGAAGTGAGGCTTGGTTCAGTCTTTTGAGGATTCCCTCTGCTCCACTATTTCTCCCAAGCTGATGTCCTAATGGCTGACATCTAAATATAGCTGCCAGAACTATGTTGCTAAACTTAATGACTCTGTTCCTTTTAGATTAGAAACAGGAGCATATTGGCTGAGGGGACAGTGTTGGCCCATAAGGTTGCTATAGATTGTTGGAACCAACCCATGCATTCTCATTACTCCTTCACACATTGGTAGATGAAACCAAGATCAGGATGTTGTCCCGGTTTATTGTTGCATAAAGATAACGATTACAGATGTGTATGGGACAGATGGACAAATAAGCATTTAGATTTTTTGGGAATTAAAAAAATGGTTAAAGTGTTAATTAGTCACATTCACATTTAATATAACCCTAATAGGTGGGTAAAGGACATGTGCTAAGCATCACAGTAAAGTTTCGCAAATGAACCAATAGAAGCCTGCATTAATAATGCAATTGTAGTCGCCGTTGAAAGCCCCATGCTTTCTGGAGCAGAAAATCACAAACCTGTATTCTGGACAGCTTCACATAGATGTTAATTTCCTTTCATATGCTTCATATTTGTTTCTGTATTTTTAATCCTTAGGAAAAATCCTAAGAGCAGCAAAAGAACAAACCAGAACATTCCACAGATTTACTCCAACATATGACCATGTTGCAGAATGCAAACACGAGGAAGTATTTGTAGGCTTATAACGACCTTTCTGCTTTTCGTTAAAAAAAAAAAAATCCTTTTAGTAAGGAAGAGGTGTGTTTTATTCTCCTCCCCGCTACTTCAAACAAAAGAGAATTGCATCAAAATGCAAATAGAGATAACACACTGAAATACTTTCATTTACAAAAAGCCTTTGCATGCAATCCTTCTGACAATCCTTCCAAAATGTTTATATCACCACAGGGATAAAAAGCTGTTTGGGGCATATTTATAGATGCATGAGATTCACGCTTCCGATTGGAGAGAAAGACAGTTACGTGCTTATGAGATGAATTACATTGATGTCTGTTATAAATCCCTAACATAGCTCATGAGATCAATTAAGATGTTCAAGCAACTACAAAAAGGATGATTGAGGCAAACGGTAACATCAGGATGACCATATGGTAGGGGAAGCTAGAACTGTTTAGGCATAAAACAAGAGCCATCAGAATTCCACCAACAGCCATGCGGAGAACAAGCAAGAATGGGGAAAATAAGGTAGCCAAGAGTAACACAAGGGTAGAACAGCATGGGAGGAAGACTGATAGACACACAATAACAAGGGAGCATAATTCCTTCTTTCCTGCATGAACTCCAGAGGGAAAGAAATTTGCAGTGGTCAACAGTTTCCAAAAGCAGCAATGATTTAACCAGTTTGGCCACGAAAACCTAAGAAAGAATGATACTTGAGCACAGCAATTGACTATCTAATCACATTGACGTCCACAGAGGCACATCTTCATATGTTTGAATCATTATAATAAAGTCACACAAAGTTCAAGCATGTATGGTTAAACCTTGCCAAGAAAAAAAAAAAAAAAGGCTCCAGGTACCTGGCCAAATTTCACTAGATTTTTTTTTTTTACATGTTCAGATTTATATACTGGTCTTCAAGGATTCAGGAAGGTTGAATGAAAAAGCCTTCAGTCCTCTATTCCACCAACCCCATCCCCCATAACCCCAACCCAGCAGGAAAGATTGAACCAAAATATTAGGATTGATCTTCCTCCATGGGGTTTCTATAGTTAAGGATAGGCTTGTATTTAACTACAACATTATCTAGATGCTGCCTTTAAATCCAATTCTTTCTCCTGCCTTCCCTTTTCTGATCACTCACTTATATTATTGATTTGTTGGAGGGTTTTTTTTAACTTCACTTTTTTTTATTAGCATTTGAGGATCTTGTCAGGTCAATAGCCTAAATAGTCGTTTTCTCAAACAATTTCATAGATAAAGATGAAAGAATACAGTAACCCAAAGTTACTGAAGTGAAAATTCAGAACATTGATCCTTTAGGTTAAAAAAAGCTGCCACTATAATATATGTCCCAATGTTAAAATATATGTCCCTCTCTGCTTTATTTAAACTACATAAAATATATATCAAAGTGAACTTTCACAGGAGAACACGGTTGTCAAACTCGATCACATCACATGATGCATCTTGATGTATTGTGACATTTTTTTTGCCTTTGCAGAGCTGGGGTGAGTGTGGCCTGTGTGTGATGCATCTACCCCACCGGCTGCCAGGCCTGAAGTAGAACATCTAAGATAAAAGAGACAAATATACGTGTCCTAGGATAATGTTGCAGAATCCAATCTGGGTCGGTACTGGGACTAGAGGTTTAGTCTTCCAAGCTTACAGACTTGTGCTGGAGTCCAACCTCAGGAAACTTCTCTCTCCCTGGAATCAGTGATGGGATTCAAATAATTTAACAACTGGTTCTCTGCCCTAATGATTTCTTCCAACAACCAGTTCACCAAACTGCTCAGAAAGTTAATAATTGGTTCTCCCGAACTGGTGCGAACTGGCTGAATCCCACCACTGCCTAGAATGTGGTAGAGAGAATTCCCTGAGTATGGACTCCAGCATGATCTGAAAGCTCAAATTTACAGGCAAAGGTTTTCCCTGTCCAGTTATGCCCAGTACTAGGGGGCAGTGCTCATTTCTGTTTCTTCGCCGATGGAGCCAGCATTGTCCGAAGACACTTCTGTAATCATGTAGCCAGCAGGACTGTACACCGAGGGCCACTGAATGATTTTACCATCTAACCAAAGTGATTCCTATTTACCTACTTGCATTTGCATGCTTTCAAATTGCTAGGTGGGCAGGACCTGGGGAAAGAACGGGAACTCACCCTATCACATGGCACTTGACGCTTGAACCTGAGCTGCCAGCTTTCAGGCAGATTAGCTCAGTGTCTTTAAATTACTGAAATATCACTCCCTCCTAGTCATATTTGGACAAGATATATATACCCGTTTGCCCCAGCATTTGTTTCTCTTTGTACCTTAGCTGAAGGCATTATAGTCTGATAAACATGTCTTCCGCATGTTCTCCTAATATTTAGGAAAAGGCTAGATACAGTGTGCAGCTTTCATTTCAATCTCAGTGTATATTGTAATTCTGCTGCTGAGATTGGCATGTGTTTTATAAAGCTGAGGGCAGGGTTACTTTATATATTACTTTTCCACTTAATAAGCTCATAAGGCATTTCCATTTAGCGCTCAAAGTCAGAAGCAGATCCACAGGGAGTACCTTCATGTGAACATGTAGAGTTGCTTCTTCCATCCTAGTCCAACATTTCCCTCTTTACAACAGGAGCATACAGTGGCAGTATGAAAGCAAATATTTGCATCGTGTATTCATGGCTTGTGTCCTCGGCCCCTGAAATTGTTATCTCTCACATAAGGCAATCGTCTGCTAGCAGGAACAGTTATATTTTTCTCTGTCATGCAGTTAGGGGAGAAATTAATTACCTAGTCCATGGCAAGATTTAAGACATTTATGCTCCAAATTGCTTATTGCGTCATTATTGTAAGTCATCAACTCTGCTGGAAACAGTGGCCTGTACTCAACTTACCTCATATGGGGTTGTACTATCAGGTGATAACAGCACCATTAATTCATGTCACCACTGCATTAAGCCTAAAAAGGCGTTCATTTACTATGGTGCTCCAAGCAGCCAAATTGCACTATTTAATTGAGCCTCAACTTATACAGCAATCCATGCCTAATAAGAACAACAAAACCCTGTCAAAGAGCCACCTTTTAAAATCCTAGGTGCACAGTCTAGAATTGCACAGTCAAATAATCACCTTTTAAAATTCTAGCTATGGTATGTGTAAGGAAGTGCAAAGTGTTAGTGGCACCCTCTATTTTTATAGGAAGGTCTCCATGTCTCAGTTGCACATATTCATACTTTTTGCTAGGACTTTAAATACAATAGAATTTGTAGAATGGAATGGAATTCCAGAATGGAATACTGAAATTTTCTAGGGGGAGGTAACTCCAAATAGCCTAGCAAGATTACCAAATTTGAAGGGAGAGATGTGCGTTCCGCAATTCCTCCAAACTTTTTCTATAGAAAAAGAAAAACTCTGACCAATTCTCAAAGGCAAGGACTCCTTGGATTTAACGACAGAATCACAACTAAAATAACTCAGGCGGTGGGTTTGCTTCTCACATTCCTTCCTGGAATTTCACTGAAACATAGAATCCAGGGATACTGCACACATCTGGGAGAACTGACAAATTTGGTAAGCTACAGAATTTTGCTGCACATCAGTTTCATTCCCAGAAATTTATCAAATAAATACAGTATGTACAGTATCTTATGTACAGTATGTACTGTGCATAACAAGCTTTCGGCTCATCTAGTCAATCTGCCTAAAAGGAGGATAATATTTTCTTGGCAGGAATCCCTACAGTAATAATTTATTTCTCTAATTTCTATGCCATCAGAATCCAGAGACACCTGGTGGCTTACAGTGATAAAAATATAAAGCAACACAGATAAGAACAGTGTAAACAATATACAATAGATCAAATCAACTGTCACCCTAATTTTAACTATCAGTTAGCATCTGTCAGAATAAAGCAACATTGGCTTTCAAAGGCCCTGCAGAAAAACTCTGTGCAGGCAGCTTTACAAAATGAAGTCAGGCTTGTCACTGAGATAATTGTGATTAATGAAGAGGGAGGGGCTATGACAAAAAAAAAAACCCTCTATCATCCTCTGGATCCCAACTGATTCAGACTCAGAATATATGGTTCTCCTATCCAGATCAAGCATTCTGGATGAGTTGGTCCCACCTGGACAAGGTGATATTATATTGTATGTACCAGTGGCAGGATTCAAATTTGTTTACTATCGGTTCTGTGGATGTGGTTTGGTGGGCATGGCAGGGGAAGGATACTGTAAAATCTCCAATCAGAGGCGGTATTTGCCAGTTCTCCAAACTACTCAAAATTTCCACTGCCAGTTTGCCAGAACTGGTCAGAACCTGCTGAATACCACCTCTGGTGTGTATCCAGGGGCAATCCATTTAAAGGTGAAAAACAAGACTTGGAATTGTATTTGGAAGAGGACTAATGCAATGCCCTCAACATAGTTGTAGCCTACAATTATGTCTATTCTTGATGCCAGAAAAGCTGCACTGTGTAAATATTTGTCTCAGATCTTTTTGCAAATGGATATTCAAGGCACACCATCTAATCACCATCTTAATGCGTGAAACTCTTTTTGTCCACACAACCTCTGAGGCAAACCTGTAACTTACCAGCTATTCTTGTGTGATCTCCCTGCTTAAATCATAGAATTTCAGAGTTTGGTAGAGTTCAGAGAATAAAATCTTCCATTTGTAAGGAAGGGAGGGAGGGAGGGAGGGACATTCTGTGATCTTCCTGGGTGACCTCCCCAATTGGGTTCCAACAAGCAAAGTCAAAGGGGAAATCTGAATTCACTTAATGATGGTGTGATTTATTTAACAGGTGACTTGCTTAACAACTAGGACAAGAAAGGTTGTTAAATTTGGCACAACCCATTTAGCAATCCCTTTGATTAGCGACAAAAAGTCTGGTCCCAATTGTGGTCACAAATCAAGGATTCTTTGTACTCAGGTAAAAAGAAAAAATCAGAAAGTCCAGTTGCCTCTTGAATAATCTCCTTTGGGACTACCATAACCTGGATGACCGAGAATCTCTATTAGACATCAAGGATTTCCTGTACTCAGACGAGGATAGCTTCATATAAAGATCTTCTTCCCTTGGCTTTACATTAAACAAAAAAGATCTTTGAGGATGCTTTGATGAAGAATCTATTAAACAGAGTCACAGACATTCGCAGTTCAGTCTTTCTAGCCAATATGTGCAAAATGAGTGAAGATCAGCAGATGCATTTATAATTGTGCTATGCATTTAACTAGAACATAGTTTAAGAATGCCTGAATTGAGCTACCTCATTGCTTCCTTCGTTCTCTTAGCAAACCTGCTCAACATGACCGGGTGGAAAGGAATTGGAGGATTCTGGGTCTGTGCATTTGTGACTGAATGAGAAGGGTGGATGGGGAAAAAATGCACACCAGATCATTGTATATGTGAATAAGTGTGCTGCACTGCCCATAGTACTGGGGAAAAAATACTCATTTAGGCATTTTGTTATCTGCTATAGGAAAAGAACTTCCGTGTTATAAACTTGCATGAATGGTTATGTTGCTGTCTTGAAAAATGCAAACACCAGTCTTCCACATATTACAAAGTCTTGTTTAAGATCTGAATTTCTACCTTTGCTGGGGAAGGGTATATATGGGGGAAACCAACATTTTTCTTCCAAGAGAACGTCATATAATTGTGTGTGTGTGTGTGTGTGTGTGTGTGCGCACACTCACACATACAAAATGCAGTCTGTGCTGCACATGTCCACGAACTACTGATGTTCATCTAATTAATTGCCTGCTCAATGAAGGCTGAAGATGCCCTGCATTAGAGCTTAAAGTTGGCTTTTACAACACATCCTTGCTGTCATGGAGCTTCCCCTCCCCACTTCCTATAAAATACAAAATGACAGTAGGACTTGGAGGGGAATGCCATTTGTGTGTGGATCTCGGTTCTTGTAAAAGGGCTAGAGGGTCTTCCTTGTCCCATATGACATAGATCAAGTATACAAAGACAACAGAGCCCAGAAGCAGGATGCTTGTAGTGATTGCTGGGGCTGAGTTCCAAATATCAGATTATGCAGAGACTCAGGAAGAACAGGCAATATGCAGTCACATATATATATCCATGCTGTTTGGCCCAGTCATTTCTCTTCTTATTAATCAACTTGACATCTTATGATGTCAAATGCAAATTTCTTTGCAGTCAAGTTGGGCCAATATTTTGCCTCTCTAGCTTCCCCAGAAAAGAGGGAAAAATAAGCAATGGCTACATGGGATGAAATATAAAAGTATATAGAATATATCTAGGTTTCAGTTGGTAGAGTTGTTGCTGCATGAAACCATAGGATCAGGGTTCTAGCAAAGCCGGATGCTTCTATCTGTACAACTTACATTTTTAATTAATCAATCTGATCACATGAATGGATCTGACCAAGAGCATAAATGATAAGAAAGAAATGATGCTTGATCCTTTGCAATTTAAGCATGGTTGATGGAAGGGCAGCTATCAGGATTGCATACTAAGCAAGGCATAATATGCGACCCTGCTTTCGGAAAAGCCTGACTTGAAGAAATATCAGTTGCTTTTTCATTCTTTTCAATTTTGGTGCAGATTAAGAGAACAAGTGAGATACTTTCAGATCAACAGCCTACCCTGGCAACTGCCATACAGTACATGAGCAATCCTTTGAAAGGAAGCATTTTTTAAAAACAACAAACACCATGTTTTGGTGCAGAAACACCATATTTTAGTACAGAGAGCAGCAACTATACTAATAGGCACCTAAAGGTGCCTATTCATCAAACAAGGGTGATTTCCTATCATATATTTGCAAATGTCAGGTATCAGTTTTTCTCTCAAGTTCTGGTCTCGATAATGCAAAAAGGATGCTGAGGCCCAAGCAAGTATATGCAGAGAAGAGCAACAAAGATGATAAAGGGTTTGGAAACTAAATTGTATGATGAGCAGTTGAGGCAGCTAACCTATCAAAGAGCATAGGGTGAAAGCTTGTTAAAGAAAAAGCCAAACTAAAAGTAAGGAGAAATTTTCTGACAGTGAGCAAAATTAATCAATGAAATAGCTTGCATCCAAGAACTGTGGATGCTCCATCACTGGAGGTTTTCAAAAATAGACAAACATTTGATTGGGATACCATTGTATAAGGTGTCCTGCCTTAAATAGGGGTTGGACAAGAACAGGGATGTCAAACTCAATTTCATTGAGGGCCACATCAGGATTTGGTTTGACCTTGGAGGGCCAGTGGGAGTGCGGCCATGGTGGGGGTGGCACAGGATCACACCTCCGCAGACATGGTTTTATAAACTTATAAAAATAGGAAGGTGTACATTTCTGTGATTTTGTTTTTTAACACTTACTTGATCTTCTTGATCACCTTATGAGACAGAGACCGAATCAAGAAACTGACTCCATAGACTAGATTAGAACTGACTAGAACTACAAAATTGATGACATAGGCTACACTAGTAGTAGGTTTTACCTTCCTGCAAGCCTGAAAGATAAAATATTTTAAAATATCCTCCATTTTATAACATTCTGAGTCAAGGAAGGTCTCCTGGATCACTCTGGAGGCCCTGTTTTGGCCTGGAAGGCTTCCTGGATCACTCTGGAGGCCCTGTTTGGGGCCTAGATGGTTCCCTGGATCATTCTGGAGGCCCTGTATTGGGCCTGAAGGCTTCCTGGAGGACTCTGGAGGCCAAAAGTGGTTGCAGGGGCACACCCTACCTGGACCCCATTTTTGCTAGGAGAGGCACCGTGGGCCGGTCCTTTGCTATTTCTGGACTGGTCCTGTGAGCCAGATCTAAGCACCCCATGGGCCAGATCCGGCCTGTAGGCCTTGAGTTTGACACCCTTGGATTAGAAGAACTCTGAGGTCCTTTCAGCCCTGTGATTCTAAGTTCTATGTCCTTCAGGGATAGTCATCCATGACTTTGTTTTTAACAAGACCTCTTGTACCTGCAGTGGTTTTAGACTTTGCTTTCCAAGAGACATCATCTCAGGAAAAGTTTCCAGAAGCCTACAAGCAAGAACTGGATCAACTCTAGCTGCTCAAAGTGAGCCATTAAAAATAACTGAGTACCTTATTTCCATAATAGGGACACAGAGACTTCTGATTTCTTATCATTCTGGGTCCAACATCATAGTTATTTGAAAATTGACAATTCTCAGGAATACTCTTACCCACATGTACCCATATTACCCATATTCTGTCAAATATTTAATTGCTAAAGTAGCTGAAATGCTGAAAGGTGTTCCTTTTCAGGGACAAGACTATCCCCGAAGTTCAAGATAACTAAAATATCTTTTTTCATATATCTCAGCCTGGCACAGCTTCATGGGAAAAGTCATAGCAATGTCCTCTTGCCAAGGAAGGATCCTTAAGAAGAGACCTATATGAAATATGGAGATCAGATCTTCAGGTCCCCAGAAAATGCTTGTGTCAACATAATAAGGGAAGACTACAGTATTGGGTGGTGCAGTGGTTAGAATGCAGTATTGCAAGCTAACTCTGCCAATTGCCAGCAGTTCGATCTGGACAGGCTCAAGGTTGACATAGCCCTCCATCCTTTCAAGGTTGATAAAATGAGCATGGTAGGTCTTTTTGTCTTCTATTTTCTTGGATCGTAGGATGAAGGTGAGTTACATGAACGATGTACAATTAAATGGACAAAAGTAGAACTTCTGATAGTATAGTCAATCTTAAATCGACAGTTAGATTTTACACATATGTTTAACCCAGAACCGGTTATTTCTATTCATACAACCCTAGATTACAACTTTATATTCTTCAAGGGAAAAAAGATGCCCATGTAAACACGCTCCTTTCTGTAATTTCAGTCCCTCCATTGAAACAGGTTTACCTGTGTAGGAGCCTCATATGAACATAAAAGCCTAGGATGCTTCTGCCAGATGTCAGTTAAGATCCCACAAGCTTCAGATCTATATTGGAGCAATCTGCTTCTTACTGTTGGGTGAATTTCTTCCCTATTGTTCATTTCTTGCTCAAACACAAGAAGTTCAATGTTTGTTACTAGCCACGGTAAAAAAACACTGGATGCAACCAGCCTCCTGCGAGCAACTACAACACCAGTTTATAGTAATCAGAAGTGATATTCAGCAGATTCTGACCAGTTCTGGAGAACCAGTCGTGGAAATTTTGAGCAGTTCAGAATCCCACCTCTGACTGGCCCTGCCCCCATCTATTCTCTGCCTCCCAAGTCCCAGCTGATCGGCTGGGTCTTCTTTTGTTGCCCTTTATAGGAGAATGGAGCTGGAAAGCAGGTTAGTGGGGTGGGGAGGGAACGGAGATTTTACAGTATTCTTCCCCTGCCATACCCACCAAGCCATGCCACATTCATCAAACCATGCCCACAGAACCGGTAGTAAAACATTTTTGAATCCCACCTCTGAGATCATGTATACATAACTACAAGTAGTCTGCACATATCTTGTTCTAAAATTTTCAAGTTTTAGATTCCTAATAATGAATGGCCTAATTTTTCACTTTTTACAGTAATTGGCATCCCTTATCTCTTTTGCTAGGAAAACAATCTTTTTATCTTTATATTCCTTTCTCATCTATGTAGATGGCTCCCTTGCTTCCGTGTAATAGCAAAGCATAAACCTCTCTTTTAAAGTGGCATTAATTTAGCTTTTTCTAAAATTACCTCTAACAATATGCAGCTCAACAACTCAATACTCCTCCTGCTTGCCATCCATTTTGAACAAATCCTTTCCCTGCTCGCAGATATAACCCCAAAGAAATATGTGGAAAGCATATGAAAATTAATAAGAAATAACAGTTGGTCATTATTCTTTAAGCAGTGATTATTTGATTGCCAATAGACTTAGTGAGTGGGAAAGTTGCTATGTAGCTTTAGGACACTTTGCAATGAAATATATACAACTGTTTCAAAAGCCTACCATTCCTAAGACTTAGAAGAAGCCAGCATTTGATGGAGTGTAGAAGCCTTAGTGAAGGACCAATCAACTTGCACATCAGGTGAGATCTCTGCATTTTTTATGCACAAAAATAATTCAACTACAAAAACATTAAAGGAATATGAAGAGTTTGATTGAAAATTATATAAGGGAGTTATTAAGCATAAAAACCTGAGTAGGCTACCTTTTCTTATATCCAGAAGGAAGGAAGGAAGGAAGGAAGGAAGGAAGGAAGGAAGGAAGGAAGGAAGGAAGGGAGGGAGGGAGGGAGGGAGGGAGGAAGGAAGGGAGGGAGGGAGGGAGGGAGGGAGGGAGGGAGGGAGGAAAAAATCTTTAGAAAAAGACAAACATGTCTAACTTTATCATAATAAAAAAGGCTGGCCTGTCAGGTATTTTAAACCTGCCTTAATCATTAATATTCTATGATAGTTATTCAAATGTTCCTTTTGCAAAGATAGGATCATTTATCAAGGGAATTCATAATGGTTATAAATCTAGTAAATTTGTAATCTTTTTCATATTTTATTATGAAATAATATGGAGTTTTTGTTCATGAATGAAAGAACTAGTATAGGTCCTTTGGGTATGCCTACAGATTTTGGAAAACACAGCTGAAATTTCCTCTTTGGACACAAAGCTCACTGGGAGACACACCCTTCCCTCCCCCATTCTCTCTCTCCTTCTCTCTTTCTCTCTCTCTCCCTCTCTCCCTCCCCTTCCCCCACTTTCTCTTTCCAGAACTGTATTTGTCAGGTCCAAAATCAAGAATGGGATATGGAATTCTTCTGAGCTGAGTTCTTTATAATTTCACATCTTTAGACAAAATCTTGTCAGACTAAAGACTCTTCTGCCTGCATGTACAATATACTCTGTAGAACCATTAGGAAGAGGCTGTCTTCGCCCTCTTTCTCTCATCATATCTGGACAGACCTGCCTCTTACCCCCTCTGTCCTTGGGATCTACCTCCTCATTCATTCCATCACAAGATTCTAGTGTCCTCCAGACTTTTTTTTTTAACAACAGCTCCTGTCAACCTACTACTTTGGCAAACAGGGTGGAGCTACTGGAATTTATGACTTAGAAAATATATCATCCCAGGTGAATGAACTCTCATTCAGTTCTAACTTAAAGGAATCATATTGTATTTCCATGTATTATTTCCTTATATGCTTTTTCATAATTGCAAAAGACTAGACCTGCTAAATAGCAATAAGAAATTCATTGTGATCAAAATATATGTGACTTTCCAATATATGCTAAAAATCTATTCCAAGCATATCAGGATGAATTGAAGAGCACCAAAGTATTCAGAAGTACCCTGGATAGCTACTTCTATAACAAGCCGGTAGAGGGAGCCTTGTTTAAATTCCTTGTGGAGGATGCTGGTTTCAAGGTTCAATTAATTCTAACTGAGGTTGAGACCCTACCAAGGGAGATGCTGAGGAGTCACCTTGATATATTTTACAGTTAATCAGATATCATGCTTTGCCAAGGGAATGTTGTGAATTCAGCAGAAGCAGGAGGAAATGGAGTTCCTTTGGATTAGCTCAAGGCAGCAAGGGGAGAAAGACAAAGGATAAGAAATAAAATGAAATGTGACAGTAGGCATGTTCTAAGGTGCTGACTCTGTCCACACACACCCTATTACCCCTATAAGAGAAAGGGACAAGAAGCAACCATAACATTGAAAACATAGCCCTGAAATATTTTATTGTTATTATTTAAAAAATTAATCTTCAATTCCATTCACAGTCTGGGACTGGTAAAAACTTAACAGTTCAACTCCTACCCAAGGACCTAAGGGATATTAAAGTAATGTCTAAGCATACAGGAAGTTCCAAGTAAGGTGGTTTATTATAAAGTCAGAATATATAGGTCTAATAAGTTCAAGATTTCCATGTATTTAGGCAACCCTTTGGGTATTGCTTTAAGAGTTCCTATTACTATTGGTACAACCAAGAACTCCACAATTGCTCAACTTCAATTTGCGGGTCAGGATATTTCATTATTTCTTCTAGCTGTTTCTCTTCAATTCATGCATCACCTGGTATTGTATCATCATCATCATCATCAGTAGTCACCTACAGTTAGATTCAAATGTGAATAATCTACAGTTAGATTCACTTAATCTATACTTAGATTAGGTTTCTAGTAGAAATTTAATAATTCAAGTCTTAACCAAGGACTTAAGAGTCATTAATTATGAGTAGTCTACACTTAGATTCATTATTATGGTTGGGCACACAATCAGATAGATATCAAGATTGGATTTGGCATTTTTGTCAATGGAGCCCTTCTCAAGGACCTGGGATATGCAGATGTGGATGTTTGATGGCCTTAAAGGTATTGTCACAAAGGATTTAAGATGCTCTGAACAAAATTGCCTTTTGCAATCGATTGATGATTTTATCAATGATGATGGTATTCAAGTGGGGTCACAGTTGTTTTGAGTTAATAATAAGTATCAAGGCACTTATTATTACTAGTACTATCTTTGTTTTCTTCTGCCATAATCATTCTACTTATCACTATTATTAGGAACTGCTTTGGCTCAAAGGATAAAGTGCTGAGGGTTCCTCCCAAACTGAGTCATTGCAGGTAAAGAATAAATACTGAGGTTGTAATTTTGTGTTGTAAATCTGAAAAGTTACCTATAAACTTCACATATAAAATGCAGTAAAACCCTGTAACTCTTTTCTGCTTTTTTTCTGTTAGGGAAAGAAAGCCAGAACAGTCTAAAAGGATGGTAGGATGAACTGCCTCTTGTTTCCCATAGTCGTTCTCCTCTTTTAATAGCCTTCTTTTTTAAGATAGCTCCTCTAAGTGAGGAATGATACAGTGAGATGGCTGGAGCAACTACTGGAGAAGATGGACACTGCAGAATCTCACAATCTACTCCTCTAAAGTCCAACCCACTCCAGAGAAATGCTTGGAATAAAGCTGGTGGGACAACAAGACCTAATATCTACAGATTTTGGTGTGATATGGAGCTTACTGAAGATGGAGAATAAGACACTTTCTGATGAAGACTAGGCCAAATTCACCATCTAGTCCAATTCATTGGTCTAAGAGGTTGCTTCATGCTATGTAAGAGGAGGTTGGTGAAAAAAAAAAAGCAGCTTGATGAGTAGGGAGTCCTTTTCACGTGCACTAAAGGAATTTATCCTGGCTTATAATCAGTCAGTCAGTCAATTAATCAATTAAATGTAGGAAAATCACATACAATCATGTTTGTCACATGCAACCATCTCCTTCCTTTCTTTTTTTCTTTCCTTCCTTCCTTCCTTCCTTCTGCTGTGGACTAAGCCAACACAGCAGTAACAACCCTAAATAGCTTTACTTTGCAGCAGGCTCATAATCCTGCATTTCTCATTGGCCTGCGAATAGTGAGTCGTGATTGGTCATTGCTGGCCAGTCTGTTTGGCTGTTAATGGGCCTCTCTGATTGGATGCTTGTGAGAGCGGTAAACTCAAATCATTGGTTGTTTGACAGCAGCCAACTCTATGAAAGAACTGCTGCTGCCCAAGTATTTGCTCTGTTCTTATTTCACAAAAAAGAGTTGAAGTCACCGTTCAATGTCTCGTCTCCGTTCTTTGCGCCCATGCTCAGGACTTAACACTGGCGATGAGGATGGAATGCGGAGACAATAGAGCTGACTAAGCACTCATCGAACAAGACAGAACACATGGCTGAAGAGCGCATGCAACAAACAGCAAAATGACCAGCAGCGCCATACCACCCACTCCGTTTGACCCAGTAATCGAAGACTGGGACTCATATACAGATCGTTCCAGATGTTCCTAGAGACCAACAATTTAAAAGATGCCACACCTGGCAAGAAATGAGTGGTGTTCCTGACTCACTGCAGCCCCGCCGTTTTCAAAATGGCTAAAGCACTCGCCAAACCGGTGGAAGTGAAGACCATGGATTGGGATAACCTCGCGCTGATCCTCCGGGCCCATTATGCACCCACAGTACCTACACTGATACGAAGACACGAGTTTTACCAGAGGGACCAATAGAAGAATGAGAGTGTTGGGGACTTCATAGCCAACCTACCTAGGAGGCCTTTGTGGTTTTGCAAACCTCGAGGAAGCCCTGAGAGACTGCATAGTTCTGGGATTAGATGCATCCACTGTGCAGAGTAAACTCATGGTGAAAGGAGACATCAGCCTTGCAGATGTCATCGTCGATGCGACTGCAGCAGAAGCAATGAGGAAGTCAGCCACTCGAATGCGCCGAGCGAACGCACCGCATCACCAACTCGCTAACGATAGCCCGCTCGCTGCTGAGAAGCACGCTATTACCGCCCACCACGAAGACCTCGAGTCAACCTCAGACAGTGAGGAAGAGGAGGTCAACCGGCTCCGCTCGGAACGAGAACAAAGGAACCAGAGACTTCTGCGCCAATGTGCTGGTTGCGGGGCAAAGCACCCACGATCGGACTGTAAATTCCTCAGTGCACTCTGCCATACCTGCAGGAAAAGAGGCCACATCGTGAAGGTCTGCAGAAGCAAACGAGAGTCCAGTCCCAGCCGAAGGGAGAACAACCTCCGCCGGGAGACAAGCAAACCACCTGAGAATCGGGACCGCCTGAACCACCAATGGAACAACCACTACTACTACAGAAATCAAGTACCTGCCTCTTCAACAAGATGAGAAGAGGCGCACCAAACCATTATTATCGGCCATGCTTCATCGTTTGATGCAAGAAAGATCCGCGCAAGGGTTACTATTGAGAATCGACTGTGTGTGGTGGAAGTCGACTCGGGGTCATCCCTATCGATGGTATCCTGGAAAACCCTCAAACAGCTGATCCCTGCCAACTGCTGCCAGGACCTCAGCACTCAATGAATCATCCTAAAAGACTACCAGGGAAACAGAATTCCAGTTGTCGGTTCCAGCCACGTCCAAGTATCCTTCAAGGACCACACCGCGATGCTTCCCCTTACTGTCGTCGATCGTGACTGGCCCAATTTGTTAGGGTTACAGTGGTTCGCTCCACTCGGGATTGAACTAGCCGGCATACACCAAACCAGAAGCGACGACTGGGAAGAGGCCCTCATCCAGGAATTCCAGGACATGTTCATGGGAACATTAGGCAAGTACAAGGGACCCCTATATCGTTTAATCTCAGCCCCGATGGAGCTCCCATTCGGCTTAAGCCTCGTCAGGTACCTTTTGCCCTCAAGCCGAAGATCGACAAGCAGCTAGATAAACTGATAGCCCAGGGCATGTTGGAATTGATTGACCATGCCCACTGGGAAACTCCAATAGTAAGGGCCATGAAGCCAGATGGTTCGTTAAGAATTTGTGGGGATTACTGGGCCACCCTAAATCATGCTCTTCAATAGAGCGCTTACCCAGTACTGGTGGTCCAACACCTTCTTCACTCCCTGGGTGGTGGAAAAATATTTTCGAAATTGGACTTAGCTCAGGCGTACCAGCAACTACCTGTAGACGCGACAACTGCAGAAGCCCAGACAATAGTTACACGTAGAGGCGCCTTCAAGTGCAATAGACTCCAATTCGGAGTAAGCGTGGCACCAGGCATTTTCCAAAGTTTGATGGAGAGACTATTACAAGACATAAAAGGCATAGTGCCTTATTTTGACGATGTCTTAATAGCTCCCCCCACTAAAGAGTTATTAGTAAAATGACTCAGAAAGGTTCTTCAGAAATTTAAAGACGCTGGCCTGAAAGTAAAAAGGGACAAGTGTCAACTTTGTATGGAGAGAGTGGAGTTCCTGGAATACCTTCTCGACAGACAGGGAATCCACCCCACCGAAAAAAAACTAACTGCAATCAAAAACGCTCCAAGACCTAGGAATAAGACAGACCTCCAAGCTTTCCTGGGACTCATTAACTTTTATAACATCTTCTTGCCCCAGAAGGCAACCGTAGTCGAGCCCCTACATAGACTTCTCGACAAAAAGGCTTCCTGGGTCTGGGGACGGTGTGAAGAACGGGCATTCCAACAAGTAAAAAAACCTCTTAACCTCTTATGCTGTATTGATGCAATACAACGAGACTCTACCCTTAACAGTTACCTGTGATGCCTCACCATTCAGAGTGGGAGTCATTTTAAGCCATGTCCTACCAAATGGGAATGAGGCACCTCTTGCGTTCTTTTCGAGAACCTTGTCTAAGACTGAAAGGAACTATAGTCATCTTGATAAAGAGGCTCTCGCTATTGTGTCCGCAATTAAACGTTTCCATGAATATGTGTATGGAAGACCCTTTGCCATAATTACAGACCACAAGCTGCTACTTGGTATTTTGGTGGGAAACAAACCAACTCCCCATATCTTATCACCAAGAATGACACATTGGTCGGAATTTTTAGCCGCCTATGATTACCGATTGCAACACCGCCCGGGGAAAACCATTCCCCACGCTGACGCTTTGAGCCGCTCTCCACTATCAGACATCATAGAGGACCCAGCTCCAACCTTAGCCACATTGCAAATCGAAACCCTTAAATCGCCGCCGCTGACCGCTCGAGACATCACCTCAGAAACAAAAAAGGACCCTGTTTTGGCACAAGTCCTCAGCTGGGTGGAACGGGGTTGGCCGGTCAGCGCACCCAATGACATTTTCAAGCCATTCAGAAATCGACAGACAGAACTATTCTCCCAAAAGGGCTGCCTCTTGTGGGGAGACAGAGTTATAATCCCAGAGAAATTGCAACATAAGGTATTAAAAATGTTGCACGATGGACATCCAGGCATTGTGCGGATGAAGGCATTGGCCAGGAGTTATGCATGGTGGCCTGGGTTAGACAAACAGATAGAGACCTGGGTAGCAAAGTGCAGCAAATGCCAGGAGACTTGCTCCAATCCTCCAAAAACTCCCCCAACTCAGTGGGAAACGCCTCGAGGTCCTTGGTCCCGGATCCACATCGATTTTGCGGGACCCACAAGAGGACACACTTTCCTCCTAATAGTGGATGCCTATTCTAACTGGCTTGAGGTCCACAAGATGAAAAGCACCATCACAGAGGCGGTTACTAAAAAACTGAATAAGCTATTCGCTACCCATGAATTGCTGGATGTTCTGGTCTCCGATAATGGCCCCCAATTCACTGCCCTGCCATTTGAACAGTACCTGGCAGATTGGGGCATCCACCATGCCTTAACATCGCCAGCTCACCCTGTGGCCAATGGTAGGACTGAGCAAATGTTTCAATTTGTAAAAAAGACTTTGCACAAAATGGACCATGGCGACATTGATGACAAAATTACCCGGATGCTTCTCCTCCAACACATAACCCCAAACAGCACCACGAACAGAACCCCAGCTGAACTCCTGATGGGCCGGAAACTTCGCTCGCATCTCAATCACCTCCACCCAAATTACACGCCTGAACAACCCCCAGGATCCAGCAGCAAGTGTCGGGCATTCCAGGAAGGTGACCCTGTGTTTGCGAAAAACTTCTCAGGCGACCCATTGTGGGTCCCCACTACCATAATGCAACTTATGGGACCCCGATCCTATCGCCTACAAACTGCAGATGGTAAGATGTGGAAGCGCCACATAGACCAACTCCGTTCCAGATTAGCATCTAGTCCTATCTCAGCCCCTGAATCTCTAACTGGGGGGGGGGAGGAACATCGAGGAGGCTGAAAAAGAAATAACAGATGACTTAACAATTGAAACCCAGCAGTCTACAGAACCAACCAGGGGATACTCACCGCCAGAAGGAGAACCGAGCCAGGGAGTGGCCTCGCCACGTGACAGCACAGTGATGGCAGCAGATCCGGGGAACCCAGAAGACAGCACTGGTGTAAGCAGGGAGAAAAGCTCGAAGCCATTCGAAGGAGCAGCGGGACCGTTTTCACCATCCAGCCCAGCTGACAGCCCACTGGAACAGAGCTAGAACAGAAACTAGTGGAACAGCGCAGGTCAGGCAGACAGGTGAAGCGACCTGCCTATTTACGAGAGTACGTCACCCCACCCCTCAGACGGAACCTAGGGGGGAGGGGTGTTGTGGACTAAGCCAACGCAGCAGTAACAACCCTAAATAGCTTTACTTTGCAGCAGGCTCGTAATCCTGCACTTCTCATTGGCCCGTGAATAGCGAGTCGTGATTGGTCATTTCTGGCTAGTCTGATTGGCTGTTAACGGGCCTCTCTGATTGGACGCTTGTGAGAGCGGTAAACTCAAATCATTGGTTGTTTGACAGCAGCCAGCTCTATAAAAGAGCTACTGCTGCCCAAGTATTCGCTCTGTTCTTATTTCACAATAAAGAGTTGAAGTCACCGTTCGATGTCTCGTCTCCAATCCTTGCGCCCATGCTCAGGACTTAACACCTTCCTTTCTTCCTTCCTCCCTCCCTCCCTCCTTCCCTCCCTTCCTTCCTGTTAACATGCAAAAGGCATACTTTTAGAATTACAATATGTTGGACATTGGGATATTGTATCTGCACTGCAAATACTCCATGGTATCATGTGGATACAAAAAAATCATTTCCTGTCATTTCTAAGAACTGTGGTGGTGCAGTGGTTAAAATGTAGCACTGCAAGCTAATTCTGCCCACCCATCAGGAATATCAGGAGTTTGATCCTGACCAGCTCAAGGATGACTCAGCCTTCCATCCTTCCAAACTTGGTAAAATGAGGATGCATGGCACGTGGGAGTGATTGTGAGTGCATGCACAGAGGCACGTGGCAGGGTGACCATGTGCACTTGCACAGACACATGGCGTGCCCCAAGGGGAATCGCACATACATGCATAGATGCGCGGCATGCAGCAAGGGAATCACGCACGCATGTGCAGATGCACGGCACTGTGAGGGCATCACGTGCACAGGTACAGATGCACAGCGCACTGCAAGGGGATCATGCGCACAAGCGCAGAGGGTGTGGGGGGGGCCAGCACACATTGCCTTCTAGGTGCTGGCACATGAGCGCAACCGTATAAGCGCATGCACAATTATCAGCATGAGAATCGAATAAGGGTTTGCCACCACTGACCTATATTGTTTGAGGCAATATGTGCTGACTCTGTAAATCACTTAGAAAGTGTCGTAAAGCATTATGAAATGGTATCTAAGTGTTGTTGCTATTGCTATTGCTAAGTGTTTATCTGGAAGCTGGAATGGCCTTCTTGCCAGGGGTGGGATTCTACCAGCTTGCACCTATTCGCTAGAGCCGGTTGTTAACATTCTAAGGAGTTCAGATAATCAGTTGTTAGAAGAAATTACTGGCCTAATCCTGTAAGGAAGGCAGGAAGGAAACATTCTGGTGTTGCTTACAGAAACTGCCTCTCCATTAAACCTTATTACATTCTTGGCAGGACTAGACTTCCTGTCTCAGGAACTTCTCTGGAGGTTTTTTCCCCTCCTTTGCTGGTACTTTGCTTGTGTGGTGTGACCATTCAAAGTTACAACAGCACTGAAAAAAATGACTTATAACCATTTTTTCACACTTATGACTGTTGTAGCATCCCCACAGTCTTGAGAGGCCAGGCGAAGAGATGTGTGCCTCAATGTGAGTGATATTGAGTCAGCCACACCCAGCCAATAATGTTATGTCCTGAATTGGAATACTCGAAATCCCCGAGCCTTGATTGGCTAAGGCGCGGGGATTTCTGATTGGCCAGGCGAGCCGCGCTGATTGGCCCGATTGAAGTCTCCCGCGATTGGTTCAAACCAAGAGCGGGAAACTTGAATCGCTGCCATTGGCCGCGGCCGCCGCTGCGAAAGGTATAAAAGCCGCGGGCTTTTTGCCTTTCGCCGGTTCGGTTCTCCCATTGAAAATAAAGAGCTTTGAATGAAAGTCACCGACTCTGAGCATCTTTTTGCGGACACGACACTGGCGACGAGGATGGGATCTCGCCCCTGAACCGAACCCCGTGTCCACCCAAGTACCAGCTCCAGCGCAGAGATGGCGAAGATAGCACCGCCCGCCCCCTTCAACCCCGCCGCCGAGGACTGGGAATCGTACTCGGATCGGTTCCGTATGTACCTGGAATGTGCCGGAATGAAGGACGCCCCGGGCCCGCTAAAACGTGCCGTCTTCCTTACTCACTGCGGACCAGAAGTCTTCCAGATGGCCAAAGCATTGGCCAAGCCGGCAGACGCAACCGCCATGGACTGGGACGTCCTCGAACCTATACTGTGGCGCCATTACGCCCCCGAAGTCCCCATCCTGATACGGCGCAACGAGTTCTACCGCCGAAACCAGAAACCAGACGAAAAATTGAGCGACTTCGTCGCAGAGCTACAGCGCCTAGGAGGACTCTGCGAGTTTGAAGGTCTGAACAGTCTCATAAGAGACCGCTTCGTACTCGGCTTATGGGATCCTACACTCCAGAGCCGACTTATGGCCAAGGGCGACATCAGCCTAGCCGATGCCCTTACCGCAGCCGCAGCCGCAGAAGCAACCCGCACGTCAGCGGACAGCATGCGAAGATCTGACGCGAAGGGCGGAAACAACAACCCGGCAAGGTCGGCCGACACAAGAAACGAAGCAACCGCACACTACGGTGAATACCAGTCAACCTCCAGCACGTCGGAAGACGAGGAGGACATACATCGCGTGCAGACGGGACGCGGCGACCAACGAAGTCGAAAAGGTCGTAGGTTGAGGACCAACTGCGCCGGGTGCGACGGCGACCACCCCAGGTCAGAATGCCGATTCTTTGACTCTATCTGTAGGCATTGTGAACGACGGGGCCACATCGCTCGAGTTTGCCGCCAAAAGAAGACCCGCAGCCCGCCCAAATGGGAACAGCACGACAGAAGGAGAGAAAGCTCCCCGCCCAGAGCCAGAGAGCGCCAGCCAGACGGTCGGTGGGACCGTAATCAACGATCTCAAAGAAGCGGCGACGGTCGGCGAAAAGAAGAGACCCACCAGACGGTGACCATCGGCCACGCCATCTCCGACGGCGCCAGAAAGGTACACGTAGAAGTCCATATCGAAGGCCAGCCATGCAAAATGGAAGTGGACTCCGGGTCCTACCTTTCCATGATTGCATGGCGCGAAATCAAAAGACTAGTGCCTACACTACAAAAAAGAAACGTGCATGCCCAAAAGATCATCATAAAAGACTACCAAGGGAATCGCGTCCCGGTAGTGGGCACCAAGAACTTTAATATAACTTACAAAGGCCACACCGAACAACTGCCACTCACGATCGTCGATCGCGACCACCCAAGCCTACTGGGCTTACAATGGTTCGCCCCGCTTAACATCGCGCTGACAGATGTCAACCACGTCACCATCGAAGCTTGGGAACAGCGGCTAACCCAGGAGTTCCAGGAGGTCTTCGATGGAGGCTTGGGCAAGTACCAGGGGCCCCTTATCTCGTTTGACCTAGACCCAAGGGTTCCCCCTAAGCGGCTTAAACCTAGAAGGGTACCATTCGCCTTAAAGCCTAAAATTGACGAGCAGATCGACAAGCTCGTCAAACAAGGGGTATTGCAACTGATAGACCATGCCAGATGGGAGACCCCTATAGTGACCCCAGTAAAGCCAGACGGGTCCGTGAGAATCTGCGGGGACTATAAGGCCACCCTAAATGGCGCGTTGCAACAAAGCGCCTACCCAGTCCCAATAGTGCAACATTTACTGCACTCACTGGGAGGGGGCAAAGTCTTTGCCAAGCTCGACCTCGCCCAGGCATATCAGCAGCTACCTGTGGACGAGAAAACGGCGGAAGCCCAAACAATCGTGACCCATCGGGGGGCCTTCAAGTGTAACCGACTCCAATTTGGAGTCAGCGTGGCACCAGGCATCTTTCAGAGCCTGATGGAACGTTTGCTACAGGGCATCAAGGGGGTGGTGCCCTATTTCGATGACGTATTAGTGGCGGCGCCAAACGAAGCCGAATTAGAAAACCGACTCAGACAAGTCTTAACAAAATTTAAAGAAACAGGACTTAAAGTCAAACGAGAAAAATGCCAACTATGTACAAAACAAGTAGAGTTTTTGGGCTATCTCCTAGACCGGCATGGCATTCACCCTACGACTAAAAAAGTGAAAGCCATCAAGGAAGCCCCCACCCCAAAGTCCAAAACGGAACTACAAGCGTTCCTAGGCTTACTAAATTTTTATAATGTTTTCCTACCTCAAAAGGCAACGGCGGCAGAACCTTTACATAGACTCCTAGACAAGAAGGCTGCCTGGACTTGGGGGAGACGAGAGCAAGCCACCTTTCAAAAAACCAAAGACCTCCTCACCTCCGACGCCGTCCTGATGCAATTCAGCGAAACCTTGCCCTTAGCTGTCACTTGCGACGCATCACCTTTCGGCGTCGGCGCTGTCCTCAGCCACACCCTCCCAGACCAGAGAGAAGCACCCATCGCTTTTTTCTCCAGGACTCTGACTAAACCGGAACGGAACTATAGCCAGCTGGACAAAGAAGCTTTGGCTATAGTTGCCGCCGTTAAGCGTTTCCACGAATACCTGTACGGCCGCCCGTTCACCATCGTGACGGATCATAAGCCATTGCTGGGCATCCTCGCTGGAAACCGAGCCACGCCGAACATCTTGTCACCCTGGATGACAAGATGGTCCGAATTCCTGGCAGCCTACAGTTACGAACTGCTACACAAGCCAGGTAAGAAAATTTCGCACGCGGACGCTTTAAGCCACTCGCCTTTACCTGACTCTGAACCTGACCCAGCACCAACAACAAACACCCTAAGTATCGAGAGTTTACCTATTACCGCATCAGACATTGCCAGAGAAACCGTTAAGGACAGGCGTCTGGCACGAATCTTACACTGGTTAGAAAAAGGCTGGCCGGAGAAAGACAATGACGAGACTTTTAAAACATTCCGTCAGCGCCAGACTGAACTTTCACTACTGAGAGGATGTATTCTGTGGGGTGACCGGGTGGTAATTCCGGACAGATTGCAAGAGAGAGTATTAGAGATGCTACATGAGGGTCATCCTGGCATCGTCAGGACTAAAGCCCTGGCCAGGAGTTACGCTTGGTGGCCAGGGATGGACAAGCAAATTGAAGCATGGGTCGCCAAATGCCACCGGTGCCAGGAGACCAGATCCAGCCCACCCGCAGCACCTATCCGGGACTGGGAAACACCACGGGGGCCCTGGTCCAGAATCCATCTAGACTTTGCTGGCCCCACATATGGGCATACTTTTCTAATCACAGTTGACGCGTACTCCAATTGGTTGGAGGTATGCGACATGAAATCCACTACCACAGAGGCCGTCGTTAAAGAACTGTGTAAACTGTTTTCCACACACGGCCTCCCAGACGTCGTCATCTCAGACAACGGGCCCCAGTTCACTTCCATCGATTTCGAACGGTTCCTGGCGGAGAGGGGTATCCGCCATGCATTAACAGCACCGGCGCATCCGGCGGCGAACGGTAGGGCGGAACGGATGGTCCAGTTTACGAAAAAGACCCTCCGGAAAATGGACCACGGGGAGATCAGCGACAAAATCAACAAACTGCTCTTCATACAGCACATCACTCCCAATACCACAACTAACAAGAGCCCTGCAGAACTTCTAATGGGCAGAAAGCTGAGGTCCCCACTCGACAGATTACACCCGACCTATAACCCGGAGCGGCCCCCAGACTCCAGCTCCAGGTACCGGACATTTGACCAGGTGACTTAGTCTATGCAAAGAACATGACGGGGGACCCCCTATGGATCCCAGCCGTCATAACTCAAGTCACTGGTCCACGGTCGTACCGGCTCCAAACCATCGATGGGCGAGCCTGGAAACGACATATCGACCAGCTCAGGTCACGAACAGCGACTGACCTCAACCCCCAAGACACGAACCAAGGGGAGAGGGAATACCCGGAGAGACAATCGCAGGAAAAAATAAACCAAAAATACTCACCGGAACACAGCCATCGCGAGTCCCCTCCGGAGAAGAACCACCTGGCCAGCTCTACCGACTCGGAGAAGCCAAGCGGGAGCGGCGAAATCCGTAGCTCAACCGACCCGGTAGGCCCTGGCGGGAGCCACGGCGAAAGAACCGGCCCAATCATCCAGCCGGTTCGCACAGAGGCAGGAGCAGCCAAAAAGATGACCGCTCCGGCCGAGTCACAGCATGCAAGTGAGTTGCGCAGGTCAACTAGGACTCGACGGAGCCCCGCCTACCTGCGTGACTACACCACGTGATGGACCATACCAAGAGGGGAGAGGTGTTATGTCCTGAATTGGAATACTCGAAATCCCCGAGCCTTGATTGGCTAAGGCGCGGGGATTTCTGATTGGCCAGGCGAGCCGCGCTGATTGGCCCGATTGAAGTCTCCCGCGATTGGTTCAAACCAAGAGCGGGAGACCTGAATCGCTGCCATTGGCCGCGGCCGCCGCTGCGAAAGGTATAAAAGCCGCGGGCTTTTTGCCTTTCGCCGGTTCGGTTCTCCCATTGAAAATAAAGAGCTTTGAATGAAAGTCACCGACTCTGAGCATCTTTTTGCGGACACGACAAATAACATGACCACCAAGCCATGCCCACCAACTTAGCCATGCCCACAGAACCAGTTGTTAAAATTTTTGAATCCCACCCCTGCTTCTTGCCCCAGAAATTTGTTCTGAAATACAGGAGTCCCTTTCATCATCATCCCTCAATAATAAAATAACATTTTCCCAGCCTGATTTATCCAAGAATAACTATTCTTGGATAAATCAGGCTGGGAAAATGTTATTTTATTATTGTTAATATTTATTTACTTCTTTTCAGTGCGGTAATAATTAAATAAATGTGCCTTCGAGTCAATTGATTTCTGGCAATTGCTGGACAAGTCCCTGTCATTTTTTTTGATAAGTTGTTCGAAATGATTTGCCATTGCCTGCTTCCTAGGGCTGACAAAAAGTGACTGGCTCAAAATCATCCTGCAGGCTTTCATTTCAAGATGGGATAAAACTTGTGATCTCCGTTTCTAGCCTGATACCTTAAACACTATATCAAGCTAAGCCCCTTTGAATTATACACCCCAAATGATCCTGAATGTTCTTGATTATTTATTGAGGATAATCTGTGGGCTGAATCATTTTACAGAAGATCCAGCCTTGGGACTAAAAGGTGAATAAATGTAATGAGCAACATTAGAGAATAAGAACCTCCCCCCCCCCATTTAATATGTTTTTCCACAGAGCAAAGGTGTACAATTTTTATTTGAAAATATAATTGCCATGCTAAGATTTTCAGAAAGTACATGGTGCTAAGAAAAAGAAAATTCCTCATTTTAATTTGGTTTAAATTGACATTAAATCAATATAAGTGCAATTAATACAATTGTTCCGAATGTACTGAATAAATTGCCCTTTCTGTCATAATAATAACAAAATGTTAGTGACACATGGTAGGGCTGTGTAGCTATTTAAGTAGCTTTAAAGAAGTTATTAAAAGTGCTCTGGAGTCCTTTTAAAACAGCTGTATTGTTTCCTGGGATTCTGCAAATGCCCTCTACAGCTGCCAGCTGATCCCAAGAAACAACATGGCTGCCTTAAAGGCTGAAAACAGATGTAACATTTGCTCCAACACATCTTTTCAAATTATGGCTCACACTCTTCAGGGTATAGAATAAAATCTTAAGAAATATACAGTCAAATACAAGGATTTGTTATCATGAGCTGTGTACCCTACATTGGAAGGATAGGTAAAGGTAAGATTTCCCTTCCCCCACCCCCATAATCTGACCAGTTGCAAATTTTCAATGGGAAATCAAATAAAATCAATATTTTAATCAGGCTCGATGCACATATATATATTTAACATCTCAAACATCTTTCCAAAGTGGAAAAACAGGCTAAAATCTTGAGCCCTGTCAACTCTGGTAAGGTCAGGTCTTTGTCATGTTCAGTAAAATAAAATAATATATATATATATATATATATATATATATATATATATATATATATATATATATATATATATATATATAATATGCTGTCTTCAGCTGCAAGGTGGTTAGTTACTTCTAGCTTAGTTTCAGGTTATTTTTTAGATCGGATCCATTTGTGTAAGCAAAAATCCTGATTCAAGGAAAAGAAAAGCCACCGGGATACATACTGCAAAAAAAGTATGGGTTACAGAGTCCCTGAACTTATCCGTATCCTGGATGTGCAGGCGAGCTTACATGGGTTTGCCTTTAGGAATATTTACCTAGATTTTGATTTGAATTATTTACAATTGCCACAGCTTTTATTGGCAGGGGAGTGGGTTCGCTTGACTTACAGGAGGAAGTGAATGAGGTTCTTTTCTAGAGCATCCGAAGGGATTGTTATCATTACAAGACTTCTGCCATCCAATTGCTGGGTTGAAAAAAAAAAAAAAGAAAGGAAGGAAGGAAGGAAGGGAGGGAGGGAGGGAGGGAGGGGGAGAAGAAGAAAAGAACAGGAGAATGACTTTTCGAAAGGAAATAAAATGTCAGTGGCTTGTTTTTGCAATATGTACATTTCAGCAACATAATGTACTGCAGAGTTGACGCTACAGATGGTTGCGGGGAATCAGAGCCGTTTCCAAGAGGCAAGAAAGGATGTACTTTTTATATCTCTTTACCCAGGGCTAATGCTTTTTCAGGAGCTTTTCAGGGCTGATGAAAGTGAAATTCCATTGCCTCTTGACTGACTTCTTTAAACCTGAAAGAAGCAGCCACAGGGGCCAGGCTAATTGTGATAAATGCATACTAATTAAGTGTTGGAAGTTGCATTCACAGCTCCAAAAGGATTGTTTTTAAAAGAAAAGAAAACATTTTACAGTATTTGTTAAATCCATCCTGGTAAGGAAGAGACCCTCAGTGTTTACATTCTTTCTCTCTCTCTTTTTTTTTTTCTTTTTTCTTTTCGCTCAGGTAAGCATCTATATTATTCTTAAAAGATTGCAGTTCAATACAGCCCGTTTCAATTAGGATCGCTGCCCTCTGTATATCTTTGATATAAGGGCAAAGAACACAGTGGGATGCCTCCAGAAATGAGTTCATTGCCAAAACTGTGTTGAAGTTCCGAAGGGTTAATCCCTTCCTATGTGCAATTTAATACATCATAACTGCTGAAAATTGGAGGCCGCATAATTTATTTTCTTTGGTCTGGGCACACCGGCCTCATGTTTGGCTGTGGTCTTACTTCAGAGAGACACACCTAAATCTTACAAGGGTCCCAGGCGGACTGTGTCAGTCTTACAGCAAGCCTGTGGTACTTGGATGGAGCCCAAGGATTAGGTGTGCCTGTGAAAGATTTCTCCTCCCCCCCTCATGCCCTCCTCCTTCCTTCTTTGGCTGTACAAAAGCAGGAGGATGTCATGGGAATAAGCTGCACTCCTTCTCCTCTCTCTCTTTTTGAAGGCCACATATCAACGGGGTATCTAACCACTCTGAGTAAGACTTTGCACAAGGTATACATTAAAATAAATAGAACATGTAACTAGAAAGAACAGAAAAGGGAAGGAGTCTCGGGGTAAATGGAGAAAAGAAACAATTGCTTCATTGTGGAGAAGCCAGGATGTGGAATCGCAGAGTGTAGCGCCATCTACAGGAAGATTTATAAAACATTCTTCAACTAAAAGAAAAGTCGATTCGAATGAAAACTTCCCCCTTTTCTCAACGTTTCACAATCTCTATTTCATCTCCACAGATATATTCAACTATGTGGTTGTTGTTGTTTTTCCTCTGAGCAGATTGCACTTAGAAGTTCACAACAAATATTGTGGAGAAAATCTATTTCCTTTGGCACTGTGTTGTTTTTCCACAATATTCCTGTTTGTTTATTCCAACCATGTTTTTTAATTACACATTTTAAAATCCAGTTCTGAGAATTCTTCCTGCCCCTAATCCCACATCCTATTGGTTAGCAGAACATCATCTCAAAACTGACATTTTTTTTTTTTAAAGGCATGGTTTCCAAAGTTCAGTTCCACGTAATATTACCACTGTGCCTTGAAAGCGATCCCAACACAGATGAAATCAATGAACTTATTTTTAATGTGTTCTTTCCTCCAGATAGCTTCAGATTTTTTTTCTCCTTTCCCCTCTTCTTCTGGGCATGCCTAATTTATGTCTGCTTTATACTGAGAAGTATTGTTATATTTTTTTTCTGGAAATGTGATGTTTTTGCAGCTAAAAAAATGAAATTTGCTAGTGAAAAAAGGGACAATTATAACTTCTTTACTGCAGGCTATTCCTTTGCCTCCCAGAAATCTCGTGTGTGTGTGTGTGTGTGTGTGTATAAAGTATATATATACTTTTCTATTCTATTCTATCCTATATATGTGTGTACATACATAAGTGTGTGTGTGTACATGCACACACACACACACACATACACACATACGTATTATACACATACATACATACATACATACTGTATATATACATATTTTGCTTGGACAATGACTAGAAGCTGAACAGAGAGATTTAGGGATGAGGTCACTGTGCTGATGGAGGCAACAATCACAAATGTGTGCTTTTCTGCTGATATTTGGTTTACACTTTACAAGCCAAGAGTTAGAAGTGGAGAAGACAGAGCTGAAGGGATGTTGACTTTTTCAGAAGTGGCTGGTGGAAATGCAATCAGGGTTGTTTAATTCTGCTTGTCTTGCTTTGTGCTCTTTAAGAAGACTATAATTTTCTCATTTCTTACCTGAGAAGAAGCTTCATTGAACTCAATAGGACTAATGGCAATGTGCATATAACTTGTAGCCCCAATTTTGTCCTAGAGAAATGTGGTTCTGTACATAGTTTTATGCTGACCAGTAAAAAGTTGAGGCTGAAGGAGCTGCTGTATTATTTATGTGGCAAATGTATTGCTTAATTCCTTGGAAAGAAAATATCACTTATATACATATACCTGGGAAAAGACTCACTGAATTTAGCAAGACTCACATCTGAATATCCATGTTAAGAAGTTGCCAATGTCTTTGTTTCCTTCTGAGTAGGCATTACAAGGGAAGAGGGATGCAGCTCTTGCCTTTATTTTGAAATCTTTGAAGTTTAAATTCTATCCACTTTAAATTTTCCATCAAATTAGGATTTTTTTTTTCTTTTATGATCCTCTAATCCTTTAATTCAAAGTACAGTCAGGGTAACTGAATGGAGTTAAGTGTTTACTGGCCAGGTGCCCTTTCTGAGGCCTACATAGAATTCACGACAGACATTTTCTCTTTGTGCCCTGATAGAAAAACATCTATCACTGCCTAGGACTGAACTTTCAACCTTCCAAATGGAAGGCAAGCACCTTCACTCACTAGGCCACCATGCTGTTCACCATCAAAACTGAAATGTAGACCTTGACTTTCTAGAAAATATCGCTGGGGTAAATATGAAAAAAGTAAGGATAGAGCAATAATTATTTCAAAATCTTGCTTCGTTGCATTGTCCAGTTGTAAAGCTTGAGAGATGGACTATGTGCTAGGAAGAGGCAAAAAAAAATTGCATTATGAACTATGTGTTGCACATGAATGTAACTTTGTCTCTTTTCTGATGCTGGACAATTGGTAGCTTTTGAAGTGATTTCAGGTTTTTCCCAAGGGCCAGTAGCACTTTATCCATCTAAAGCAGGGATATCAAACTCAATTTGATTGAGGGCCATATCAGGGTTGTGTTTGACTTTGGGTGGGCCGGGGGGGCTCATGGCCAGGGTGGGTGTGGGTGTGGCTAGCTCAGCATCACTTGTGTCAGGGGTGCCTGTGGCAGTCCAAGTACTCTGCCAGCAAAAATGGGCTCCCGAGCTCCGTTTTTGGCCATGATGGCCTCCTGCAACCCTCTTCCAGTGAAAACGGAGCTTGGGAGGGGCACCTGCAACCCTCCTGAGCTTCATTTTTGCTGGCAGAGGCACCATGGGCCAGTCCTCCACTGTCTCCAGGGTAGCCCCACAGGCCAGATCTAAGCAGCCTGCGGGCTGGATCCGGCCTGTGGCCCTTGAGTTTGACACCCCTGATCTAAAGCATACTAAAAGTAGATATATGCAAAATAGACAATGTCTGCCTTGCAATGTGTTATATGACCTGCTGTCATGTCCCTGATGGAGACTGACTCTGAGGGAGAGGAGGAACAGCCAACAGGGAGTGGAAGTGTGGCTCCAGAGGTGGTGGAGGAGGGCAGAGGTCAGCTGGGCAGTCAGAGGAAGACCCAGGCCCATTCCCTATCCATCCTAGGGCAAGCAGGGAGGAGAGGATCAGGGGAAAACATGGTCTACTCAGAAGGAGAGGGCCATGATCCTCTTCCTGGGTTGCAGGTGTGAGATCTGCATAAGAGTTTGGACCTGTGTGCTAGCAAACGCCGAAGACAAAGAGTGGTTTTTCCTGGATGAGGTTTATCTTGGTTGGTGTTCTTCCAATGGATTGTATCATCTGGAAGTTTGTAATTATTTATTCTGTCATGGAACTTTCTTCAATGCGGTTTGTTTTTGGTTTTTGCTTCGTTATCTGATCTTTGATTTTGAACTGTATTTCTTTCGTTTGGAATGTTATTTTGAAAATAGTTTAATCTCCAACTGTGAAAAATTGAACAGTGAAGCCAAGTTGAAGGCATTAAAGGACTTTTATTTATGTTTGGGTTTTTGTTATATTTGTGGTACACTCCAGGTCATCACACCTACCTTGATCAACAGAATCATCCTAAAGAACGTGGTTCATATGCATTCACTGTCTATGCACAGAAACCAGTTTGGCTGATCAAGGCAAAGTGTCACAGCTACTCCATAGCTTTGAATGGAGGCTGCCTGGTTTTGCTTTCAGAGGGTGATGCTTTGAAGTTTTTCTTTCCCTTCTAATTACGAAGAGACATGGAGCACTACTAACAGACATGGTGATGACGCTGTTCTTGCTGCCAAACAAAAAGTTTCCATCTTCTGGAAATCTCTCCCAGTTGGACTTAGCTAGTGATCTAGAGCTCCAAAGCTCAGGGACTGGAAGAGAAAACTTCTTAATTATACCAGCAGGGGCTTGATTCCTATTCCTAATACAGCTGGCTAATGTTTCTGAGTTGTGGTGCTGAAGCATTTCTGCACAAGTGCCATGTGCAATTCTCGGCTTTAGCAGAAGACAGAATCCCTTTTCAGGCATACCATTTAAGATGTGGATGGCCAATGCATGTTTGTTTATGAGTTTATGTAACACAGTTACAAATTCACTGCATTTCTGCACATGCTTGTTTTTCTGAAATAAAAGAATAGCAGAACAAAAATATACAAGAAGAATTTCAGATATATGATGAGAAATCAGTCTTCCCCATCATTAACACCATGTGTGGATGTATGACAAATCACTTCCTTCATTTTTTAAAAAAGGAAAATATTTGCCCTATCTATCTATCTATCTATCTATCTATCTATCTATCTATCTATCTATCTATCTATCTAGAACCTATTATCTATCAATTCAGATAGCTGTGGTGGCTCAGAGGTTAGAATGCAGTATAAATGCAAACTAATTCTGCCAACTGCCAGGAGTTCAATCCTAACCAGCTCAAGGTTGACTCAGCCTTCCATCCTTCCAAGGTCAGTAAAATGAGGTCTTAACTATTGGGGGCAATATGCTGACTCTGTAAATGGCTTAGAGGGGGCTGTAAAGCACACTATGAAGTGGTATATAAGTGTAAGTGCTAGTGCTATCTACCTATCATATATCCATACATAGATATAAAATAAACAAATTTATATAGTAAACACACTCCTAAATTCACTTCTATGTTGATGTATGTATACAAAGCAGAGATGGTATTTGACCAATTCAGACCGGTTCTGGCGTACTAGTAGCAGAAATTTGAATAGTTCGGAGAACTGACAAATACCACCTCTGGCTGGCTCCGCCCACCCATCCCCACCCTTTCCTGTCCTATATTCCCTTGTTTTTTAGCTCAGTTGATTTGCACAGCAGAACGGATTACTGTGCCTCAGCTGAGCTAAAAACAACAGCTCACCTCACTAGCACTGACACAGTGCTCCGCCCGCATTGGAGCACACTCTCATAGAATAGGTAGGAAAAAAATTGGAATCCTATCACTGATTCAAAGCATAAACATATATCAGATAAAGCTCATTAAAGTTCCAGGTCCCTGCATATTATTCCAACTGAATACATTCTGCAAAGAAGTCTGTCATCCAACCATCCATCTATCCATATACATACATACATACATACATACATACATACATACATACATATGTACATACGTACACACATACGTACATACATACATACATACATGCATGCATAAATACATACATACATACATACATTTGATGTATGTCTTATCTTTTGTTCAAGGCCTCATGATAGTATGCATAGTGCTTTTAACTCCTATTTTTCTTCCCAACAAAAACCCTGTTAGGTTGGTTGGTTAGAAAGAGAAATGGTTGGCTCAACATCACCCGATGAACTTCTCTGTCTGCGAATGGACTAAAACCTGGGTGTTCAACTCCTTCCTTGACTAATGGCCCTCTTGCTAACTGGAGGGCAGCCCAGTGGATCAACAAGGCTGCTGAAAGAATGGAAGGGGTCTAGTAGTGCTGCATAGTTATAGTCACCAGAAAAAGAGAATTAGATAATAGGTAACAGTTGCGGGGAGGGAAGAGTCAATTAGCAACCATTTAAAGTTATAACAGATTCTTCCCCAAAAGTATTTATGACCCAGTTTCAAAGTTCTGACAGTTGCCAATCATGTGACTGCATTTCAGGTACATGGCAACCCTGTATCCTGAAGTTATGTGATCATGGTTATGATGGTTTTGTATTTACTTCTATCTTTCAGCAAAAAAAAAAAAAAAAGCCCCACAGTGCACCATGGGTTCATTTAACAACTGCAAATACACTTAATGACCATAGTTATTCATGTGACAACTGTCACAAAAAGGGTAATAAAATTTGCTTGGTCATGTGATGACTTATTTGACAACTGTCATGACTTATGACCCTACAGGCAGGTTCCAGTCATAAATTGAGGGCTGCCTGTACTATCTGAGGACTGTTGGCCAGAATATTTTATATTGGGCTTTCTTTTTGGGGTCTGCTCAAAAAAACATTGTGAAAGGAGTGCCCCATAATTAAGGACAGTGGAGTTGTCCTTCTGGAATCTTTCTGTGGTGTATCAGAGGTGGACTATATATCAGGGCAGCAGGGCCTACCAACTTAAAACCCTCAGTCAGCTTTCATTTCATTCTAAGGATTTGGTGGGGGACATTCAAGGACATCCTATGATTGTGGATTGAGACTCCCATCTCATCACATAAAAATCCTAAAAACCTATTCCCAAATGGGAGCCATTTTGTAATGAGATTATTCTATGCCATCCGAAGCTTGTTGTTTCATGTTTGACTAATTTGAAAGCAACATACCTCTTGGTTGTTCTTTTTTCTTGTTAAACTACATGTTAACATGGAGAGCAACAGATGGAAAGACTTCATATATAAAATTCTACTCTTCTGGGTTTCTCTGGGAATGGGAATCTTGTCTGAGAAAGATTCTCAGGGGGCTTCTACTCATAGATTTCTCGAGATGTTGCTTTTCTTCCTTCACTAGCATGTCTACCACCCTTCATTTTAGGTCATAATTTGCACTTATTTATTTGCATTTTGTATAGCATGCACATAACCATCAAGTATGGGTTGGGTCCATGTGGAGGATAAAAGGAATAAAAGAGTTTTGCAGCGAGTCCCAGAATTTGAGTGTAAGCCTTACACCAACATTGTTACTTACATATGTACTGCATGTTCGTTTACTGCATTTAATTCTCTTCCAAGCACCAGAAATGAAGGGCTAGCTAAGCTTGGCATTATCCTGATCAGTCCCACTGAGGATGCATATATTAAAATATTCTCTCTCTCCCTCTCCCTCTCTCTCTCTCTTCCCTCCCTCCGTCCATCCTTCTACCTCTCCCCCTCCCTCTCATTCTCTCATTTTTTCTCTCCCAATTTCTCTCTCAATCCCAATCTGTCTTTTAGCCTGCTACATTCTTACCCAAGGTTTGGCTCCTTCTTCTGACAGTCCTAATTTTTATGCAATGCAACTTTCCAGCAGATTAATAACCAAAGAATTCTTCTCAAAAACCTTCTACATATTCTCTGCCTGAAGTAGAAAGAGCGGTAAAGCTCAGCTGCTTCCTTATTTGCCCATCTTCCCTTCCTATTACTCAACACATATGCAAACTGCCCCTTTGCTAAGCTCTCTTCCAAGGAGAAGGAATTTGTCTTGAGGTAAAACCTGTCCCATCTCATTTTGAAATATGTTCTTTTGCTACTGGATCATGCAGGAGGTAATTTCCTCACATTTCCATTGGCTTCACTAGCCTTTGGATCAACCCCCTAACTGTCACAGGAAGAGTATGCTTCCTTGAATTACAGTTTATGGCACAATGCTGTGAATTTCTTTTTAAAAACAAAAACAAAATTACTTCTTGCTGGAATCTAGATCCCTTTTCAATATGGAAAAAGAAATAGCTAGAGATTAAATTTCCATCACCAACCCCTTGAAATGCTCTAATAAACTAATCTAGTGTGTATGATATTGAAAGGAAAATGTACTCCCGCACATATATGGCTGATATTTTACTGCATACTGAGGAAAAGATATAATGAATCTAATTGGCCTTATCTTTTTATGTTCCTTGAATACAATCCCCTGCAAACTCCAGCCAGATCAATATATCTCTCTTTCTTCTTCACTGAAATACAGAGTACTTTTCTCAGAATACAGACTCTAAAAACAAAGATAAAATAACTTTGCTTCTTTTTCTTGAAAATCACAATAGGGAAAAACTTTCCTACACTATCTATGTCTTGTTTTTTTTAAAGCTCACTCCCATTTATTTATATCCTACCTCTATTCTTTTTACAAATAACTCGGGGCAGTAAACATATCCAACACACCTTCCTCCTCCTATTTTTCCTACAATAATAACCCTATGAATGGCCCAAGGCTGAAAGAGAGTGACTGGCCCGAGGTCACCCAACTGGCTTTCATGGCTAAGGCAGCAGGATTTGACCTCACCATCTCCTGCTTTCTAGCCTCGTGCATTAACCACTAGACCAAACTCTCTATGAAAAATATAAAAAAGGAGAGCATGGGAAAATGGCAGCTGGATCATCTTCTTAGCTTTGAATATGGTCGAATAATTCATCTTTTGTTCTGTTTTTTTTTTTTTTTTTTAATCTACTGTGCCTTGTATCAATTTTCTGGAAAGATGGTTATTTTTGGAAAAGAGTTGGCAGATCCTGGAGACAGAGTGAAAAGATGGATCAGCCTAGAATCCCTGTGTAGTCACAAATGAACTAAGTCTAACCCCTCTCCCCTTGTTTGCCATTGACCTGTAAGCTTCTTGGAAGAGAAGTGAAATGTCTTCAAAGAAAAACCAGAAAATCCATGTGCCACTTGAAAACACCTTTGAGACAACCATGACCTGGATTACTGAGAATCTCCATAGTCATTGACCCGTATCTAACTCTTAGCAGGTGCTGACCATTACTTGAGAAGATTCCTGTGCAGAGGCTTTTAGCAATAAATCAGTTTGATGCATCAGGGTCTTTTGTCCCTGAAAGTAATGGCTGTTTTCATGGTTATAGAGAGTGGTTGAAGACCACATGTAGCCTGCAAGCTATAATTTGGTGATGAAGAACAAGAAGTAGTTATAGATTTATTTTCTGGTTGCTTGCTAAAATAGCTTCCTGGCAGATTTTGAATCATCTGGTTTTTACAGTGTTGATTAAGCTTCATAGTGCGGGGGCTCCGTGAGAGGTATCAATCCTATACACACTGGTTAGTTTTATAAATTAAATGTATTTGAATAGGCTTGAATAGCATATCCAGAGGTGGCATTCATCAGGTTCTGACCACTTCTGGAGAACTGGTAGGGGAAATTTTGAGTAGTTCAGAGAACTGGCAAATACCATCTCTGACTGGTCCAGGCTCCATCTATTCTCTGCCTCCTGAATCCCAGCTAGTCAGCTGGGTTTTCTTTTGTTGCCCTGAACAGGAGAATGGACCTGGAAAGCAGGTTAGTGGGGTGGGGAGTAGTATCCTTCCCTTGCAGTGGGGTGGATGGAGATTTTACAGTATCCTTCCCCTGATATTCCCACCAAGCCACGCCTACCAAGCCATGCCCACAGAACTGATAGTAAAAAAATAATAATCTCACCACTGAGCATATCTATCTAGGAAAGCGGATTAGATGATTAGAATCATCTTGTGGTGAGATGGGTGGCAAATAGATTTAATGAATAAATAATAAAATAATACTTCCTTCCTGGTCATGATTAATTCATTACTGGAGCTTGGCATCTTGGCTAATATCAGGTATGATGTTGCACCTGGTTTAATATTTGATTCTGAATGAGTTGACATATTAGCAACTGACTTATAGATGTCCAGGGATCTGAGGTTTAACTAGAGGAACTTTAGGAAAATCCCAACTTACTTAAACATTTATACTCCAACTTTCTTTCTGAGGAGCTATGTCCTCCCTTTATCCCTGCACTTCTCTCTCTCTCTCCCTTTATGTATTTTCCTCTCTGTTAATTTTTCTGCCAAAATCCAACTGTAACAACAAAAGTTTATAAACAATGAAAATTCCGGCTGCTTGACATCAGCGATCTAAAGCTTTCACTTCACCCAGATACAAATATTTATCCTGAGTTCTGGCAAAGATTGCCTTGTCCATGTCACCCTTAATCATACATTTTTCTGTGACTGAGTTATGCTTTCCAGTACATGATTTGATCTGGTTTACTTTTTAACACATCACAGAGGTTTCGTAAAAATCGAGGCTATGCAGACCATATCATCTGGTAGCTGCCAAACTTGTTGTTCAGAAGGACATTGGCTGTGTGAATACTCCTAACCCTTCCCCAAACATAAGCACATATATTAGAGACAATAGTATTTGCTGTTAGATGGGTAGCTAGATCGATATGCAAAATTATTCATACATAGTGTACATAGTCCCAGATCACTATTTTTATTACCATTGTAGAACAATAGGCCAAGAATAAAGATGGAGCCACTTTAACCTTCAGATAATTCTCTGAAAATGCTCACAGCCACATTCTCTCAAACTTTGTCCTTACCAGCATCCTTCCAGTTTATATATCTAGCATAAAATCCACAGCTGTGCTCTTTGGAACTGGTCCCCTTTCTTTTGATAGCAGTTACTGTATACCAGCAGATGTCCCAAGATATTATATCATTTAGGTTTTTTGTAGCTTCCTCCATTTATAGTTTTATTGGCCCTATCTTAGAACTTTACAGAATTTGTCCATAACCGTGGATAGACAATCAGATTTGGAAAGGGTAACTAATGTATCATTAGGATTGGATTACTCTGAGGAACTATCTCTGAAGTCAGTCCAAAATTCAGCGCAAAAATTTGGTGGGTTTACGCTTTGGGAGATCATTTTGCATCTTTCCCACAATTTCTGTACTGGTTACTAATTGGATTCACAGCACAGTTTATATTATTAATTACTATATTATAGTTAAAACTCAAACTACAGTTGTGATTTATTTTGTGCATTTGGGTCAGTATGGACTTGTGGAGACCATCTGGGATAGTCTGTCTGCACTGTCTGGACAAGTCCCTAAAGTTTTCTTGAAATGGTTTTTAGGAAGTGATTAGCCATTGCTTCCTTCCTAGGACTGAAAGACAATGACTGGCCCAAGGTCACTCAGCTGGCTTTTTGCCTAAGGAGGACTAGAACTCACTATCTCCTGGTTTCTAGCCTGCTTCCTTAGCCATTATACCAAACTTGCTCTCTAACTATAATATAGTCATTATATTAATAGTTATTGTATTAACTACTGTCAATACGCCACTTCAAAAAACATGCAAATGAAAATAGAAGTACCATATATAAGGATGTGGGAAGGTAACAGTGTTATGTGTTTCTTTGTAAGCTCTGTGCTGTGGCATGATGTGATGCTGACCACAGAAATGTCTTGGACAAATGTCTCTTCGGAGATTAGCATCATTCCCTAAAGTCAGGAATGATGATCAGGGAGGTAAAATCTGTGGGGACCTCTTTACCTTTTACCTTTTTATTATATTATAATTAGAACCCTATGTGACTTGAATCTCACATACCTGAGGTTATCTGTAGCATCTTTCTTGCCTTGGAGATTCAAAGAGGCCCTTTATGATCCTTCTCTCTTAGTGCAGATGAGATATGGTTGAACTCATGGTATCTTGTAAGTGGCTGCCTTAATATATTATTAAAACATATATTATTAAAACATATTGCCCCATGAAGGAAAGGCCAATTCCTTTTTTTGAGAGTTTTCACCTATTGGTTAAACTATATTCATTCTGTTATGTTTTCCCTTGTGAAATATCTGCTGTTCTGCATTAAGAATATATATTTAAGTATTTCCTCATTATTATAATCTTTAATATTGGATTTTAATTGTTGCTCAGCTTTGTGATTCTGCACAAATTGCAGAATGATCAGAAATGAATCTGTCTTGCCACTGTCTCCTTCAATCTACCTTAACATTTATCTGCATTTCCAAATGTGATTACTGCTCAAATGTTTTTGTTAGAAATCCATGGCCATCTGAATTGTTGGATAGGTTTTTGATCTTTGATGAACTATTGGTCAAACATAAACTAACATCCTCTCTGGAATTTTTTTTTTTTTTCCTGAGGAGATAAGCAAGGAGTTGCCATGTAAACAAAAGGATGTTAAAATCACTGGATAAAGAAAACTACCTTAAATACTAAGATCAATCTGGTACCATGTCTGAGAAATGAATGTCTTTGAATTCTGAGGACCTGCGAGAACTTGTACATGAGACAAAAATTTAGATCTAGGAATAAGATTATTCTACATTACTCATTTACAGGACATCACAATTTTCTGGGAAGAAATTCTGGTGTTGTTCTTATTATTACTTATAGAATTACCTACCAAGGTATTTAACCAGCCACACTATCCTACATATCCATGTATTTGTCACTCTGGCTATATAGATGAGAGAGGAAAAAATGAAACAAATTTAATATACTATTTTTAGCAATATAGCCATATGACAACAAACATTTCCATCACCTAATAGGTATTTTGCTTATTGTTTCATGATGAGAGCAAAAGTATTCCTTTCTTGCTAATTATTATATGAGCAATCACATTCTTTTGACATTCTAAATATTCATGTATTCATTCTACTTATAAAATATAAATTTTATGCTTGTTTGTTTTTTTATTATGGTTTCAAAAGCTTGCACAGTTTTACATACTGCTTTGAATTCCACAATGTGTTCTTTGGTCACCCTTGCCAACAAAACAATTAATTATTTATTCAGCTACTTATTTTTTGATATGGAGTAATTAATTAAATAATTTGGAGTAATTGATTAAATAATTTAAAGGCATATTCATAGTGTAACAATTAAGCAGCAAGAATCAAGTTAAAACAATTATATCTTAGACATTCCAGTTTTAACTTTTTTTCAAGAAGGCTTTAGAGGTTCTTATGCTCCAAAGAGTCATCTTTAATAAGTAGCAATCACTGATGGATGACTGATAGGGTGTTTCTGAATATTATGTTGTATAACATGCATTTGATCAATGTATTTAAATAAATATTTGTCAATCAGCAGGATAAGTAAATAATGTTTACTTTATGGGGGGGGCTTCATTATATCTATATTATGACCTTGGGGCCTATTTCTTCTTTACCTCTGAGAAGATCTATCCAAGAATGTTTGTGAAAGATTAGCCAGCAGTATGCCAAAGGTATAAATTGGGATTACCACCTTTGAAGTGCAAAACTCCAGTTAACCATTAGAAGACTGCAAAGAAATGCTGAAAAAGTTCTTTGCTACCCCCTTTGCTACCCCTTGGAAAAACAATAATTTTGCAGATCAAAGTATAAATTTTCTTTTTATTGTCTGTGATCTTTTGCTACACAATTCTTGCAAGGCTGTATTTCTCTGTTTTGACTTTAACCACAGTAAATACTCAGGATCAAATAAGAGTCGGTTGAAGGAAGAGATGACAGTTTGTTTGTTTTTTAATAACAAATTTTATTAATTTTACAAAAACAATACACAATTCAGGCATAACAACTTGAAAAATCTTTTCTAAAAAAAAAAAAAACAATTAAAGAGAGCCAATAGAACATACAAAATAATTCCAAATTGTAATGTCAATATTTACATTATCTATTTAACTTCATATCTTATCCAGACTTCTCCTTTTATCCAAATTATATTTCTTGCTTATTAAAATTTTATTGCCTTTCATAAACATACAAAACACAGAACATAGAAAAAACAAACAAACTAAAACATCTTTTCTGAAGGCTGCCTGATCCCAGGTTGAAACTTTTCTCACAGACATAAATTCAAACATCATATTCACTTTATATATCCTTCCATATCTTATTATCATTTTCTTCTTTTTTATAAACCAATTTTATTAATTTTACAAAAACAGTGCACAAACAATCAAGGCATAACAGCTTATAAATTCTTTTCTAAAAAAAATAGTGATAATTAAAGAAGAAAACCAATAGAACATAATGATTCCCAATTATAATATCAATATTTACTTTATCTATTTAACTTCATATCTTATCCCAACTTCTCCTTTTCATCCAGATTATTTCTTGTTAATTAAAATTTTATTGCCTTTTATCAACATACAAAACCCAAAAAAACATAACAAAACCTTTATATATCCTTCCATATCTTATTACCATTTTCAATAACATTCTTTGTCTGTTCTATTTCCAACTATCTATTCATCTTTTTTCTTTTACTATACTTCTCCTATACACTAATTGGAGTGACGCCTTTAACTCATTACCCTAACTTAAAAATATTTCATATAACACTTAATTTATCTTGGGATTTTGTTTAGTAGATTCTAAAATTACACAATAAATTTTATACTCTAAATACACATATAAAAACACAATCTTATGTACCTTCCAGAATCCCCCTTTTATCCTTAATTAGATTCACCCATTGTCTCTAAATAAACTTTTTTTCTTTAGATCTTGCTTCCCACCATTAAGGCTTCTCCTCCCCACCCCCCTTTCTCTCTTGCTTATTCTTCTCCTTGCCCTTTTTATCCCTTTGTCTCTCCTCCTCCCTTTTCTTACTCCCTTTCCTTTGCTTTCTAACCTTGCATCCACCTTTCCTCTCATTTTTCTCTTTTTTGGTTGTTTTTTCAAACCTTAAAATCCCCTTTTTCTTATCCTCTTTCTCCTCCTTCCCAGAAAAAACCCATTGTTCATCAAAGATGGCTTCTTGTTCCTCTTCTTCTTTGTCCCAGTCATTCTGCTGCGTAATCAACTTTTCATAAGTACATAACGCCATTTCTAAAAATTGAAATAAAGTGCCCAAAGTATCTTTTCCATCTTGTTCTTCCTTTTTATATTTTTGATATTCAATCTTTAGTTCATCCACAAGCAATGCCATCATGAAAAGAGAAACTTTCCCAAAAACAACCAATCAAGTATTTTTAATCAAAAATAATTCAAAAAAAGTTCCAAAAGTTAATACTTTTCTTCCTTCTTCTATTTCTCTTTCTGGGGTTACTGTTTAATCAAAGAGGTCCAATTACCATATATCTTTCTTTGAGATTCTAGGCAATCTCCTCCTTTTTCCACTTCTGCTCCAATTTTTTTCCTCTCCCTTCCTACTTGCAACATCAATTTTTAAATGATCAGAAATCCATACCTCTAATAAGGGTTTTCCAATTTCTTAAATTTTTAAGTCCAATGTCCAAGAACTCTTTTGTCCCTTAACTTCAACTTTCAGAATAGTTCACCTTCAGTGCCCAAACAAATTTCAAATCTTCATCTGCTGTTTCCATTGGGTGGGAGAGTGAAGAAAAAAAAAGTTCCCTTTAACAGCTTCTCTGCCGCTTTAGATCTTCTTAGGGATACAATGTATCCTCCAGCAATTCAGACAGCTCAGTTCCAGCGAATTTAAAAGATGTTGATTGACCCGGCTCAGCCAGCACTTTCACTTTTCTTGCTTCCTCCAGCACAATCTTACCCGGTTGCAGGCTTCTTCGTGGAGGCCATTGCTGACCGCTGCTCCACCACCTTGGGAAAAAGGGGTTTTTCCGGACGAGGAGGGGGTCTGCGACACCCCCAACCCCCTGTCCAGCTCCCCTCTCTCTTCGGCTGTCCCTACAGGGCAGCCATATCCCCCTGACCCATTTGGATCGGGGGTACCTCGGCGGCAAGCGCAGCAGAAATCTCGAACGGTCGCGAATTGCTGCTGCCACTGAAACCACGCGAAACCGGAAACTGAGATGACAGTTTTTAAGACTATCTCAAATCTGTTGCACAGAACAGGGTTGCCGCATGTACTCTACAACTGCAGAGAATAAAAACAAAAGCTTTTCGTACTTTTCGTACTTTCACAGTTTTGTTTTATAGTTTACTGAGAAAGGTGGCATGCAAACCATGGTAGGGACAGCTCTTTATGACAAACTGACATCCAGTGTTCTGATGCTGAACTATACTGTATGTTTTCCATTTTATGAACTTCATCATTTGTAGTTCCACTCAATGGTCAAGTACATTTCCTAGCAAAGGCAGTCTATTCATCTAGAACAGGGGTATCAAATTCAAGGCCCACAGGCTGGATCTGGGCTGTGGGGTGCTTAGATATGGCCCACGAGGCCACCCTAGGAACAGTGAAGGACCGGCCCATGGTGCCTCTGCCAGTGAAAATGGAGCTTGGGCTCCCTAGCTCCTTTTTTGCTGGAACAGCACTCAGGCCTTAGATGCTCCCTCTCCGAAATGAGTGATGTTGACCTGGTCACACCCACCCAGCCCCCACACAAGGTCAAACATAACCCTGATGTGGCCCTCAATGAAATAGAGTTTGACACCCCTGATCTAGAATGTAAATAGAGTTTGCGTTGTCAAAAGTAAGTGGTAACAACCATTTGGAGAAATGTGGAATGTTAAATAAATCTAAGCTTCCTGAGGACTGTTTTGCCAAAGTGTAAGATGGGCCCTCAAGCCATTCTATGTACAGAAAAAAAAAATAGACCGGTCATCAAGCCAACATTTAAAGCAGAACAGTTTTTCTATTGTATGTCTGCAAGACCACACAAGAACATTCTCCAAAGTTTGATCTGGGGCTGCCTTAAATAGGCATTTAAAAAAATATTTACAATTATGCAAGTATTATATGTTAAATAAACCATTTAATTTAACTTATTGCTCTCGGTTGCTTCTATTTTGTCTATGTTGGGGTGTGTGTATGTGTGTGTGTGTGTGTGTCTCTCTGTGTGTGTGTGTCTATGTGACATACCAGAAGAGTAAATTTAAGCAGTTTCTGAATTTTTCACACTCCAAGTCCCAAAAGTTCACCATCTCTGGCCTAAGTAGTAGATTTATGTTCAGGAGAAGAATGTGTTATCTGAAAAATCTCTCTCTGTTCTCTTAGGGATAATGGATCAGAAGCTCATCAGAAATGTTTTTAGGACTTATTAAACTGCTGGCCCACCCTCCCAGCTTGACTTAGTCTATGTAACAGTTGGTCCTGAGAAAGAATGTATGAAATATGTAAAATGGTTTAGGTTTTATATACTCCTCCATCCAGTGTACTTGTGTGTGCACAAATAAGAGAATAAAGACAAGAAAATATTCTAATGCATGCTTTGTATTCACATTATTGTTTCTGTTGCGTGGCTCTATGGAAGGATTTCTGATTTATTGTTATCATGCCACTTTTGAGATCTCTTTGGATGACATCATTTAGAAAAGGTTTGAAAGATTTTTGAAGTATACTGTGGTGATGCAGAGCAGAACAATGGTGTGAATCTCAACTATTATACTCTCTTTCCATGAACATCCATTCAAATTTTGCAGCACAAGATGTGAAGTTTAGGCAATGGGGGAGAAATGTACTTTCAGAGTTGCAAGATTTTAGTAATATAAACATATAGTTAAATACAATTAGTCCATCTGATCACGCTTCCTGTCTGGATTGTCTCAGCAAGCCCTGGGCCATATACTATATCTGGTGAGTTGCTAGCACCTGATATTTAGAGATCTTTTATTTTCCCTTATTCAACTCAGCACTGCAGAAGTAAATTCTGAAATACAGTTGGAAGAGATTTTCCAAGAGGAACCAACAAGACATCTGAAGAATAAATTCCTATAGGTTACCTGATTAGACCTAGGCTTGGGACCAAGCCCAATAAATAGTAAATCAGTCTAGAGATGAAAATTAATATCACACAATCATCGTGAACTAGCCAAGACTGTAAAAAAATGTCTGTGTGTGGGGTAGCTTTTTCAGACTGCTGTAAAATGTTTCAGGCAGTAGCTCTGATCTATGTGTATCTGGAGAAGAAAATGGAAAACATGAGCATTAAAAAAAAAAAAAGCAAATCAACACTCCACTTCAAATGAGGTTGGCTTAATTCCACAGTTGATAACTTAAAGCCTTTTTAGCAAAGCAAAACTTCTTTGGCAGTAGCTCTGACAAACAAGGACAATGGTGGTGCATCAATCTGCTTGAAATGAACTGTTATTGAGTGAAGAAGCCCTGACTTTGTTGTGCAAATGTAAAAATAGAAGAACCTCTATAACTCCAGTAAAGCTGCTAAATTAGAGCCTGGAGAAGAATCTGACTCTGACTCACATCAGGATCAAAACTTGAGCGCAAAACTGTGCACAGTAAGTTTAATTTCTATAGAGTAGAGTAGAGTGGAGTGGAGTGGAGTGGAGTGGAGTGGAGTGGAGTGGAGTGGAGTGGAAGGAAATGGAAGAGAAGAGAAGAGAAGAGAAGAGAAGAGAAGAGAAGAGAAGAGAAGAGAAGAGAAGAGAAGAGAAGAGAAGAGAGGAGAGGAGAGGAGAGGAGAGGAGAGGAGAGGAGAGGAGAAGAGAAGAGAAGAGAAGAGAAGAGAAGAGAAGAGAAGAGAAGAGAAGAGAAGAGAAGAGAAGAGAAGAGAAGAGAAGAGAAGAGAAGAGAAGGAGCATTCACAATTTCTGGACACAAGTTGTTCCACTGATTAATTGTTCTAACTGTTAGGAAATTTCTCCTTAGTTCTAAGTTGCTTTTCTTGATTAGTTTCCACCCATTGCTTCTTGTCCTGCCCTCAGCTGCTTTGGAGAATAGCTTGACTCCCTCTTCTTTGTGGCAGCCTCTGAGATATTGGAACACTGCTATCATGTCACCCCTAGTCCTTCTTTTCATCAAACTAGACATACCCAGTTCCTGCAACTATTCTTCATGTGTTTTAGTGCAAAACTGTGCACAGTAAGTTTAATTTCTATAGAGTAGAGTAGAGTAGAGTAGAGTAGAGTGGAGTGGAGTGGAGTGGAGTGGAGTGGAAGGAAATGGAAGAGAAGAGAAGAGAAGAGAAGAGAAGAGAAGAGAAGAGAAGAGAAGAGAAGAGAAGAGAAGAGAAGAGAAGAGAAGAAGTCTCCTAATCATCTTTGTTGTTCTTCTCTGCACTCTTTCTAGAGTCTCAACATCTTTTTTACATCGTGGCAACCAAAATTGGATGCAGTATTCCAAGTGTGGCCTTATCAAGGCAATTATAAAGTGGTATTAACACTTCACATGAACTTAATTATATCCCTCTGTTTATGCCACCTAGAACTGTGTTGGCTTTTTGGGCGGCTGCTGCACACTGCCGGCTCACATTTAAATGATTGTCCACTAGGATTCCAAGATCCCTCTCACAGTTACTACTATGGACCAAGGTACGACATATACTGCACCTGTGCATTTGATTTTTTTCTTCCATACTTCTTCCATACTTACCTATTTTTGAGTACTCAGTTTAAAAATCTGTAAATTTAAAAAAAGAATCACATAACCAGGCTTGATTCTGCTGTTGGATTGTAACACTGTAATCAGCAAGCATAAATTATGTTATTGAGAGAGTGGGAATATGTAAGAGTCCAAAATTTTACTTGGATGGAAAGTTTGCTTGCCTGATTATTTACTCACTACAGCAGCAGAAGCAACGAACTGAGCAAAAGAACCCTCTCGATCCCTCAAATCAGAATGATTCTTCTGATATGTTGGATAAATAGTGTGGGATGAAATGCAAGGTACATGTTTATCTTTATTGCAGCATTGCTCCTTGTCATCCAAACTTCCTTTTTAGAGGTTCTGTGAGCATAGTGGTATTCTACTTGTGAGTGATTGAATTATTGTTAATTTTTACTCTCCAATGACTTTGTTTATCCAATTTTCCATTCTTTCTCATCCTTTCCTTTCAATTCACAACAAGATGCGTGCACACACACACACACACACACACACACTACACATGTCAACTCATAAAATATTCCTGTGCCTGTTTTAGTAGACTTAGTGGACAACCAGCTAAATATGAGCCATCAACTAAATAACTATTCATTTAGTGACAATTTGAAGTTACAACAGCACTGAAATGGGTCTAAGTCTACATGGAGGGAAGTAAGCAGTGGGGTGCCACAAGGTTCTGTCTTAGGCCTAGTACTCTTCAATATCTTCATTAATGACTTAGATGAGGAACTTACCAAATTTGCAGATGATATTAAGCTGGCAGGAATAGCTAACACCCAAGAAGATAGGCTCAAGATCCAGATGGATCTTGGCAGACTAGAACACTGGGCCATATCTCACAAAGTGAAATTCAATGTAGAGAAAGTCCTAAATTTAGGCAAGAAAAACCAAAAGTACACATATAGACTGGGTGAAACCAGGCTCAAAAGCAGTAACTGTGAGAGGGATCTTGGAGTCTTAGTGGACAGCCAGCTAAATATGAGCCAGCAGTGTGCAGCGGCCACCAAAAAAGCTAATGCAATCCTAAATTATATTAACAGAGGGATCAAGGGAAGTACTAATACCATTCTATAAAGCCTTAGTAAGACCACATTTAGAGTACTGCATCCAGTTTTACTCACCACATTATAAAAAAGATGTTGAGACTCTAGAAAAAGTATAGAGAAGAACAAGGAGGATGATTAGGGGACTGGAGGCTAAAACATACAATGAATGGTTGCAGGAACTGGACTTGGCTAGTCTAGTAAAGAGAAGGACCAGGGGAGATATGATAGCAGTCTTCCAATATTTGAGGGGCTGCCACAGGGAGGAAGGGGTCAAGCTATTTTCTAAAGCTCCTATAGGCCAGACAAGGAATAATGGAAACTGAACAAGGAGAGATTTAACCTGGAAATAAGGAGAAACTTTCTGACAGTGAGAACAATCAACCAATGGAACAGCTTGCCCTCGGAAGTTGTGGGAGCGCCATCACTTGAGACTTTCAAGAAGAGATTGGACTGCCATTTGTCAGAAAGGTCTCCCTCTTGGGCAGGGGGTTGGACTAGATGACTTACAAGGTCCCTTCCAACTCTGATTATCTGCTATCTGTTATCTGTAGTTGCCATTAAAAAGGGGGTCGGGAGCAGAGGTGGTATTCAGTAGGTTCTGACCAGTTCTGGAGAACTGGTAGTGGAAATTTTGAGTAGTTCAGAGAACCGGCAAATACCACCTCTGACTGGAGATTTTACAGTGTCCTTCCCCTGCCATGCCCACCAAGCCATGCCCAAAGAACTATTAGTAAAAAAAAATAAATCCTACCACTGGTGGGGAGGAAGGAAATCTGGAAGAGCAGTGCAGCAGTTTGAAAACAAAAGTACATTCCAACTCTTATCTTTAAAAGATTGTAATTAAAATACCAGAGCTTTTACCAGCAAATATATTTAATTGGAGAACATGAATGATGACACCTAGCCTGTGAACATGCTCTGATTTATGAGACACCCAGGGAGAGGGGGGAAACAGGGACACAGATGACTGTAAATTATGTATGCCAGAGTTAGCTTCATAGAGGGCAGTGGCAATATGTCACCTCTAATAAATCCTTTGAAGTTTTTTGAAGTTTGGTTTGAGAATCATTATTTAATTAGGGCAATTGCTAGAATCCTGACAACATATACGTATATATTCCACTGTTATATTTTCTTTAAAAGCATTCATTATGTTCATTATAGTCTACCTGGCATCTTCCATGCTTCTGGAAATGAAACATAATGGAACCTTATTTAAAGAAGCCTAACTCATCAGCTCCTACATGACTTTCAATGACATTTGGCACATATCATCCCTTCATATCTATTTAACCATCTTGGACATTTTGCCCTATTATGCTAAACCACAAAAAAAATATAAACACTACAGGTAATCATCTGCTAAACAACTATTCATTTAGTGACTATTTGAAGTTTCAACAGCACTGGCAAAAAGTGCCTTATAGTTGTTTTTCACATTTATGACCATTGTAGCATCCCCGTGGTCACATGATCAAAATTCAAGCCATTGGTTTATATTTATGATGGTTGCAGTATCCCAGAGTCATGTGATCACCTTTTGTGACCTTCTGACAAGCAAATCAATGGGGAAACCAGATTCACTTAACAACTGTGTTACTAATTTAACAACTGCATTTGCTAGACCAATACTTGAATACAGCTCATCAATCTGGAACCCACATTTACATATCTGGTATTAACGCAATTGAGAAAGCCCAGAAATATTTCACAAGAAGAGTTCTCCACTCCTCTACTCATTGTAGAATACCTTATGCCACCAGACTTGAAATTCTAGACCTAGAAAACCTTGAATTAGTCCGTTTTCGGTCTGATCTAAGTATGGTATATAAAATCATACATTGCAATGACTTACCTGTCAATGAATACTTCAGCTTCAACCATAACAACACAAGAGCACACAATAGATACAAACTCAAGGTAAACCGCACCAAACTTGATTGCAGGAAATACGACTTCAGTAACAGAGTGGCAAATATCTGGAATACTCTACCTGACTCTGTGGTTTCTTCCCCAAACCCCCAAAACTTTAACCTTAGACTGTCTACTATTGACCTCACGCCTTTCCTAAGAGGTCTGTAGGGGGCGTGCATAAGCGCACCAACGTGCCTACCATTCCTGTCCTATTGTTTCTTTTTATTTTTCTCATATGTATCCATTTCATATGGTCATAACTATGTTTATACTTATCCCTATTATCTTGTAAGCAATTGACAAATCAAATAAATAAATAAATAAAATGACACCATAAGCCAATTCATCCTCAGATTCAGAGCAAATCAGAACACATAACCATCCTAGAATCATGCTGTCCTAAAAGAACATTAATAGGCATTACTTGGTTTACAAAAGCTATATAATTTTTGTACTAAAGCTACAAGAATCCTGATGGTTTCCCTACAAGGGCAAGAATTTGCCTTTCTTACTAGGTCCCTCAATAAATTCCTCATGTTTTATTTAACACGGATGGAGAAATTTACTCTGCCATCTGCAGGTATAAAATATCTTTTAAATGTTTTGATCCAGGGAAACTTAAATAAAAACTTTCCCTATCTTTAATGCTTTAGTGTGCTCTCTACACTTACATAATGCTATGAAATGTTTTGAAGTTCCAAAAAGATGCTTTATAACTCACTCTTAATGTGAATGTAACACCTGTCTATATCAAATTTCCCTGCCTCTGCAGCTACCATGTTCCCAAGAAAAGACATGACTGCTTTAAAAAGTTACAGACAAGTTCTTTATTTGGAACTGTGTACTCTTTGAAGCACCCAGTTTGCATCCTTTCCAAAGCAGGGCAGGGCCTTTGCTGTTACTATGTACAGAATGGTAGCTATAGCTGCTATATTTTTTCAACTGCTTCCTAGAATTAGCAGAAAATTTTCAGTCATGGGAAGGTGAGTGAAAACATTCTGCTAGTGTCTCCAAGAAAATGACACCATCACTTAACTTCCACAGAATCCAGTAACAGTTTCAGCTTTTTCTACATTGCCAAAAAGGCTGGGTCATTTAATGATCAGCAGGAGTCACACACTTCAGACAGCTTTCGTGTGGTTGGGGTTAACATTAAAAGGGTTGCTGTAGAAGGGAGGAAAATAAAGGTTTTCTTAGAATAAATATTAATCATTTGAAGGATATAATGTTTCATTTCTCCTTTTTCCTCCTCCTTTGTGACTGAACATTCACATAGTTGTTTAGCAACTGGCCTATTTTATATCTTGCTTAAAGCATTATTGTTGCTGCAATCGCTAATTTCAATATTAGTTAGCTATCATATGTACCAACTGTAATATGTACCACAAAAAACATGGTTTAGCTCAATAAGGCCAATGTTTAATGGCTGGCCTGTACAAACACATTTTCTGCCAGGCAAAATTGATAGCTGGAGCTTGAAAAAATGATCATTAATTATTATTCATGTTCTCTAGCATGAATTGATAGATGTGAAAAGGGGGCTGGACTAGAACACCTTCAAGGTCCATTCCAGCTTCTATACTATTCTGTTCTGTTCTGCTCTATATTCTATTCTATTCTATTCTATTCTATTCTATTCTATTCTATTCTATTCTATTCTATTCTATTCTATTCTATTCTAACATCTGTGTAGATCTTGTTGGGCAATGTCCCTCAAGCTACAATTAGCATGGTGGTAATTGCTATTTTTATCCTGTTGCATAGAAGTAAAATTTTCTGCCAAACCAAGTTTCCTTAAAGAACCAAAAGAATAATTAGGATGACAGACAACAAAATTTTCAAGCGTTTTACATATATTTTTTCTGGAACAATTGGATTTACATTGTTTTTGGATTAAAATAGATGCTTTTGTTTTTAGATTCTGTTCTTTTGTATTTGTGGTCCTAATTAAGAAAGACCTACATTCTTAAAAACAGAAAATAGCTTTTGGCTATTTGCTTTTAAAATAACAAAAAAGAAAACAAAAATACATAACACAAAATACATATATAATTTAAAAAATACATAAGAGCTTAAGAAGTTAAATGAAAAAAATACAACGAAAAAAGACCACATTATAAAGTCATTACAATAAAGAGTTTAAACCAGGAGATGGTGAGTTCTAATCTCACTTTAGGCATGTAAAAATGACTGGGTAATTCTGGCCCATTCACTTTCTCTCAGCCCAACTCACCTCACAGGATTGTTGTGGGGAAAAATAAGACCAAAAAGGAGTATTAGATATGTTCACTACCTTGAATTATTTATAAAAATAATAAAAGCAGGATAAAACAAAATCTTTATTTAAAACCCAGTTAGAATTATATATATATTTAAAGCTATCATACTTCTTTTAATCTTCTGTGTTTAAAAAAGTCTCATATTTTATTACATTTATCCCTTAAAAGTTGAAATCCATAGTAGATCTGGGTATTTTATAGTGTGTGAGTCCCATTTCCCTGTCCCTTTCTGGTCCCTTGAAGCAGTAGGAGGGTGGCAGTGGGGTGGCCGTGGCAGTGGGGTGGCCGTGGCAGTGGCAGTGGGGTGGCTGTGGAAAGGAGCAGCAGTAAGAATGGCAGTAGTGGCACTCTCCACAACACTCCCTGTTTCTCACATAGCTCCTTGGGAAAAATAATTAACCAACTCAAGCAGAGGTGGTATTCAGCAGGTTCTGACCAGTTTTGGAGAAATGGTAGTAGAAATTTTGAGTAGTTCAGAGAACCAGCAAATACCACCTCTGACTGTATTCTTCCCCTGCCACGCCCACTAAGCCATGCCCACAGAACAGGTAGTAAAAAAAAAGATGAATCCCACCACTGATCCCAAGTCTATGTGCTGTCCGCTCATAAGCAACCAGTGAAATTAAGTCTTCAATCCATTTAATAAATTAGGCTGTTCATCATAATCTTTTGACAATAATAAAGACACAGAAAATCCATTTACATTGTCCAGTTGTTAAATTTCATGTACTATAGATGTACTTTAAGAGAGCACTATCCTCTGAAAATTCTAGACCTTCTCACACAGTCACATTTATATAATCTGTTATGAACTAATAAAACACTTCAATAAAGTTTATCAAAAGCTTTAGAAAACAGCAGGGTTCTAGCCCTGCACTTCTGATTGGCTGATAATAGCGATATCGGATTGGTCCATTCAGGAGAATCTGATTGGCTGTTAACGAGCCACTCTCATTGGTTAAGTGGGTTAACGCTCCATGTTTCCTATTGGTTATTAGAGCAGCAGCTTGCCTATAAAAGGGCTGCTGTTGCCCTTGGGTTTTGCTCTGTTCAGAATGTTTAATAAAGAGTTTGAAGTTCACTTTTCACCATCTCGTCTCCGTTCCTTGCGCCCATGCGCAGAACTTAACGCTGGCGACGAGGATGGGATGCGGAGACGTCAGAGCTGACTGAACACTACAGAGCACTAAACAGAGCATGTGGCTGAAGGTGCAACAACGGCAGAAACCATGACCAGTGGCACCATACCACCCGCTCCATTCGACCCGGCACAAGAAGACTGGGACTCATACATGGACTGATTCCAGATGTTTCTGGAGACCAACAACTTGAAGGATGCCACTACTGGGAAAAAGAGAGTGGTATTCCTGACTCACTGCGGACCTGCCATTTTTAAGATGGCTAAGGCACTGGCAAAACCAGCTGAGGTGAAATCCATGGACTGGGACGTCCTCGAGCCCCTCCTACAAGCCCACTATGCACCTACCATACCAATGCTTGTCCGAAGACATGAATTTTACCAGAGAGACCAGCGGAAAGGAGAAAGCATTGCAGATTTCATCACGGATCTCCGGAACCTGGGAGGCCTCTGTGGGTTTGCCGACCTCGAAGAAGCTCTAGGAGACCGAATAGTTCTGGGTTTAGATGCACCACACGTGCAAAGTAAGCTGATGGCGAAAGGTGACATCAGCCTTGCAGATACCATCGCTGACGCTACTGCAGCAGAAGCAACCAGGAAGTCGGCTGCCCGAATGCACCACACCAACGCCCCGCTCCGCCAACTCACCGGCGAAACTTCACCTTGCCTTGAGGGACATGCAATGGCAACCCATCACAAGGACCTCGAATCGTCATCAGAAAGCTATGAGGAAGAAGTCAACCGGCTCTGGTCTGAACGAGACCAACGCCACCAGCGCAACCAGAGACTGCAGTACTAATGCACAGGTTGTGGGGCAAACCACCCACGATCAGACTGCAAATTCCTCGATGCACTCTGCCATAATTGTGGGAAGAGAGGCCACATCAGAAAGGTCTGCCGAAGCAAGCTAGGATCCAGCCCATTTCAGAGAGGGACCAACTACCGCCAACCCACAGGAAGTTGTCCTGTGAATCGGGAACATTCGAACCACCAATGGAACAACCACTCCTACAGAAATAAACCACTAGCCCATTCAACGAAACGAGAAGAGGTACACCAAACCATCACGATTGGTCACGCCTCATCATTAGATGCAAAGAAGATCCGAGTGAAGGTCACCATCGAAAACCAGCTCTGCGTGATGGAAGTCGATTCAGGATCATCCCACTCGATGGTTTCCTGGAAGACTCTTAAACAATTGATCCCTACTGTCCGGCGGCAAGACCTCAGAACCCAAAGAATCATTCTCAAGGACTATCAAGGAAACTGAATTCCGGTCGTTGGATCCAGCCTAGTCCAGGTCTCATTCAAAAATCGTACTGCATCTTTACCATTGACCGTCATCAACCGTGATCGGCCTAGCTTATTAGGCCTTCAATAGTTTGCTCCACTTGGGATTGAGGTAGCCGGCATTTACCAAACCAGCAGCGATGACTGGGAGGAGGCCCTCGTCCATGAATTCCAAGACGTCTTTGCAGATAAACTAGGCGAGTACAAGGGGACCCCAATATCATTTAACCTTAACCCTGAAGTAGCCCCCATCCGCCTTAATCCTCGTCGAGTCCCTTTTGCCCTTAAACCAAAGATTGACGAGCAGCTTGATAAATTAATAGCCCAGGGTATTTTAGAACCAACCGACCATGCTCCTTGGGAAACCCCAATCGTAACACCCATCAAACTGGATGGATCATTAAGGATTTGTGGGGACTACCATGCCACCCTGAATCACACCCTTCAACAGAACGCTTACCCGGTGCCGGTGGTACAACACCTCCTCCATTCCCTGGGGGGTGGAAAAGTCTTCGCTAAATTGGATTTAGCACAGGTGTACCAACAACTGCCTGTAGATTAAAAAAACAGCAGAGGCGCAAACAATTGTTACGCACCGAGGTGTCTTTAAGTGCAACCGACTCCCATTTGGAGTTAACGTGGCCCCAGGGATCTTTCAGAGCTTGATGGAGAGACTATTACAGGGGATAAAAGGGGTCGTACCATACTTTGATGACGTTTTAATTGCTGCCCCGAATAGAGAAATACTAAAGGAGCGTCTTAGACTGGTTCTCCAGAAATTTAAAGACTCTGGCCTTAAAGTTAAAAAAAATAAATGTCCACTGTGTACAGATAAAGTAGAGTTCCTGGGTTACCTAATCGATCAACAAGGCATTCACCCCACCAGTAGCAAGTTAAGAGCAATCAAGAACACCCCAAGACCCAGAAACAAGATTGATCTCCAAGCTTTCCTGGGGCTTATTAATTTTTAAAACATCTTCCTGCTCCACAAAGCGACCGTAGCTGAGTCCCTACATCGGCTTCTCGACAAAAAAGCAACCTGGGTTTGGGGGCACTGAGAGGAGCACGCGTTCCGACAAGTGAAAAACCTATTAACTTCAGATGCTGTTTTAATGCAGTATAACGAGACTTTGCCCTTAACAATCACATGTGACGCGTCACCATTTGGAGTAGGAGCCATTTTGAGCCATGTGTTACCAAATGGTAGTGAAGCCCCTATTGTCTATTTTTCAAGAACTCTGTCAAAGGCTGAACGTAACTATAGTCAAGTCGATAAAGAGGCTCTTGCTGTTGTATCTGCTGTTAAACAGTTTCATGAATATGTTTATGGACGAGTTTTTACTATTGTTACCGACCACAAACTTTTGCTGGGGATTATACCAGGAGACAAGCCAACCCCCTATATATTATCACCCTGAATGACTCACTGGTCGGAGTTTTTGGCTGCATACAATTATAAGCTGCAGCACTGCCCGGGAAAAGCCATTCCCCATGCTAACACATTGAGCTGTGCACCACTTCCAGAAACAGTCGATGACCCAGCTCCAACCCTTACAACACTCCAGATTGAAACGCTGCATTCACCGCCCCTGACCGCTAGAGATATTGCGATCGAAACAAAACGTGATCCTATCTTAAAGTAGGTTCTTAGCTGGGTCGAACGAGGATGGCCAGTAGATCAAACCCCTGACGACTTCATTCCCTTCAAGAATCGACAAACGGAACTTTTTTAGCAAAAGGGCTGCATCCTGTGGGGGGATAGAGTCGTCGTCCCAGAACGGTTACAACGAGTGGTACTAAAGACACTGCATGAGGGCCACCCCGGCATCGTGCATATGACAGCACTCGCACGAAGCTACGCGTGGTGGCCAGGCATCGACAAACAAATCGAAGCCTGGGGAAAGACTTGTTATAAGTGCCAGGAGGTTAGCAATGCCCCACCAAAAGCAACTCCGATAAAATGGGAAAAACCTCGGGGACCGTGGTCCCGCATTCATATTGACTTTGTGGGACCTACTAAGGGACATACGTTCCTTTTATCAGTGGATGCCTACTCAAACTAGCTCGAGATCCACGAAATGATAAGAACTACAACTGAGTCCGTCATCCGGAAGTTGAACAGATTATTCGCGACGCATGGACTGCCAGACATTCTGGTATCCGACAACGGCCCCCAGTTTACTGCGCTTCCTTTTGAACAATACTTAGCGGACCGCGGTATTCGCCATGTGCTAACTTCGCCAGCGCACCCTGTGGCTAACAGAAAAGCCGAGCGCATGGTACAGTTTGTTAAAAAAACACCCTCTACAAGATGGACTATGGGGACATTGAAGATAAGATAAATAGAATATTCCTTCTCCAACACATCACTCCGCACAGCGTCACCAACAAGACTCCAGCGGAACTATTGATGGAACGCAAACTTTGCTCCCACCTCGACCGGCTTCACCCATCTTACGAGCCAGAGAAACCCTGTGGATCTAGCAGAAAATGCTGCGAGTTCCAGATAGGCGACTTAGTTTTCGCCAGAAACCTTTCTGGCGAACCGTTGTAGATAGAGGCCACTGTTATTCAAGCCATTGGACCCAGGTCATACCGGGTGAAAACCTGCAATGGAAAAATATGGAAACGCCATATTGATCAGCTTTGCTTGAAGCTACAACCTAGTTTCCACGACTCCGGTATCTCCCAAACTGAGGGGGGAGGGGATGTCAAAGAAACCGAATTCGAGATGGCGGAAAGCAGGAACGAAAGAAGTCAGCCATTGGGCGTGTCAAGTGAAGAAGGATCAAGGATGGGGGTGGCCTCACCATAGAGGAACAACCCAACAGAGGCAAGACCGCAAGGGTCAGAGGACAATGACGAGAATACTAGCGGCGCCGAGTCATCCAACGAAGAACCACCAGCACCTGACTTGCCTGAAAATGCCCCGCCAAAACAGGCTTACGGACAAGAACCGGTGGGACAGCGTAAATCCAATAGACAGTCGAAGCAACCTTCCTATCTCAGAGATTACATCACCATACCCCCAAACGGAACCCGGAGGGAAGAGGTGTTGTGAACTAATAAAATACTCAAATAAAGTTTATCGAAAGCTTTAGAAAATAGCAGGGTTCTAGCCCTGCATTTCTAATTGGCCGATAATAGCGATATCGGATTGGTCCATTCAGGAGAATCTGATTGGCTATTAACGAGCCACTCTCATTGGTTAAGTGGATTAACACTCCATGTTTCCTATTGGTTACTAGAGCAGCAGCTTGCCTATAAAAGGGCTGCTGTTGCCCTAGGGTTTTGCTCTGTTCAGAATGTTTAATAAAGAGTTTGAAGTTCACTTTTCACCATCTCGTCTCCGTTCCTTGCGCCCATGCGCAGAACTTAACATAATCCATCACTTTCTCCCAAAACATTAATAAGTGTAGGGCATTGTGAAAACAAATATTTAAGGAAGCATTGTCCTTCTTACATATCCAACAAAATGCTGCCCTAGATAATCCTTTTATATATAGGTATACTGATGTCCAATAAATGTTAAATATTATTTTCTGTTTTATAAATCATAAATTGATAATCTTCCTATAGAAGTTAAAAGTCTCCCATATTGTTTAGAGCAACCTCTAATTTTTTATTCCATTCATCTCTTAACTTCTGCATATCAGATTGATTTATTGGTAAAAATAAGCTAAAATCAAATGTAAGAAAGAAGCTTTACTTAATTTTAATCTTTGCAAGTGTTATTCCAGGCAAATCCTACAGGCTGAAGTGGGATGTATACGTTTAAGCACATCAGCCTAAAACATTTTTCTCTTATTTTGCTGTGCTCATACTCACTCATGCAGAGAGCTGAAGAAGAAACATGACAGCCCTTCTTGATGAAACATTAACAAACAAGTTAGGAATATCAATACCGTCTGCATTCCGCCCACCCTATCAAGATAATTTGTACCGATCATAAATTATTATATTTCAGTTCAGGAAAGCATATCAAATATCTGTTAGTTGCAAGCGTGCTTGGCTACTTTTAGGGAGTAATGTTGCAGTCTGGTATCTCCAACCTGCAAATAAATGTTATACTTGCTTGAAAATGCAACGAAGCAGAATGAGAAGGACCCAAACATTAGACATTAAAAAGGGGAGGAAAGGGGAAAATAAAAATGATAGAAAGAGAAGAATTCATACAAAAATTGCAGAACTTAACAAAGAAGAAGGGGTCAACCTATTTTCCAAAGCACCAGAAGGCAAGACAAGAAACAATTGATGGAAACTAATCAAAACACCTAGAACTAAGGAGAAATTTCCTAAAAGTGAGAACAATTAATCCGTGAAATGGCTTGCCTTCAGAAATTGTGGATGCCCCATCGCTGGAGGATTTTAAGAACAGTCTGGATAATCATATGTCTGAAATTGTATAAGATCTCCTGTTCAAACATGGAGTTGGACTAGATAACCTCTAAGATCCCTTCCAACTCTGTTATTTTTTGTTCTATGTTCATTCAATTCTTTTTTTTTCTTTTACACTTTTATTATTATTTCTTAGCCTGGCAGTTGATGCTTCCCCCACCCCAACTATGCAGCAAAAACTAATAGATTTCTTCCGGTTTTTCTATCTTCCACACAGTATTAACTTGGCTGTCTTTTATGGCTGCAAAATAGCACTGGCCATGCTACTCTATTAGCTCTGCCAATCAAGACTAAATGTGCATAACCCAAGGATATCTATAAGATTCAAATCTATTTTAATACTTAAAGAAAAAGAGGAAAACAGTTTCCTGGATTAATGAAACAATGTTCCTAAAATCCACTTCCCCCCACAAAAATAAAGGTATGCTTGTAACCTGATTACAACTAATGCCAAAATGTTCAAGTTATTGCAATGAACTGCTACCAGAGGAGTTAGGTAATTCTATATGGAATATTTCAACGTAAAAGTGTTCTGAATTTCATATTCTGGACTAGCCCTTTTCTATCTTCATCCTCTCATGAATCATTCCTTCTGAAAGGCTCTCATCTATTATTTCATACAAGCTAGGAAAAAAATGTTTATTTATCTGCATTCATCTATCTGCATACATGTCAATCAGTGGTGGAATTCAAGAATTTTTACTACTGGTTCTGTGAGCGTGGCTTGATGGGCGTGGTGTGGCTTGGTGGGCATCGCAGGGGAAGGATCCTGCAAAACCTCCATTCTCTCCCCACCCCACTAACCTGCTTTCCAGCTCTGTTCTCTCATGCAGGGCAACAAAAGAAGACCCAACCTATCAGCTGGGACTCAGGAGGCAGAGAATAGATGGGGGCAGGGGCAGTCAGAGTTGGTTTTCCAAACTACTCAAAATTTCCTCTACCAGTTTTCTGAACCACTCAAAATTTTTGGTTTTCCAGAACTGGTCAGAACCTGCTGAATACCACCTCTGATGTCAATGAATCCAAGGTTTATCTGAAGTTCTCTTCATGTATACTTTTGAGGAGAGCATTCTTCACCCTTTGCTTATCATGGCAATGATGGCCTATATGCACATTCTGATCTATTAGATTTGGCCAACAAGAAGAATGTTGCTGGATTAGAGCAAAGGTCAACTATCTCATTTCCTGGGTTCTCACAAAGAATTTAATCTATTGCAAAACTGTCCCTTTTTGGATGTTGAAAGTTACTTGTTGGCATTAAATGCTCAGCATTCACTCCTACTCTTGTCGTGTGAGACCAACTATTGCTGTATGTGTTATTTTGGGTTGCCTTTGAAGACCACTCTGATTTTCCAGCTGGCCTTAGAATGTGGTGGGGTAAGCAAGGATGAGTTTGCCTTGTCCCACTCATGTAATATCTCTGCTCTGTGAACAGCAGCAGTGGCTAATTTGTCCATATTTTTTCTGAAAATACATTTTTCAACCTATCTTTTTTTTATTTTTAAGTTAATTAAAATACACAAAAAGCAATTGATAAATTTAATAAATGCAAAATAAAAGTAAATGAATGAATGAATTGATGAATTGAAATGTTCCTAAATATATCATGGATATATGTGTGAAACTATTATAATAAGTTCTTTATCTAGAGAAAAATTAGATTAGGAAAAAAGGGAAATGCATTCTGGAGAAGACATTGTTTATGCAATGTGCCATGCTAAACTTATTTAATTATTTTGCTCCTCTAGCATTATGAAACTGGGAATGGCTCATTAAATCAGTCATCATCCCTTTGAATGTTCTTATCATAAATAACAGAGCCTGCAACAGTGCTCCAAAATTAAAAGTTGCTGCTACTTTAATAATTGTTCACAGTACAAAATCTAAACTCTCCACAATTAAAAAAAAAAGTTAATTAATTGTTAATACCAATTATGTTGGTTATAGAAAATTGTCAGATTTCACTATTGAAATCATCATTCAGTGCTCTGATTCTTTCTTAATAAAGTCCTTTCAAGCAAAAGGTGGCTATGGCAATCTTAATCCATGTGATCCTCATGGCAATCGAATAGAATAGAATAGAATACTTTATTGGCCAAGTATAATTGGACACACAAGGAATTTGTCTTGGTGTAAATACTCTCTGTATACATAAAGGAAAGAACTTTTGTTAAGAGTCAAGAATCATAACATACAACACTTAATGATAGTCATAGGGTACAATCAACAATCAAATCATACTAGGAAACAGTCAATATAAATCGTACGGATACAAGCAACAAAGTTACAGTCCTACAATTACAAGTGGGAGGGGATGAGTGATAAGGAGTGATGAGAAGATTAATAGTAATAGTAATGCAGATTTTGTAATAGTTGAACAGTGTTGAGGGAATTGCTTGTTTAGCAGAGTGATGGCTTTCAGGAAAAAACTGTTCTTGTGTCTAGTTGTTCTGGTGTGCAGAGCTCTATCGCATGGTCTTGAGGGAAAGAGTTGAAACAGTTTATTTCCAGGATGTAAGGGGTCTGTAAATATTTTCACAGTCCTCTTTTTGACTTGTACTGTATACAGGTCCTCGACTGAAGGCAGGTTGGTAGTAATTGTAGCACTTCTGCTCGGATGCTTGTTGGTCGCTCACCTTCTCCTTCTCTCAATCAAGAGGCAGCGAGGAACAACACTCTTGTTTCCTTCTCTTTTTCAGAAGTATAATTGCCCTGGCTGCCAACTGCAAGTGTAGCATTTAAAAACATCAGGCCTGACTACCCTTCAAGTCTTTGATACCTACATGAATCAGGACCCCACCCAGTCAAGTCATCCTGCTTGAACAGGGGGTTGGACTGAAACACCTCCAACTTTGTTATTCTGATCTGCTATCAATCCAAACTTTCTCTATCTTATTTCTTATACTGGATTTAGGGTTCAGAAGCTGTTAACTATCATCAATATGGCTATCATTTGGATTCCTTTCTTGGTAAGGAATCCACATTTCCATAAAGTTTCATTTATGATACAACATGCCTTAGTAATTAATTTATATTTTTTTTACATGGACATCGTTTAAATTTATGGTAATTTTGATATAGACGTAGTTTAAATTGTCCAAAGCATTAAAAACAAAAATAAGATTAATAGAAACACTACTTGGTAACCAATTGTTTTAATGTTATAATGTTAAGACTGCAATCCTATGTTCAAAATAATCTGACTATGAACTATGTTGGCAGTAGTGTATTCCATCAGAAGGGTCACTCATGCCAGATAGTTCTTAGCTGAAGAAGCAGACTAAGTATACCTACCAGACCATTTAATATGACAAGAAAACAGGGAAAAATTATATACCAATTGCTTGTTGCCCAGATCAGCAAGGACTTCATCAGATGTTAAGAGTTGCTGGGCATCTGGAAGACAGGTGGACAATGGAACTATGGTTGAACAAGTAAGGCTTAAACCTATAGGGCTACTGGAAGAACAACTACATACAAGATAAAGGTATGCTATGTTTGAAAATTACACCATTATGGCCTGCCCTTACAAATCAGAAGCACCAAAGTGGACTATTTAAAGCAAATATTGGGGGAAAATTATCCAGATTCAAATATCAGTAAAGAACAATTAGCAGATCAAGGGATATTCATTACTAGAAATAAAATATTCAGGGAAACAAGAAAGGAAAGGAAAGGAGGGAGGGAGGGAGGGAGGGAGGGAGGGAAGGAAGGAAGGAAGAAAGGAAGGAAGGAAGGAAGGAAGGAAGGAAGGAAGGAAGGAAGGAAGGAAGGAAGGAAGGAAGGAAGGAAGGAAAATTTTCTGATGCTCCCTGCCAGTTTCCCAAAGAAAATTCAATGGGGAAGCCAGCAGGAAGTCAGAAGTTGTTACTGCTCCCACTGCTATTTTTTGCCCACTAGTGGTCATTCTGTTGACCCAACAGGGCACAGATTGTCTAGTAACCTAATAAATATGTGAGTGAAGGTAGGGCTTTGCTGTGACTATATAGAAAAAATGAGAGATACTGACTTTATGAAGGCAATCCATTTTCCAGCAATTGCTAGCATTGCATAATGCTATCTTACTGTCCTGGCAGGGTAGTCTACTGTGTCTTTAAATAAATCTAAATATTAAGTCTAGGAGGGATCAAACTGCAGGGGTGAAAAAATTCCGAAATACAACTGCTAAAGTTAATGCTTACTTAATTCTTAGTTTTATACACGATTTAAAATGAAAAGGCTTCCAACTATTATAAGATGTACAGGCTTAATCTACATTTCAATGAGATGTTTCAAGACAGTGTGAGAACTGTCAAGGACCTTTTCTAATCTTGAGAGAGACCTATAAAGGAGTGCTGGCAGTTTCGTTTTCTTCTGACATGGAAGTATTATTTCATCAAGAAAATGTTATTCTTATTCATTTGGGTGCTTCCCACTTCAGGCGAGTCTCCAGTTCTGTCTATGCATTCGGTGGGAGAAACACTCGTGTCACCTGAGTTGTCAAAAATCGGCTTTGAGAGAAATAGAGAAATAGATTAAATGATCTGAATGAAAGCATGACCTTGAGTTTCATCTCTCTCTTTTTATTTTATCCTTTCCAGATGAAATATGGAAAGAAAATCCTTAGCTTCAGGTGGGCCTTCCTTTAATTTAGGTGTTCTTAATGTTAAAGCGGTGTTATTTTTTTTATCCAAAAATTTGCATACATATTGGCTGTGCAAATTACCTTCCTCTTCACTTCTTTTTAAGGCTCCTTTTCAGTGGGGAAGCCAGCATCCTCTCCAGGAACCACCATGAGACAGGCTTTCCTCACCCTGTATCTGACAGGAAGATGTTTCAAGGAGCAACCAAATGTATTGGGAAGTAATTGCTATAGCTTTGGTAGACAATGATGGACAGGATAAAAGCTGGTTATATTACATATATAGGAACTAATATAAACAAATCCATGGAGCTCCAAATTAGCAGGAATGATTCCTTCTCACATATATTGTCCTCATGTTGTAGAGAAAGACACCTGACTTCCTGTTCTGACCCAAACCTTGTTCCAAGGAGACAAACACGAAACAGAGGTAACAGCAAAACCTTTCAATTATTCTTTACGAATTCCATTTCTTCACAGTTAAAAGGCTGTTTCAAACTAATTGTCTCTGATAAGAATGAGCCTTGCCAAGCTAATGCAATGCTGCCAAGAACACTAGATAAAGTTACTAAGAAATATTTCAAACACAAAGAGTCTCCAAACACCAACCAAGATGTTCCGAACGTCCACAAGGTTTGAGTGCAAAAACTTCTTGGCTTCCTGCAAAGAACTCCGGTTTCTCAGTTGGCTTTTATCTCTTAAGGGAAGGGCCATTACCTTGCAGCCTTACTCCCAAGTGCTGTTGCAGCTGCTCTTTCCTTCAAGCAGCTCTGAGCGCACACGCACTGGGCACAGGCTCCTCGGGGACCTCTTCATCACTCCTGCCAGCCTCCACAATCTCCAAAGCAGCACTCCATTCCCTGATGGTCCTGGCCGCATCCCCACATCACACACAGACCCCTCACCTGAACCACAATACTGACTCCCAATACTGAAGACTTTGGAGGTGGGGGGGTTAGCATGTTAAAATTCTTAAATGCCAAGCGAGAATAAAATAGTGAGATTCACTTAATGGGACTTTCTTCAAAACAACACATAGGTACCAATAGTCCAAAGGTGGCATTCCAAAAGTGGTTGGGTCAGGGTACATTTTGAGAGAAGGTTCAGAAATCTGAGAAAAGAAAAAGCAGAACGTTCCCTCAATATGTTTTAATGCCTTGTGTTCTTTGTTTGTTCTTGCCCCCCTCTCCCCTCAAGATTCCTCAAATTTGGACTTCCTTTGATTGAGATGCTCTGGGAGGCCCTGACAGAATGTGGTTAATAAATTTGATAAAGTTTTTGGAGCCACGTTTTGCACCTCTGTTTTAAAACATAAATGGACAACTTATGGCTAAGAGCACAGCTATATAAAGTGTAGGTCATAGTTCTTACCATTTTTCTTCCTGTCAGCTTATATCTGTCTCTCATCAGATGGCTGGGAAGAAATAGCCTTAGTTACCTGCAGCAAATGGCTATGAGAAACTAGATTCTGTACTTGTTATGATCAATGTCTCATTATGATGCTAACACAGAAGTTTGGTGTTAACAATCTTTATTAATAATTGCTAATATTAGGATTTACAACTGTGAATCTTAAAGTCCAAACTTCTAGCCAATAGCAACTTTCTAATGGATGTATGCAACATTCCAGGTTCATAGTCAATTGTTTTCATTTCATTTTATCAAAGCATACTTATAATTCATGAATAATGCTTACTCAACCACTTTGGTGAAGCAGACCTTCTGAACTTGTACTGTATTTTGTCTTATGACTTTCAATTCGCTGGATGGAAACTGAACAAGAAGAGATTTATCCTGGAAATAAGGAGAAACTTTCTGAAGTAAGAACAATCAACCAACAGCTTGCCCTTGGAAGTCGTGGGAGTACCTTCACTTGAGACTTTCAAGAAGAGTTTGGACCCCCACCTGTCAGAAATGGTGTAGGGTCTCCTGCTTGGGCAGGGGGTTGCACAGTGACCTACAAGGTCCCTTCCAACTCTGATTATCTGTTATCTGCTACATTCAATGTCATTCATGCTGGCAAATCAGTCCCCAAAACATTACTGGATATTCCTTCTCCCCCCCCCCACTTCTCTTTATATCAGGAGTAGTCAATCTTTTTGCAAATATGGATCAGACTTTTTTTTTTAAAAAAAACATTATTTTTAGTACCTTCAAAGACTTATATGAAGAGCAGCAGTGATGGAGTACAATTTTCACACATTCCTTTTTCAGTTATTCTGTTTCTCTGTGTTTGTAAAATATTATTTATCTTGTAAATTAAATTCATTACATCTATGCAGAACTTAACAAGAATAGCAAAAAAATTGTGCTAAACTTCTTCACTGTGACCATAGGTACTATGGGGAGGAAGGAGCTGAGAAATCTATTGCTTGCTTGCTTATTTATCCAACCATTGTTGTCTATCTTTGATTCATACTACAGCTGTAATATGTAATAATGTAATGTGTCCATTATTATCCTTTTATTAAATACATCCTATAAAATAAAATGCTAAACTATGAGTACCTGCTCATCTGGAAATGAGCTTTGGGCCATAGGCGTGGAGGCAGCTGAAGGAAAGGGAATGAGGTCCAAAATATAATCACTGATGAAACAGATGAGCAATGATCCAGCTATGAGTCATCCTTATTCTAGGCATTAGGAGGCCATCTGTTGGGAAACTGCTAGCCAGGCAAGGAGGAAGGATCAAGCAGGGAATTAACCTAGAGTTACTGAGCAGCTGCAAGAGATCTAGGACTGATCACCCTTAAGTTCTATGGAAACTTATAGGTTCTTGTTCCCACAAAAAGGTGAGCAGTTTAGAGGGATTCTCATATTATAGAATCTAATAAAGTAGAATCTAATAAAGTAACCAACTTGGACGTCTCACATTTGAATATGTTTGCTTGCACTTGCACCATGTACAGAAAAGTAAAAACAATTTTCTGTGTGGACAATTTAAATCTTTCTAATTCTCTGCCTGCTTGTTGTGGTCCCATCACAGACAAATTATTTGTTGCATTGAAAATTGTATCTGAACCAGATTAGCTCAGCTGAATTAGTATTAAATTATTCCTTGAAGTTATTATCTTTACATTATTATTATTTTGCAAGCCATTTCTTCCATGTGGTAAAAATATCCTTTTCCTTATGCCATAAAAGGAATGTATACGTCAAGCATTCTTTTTAATTATTTCCCTTCTATTAAACCATAAATATGATTTATTTCTTTTTTCCAAAAGTGCCTTTACTCTTGTGTGCTAAATGTATGTGGCTAGTCCATAAACAGTTTCTAATTAGAGACAGATGCATTCAGATGTGAACGTGTGTGTTATAAACTGACACTGAAGTGTATAAGAAACTGTCAGTCAGATCAAAAGTCAATCCCAAATCATCCCATTTGCAGAACTGAGATGCTGTCACAGTTAGTTAGCCCTAAATGTTTAAAACATCCACCAAAACTTTTATTCTAATTGAGCATGAGTTGAAAGGCTGCACACTTTGATGTCTGTGCTTTTATCATTTGTATATAGCTTAAAACTGCAGACTTGACTCCCCATCCGGAAATAGTAGACATTGCTTCTTACTGAAAAATATACAGGTGGGTCAATCTGTATTTATAAAGCTAGTTGCATTCCTGAGCCAGGGATTTAATTGCTTACAACACTAGAACATGAGAAAGAAAAGAAACCCCTTTCTCAGTATTGTTTACACTTATCTGTTCTTACTCATGGAGCACATCAAACATGAATACCTTGCAGTTTGTATTATATATCCAAAGTTTTGCAGATTGCCTTGAACTTAGTGTAGGTTAATTTAGGTATTTTCTTTTCTTCTAACAAATGAAATCTATTATCAAATATTCATTGCCTAATGATTTTGCTTTAAACATTCCTAAAAAAAAAAAACTACACAAGGAACATTTTTTAAAAAAAAAGTATGTGAGTATTAATTATATCAAAGGGACACCAAAAAGCTTAACTTAAATCTCATTTCTAAATAATCACCTCCATCATGTCCATTCTTGTTTGTTTTAAATGAATTGCTTCTTTATTAGTAAGTTTGTACAGTCACTAAGGAGTTGTTTAGGTTCATCAACACAGTAACTTGTAGCATTTTTAGAATTACAAACAATTTTTTTTCCAGTTCTGTTTTGTTCTGTTTTGTTCTTGTACAAAAAAGTAAATCCCAACATTTTTATCCAACAAGACAAAATGAATCCAATGACAAAATATTATCAGGTTTGAAGAATCTACTTTGTTTTCTGTTAGAGTACTAATACCTAATAAATAGAACCGGTTGTAAAAATAAAATGTAATAAATAAAATGTAAGAATTATGAGCACAGGGATATTTCTAACAACACTGTATAGTTTACCAATTGCTAAACTGGATATAAATTCTGTTATTGATAAATTACAGTTAGTTTTTGATTTAGAACAGATCATTTAGTGACCGGTAAAAGTTACAATAGCACTGAAAAGTGACTTACCACCATTTTTCACACTTATGACCATTGCAGCATCTCCACAGTCACGTGATCAAATTTCAGACGTTGGCAACAGACTCCTATTAATGATGGTTGCAATGTCCCAGGGTCATATAATCACCTTTTGCAAGATTCTGACAAGCAAAATCAATAAGGAAGCCAGATTCACTTAACAACTGGGTTACTATTAGTTGTTACCAGTGATTCACTTAACTGTAGTGATTAACAAGTGTAGCAAGAAAGGTTGTTAAATGGGACAAAATTCACTAAACAAATTTCAAAATTCACTTCACAAATTTCTCACTGAGCAGAATAAATTTTGGGCTCAGCTGAGGTCCAAAGTCAAATACTACCCTGTTTCTCACAAAATAAGGCCGGGCCTTATTTTTTTTTGACCCCCTGGGATAGGCCATCTTTTCGGGGGTGACTTAATTCCCCCCCTTGCATCCTCGGGCAGGCAGTGACAGCTTGGAAGTTGACCTTGGCATTGGTGGGGCACTTCATACCGGGAGACCATCTGCCACTGTTGCTTTCCTTTCTCCCCGTGCTGCCGCGGCATTTAGAGCAACGCCGCGGTGTTTAGCGCAGCCATGCATGGCCAGCCAGGGCTCCTCCCTGCAACCAGAGCCCGGCAGAGACACTTGGCTTCAGGCACTCCTGTCACTGCCTTCCCTTTGCCTTCAAAGGCAAAGCCAATTCTTTTAAAAATGACGCCCTACTAGTGGTATGACAAAGCCTCCTCTGTCTGAGAGGGCAGCCCAACACCATGTGGAGAAGTGAATCTCCAGCACAGGATCGGCCCATCCTGGGAGAAGTGCCCAGCTGCCATCCCTGTATGGCTCTGGGCAGAGCATGAAGAGCTTCGCCTGGGGATCCCAGCGCAGTTGACAGGCAGGCCCTCCTGCCTGGCAGAGGAGCTCTCATGAAGGCAGCAAACACCTCCCTGCTGGGCCCTCCACTCATCTCACCAGGGCCACGCCAGAGCCATGCGGGCTGGGCAGAGCTGGGAAAGCAAGCCGCAGGTGCGCACCCACCTCCTAAGCGAAACAGCCGGGCCGACCCAAACTTGGCTTCCTTCCCAAGTCCTCCTGCCCAAACCCAAAGGGGCCACCATGAGAGGCTGCCCAAGTCAGTGATAGCACCCACCCATCCACAGATAGGGAGGCGAGGCGACCGCAATGCTGCTTCCCTGGCTGGCGGGTCTGGCAGAGAGAGCCCGAAGCCACCCATCCCTCACCCAACCTATCCCCATCCCCAGTCATCTCTCAATGTGCCAGCAGCTCCAAATGCTGCAGCGGCATGAGCATCGGGCAGAGGCAATCACTCGTCGGGGCTCAGCTCGGAGGAGGACATGGCACAGGCTGTCGCCTTGCCTCCCTGTCCATGGATGGGCAGGTCCTATCACTGCCTTGGGAGGCCTCTCCTGCTGGTCCCTTTGGGTTTGGGCTGGAGGGACTTGGGAAGGAAGCCAAGCTTTGGTTGGCCCGGCTCTTTTGGTTGGCAGGCAGGCGCGCACCCGCAGCTCGCTTTCCAGGCTCTGCCCAGACCACATGGCTCTGGCGGGATGAGCAGAGGGCCTGGCAGGGAGGTGCTTGCTGCCTTGGCGAGAGCTCCGCCACCGGGCAGGAGGGCCCGCCTGTCAGCTGTGCTGGGTGCCCCAGGCGAAGCTCTTCATACTCTGCCCAGTGCCAGGCAGGGATGGTGGCTGGGCGCTTCTCCCGGGATGGCCTGATCCTGCGCTGTGGCCCCGGGAGATTCACCTTCCCATGTGGGGTTGGGCTGCCCTCTCGGGCAGGGGAGGTTTTGTCGTTCTGGTAGTAGGGCATTGTTAGGGAAGGCAGCCACAGAAACGCCCTAAGCTGAGTGTCTCCGCCGGGCTCCAGTTGCAGGGAGGAGCCCTGGCTGGCTGCATATGGCTGTGCCAAATGCCGCAGTGTTGCTTTAAATGCCACGGCAGCACGGGGAGAAGAGAAAGCAACAGTGGCGGAAGGTCTCCCGATATGAAGTGCCCCACTAACACCGAGGTCAATGCAGGCAGCACCATATCTGGGTATGTAACAAAAGTACTTCCTAACGGCCAGCCCCCCCCGGCCATTATTTGATTTTATGCCTATAAAACATGCTGGAACTTCCTATTGGGGGAGGCCATATTGTTGGAGAAACACAGTGTTAGGGATACACACCCTAGCAGAACATGCAATGGCAGTCTAGCAGGCAGACAGTAAGACAGATACACTGTGCCAGTTAAATAGTTTTTTATTCCAGCAAGAGTTATAGCATAGTCAAAACAGTCCATATGTCATAAACTAGTTCAGTCCATCCAGGGGTTAATCAGTTGTCAAGTCCAGTGTTGAAAATAGAGGTCAGTAAACTTACAAATAATCAGTCCAGCAATATATCTCTTTTGCAGTCAGAGATATGAAGAAAATCAAACCCCTTTTCTTCTCTTAGCAACAGCAGGGAAAACACGCAGTTATCACCATCAATCCAACATTGTCAGCTACTACAGTAAAAGCCAGCTAACAGTGAGCTCTCTTGCTCCCTCTTATGGTGATTTTACAACCGCACCCAAAATACATGTTTTGCAGTTAAAGTGATACTTACACTTAAACTCACTAACATAGTTTATATATTATTTTTACCCAAACTAAGTTAGGTAACCAATGTTATCCCTAACATACGGTATCTGTTATGAGAATTTGAATCTCATCTAATCTATTGCAAATCTATTGCAAATCACTGAAGTATCTAACCAAACATCCTGATCTAACTTCTGCACAATCTCTGATCCACTTAATTGCTACATACAATTTCACATATGTGGTAATTAATGCAACAGTTTCATTTTGTATGTCTATTACAACATTACAACACAAATCAAATGGGGGCAAGCTTTGACCTCTTCTTGACCATCTGCGGATGCCATTAAACCTCAAAGGGAGGAAAAAAGACATAATTTGCAATAAATTATATAGATGTAACTATATGAACAAGAGCCAGAAATCCAAACTGAGGTATGGTGGATTGCTTTCTTGTTGTTTTCTCATGGGTGGTTTTACACCAATAAAATCAGATAATTTGGAGTTAGGAATTGTAGGAAAAATCCAGAAATCTTAATATGAATTAATATGGCAAAATACATAATTAACTTATTTGGAAAATATAGTCAAAATGATTTTGGAATTTTGTTTTGGGGAGACTGGTAGATTTCTATTTATAACTACATGCTTGCAATGATAAACCCTAGTATTTTGTTAATATTTGGAGACAGGGACAGTATGTTCACACACAATGTTTTACAAAGAGAGAAAACTTATTCATGAAAAATCATATTTTCATGACTGGGTTAAATTACACTGTACATTAAATTACTTTTGGAAGAAAAATGAAATCATTTCCTTGGTTGATTAATTTTGTAATAATTTCCCATTTAATAAGACAGCAGAAAACCTGATATTTTTTTCCTCTAAAAAAACCAACCTTTACTTTTTATCTGGAATGCTCTGGATGGTTCCCAAACTTCCTATTCTTGTAACTAATTTACAAGATAGATTGACTAACAGATGGGTTCCAACTCTAATCCTAGAATTAAGGATTTCCTGGGGCCTGCACTCTACATATTATAGTAGTGCTTGAATTAAAACAAGAGTGACAACCTATAATTGATTGTGTAGTTAATATGTTAATTAAAATAAATATAATTAATGTGCTAATTGACATTAATATAATTGCTATTATTGAAATATTGGAAAAGCATGTGTTTACTAGTTTTCACCTTCTGCCTCATTAAAAATGACAGATTGGTAACAACTTCTGGAAATCTCTGGAGCACAAGAGCTTGCTCAAAGGTGGGGACTTGAACCTAGATTTCCCAAATCATAGCCCAAACAAGATTGGCCTATACTGAGTGCTGTCCTATGCTAGTGGAATTGACATTATAGCTAGAATGGTCTTCCCTTTTCCTTTAAACTTCTATTTCTCCCTCCCAGGGGTCTCCAGAACAGAGTTGTGTTATCTGTTGTGGGTGCAGGAGAAATAAAAGTAAGTATATGTTCTGTTTTTGGCACGGAAAAACATTATGAGACGTTTATTTAACTATCGTATCTCCAGTGTTTCATGAAATATATATATATATGATCCACCCTTTTTCTGTCTGGGTTAGATTCCATAGGAAATGTCATGTGTGGAAACCCAAGAATGACCTGTGTAAAAGCTCAAAGCAATTTCTTTATTGCTATTTGCTCAAAGACAGAGTCTTGTCAGACTAAAGCACACTCTGAATAACTATCTGATGAATGCTGAGAAGAAATTAAGGAGGATTCCCTTCTGTGCTGTGTCTTGTGCTGTTTCAAGGACTCCAGGCTGAGGTTTCTCTTTTCTTCTCCCTCCTGTAAATCAGCACCAGATTTCACCATAAGAAAGCAGAAAACTGCAACTTAGGCATCTGCAGTCCATACATGTTTCTGCTCCATTAAATTATTTATCTTTTTTTTTTGAAACAAATTTTATTAATTTTAAAGACAAACAACACATCATTAACCATTAAGTACATAAAACCTCTTAACATTATAAATTTTTACAAGTCGAATAAAACATTATTTTTATACAACATAATTCTAATTTATCCCATTTCCATATGGACACATAAATATCTTTCAGCAAATTTCTCATTATTTCTCTTTACTCTTATTCAATTTCATTTCTTTTCTATATTTATCCATTTTATAGTCATCATATTCATTTCTTTCTGACTTGTTTACAATTATTTTCATCTAACATTCCTCCAAGGTTTTATTGATTCTTTTTTTTTTTTATAAAAAACAAATTTTATTAGTTTTACAAAAAACACAATACACAAACATACAAAACACAAAACATAAACAAAACTAAAAGATCTTTTCTGAAGGTTGTCTGTTCCCGGGTTGAAACTCTTCACACAGACACAAATTCAAACATCATATTCATCCCATATATCCTTCCATATCTTATTATCATTTTCTTTCTTATATATATAAATAAAAACCATTTTTATCAGTTTTATAAAGACAATGCACAAAGAATCAAGGCATAACAGCTTATAAATTCTTTTCTAGGAAAAAATAATAATAAAAGACCAATAAAGCATAACAATTCCAAATTATAGTATCAATACTTCATATAGTATTAACTTCATATCTTATCCCTACTTCTCCTTTTCATCCAAATTATTTCTTATTAATTAAAATTTTATTGCCTTTTATCAATATACAAAATCCAAAAAACAAAACAAAACATATATATCCTTCCATATCTTATTACCATTTTCAACAACATTCTTTGTCTGTTCTATTTCCAATTATCCATTCCTCTTTTTTCTTTTACTATACTTCTCCTATACACCAATTGGAGTAACATCTATAACTCATTACCCTAACTTAAAAATACTTCGTATAGCAATTTTTCTTGGGATTCTGTTTAAAAGATTCTAAGATTACATAATGAATTTTATACTCTAAATACACATATAAAAAAACACAAACTTATGTACCCTCCAGAATCCCTCTTTTATCCTAAATTAAATTCACCCATTGTCTCTAAATAAACTTTTTTTCTTTAGGTCTTGCTTCCCCCCATTAAGGCTTCTCCTCCCCCCCTTTCTCTCTTGCTTATTCTTCTCCTTGCCCTTTTTACCCCTTTGTTTTTTCTCTTCGCTTTTCTTGCTCCTTTTCCTTTGCTTTCTAACCTTGCCTCCACCTTTTTGCTCATTTTTCTCTCTTTTGGTTGTTTTTATAATTCTTAAAATCCCCTTTTTCTTATCCTTTTTCTCCTCCTCTCCGGAAGGGACCCATTGTTCATCAAAGATGGCTTCTTCTTCCTCTTCTTCCTTGTCCCAGTCCTTCTGCTGCGTGATCAACTTTTCATAAGTACATAACGCCATTTCTAAGAATTGAAACAAAGTGCCCAAAGTATCTTCTTTTTTATATTTTTGATTTTCAATCTCTAGTTCATCCACAAACGATGCCATTATGAAAAGGGAAACTTTTTCCAAAACAACCACAAGTATTTTTAATCAAAGACAATCAAAAACAATTAAAAAAAAGTTCCAAAAGTTAATACTTTTCTTCCTTCTTCTCTTTCTCTTCTGGGGTTAATTTTTAATCAAAGAGGTCCAATTACCATATATCTTCCTTTGGGATTCTAGGCAATCTCCTCCTTTTTCAGCTTCTGCTCCAATTTTTTTTTCCTCTTCCTTCCCACTTGCAATGTCAATTTTAAATAATCAGAAATCCATACCTCCAACAAGGGTTTCCCAATTTCTTAAATTTTTCAATGTCCAATAATCCTTTTGTCTCTTAGCTTCAACTCTCAAAGCAATTCACTTTCAATGTCCAATATATCCAAATATTTCTGCTGTTTCCATGGGGTGGGAGAGTAAAGAAAAAAAAAAAAAAGTTCCCTTTAACAGCTTCTCCGCCGCTTTTCGCTCTTCTTAGGGATACAATGTATCCTCCAGCAATTCAAACAGCTCAGTTCCAGGCAATTTAAAAGATGTTACTTGACCCGGCTCAGACAAAACTTTCACTCTTCACACTTCCTCCAGCACAATCTTACCCGGTTGCTGGCTTCTTCGTGGCGGCCATTGCTGACCGCCGCTCCACCGCCTTGGGAAAAAGGGGTTTTTCCGGAGAAGGGGGGGTCTGCGACACCCCCACCTCCCTATCCGACTCCCCTCTCTCTTCAGCTGTCCCTACAGGGCAGCCATATCCCCCTGACCCATCTGGATCGGGGGTACCTCGACGGCTAGAACAGCAGGAATCGCGAGCTGTCGCGAATTCCTGCTGCCCCGAAGCCACGCGGAACCGGAAATGCATTAAATTATTTATCTTAATCCCATATCATATATGATGGACCAAGTTTACAGACCATTTAAGGAACTGACTTTTTAAAAATATATTTGGGAGCTTTTGGAACCATCAGTGTCTTCCTCTTATAAACCATCTCCAACAAGCCCAACATCGTCACACACAAGATTAGAGATGCCTTCATATGTTCTTCGTCTTCTATGATGCATCTGTATCTACAACTAACCACACTGTCTTGTCCCCTAATTCCAATTTCAATCCTACATTGGTTTAATGACTCCTCTCCATGCTTCTGATGCTTCTTTTCCATACTAGCAGGCTTGAAGACTTGCATTCCCATTGGTCCGGAAGAGCCGGGCCGTGATTGGATGTTATAGAAGACTCTTGATTGGCTTATATAGGGTTTGCCGTGATTGGGTAAAATCAAGTGCGGCAAACTCAAAAATCTGTCATTGGCTGCCTAGCCATGGCTGACTCTATAAAAAGAGCAGCCGCGGCTAGGGTTTTGTCTTAGAATCTATCTACCAAATAAAGAGCTGTTGTTCACTATTCAAGCCTCGTCTATCCATGGGACCCACCGACCATACTTAACACTGGCGATGAGGGTGGGATTCTGAGACAACAAGGCTAACTAGCACGTGGCAAACAGCGCAGAGACAACCAGTGAAATGACCAGCGGCGCCGCGCCACCCGCACCATTCAACCCAGCCAGCGAGGACTGGGAGTCCTACATTGATCATTTCCAAATGTTTTTGGAATCCAACAACTTAAAAGACACTAACGGCAGCAAGAAGCGAGCAGTATTTTTAATGCACTGCGGGCCCACTGTTTTCAAAATGGCCAAGGCACTAGCAAAGCCCGCAGATGTCAAGACAATGGATTGGGACAACCTAGCTCCCATCCTCCAAAACCATTATGCTCCAGCTGTACCAACTCTTATCCGAAGGCATGATTTCTATCAACGAGATCAGCATGAGGGCGAGAGCATCAGTGAGTTCATAGCTGACCTGAGGGACCTTGGGGGCTTGTGCGGATTCGCTAATTTGGATGAGGCCTTGCGAGACCGGGTCGTCCTCGGCCTGAAAGACCCAGCACTCCAAAGCAGATTGATGGCCAAGGGTGATATCTCCCTCACCGATGCCATAGCCGAAGCCACCACAGCCAAAGCTACCCATAAATCAGCGGCCTGAATGTGGCATTCAAACGGAGCTGACCTCCAAGCAACCAGCGAGGCAACTACCACACCAGAAAAACTCACAGCCTCAACCCACCATGGCGACATCAAATTCTCTTCTGACAGCAAAGAAGAAGAAATTCACAGACTACAATCAGAATGCGATCGGCGAGACCGGCAAGGTTGTAAGCCGGGGTACCAATGTGCCGGCTGCAGAGGAAATCACCCGCATTCTGAATGCAAGTTCCTAGATGCTATTTGCCATTTTGTGAAAAATGGGCATATCGCTAAAGTATGCTGCAATAAAATAAATTTTAGCCCCCGGCGTCGGGGAAACAGCCCGAGAAGACAAGATGGCACCCCCACCAAAAACCGGGACCACCAGACTGACAGCCAATGGATCCAGGACAGCTGAGCCAAGAGGTTCATCGATGCACCATGAAGAGAAGAAACGCACCAAACAGTCACCATCGGCCACGCCTCACCAATAGATGCACAAAAGATACGCATTGAGGTCGGTATCGGGAACCAACCATGCACCATGGAAGTAGACTCTGGTTCCTACCTCTCTATGGTCTCCTGGTGGACCATAAAGTGTCTAATACCCAGCATACACTGCCAAGAACTAAGCGACCAGAAATTAATTTTGAGAGATTATCAAGGGAACCGTATCCCAGTAGCAGGCATTGGACACTTCAAGATCTCTTTCAAAAACCATACCAACATTCTACCACTCACAATCGTTGATAAGGACTGCCCCAGCCTACTCAGGCTGCAATGGTTCACACCACTGGGGATCGAGATGGCAGGCATCAACCACACAGATGATGAAGACTGGGAAGTGATGCTCATATGGGACTTCCAAGAGGTCTTCGATTACACCTTAGGCAAGTACAAGGGTCCCCAATCTCCTTTAATCTTAGCTCTGACATCACTCCCATCCGCCTCAAACCACGCTGAGTGCCATTGGCACTCAAGCCTAAGATAGATGAGCAATTAAATAAGCTCATAGCGCAAGGTATATTAGAACCTATCGACCATGCCCGATGGGAAACACCAATTGTCACCCCCATCAAACCAGATGGCTCCCGGAGAATTTGTGGAGACTACAAAGCCACCCTCAACCATGCCCTGCAGTAGAGTGCCTACCCTGTGCCAGTAGTCCAGCAGCTCCTACACTCACTGGGGGGTGGCAGAATCTTTGCAAAGCTCAACCTGGCACAAGCCTATCAACAACTGCCGGTCGATGCTGAAACTGCCGAGACTCAGACAATCGTGACACATATAGGGGTCTTTAAATGCAACCGACTCCAATTTGGGGTCAGCGTCATGCCTGGGGTTTTCCAAAGCCTAATGGAAAGACTGCTTCAAGGAATTAAAGGAGTCGTACCCTATTTCGACGACGTCTTAGTAACAGCCCCCAATAAGAAACAATTGGAAAAATGACTGAGAGCAGTCCTACAAAAATTTAAAGACTCTGGCCTCAAGGTAAAAAAAGAGAAGTGCCAATTATGTACTGAAAGGGTTGAATTCCTTGGATACCTCTTAGACAAACAGGGAATTCACCCTACCGACAAAAAATTAAAAGCCATCAAATAAGCCTCCAGACCGAAAAATAAAACAGACCTCCAAGCATTCCTTGGACTCATTAATATCTATAATATTCTCCTACCCCAGAAGGTGACTGTCACGGAACCCTTGCATAGACTCCTGGATAAAAAGGCATCCTGGATCTGGGGCCGAGAGGAACATGCTTTTCGACAAATAAAAAACCTTTTGACTTCCGACGCAGTCCTCATTCAATATAATGAAACCCTGCTGCTGACTGTTACATGCAACGCATCACCTTTTGGGGTTGGGGCAATCCTCAGCCACACCTTGCCAAATGGAACAGAGGCTCCCATTGCATATTTTTCAAGAACCTTGTCCAAGCTGGAAAGGAACTACAGCCAGCTGGACAAAGAAGCCCTTGGCCATCATTTCCGCAGTAAAAAGATTCCACGAATACATTTATGGTAGGACATTTTCAATTATTATGGACCACAAACCCCTACTTGGCATTTTGGCTGGCAACAAACCTACTCCACACATCCTGTCACCTAGAATGACAAGATGGTCTGAATTTCTTGCCACTTATAATTACCAATTAATACATTGACCCGGCAAGTCTATCTCGCATGCCGATGCTTTAAGCAGATCCCCCCTACCAGATGTGCAAGATGACCCAGCATTCGCCTTATCAATTTTACAAATAGAGACAGTATCCACACCGCCATTGACCACGCAAGACATTGCCCACAAAACAAGGAGGGACAAACGCTTGGCACGAGTTCTCAGCTGGGTGAAAAGGGGTTGGCCTGAAAGTGAGAAAAATGAGCTTTTTAAACTGTTTAAAACCTGGCAAACTGAACTCTTTTCACAAAGGGGGTGTATCCTTTGGGGAGACCAGGTGGTAATACTGGAAACGTTACAAAAAACTGTTTTAGACATGCTGCACGATGGGCACCCTGGCATTGTACGCATGAAAGCCCTGGCTAGGAACTATGCTTGGTGGCCAGGCATGGACAAACAAATTGAAACCTGGGTCGCCGCTTGCAGCAGATGCCAATAAACCTGCTCAGCTTCCCCAAAAGCTCTACCGTTAGAATAGGAAACCCCCGGAGCCCTTGGTCCCGCATCCATATTGACTTTGCAGGGCCAACAAAAGAGCATACCTTCTTGATCACTGTTGATGCTTCCTTGAAATGGCTTGAAGTGAGCAAAATGAAAACAACCACCACATAAGCGGTCATCAAGAAATTAAACAAACTTTTCACCATGCATGGTCTGCCAGATGTGATAGTATCTGAAAATGGACCCCAATTTACCGCAGTGGCCTTTGAACAATACTTGGCAGACCATGGTATCTGGCACGCATTGGCATCGCCCACTCACCCGGTGGCGAATGGAAGAGCTGAACACATGGTTCAATTTACAAAAAAAAACCTCCAAAGAATTGAACATGGCAACATCCACAAGAAAATCACCAAAATGCTTCTAATACAACACATCATGCCCAACACCACTACCAACAAAAGCCTAGCAGAATTGCTCATGGGCAGAAAACTCTGGTCACCCCTAGATCGTCTGCACCCTACTTACACTCCAGAGAAACCCCTGGATCCACTAGCAAATACCGCGCCTTCAACGTAGGAGACACTGTTTTTGCTAAAAACTTTACCGGGGACCCACTATGAATTCCGGCAAAAATCACTCAGGTCACTAGCCCTCGTTTCTACCGACTCGAGACCACCGACGGGAGGTGCTGGAAATGGCATATTGACCAGCTCCGGTCCAGATTAGCCACCTGTCCCCTCACAGACTCTAACCAAGGAATCAGAGGGGGGGGGACCTCAAACTTAGAAAAAGAGCCACTATCTGTGCAAACAGAACACCCCATACACACATTAAATAAAAATCAAACATTAAACCAACAATACTTACCAGCTAACAGGGAACCGGGGCAGACGGGTGCTTCGCCTGGAAGCAGCAGCCGGACAAGCTCTACCAGCCCAGAGAATCCAGGCAGGAGCGAAAGAGCAAACGACTTGACCGACCCAGATACACCATGTGGGAATCGCAGCTATAGGCCCGGCTCACCCTTCCCGGCGGTTCCATTGAGAAGCTTGGGAGCAACGCGGAGCCTGTCCGAACCTGACGACGACCAGAGACATTATGAACTGCGCAAGTCAAGTAGGCAGGTCCAAAGACCCACTTACTTATATGACTACATTACCCTGCCCCTTGGACGGAACCAAGAGGGGAGGGGTGTTCCATACTAGCAGGCTTGAAGACCTGCATTCCCATTGGTCCGGAAGAGCCGGGCCGTGATTGGATGCTGTAGAACACTCTTGATTGGCTCGTATAGGGTTTGCCGCGATTGGGTAAAACCAAGTGTGGCAAACTCAAAAACCTGTCATTGGCTGCGTAGCCGCGGCCAGCTCTATACAAAGAGTAGCCGTGGCTAGGGTTTTTGTCCCAGAATCTATCTACCAAATAAAGAGCTGTTGTTCACTACTCGAGCCTCGTCAATCCATGGGACCCTCCGACCATACTTAACATAACCCATAGAAGCTTAAGTCTTTTGATAAAATGTTTTGGTTCTAAAAGGTGCTACCATATTCCTTCTCATTTTTGCCAATCATAAATGAACACGATTCTCCACCAGCAGTGTCAAAAAGAGTAATGATTGGCTGTATAGTCTTAAGGGTCTCCTTCCTAAAATATTCTATATCTACCTCTTCTATATTCTATAATCTACCTCTTCTATAGGAATCAAAAAATCAGTACCTTCACCCAATCCTAATTGGAATTCAGACATTCTAGCAGTTTCCTATGCAGAAGGTTTGCCCTATTGTGGATCCATAAATGAAACCAAAGGCTACTATTGTCCACAACAAAAGACTGAGCCTGCTTTTCTTCCTGTCTCACATTTAGCTGGAAGGTGCAGAGACAAAAAAAGGTTTTTCATATATATATCCTCAACTCTGTTCCACTGACTGAAAAATCTCCCTTCAAGATTGCCATCTAGGCAATGGCAAGAGACAGGTTGACACTCTGTGCATATCTCTGGAAATAATAAAGTGCTCTTTTTGAGCATTGCTTGAAATAAACACAGCAGGAAAAAGAAACCTCCATAGAGCCTTTAGGTACCGAGCAGTGATTTTAGCTATTATTTTTCTCTTTTATGGCTTTACCTTTTAAACTGTGTTTAGATCTTTGTTGTTGACTACTACCCTGTGGCCCTGGTCTGGCATTAAAACTGCACTGAAATACAGTGCATAAAAGTGCATGACCTATAAATGTGACGGATGGTAACAACACGGTTGAGCTGCAGCTAACTTACAAACCATCAAGTGAATTGAAAGGCCTTCATGCTCTTTGCGTGAAGTTCAATATAAAAATATGGGCAGTGCCTGGTTCCCTGCTATAGGCTGGGCCTGCTAACATAAGGGAACTATAAAACCCCTTTTTCATTCCTCTAGAATTCTAGAATGCAGGTGACATTATATACATTGCTTGCACGACTATGTGGTTTTGGCTTTGATTTTGTTTCATTTAAAATAAAACTCAGGAGAGACATATCAGCTCAACTCCCTCTTTCTCTACATTTTATAATATTAGAGATAGAAATAGATGAAGAGACAAAAATACAGATTGGCTGAATCTCTGCCTGATTAAAGAGATTTAATATACAAAATTGGCTTGATGGTTTAATAAATACCGAAAATTGGTGAGATATAGACACAAATGCATATGGATGTGTAAGGGAAGGCAAAGAATATAGCTTAATTACAGTTGGTTGGTTGATTGTTTGACTGACTTCCTTTATAGATTTCATAGTTATTATGATTGTAAACCAGAAATTCTTCTTTTCCAGAATACAGTTAACTTTTAAATATCATCACACTGATATTTCTTTCAATTTGTTAAGTACAGAGTATTAATTAGCATATTTCTTTTTCCTAGAACTTATTCTCTGGAAAATGTATATAAATTTGTAATTAGGAAGGGGGAGATTTGGTCATCATTTTAATACAACTGTACTTAAGGTTGCACTTTGGGACCAATATGGAGCCCAAATTCAGTTAGCCTTGGAAGGAAGTCAGTCAAACAATCAACCAACCAACTGTAATTAAGCTATATTCTCTGCCTTCCCTTACACATCCATATGCATTTGTGTCTATATCTCACCAATTTTTCGGTATTTATTAAACCATCAAGCCAATTTTGTATATTAAATCTCTTTAATCAGGCAGAGATTCCAGGTATGCGGTTTAAAATATTTCTATATAATAGGAAATAGTTTGAGCTCTCCTTTCTAGGGCCCAAGGAAGCTTCTGCTCATGAAGAAGGCAGACCTTGTCCTTTTTCACAAACTCTGCCAGTTTAAAAGACAGCAGTTCACACCCACTTGACCTATGTGGTTGCAACAACTTGAAGCAAGACAGCCAGCTTGCGATCCCTCCTGGGCACTGTAAAGGTCTAGTTTACTGAAGACTGACAGGTTACCTGGATGTTTGCAAGTATGAGCACATTAATCTGCCTGACACCTAAGTGTCCATCTTTGGCATTATCAAGTCAACAGGAACATGGAAGGCAGTCTTGGATATTTGTACTTTAGCAGCACAAAAGACACCTACGTGTTTTGCCAAGGGATGTAAACTGTAGTTGCTCTTCTAGGCTGCACTCCCAAACAGACTTCAATATATGTTATACTAGAGTTTAAAGCCACCATTAACACTGTACAAAAGCTTGGGTTTATATATATATATATATATATAGGAAAAGTACAGTGTCAGAATCCTCCATTCCCAAGGAGAAGAACCTGGTGAATGAGGCTCCTGTGGAGAGATGACTCCAGGTAAATGTACCAATTGTGGTTCCTACTTCATCTTCATGCTGAGACCCATATTCTTCATGTTCCTGTAATTGTGTTGTTTACTCACCCTGCTGTCTGTTTATGTATCAGCTTTGCTTTGCCCGGAGGGGAAGAAATAGCAGCAGTGATGAAAAAAATGGAGGAAGGAGGGTTTCTGCTCCTATCTGTGGCAGCTCTTAGAAGCCGTCAGCGTTATGGGAACCTCCAGGCATTCTCACCATGTGGAGTCTTGTTCACAGATTTCTCTGCAAAGCAGCCTGCAGCCATGGGCAATAACACAGCAGTGCAGCCATGTAAAGCTCTATCTAACTATTGGAAAGTCTCAGGAAAATGATGTCAAACCACATGTTGATCTGAGATCACCCAAAGTTTGGGCCAATTCTGGCATGTAGCCTCTGGCATGTCCAAAGCCTGAGCTACTTGCCAAGCTTGTCATGCACATTGTTGTCTGACAGAACATCAAGAATTCTGAATGCATGGACTTCTAAAATATGTTCAGGATGAAACAACATAAAAAGTTCATGTTATCTCTGATGTCTCTTTCAGGTCTGCAGCAAAAGAGGAGAATGCCAAATAGAATGCAAGATGATCCTTGACCTACGACTACAGTTGAGCCCAAAATTTCCATTGCTAAGCAAATCAGTTGTTCAGTGAGTTTTCCCCCCCCCCTTTGTGACTTTTCTTACTGCATTTGTTAAGTGAATCACTGCAGATGTTAAGTTAGTAACATGGTTGTAAAGTGAATCTGACTTTCCCATTGACTTTGCTTGTCAGAAGGTTGCAAAAGGGGATCACACATGACTCCAGGGCACCACAACCATCATAAATACATGCTGGGTAACCTGTGTCCAAATTTTGATCACATGACTATGAGGATGTTATAATGGTCATAAGCGTGAAAAACAGTTGTAAGCCACTTTTTTCAGTGGTTGTAAGTTAAGAGCTATCTGTAATGGTAGCAATAGCAGTAGCACTTAGACTTATATACCGCTTCACAGGGCTTTTACAGCCCTCTCAAAGCAGTTAACAGAGTCAGCATATTGACCCCAACAACAATCTGGGTCCTCATTTTACCCACGTCAGAAGGATGGAAGGCTGAGTCAACCTTGAGCCTGGTGAGAATCGAATTGCTGAACTGCTTGCAGTTGGCAGTCAGTAGATGTAACCTGCAAACCAGGAGAAAAATTGTAATTTATTTATTTATTTATTTATTTATTTATTTATTTATTTATTTATTTATTTATTTATTACATAGATACAAATTATATTAAAAGTCCATTGAGTTTGGGCAACCAATAAATTGAAATAAATAAATATAATTCTGTAGCACATCCCTGCTCCAAAAGCAACTGGTTTAAGCCTGGATTTTCACTCTCCAATTTTCTTCATCAGCCTCAAGTAGACTTGGATGCCTGGGGAGCAGAAGTGAAGAGGAAAAACAATACACACATTTTAATGCACATTTTTAACATAATTTAAGTGGCTTTCTAAACTACTGAATAACTCTCCTGTGCATTATGTCCGTAATAATAACATGTGTTTTGACTAGTTGTCAAGCTCTCTGGAAAGATCTGAACAAACCAGGGGCAAAATAAAGGAACTGTTATACAAAGTAAGCCCTATTTATAGAACTAGCATGTAAACTCAGTTATATCAAAGGAAACCTAATGCAACATTTAAGCTAGTTTTTCAACAAAATATCAATATTAAGTAACAGGGGATATTTTTTATATGCACACATGGCATTCTGTTATTTCTTCACCTAACTTTCAGGCAACAAGCTGAAGATTAGTTACATGTCAATTCTCATGCATAACTTCAACCTTAGCCAACCTCTACTGAGTCAATCAGAATCCACAGGTACATATGAATCGTTAGTGCAAAGTTTTTAAGGTGGCATACAAACATTTGAAATGAATAAAATAAAAACAGCACCTGCTGTCACAATCATCTTTATATACTTCAACATAGAAATGAAATTCATAACTTTTTCATGAAAGTAGTATAGGAAGAGAAACCTAATTACTGAATTGAGAACAATTATATAACAATATATTTGGCACATAGTAGAACAGTCATGTAGCACGGGATCTCCAACCTTGACAACTTTAAGACTTGAGGATTTCAAGTCTTAAACTTGTCAGCTCCCAGAATTCTTCATGGTTGGCTGAGGAATTCTGGGAGTTGAAGTCCACAAGTCTTCAAGTTGCCAAGGTTGGAGAACCCTGATGTAGCACAAGGAAGGATACATCAGTGTTACTGAAAAAGCTACCATTTGGGTTGAATACATAAATAAATCAAACTATGGAAACAATGCTGTTTATGGAAAGAGCCTACTAATGCAATGTTCTACATTATCTGTAATGTACACTCATTATTTGAACAGCTTCTCCTGCATTCTAGTGGAAACATATTGAAAGCAAGCAAAAGTTCTGATCTCATTGGTATAATTCAAGGGTTGCTATGAAGTCCATGGAAGGCAGAAGTTATGCTAAATAGTTAAATTGTAGAATGCAGGAATAAATGTCCTAAAGATAGGTAAACCTGGATAAAAAAATCTGGAAATAATAGGAGGTTCTTCTTACATTTTCTAGCTCCACTTTATAACTTAACCAACCCCAGCTTCTAAAAGTCATGTAGTAATAGGTGGTGTTATGAACTAATAAAACACTTAAATAAATTTTATCAAAAGCTTTAGAAAATAGCAGGGTTCTAGCCCTGATTGGCCGATAATAGCGATATTGGATTGGTCCGTTCAGGAGAATCTGATTGGCTGTTAATGAGCCACTCTCATTGCTTAAGGGGGTTAACATTCCACGTCTCTTATTGGTTACTAGAGCAGCAGCTTGCCTATAAAAGGGCTGATGTTGCTCTTGGGTTTTGCTCTGTTCAGAATGATTAATAAAGAGTTGAAGTTCACTGTTCACCGTCTCGTCTCCGTTCCTTGCACCCATGTGCAGAACTTAACAGGTGGGATAGAATAAAATAAAAAGGAAATAGTTCTCAGGAAAAAGCAGAGAATTTTCTAATCCTAACCCAACATATCTTGGGCCCCAACTCTGGGTGCAGTAAAACAGAAAAATTAGAGTGAGGAAAGAAGAAAATGAAGAAAGCAGTGCATTAGGAAACCAGATGCAGTGGAATCTCATTAGAAAGACCTCACTCAGAAATAAGCAAGAGTTAGAAAGGAGACAGTACAAATCTTTGGCCAAAACGTTTGATAGCTTGGCCAATGAAGAGCAAAAAGACAAGAGTCACCCAGAGTAAATCAAGACTTTAATAGCCACAGGGAGATAAAATGACTGGATTCAGATGACCCTGATGGAAAGAAAGATGCCAGCAAGAGAATGAAAGAAATACAGTTCTGTGGACTTGGAGATGGGACAGGTGTTGTCAAGGAATTGCACAGCAAGTTTGTGTTAATGTCTCTGACTTCACATGGACAGCTGTCACCATCCAGAAAGAAAGAACACAAGATAATCAGAAATGCATGAGGTAAATTAAAGAGTATCCAGAGCACGCAGAAGAAAAGGGTGGGAAAAAAAGGGAAACTCCCTCTTTGTACTTTGTACTTACAGCAACCAATCATAGCATAGTCTCATGCCTGAGTCAGCACTCTAACTAATCAGTTACAACTGTGTGTTCTGGCCTATTGTGCACTTTACTGTTTGAGCAACTAAATTCAATACCCTAACAGGTGTGTTGAGGTAGTTGCCAAGGATTATTTCTTTACAGAACTCTTTCTTGATTCGTACATGTTACAAACTCTTCCTAAATTAATGAAATCATATTACATTGTAATGTGGAAAATTAAGAATAATGTAAGAAAAATGAACATTTCAAAACAATTCAGGAGCAAAAGCCAGCTATCTTTGACTTTTCAGTTCAAGTTCTTTATTTCTTCAAAAACAACTATACCAGTAATGTTCACCACAAAAATGTCTTTCTTTCAGGCACATACTGCCTCAGAGCAAAAGTGTTGGGATGTTTCCTCAGCTGTAAGTGCTCTCAAGCAGAGTAAACATGGACAGGATTGTAGCATTATTTTCAGGCAGTATTAACTCTATTACCTTATCTACCAAGCTTCCTTTTTCAATGAATCTTTTAGAACCATGGATCTTTTTTCCCCTTTTTGTACAATAATTATGAGAGCAACCTAATATTTCTTTAATTTGCCGTGCTATTAACTCTAAAGGTATGCTTGACTGCTAAACTGACATGTCCTTATCACTTGGGTATTCTGTGTTCTTTCATCTTCCTAATGGATGTTATTGCATAGACATCTGAAGCCTACCTGAGTTCAATCTTTTAAATTTTAATTCACTTTACATTTAGGCCAATCCTAAGTAAATACCATTTAGGTACCTAGTATTCCGTAGTCCCTAAGGTTGTGTTTTTATTTTAGTGAAGCCATTTTGGAACATGAGAGAAAAGTGGGGCCAGAGGTGCAGAGGGAATGAAAGGCTCCATGTTTGACCAAGTAAGATTTGTCAGGTCTATTCCTTAACAGATATTTCGATGATGGAAACAATGATTTTCCAAAATTCAAATGTTTTATTAGCCTGTGCAAATTGTCCTTGGAATTCCACCTCTAATTTATATGGGGACAAATATTTTTAATGTAAATTAGGAATCCATAAGAATTTATTTAAAATAATAAACCGTGAGTGATACATATAAATAATAAAATAACAGAGTTGGAAGAAACTGTTCTGTACGCTCATTTGCATTCTTGAAACCCCGCGCTTTGATTGGCCAAAGCGCGGGGTGATCTGATTGGTTTAGTGAGCTGCGCTGATTGGCCCGCTGAGAATTTCCCGCAATTGGTGGAAACGAATCACGGGAGATTCAAAGTGGTGCCATTGGCCGCGGCCGCCGCGGCTTGAGAATAAAAAGCCGCTGTTTTTCCCTTGGAGCCAGATCGGTTCCGGGGACTAAATAAAGAGCTTAAACTCTAGTCACCGCCTCCTTGCCGACGGACATGACACTGGCGACGAAGGTGGGATCCCGAGTCTGAACCCCATCGAGCACATGTCCGACGGAAGCAAGACCAACGAGATGGCCAGCATCACTCTGCCTGCGTCCTTTAATCCCGCTAGCGAGGACTGGGAATCCTACACGGACAGATTCCGCATGTTCCTCAAATGCAGCGACATGAAGGATGTCACCGGGCCAAAAAAACGAGCCGTCTTCCTGAGACACTGCGAGCCCGCAGTGTTCAAGATGGTGAAAGCCCTAGCGAAACCCGCTGATGTCACAGGGATGGACTGGGCCGACCTCGAACCTTTGCTCCGCAAACACTACGCCCCCACCGTGCCCACCCTCATCAGGCGGCACGAGTTCTACCGGCGGGACAAGAGACTGGGCGAAAGCCCCAGCGATTTTGTTGCAGAGCTGCGGAACCTAGGAGGCATCTGCGGATTCTCCAACATGGACGAGGCCCTATGGGACCGAGTCGTGCTCGGACTTCGGGATCCAGTCCTACAGAGTCGGCTGATGGCCAAAGGCGACATCGCCATTGCTGACACCATCGCTGAAGCCACCGCAGCCGAGGCCACCCGGCAGTCAGCGAACCGCATGCGGAGATTGGATGCAGGGGACCTCACCGGGACCACCAACCCTGGACGGGTGACCGAGGCCCAACTGGAAGCAAGTCACCGCGAGACCACCACCCACCATGGTGAATTCCACTCCGCCTCCGACACTTCGGACGAGGAGGAGGAAATCCACCGGCTCCAGGCAGGACGTGACCAGTGCAGTCAGCGGGGTCGTAAGTCGGGGACCGCGTGTGCCAGTTGCGGAGATGACCACCCTAGATCTGAGAGCCGTTTCTTCAATGCAGTCTGCCACCACTGCAACAAAAAAGGTCACATCGCCCGCGTCTGCTGATTAAAGAAAGTCTACAGCCCCAGACGGTGGGACCACAGCAAGTGGAGATGGGACAACACACACCCCAGAACCAGAGATCGCCCAGCCAACAGCCAATGGGACCAGAGCGGGCAAACCCGACGAGGTGGCGAGACCCGGCGGAAGGAGGAAACCCACCAGACGGTCATCATCGGCCACGCATCAACCACTGATGCCCAAAAATTCTACGTGGAGGTAGGCATTGAAGGCGAGCCATGCAAAATGGAGGTGGACTCCGGGTCCTACCTCTCCATGGTCGCCTGGCAAGAGATCAAATGCTTGGTGCCTACCATCCAAAAGAAGGGACTGGAGAACCAAAGAACTAATCATCAAAGACTACCAGGGAAACCGCATCCCGGTCGTTGGAACTGGACAATTCAAATTGACATTTAAGGGCTGCACTGCAAAGCTTCCCCTGACGATCGTGGACCGAGACCGACCCAGCCTTTTGGGACTGCAATGGTTCGCACCACTCAGCATCGAAGTCACGGGTATCAACCACATCACCAAGACCGATTGGGAGCAACAACTGGCACGGGACTTCCAGGAAGTGTTCGACAGCACCCTAGGCAAGTACCGAGGGCCCCCCATCTCCTTCAGCCTAGGCCCTAACATTCCCCCAAGACGCCTAAAACCAAGGTGGGTACCTTTTGCACTCAGGCCAAAAATTGACGAGCAAATTGACAAGCTTGTCAAGCAAGGCGTCCTACAACCAATTGACCATGCCCGGTGGGAGACCCCAATAGTCACCCCAGTCAAGCTCGATGGGTTGGTGAGAATCTGCGGGGACTATAAGGCCACCCTAAATTGCGCCTTGCAACAAAGCACCTACCCCGTCCCAGTAGTGCAGCATCTTCTACACTCACTGGGGGGAGGCAAGGTTTTTGCGAAACTCGACCTGGCCCAAGCATACCAACAGCTGCCGGTTGACGAAGAAACTGCGGAAGCGCAAACCATAGTCACACACCGGGGAGCTTTCCGATGTAACCGACTGCAGTTCAGAGTCAGCGTGGCGCATGGAATTTTCCAGAGCCTCATGGAGAGACTCTTGCATGGCATCAAGGGGGTGGTGCCCTACTTCAATGATGTGCTGGTGTTGGCAACCAACCAGTGAGAACTAGAGGGTCGGCTGAGGGAGGTGTTAACCAAATTCAAGGAAACCGGGCTAAAGGTGAAGAGGGAAAAGTGCCAACTTTACACAGAGTGGGTCGAGTTCCTGGGGTACCTCTTAGACCAGCACAGCATCCACCCAACTGCAAACAAAATCAGAGCCATTCTGCAAACAAAATCAGAGCCAAAATCACACCCAGGACTAAAACGGAACTGCAGGCATTTCTGGGACTGCTTAATTTTTACAATGTTTTCCTGCCCCAAAAGGCGACCGCGGCGGAGCCTTTGCATAGGCTCTTGGACAAGGCGGCTACCTGGACTTGGGGAAAATGCGAGGAAGCCACCTTCAGGAAAACCAAGGACCTGCTCACCTCAGATGCCATCCTCATCCAATACAATGAGACCCTACCACTCGCCGTCACATGCGACGCCTCATCCTTTGGCGTCGGCACCATCCTCAGCCACACAATCCCGGATGGAAGAGAAGCACCCATCGCTTTCTTCTCCAGGACACTCACCAAACCAGAGTGGAACCATAGCCAGCTGGACAAGGAGGCCCTAGCCATCGTCGCAGCAGTGAAGAGGTTCCACGAGTACCTCTACGGCCGCATGTTCACAATCATCACAGACCACAAGCCATTGCTGGGCATCCTGGCAGGGAACCGGGCCACCCCGAACATTTTATCTCCCAGGATGACAAGGTGGTCCAAATTCCTTGCTGCCTATAGCTACCGGCTCACACACCGACCCGGTAAGACTATCACACATGCAGATGCTTTGAGCCGCGAGCCGCTACCCAATCTAGACACCGACCCAGCACCCACGATGAGCGCCCTCAGCATAGAGACTCTGCCCGATCTACCCATAACCGCGTCAGACATTGCCCGAGAAACCAATAAAGACAAACGTCTGGTGCGGGTGTTACATTGAGTAGAGAAAGGGTGGCCAGAAAAGGACAACGACGAAGCATTCAAAACATTCCAGAACCGGCAAACGGAACTCTCATTGCAAAAAGGGTGTGTACTGTGGGGGGATAGGGTGGTTATCCTGGAAAAACTGCAAGGGAAGGTATTGGAATTGTTACACAAGGGGCACCCGGGCATAGTTAGAACAAAAGCCCTGGCCAGGAGTTACACTTGGTGGCCAGGGATGGATAAACAAATCGAGGCTTGGGTGGCAAGGTGTCAACGCTGCCAAGAAACCAGACCAAGCCCTTCCACGGCACCAATCCTACAATGGGAAACTCCCAGGGGACCTTGGTCTAGGGTCCACATAGACTTTGCCGGGCCCACCAAGGGACATACATTCCTCGTAACTGTAGATGCTTACTCCAACTGGTTGGAGATAAGCAACATGAAATCCACCACCACAGAGGCCGTGACCAAGGAACTTTGGAAACTATTTGCAACACACGGCCTCCCAGATGTCATCGTGTTGGACAATGGGCCCCAATTCACCTTGCTGGAATTTGAAAAATTCCTAGCGGAACGGGGCATACGACACGCACTGACAGCTCCTGTGCATCCAGCGGCGAACGGAAGGGCGGAACGGATGGTTCAATTTACGAAAAAAACCATCCAGAAAATCAAACATGGGGAAATCCAAGACAAAATAAATAAAATGCTTTTTATACAACATATAACCCCGAACACGACAACGAACAAAAGCCCGGCAGAGCTACTAATGGGGAGGAAAATAAGGTCCCCACTCGATAGACTGCACCCCACATACAACCCGGAAAAACCCCCAAACTCCTCCAGCAAGCACCGATCCTTTGCACCAGGTGACGCCGTCTATGCAAAAAACCTAACCAGAGACCTACTATGGGTACCAGCAACCATAACCCAACTGACAGGTCCCCGCTCGTACCGGCTGCAAACAACCGACGGATGAGCGTGGAAACGCCACATCGATCAAATAAGATCGAGAACAGCCACGAGAAACACAACCGACATGCAACCAGACATAAACAATCCCCTTAACACAAGCCAAGAGGGGAGGGAATACCCCGGGAACCAAAACCCAGAAGAAACGAACCAGCCATACTCACCAGCAAGCAGCCAGCTCAGAACCTCACCAGGGAGAAGCAGCCAGGCCAGCTCAACCAGCCCAGAAAGACCAGGCAGGAGCGGCGAAAACTGCAGCTCAACCAGCCCGGGTAAACTGGGAGGGAGCTGCGACGAGCGGCCCGGCAAGGCCTTCCAGGCGGTTCCATCAACGAGGCCGAGAGACACCGAGAACCCGACCGAACCGGCCGGGAGCCAACCAACGACTGACCTGCGCAAGTCCAGTAGGCAAGTGCGGAGCCCCGCCTACTTACGGGACTACGTTACGTAGGACCAAACCAAGAGGGGGAGGGGTGTTCTGTATGCTCATTTGCATTCTTGAAACCCCACGCTTTGATTGGCCAAAGCGCGGGGCAATCTGATTGGTTTAGTGAGCCGCACTGATTGGCCCGCTGAGAATCTCCCGCGATTGGTGGAAATGAATCGCGGGAGATTCAAAGTGGTGCCATTGGCCGTGGCCGCCGCGGCTTGAGAATAAAAAGCTGCTGTTTTTCCCTCGGAGCTAGATCGGTTCCAGGGACTAAATAAAGAGCTGAAACCCTAGTCACCGCCTCCTGGTCTCCTTGCCGACGGACACGACAGAAACCTTTGAGGTTTTCTAGTTCAACCTTCCATGCTCAAGCAAGAAAGCCTATTCCATTTCAGGCAAATGGCTGACCAATCTCTACTTAAAATCTTCCAGTGTTGGAGCACTCACAACTTTTGGAGGCAAGCCATTACACTGATTAATTGTTTGGTCATTTCTGCTTATTTCTTGTTTAGTTTCCACCCATTGCTTCTTGTCCTGCCCTCAGGTGCTTTGGAGAATAGCTTGACTCCCTTTTCTTTGTGGTAGCTCCTTAGATATTGAAACACTGCTATCATGCCACCCCTGGTCCTTCTTTCCTGCTATCATGTCACCCCTGGTCCTAACTAGACATACCCAATTCCAGCAACCATTCTTCATATGTTTTAGCCTCCAGTCCCCTAAAACTGAAAAAATGATAAAGAATCTGCAAAATAAAGGCAGGAAAGGCAGGAGGAGGGAGAGAGTGGGGAAAAAAAAGAGCCTCTGAATGAAAATCATAAGGAAGTGTGCTGAGAATGAACTAAACCCAAGTCTAAGCAGACAAAGATTACCCAAAACTGTTGGAGAGCTTGCATTGTTGTGCTTGCTTGTTTCATTGATATATTTCTTGTTTTACCTTCAGAGGATCAAATTGGTGTATACAGTATTTTGCCTCTTTTTTATTCCCCACACACCAATGTCCCAAAGTAAGTTAGACTAAGACTGCCCAAACTCACTCAATGAGCTTCCCTGAGTAAAGATAGATTGGAACTTGAGTTACCTTAGCCCTAGACCAAAACTCTGATCGTTGTGTTACTTTGGTTGTTCCTGTTCATTTCTATCAGCTATTTGCTACCTCTTGTTTATACAGGATGCTTGCCTAGAAAACCTCCGTAGGCTTTACATGCTTAAATTGGTTTATTCTTTTCTTACCTCAGGATGCAGATTACTTTCACATGGCTGAAGTTATTGAGAATTATAGGCCAATGAACACACTGATGCAGAAAATCTTCATGTTCAAGGTAAGCATCCTACCACCATACTAGACAAGATAGACATAAGTTGTCTTTGTGCTGGACTGGGGACCAGGTGAGGAGGCCAGCATGTATTTCTATTCTTCAGAAACTGTTACCAATAAAACAGGAAGGGCAGATTAGCTGGTTTTATGCAGCTGAAAAATGGCATAAGGTAGGGCTGGACAACTTCTTTTAGGGTAAAAAGATCATTCAATCAGTCAGTCAGTCATTTATTCATTTAAATTTGTTGTGGCTGCCCAACTCCAGCGGATTCTGGATTCTGGATAGTGCACAAAACCATGTGCTATGCTTGAAGGATCTATCAGCAAAATGAATTGTCAGCATACTGAGATGCAGTGAAGAGCTTTTGGGATTTACCCTCATTAATATATCCAAATACTCATGTACACTTGGCTGCAGAGACTGCTGTAGAAAGAAAATTATTTCCACATACAATTTTAAGTTTCCCTTGCCGCTAAGAGCAATGGCAAAGAATTATCATCCTTCAAATTTTCAGTGACTTCAATAAATGAGCTTTTTCAGTAAGATGCTGTAGTCAAGTCATGGAAAGAATTCTCATCCTTGAGAAATTCTGAGAAAATCTTTCCTTTTCTTGAGAAAAAAAATGAGAAATCAAATTGTAAAAGGTCCAGTTTTAGCTGAAACTGCCATCACCATTGGTAATTTCTCAAAAGCCATTTTTTCCACAAGGACCAGCAATCACAAGTCATGTTGGTTTGAAACCCAGTGGAACTGAGTCTCTTCAAAGCTTTTTAATCTAAAAGCCCATCTAACATAAAAGCTTTGGCGTTGAGTTTCTAGAAGTTTAGCAAATGGTACATGTACATCAGGAGAAGAGTAGTTAGTTGGAAAGAGGGGAGGAGATTTGTGTTCACATGATTTAGTTATTCAGACAGCTGGTGGCAAGGTAGGTATTTTACTTATGTGTGTGAACAAATTTCAGAGATTTCTGCTGAGCTGGATAGCAAAGTAACTCCACATGCGAGCAAGATGCCATTTTTATTGCATTTATTGAGAGTAACATGTAAGTAAGAGACATAATTTGTTTTGACAAGGGTGGTAGCATAGCTGCTTAAATGAACCAAGGTGGACAATGTATCAGAAGATTCAAAAGCAAACTGACACTTATAGTACTGTTAATGCTGTGAAAGATCAGTTGCCTCCTGCGCCAAGAATCATGCCTTTATTTCCAAGGAGAAAATAGGGTATTTGTGTGTGTGTGTTTCCTGTCTTTTTTTCAATGGAACTGTGGTTTTGGGGGTTGTCTAATTATATTATGGTCTCTGAGACAAAGCCTCTAATCTTGCGAGTATGTCAACATCCTGTGGAGAATTATATTACTGTGGCAGAATTGTTCTCAAGAAAGGAGTAGTCCTTCCTTAGTTTTTCTACTTGGATAATTGAAATTCCCATGCTGCTAGTGTTCTCGACTTTACTTATCTCTATAAACATTTCCTGATCCTGCCCTGCAGGCATATCACAGTCTTCTAAGATCAGGTTTTTGTTATCATTCCTATTTCCCATTCAGGCCAAACTATCTTTGCACATGGAATGTCAGTTATGTATAGCCTTCCCCCTCTCGATATGCCTTCAGTCAATTTATCCATACTGCCATCCTTCCCATTTCCTGTTAACTCTGTCTTCTTAGTTGCTCATTCCTGATGAGAGTTTCTGTTAAGCTAATTAAAAGGGCTTCTCCTCCCCCACCACCTTTTTTGTATATTCATAGGCAGGCTAACTTTTTTTTTCTTTCATGTAAGCCACTGAAATTTTCATATCTGTCTGTTTCTCTCTGTGTAGATAGATGATAGATTAAAGAGAAAGAGAGGATATATGTATATATATAAAGTCTGGAGTGCAGAGATTAGCAAAACTTTGGAATTATCCACAAAGCAACTACTCATTCAGTATGCAATCTTCTAGCTAAATTGGATTGAATATGTTATGCTATATTTTATTCATTTTGTCAAGTATTTTAAGTGAAACAATAGCAGTTTGGTATAATGCTTAAAGCAACAGGCTAGAAACCAGGAGATTGTAAATTCTAGGTCCCACCTTAAACAAGAAGCCCACTGAATGACTTTGGGCCACTCTCACTCAGCCGTAGAAAGAAGGAGACAAGGGGAAACCATTTCTGAAAAAAAGCTTTGCTAAGAAAAATGCAGGGACTTGTAGTCTCTAAGAACTGCACACAGTTGAATGGGAGAAAAGAAAGTGAAATAAAAATGCCTTGCTTGTGGGAAATAATAATGGTTTCTTGCCCTCCATTCCACCCTAGAAGTTGTTTCAGAATAGATCAATTTAGCATGTAAACAACAGAAAGTTGTTGTTTTGATTATCTCTAATATGAAAATTTGCTTGCAAAGATTTCAAAATTAGAGAAAAAAAAACATGAATACAGCTTTGTTACTGCATTATGTGCTCCAAATGTTGCAAATGTTGTTTTGTAAACTCATCTATGATGAGTTCTTTTATGCAGCCCAAAAAAGATAAAAAATATATTTGCAGCTCTTTCAGCAAAAATATGAACTGCTTTGCTGCTGTGTAAACAAGCTATGTAGAAGACATTAAGGATATGACGCTTTTCCTGGCAAGTACATAAAAGTGATGGGAAATGCTTCATTTACTTTATTCCCATGTTCTGTATCAAGTGCTCAATTCAACTAACTATTTTGATATTACAAAACAATATGGCCACAGGCCAAACTTTCCCCACTAAACTTGTATCCAGTCACCATTTCTGATTCATTCAATACTAAACTCTCAGCGAAATGAGCTAGAAGCCTTAGGGACTCTCCAAACATATTAATTTGCTAGTTATGATTCCACAAATATACAGAGACAGCTCCACTTACAACTTTGGACCATTCAGCTTTCAGGAGCAGTGAAGGTAATAGTGAGATCTCTGTAGAACTGGGCAGCTTTACAACAGCTGTAAGAATAATTTCCGGAGGAAGCTTCCCATAGTGATTGCTTTGACACATTGTGTTATGCTCAGATACTGAACCATGAAAATGCAGCATTTACCAGAGATCGCTATAGTTTATAACTGTGCAGGATTAGTTTCAGAGCTAAGCCATTAGTAATAATCAGTATCTACTATGTGCCATAGGATATAAAGAGAATTACAGAAGAAAATTAAGTTCCTTACACTCAAGAAGATGGAGCACATGGGACGATGAGAGGCAAAGTAGCATTTTGTCACGTGAAACAAACAGAATCAATGTAATCAGTGGGTGAGAGGATGTGTGTTGCCATTTGTTATACTACAGGAAGGAAAGCTGCCTCATAAGAGACTTACAGAAAGCTGAAAAAAGGAATTACTCAGAACAGGTTCAAATAATATAAAATAGACATCAGTGACATTTTATTACATATCAGATTGACTGACTCTCCTGGAAGGATTGGGGGGGAGGAATTATCCCATGTTTTCACTATGAAATTTTTACCTCCAATGAATATGACGTCAAATTTTACTTTATCACCACCTGATGTATATAATAGGTAATGCACAGGTTATAAAGTAAATACTGTATGGATCAGAGGAAAACAAAAAGGCTATTTTTTTTTTTAAAGGTACTAGTTTTGTACATATGTAGTTGTTGTCATGGGTTTTTCCCTTGAGTGTGTAATCCAGTTGCTTTGTCTCAAAGCATGCATATTGTCCTGGTGAGGGATATGGTGGTGCAGAGGTTTAATGACACTGGGTGTTACTGCCAGCACTCCAGTTCACGTCTAGCTCCATAGGACAGAGTGAGCTCCCATCTCTTGTCCTTAGCTCCTGCCTACCTACCCATTTGAAAGCAACATTTGCAAATAGATAAATAGGTGCCACCTCTTCAGTTAGTGGGAAATGCTGGGTTCTATGCATGGAACTGGAACCGGTGCTGGATCTGCCCAGATGTGATCGGCAGAGGATCAGTGGAGGAAAACCGGCTTCATCTGAGAACCTGCAGGCCAGCTGGTATCAAAGTTTGCCCTCTTGTTGTGCACCAGTGCAACAAACAGATTAGCAATTGTTGGCTGCCAGGACTTCTACTTTGTGCATAACATTGTAGCCTCCCTAGCCTTGCATATGCCATACCCTAAATAAATAAATCTCCAGGAGAAAGCAGCTGATTTAAAAGGTTTAAAAGGACAATTGTTACAAATGACTGTTGCTGACACCTGTGCTACTTCCATTGTTAAGTTTCTAAGTGCGTACAATATTTTCCAAGTACAACTTTCTTGGGAAATGGGTAGTGGATAGAATAGTAAAATGATGGAGTGTCTCAAGCCGGGGCAATGGTAGCAGTATAAAGTAGCAGAAGAAGAAGGGAAAGAAGATGCTAGAAAAAGTGGTCTGGAAATGCTGGCATTGAATAAAGCAGTGAGAAGGGTGATGCATACCAACTTCATTCTATTTGCCCCATAAAAGCATACTGAGATCCCTCCAAATTTAGCCAGAGTCAAAACCCAGAACCAGATTTATTTCCAGATTTTGTTTCTGTTCAGTTGCAATTGACCTGGACTGACCAACAGAACTTCTGATGCATAATGGCCTGTTCCAGGATCCAAATAACCACGTTTGATGTACAACCTGTTTTATTCCCAAACTTGGTGAAACAAAACCTTCTTCCTTGTTCCACACTTTTGTGAAAAAGCTCTTGAGTTTTAGCATCTAAACTTTCCTGCATGCATGAATGTTCTATCATTCGAACAAAGCAGACTTGAGACCGGAGTTGAGTTCAGCTCTTTATTCAATAACCAAGTAACTTCAACTAAAGTCGAGCTGCGGCAGCCCTTTTTATAACGTTTATTTAAAATGGTGTTTATTTAAAATTCCCGCCGTTAAAGGAAGCCAGTAATATGATAATTGTTTGGAGTAAACCTCTCTTTGCAGAAGTGTCAAGGTGATTAGAGATTCCCCACTAAATTTTACCAGATTTTAAGGCAAGAAGACTTCATACAAGCCACTGAAAAAACTATGTTTTTTTCCCAGAATAGTAGAAAGTTAGATACACTGTAATGAATTTGGAATATGGTGCTTTAAAAATTGGATTAGATGGCTTTGGGTGATTTTTCATCTTGTAACTACAAAACTGTGAACCACAAAGTAATCACCTTAACATTATTGATTTTAGTGGTGGAAATATAGCTGGATATATGGATCATTGCTCACTTTTATTGGTAATTTCCAAATGGCAAAGGATTAAAAATAATTCTCATCTATTTAAATACCTGATTTACAATCCTGGTCTAGATCCTGCCAACCTAGCAGTTTGAAAACAGGCAGATGTGAGTAGACAAATAGGTACCACTTTGGTGGGAAGGTAACAGAGCTCCATAACATTATGCTGGCCATGTGACCATGGAAATATCTTTGGGCAGTGTTCAATGGCTTGAAACTGAGATGAGCATATCTCAGCAACTTTTAGTCAACAGCAACTAGTAGAGTAAAATCCACAGGGACTCGTTTACCTTTTATCATTTATTTTCAGGCAATGATTTGGTAAAGGTAATTCATTTTAGTCCTATTGATGATAACCTCTTTCTTCTTTCTTCTCAAAAATATGTGTTAAAGCAAACTGTTATGACATCTACTTTATGTGTCCTCACATTATAAAGAGGATAACTGCTTCAATAGCCCAAATAACTAAAATCAGCCTGTTTGCCAGCTTGGAGGCATAAGATTCATCATTGTCAAAATTTGGCTTATGGAATTAATGCAGAGATTGAAATGAAGAGGATGCTGCAGAAACGCATACCAAGGCAAGTACTGTATTTTTCGGAGTATAAGATGCACTCCCCCCTCCCCCGGAAAAAGGTGGTGGAAATATCTGTGCATATTATACAGCAAATATTGTGGTTGGGAGGAGAGTGTGGTTAGTGATGCACCGATCAGCTGTTCTAGAATGGCTCACAGTGGTGGTGAATGGGCCACGGGAACGGGCTGCAGCAGTGATAAAAAAACCCACTGTGAACTGGCCGTAGCAGCGGCATGAATGGGCAGCAATGAACAGGCAGCAGTGGCAAATGGTCAGCAGTGAATGGGCCACAGTGATGGCATGAACAGGTGGTGGCAAACAGGTGGCAGCAGCAAATGAGCCATGGTGGTGGCACGAACGGGCCAGAGCAAACAAACCGCAGTGGTGGGAAACAGACTGCAGCAAATGGGCCTTGGCGAACAGTCCAGATGAATACCAGATGGATGCTGGGAGGTAAAGACAGATTATTATTATTATTATTATTATTATTATTATTATTATTATTGTTGTTGTTGTTGTTGTTGTTGTTGTTGTTGTTGTTGTTGTTGTTAAACATAAATAGAGCAGGATGTTCAAAATCCAGACAACAAACTGTCTAAATGGATTTTCAATATGTTACTCTTTCTATTTATATTAGTAATAATAAAAAGGCATTTTTTCTTGTTTTCCTCCCCAAAAGCTAGGTGCATCTTATAGTATGGAGCATCTTATACTCAGAAAAATATGGTATTTTCATCAATTTCAGGATCAGAAGCAGGACACATTGATCAATAGAGTTAGTCTTTGCTTAGTGCCTGTCTGAGAACTGGATAAAGTCCCCCTTTTAAATCAATAAAGGCAACCTATAGAAATTTCCTACTTATTTACTTTATTTATCCAAGCAATACATATGGCCACCCATCAATTAAGTAACTCTTATATAACTGAATATAAATAAACACAATATGAAACACCACAAACAAAAACCAATGTAAAATGAAATAGTTGAGGCTCTTTACTCTGACATTTTGAAAACAAAACACACATTCCAGGCTCCAAAAACAGCCTGATCTCAACATGTGAGAGAAAAACCAAGGCCTTCAAAGATTTCTGGAAGACCAGCAAAATTCGTAACATCCAAATCACAGGGAGAGACAATAGAGGAGGCAGCCTTCTGGATCCCACTCAGTAGTATTGTTTCATTCTGCTGAATTTCACCATATCTTCTGTACGTTCAGTTGTGTCCAAAAGAAAGGCCAAATTGGGACAGAATTCCAAAGCAGTGTTGTGCTTCTGCAATGTAAGGCTTGCCTGTCTTATACAAGCATTGTTAATCTTAGACACACAAAAGTAGCAGAGCTCACATTGTGATAGCACAACACATATACTTCTTTGGACACCCATATGTAGGCTGTGATCTTCTGTACAACTATTTCCCACTTTCTCCCAATGACAAAGGACATGAGACTCTTTCCCATGAAGTCTTTCACTGATTCCTCAAATCTTATACATCTACAGAATAGATAGGTGAAGATCAAGCTGTATTGACATATGAGAATAACTTTAGGAAGTAGGACAAAAAACTCAACTAAGGAAACAGTCAAATACAGGTAGTCCTTGACTTATCACCATAAATGAGACCAGAATTTCTGTTGTTAAACAAGACAGTTGTTAAGTGAGCCATGCCCAATTTTACAACCGTTTTTTTGCCAGGTTTGTTACATGAATCATTGTAGTTAAAGCCATTAAGCTTCTCCCATTGACTTTGCTTGTGGGAAGCCAGCTGGGTAGGTCACAGATGGCCCTGGGATGCTGCAAGCATTGTAAATATGAGCTATTTTGCCAAAGTACAGGATTGCAGGTTTAGGTTGCAATCCTGAATTTACCTGCAACTTTTTTTTTTCCTGATATGCAGTATTTAGGAAAGCCAAATTTGGTGATGAATTATGGACAGTGGACATCAAATGGGAAGATGCCAAAGATGGTGCCATGGATAGATTCATGGGGAGGAAGTTGCTGCCCTACGTGCTTTGTGCAAAAGGAACCAATGATGAACTAGGGCTGATTTAAAATGGCAATTGTATACTCAGCTACCTAGAAGAATGCATTACTGATAGCCCAGGGCAGCAATCCCTAACCTTTTGGGTTTGCAGACTGGGAGAGGGGGAGAAAGAAGGAATGGTTATGTGTGAGTAATGGGAAAGCACACACGCATGCAGCTCCATGGGCAAATGTGGTTGCTGCTTGTACAAATGGAGTGGCACATGCCTGCTCTCATGCAAATGGAGCTGTGCACATTCACCCGCTGCTTCCGTGGCCCAGTTTCAAGTGGGCTAAGGACCGGTAATGAATCATGGCCCAGGCATTGGGGATCCCTGCCCTAGGATGTTTGCTTGTAGGATGGGTAGAGTAATGCTGTAAGAAATTTTGAAGAGCATTTCACTCCAGAAATTCAGCTACCAACTTGCCAAGCCTAGCCAAGCCTAGTCTAATATTTATAAATATTCATTATATCCCACATGCTTAGTTAAAGCAAATAAACAAAAATCCCAGAAGCATTTTTTCCTCCCCTTTGCATTCATACAAAGGTTAAACTGTGAGGGCTTTACTTTCATTTGAGTTTCCTTCTCTCTCTCTCTCTCTCTTTCCCCCCCCCCCCAAACTTTGGCTTTCTCTCTCCCTTTCTTTCTCTTGGGAGAAACAAATGGATAGCTTCCCTCAGTAGAATTGTTCCTTCCATTACCATCGCAGCAGAATGCATCTGAGACTATAATAACTCAGTGATGAAATACAAAATGTCGCAATGCCATCTCCCTTAAAGTGAACTGAGATTTTGTTATGCCATTTTAGATGCACTAATCGCTCCTAAAGTCCCGAAGAGTATCCTAATGTGAATTTAATGAGCTGATAGCATATAAATGACAGTAGTGAGAGGGTGAAGGTATATAACATAACCTTTTCTCTTCCATTTGATGTTTGTCTTTGAAAAAATACAGACCTTACCAAAACATACCACATTATTACTAGTTCCATCTTTTAGCAGAAAGGCTCACCGTTTTCCTTCTATCTCTTTTAACTATTTTTCCTCCTTATGATATGACATAAAGACATGGATCAGTTTATCAACATTTTTAATTTTAAAAAAAATATTAAAGCAACACAAGAAATTGGAATTCCTCTCCCCCATGAAGTCTTCTTTTCTTTATTTGTGTTCATTTCATGGAATGTGCACCAGTGACAATTGCTTATTTTCTGCACTTGTACTCCTTCCAATCTTATTTTTATTAATATGTCATCATAAAAATAAAATGGTGTGAATTGTACCGAAACCATCTACCTCTATGTCCTGCGTGCAATTGATTTTTCCTAACATTTTTAACTTGCCTTGTCTGACTGATTCAAAGAGTCAGGTGATTATTGTGCAAATCTCTATCACCTTCCTGGTAAGCAACAGAGCTGTGTCCCGCAATGACACAATTGGAGATGGAATCCAAAGGACAAATAATTTGTAAGAAGGTTGAAATGCATACCTGAGATATATTTCTGATGGTATCTTAAGAAGAAAAGTTATATGCTGTCAGAGCTTACAAGTTGGGGAAGACAATACAGTGCACGGAGACTCATTTTTCTTATTAGTTTCAAGGAATAAAGTAGACCAAAAAACAGCCAGAATGAAAATTATGAATTTGGTTCGAAGGTGACATAATTTATGCATGAAAAGGCTCCTATTTGGTGACACAGAACACTTATTTGCAACCATCATTTGTATATTTTCAAGTAGTCACCCAGAAATCCAATGGTTGCCTCAAATGCAATTTGATAGTGGATACCTTCTGAAGCTTGCTGTGAGAAAATCAAAAGATGCTTTGAAAGTAATATTATCTATCTTCATGCTGTTTTACAGCTGGGTTTTAAGGTAGTATCTCTTAAAAGTTCCAGTGTACAATTTAGTCCAGCTATAGAAAATCACTTTGTTTCTGAGACCTCAACACACAAATAAAATGCTTTTAATTTTCTGGCCTGTATTATTTTGACCTTGGCCTATGTTGGTTCATTGAAGCTAATTGAGATGAAGAGATCTGGTTGATCCAGAGAATGATATGTGGATCTTTGTGTCATGGAAGCAATAATGCATCCATTCCTGAAAAAGAAAACCTTCCCTCATTGCAGAGTCTCATGATAATTAACAATCAGTCACAAATATGTTTTGGTGGGATAAGTTGAAGAAAGCAGTATCTGCACATTGCAGATGTTCGCAGATTATTGCGATTCATTTCTGTGTGGATTTAGGATGTGAATCAGCCTGGTCTTTCTGATGGATAGATTCTGTGGGGAAGAGGCAGAAAAAAATGTGATTTTCTTTTTGGCTCTCTGAATTTCTCAGGGGAGTTTAATGCCACAGGCTTTCTGAAGCATCTTAATAAGAAAGACTGAAGTCATGTTTGACAGTAGTTCTAGTTCTCTTTGCTGAGATAATTTTAGATAGTAATAGTTTCTCACTACCTGAGCATTTAAAAATGGAACAATTCAAAACCCCATCTTGTCCTTGGTGGTCTATAGGAAGCTGCTGAGGCAATGATTAGGAGATTTGGAGGCAAAGGGTTAACAATATGCTAATGATGCACAGCAATTTTAAGTAAAAAAACAAATAAAGATTATTTAGATCATATTTACATTGCCTCCTTCTTCCGTTGAGCTTGTTAGCATTCTAGTATTACCCCATTTTGGCTTCATTACTATGCTTTGAGTTTAGTGTGATATGACAAAGCTGGAATTTGAATGGGAATTTGAATCTAAATCTTCTCCAACCTTTGTATTCTGGGTCACTCATAGAGAAATTCCTTTGTTGTAAATCTACATTCGAGCAATAGTTCAAAAAGTTAGCTATTTACTTTATAAGTTATTTATGTATTTCTATATTACTTTCTATTTCAAAGGAGTGTACAGCAGTTTAGAAGAGAATTTCAAAAGAGAGAGGGAAAGTTAAAAACCAGCACTATAAAGCCAACAATGCTTACAAATTGAACAATGTTTATTTTGTTTAAAAAAAAAAAAAAACCACCAACAGTAAAATACTGTATTAAGAGCCAGTTTGAAATAGTGCTTAAGGGTATTGAACTAGAAACAAGGGACCATAACTTCTAGTTCTGCCTTAGACACTAAGCCAGCTAGGCGACCTTGGGCTAGTCATTCTATCTCAGCTTTAGGAGGAAGGCACTTCCAAAAAATGTTGCAAGAAAATTCCATGATGCTGTCCAGGCAATTGTATGTCTCTCCCTTTACTGCCTAAAATCACTATATCAGTGCATCTAAAAGATAATTTGGTCCTGGGTAGATGTTATCCTAGTAATATTTTTGCATGTATGGCAAATGGAAGACCAAAACAGTTGCAATGTGTTGTGTACTTATAGGTGTAAATAACAAAAAATATATAAATGGGAAAGTCAGTTTTTTCTAGAGGTTAAGGCACCAGGCTAGAAATCAGGAATCAGTGTGTTCTAATTCAACCTTAGGCATGAAGCTACCTGGATGACCTTGGATCAGACTCTCTCTCCTAACCCTAGGAAACAAGTAAGGGCAAACCACTTCTGAAATCTTGCCAAAAAAACTGCAGGGACTTGTCCAGGCAATCGGCAGAAGTCAAGACTGATTTGAAGGGACCCGTTGCCTCCCCCGAATGAATAAAATAATCTTCATGCTATCCTCTTTGAGAAACTTTATAAAGTTATCTTTATGAGGTTTCTGAAAGAAGATGGCAGGGTGATTAATTGAGCATCTCTTGGGAGTGAATAGCATAATCAGAATGCTGTTGCTGATAAGGCCCTGCTCATGTACACCATTCCAATAGTCCCACGATTTAAAATGGCCAACAGAATAGATGAGAAGAAGGTATAGCCATCAATAATCACACACCTTTATTCCTCTGATATGGCCTAATCTTTGCTTCTTGTCCAAAAAACTTCACTGGCTCGATGGTGGAGAGGATGGAAGGTCTTCAAGGAAAAATCAGGAAAGGCCAGTTGCCATTTGAAAAAGCACCTTTGAGACAGTCTCCTGTGAGGGAAATGTTGGAGGCAAACTCTTTTCCAGAGACAGGAGTTACTAGAATCGATGACTCTCTACCTCAGGGGTGTCAAACTCGTGTTGTCACAATGTCATTGTGTGACATATCACAACTTTTTTTCTCCTTCACTAAACTGGGCATGAGTGTGGACAGCATGTGACGCACGTGGCTCATGGGCTGTGAGTTTGACACCCCTGCTCTACCTCAAGCAAGGAACAGACAAAGCAAGCAGTTGAAGCTAACATCTGGCTAGTGAATAATCAACATTATTATATGAACCTGCTATCTTTCTAATTTCAACAGAAAGTACTCAAGTTAGTATAAAAGAAGCTCAATCTCTGTTCATTAACTACAGCATAATGATTGGTTGTGATCAGAGTTAGTAAATTTATTTTGCTTTCTATAATGCTCACATTTTTTGAAACACATTCTGCCCAATTTACAGAACAGAGCGCACCATTTTTCCTAATTTTCTTTGATGCACACTTTATAATATGCATTTGGGTACATATTTTTCATTGGAGGATTGCTACACAAAATTCAGAGAAGTGCTAAAGCTGAAAGATAATTGTGGTTCAATTTATATACAATTTTGGGCAGTGCAAATTAGATCTGTTTATAGAAAAATACAAACCAAAACACATTTCAGCTCTGCGCTAGTTAGGAGTCATTGAACAAACAACAACAATCACAATAAAACACCTTCTGTCTTTTGGAAAGTTAAGATTTTGGAAACAGATAAACTTGGTTTCAAAACACTTTCTGTTGCCCAGTGACAACACAAAACATATCACATATGCTTAACAACCAGCTTGTACATATTTTGTCTTTCCAAGGTTTCTAGGATTTATCAAGCGTAATGATGCATTGCAATATCAGAGGGGATTTCCAGCAGGGACAAATGATGGTGTCTTTCCATTAGCATTTCCCATGTCCTTAACAACAACAGAAACCATCAAAATGTTTTACATTGTTGTACAATGGAGTAAAGACTAACAGTGCCCAAAATTCCTTTTATCGCAAGTTATGAAATGTTTACATTGATGCTTTCTAATCACCTTTCCAAGAGGATAAGTTTGTGGTTGAGTACAAAACAAATAGTCCTACAGATTCCAATATTGCACTCATACAATTTACTATTTTGTTCTCCCTCCCAGCCCTTCCCCTCCATGCCCCATCCAGAAAATATTCAACAGAACTAATTTGGAAGATGTATAAGAAGCTACAGATAGGATGCAAAATCCCAGTTTTGCTGAAGGAAGTGCTTCTGTCTGAGAAAATTAACGACTGTATTCTGCCCTTCTTTAAGTGCATAGATCATGCTCCTGATCAAATGGTCTAAAACAGCGTCTAACAAAATGGCAAGCAGGTATAATTGAAATAATTACAAATGAAGAATGGCTGCAGGTATTGGGTATGTCTAGTCTAATGAAAAGAAGGACTAGGGATGACATGATAGTAGTTTTTCAATATTTGAGAACCAATGAAGAGGGGGCCAGCCTTTTCTCCAAAGAAGAGGGGGCCAGCCTTTTCTCCAAAGCATCTGAAGGCAGGACAAGAAGCAATGATGGAAACTAATCAAGGAGAGAAGCAATCTAGAACTAAAGAGAAAATTCTTGACAGTAAGAACAATTAATCAGTGGAACAATTTGCCTTCAGAACTTATGGGTGGTCCAACACTGGAAGTTTTCAAGAAGAGATTAAAGAGTCATTTGTCTGAAATTGTAAAGTCTCCTGCTTGAGCAAAGGGATGGACTAGAAGACATCCAAGGTCCCTTCCAACTCTGTTATTCTATTATTCTGTAAATTAAGTGTAAAAGAATGTTAAAACAGTCTGGACCAAAACTAGAGTTTACAAGTAATATGATGTCACTAACTACTGAGAATAGTATATTGGGACAAAAAACCTGAATTTTAATCCAGAATAATGATTGTTCTGTTTTTTGTTGTTGGGAAGTAGTTAATCCAGAGGAAGGTTTAGAACCTGTTTTAAATTAGATTGTATTCTTTCTGAAGAATCAAGCTATGACATCCAGATATGAACTTAAATGTAGAACAAAGCTGCCACCCAATCCTTCTTTCTCAGGACACCTCTCTGTCTTCTGGACCAAGATGTTTTAACCTATGTCTTTGTTTTTGGTTCTTCTCCCACACATATATTACCTCATCTTTCTTTATTCCACAATTACATGCACATTTTTTTTAATCTGACCAATCAGGTGACTATATCTTCTTTGCTGGAATAACTGGCTTTATTTTCCGCTGGAATGTTTCAGAGTTTTAATTGAAGGTAGAGATCCCATTTAGCCCCCCACCCATATAATTCCATATTTTTCTTCTTCAGATCTTCATGAGAAAATTGATCATTAGTGACTGAAAAGTGATTCAGATGGAATACTGTAGACATAAAACTAAATATAATGCAACAGCTGTCAAACTCAACCAATGCAATTTATACTTCCTGTGGTTGATGTTCCCCTAAAGAAAGCCTTTAAAAAAAATCTTACTCATATGCAAATTTTGCTTTGGGTATATTATTTTCCAACTTGGTCAGGCCAGATAGACTGTGCTTCAAGAGGGACTGCACCTTGAGCTGAACTGAACTCAGCTGTAGGTGCCAATTATGTATGTTGCCCTCATCCTGACAACTCTAAGAGAAAGATTTAAAAATTGTTGTTTTTCTGAGGGGAATGTGTATATTACACATACAAGTACTTCATTTGGTATATCCTATCTGATTACAAATTACAGTCCTTAAGAATCATATTCAAGGGGAAGTGAAATCCAGGGCAAAAAGACTGGTTTTAGCAGGCAGTGCTGTGGGCATGAACTGGAATCACTCACTGAGCTTAACAGGCTTTCAGAATACAGAAGTAAGACTAAAATTACAGGAGCAAGCCATACCTCTTCTTAGACTCAGATATATATGCCTATAATGATCTAAAAATCACTTGGGGGAGAAGGAAATTGAAAGGGGTTGTTTTAGAACTCTGGCAATGACCATTGCAATAAAGTGATGCTCTACACAGGATCTTAGTATTTTTCTGACCTTTGACAATTTGCTCTCCTGCTCTGCCAATGTCAGAAATATCACAAAGAGGGGTGTACACTATTAGCATGACTCACCTACGACACTTTCCTTTTTCAGATATTACAGTTTACCTTCCACCTTATTTTTATAGCCCATTTCATCTCAAAGTTTTGATTCACTTTTCAGTCAACAGTACTAGAAGAGAAAAAGTTCCAAGCAATTTCAAAAAGCAAGTTCAATTTCACTAAGAGAGCCGACAAAAGCTTTGAGGAACAAGTCTTTTTTTTTTTGCTTAAAAAAGAAAACATCAAAAGGAAGGGGAAAAAACAGCAGAGCTGACAAGCAATTTGTAGAGAGCATGACACATTTTGTACACATCTCAGGAAAGTTTATTAGCTGAAAATGAAAAAAAAAAATGATTGACCGTATCACTCGCACAATTAAGGTTCACCAAGCATAAGAGAGAGAAAAAGTAAAGTCTGTAAAGTTATGGGAAACCATGTGATCACTTAGTTGAGTTGAGTGGCTATAGCGAATGAATGAATGAATGAATGAATGAATGAATGAATGAATGATCTCAGGTTTCCAAAAACCAAACTTCTCCCATGGAGATTCCTTCATTAACATACCTATATTAGAATATTTTTTTATTATTATTTACTTAAATGATGTTAAATTTGCTTTTCATTTAAATAATCCTTCCCTCCCTTCCTTCATGCTGAGGTATATGGTAGCCTTTGTGCATATCTATGGACTGAGTAGAAAGTTGAATTTTTAAAATTCCATTTGGTTCCTTTTTCAGATCTTTACCCTAGCAATGACCTAAGAGACAGCAGTATTAAATCCTTTTCTGTAAAGATTTTTTTTACTCATCTGAATTGAGTAACAACCAATTCTCATGGACTGATCTCCAGGTTTTTCTTTAAGCAGCAATCTGCAAAAAGGAGGCAGGACCACAAGAAAGAAGCAAGGAGAACCAAAAATGATTTAATCCACTCAAAATTAAATCTATTTAACATCAACCAATATTCAGACATAGTTTTCTTTCTGTCACACCACAAGTTATATTTTGGCTGCAAATTTTGGAGGCCGTTAAGGCCATAACCAAAGTTTTGGGGAGATACTAGCTATTCTGGGTTCCCAAGTTCTTTGCAGCTGTTTTGTAGAAACAATGGTTTTGTCTGCCAATACCCTTTCAATGAATATAGAATTTACTTGTTTAAGATACTTAGGAGATATTTTTATGGAAGTATCAAGAGATCATTCTCTTTTCACTCCTTTTGTCTTTTGATCTCAGTTGTCCAGCACTCAAAATAGCAATAGCACTTAGATTTATATACCACTTCACAATGCTTTACAGTCCTCTCTAAGCAGTCTTACAAAGTCAGCATGTTGCCCTCAACAATCTGAATCTTCATTTTACCGACCTCGGAAGGATGGAAGGCTGAGTCAACCTTGAGCCTGGAGAGATTCAAATTGCTAAATTGCAGGCAGCCAGCAGTCAGCAGAAGTAGTCTGCAGTACTGCATTCTAACCACTCTGCCACTGCAGCTCTTGTATAATTTCCCATTTTGAGAGATGGTAAGATTTTTTTTTTTTTTACAAAAATTAAACTTGGGAAGGATATAAGAAAAAAAAAAAAGAATTCTGCTCCTCCCTTCTCTTAGACTGTTAGTGTCTTACCCAAAGTAAAATATGTTAAAGATGAAATTTAGCTTCAGATATATCTCAGATCCAATTGGCTGAGCTGGATACATTGAGGAGCTGTTTGGATCAAAGCATGATTTAGTCAAAGATGGTTTCCTCTGAAATAGATTGCATATCAAATTTCCTGAAGAAGCTTTCTTTATCAAAAGACATATAATTTTGAATTCCCCAAAGATTTGATATATTTCTTCTCAAATTATCATATAAAGATAGTCAACACAACAAGCCTTAAAACTTGGCATGAAACTTGGCAAACTTGAGCCTATCATAAAAGATAGTTTTGCCTCAAAATGTCATCCTGTTCTATTAGACATTTTTAAAAGTACAGGTAGTCCTTGAGTTATGACCACAGATGAGCCCAAAATTTATGTTGCTAAGTGAGACATTTGTTCAGTGAGTTTTGTCCCATTTTATGACCATTCTTGACTGAACAGTTGTTCAGTTAGTAAACTGGTTGTTAAGTGGTTTTGCCATTGTCTTTGCTTGCCAGAAGGTTGCAAAAGGTGATCCCATGACCTTGGGACACAGCAATGGTCATAAACATGAATCAATTGCCAAGCATCTTAATTTTGATCGCATGATCATGGGGATACTGCAAAAGTCTTAACTGTGAAAAAATGGTCATAAGTCACATTTTTCAGTGCTGTTGTAACTTTGAACAGTCACTAAATAAACTGTTGTAAGTCAAGGACTATCTCTACTCCATTCTTTTACTGCTGTTGGTTGTAAGAGGTTCTGAAACAGATTAGGTAAGGATTAAATTGAAAACACATTGTTTACCAAGTTTAGTGAAACAACTCAGCTTTACAGATCTTAGTTCTAAAACTGACTCCTGGGAATTTATCCATCTGTAGTTAGGAGGATTGTAAGTATAGTTCTCTTACTATTATATACAAATGAGTCCCAGTGATAATAATGATTCTCAATGCAAGCTGTGCTTATACAAAATTGGAAACTTTATATATGAATACCAACTGTTGTGTTTTATCTGGTTCTTTAAGTGAGAATCAGCCAACTTCCATACTACACTAAAAATTTTACCTCTAGGTCATCAACACCTATATATAGTTGCATAACATATTTTTCCGAGAATTTTAAAAAAAGTTTCTTATGGTGCATTATTTGTTTTCTTTTTCCTCAGCAGGGTTTGCTGATGCTAATGGCTTCACAGCAGTACACCCTACCTCAATTATTACAGGTCTAATTCAGTCATTAACATTTCATTAACAGAGTAGCCTTCTAGCTGCTTCCATGCCAGTCTAACTATTGATGAACTCCAGAGCCCAGGAAACTGATCATTAAGATGGTTATACATGGAACAGTGGATAAATGGGGGTTGGAGGAAATCTCTTTGGTCTGTTTTGGTAAGCCTAATTGGTAAATTTATGAGAAGAATGCAATTTATATTAGAAGCAGGACATTTTAATACTGGAAAGAGTATAAATCAGAGGGCTCTGCCCAGGACAGATGATTTATAAGAGGAGGGTATACTGACCTATTGCAAGCCATATGGGATATTGCCAACCTATCATGCTTATAGCGTATGCTTATTTTTAGTCCCATTACTTCATTGTCCCCAAAGCTTGACAACATGAATGTAGAGGGGCTGCTAGAGGCTCCTTTTTCTTTCAGCACAAGAGACCAGTAAGTAACAGGTCTTGCTTCCTTCCAAGTGTTCTGCCAATATCCTGCATCCCAGATGACTCTCAGCAAGTATAATGAAGAAAGAACTAATCTCTTTGTATTGACCCATTCCTCATCAGCATGATTACCCTATAATTTTCCAATGCTGGATCCTACCAGACTTATATTAAGAGTGTCCACAAAACAGAAACAGTATTCTGGCTTACAAACCAGGTTTGTAAGTTGAATTAAACTATTCTCAATATGTTGCTGTGATTATTCCAATTTTTAGTTAGGATAAAATCTAGAGGGATCTTACAGGATGAGTAGGGCAAAAAAAATTGGAATCTCCTCCTCCTCTTCTATATACCTGATCCTTTCTTTCTTTTATATCCTTAGATACTATATCACCATGCTTATTTACAAGTTAGACATACTCACCTACTTACCTGCTTTTTCCCAGTCTCTTCACAAAGATATTTCCCTTAAATTATTTTATACCAGCCTTTTTCTGTTTCTTCTACCCCATCACTCCTCAGAAATATTGTTATGACAGATGTGGCCTGCCCAAAGCTGCCTGTTTCTTGCATAAAATGCTTCACATGTAGAACACTTTGTAATTTCTAAGAACCTATGTGTAATTGACGTACAACTCATATTTTTTATATTTGTTTTGTTAGCTGCCCAGATAACTTATTCAGAAATGTTCATATAGACGGAATTAAAAATACAACATTTAGAAAATAATGCCAGAACTTTGCTGGTATTGCTAATGTAATAGTAGTATAAAGTCAGAACATAGTGGAACAACAGAGTTGGAAGGAACTTTGGAGGTCTTCTGATTCAACTGCCTGCTCAGGCAGGAAACACTACATCATTTCGGACAAATGGTTGTCCATTTCTTCTTTAAAACTTCCAGTGTTAGCGTACCCACAACTTCTGGAGGCAAGTTGTTCCACTGATTAATTATTCTAACTGACAGGAAATTTCTTCTTAATTCTAGATTGGTTCTTTCCTTGATTAGTTTCCACCCATTGCTTCTTATCCTGTCCTCTGGTGCTTTGGTGAATAGCTTGACTCCCTCTTCTTTGTGGCAACCCCTTAGATGCTGGAGCACTGTTATCATGTCACCCCATTTATTTTTTTCATTCAGTTATGCTCATATAAGCTAAATTTAAAATGTAGCATTTAGAAGATAATGCTAGAATTTTGCTGGCATTGCTAATGTAATAGTAGTAGAGAGTCAGAAAGGAACAGAATAACAGAATTGGAAGTCATTACATAGAGCCATATTGCATGAAGATGGACCTGAGACTGAGACGGCAATATTTCCCATTTTTATTAGAACAACTTTCTTATATTCTTTATACCAAGAAAAAATCCTAGGATAAATTTGATGGATATCATGAGGGAGAAAGGGAGGGATACCACAATGGAGGGATGTTGAGTGGGGGAAGGAAGGAAGGATAAGAAAAAATCATTGGCTTTCACATCCATTGCCCTTGATTATGAACACCCCTGACAATTGGATTGAGTTGATCAGGAGACCAGCGCCTCTATGAAACAAATTGAATTAGTAGTTTGGTATAAGTGAAATTCCCACATGTTTTACCATCATGTACTCAGCATGCTTTCTCTTTGACTTTAGGACATCTGTATTATATATGAGCCTGTAATAACAATTATTGATCCCTACTTCATATTTTCAGGGATCACAAAGTCTTGATGACCTGAGTCGACATGTAAATTGCTTTCTTCAAATTGTGATATTGTTCATTATATAGACAAAGTGGATTTCTGTTTAAGAGATCCAGAGGAAAAAAATCTCTGGGGTTAATTTAAATTGGTCCTTTACCCCACTTTCTTTCCTCTGCAGAAACATCACATATAGATAACCTAGCACAAGTATGTGACATGGAGTTGGCAAGGAGAAGAGGAGAGAGAGAGAGAGAGAGTAACCAAGTGAACTGTAGCAAAAAAGTATCAAAGTCTTATTTGAACAGAGAATTATCTTCATCTCATATGGCATAAATAAAACAAAATAAACTGTATTGATGAGGACAACAACATCAATGAGCAGACAGCACTCATTGCAGGTGTCATCCAGACTTCACTAAAACAGTACATGATTATCATCAGGTTTTGCATCAAGGAAAGTATTGTTTATTTATTTATTTGTTTTGCCAGAACAAGATTCTAGAAATCAAGTTTAGTAGAATGTTCAGCAAACAGGTATAATATAAAGCAGGCCTGTCAAACTGATGGTCTGGATGCATCACATGCAGGACATGCCTACTTGGCTGCACAAAGGCAAAAAAATCATGATACATCATGATACATCCCGCTGATATGATTGAGTTTGACACCCGTGATGTAAAGGAACGTATGTTTCAAACAACCTTCATTTGCCTTGTATTTTTTTGAAACATGATCCTTCCATATCAACAGAAAATGTGCAAAATATTCAAATGCATTTGCTGTTGATGTATTATTAAAAGAGCTGTGGTGGCAGAGAAAAGAATTGTGGTGACACAGTGGCTAGAATGCAGTACTGTAACTCTGCCAATTGCCAGCAGTTCGAGTCTCACTGGCTCAAGGTTGACTCACCCTTCCATCCTTCCAAGGTTGGCAAAATGAAGATCCAGATTATTGGGGACAATATGTTCTGTAAACCACTTAGAGAGGGCTATAAAGTACTTTTAAGTGGTATATATGTTTAAATGCTATTAATATTCTAGGATTCAGATGCAAGAAGGAAAGGATACATTGAGAACATAAAGAAGGGAAAGTGATCCAAATCTTTCATGACTCCAAAGCTCTTCACATCACATTTTAATAATACCTTTAAAGTCAAAAGGGGCAGCTCTGGCCTTTTTATGACCTATGGACTTTAACTCTCAGAATTCCTGAACAACATGGCTGGATAAGAAATTCTGGGAGTTGAAGTCCCTAGTTCATAATGGGAGCCATAACTGCCCACTCCTCTTCAAAGTTATAATCTGCAGAAGACACTTAACACCCATGTCATCTATCATTGTGCAAATGACTGACAGAAATTACATAATTCAAATCATTTGTGCAATGGCATCATATTGTATGTTGAATAATGGTTCTGCCTGACTGGATATATGGGGCATGTGGAATTGCCAAGAGAATTATACTGAGAGATTGGAAAAAGTACTATTATCCTGGACATTAAAGACTGAAGTCAAGGAATATTTATTTATCTGTTTTGTAAACAATTAGTTTGTCCAATAATAAAAAAATGACATAATATATGTCCCTGTGGCATAGATTTCTCAATATTTTACAGGAATAGATGAAATGTCTATGTAAAGTTTGATATATCATTATGATGTGATGGAGTAAGTATGTGACATACTTAGGAGATTTATACTAATTTAGTATCTTTATTCTGGGTTTAGCACTATTTAATTTTAAATTTTAAATTTCATTTTTGCATTAATATAACTATTTACTTTTATTTATTGATTTAAATGTATCAGCTGCCCAACTTCAGTTAATTAATTGATTGAGTGTTGTTTTTCTTCTATTCTGTTTTTGTATATTCCGTATTTCCTTTTTAAGGTACATTTTCTAAAAAAATTCCAGTTATTTATGATTATTTGTATGTTTAAATGATACGTTCACAACTTCATAATTTAAACAAATATGATCTTTCAAAATACAACAGAGAATTTGAAGGCATTTTCGCAAATTCTTGTTCAGTGAACAAATTTCAAAGTACAAAATGTGGCCTGATCTCATACAAGACATGAACCTGAAAAAAAAAGCAAATTATATTATTGCTTAGTGTACTGTATGAAGCCATTTTGGTTTGTTTATGAATTAGCATATTTTGAAAATGCATCTAAACATTTGTCAGTTTAAATGTTGCTGAGGTCAATAGCATAATAGTACTGTATATATTCATCCTGAAACCTAATGTATTTATATATTATACCACTGATAATTACTGTGTTTTTCATGAAGGGTCTCAGGAGCTGATAGAAGCTAGTCTTAATTTTATTCATAGATAGTCCTTGACTTAGGAACACTATTTTAACATCATAAATTGGTGCAGTTGTACAGTGAGTTTTCATATAACCAGGCTCAATTTTATGAACACTTTTATTCTGGCTGTTAAGCAAAACATGTGTTTGTTAACTGAATAACATGGTCACTAAGAGAATCTGGCTTCTCCGGTAAACTTTGCTTGTTGAAAGCTAGATGGGAAGATAACAAACCACAATCATGTGATCACAACCCTGAAATTGTTGCAAATGAGAGATGGTTGCCAAATGGCATTTTTTTTGTGTGTTTGTTGATATGACCACTAGGATAGTGCTAAAGTTGTAACTTCAAGGATGGGTCATAAGTCACTTTTTTTTTTGAAGTCCTCATAATTTTTTGAACCATCATTAAATTCTTGGTCCTATGTTGAAGACTATCTGTATGCTTTCTGCACTCTTTCAGGATACTTCTTTGTTTTTTTTTGGAAGAATATCAGAAAGAAACGCTATTTACAGAAATGGACTCTAAATATGACTATAAAAAGCAACAGCTTGGAATGAAATTAGAAAATTGGGAAAAGCAAAGTGCTCCATAGGCATTTTTCAAAAGATACTGGCAGAAATTCAGGCAATCTCAAAACAAGCTATCGCTTCAAAAGTATACATTAACAAACAAAACAGAAGGAATGTTTTTCACTGCCCCTCTCCCCCCCAAAAAAGCTCGATATGCAAATGTCATAATGGCAAAAATATAAAAGATCAGTTTAGATAGTAAATAGTAATTGTGCCGAGATACAGATGAAACAGTTGACCATATGATAACTGGATGCAGCAAAAAGCTCACAGACTAATGACACAGAAAATCATGATTGAGTTGGAAAGATATTACACTGGCATTTATGTAAAGAGCATGGCTTCACAGTCAATAAGAATTACTGGAAACATGAAATCACAGATAAAGCTCTGTTATTTTCTATGGCTTTATCTGTGATTTCATGTTATATATAGCGCACATGCACACACACACACACACACACACACACACACACACAGAGGAGTTTAATAAAATTCAGACTGATGAGCACCTAAAACATACCACATCAGATATTTCTATCATTGGGGAGAAAATGTTTGATTTATTGATGTAGCCATTGCAAAAGACTGTAATGTTGAAGACAAGAAACTGGAAAAGGTTTGGAAGCAGATTGCAAAAATGAAGAAGTCAACGAAGACACCAATTCTGGATAAATGCCACAAGGACTTAGAATTTGGATTGTCTAGTTTGGAATAATTCACAAGAGCCTACTTCTAAACATCAGCACTGTTGGGTACTTCTTTCATCATTCAACATTACCTTCATAATTTCCAAGTTCTGGGATAAGAAATCATAAAGAAAAAAATGTCCACATTTTTTGTGGCACATGATTAGTGGAACTGCAATAATAATAAATCATAACGTCTTAACTTGTTTAAACAATCCCTAAGATCCCTTTGTTTTCAGATGGCAGCTTTAGTGGAGGCTTCCATTTGCAGAGAAAAAGTATACCAATTTTCCCATAATTCCCATGTTTACTATAAAAGTTGGAAATCCCTTCAGAATTCCTTAGGAAAGAACAAAAAAAAAAAAAATGTATGGGAAAGGGGAATGGTTAAAATGAGACAAAACCAAAGAAATTATTTCCAGTTAATAAATGAAAGGTAACAATAATAGGAATGAAAATATACATTACAAATATATAATTCACACAATCATGTGCAGAGGCTTTCAAAACTCATGTTTTTTTTTTAAATAAAGGAAAATAAAGCAGCATTTTGAGTTTCCTGTAGGCAATAATACTTTTCTGAGATTGGCTTCATCATGTTTATAATGCTTTATCACGTATAATGAGAAGACAACATTTAGAACTTTTAGAGACTTCCCTGTCTCTTTTCAATGAATCGACCACTATCAATTGGGATAACTGCCTTTCCAGCTGATAGATGTGAGGCTATCCATTCAGGTAATTACAACCCACACTGACATATTGCAGGAAACAGGAAGTCTATGTGAGGTTAAGTGGGTGTGAATTAGAAGTTTATAACTACATGAATTATTACGAATACAGACTATTACTAATAAAGTGGGACCAAAGAATCAAAATAAGACTGTTATTCTGAGAAACACATTTCTTGACAGATAATGCATGGCTGAACATTCTTTATTATTCCTTAAGGGCCAAATAAGTCAGTTCTCCTTATAGCCCTCCTTATTTCTAAATACTTTTGGAAAGCACAGTGAACTAGATCTCTACACCCTAGTGCCTATCTGAAAAGTTTTCTTGGTTTGGAGGATTGAAGAAGACTTCTGTACTTGAGGTGAACATTTTTAGATTCTGGTTTCCAGTTTCTGGTTTCTGATATCTAGGGCATGTGGACTCTATTAGAAGATCACCTTCAGAGCTAGCCTAATATGCATGAAACAAAAACTTCACAACTGAAGTTGGAACTGTCTCATTCCTCCATCAAAAGCAGTGTGTTGCAGCAATAGGTTTTCAGTTCCCAGGCAATACTCCCTAAAATCTTTAAAAAAAAAAAAAAAACTTTATTAATTTTTTTTTAACACACACAGTCAGACTTAAACAAACATTACACAAAATATAAATACATAAAACTTCTTTTTGGAAGGCGGCTTACCCCGAGTTAACTCTTTTTATACAGACGTCAATCAAAATTTATACGTACTTAATATACTATCTCATATCTTATTTAATATTCTCTATTTTCCATATATTTTCTCTCTCCTACTCATTCTTTTAATTCTATTTTATTTATTCCATCTCAATTAAATAATTATATTTGCATCTTTGGTCTGTTTTCTTTCAATCACCTACTTATCCTTTCTATCTAATACAATATTTCTCCTGTAAACCCAGATTAAAGTATGACAACTTTTTATCTTCCTCCTAAATAACGCTTAAAATAATACATATTTTCTGTGCTGATTCTGCTTTGTACATTCAAAGTATTACATTTCAAAATAGTAAAACAAACAAATAATATTGAGTTTAATAAGTAATAATAAAACTAAAAACAAATAAAAAAGAAATATTAAATTTATAATATAGTAAAAACAATGTTTCATAAGAAATTAAATTCTATTATTAATTCTTAAACAATAAAAATACTATTTCATACTATTATGAATTTAAGAAATTAAACTCTATAATTAAATCATAACTTTGCTTTAATACATTTTTAAATCATATAATATTCTAATTTTCTAGCTCAACTTCAAATACTAATGTCTACAATACATTTTTATGTACTTTTGCTGAATCATTTTTAAAAAAAGATTATCTCATCCCTTATCTCTGAAAAAAAAAAAAAAACATTTTTTGCATCTTGTTTAAAGCCTTTATGACTTCTCTTTCCTTTCCCCCTTTCTTTCTGTCTAACTTTTTGACCCCCCCCCATCTCTCCAATTTCACTCTCTTAATCTTCCCTCTCTGTTGTATTTCTCTTTTCTGTTGCTTTCTGACATCATATCGCTTTTTCATCTCCTTTTTCTTTTTCTTGGTTGCTTTTTTAAGTTCTAAGTTTATCTTTTCTTTGCCCCCCTTCCGCTTTTCTTCCTCCACTAAGTGTGTCTGTCCACTAAAGATGGCTTCTTCTCCTTCATCCTGTAGTATTTCTTGGTATAAGTAGAAATCGCCATTTCCAAAAAGCGAAAGATAGATCCAAACGAGCCCTTATCTTCATTTTTCAGTTTTTGAAATTCCATTTGTAGTCCTTCAAAAGACAATGCCATTCTTTCTTCCTTTCTCCTTCAACGCAACCCCAATGTCTTTAGTCCCTTTTTAAAAAAAACAAAATTTCAAAGATCTCAAAGTCACAAAGCAAACCAAATCAATTTTAAGTTGTTGTTGTTGTTGTTTCTTAAATCCAATGTCCAGAAATCCTTCATCCCTTGGCTTTAAATTTCAAATTGAGTTACCTTCCGTGCTCAAGTGGATTTTCCAGATCTCCATCTGCTATATCTGTGGGGAGGGAGAGTTAAGAAAAAAAAAATTTCCTCCTTAACAGCTTTAACCGCAGCTTTCCAGTCTTCTTTGGGAAACAATGTATCCTCAGACAATTCAAACAGTTCAGTTTCCAGGGTAATTAAGAGTTGTTATTGTCTCGGCTCAGCCAAATTTTCCTCCTGCAACCTCCAGCACAAATCTTACCCAGCTGCAGGCTTCTTTGTGACGGCCATCACTGACCGCAGCTCCACCACCTTGGGAAAAAGGGGTTTTTTCGGCTGGGGAGGGGGGTCTGTGACACCCCCAAACCCCTGTCCAGATCCCCTCTCTCTTTGGCTGCCTCTACAGGGCAGCCATATCCCCCAGACCCATTTGGATCGGGGGCACCTTGGCAGCAAGCACAGCAGGAATTGCAGACAAGCAAATTCCTGCTGCTGTTGAAGTCATGCAAAACCGGAAGGCAATACTCCCTAAAATCTTGATGCTTGTTAGTTAAGGCAAAAAAGAAAGGAAGGAAAGAAGGGAGGGAGGGAGGGAGTAAAAAAGGAAGGAAGGAAGGAAGGAAGGAATATTTAAGTTTCATGTATGTTTTCAGGAGGGGGAAGACAAGGAACTATATCCAGTGCTTTATTTGGAAATACACCCAGCTGTCCAGAAAATTTTGTGAGATATTCTCACAAAATAGCAGTCAATGTTTAATTAGGGGGTTAGGCATACTAAGAATAATAGCCAAAAAAAGATGACAACTTGGAGTTTCTAAAGTCTGCAAACATTAGTTTTACTCAATATGTACACTGTCAGATGCTTGTGTAGTTCATCAGAAAAAGAACCTATATGTTCTAGAGAACTAGAAGAGTGATTAATGTCACCACTTTTTCTTTTTCTTTTCTCTATCTCAAATTATTAAAATTAAAACAACCCATATTTAAGCGTTGAGTTCTAGTCTTGATTTAGCCACAATGCTAACTATGTGAGCTTGGGCCAGTTACTCTCTTACCTCAGGAACAAATCATGGAAACCCACTTCTGAAATCTTGCTATGAAAACTGTAGAGAAAAGGAAGGAAGGAAGGAAGGAAGGAAGGAAGGAAGGAAGGAAGGAAGGAAGGAAGGAAGGAAGGAAGGAAGGACAGACTTGGGAAAATATTGAAGAATAGTCATTAGAGGAAAGAAGCTAGACTCTATTAAAAATTAAAAGACAACACTGAAGAAAATAAAACATAAGTATATTATTTGGCAAGCAATTTGAAAGAAGACTTAAAGCATTAAATGTGGAGAAAATGACATGCTCACCTGTTTAGAGTGGAAAAAATCAACTTAAGGTAGATTAAGTTAAGAACATTTTCCACTTTGCTGGGTAATTCATATCCATATAGAAATTAAAACACATTTTTTTTCCTTTTTAGATTCGGGCTTGAAGATATTTACCTGGTAGAGGAGAAGAATAATTAGAAAAAAAAAGGGAAACAACTGTTCTTGACAATTTTTTTAAATAGTCTGACAACTGACAAATATTGTTTATGTAACTATCTTTAAGTGTAAGAAGTAAATCAATACATCTATTTACCTATGCAAAATAATCATACATATTGAATGCTTATTATTTTTCAGAAAAAAAACCCCAAAATGACAGTTATAAAGATTAAAACATTTTAGTGTACAGAGACTTAGATTCTAGTCTTTATTAGCATTAACATTAATAGAACAATCTTGGGTTGCCACTAACCAAGTTGGTACACTGCATTAAATCATAATGTTATATTTAATATTGCCTTGATATGTAAATTCAATCATTATATTTCATTTAAAACTCCGTAAAAAGGGAAATCTATGTCACTCTCAACTTTGAAAAAAATGGAAATAAAGAGTACATTTTCTATTTATGTATATAATACACACACATACATATACATATACATATACATATACATATACATATACATATACACATACACACACACACACACACACACACACACACACACACACACACACACATATATATATATATATATATATATATATATATATATATATATATATATATATATATATATATTTGTTTTCTGAGGTTCTCGCGGGTATTTGTATGTGGATCTTTGTTTATTCGGGTTTTTTCCCGCGTAAGATTGGAAGTATCTAGGCAACATTTTGATGAAATCTCATTCATCATCTTCAGGCTTGGTCTTCAGCTCTGTGCTTCTCAGAGTGATGTGAGTTTGCAGCTGCTTCTTCCTTTTAACTGCTAGTGGGGGTGTGACTTGATTGGGTGGTGTGACTTGATTGGGTGGGGAAAGATGATGAATGAGACTTCATCGAAACGTTGCCTAGATACTTCCAATCTTACGCGGGAGAAAACCCGAACAACCAAAGATCCACACACACACACACACACACACACACACATACACACACACACACATATATCCCATTTTCCAAAAGAATCAAGGTAATAGAATGTAAACAAAAAATATAACAATCAGACCCATTAATAATCCAAGATAACTAATTAAGCATTGTTACCACCCAAGCATCTTGTGGAATAAGAAGGTTTATTTGTCTTTTTTAAGAAATGAGAAAGTTTCTTAAATTCCCTATCTTGGGAAGCAAATTGTTCCAAAGGCCAGGGGGGGCCATATGGAAGATTTCTTATTTTTTTTATTTATCCATTTAAAAACAACATAAAGAAAACTGATATATATTCAGAATAGCAAACATTTAAGCTAAAGGCACAATTGACAGTTTGAATCATTGTCAAATTCAAGAATGAGTGAAAATGGCTTTTATATTGGGTATACTTAGTTATGAGGATGGAAGCTAGTTTAGTCTGCCCTTCCGATAATGAAAGCCTTTTTCTGGGTATGTTAGCAAACCTCATCATAAATTTTTTATTGTCCTAGAATGCCTCTGTAGCCATTGTATGATGTGGAGGTGTTTTCCTTTATCAAATGTGACCTCCACTTTTAATCATTTTTTTAAGATAAACTTATTTTTTAAAAAATATAAACTGTTTTGCTGTGCAGGAGACCTCAAGGGAAATGTCTACAGGCATAAAATGTTCAGAGACATCAGGTGGGATGAAGAAAAAAACAAAAATAAGGATTTGAAATTCAACTGAATCAGCAATGTATCAGAATATAAATCATTGTTGTTTCTTTATTGGGTTCATAGTCTGATTTCTTTCAAAAATCAGCATTTTAAAAATTGTACAGCTTCATGAAATAAATAATTAGCTAGTTGCTTTCTAGCAAAGCCAATTCTAGTATAGAAACTACTATTAAAACTGAATTACAACTCTAATTAATTTACTGAGAAGAAAATATATAAATAAATATAAGAGCTGTGTGATAACAATTTTTTGATTATGTAAACATTTATGGATTAGATCCCACTTATCAGATGTACAGAATACAGTCCTTAGAGAATAATTCACCAGATGATCTTTGAAAGTTCATATGAAAATAAATTCATTAGCATTTAGGTTGCATCAATATTTTCTGTTGTTTTTGCTGTAAACAAAACAAACAAAACATGTCTGTCATAGCTTTAGAAACTTAATGAAAGGTGTCGATAATATTGTTTTTCCAACAAAATAATAATCTCATCATTGGATGGCTTGTGAAAAACTGCAAAGCATATGCATATAATATTTTTGAAGCAAAAGTTTGGTTAGATATGTATGGAGCTCCTGACTCCATATGACTCACAACAAGCTAAGCAATTCAAGCAGAAAATCTAGTTCCACACATTAATCTAATTTCAAAGATGGCAAAACAGGATCATAACAAAAAAAAAGGGGGGTGGAGGGGGTAGAGAGAGACTCAGAGCAAATCAACCATTTCACATGTTAAAGAAGGAGGGGTATCCAAATGTTTGAGAACCATGGAGGACAAAAGAAGAAAGGGACGGCAGAGATTGAGATGGCTGGATGGAGTCACTGAAGCAGTCAATGTGAGCTTAAACAGACTCCGAGTGATGCTAGAGGATAGGAAGGCCTGGAGGAATGTTGTCCATGGGGTCATAATGGATCCGACATGACTTTGAAACTAACAACAACAACAATCTGACTGCTGGGCTATGGCCCAGTAGTGGACTGCAGACTGTTGGGAACCGGGCTGTGCAAACAGCAGGCAAGCATGCAAGCGTGCAAAACTCCCTTTGCACAAATGGAGCTTTGTGCATGAGTGCACCTCTTGGCTCTCCCATGCTGCTACTGCTGTCATCACCACCACCAATTTGCAGAGTCAGAAAGGTTGGCGATCACTGTGCTAGAACATCTTATGGTGCCTACCAGAATTCAAAATATTTTGAATGTTCCACAACGTGGAACAGAGGAAACGCAAAGCTAGACCTTTTCTCTTTTATTTCTTAGAGTCACAAAAATAATTCATGCTGTGATACCTACTATCTAGCCTACAGAAAAATTAATGATTGAGATGATTTTTATAAGGTGTTTTTTTTTTTTGGTTAAAAATTCCTACAGCAAGCACTGACAGCAACAATTAAGCCCAATGAGTCAGGGTCCTGGGTCCAGCAAAAAAAGAAAGCAGTAACTGCTTATTTTTATGCAGTCTACGAGCATGTAACTATAAGAAAAACACTCTTCTTGGCTTGCAAAGATCAGCAAGAAAAGAAATTGATAGTTTTTGCATGCGGAAATTGAAAGATGAATATAATGATGCCTGTACAATGTATGTGCTACATCCTTATGCATTTGACAATTCGACTGAAAAAAAAAAGAACACGAGATTGAATGAACACCCAGAAATATTGATACAATCCAGTTCCCCCACACCAAAGGATAAAAAGATACCAGTAAACTTACTTATAAGGCTAGTAGTTAGTTTAGTTTATTGATTAGTCTAATGACCTTATCAGCTTGTAATGCAGCATCAACTCAATATAAAAGGACAGAATAGACGCAATATAAAAAGATACGCATAGAACGTTCAGTAAAACATTAAAATGAAATAATCACCTTAGCAGTTGATCCCAATCAGATTACTTACAAAGCAGGCAGTAGTCTTATTTTCAAAATGGATTTAAATTTCTGAACATGCATCTAATTCATAATTTACTGCCCTCCACTAAATGAGCCCCAGTTAATGAGAGCAGGGGTTGCTGTTTTATTGACTAATGTCTCTATGGCTTGGTGAAACCTAAATGAAAAGGAGCAAATCACACTACACTCCAAAGAAGCGGAACAAAACAAACCAAGTTCAGGAAAAACATTGTTTGGATTCAAAACAATTTTTTTTAAAGAGCCAGGTATTTATTTATTTACTTATTTAATTTACATCACCCCAGTAAAGTGACTCTGGGTGGCTTACAAAGAGTAAAAAGATAAATATAGAAACAATTATATTTTAAAAACTATATAAAAGCTAGAACCATGGAGATGGACGTCACGGGGATGAGATCTTCTTATCCTGTCAACTATCTCCAATGGTGAGGGCACACACCCCTACTTTGGGGCCTCAGGACAACCAGTAAAACCAAGTTTTGATACACTTCCAGAAGGCCAAAAGGATAGGAGCAGTTTTCACCTCTGGTGGTAGAGTGTTACAGAGGGCTAGAGCCACAGAGGAAAAAGCAATTTTCCTATTTTTCAATTTTTTTAAAAAAGTGCTCCCTTCCACTGTAAGTTAAAATTTCAAATTTATCTGATTTGTTGTGTTTTATCTGCATTTCAGAAGACATTCCATGCCTTGTTAGATTCCTGCACTGAAAGCATGCAGTGTTGGCATTTAAATGCAATGATATTTAAATGGAAGTAAAAAGAGGACAAAAAGTAAGGATATGGTTATGAAATGTCTAAAATTTAAACCTTTTCTCAGAGAAGCTCATTTCATTGCCCTCTTCTAGGTGATCCTAATGAAAACATAGGATGCTGCTTCACCCCTTGAATCTCACCTCCTTAAATCTTGGAATTGTAAGGCCTCTAAATTTAGAGATGCCTGAGGACTTTATCCAGCTTTACAATATTTCCAGGAACCAAGCTTTATACCAGCATGAAAGCAAATTCTAAAATAATAACAATAATAATTAAAAAATCATTTAAAAACCATATCATGCTTAAAATTCCATTTAGAATACTCGGTTGCCAAGTAAAATGTGCCTTGTTTCTCAGGTGTAAGATTTGGCAATTTCCTTTTCAACAGCACATTATCTCAGCAACATCAGAATAATAGGATAGTAGTGCCAACTTTTTCTAAACCGGGTATGTGAAAAATCTGGTATTAGCATAGGATTCCTTATGCCAGCAATGTGTTTCTGTCCTTGCCTCATTATCACACTTCCCAGCTGTTAGAAGAAAGAAAAGTTTGAAATAGGTTTTTTTTAGAGCTTGCAAGACAAACATAAAAAAGTTCAGAGATTTTTTTATGATGTTGGTGGATCATAAACATTGATGAGTGTAAACGTTACAAAACATCAATTCATTTCTTAAGGAATTAAGTCAAATAAACTCCACCGATTCCCTTGGTGGACCTTCATTGTTCATTTTACAGACATTTGTATGGCGAAAAGAGCTTGCCCTGAGAAGAATATTGTTCCAAATTATAATGGCATCATTTGATGCAGCTTACTTCCATCCAGTTGTTGGTGTAAGAAAACATCTGTAACAACTGGAGAGGTAAAGTTATTCCAAAATAAAATTTGGCTGAGCAGCAATTAACCAAGAAAAAACCCACACAAAAACACACAAAGGCCTAATGACAACCCCAGTCTGGCACATTGTGCCATTTGAAATAACATAATCAAGGCAAGGATTTCCGTGGAAAAATCTTAATCAACCAAAAACATGGACAACGTGGGACAGAAGGAACAGGAAATAATAGCAAAGATATGTAAGGCAGCACTTTTTAGTTGCCCTTCCCTGGAATGCCTTCGGATGAGAGGTTAAAAGGCTTTTTAACCATGTTAGCTGATTCTGGGACAGAAGAGTTGAGTTTTGCTTCCTTGGCATTTATTGACAAAGAGTGGTTGAATTAGCCACAAGAACTGAGTTGCTTGACAGTGCAAAACTAACTTGTAATTATTTTGGAAGGTACCACCCCTTTTGACTCTAACTCCAAGTTTCCAGGAGTAATTCTTAAAGGTTCTGTAACTAAAGCATATATAGAGCTCATGTAACACCTTCCAGATATATCACTGTTTCATGACTTTCTTGTTTGTTAAATGACAGAAAGCATTCCAGGAAAAGAAATGAATGCATTAAATGAGCTTGTCCACAAGAGTTCTGAAACACAGCTTCTCTGCATTTTTCCCCCTAAACCTTCCATCTTGCCACAACTAATAGTTGTGGGAATATGTCACAGAAAGAAAGAAAAAGGAACGAACGAAGGAAGGAAGGAAGGTTGGTTAGGAGTTAAGGTTAGGATTAGACTATGTAGATGATAGATAGATAGATGAAAGATAGATAGATAGATAGATAGATAGATAGATAGATAGATAGACAGACATATACAATATATTTATATTCTTTTTTTTTTAAAACAAACTTTATAAATTTTACAGACACAAACATACAAAACACAAAACATAAACAAAACTAAAAGATCTTTTCTGAAGGCTGTCTGATCCCGGGTTGAAACTCTTCACACAGACACAAATTCAAACATCATATTCACTTTATCTATCCTTCCATATCTTATTATCATTTTCTTTTTTTATCTATGTATAAACCATTTTTATCAATTTTATAAAAACAATGCACAAAGAATCAAGGCAAATCAGCTTATAAATTCTTTTCTAAGAAAAAATAATAAAAGACAAAAACCAATAGAACATAACAATTCCAAATTATAGTATCAATACTTTATCTATTTAACTTCATATCTTATCCCAGCTTCTCCTTTTCATCCAAATTATTTCTCCTTAATTAAAATTTTATTGCCTTTTATCAATATACAAAATCCAAAAAAACATAACAAAACCTTTATATATCTTTCCATATCTTATTATTATTTTCAATAACACTCTTTGTCTGTTCTATTTCCAACTATCCATTCATCTTTTTTCTTTTACTATACTTCTCTTATACACCAATTGGAGTAACGTCTATAACTCATTACCCTAACTTAAAAGTACTTCATATAACAATTTTTCTTGGGATTCTGTTTAATAGATTCTAAAGTTACACAATGAATTTTATACTCTAAATACACATATAAAAACACAATCTTATGTACCCTCCAGAATCCCTCTTTTATCCTAAATTATATTCACCCATTGTCTCTGAATAAACTTTTTTTCTTTAGATCTTGCTTCCCCCCATTTAGGCTTCTCCTCCCCCCCTTTCTCTCTTGCTTATTCTTCTCCTTGTCCTTTTTACCCCTTTGTCTCTCCTCCTCCCTTTTCTTACTCCCTTTCCTTTGCTTTCTAACCTTGCCTCCACCTTTCCGCTCATTTTTCTCTTTTTTGGTTGTTTATATTATTCTTAAAATCCCCTTTTTCTTATTCTTTTTCTCCTCCTCCCTGGAAAGAACCCATTGTTCATCAAAGATGGCTTCTTCTTCCTCTTCTTCTTTGTCCCAGTCCTTCTGCTGCGTAGTCAACTTTTCATAAGTACATACCGCCATTTCTAAAAATTGAAACAAAGTGCCCAAAGTATCTTCCTTTTTATATTTTTGATATTCAATCTTTAGTTCATCCACAAGTGATGCCATCATGAAAAGAGAAACTTTTCCCAAAACAACCACAAGTATTTTTAATCAAAAATAATTAAAAAAAAATTCCAAAAAATAATACTTTTCTTCCTTCTTCTCTTTCTCTTTCTGGGGTTAATGTTTAATCAAAGAGGTCCAATTACCATGTACCTTTCTTTGGGATTCTAGGCAATCTCCTCCTTTTTCAGCTTCTGCTCCAATTTTTTTTCCTCTCCCTTCCCACTTGCAACATCAATTTTAAATAATCAGAAATCCATACCTCTTATAAGGGTTTTCCAATTTCTTAAGTTTTTCAATGTCCAGGAACCCTTTTGTCCCTTAGCTTCAAGTTTCAGAATAATTCACCTTCAATGTCCAAACATATTTCATATCTGCTGTTTCCATGGGGTGGGAGAGTGAAGAAAAAAAAAAAAGTTCCCTTTAACAGCTTCTCTGCCGCTTTCGATCTTCTTAGTGATACAATGTATCCTCCAGCAATTCAAACAGCTCAGTTCCAACAAATTTGAAAGATTTTACTTGACCCAGCTCAGACAGGACTTTCACTCTTCTTGCTTCCTCCAGCACATTCTTACCCGGTTGCTGGCTTCTTCGTGGCAGCCATGGCTGACCGCCGCTCCACTGCCTTGGGAAAAAGGAGTTTTCCAGGACGAGGAGGGGGTCTGCGACACCCCCAACCCCCTGTCCAGCTCCCCTCTCTCTTCGGCTGTCCCTACAGGGCATCCATATCCCCCTGACCCATCTGGATCGGGGGTACCTCGGCGGCTAGCACAGCAGGAATCGCGAGCGGTCGTGAATTCCTGCTGCCCCGAAGCCACGCGAAACCGGAAGCCAATATATTTATATTCTTATACTGATATTCCATAAATCTTCACTGATTCATAAACCATCTCCAATTCCTCCCTCCAGAATCCTTTCTCCATGTAAGTTAGACATACATATATTTTAGTGTCTTGAATTTCATATTCTTGCAATACAAGTATGATCCCTTAAGATTAGTTAAAGAAGAAAGATCCCCCGTTGATAAAGAAGATCCTCCTCACTTTGTGGAAGTTATGGGGCTCAATGACTATCATACAATAAGCTTCTAAAGGCTTCTTTGTGTTCTTGGTTGGCCATTGTGAGAGAAAAATGCTGGACTAGATGGGCCAGAAGTCTGATTCAGCAGGCCATTGCTCATGTTCTTGAATTAAGATGAGGTAAAGCAATGGTAATGTAACCCTTCCAAAAGGGTAATATAGCTGTAAATTAAATAACTTTCTTTCTTTCTTTCTTTCTTTCTTTCTTTCTTTCTTTCTTTCTTTCTTTCTTTCTTTCTTTCTTTCTTTCTTTCTTTCTTTCTTTCTCTCCCTTTCTTTCCTTCCTTCCATTCTTTCTTTCTTTTCTTTTTTCTTTTTACAACAGAACAGTGTAAAAGTGCAAAGGGCTTCCGAGTTCACATTTGAACGGTGAACCTGAGATGTTCTTTGTTCTTAACGAGACCCCAAATCACCCCCACTGACAGCAACCAGATGACTCACTCATGAGTGCCACCAATAACACCCCAGCTATATCTATATCTAGCATTAAAAATCAAATGGTATCACAATGCCATGATACCATGCTCTTTCACCTGGAAAGAAAATTCCACAAATTTTAACAGATCTGGGACCACTAGTCTTGAGAAGGGTCCCTAGAACCTATCCAAATATTACTGCTAAGTTATAATATTTAATCAATGAAGCATTATTAAATATATATGGTATAATAATATTAACCATACCTCATAATGTTATTAGATTTAAGTGTAATCAAATTAAGCCTAATTATTGCTCATTCTGGCTCAAGAAATGTTTTGAAATGCACATCTTTTATATTCAGCTGAAAATAGACATTGTAAATTTAGTAATAATAACAACTGCCTATGGGTTATCTAGGATCTCAGTGTCAGTTTGAAGAAAAATTGATAGAACTTATTGGTAAATGTGGCCAGGTAGATCAATTGCATTTGAACAGTACATACACTGTACTGTGTGGGACAAAATAGCAAATGACAACCATTCCCAAGAAAAAATAAAATAAAAATACATCAGATCCAGGCAAGTGATTTTGAAAGTCATCTTCCCATTCTTCCAAATGATAATGCAATCTTAATACATTAAAACTCCAACAATATATTACTTTTGATAATCTTCTGTATTAGCTCTTGAGGTTAATGGTGTCTTGCCCAAAAATAAGACTGGCCTCAAATAATTGGACTGAAACCCATATCTTTAATTGTGCTATAAGCAACCCAATTTTTCAAAACATGTATGAGAAAAATCACTATTTAAGATCTAAAAAAGGAGAGACAAGCTATATCAATTTGAATATTTGAAGTACTGTTGCAGTATTTACCTTCTGTAAATGTGATAGCATGAAGCATATTGCAGCCTTAGAACTAATTGAGACATATATCAGATTCCAGTATATTGAAGCCCAAATAAAGAATCAATAATACTGTTAGCTGTTGAGATTCTTGTGTAGATTACTTTTTAAGATCTAATAGAAGAAGTATCTTCTGGGTCATTCAATGACACAAATAGTCATTTTATTAAGGAAGTTCTACTTTAAATTAAAATAACCAATAACAAACAAGATATGCAGCAGAAAGATGTCAGCAATAATTCTTTTAAAGGACTAGTTTGAAAGAAAACCATCATTATACCCAGGAATAAAATTTTAATTGTGATTGTATGGATAACAACAACAACAATAACAAGAATACGCCATAATGTGGCGGGTGGCTTAACTACTCCAATGAAGCTGAGAATTGTGCTGGCAGTAGTGCAAACTACCAGCAGATCCAACCATGTCAGAGAGGTCTCAGCCAAGGAGCAGAACTGAGTCCACCCAACAACCCATGCAATGAACCATGGTGAAACACAACCAAATGAAGCCTATACCAGCTCAGTCGTTGCCCGGGTTAACAAGGACCATGTCAGATGTTGGGGAACCTGGACATCCATTGACAAGTGGGCTATAGGCTACAGGTCTCATAGCTGAGCAAACAGGGTATGGGCCTGCAGGGCTACTAGAAGCTGAACAACCTCAGAAGTAGCAGAAATACTGATGATGACCCCAAATGCAGACTCTGCAAAGAAGTGGACGAAACCATCGCTCACATACTGAGCTATTGCAAGACAATTGCTCAGATTGACTACAAACAACGTCACAACACAGTTGCTCAGATGGTCCACTGGAACTTGTGTCACAACTATCCTCTGCCTGTAGCAAAGAACTGGTGGGATCATAAGCCTGAAAAAGTGGTCAAAAATGAGCATGCAAATCTACTGTGCGACTTCCGAATACAGACTGACAAAGTTTTGGAACACAATACCCTGGATATCACAATTGTGGAGAAGAAAAAAGTGTGGATCATCGACATTGCCATACCTGGTGACAGCAGAATCGATGAGAAACATCTTGAAAAAAATCACCAGATATTAGGACTTGAAAATCGAACTGCAGAGACTCTGGCATAAACCAGTGCAGGTGGTTCCAGTGGCACTTGGCACACTGTTCCTAAAGACCTAGGCAAGCACTTAAAAACAATTGGCATTGACAAAATCACCATTGGTCAGCTGCAGAAGGCCACCTTACTGGGATCTGCTCATATAATCCACCAATACATCTCACAGTTCTAAACGCTTGGGAAGTGTTCAACTAGTGATTTGTGATACGAAACCCAGCATAGTTATCTCGTTTCCTGTGTACACTGTCAGTGAATAATAATAATAATAATAATAATAATAATAATAATAATAATAATAATAATAATAATAACAACAACAACAACAACAACAACAACAACAACAACAACTCATTACATAAGGAACCCAAGTGTTCTTTAGGCCTACCATATTTGGGCTGCGATCGAGATGACCATTAGATGGTAACAGACAGGTTTTCTGTATATTCTTGCTGCTATCTAGTGGCCATCTGGATATTTATAGCCCAGGCATGTTAACCATGCTCTTCCATAGCTTTGGCATGAGGCAACTTTACCTGCAAATATGTTCCCACATTGGCAGATGGAACCTGAGACATCTGGGAAGCTTATTCAGTTATGAACTTCTGGATGAAGATCTCTCATGAAATATTCAAAAAAGTCTCACTGTTAGTGATATATGACTGACCCATGTGAACTGATTATTTATTTCTATCAGTGGACCCTCTCCTCTCCTCTGGTGTCACTGATGGAAATAACAATTCTGTGCTCAGAAACGTTTCCTGATAGAAAAAGAGGTCATTTTTCTATTATGTCTTTCCAGTGCAAGAGATACCACAAATTTCAAATATAAATTTTGGGAAAATATAGAAAAAAGTGCCCGTTTTTGGATTCAGAGTTTTGATAGACTACAGTCCTAAGATCCAGAAGAGGCTTTGCTGAATACCTTGAACCAGCAAGGAATAGTAAAAGATAAAGAATAGGTTCAGGACCTTTAGCATCAACCAGAGATTTGAGTATTCTTAAATTCTCCATGATTCTGGCGTCAGGAAAGACACTGTACAAATTAACCACACAATTCTTTGGACACTTGCCAATGAATTCAGAGTTAAGGATAATTTTCCCAAATGCACATTCATTCAACTTCAATTTTTATGACATTGCTTAAATCACAATTGCCATTGGAAAACACATTTTGCACTTTGAAATTCATTGTGCTAACAGTTAGGATGAGTAAAGTTGCAATGAATTGTTCCTGAATTTGGAACCTGTGCTTTATGCATTAATTCATGGCCTTAACATTAATCCTGCTAGACTGGTGGACCTGGGGGATGCGTGTGGGGAAGTGAAGGCAAAGGGGCAAAGTCAATCATTTTTTAACCAATCTGAATGGACAAGTTTAGGCTGTATTTCAGGACTCAAGGCACACAGGACAATACATTGTGGTTGGTATTTACTCCTTAAAATTGAAATGTGTTATTCGTTGCCAAACACACTTTCCAACCATGCTTCAATTCTGCTTTTTAAGTGAAAAGCAACAGTCACAATAGGAGGAGTAGAAAAGAATAGAAAATGTCAGTCATAAATCGCTTCATACCCATAAGAGATCTCAGCCAATCCACCTTGAATTCCTTCTATTCTTAACTCCACTTGATGTTACTAGTTCAGATTCTTGTAGAGAGATTAAGCTTACAATAAATCTTTATACACATTTGAACTACCTGGATCTCCTGATTTCCTGGTGCTTGACAGGAACACTTATAAAAAAACATGCAACATTCCATGAACAGAGTCAACAATTGCTTTCTCCATTCTTAAGACATCATTGGCTCAGAATTCTCCTTTACCAGCATCTGCAGAGAGGCCCAACCTTAAACAGTGTCATTTAATTGCCATTTTAATTTTGTAAAATGCTTTCCACTGTGACCTTTGCAATGGGGTATCATGGTTATCATCAGTTTATTTTCTTTTTCTACCATGTTCTTGTCATTTATCACTTTGATATTTTTATTTTTATTAGCGGCAACTACAATAGAAGATTAAACAGCTATTAATCAATTAATAGCTGCTTAATTGATTGCTTATTGTACCCTATGACTATCATTGTGCTGTACCTTATGATTCTTGACTCTTGATGAATGTATCTTTTCTTTTAGATACACCAAGAACATTTGCACCAAGACAAATTCCTTGTATGTCCAACCACACTTGGCCAATAAATAATTCTAATTCTAATAATTATAAAACAAATTATTTTTTATTTAGATTTATAATCCATAATCTATTCAGGACTCAAGCCAGCTTCTATACCAGTTCTCCACAACAAGTTCTCCTGTCAACCTGGTTGTAGTGAGATTTGTTCAGTCACTAAGTCTGACTCTTCATGATCCCATGAACCATAACAGGTCAACCCTCCTCCATCCTCCCCACTGCCTTCCAGAGTTTTCCCTAATTCATGTTCATTGTGTCAATGACATTGTCTCATCCTCTGCTGTCCCCTTCTCCTTTTGCCTTCTATTTTTCCCAACATCAAGGTCTTTTCCAATGAGTCCTCTCTTCTTATCAGGCACCCAAAGTGTTTGAGCTTTAGCTTCAGTGCACCAAGAGACTCAGATCCATAGTCATTCCATGAGCTTCCATGGCTTTGACAGTAGACCTAACCCTGGATCTCTCTGCTCGTTGTTCAATGTATGGACCACTGAATCACACTGGCTTTCTCTTCACAAAGTGAATTTCTTTCACTTGGCTCCTCGAAGGGAAGGCTTGGTGCCCCATAGGAAATTGGTTCCACAGTTTCTGTGTTAATCTTTCCTTCTTTTTATGGTGGGTGCATTCATGTTCAAAGTGTTTCAAATTTGGAATCACTGGAACACTACAGCACTAATTGTTTTGATTTGTACAAACTCCTGTTTGAAATGTGATACCTATTTCAAATTTTAATATTTTAGAAGATAGTAAAATGGATGAAGGTTGAACTAGTGAACTAGCCAGACTGGACCTGATTCATATGTAAGTATTTGGGAACAGAATGGAGAATTGGATTTTATTTACTTTTTTTTTTTTTTCAGAAAACTTAGATTTATAGGGGTTTTAAGAAAGAATTTCAGTGCCATGTGGTGTGTATGTGTGCATTGGATGACAAGTGAAAAATGATTTGTGATTATTAAATTAGTGAATATTTAATATATAGGTTGGTGGAAACATTCACTCTGCTTCATAAAATAAAAGATGGTTTCCAAAAGGTAATGGTTACGGTAATTATATAATATCATGATTAATAGATTTAACTTTTTTTTTTTTACACAGAAAAAGCTATCATTTCACTATCATGCATATTCCAAGCCTTTTGGAATTCATCTTTGGTTTGATTCTATGTGGATTTACTTTTTCATCCTAATTATTATCCACAGCCAAAGTAAGCATAATGTTTACATGTCTAGAGGTACCCATTTTCAGAATGCTGACCAATGACGAAGACCAAAGACATTCCACAGAACATAATGGTAAATGGAGAAGCTGGAAACTGTTCGGGAATATATAACAGGAGCATCTGAAATTACAGGTAAATCTGAGAGCTCCCTAAAAGCTTGAGGGGGTGACATTAACATTCATGAGTAGATCGCTTCAACCAACAGCATTTTTCTAGGCTTTTTGCAGAAAACTGGAAGTCAAGCTGCTTAAATTAATGCAAGATAGGAGTTGCACTGATATGAAGTCTACAGCACTTCTTCCAAATCAATTTTGATGCATGCACAGATGTAGCATTTTGACCTTCTTCCATGCTTATATGGCATGCTTATATATGGCAATAGAATCCCAGCTTCCCATGGAGGAGTCATCACATTTTCAGAGAAGGGCCCAAGACAAGAGATTGACAGTCCTGAACTGGATGAGGGAGGGAGGAAAAGGTTCAGGATAGCCACACCCTAAAACAGGGCTGTCAAATTCGCACTGTCATGGCAGCATCACATGATTTTTTCCCCCTTTCATTAAATCGGGCATGGGCGTGACCAGCACATGATGCATCCAGCCCACAAGCTGTGAGTTTGACAGCCCTGCCGTAGAATCTCCCAGGGTATATTTTTTGAGTTAGAATATTATAGCTTTAGTGGAGCAAGATTTTATCAATTAGGTATGAGAAAATTGGATTAGACAGGACTTCACAGAGGCATCTTTGGGCTTAGGCCTGATTATTACATAGTATTCTATTCACATGTGAGCAAAAATATCCTTCTAAGTAGGGTCAGGTCTGGTTACAAATTAGATAGAAAATCACCAGGAACTTCTAGACTGGCTAGATTAGGAAGAATTTAAAAGAGAAGGCAATGGCAAATATTTTCATATTATTACTAAGATCACAAAAGAAGCATGTGATGAACAGGTCTACTAAATTTGATCTGTAAAAATCCTGAAACTCATTATAAGGAAATAAAATTATATAAAAGAACTCTTTGCTGCCATCTAAGATTTTTTTTTTTTTTTGCAACTCAAATTAGATTATCTTAGTCAGATAGTCAGTAATAATTGAGTCTGAGGGCGACTTTATTTCTGTTCAAATGTAAAACCTTCTGTAATCTATGAAGAATTGTGTGACCTATATTTTCATTCTTGCTCTGAATCTGACAATGTTGTTTCTATTGCAAGATGGAAAATTAAAATTGCTACTTGAATGGGAGTCATCAGCAATGACTTCCTATTTTGCTATCACTTGATACATTTTCACCCTCATATTTCTTCACATACCAGTCTTCAGACATGTGACAACCTCATGAAGTCACAAAAGTTTGTTTGGGGACAGGATTAAAGAAAAAAGAAAACGGGGCTTACTAGTAAAATGAAGGAAGGAAATGAGTCTAAAAATCCCATTCATCTCCTTAGAAATAACAGCCACCTTAGAATTTTAGCATTTCCTTATTAATTTTAATGTCAATTTTTATTCATCTTTAAGATTAGTTCAAGCAAATCATCATTCTATAGACATGATATGTCTTATTCCTCTATCCACAAAATTTGGTTATAGTTTTTTCTGTGGATGAAAATCAATAATGAATATGGGGCAAATATCCAACTTGTTAGACAACTTGGTCTCCTTTCATATTGGATTCTTCTCCTGTGGAGCATCTAAAAATATATTAATATAAAGCTATGTTTATTATGTATGTTAGTTAAAGTTGCTACATTAATTCCAGATCTCATTTGAGAAAGCAAACTATTTAATGTTTTAACTAATATTAAAAACTTAATATCACAATCATACTAAAGCAGCCCAGGAAAGAATGGAATGGAGTGGAGTGGAGTGGAGTGGAGTGGAGTGGAGTGGAGTAGAGTAGAGTAGAGTAGAGTAGAGTAGAGTAGAGTAGAGTAGAGTAGAGTAGAACAGAACAGAACAGAATAGTATAGAATAGAATAGAATTCTTTATTGGCCAAGTGTGATTGGACACACAAGGAATTTGTCTCTGGTGTATAAGCTCTCAATGTACATACAAGCAATAACTGATAAATCATGATCACAGTCATCAGAAAATACAGTCATCAGAAATCATAAGATGCAACATTTCGTGATAGTCAGAGGATACTAAATAAACAATCAACATAAATCATTCTAGGATACTAAATAAAACAATTAATATAAATCATAAGATACAGGCAACAAAATTATAGTGATAAGAAGATTTAAAAAACAGGAAAGATGTGAAGAATAATAGTAATACTACCCTACTAGGTAGTTTGACAGTGTTGTGGGAATTAATTGTTTAGCATAGTGTTTGCATGGGGGAGAACTGTCTTTATGTCTACTTGTTTTAGTGTGCAATGCTCTATATCAGGGCTGTCAAACTCCCAGCCCAGATGCATCATGTGCTGGCCATGCCCACATCTGATTTAGCAAAGGAAAAAAAAGTCCTGATATGTCACATGACACTGCCGTGACAACATGAGGTTGACGTCCCTGCTCTATAGCGTTGTCTTCAGAGAAGAAGTTGAAACAGTTTATGTCCAGGATGTGAGGCATCTGTAGATATTTTCACATCCCTCTTTCTGATTTGTGCAGTATACAGGTCGTCAATGGAAGGCAGGCTGGTAACAATTGTTTTTTTCTGCAGTTCTAATTATCCGTTGAAGTCTGTGTCTGTCTTGTTTGGTTACAATGCCCAGCCAGACAGTTATAGGTGTACAGAATGCAGACTCAATAATTCCTTTGTAGAACTGTATGAGCAGCTTTTGGGGCAATCTGAGCTTTCTGAGTTGGCATAGGAAGAACATTCTTTGTTGTTCTTTTTTTAATAACATTTTTGAAGTTCCATGTCCATTTTACGTCTTGAGATATTTTAGAACCTGGAAACTTGAAAGTCTCTAATGTTGATACGGTGTTGCCTAGTATTGTAAGTGGTGATAGAATAAGAGAGTTTCTCCTGAAATCTAATATCATTTCTATAGTTTTACGTGCGTTCAAGATTGTTCCAACTGCACTAAAAGCCAGTTGTTCAACTTCCCATCTGTATGCAGATTTGTCAATGTCTCAAATGAGATCAATCACTGTTGTATCATTTGCAAACTTCAGTACTTTAACAGAGGAATTCTTTGGCATGCAGTCATTGGTATATAGAGAGAAGTGGAGAGAACACAGCTTGAGGCTTGTTGTTACTGTATATTCTGGTCGGCACATATAGGTCTTCACAAAAATTAACATATGTTGCTACAGTAGCTGTGAGTTCATCCAAGTCTGCAGAGGTATCTTCAAAAACGTTCTGTGCAATCAAGGCAAGCCTGTAGCTTTAACTTCAACATTTCCTTTAACTGAGGAAATGAAAGAATAGGAGATAGTGGTTTTGCACTTTATAATAGTGATACTCATATGGATATCCTTTTGAGTATATATTACACAGAAAATCATAATTTTAAATGTTGAGAATATAGATGATACAGCAAGCATCTTCATAATGTGTATGTGTGAACAGGATATGAACAGGCTGAATGAAAACTAGCAGTATGGATACCTATTGATGGTAGTTTTGCAGAAGCTTCATGAATGAAATATTAACTGCTTCTACCTGTTTTATGTTATGCAAGTCAAAATTTCCTTTACCCATACAGTTGATTATCTGACCTCATTGAAAACTTCTTTATTGTTGGCACCTGTATGCATTTGTAAGCAGAGATATATAATTCCCAAGAGCCACAAAACAAAATCTAAATGCTACTTAAAAGTGTCAGCTTTTTCTTTTCTTTTTTTTCTCAGTATCGAACCACACAACAAATGGCAGAGTGTCAGAACAAAACAGAACAGAATAACAGATTCGGAAGGGACCTGAAATGTCTTCTGGATCTAGTCCATAGGCAAGGGACCCTATACCATTCTGGACAAATGGCTGTCCAATCGCTTCTTAAAAGCCTCCAGTGATGGAACCTCCACAATTTCTGTAGGCAAACCATTCCATTGGTTAATTGCCAGGAAATTTTTCCTTAGTTCTAGGTTAATTCTCTCCTTGATTAGTTTCTATCCATTGCTTCTTGTCCTGCCCTCAGGTGCTTTGGAGAATAGATTGACCCCCTCTTCTTTGCGACAGCCCCTCAAATATTGAAATACTACTGTCATGTCATTCCTGGTCCTTTTTTTTTTTTTTCATTAGACATACCCAATTCCTACAAAATGTGTCCACCCATTCAAAAACAAGAAACAGTTTCCATCACATCAGAGCCACCTTGGGATGTTGTGAAATTTTAAAATATCCTTAATTAGTTTCTTCCTTTTCTTCTCCTCTGTGACCTTTTTTATTCTGAAGCAGGTTTGAGTTTGTGGGAAAGCAAATTGCTAACATGTGTGCCTTTTTAGTGTATGGTTAAGTTTTTCACACCACAGATTTCAAACTTTACAGTCTGCACAAATTGGAAGGTGTCCTCAGATTTCTATCAAATAAGGGTGTCCCAGGGCTTGCTGATTTGTTTGGATTAACTTGGTTCACATGATCTTGACTATGATTTGCATGTTGTTTGATTCCGGGACAGGGGTTAAGGTTGCATATTTTGAAATCAATAAATACTAGTCTGCAATTATTATAATTCCTGTACTTTTTTTCTTAGTTGTCCACAAAACAAAGCATAGTGATATTTCACGTAACTTCCTTTATTGATGGTTTGCAAGCTGACATCAGATATTACTATTTCTTCCAAAAATTATGTTAGATAAATACTGGCAAACTTTCATAAGTCAGAATAAAAAAGAATAAAAAAGTCAAGTCAATATATTAACCCATAAATCAGCTTGGCATTAGGACAGTGCAGAATTTGGCTGCTATGTTCCTATAACTGAAAATTGGCTCCAGTCATAAATTCTGGGTTTGAATCTTTCACCTGTATTTAAGGGAAGAATTAATACTGAAACAGGTACTAGAATGTGATCATAAAGTATTTTTCTATGTGCAATTTTCAGAAAAAAAGAGAACATTTGTGAGCGCCTTTTCATTAGAATTTACTTTTCACAATACGAGATAGACTTGCAACTTGAAAAAAAAAAAAAAAGGATCTCATTAAACCAAGAAAATTGCCTTGTGTACACAAAGTTGCTTTAAAAGGAGTTTCCTGATGATGCTTTTTATAAATTATAGAGAATAAATCTCAACCAGCCAAAAGACATTTAATAAAAAATGCCTTTTATGCGGATGTGGATTGCATATTTTACATGCAATTTATACTGCAGTTTCTCTTCATTAACCACATCTCACAGATTTCTCAAAGCAATGGCATGAATATTATTAACATGTGTTAAAAATGTGTTTAAAATAATGCATAAAGCTTTGTGATTAAAGCAAAAGTTTAGGCACAGCGAACAAGTCTGGGTATGTATTTTACTGTGCTTCATGCATACATATTTAACATCTATATGGATGTGCTGCATCGGTCTGTCTGGATCTACTCAGTTATATATTGCTTTTGGATGAATGTTGTAATTAAATTGAACTAGACCTTAACAAGCAGAAGCCATTCATAATTTCTGCTCATTCGAGTCATATACATTACAGTTCATATAGATGAAGGGAGAAATTTGTTCTGTTGACTTTTTAATACAAACTTCCCAATTTTGTACTTCCTGAGTTATAGGCAAAACAGATATGGCTCCATGCCATGTTCACTTTTCCAAATTTTGCAGAATTGTTTGCAAATCACTCTATGCCAATCAAAAATCAATATATTTTATTTTTGATGCATTTATTTGCATCCTGCATTTGTGATTTTTTACAAATAACTGAAAATACATATCCAAAATACTTTTCTTTTCTTATTTTCCCCTCAACAACCATCTAGTGAGTTGCATTGGGCTGAGACAGAATGACTGCCCCCAAATCACCCCGCTGGCTAAGGCAGGACTAGAATTCACAGTCTCCCATTTTCAAGCCTGGTGCCTTAACCACTAGGAATTATTAACATAAAGTATTGGTATATTAAAAGGCAATGTTCATAAGACAGATTATAGTAGTGCGAGGGTGCCAAACTAGCAGCCCACAGGCTGGATGCATCACATGCAAACCATGCTGACCTCAGCTCCACAAATGGATAAAACTGCACAAAATGCCACATGACAGCAACGTGACATGGCAAGTTTGATATTAGTATTAGTGTTAGTGGATATATTCAGAAAAATGCATATTCATGTTTATTTTTAAACTGCTTTTTCTTATTTTATAAATAGTTAAAGGCAGTAAAGGCAATTCAAGCTTACTTTTCAAGACAATGGCTTATTTTGTAACAGAAAAATCATACGGTTCATATAATATCGGCCAGAGCAAAATAACTTATAATTAAAACTCTTTTAAAACATCTGCCCTATCTATATTCCTTTGAAGAATAATTCAAAATCTGGGCAATAAAGGGCAACCATAAATAACTAATTAAAAAGCAATGCTTTGGCAAATCTGATCTATTGCTCATTTTGTCATTAAACATGAACCAAACATCTAACTCTGAAAACATGCTTATAATAAACTAGAAAAAAAAAAAAAAGTCGGGGCAAATTGGACCTTTCACAAAGGTCAAAGCTTATTCCTTTGCTCTTTTGGTGCTACTATGTTTACCAGGCCACTTTCACAGAATCTGAGAGTTGGAAGGCACTATTTAATCTACTGAAATCCATACTCAATCAAGGATGCCTTCCAGACAATCTGGATGATTGTTCCCAACTGCTCTTATAGTTTTTAAGATTTTTATTTGTTTTTTTCATTGTTCAACCCGAATTTCCTTTCCAGTAATAACTAAAGGCATATGCATAAATCACTCAGTTATATTTTGAGATGACTCCTGTAGAGCTTCTGTTGGAACCCAAAATTATTTTTGAAAGCAGCAAAGGTGCTTTCTCAGTCCTCACAAATATCCAATGAAAACATCAATATGAAATACTATTCTGTGTTGCCTTTATTTTTCAAAGTAACACACATCAGTCGCTCATACCCATTCTCTAAAGCAGACTCTATCTCAATGGGGCTACACCAAGAGTCTCACGAGAGGTCATGATTGAAACATAAGTAAACCTATTTTTTTAATATTTACTATATTGTGAGCAATAATATTTAAGAAAGGGTTCTTGAAAGACTTGAAAATTATTTCTAGGTTTGCTCTAGTGTAAAAATATTGAGAAATTAAGGCAGCTATAAGGCAACATTGTAGAATATGTTAACAAGAAGAGAATGAGTAAAAAATACTAAATATCTCTCTCTCTTTTTTCATTTTACACCCTAGACTTTCAGTCTTTTTAGGTCTCTACATTTCTCCACAGTCAAAGTTAAGGCAGTTTCCCCCCTTTCCCCCCTCTGTAGGGAACAGTGAACTTCATTTATAGAATACATTTAATTTCCTCTCTCTCTCTCTTTTAATCTCTCCACAGTCTATTTTGTACTGCTGCATGCTTTAATTTTGCTTTCAGTCAGAAGTTTTAAAACTTTAGCTTCTAATAACTGGAAAAAAATGGTTATTTAAAGATAACTGCAACTTGCTTAACATGCCAGACTATCATATGCTCACTGCTTTGAAGCTGCAAATTAATGACAAGGAGGAACAGTGCCTATCTTTCAGGGGAAACTGACCTCTTTCTAATGCCTCATTGCTAATGTCATCTGTCTGCTGCATCTCATTATGTGAATTTCACGGACTTAAAAAAGAGAGAGAGAGAAAAGAAAGTATCTTAAGGCTTGTGCATAAATAAAAAAAAAAATCCTTTTGGGCACTTTGAAACATTTTTGATCTTTCCCAAATACCTTCCATAGATATAGGCTGGCCCTTTTGTACCCGGCATGCTGCTTATGTCATCTATTCTCTGTGACTAATTATGTTAATTTTTTTTGTGGCACAAAAGTAACTGAAGGCTGTTAAGGAATAAAAGCTTTTGAGTGGCCTTATTTCATAAACATCCTTTTTGAACAAGGCACATTTGGTCATATTTGCAGCAACAGAAAGAGTCTTGTGCTAAAAATACAACAAAGGCTCTTGAATATGGCCTTTTATTCTGACTTTATTAGGTAATTTTTTTGGGGGGGGAAGTATGAAGGGAAGCCTTTCTGCTAAGTATAATTTGCATAAAGCTGGTGCCCCATTAATGAGATAACTTCCTGTCTTTTGTATACCACCAGCTGGAAATAGAAATATAGTAACTTTTCTGTCTTCCTAATGCTTAACCTGCTGAGTTCAGAGTTAAAGAGTAAACAGGATCCACATAAATCAAATAAGATTATTTCCTTGCCCTCTAGGAAATATTTCATATTCAATTAACAGATGCCAATGGAAGCATGGACAGTTATCTGGAATATGCAAAGTTTAGGTCTAAAAGCATTAGCAATCCACTCTTTCATTTAAATCAACAGTTTCTACCTATTCCTAATAATATGTTTCATTTGTTTTAAGAAATGTACTGCATTCCAGGCATATCATTAGTCTCATTCCAACTCAGAAGATCTAAAAGCATCCTATGCTTTCTGAGACTATTTTGTGGTATGTTTGCCTTACTTTTGGTTCAAATATCCTCCATTGTGTTCTAAGAGGAGTGACCAGAGTTCACCTTGGGCAAAAAGGTTTAATGATCACTTCCTTCCAGTAGAATTTCAGAAAAGCTCTTGGTGATAATCTGGAATGGCATTTGGGAGCTACAGCAACAGGAGGAAGAAGTAGAGACAGTCCTATTCACAAACTCCTACATGAAATGGAATGTCTTCCGTCCTGTCCATTGTGTATTCTAACTATGGTAGTGTTTTATAACACAGCTGCACCACCTGATATCTCCCAAAGTATGTGACCTCCAAAACCTTTTGATGCAGCCACCAGAGACCTCCATTATATCTTGCCAAAGGATATATTTCAAAGTGACAAAATAAAAAAAAGTATTGCATTTGTTATTTAAATTGTTTATATTAAATCATTAAATCACTTCCGAAATGTGAAAGACGTCTAAAAGCTAGTATTACTAATAAAATGATATCACATAAGGATATGATCTATCTATAAAACATCTGATTAATATTAATGATATTGTGAACATTATGAAATTTAAAAAATACAGAATGAAAAACAGAATAACAGTACAGTGACTATAATTAAATAACAATAATGTGAATGGAATGGAATAGAATAGAATAGAATAGCAGAGTTGGAAGGGACCTTGGAGGTCTTCTAGTCCAGCCCCCTGCCTAGGCAGGAAACCCTACATCACTTCAGACAAATGGTTATCCAACATCTTTTAAAAAAACTTCTAGTGTTGGAGCATTCACAACTTCTGGAGGCAAGTTGTTCCACTGATTAATTGTTCTAACTGTCAGGATATTTCTCCTTAGTTCTAAGTTGCTTCTCTCCTTGATTAGTTTTCACCCATTGCTTCTTGCCCTGCCCTCAGGGGCTTTGGAGAAGGTAAAGTACAGGGATGGGCCTTATCTGATCTATTGCTCTTGACAACAATCTATTTCTAATAGATTTAACACACTGCCATATAAAGCATAGTGACTTGTTTGTCATAGAATGATTTTATTTTGTTAACAATAAATGGATCTAGCTTTGATGTGGACATCTGTTGATCTTGTGAATATTGGGGAAATAGGAAAATACCTCAAGTCAAATGAAAAATGAATAAAAAGTTGTATGATAGGCTACATATGCCAATTTCATAAGGACATAATCATACCAACTGTAGGATATTTCTGTATCTTCTCCCAGAGTGACACAAGAGACAGAATAGAGACTTGTATAAGCTTTGTCATTGGTGATGAAGCTGCAGTTATTGGCAAAAGGCAGATTTGGTTTTGGTGCCGTACTTTCATCAGCCTGACATTCATGCCCTGTGTTCACCCTTTAAGAGGACAAGTGGTCAGTTGATGTCCCAGTATATCTGAGTAAGAAGGAGAAAGCTCTATACATGCCCATTTCACTGGTAATGACCACTTCCATATAGATTATAAATGGTTCTCCAAAGTTGAAAAGCCAAAATAGAAATAAGCTAAGCTCTAAAATAGAAATCCATAGTCAGTTCTCCATTTTCTGCATACTTACATTATAATGGAAGCCAGCAATTATAGCAAAATAGTGACTTGCCCTGCAGTTCTTAGAAATTTGAACTGGACATGCTTCAGAGGTGCAGCGTCCGAGAAACATCATACTTGAACACTGCAGAATATCATTGTTAGTGGTTTGCTGTGAATAATTTGAAGGCAGTGAAACGTACTTAGGATGCAATCAATCAAACAAGGTGAATAAAGCCCTCTGAGCCTTTTGAACCAGATAGAAGGCATGAAGGGTAGAAAGTTATTTCCAGATTTTATATATGTATGCATTTATATAGTTGCTGTTAAGAAAATGATATTAACTGAGGCTGCTAAAGATGTTAATAATCCCATACTAGATGGTTAACAACCTGGTGCCAATGCCTGCAAGAAAAAACAGGGCTTCAAGACTTTCCAGAAGGCCAATGGGGAGAGGGATATTCATATTTCAAGGAGATGTTGCTTCATAGGATAGATGATGGCATACCATGAGTCCTAGTCCCTCCTTAGCTATGAAAGCCTTATGTATGATCTATGGTCACTTACTCTCTCTCAGCCCAAGTTACCTCACAGGCAGTTGTGAGGAAAATAGGAGGAGGAAGATGGGTTGGATATGTTCACCCCACTATTTGTCAACCATGCCAGACAGAAAATATAATCAGATGAGTCCATTCTACTTTATTGTAAGGCTACATTAACAGAAGCTTGCAAGTCTAAAAATACAATTCTCCCACCTTCACCTTCAAAACTTGAGAAACTAGGAAGGATCCCTTCTGAACCTCTTTCTCTACCCATTATGCAGCTGTGGGCTTTGAGCTGTCTTATCTGACCATTTCCTAGGCAGCATTTCTTCACCTCATCTCTCAAGGACTTTCTCTCATGCAATTATGCTATGCAGCTAAAAATGAAAGAGCTGAAAATTAGATGTTCGCTTGTTTGATGCCTTCATTTTATTTATTGCCATGTAAAAGCCCAATAAGGATAAACAGGAAGGAGGAAGGGATGACTAGAATTAGTTATTTCATCACACCTACTCCACCCTCTGAATATAATTCTTCAATCCTATTTCCAAGTTTTTGCTATAATTACTTGTTTTCCATTAGCTTTTTTCCCCCTTTGGTCTTTATCTGCTAGAAGCCATTGTGAATTAACTCAACAGACTGACAAGGGGGGAAGTGAATCAATATAAAATGCATCAAAATCCAAGTTTAAGACAGACTACATGAAGGGTAATACATATATTTCTCTCTCCATTTCTGATTTTTATTTCTTTAATTATAGCCTATACCCTTGCCAATAAAGAAACTTTTTGAAACCAGAGCTTCAGAATTAGGAACAATATCTCATATAACTGAAAAGATTTAAGCCAGAGCACTAATTTATATAAATTAGTGTGGAAACATTGTCTCCCTGAATTTAAGATAATTCCAAATTTCAATTTTCTATTACATTAAAGCTGGAATATCCTATTTGTTTTAAAATTTATATTATTTATCCAAGCCCCATAAAACTTTGTATATATTGTGCATTCCACAATGATGAATTATTAAGAAATAATGCTAATATTTGGGAAACTATGAAGTTCTTAGGACAATGTTGTGTGTGTGTGTGTTTGCATATAAGTGTGCATAGAGAATGAAATCTAGAATGATAAACACTGGATAAAATAATTAGAGATTTTAAATAACACTATTATTCCTAGATGTGACATAGAAGACTTTCCATACAGGAATGGGCAAATCTAATTTCATTTTTTTTTTTGTTCTTTCAACAACTTGGCTCTGTTTCCACATCAGTTTATGAACATGCCACATTTAGTAGATAATTTCATGTAGATTTTTCTAGATAGATATAGATAATAGATAGATAGATAGATAGATAGATAGATAGATAGATAGATAGATAGATAGATAGATAAACAGACACACATGCATACATACATTTTGTGTTGTTTTTATCTACAGTGTACTTAAAAAAAAACAATTCTTAACATTATGCATAGTTTTCCATAAAATCTGAATACAGTAGGGTTAGGGTTAGGGTTAGGGTTAGGGGAAGAATACTGTAAAATCTCCAGTCAGAGGTGGTATTTGCCGATTCTCCAAACTACTCAAAATTTCCACTACCGGTTCTCCAGAACCTGGTGAACCTGGCCCAACTCCAAGTTACTTTAGATCATATATATATGCTGAAACAGCAGCTTCTCATGTACAAAACGCATACCACTTCTTAGAAATGATCAAAGATATACACGTGGAGCAAGAAGATCTGCTTGTAAGTTTTGACGTGGTTTCACTATTCACTCAAGTCCCGATAAAAGAGACCCTCGAAATCATCAAAAATAAATACCAACCAACTAAACACCTCATGGAACTAACAGAACACTGCTTAACCAACACATATTTCATATACAAAGGACAAAGATACAAACAAATTGAAGGAGCCCCCATGGGATCACCACTGTCACCTGTCATTGCAAACCTGTTCATGGAAGAATTCGAATCCAGAGCCCTGGCTAATGCCATACTCAAACCCAAACTATGGTTAAGATATATAGATGACACATTTGTGATTTGGCCCCATGGACAAGAAAACCTAAACAACTTCCTAACACACCTAAACAGCGCACACCCCAAAATCAAGTTCACCATGGAAACAGAAACAAACAAACAACTACCATTCCTAGATGTACTAATCTACAAGAAAACAGATGGCACACTAGGACACACCATATACCAGAAGAAAACACACACCAACCGCTACCTCAATGCCCAATCCCACCACCACCCAGCACAGATAAACTCTGTGGCTAAAACACTAATTACTAGAACCAAACGCCTGGCAGACAAGACACACATTAAGACTGAACTATGCACCCTGACTAAAATATTGACAGCCAACGGCTTCCACAAAAGCAAAATCACCAACTTGATCCACAAAAACACACTGGGACATAATAGAGACCCAGAAGATGAACAGACCCATGGAACAGCTGTCCTGCCCTACATAAGAGGCACTACAGACAAAATTAGTAAGATTCTATACAGACACCACATCAAGACTGCCTTCAAAACAGACAGAAAAATAGCAGCCATCCTCAGGAACCCCAAAGACAAAATTGACCTGGAAAACCAAGGCATATATGAAGTCCCCTATGCATCATGCCCGGCCACATACATTGGACAGACCAATAGAAGAATAAGCACCCGCCTAGATGAACACAAAAATGCAGTCAAAAAGCTGGAACACACTTCCTCACTTGTCCAACACATGGAAGCCACAGGTCATAACATCAACTTCAATGGCACCAAAACCCTAGCCACCATAGAAAATCCCAGCCACAGAATCATCAGAGAAGCCATAGAGATTGAAAAAAGACCAGAAAGCATGAACAGAAGAGATGATTCCACCAGGCTGTCAATCATTTGGAAGCCTGCACTCACAAACAAAAAAATCTCCACACCACAAGCCAGGCAAACACCTGGGCACAAACAGATCCCCCTGATACCTCCAGCTCAAACACACCCCAACCAGGCACCCAGATGAAACCCAGCTTCCTAACGAATGATAGCCGTCCATTTACCCGAAGCCAAGCTGCACTAAAGGCCTCCAATAAAGTAACACAATGTTGCCAGCCAATCAAGATACAAAAAGACCCCCCCCAAAAAAAAAAAAACAGACAGAAGATACTAGTAGCAGAACACAGCAAACTCCAAGACCAATAAACACAGACCAAGACTCTCAACCAATCAGGAGGAAGAAAAAACTATTCTGACACAGCAATAGGCTGCCCCAAATTTAAATCTGAAACCACTGTAAAAGTCTGACTCACAAACACCATACAGAAGCCTGATGATGGCAGATGAGATTCTGCTGAAACGTTGCTACAACTTTAAAAGCACCACGTGGGAAAATACCCGAACAAAGCTGAATGCCAGACATATATATATTGGCCATGCCCATGTCTGGTTTAGCAAAGGGAAAAAATGTCCCAATACATCATGTCATGATGATGTGAGTTTGACATCCCTGTATTAGAATATAGAATAATAGGGTTGGAAGGAACCTTGGAGGTCTTCTAATCCAACACCCTATTCAAGCAGGAGACCATATATCATTTCAGACAAATGGTTGTCCAGTCTCTTTTTGAAGGCCTTCAGTGATGGAGCACCCACAGCTTATGAAGGCAAGTTTTGCCCTTTGGTTAATGGGTTATTAAAAGTCACAGACAATGAAAACAAAAAGGAAAGGCCTGTGAACATCCAAAATAGCACAACACAATACATTCAATACAGCACAATATTCTTGAAAACCAACAATGACTCAGTAAATATAATACCCACATGCCCAGGGCAAAGTTTTCAAGAATTTATATAACATCTTCAGGGGAATGTAGGACATTTATCTTCCCCAAGCAAGAAATTAATTTGGGGGCAGATATTTTAAAAATAGTCATAATATTAATGAAGATACTGTAATTGCCTTTTCTTAGTGTTCTCAAATATTTCAATATGCACAGATTGAAACATCAGTTCAATTGGCCTTTGCTTATATTAGATTGCAAGACTATTTCAAATCTGAAACTAAATCATGTGTTGATTCCAATCTTTCAGCCTGTACCAAAACAAGTACCTCCATAGAAATTAATATGCATAATAGATAACGTAATCTAATTTGTTGTCTATGCCAGAGATCTCCAAATTTGGCACTTTAAGAATTGTGAATTTTCTGGCTGGGGAATTCAGGGAGCTGAAATCTACAAGTCTTAAATTTGCCAAGTTTGGAGATTTCAAGAACTTTTCAATTTCCTTTTACAAATGAAAAAAAAAAAAAAAAAAAAAACCACCCTCATATAAAAATCCTTCTGGAATACATTGAATCCACCTTTCAGTATAACTCAATGACCAACTAGATTCTTGAAGAAGTTCACAAATATGAATAAAATGACCACTCCAATACCACTACACAGTGTTAAAGATAATATACATAGTAAACAGACAACAAGGTTACTAGCAGTCACAGCCTGATCCTCCATGAATGTGCCTTTTAAAGCAGCTGCTTCAGTGATTCTCATTTCTGAAGGCAGCAGACATCACACCTGAGTTGCAATGTTCAAAGAAACACTTTCCTCTCTTCCTCTGTGAAAGAAAAATTTCCCTCTGTTCACATTTCAATGTCATGAATAATTTTATACACAACCGTCACTTATCCACCTTTACCAAAGGTTCTTGTTTGGTTAAGGAAATATTTTTTGCATGCTTAGGACATAGTCAGAAATCTATATTAAAATGTTGTCTTCCAGTCTATACCCAATTCGAAAAGTATGCTGGTGTAACTTGCAGTGCCCTCATTGTTAATCCCTACTCTGCCTCAGTAACTAGGTTGGCAAGTGAGGTTACCCTTAGTATATTCATAGATTAGTGCAGGACAATTAAGAAAAGTGATTGATGGATCCTTCTGTTTTCATCTCCCCTCCCACTGAGCATCCCTTGCTGGTGGGAAATGGAGTCACCATTTTTTCTTTTTAACATGTAATGATTGGAACAGTTAGCTTAGCCACCTATCATGTTGCCTGATTAACAGGTTACAGGAACAGAAGTGCTTGGTTATCTCTCAGTTGAGCTGTTTCTAAACACAGGCCAAGTTATCTTCTGAAATAGCACAAAAGCCATGTCGAAAAATCACACACATGTGCAAGAGAGGTGGAGAGTAAAACAGGAAAGAGCAATTAAACAAAGAGTGAAGCTGTAATAATGCAGCAAAAATGTGGACGCAATGAGTAGCCATGGCCAGTGACACTCAAAATGAGACAAAATGGAACTGTATGAAAAATTATGTCAGAAGAAGCAATATCAATCCAGCATAGTATCCAGCCATGCATAACCAGCAACACAAAGCTCCCAGAGTTACTTCCTTCCTAGTTTAAATCATCCTTCTGAGCAGCACATGATTCAACAAAGTTCATTCAAGAGAATGCTAATCATTTAAAAAAAAACAAAAAAAACCAGGTCCAATGCTCTTTCAGGAATACTAAATCTCTGAATAAAAAGAGTGTGTGTGTGTAACTGTTGATTAAACATTTTTTAAATCATACACACAACCTCTGGACAATCTAGGGTGCCCTATCTTTCTTGCAGCCCATGGAGGCAGACTTTAGAAACTGGAAAGGAGGGGAGGTGGCCAATCCAGCAAAATGGACCCTAAAGGACCCTACTTTAAAGACAACCTTGAACTGCCATGCTTGGATTCTGAGAATAAAACAATAACAAAATAATGGCAATATGGCTCAATGGAAATCCAGTTTCTTGAATATGTTAGTGCCCTGTGCAATAGGATAATAGCCTCTAGAGAACAAAATATGTCCTATTTTGCTTCTGGAAAGTGTTGAGGTACAAAGAGGCAAGCAAGATCAGGGTTTTCCATGGCCAAACCTCCATACAGAGCAGTGGTGGGTTCAAATTTTTTTACTACCAGTTCTGTGGATGTAGTTTGGTCAGCATGGCATGGCTTGGTGGGTGTGGCTTGGTGGCCATGGCTTGGTGGCTGTGGCAGGGGAAGGATACTGTAAAATCTCCATTCCCTCCCCACTGCTGGGGGAAGGTTACTATAAAATCCCATTCCCTCCCCATCCCACTAACCTGCTTTCCAGCTCCTTTCTCCTGTGCCGGGCAACAAAAGAAAACCCAGCCGGGGTTTCTGGTTTCATATGGCTTCGGGGCAGCAGGAATTCGCGACCACTCGCGATTCCTGCTGTGCTAGCCACCAAGGTACCCCCGATCCAGATGGGTCAGGGGGATATGGCGGCCCTGTAGGGACAGCTGAAGAGAGAGGGGAGCCGGACAGGGGGTTGGGGGTGTCGCAGACCCCCTCCTCGTCCGGAAAAACCCCTTTTTCCCAAGGCGGTAGAGCGGCGGTCAGCAATGGCCGCCACGAAGAAGCCAGCAACCGGGTAAGATTGTGCTGGAGGAAGTAAGAAAAGTGAAAGTGCTGTCTGAGCTGGGTCAATCAACATCTTTTAAACTGGCTGGAACTGAGCTGTCTGAATTGCTGGAGGATACATTGTATCCCTAAGAAGATCGAAAGCGGCAGAGAAGCTGTTAAAGGGAACTTTTTTTTTTTTTTCTTCACTCTCCCACCCCATGGAAACAGCAGATATGAAATATGTTTGGACATTGAAGGTGAATTATTCTGAAAGTTGAAGCTAAGGGACAAAAGGGTTCCTGGACATTGAAAAATTTAAGAAATTGGAAAACCTTTATTAGAGGTATGGATTTCTGATTATTTAAAATTGATGTTGCAAGTGGGAAGGGAGAGGAAAAAAAATTGGAGCAGAAGCTGAAAAAGGAGGATATTGCCTAGAATCCCAAAGAAAGGTATATGGTAATTGGACCTCTTTGATTAAACATTAACCCCAGAAAGAGAAAGAGAAGAAGGAAGAAAAGTATTAATTTTTGGAACTTTTTTTGAATTATTTTTGATTAAAAATACTTGTGGTTGTTTTTGGAAAAGTTTCTCTTTTCATGATGGCATTGCTTGTGGATGAACTAAAGACTGAATATCAAAAATATAAAAAGGAAGATACTTTGGGCACTTTGTTTCAATTCTTAGAAATGGCGTTATGTACTTATGAAAAGTTGACTACGCAGCAGAAGGACTGGGACAAAGAAGAAGAGGAAGAAGAAGCCATCTTTGATGAACAATGGGTTCTTTCCGGGGAGGAGGAGAAAAAGGATAAGAAAAAGGGGATTTTAAGAATTGAAAAAACAACCAAAAAAGAGAAAAATGAGCAGAAAGGTGGAGGCAAGGTTAGAAAGCAAAGGAAAGGGAGTAAGAAAAGGGAGGAGGAGAGACAAAGGGGTAAAAAGGGCAAGGAGAAGAATAAGCAAGAGAGAAAGGAGGGAGGAGAAGCCTCAATGGTGGGAAGCAAGATCTAAAGGAAAAAAGTTTATTCAGAGACAATGGGTGAATTTAATTTAGGATAAAAGAGGGGTTCTGGAGGGTACATAAGATTGTGTTTTTATATGTGTATTTAGAGTATAAAATTCATTGTGTAATTTTAGAATCTATTAAACAGAATCCCAAGAAAAATTGTTATATGAAGTACTTTTAAGTTAGGGTAATGAGTTAAAGACGTTACTCCAATTGGTGTATAGGAGAAGTATAGTAAAAGAAAAAAGATGAATGGATAGTTGGAAATAGAACAGACAAAGAATGTTATTGAAAATGGTAATAAGATATGGAAGGATATATAAAGGTTTTGTTAAATTAACAATACATAATTTGGATGAAAAGGAGAAGCTGGGATAAGATATGAAGTTAAACAGATAAAGTATTGATACTATAATTTGGAATTATTATGTTCTATTGGTTTTCTTCTTTTATTATTTTTTCTTAGAAAAGAATTTATAAGCTGTTATGCCTTGATTCTTTGTGCATTGTTTTTATAAAATTTATAAAATTGGTTTATATATATAAAAAAAAGAAAAAAGAAAATGATAATAAGATATGGAAGGATATATAAAGTGAATATGATGTTTGAATTTGTGTCTGTGTGAAGAGAACCCGGGATCAGACAGCCTTCAGAAAAGATCTTTTAGTTTTGTTTATATTTTGTGTTTTGTTTGTTTATGTATTGTGTTTTCTGTAAAATTAATAAAATTTGTTTAAAAAAAAAAAAGAAAAGAAAACCCAGCCGATCAGCTTGGACTCGAGAGACAGAAAGTAGATGGGGGCAGGAACATTCAGAGGTGGTATTTGCCAGTTCTCTGAACTATTCAAAATTTCAAAACTATTCAAAATTTCAGCTACCAGTTCTCTAGAACTGGTCAGAACCTGCTGAATACCACCTCTGATACAGACCATTCATTTGTATTTGTGTGCCACAAGGCAGGCAAAGACACCATCAGCTTCTTGACATGGTGGTGTGACTGAAAGGATTGTATGTGGGGACTTGGGGGTGCTCCTCCAATCCTCTCCATTCTTGCAATATAGCCCATGTCGCTCAGCTTTGCTAGTGAGGGAATAAGCTGGAGAAAGCCACTGTTGTGGTCCTGGGGTTCTGAGATTAATAGGTGTCAAAATATAAGGAAGAAAAAAATACAAGACGGATTTGGTAGGAAGTATGCATACTAAGGAGCTTGAGATTCAGGAAAAGCAGAGCAAGACATAGATGGAACACCAATACTAGTTCTGTTACTGGTTCTTGAGTAAGAACATTTGTGTTTAAACTCATTTTAGTGTACATTTAAAGGATTACTTGCCAAGTTGGTAGTAGCATTAAGAAATATGTACACTATGTATGTGTACTGGGAAGGAAAGAAATATTGGGGGAATTAACTCAAATCTACTCTACCACCAAATCCCATCCCATCTTAGCCAGCCAGTCAAGTGTCTGTTGGTCAGCATCAATAGGAGTTGTTTTTTTAAATTATTATTATCTCTTTTATTCATTAAACATGAAACTCAGTCAACTGAACATTTTAAAATGTATCAAAAATATAATTCACTGGTGCTAAATATAATTGACTGTCCATGTAGGTTCCTGCCAGCATCCTAGGTATCAACCAAGTGTTTCCATAACCACATAGTTTTGATGGTCACGATATTTCATGATTTTTTTTTCAGTTCTTTTTCTTCATCTCTGGTGTGTCCTAGTACAGCGATATCAATAAATTGTACTCTTCAGTTTTCGAAAACTGTGATATCTGGTGTGTTGTGCTCGAAATAATGATCCCTCTGTATTTGAAAGTCCCACAAGATCTTCACCTTCTCATTTTTGACAACTTTTTCCACTCTATGTTCCCATGTCTTTTCAGATACAGGTAAGTCATATTTTTTTACATAATATCTTTGTAATCAGTTTACAATTTTTTTCTGCGCTCACACAGGGATGAGATGCTACCGGCATAACAACCGGTTTGGTGATTGTGTGCTTTGCTGCGTGTGCATGTTCTAAGAATAAACTAAAACCCCTGTGCCTCTCAGCAGGTTAGCAGGGCAATCCACTCTGCCTCACTGAACAGCTGAGAGGATATAAAAAGGACCTAGGAGCACGAGCAGGTAGGAGGGCCCAACTGAAGACCCTCGGAGCAAGTCAGATGAACTGATTCTATGAAAACTGCTCTTTGGAGGTATCAGTACACCCAAACCAGTCCAAACTGGCAACATCCCACCCTTGCACTCACATATTAAATGTGAAACTTTGTCAATTGCCAAGTCAGCAGTTTGGATTGTCAGTGGATTTTTATATTTTTGCTTTCATGGCATTAGTTTGTAGTGCTTGTTCTCCAGCAGCAAGTATTAAACCTTCAATTTCTTTCTTAAAGGTTTCCATCTTAAGCCATGCCCATGTCAGGTTGTTACTGCATTTTCCTTCAATGTTTTTCTAGTACTGTCCATGCAAAGATTTTCTGTATTTTGTTATCTTCTCCAGTTCTTTCTGTTTATTATTATTATTATTATTATTATTATTATTATTATTATTATTATTATTATTATTATTTCCATATTGTAGACCCCTTGCAATAATTGCATAACCCCTGCCCAGACCATGAAAATCTCTGCTTTAGTACATTTAGTAGAAGAGCAGGAATTCAAGTTTAATCCATAATGTTGTATTCAACTGATTTTATTACACACACATGCACACACACATATAGTTTTAACTCAATATATTTATATATAATTCCTTTTGGGAAGTAGGGATATTGGCAACTTAAAGACAGGTTATATATTCAGGATTTTTTACTCAAAGTGTTTTATTAGTTATATACTCTCAAACTCCTATTTTCCAATAGAGGGTGTATTTTGCTTAAAAATGTAGTATGAATAAGTCTTCATTACTGAGTTAAACAAATTACTGTAAAAAACTTTTCTTAAAAGTATACTGTGATGAAACTTCTGTAAGAAACTTTACATTAAAAAAAATCTGTCCACTTTACAGATATTTTTATATTAAAGAAAAAGGGATTCTGATTGTCATTGGCTGTAGATTCTAAATATAAAATGGGGTATAGAGAAGAAATATTAAAAGAAGTGATGAGGTAAAAATAAAATGACTCGTCAAAGAACAGCACAGAAAATTTAGTAAATAATTAAGTTGCATTTCTCTCTGAAGCTTCAACAGACCAAAATGACATTCCTTGGCATTTTTCATTACCTAGCAGATTTTCTACAGTCAATCTACAGTGCAGAGATAAACTTAACTCCAGAAGTGATCAGAAAAAATGTCTTCAGATTATATCACTCTCAGAGAATGTAAGGTCCCCATTGTAAGCATGTTAACTCTGAAGTATAGAACATAACATTTCAGTCTTCAGCCTTTGATTCCTACTCTGAATGTATTAAGTTCATCCTAGCAAAGTGCTGTATCATTCTGGATTTATTTTCTGAAAAAGCTACAAGAAATCCACATTGATCTCTATACATCAAACTCCCTGTCATATGAATTTTGTATATCTCTTTAAATAACCTGATTTTTCTGTGAAACTTTATCCAAAATACGAAGTTGGGAATTGTACCACAAAAGCATGTCATCTGGAGAACAATGGTGTTTTAATCCACATAGTCTGTGCAAGGCAAGTTACATTGTTTGCTTAAATTTATAAACTAAAACATTTTCTCATCTTAAATTTAACATGAGTCTGCCTGAGATCAAAAAACCTTCTTGTTAGCAAGTATGCTTACAATAATACACATATGGATATATGAAACAAATAATAATAAACAGGCATGGAATGTACAGATTTCAATAATAGGTTTCTAAGATCATCCCTATCATTCATTTTTGAACACTGATAATTTGCAGATTAATATATATAAAGTTGCAACATATTTTCTTAATAAGAAAAATCCCTTTCTTCCACTTTATAAAATTAGGATATATTGATCTAAATGGACTATTATGATACATTCCTTTGTTTCTTCTTTTTCTTTTTCCTATTTTTTAAAAAAAATTCCTGATTTTATAGCACAGGCATAAAGAGCTGCCTTTAATTGAATTTTACTAAGAAGGCAGTACCTCGTTATGTCTGCGTTTAATGATATTGGAGACTAACAAGGTAAAGGTAGAATCAACAAATCCATCCATTTTGTTTTCCCCTGGAAATTCCAAGGCCTGCTTTTTTGTTGCTATTTCTCACCCTAGCCCCCCACCTCCTGCCACCCCTTCTGTTACAAGTTATGATGTGTGGATGAAGGCTTTTTCCCATGCCGTAATGACTGTAGACTGAGATTTCAAGGGGCTGTTCATGACAATCCCATTTTCTGTGTAATTTCATGGTTGTCTTCTTGAATGAAGATATTGGCTGCTCTGAAGCAGGAGGTCAGATGCTCCTGCTCCCTTTCAGTATTGTTCCGGAGTATGTTTCCTTTCAGCTGATGAAAAGTAATTCATCATTTACACCCCTGAATTCTGCCAGTGTTTTTTTTTTTTTTTAACAACTTTTCTTTCCCTGTGGTACCTTGGGCCCATGAAAGAGATAAATAGGTTCAATATAACACAAGGCCCCGGATCCTGGGAGCAGGTTAGGCCTCTGAGGCCCTAAACTGCCCCTTTCTCATGATGGAGTTTGTCACCTTTCTACCTCTGGAAGTCAAATCCTGTCGACTCAGCCATCTTTCAGACTCTCTGAAGTGGCTTTGGCACCCACTGGGGCATGTGAGCTTAAAATTGATTTTTTTTTTTTAAAGATCTGTCAAGTTCCCTTAAGGGACAAAGTTGACAGCCAGCAGGCCTTAACCTATCACAAAGCACTCAATGTGTAAAAGACACCTAAGGAACTTCCTTTGAGAGGGCAAAGGGCCCCAGACTTGTGACATGCGGAAAGGGTGTTGTTGCTAAGAAACTGGCCCTTTGACAAAAGGATTTTTTTTGCCTCCTCTCTGCCCACTTGTTTGGAGGCCCTTATAGGCTACGTTTTGAAGAAGGAAGTTATATATTGGATGCATCACTGTGTGCTGTGGCTGCTACTTTTGCAGGCCTGTTTATCCCATCATCAAATTCCACCAAAGAAGAGTTTAAAAAAGCCATGCAGTCAACCCCAAATGGCTCAGGATCACTGTGAAACAGGGAGCTCTTTACAATCATAGGACAATAATGTCGCTTTATAGGATTTTTTGCCTCTGGCTCTCAGGCCTTGATGAATGCCATTAATTATGCAAAATTCCAGAAGAAAAGCTGTATTTAATGTTCAGTCTCTAGCAGCATCAATGTGAAGATCAAATCAAGAGGAAAAAATGGTGCTGTTGTCAGATTTTAGTTTAGTTTAGTTTAGTTTTGCCCTTAAACAGGGAAGCCAACATTGTGAGATTATCTGGATCAAAAGCCTTGTAATTTTATCCAGGTTTGTTTGTTTTTGTTTGTTTGTTTGTTTGTTTTTATTTATTTATTAAATTTATTTGCTGCCTATCTCAACCACAAGACTGATAGGAAAGGAGGATTAGCATGAAAAGGTGGCCATTGCCTTACTTCCTTTTAAGTGATATAAGACAGTCTCAGTTCTTTATTTTAAATATATTAATTCACTAGACATTGTAAAAAGTGACAATAAACAGGAGCTCCAGGTTGAAACTATAAATACTAAAATTGTTTCTAAGTTTCAGTTTTTTCCATCTTTGAAAGCTTCAGAAAGCTACTTATCAATTCAGCTTAAAATGATTGCAATAATGCAGGAGAATTGAAATCAAATCAGCAAAACAAGCACAGCAATAATAGTAATAATTTAAAACCAGAAAGCACAAAGGTCTAAATAAGTACAAAAGTGTTTGCCTGTCGAGTCAAGGTGACTAAATGTGATTTCCAGAAAAACTTCATTTATGACATGAGTATAAATACACAAAGGAGTTTGTCATGTTGTTTTAAAAACATCAAAAGTAAACAGTTTCTTAGATTTCGACAGAAGATAACATCTGAATATTTCAGAACTATTAGCTGAATGCAAATAGGAAAAAAAAATCCTGCCAAATTATTTTGTTCATTGTTTTCCCATATAAAGCCAATGTAATTTCTTCTGTATTTACATTTGATAGTGCTGCATATTTCATACATAGAAGTAACAATCAGTACCTCAGGAGTATCATGAACATCTTGTTCTGTAAAAACAAGCCTACCAGCTTTCTCTGTGGCTGAAATATGTTCAGTACCAGGTGTTGTGAATTAATAAAAGTACTTGAATAAAGATTATTAAGAGCTTGAAGTAAAGTGCAGGGTTCTGGCCCTGCACTTCTGATTAGCCGATAATAGCGACATCGGATTGGTCCATTCAGGAGAATCTGATTGGCTATTAACGAGCCTCTCCCATTGGTTAACGGAGCTAGCGCTCCCTGTGTTTTCATTGGTTAAATACTCAAGAGCTTGCCTATATAAAGGGGGCTGTTGCGGCCATTGAGCTGAGCTGTTACACATGTAAATAAAGAGTTTGAAGTTCACTGTTCACCGGCTTGTCTCCTCCTTAGCGCCCATGCACAGATCACAACACTGGCGACGAGGATGGGATGTGGAGATGTCAGAGCTGACTGAACGATGAAGAACGATAACAGAGCACGTGGCTGAAACGCACCAATGGCAGAACCATGTCCGGCGGCATCATACCACCCGCTCCATTCGACCCGGCACAAGAAGACTGGGACTCATATATGGATCGTTTCCAGATGTTTCTGGAGACCAACAATTTGAAGGATGCCACTACCGGAAAGAAACGGGCGGTATTCCTAACTCATTGTGGGCCGACCGTATTCAAGATGGCCAAGGCACTAGCGAAACCGGCAGAAGTAAAGTCTATGGACTGGGACGCCCTCGAACCCCTGCTGAGGGCCCACTATGCACCTACTGTGCCAACGCTTGTTAGAAGGCATGAATTTTACCAGAGAGATCAGCAGAAGGACGAAAGTGTTGCTGATTTCATAGCAGATCTCTGGAATCTGGGAGGCTTATGCGAGTTTGCCGACCTAGAAGAAGCCCTGAGAGACCGAATAGTTCTGGGATTAGATGCTCCAGGCACACAGAGTAAGCTGATGGCGAAAGGTGACATTATCCTTAAAGATGCCATCGCTGAAGCTACTGCAGCAGAAGCAACCAGGAAGTCAGCTGCCCGAATGCACCGCACCCACTCCCCGCTTCGCCAACTCGCCCGTGAAATTTCACCTCAGTCAGAAGGACAGCCGATGACAGCCCACCACGAGGACCTCAAATCATCATCAGAAAGCGATGAAGAAGAGGCCCACCGACTTCGGTCCGAACGAGACCAACACCAGAAATCACAGTACCAATGCGCTGGCTGTGGAACAAGCCACCCCCGGTCAGAATGCAAATTCCTCGATGCGCTCTGCCATGTGTGGGGTAAAAGAGGCCATATCGGACGGGACTGTAGAAGCAAGCTAGGACCCAGCCAGCCCTCGAGGGGGGCTAACTATCGCCAACCGACAGGAAGCCGTCCTGTAAAGCGAGAACCCGTGAACCATCAATGGAACAACCACTCCTACAGAAACAAAACCCTAAACCACTCAACGAAGCGAGAAGAGGCTCACCAAACTATCACGATCGGTCACGCCTCATCTCTTGATGCCAAGAAGATCCGAGTTAAAGTGGCCATCGAAAATCAGCCCTGCCTGATGGAAGTCGATTCAGGATCATCCCTCTCGATGGTTTCCTGGAAGACCCTCAAGCAGCTCATCCCTACTGTCTGGCGGCAAGACCTCAGATTCCAAAGACTCATACTCAAAGACTATCAAGGAAATCGAATTCCGGACATTGGATCCAGCCGAGTCCGGGTATCATTTAAGAACCGTACAGCATTCCTACCCCTGACTGTAATCAACAGGGATCGGCCTAGTTTTTTAGGCCTCCAATGGTTCGCTCCACTCGGAATTGAAGTAGCCGGCATTCACTGAACCTGCAGCAGCGACTGGGAAGAGGACCTCGTCCAAGAATTCCAGGATGTCTTTGCAGAAAAACTAGGCGAGTACAAGGGGACTCCGATATCATTTTACCTCAATCCCGAAATAGCTCCCATCCGCCTTTAGCCTCGTCGAGTTCCATTTGCCCTTAAACCAAAGATTGATGAGCAGCTTGATAAATTAATAGCCCAGGGTGTGTTAGAACCAACCGATCACTCTCCCTGGGAAACCCCAATCGTGACACCCATCAAGCCGGATGGATCAATAAGAATTTGTGGGGACTACCAAGCCACCCTGAACCACGCCCTTCAACAAAATGCTTACCTGGTACCAGTGGTGCAGCACCTCCTCCATTCCCTGGGGGGCGGAAAAGTCTTTGCTAAACTAGACTTAGCCCAGCCATACCAACAACTGCCTGTAGACAAAAAAACGGCAGAGGCCCAAACGATCGTTACGCACCGAGGTGCGTTTAAATGTAACCGACTCCAGTTCGGAGTAAGAGTAGCCCCGGGAATCTTTCAAAGTTTAATGGAAAGACTATTACAAGGGATAAAAGGTGTTGTCCCATATTTTGATGATGTGTTAATCGCTGCCCTGACTCGGAAAATACTAAAGGATCACCTGGGGTGGGTTTTCCAGAGATTTAAAGATTCAGGTCTCAAAGTTAAAAAAAAACAAGTGTCAACTATGTACAGATCGTGTAGAATTTTTAGGATATTTAATTGATAGTCAAGGCATTCATCCCACTGATAGCAAACTTAGGGCAATCAAAAACGCCCCAAAACCCCGAAATAAGGCCGACCTCCAGGCTTTTCTAGGCCTTATCAATTTTTATAATGTTTTCCTGCCTCACAAAGCAACCGTAGCCGAACCCCTACATCATTTGTTGGACAAAAAAGCAACCTGGGTATGGGGACACAAAGAGGAGCAGGCATTTCAATATGTGAAAAATTTATTGACTTCTGATGCTGTTTTGATGCAGTATAACGAGACTTTTCCTTTAACGATCACGTGTGATGCATCACCATTTGGAGTGGGCGCCATTTTGAGCCACATTTTGCCAAACGGTAGTGAAGCCCCTGTTGCTATTTCTCAAAGACGTTATCAAAAGCAGAACGCAATTACAGTCAAATTGATAAAGAGGCCCTTGCTATTGTGTCTGCTGTTAAGAGATTTCATGAATATGTGTATGGCCAAGCCTTTACTATAGTGACTGACCACAAACCTTTGCTGGGAATTATAGCGGGAGATAGGCCAACACCTTATATATTATCTCCCAGAATGACTCACTAGTCAGAATTCTTGGCTGCGTATAATTACAAGTTGCAACACCGCCCGGGGAAAGCCATTCTCCACGCCGACGCATTGAGCTGTGCACCACTTCCGGAGACTATCGATGGCCCCTCTCTGACAGTTATAACACTGCAGATCGAGACACTTTGAACACCGCCACTAACAGCCCGAGATATCGCGATGGAAACGAAACACGACCCCATTTTAGCACGAGTCCTCATTTGGGTCGAGCGTGGATTGCCATTGGACCAGGTACCTGACGACTACGTCCCATTCAAGAATTGACAAACGGAACTATTTTCCCAGAAGGGCTGCATTATCTGGGGTGATAGAGTCATTGTCCCAGAGCGGTTACGACGAGTGATACTAAGAACCTTGCACGATGGCCACCCCAGCATTGTGCGCATGGAAGCCCTCGCACGAAGCTACGCGTGGTGGCCGGGTATTGACAAGCAGATCGAGACATGGGTAAAAGTTTGTCACAAATGCCAGGAAGTAAGCAAGGCCCCTCCAAAAGCAACCCCGACTGAATGGGAAACACCAAGGGGACCATGGTCCCGTATTCATCTGGACTTTGCGGGACCTACCAAAGGACACACATTTATATTAACAGTGGATGCCTACTCGAACTGGCTTGAAATCCATGAGATGAGAAATACAACAGCTGAATCAGTCATCAGGAAACTAGACAGACTATTTGCAACACACAGATTACCAGATGTTCTGGTATCCGACAACGGGCCCCAATTTACCACACTGTCTTTTGAACAGTACCTGGTGGACCGCGGTATTCACCATGCACTGACTTCGCTGGCGCATCCTGTGGCCAACGGAAGGGCCGAGTGCATGGTACAATTCATCAAGAAAACCTTGCATAAAATGGACTATGGTGATATAGAAGACAAGATTAACCGGATACTCCTTTTGCAGCATATCACTCCGCACAGCGTTACCAACAAAATTCCTGCAGAGTTATTGATGGGGCGGAAGCTCCGCTCCCACCTCGACTGTCTGCACCCATCATATGAACCTGAAAAACCACATGGATCCAACGGGAAATGCCGTAACTTCCAGGTAGGCAACTTGGTTTTCACTAGGAACTTTTCGGCCCCAGATCGTACCGCATGAGGTGTCGCGACGATAAAATATGGAAGCGCCATATTGATCAGCTGCGTTCAAGGCTACAGTCGGGGATCTCTGACTCTCCTGACTTCCAAACTGAGGGGGGAGGAGATACCGAGGAAGCTGAATTTGAAACGGCAAAAAGCTTAAGCGGAAGTAATGACCGCTCAGAGGCAACAAGTGAAGAAGGAGCAGGGATGGGGGTGACCTCGCCTCAAGGAGATGCCGAGAACATTAGCAACAATGAAAATTTGAATACAGAACTGGAGGCACCCTCTTCACCAGATAACGTCCTACCCCAACAAGACTGTAGCCAAATACCGGGAGAACAACGTAAATCAAATAGACAATCAAAACAACCTGCCTACCTCAAAGACTATGTGACCACACCCCTTAAACGGAACCCGGGGGGAAGGGGTGTTGTGAATTAATAAAAGTACTTGAATAAAGATTATTAAGAGCTTGAAGTAAAGTGCAGGGTTCTGGCCCTGCACTTCTGATTGGCCGATAATAGCGACATCGGATTGGTCCGTTCAGGAGAATCTGCTTGACTATTAACGAGCCTCTCCCATTGGTTAACGGAGCTAGCGCTCCCTGTGTTTTCATTGGTTAAATACTCAAGAGCTTGCCTATATACAAGGGGGCCGTTGTGGCCATTGAGCTGAGCTATTACACATGTAAATAAAGAGTTTGAAGTTCACTGTTCACCAGTTCGTCTCCTCCTTAGCGCCCATGCACAGAACATAACACCAAATAATTGAAAATTAATTTTCTTAACCTCTAGGTCTCTCAGGCAGAATCATAAATAAATGGAACAGGACCTTCGATTTATCCAGTTTGTTCCTCTCAATGATGATTGTAAGTTACTCTCTAGTTTGAAAGCAACAAGGATTGACAAATGTATGTAAATTCTTTCTGCAACTGTTCACTATTGTGAGAAACCATGATGGTATTTAATATGAGTGTGTTTACTCAAAGTTTATGTCAGGTGCTTTTTGATGCATTCTGAATAATATTAATTATAGTTCATTGCATAGTCACTCAGATTTTTAGCCAGGATTTGACATTTTTTATTCACCTATTGAATTCTTCCCAAGGACCTGGAATAAGTACTGTGTTTCTCCAAAAGTAGGACCCGGAGATAGATGATAGATAGATAGATAGATAGATAGATAGATAGATAGATAGATAGATAGATAGATAGATAGATAGAGGGAAGGAGGGGGGGGGAGGCTCATTCTTCTGCTTGCTTATGGCCAAAACAAGGCAGGAGGCCATGCAATGCACCAGTGCTACTGACTCATGGTGTGGGGAAGAGCTCCCCCACATGCCCTGCACCAGCTTACTTCAGGGACCCCACATCCAGGCCACCCATGCCTTGACATCTGCCTCAGAGGCTCCAGCAGCCCCATCCAGGAGGAGCCTATATGGCCACCAGCCCACTTTTTCTGCTTGATCACAGCTGCAACCAAGCAGTAGGCTGAACAGTGCACTGGTAGATGTTGTCATTTAATAATATCAAAGGTATCATCTCAGGATATAAGCTGTTCCAAGTAAAGCTGACTTTTTTCAATTTATGATAGCAATTTTGCCAATTGTTACTATTTTTGTTTGTATATTTGTTTTCTGTGCTGTCATTCTACTTCTATTTGCAGGATTTTGTGATTTTATAGCACTTAGTTTCTTCATTTTCTATTACTTTGTCTATTTTGTGCTCCTACCAGTTTTTACTTTCAAGCAAGAGGTATTTTTTCCAGATATTTCAATGGACCATTATTGCCATTTGGGTCTTGCACAGCAGGAATTAACTCCTCTGATTCTCTTTCCCAACTCTCTCCTGCTTTTGGTCCTATCTCCTTTCTTTCTTTCTTTCTTTCTTTCTTTCTTTCTTTCTTTCTTTCTTTCTTTCTTTCTTTCTTTCTTTCTTTCTTTCTTTTTATTACTGGCCATGTACTATTTGGTTATTGGCCATGTACTATTTTGATTTGCCATGTCTCTTTTCTTATCTTTATTTGGTCTTTCTTGTAGAAAGGAGCTGATGCTTTGTCAATTAGGAACTGATGCTTTCTTTCTCTGCTGTTTGGGCAGTTTTCTTTCTGTTCATATGAAAACAACTAGTTTCAACTGGATGCTATTGGACTGCAGCAGTTTTCACACTATTTTTATCCAATTATCAAGACCTTCCCAAGTACCTTCATTATTATGTATGGATAATTTACAGTTAGCTTCAAAGTTCAGATTGGTTGAAACTTAATAATTCACGTCCTAAATTAAGGGAGCATCTTAAAATATAGATGATTCCGTGCAGGGTGGATTTTTTAAAAAAAATAAAATTAGGGTGTTCAAGTTTGATAAATTCAATATTTCCAGATATCAAATAATGCCTTTAGATATTACTATAAGGGTTCTAATCATGATTGGTAATAACAACCCGTTTTCATCAGAATGTTGTGGATTCTCTTCTAATGTAATCTTTTGTCAAAGCTTAACCAAGTTCCCTTAAAGTTTCATCAATTATTACCTTAACCATATCTATGCTATTCCAGTAGTATCAAGCTTATCCTTGATACTCATAATTATTATTGGCAAGTCTTTGATGTAGTAGATCCTTGATATAATATCTTGCTTATCTTTTTTAGAAGATATAACCAGAAATGAAAACAGAAACCTAACATACAGAGTAAAATATATTACTTGCCAATTTTCCACAGTAACTTTTCATGATTACTCCAAAATTACTTTTTAATGCAAAGAGTAGTTCCAATCACAGAGAAGCCCACACGATTCAGACACTATCATAATCACAATTAGATTGCATTACTGCAATCAGGAATGGAGATCATTAAGAGAAAGAATATAAATTGCTTTAGTTTTACAAGTACTGAGTGAGCAAAATTATAATTAATCTCCATTTATAATCTTTTCTTTCATAGAACTGCAAAGCATGCAACTTTTAAGGCCATCAATACAAATTAGAAGTAAGTAATAAAGCCTAAACTACTACTCCAGTGCAGTGCTCAATTGTAGAAACTTCTCTATTACACATGGAAAGCATTTAATGCAAAATATGCCCTCAGCATAATGATTTCTTTCCCCCCCACTAGGACAATACATGTAGATATTACTAGGGTAAGTATTTCATTTGCTGGGGGAAAATGAAGAACTAGCTGAAGTTCTGACTATCCTCATGAAAATTAAATTGATGTTGTTGTTTTTTTCTCTCTCTCTATAGAACTATAAGAAAGAGAAATAATGCAGATTTGGGGAAATCATACACTACAATTGACACATGTAATACAATATCTATGCCTATGTGTATAAAACAATATTATACTTGTTTAACATTGTAGCAGTTCTTACATGTAATGTCACTAGAATGATATGTAAAATAATTTAATAAGTGTTAATTAATTATACATTACCATTTTATTGCATTATCTTATATGCCATTTCCTTTTAACTGAGTGATATATAACATTTCTTCTTATTTTGTCTATCCAAAATGTCTCTCATAGGTGAAAAAAATAATGAAATAAAATATAATTAAGTGATTGTTGGAAAAAACACAATTTGCTATAGGAAGAAATCAAAAACACCTTTCATAATCAATCCATAGCCACAACTATGTGACGTGTGTGTGTGTGTGTATTCCCAGGCTGATTAGTTAGACAGTGAACTGAAATGCACAATTTATTGGTAGTTCCTTCAAAAGGTAACACTATTTACCTGCTGAAATGCCTACTATCCTGGAATAATGCAAAAGAAGAAATATTTTAGTAAAGATTTCATACTTGCTTTTTTCCAAATCATTCTGTCTAAAGTTTGCGTTTCCTATGTACTGAATTATTTATTTATTTGTTCATTTATGTATTTACTTATTTGTTTATTTATAAAATTTATTTGCCACCTATCTTGTATCCAGTGGCTCTGAATGTCTTACAGCATAAAAACATTGAAAAAAAACATTAATATCACCCATCATAAAATACACAGCAGATAAAAACATTAACAGATAAAATCATGTGCACAATATGGCTGTTAGTGTTCCAAAGAAACTCTCCATATCCATTCAGCACTCAGAGACAAAGTCCACCCAAGTAAAAATTTATTAAAGAAGTCATGTTGGCACAACTGGGAAATCCCGAATCTGAAACTTCCGGGTTTTCCCTTCCACAAGTGAAAATCAAGGGTCCATCCCCTACATCCCTCAGTCCATCACATGGCCCAATCAGGCATCGTTCTATCTGAAGCCATTCCTTCACCCACTCCCATCTGAGTGCAGGTTGACATGTCCTTGACTTTTCAGAAGAATGTTGTTTAGTCTAATCTACCACTCACTAAGAATTCTCCCCTCCCAAATTCCCAGGCACAGCTGTGGCAGCCTTTAAGCTTCTAAGAAAATTATATATGACTACTAAAATATGGCTTCCATGCCTGACAATGGCAAAGATGGGACCTGGACATACCAGAGGAGAGAGGAGAGATGGGATTGAATTTTAATTAGTCAACCACCTCCAGTATGAACTTCCCCCAATCTCACCTCACTTCCAGAGGGCAGAAATAGATATGTATGACTTTAAAGTTTGCAAGGATATAGGCAAGCAGTTTTTGTTTCTGTAGATAGTTGACATTTATTTAATCTATCTTTATGATTAAAATAATTCAAAGTAAGAATAGACAGTCCATTCTATTTTTAGTCCATGTCAGTATCATATGTATATATTCTGCCACTCTATTCCCCACATTAATTTTCCTTTATAATTTTGTGATCACTTTATATCCATTTTAATCTTAAAATATACATTTTATATGCATTGTATTCTAAAATGCATTGCTTGGATTAAAAAGTAAATGACAACATTTGTTCATATTTGGAGTAAACAGAAATTATATTTTGATTTGTATCTCATTCGAACAAGGGTTAGTGTTGAACTGACAGTTTAGAATTTGCTACCTAGTAGCAAAGAAAGTAGTAGACTTTTAAAATGGCATGTTCAGTGTTGTGAATGAATAAATGAGTAATAAAGTTATCTAGACCTTGAAGTCAAGTGCAGGGTTCTGGCCCTGCACTTCTGATTGGCTGTTAAATGGCAAGATCAGATTGGTCCGTTCAAGAGAGTCTGATTGGCCATTAACGAGCTGTTCTCATTGGTCAACGGAGCTAGCACTCCCAGGTTTTCATTGGTTGAATAGTTAATAAGTTGCCTATATAAGGAAGGTTATAGCAGCCATACAGTTTGAGCTGTCACACCATGTAAATAAAGAGTTGAAGTTCACTGTTTCACTGGCTCGTCTCCATTCTTCGCACCCATGCTCCACACTTAACACTGGCGATGAGGGTGGGATGTGGAGACGTCAAAGCTGACTGAACAACGGAAAAGATAACCGAGCACGTGGCTGAAAACGCACAACGGCGGAACCATGTCTGGCGGCGTCATACCACCCGCTCCATTTGACCTAGCGCAAGAAGACTGGGAGTCCTACATGGATCGTTTCCAAATGTTCTTGGAAACCAATAATTTGAAGGATGCCACAACTGGGAAGAAACGGGAGGCATTCCTAACACATTGTGGGCCGACCGTATTCAAGATGGCCAAGGCACTAGCAAAACCGGCTGAAGTGAAGGCTATGGACTGGGATGTCCTCGAACCCCTACTGAGGGCCCACTATGCACCAACCGTACCAACGCTTGTAAGGCGGCACGAGTTCTACCAAAGAAACCAGTGGAAAGCAGAGAGCGTTGCCGATTTCGTTGCGGACCTCCAAAACTTGGGAGGCCTCTGCGGGTTCACCGACCTGGAAGAGGCTTTGAGAGACCGAATAGTTCTGGGATTAGATGCGCTAAACGTGCAGAGCAAGCTGATGGTGAAAGGCGACATTAGCCTTGCCGATGCCATCGCTGATGCTACTGCAGCAGAAGCAACCAGGAAGTCGGCTGCCCAACTGCGCCGCAACTGCACTCCGGTACACCAACCGACCTGTGACATTTCACCTAAGTCAGAAGGACAGCTTTTGACGGCCCACCACGAGGACCTCTCTTCGTCTTCAGATAGCGACGAAGAAGAGGTCCATCGACTGCGGTCCAATTGGGACCATTACCCGAAGTCCCAACACCCATGCGCTGGCTCTGGGGCCAACCATTCCCGGTCCGAATGCAAATTCCGAGACGCCCTCTGCCATGAGTGTGGGAAACGAGGCTATATCGGACGGGTCTGTAGAAGCTTCCTAGGACCCAGCCAGACCTCGAAAGGGGCTAACTATCACCAATCGACAGGAAACCGTCCTGTAAGTCGAGAACCAGTAAACCACTCCTACAGAAACCGAGTTTTGAATCGCCCCACGAAGCGAGAAGAGGCTCACCAAACTATCACTATCAGTCACGCCTCTTCCTTGGATGCCAAGAAAATCCAAATTAAAGTGGCCATCGAAAATCAGCCCTGCCAAATTGAAGTCGACTCAGGATCATCTCTCTCAATGGTTTCCTGGAAGACCCTCAAGGAACTCATCCCTACTATCCGGCGCCAAGACCTCCGTTCCCAAAGACTCATACTTAAAGACTATCAGGGGAATAGGATTCCAGTCTCAGGATCCAATCGAGTCTGGGCCTTGTTCAAAAACCGCACAGCATACTTACCCCTGACTGTGATCGACAAGGACCGGCCTAGCCTGTTAGGCCTCCAATGGTTCACGCCACTTGGATTGAAGTGGCAGGCATTAACCGAATCAGCGACAGTAACTGGGAGGAGGACCTCATCCATGAATTCAGGGACGTCTTCGCAGAAAAGCTAGGAGAGTACAAGGGGACCCCGATCTCATTTAACCTTAATCCAAAAATAGCTCCCATCCGCCTTAAGCCTTGTCGAGTTCCATTTGCCCTAAAACCGAAAATCGATGAACAGCTTGATAAGTTAATAGCCCAGGGAGTGTTAGAGCCAATCGATTACTCTCCCTGGGAGACCCCAATTGTGACACCCATTTAGCCGGATGGTTCAATTAGAATTTGTGAGGACTACCGAGCCACTCTGAACCACGCCCTGCAGCAAAACGCATATTTGGTGCCGGTGGTGCAACATCTCCTCCATTCTCTGGGGGGTGGAAAAGTCTTCGCTAAACTAGACTTAGCTCAGGCATATCAACAACTGCTGGTTGATGAAAAATGGCACAGGCACAGACGATTTTGATGCACCGAGGTGCCTTTAAATGTACACGGCTCCAATTCGGTAGTAGCCCCGGGGATCTTTCAGAGCCTGATGGAAAGACTATTACAAGGGATTAAAGGCGTTGTCCGCTACTTTGACAATGTGTTAATTGCTGCCCCTACTTCAAAAATTTTACGGGATCATTTAAGATTGCTTCTTCAGAAATTCAAAGACGCAGGTCTTAGAGTGAAGAAAAATAAGTGTAAGCTGTATACAGATGTGTTGAATTTTTAGGGTATTTAATTGACAGTCAGGGCATTCACCCTACCGATAGCAAATTGAGAGCAATAAAAAACGCTCCCAGACCCCGGAATAAGGTCGACCTCCAGGCGTTTCTTGGCCTTATCAATTTTTATAATGTATTCCTGCCGCACAAGGCGACTGTCACTGAACCTTTACATCGTTTACTGGACAAAAAAGCACTTTGGGTATGGAGTCATAGAGAAGAGCAGGCGTTTTGTAATGTGAAAAAACTACTGACTTCTGACGCTGTACTAATGCAGTACAATGAGACCTTGCTGTTAACTATCACGTGTGATGCATCGCCTTTTGGAGTGGGCGCCATTTTGAGCCATGTATTGCCTAATGGTAGCGAAGCCCCTGTTGCCTATTTTTCAAAGACGCTTTCGAAAACTGAGTGAAATTATAGTCAGATTGATAAAGAAGCCCTTGCAATTGTGTCTGCCGTCAAAAGATTTCATGAGTATGTGTATGGCCGGGCTTTTACTATAGTGACTGACCACAAACCTTTGCTGGGAATAATAGCGGGGGATAAGCCAACCCCCTATATATTATCTCCTAGAATGACTCGCTGGTCAGAATTCTTGGCTGCTTATAATTGTCGGCTGCAATACCGTCCCGGGAAAGCCATTCCCCACGCCGACGCAACGAGCCGTTCTCATTGGTCAACGGAGCTAGTCCTCCCAGGTTTTCATTGGTTGAATAGTTAATAAGTTGCCTATATAAGGAAGGATATAGCAGCCATCCAGTTTGAGCTGTCACACCATGTAAATAAAGAGTTGAAGTTCACTGTTTCACCGGCTCATCTCCATTCTTCGCACCCATGCTCCACACTTAACATTCAGCTTATTCGTTCTTACAACTATTTTATTTTTAATTTTAATACCTCAAATGGAAGGACTTGGATATTTTGAACAAAATCCAACATTCTCTGAGTAGTCTTGCTTTTCACAATGTAACTTTCTCCTCCTTTCTTGTACAATCTCTGCTGAACTTCCAAAACCCATTCAAGAATGTTGATAAGAACTTTCTATCTGGTAAACCTTCAGAAATTTGATAATTGACTTTATGACTCAGGTCAGGCTATGCCTATGTTATATTCCTGGTTTAGTTTTAAGGGTTTCTTTAAACTATAATGGTAACTATCTTGTGGAATAGCTGTCCCTCTAAGATTCAGATGGCCTTGACTTTTTTGCCCTGAAAAATCTATTTTTTTTCTCCCTGCATATTGGTCTAGAATGCAAGATGAACCATCAAGAAATAAATTATTTTATTGGGAAATATTGAGACGAACAGATAGACACTATTGGAGTTTGTTCTGTTTTTGGATCCATTGTTTTATTTTTTTAAACCATCTGTAAGCTGTTTAGAATTGCTTTTGTGAATTGGAAGGGCGTAGAAATAATCTAAATAAATAATAGTTATAATGAAATATTGTGGTGATTTTCACTGAGATAGGATGTTTGAATCCAAATCATAATAAAGGATAAAAAGATTGTTCTTTACCAGCTAAAAGTAATTATTAATTTAAATAATTAAGGAATCCTGTTTAAATAGTAATTCATATCCAGTTTTACACACACCAGCTTTCTGAACTTATAAACTTTTTGACCTTTGAGGTCAACCGTTTAGAGATAGTTACCAAAGAGATTCTGCATTTTTTTCTCCTTGCCTTGTCTAAAAGGTTTGATTGTTATGGCACAGTATAACATTATTCCTAATAATTTAAATGATATTATCTGGCCTTTTTCCACTTTTATCTTCTTTCAGTTCAGCTATTTTCTTTCTTCTTCTGTCTCTGATCTGTGCCATTTACATTTCTACCTGGTTAGTCCTATTTTTATAATAATATAGACTTTAATATAGACTCTTATTGGTTCAGGTATTTTTAGAACCATGTTATTTCCTAGGTAAAACTTGTTTTTTTTTTTTTTTTATTCAACCTCTAGTTTCAGCAATACTGTTTTTTTTAATAAAAGTTACATTTATAACCTTATTTGGCTTCTCTCCATACACTGTATTATATAAAGCTATTTGCTCTTCATCAATAGGCATAGGGCAACCTATAGCATGCATGCCAGAAGTGGCATGCAGAGCCACTTCTGCCGGCATGCGAGAGGTCGCCTGGAAGAGACCCACTGCGCATGCACGCACACACCCCGCCAGCCAGCTGATTGTTGGGTATCTGCTGCGCATGCGTGGGGTGGAGGTATGCACATGCACAGAGGCATGTGGTGTGGGGAGGGTGGTTTGCGTGCGCAGAGGCGTGCGGTGCAGGTGGTCATGCACGCATGCACGGAGGGGCAGGGGAGTCACGTGCACATTGCCTCATGGGTGCAAGCACACGAGCAAGCACACACGTGCACACTTTTGGCATGCAACATGGAAAAGGTTCTCCATCATAGGGCTAGGGGCTCAGAGAAGAGAGTGATTTAAAGATTAGGAAAAAGGAAAATATTTGTTTTTGTTGTTATGTGCTTGTCAGTTTGCAAATCAGGCAAGTTAAGTGGACAGAATGGCTACGTGTGATCTAGATGCTAAATGACAGAATTACCAAAGGTGATACTGTTGTGTATGTACCATAGTTAATAAAGTATGAGCTTGAGGTAAAGTGCCGGGTTCTGGCCCTGCACTTCTGATTGGCTGTTAGGCGGCCAGATCGGATTGGTTAGTTCTGAGGAATCCGATTGGCCCTTAACAGAGGATTCTTAGTGGTTTAAAAGAGCTAGCGTTCATAGCTCGTTATTGGGCAATTCTTACAAGGGTTGCCTATAAAAGGCAGAGTTCACTGTTGTTTGAGAAGTCACTATGCTAATAAAGAGCTGAAAGTCACTATTCAGAGGCTGTCTCCATTTACTCTGACCCATGTCCAAGTACTTAACATTGGTGATGAGGATGGGATTTGGAGACGTCTGAACCGAAGAAGCCAGGAAGCAATACCGAGCACGTAATAGACGACGCCAACAACGGAACTATGTCCAGCGGCATTGTACCACCCGCTCCGTTCGATCCAAACCAAGAGGATTGGGAATCCTACATGGATCGCTTCCAAATGTTTCTCGAGATGAATAACTTGAAGGACGCTACACCAGCAAAGAAGCGGGCACTGTTCCTGACGCATTGCGGCCCAGCTGTATTTAAGATGGCTAAAGCACTCGCCAAACCTCGAGAAGTGAAAGCCATGAGCTGGGATGACCTCAAACCCATCCTGAGAGACCATTACGCGCCAACCATGCCTACACTCGTGAGATGCCACAAGTTTTATCAGAGAAACCAACGAAAAAGGGAGAGCGTGGCTGATTTCATGGCAGACCTCCAAAATTTAGGCGGTCTCTGCGGGTTCGCCGATTTAGAAGAGGCACTAAGAGATCGAGTAATTCTGGGATTAGATGCACTAGGCATGCAAAGCAAGCTGATGGCGAAAGGCGACATCAGCCTTGCTGACGCCATCGCTGAAGCCACGGCTGCAGAGGTGACCAAAAAGTAGGCTGCACAATTACGGCAAAGCTGCACTCCGTTAACATCACCGACCAGCGAAATCTTACCCAACTCAGAAGGGCAGCTACTAACAACGCACCACGAGGACCTCTCTTCATCGTCAGACAGCGACAAAGAAGGGGTCCATCGACTGCAGTCCGACCGGGACCTTCGCCCGAAGCCCTTACACCCTTGCGCTGGCTGTGGAGCAAACCATGCCAGGGCTGAATGCAAATTCCACGACACACTCTGCCATGAGTGCGGGAAACGAGGCCACATCGGCCGGGTCTGCCACAGCTTACCAGGACTCAGCCAGGCCTCAAAAGGGGCCAACTATCGCCAATCGACAGGAAACCATTCTGTAAGGCGAGAGCCAGTAAACCACTCCTACAGAAATCGAGCTTTGCAAAAAGAAGAGGCTCACCATACTATCACTATCGGTCACGCCTCAGTTTTGGACACTAAGAAAATCCGAGTCATGGTAGCCATCGAGAATCAGCCTTGCCACATGGAGGTCGATTCGGGATCATCCCTCTCGATGGTGTCTTGGAAGACACTCAAGCAACTCATCCCCACAATTCAATGCCAAGACCTCCAATTTCAATGCCTCATCCTCAAGGACTACCAAGGAAATTGAATCCCCGTTGTCGGGTCCTGCCGAGTCCGAGTCTCCTTCAAGAAGCATACAGCGTACTTACTTCTAACGATCATCGATAGAGATAGGCCTCCAATGGTTTGCGCCACTCGGCATTGAAGTGGCCGGCGTGAACCGAGTCGGTGGTTGTGAGTGGGAGGAAGACCTTATCTCTGAGTTCAGTGATGTTTTCGCAGACAGCTTAGGCGAGTATAAGGGGACCCCAATCTCATTTAGTCTAGATCAAAAAGTAGCCCCCATTTGCTTGAAGCCCCATTGAGTTCCGTTCGTTCTTAAAGCAAAGATCGACGAACAACTCGACAAGCTAATTGCTCAAGGTGTGTTGAAGCCCATCGAACACTTTCCATGGGAAACCCCTATTGTAACACCCATTAAACCAGACGGGTCAATCCGAATTTGTGGAGACTACCGGGCCACTTTAAACCACGCCCTACAGCAGAATGCGTATCCAGTTCCAGTACCTCCTCCATTCTTTGGGGGGTAGAAAGGTTTTCGCTAAATTAGATTTAGCTCAAGCTTATCAACAATTACCAGTAGATGAAAAAACAGCCCAAGCCCAAACAATTGTAATGCACAGAGGTGCCTTTAAATGTACCCGATTACAATTCGGAGTTAGTGTAGCCCCGGGGATCTTCCAGAGTCTCATGGAAAGGTCAGGGAATCAAGGGCGTGGTTCCTTATTTTGATGACGTATTAATTGCAGCCCCTACAAAAAAAATCTTGCAGGATCATTTGAAATGCATTCTTAAAAAATTCCAAGAGGCTGGACTTAAGGTGAAAAAAAATGAATGTCAATTATATACTGACAATGTTGAGTTTCTAGGGTACCGAATTGATAGCCAGGGCATTCATCCTACTGAGAGTAAATTAAAAGCGATCAAAAATGCTCCCAGACCATGCAACAAGGCCGATCTCCAGGCGTTCTTAGGCCTCATTAATTTCTATAATGTATTTTTACCGCACAAGGCAACTGTCGCTGAACCGTTACACCAATTATTAGATAAGAAAGCATTGTGGGTATGGGGTTACCGGGAAGAGCAAGCGTTCCGGAATGTTAAAGAACTGTTCACATCTGACTCTGTACTTATGCAGTATAACGAGACTTTGCCGTTAGTCATAACCTGCGATTCATCGCCTTTCGGGATGGGCGCCATTTTGAGCCATGTACTGCCTAATGGAAACGAAGCCCCTGTTGCATACTTTTTGAAGAGTCTTTCACAAGCAGAGCGGAACTATGGACAAATTGATAAAGAAGCCCTTGCAATTGTTTCAGCTGTAAAGAAATTTCATGAATATGTGTATGGAAGGACATTTACCATTATAACTGACCACAAACCATTGCTAGGGATAATAGCCAGGGACAAGCCAACCCCCTACATATTATCCCCTAGAATGACCCGATGGTCAGAATTCCTAGCTGCTTATAATTATCGCCTGCAATATCACCCGGGGAAAGCCATTCCCCACGCTGACGCATTAAGCTGAGCATCGCTTCCAGAGACTCTCGACGATCTGGCACCAATGGCAACCACGTTGCAGATTGAAACACTCAACTCGCTGCCTATGACCGCCCGAGACATCGCGAGAGAAACCAAATGAGACCACACCCTAGCTCGAGTCCTAGGTTGGGTAGAACGTGGATGGCCATTGGACCAAGTACTAGATGACTTCGCACCATTTAAATCTCGACAGACTGAACTTTTTTCCCAAAAAGGCTGTATCATCTGGGGCGATAGAGTCGTTGTCCCAGAATGACTCCGGAAGATGGTGCTACGAATTCTGCACGAGGGCCACCCCGGCATCGTGCGGATGAAAGCACTTGCACGAAGTTATGCATGGTGGCCGGGCATGGACCGGCAAATCGAGCTGTGGGTCAAAGCATGTGCCAATTGCCAACAAGTCAGCAATGCCCCACCAAAAGCCATGCCTACTGAATGGGAGACGCCACGGTGACCCTGGTCCAGAATCCACCTGGATTTCACGGGGCCAACCAAGGGCTATACCTTCCTGCTGCCAGTCGACGCGTACTCCAATTGGTTAGAAATTCATCGTATGACGGCTACAATGTCCGAGGCGGTGATCAAGATCCTAAACAGACTCTTTGCAACCCACAGATTGCCTGATGTCCTGGTGTCCGATAACGGGCCACAGTTTACAGCACTAATGTTCGAGCAGTACCTCGCTGACCGCGGTATCCGCCATGCGCTCACCTCGTTTGGGCATCCTGCGACCAATGGCCGAGTGGAACGCATGGTCCAATTTGTTAAAAAGACTGCAAAAAGTGGACTGTGACAATATCGATGACAAGGTCAACCAAATTCTCTTTTTGCGTAACTCCACATAGCGTCACCGGCAGAACTCCCGCCAGACTACTGATGGGACGAAGACTCCGCTCCCACTTCGACCGGTTGCACCCTACTTACGAACTGGAAAAGCCAATAGGATCCAGCGGCCGCTGTCGCACCTTCCAGGTAGGAGACCTCGTTTACGCACGAAACTTATCGGGCGATCTGTTATGGATAGAGGCGACAGTAGTATGAGTGACCAGCCCCAAATCCTACGTAGTGAAATGCTGTGACAATAGACTGTGGAAACGGCATATCGGCCAATTACGATCACGACTCACAACGGCCAGTCAACAACTCCCCCATGACCAAACCGAGGGGGGGAGGTACGGAAGAAGATGAAGTTCCAGGGAACCTGCTCGAAGGGAGCAACGAACTAAATGATACTCAGGAAATGGAGCAGGAAGGAGAATCGTTTGCAAGAAATTGCACCTGAGCAAGAAGCAGAACCACTGCCAAACAATAATCTTCCTCAACAGGATTGCAACCAACCAATCCAACGAAAATCCGAAAGACTTAAAAGACAACCGTCCTATCAAAAGGACTATATAACTACACCATGATTAAGAAGCCAGGGGGAAGGGGTGTTGTGTATGTACCATAGTTAATAAAGTATGAGCTTGAGGTAAAGTGCAGGGTTCTGGCCCTGCACTTCTGATTGGCTGTTAGGCGGCCAGATCGGATTGGTTAGTTCTGAGGAATCCGATTGGCCCTTAACAGAGGATTCTTGGTGGTTTAAAAGAGCTAGCATTCATAGCTCGTTATTGGACAATTCTTACAAGGGTTGCCTATATAAGGCAGAGTTCATTGTTGTTGTTTGAGAAGTCACTATGCTAATAAAGAGCTGAAAGTCACTATTCAGAGGCTGTCTCCATTTACTCCGACCCATGTCCAAGTACTTAACAGATACCTTCAAATCAAAATACTGCTGAATACTCACAATGTAAACATGATCTAGAAAAAACACAGGCTAAAAGAAACAAAAAAGGACTTATTAAGAAAGGAAATCTGGAAAAAAAAAGTCATGGATATATCATTCTGAATATGATTTCTTACTCATTCAAACTAACAAAATGCCTCTAGCAAAAGATGCTTGAAGCAAATTGAAAGGAAGAAGCAGTAGATTTTTCAAGAATCTTTATAGTTGAAACTACAAAACAAGAAGCTCATAGTTACAAATGAACAATCAGTTCATATGGATACACTGCTAGAAATGTTAAAGCAATTAAAACTCAAAATATAAAGTTATCAGGAATAGTTAAAATAAATTGACTTCTTAAGAGTTCTGCTCCAGAATATGAAAGGAATGTTAATATCCTTCAGTGAAAGCTCCAGAATTTTTAGTGAAAACTCCTAAAATATAATCTCAGAAAACAAACAGAACGTTTATAAGAAATAAAATAATAATTTATGATGCCTCCTATGTGCCATTTTTGGAAATTGACTTTTGAATGTAAGAACGGCTGTAAGCTATGTGTGTAAAATTATTGTCAAGAAATATGTGTGTGTGTGTGTGTGTGTGTGTGTGTGTGTGTGTGGTCTGGGGATAGTATTGTCTTTATTAAGTGCAGCATTTGCTGAGAAATTAAACACTATAAAAACCAAATTTGCCTAAAGATTATATCAAGCACTAGCAGAGGAGTTTGGAGCACAAAATTGGAGAATGAATTCCAAAATTCAAAAAATTATATAACCATAAAATTAAAAATAAGTGCATGCAAGCCTGAAAAAACAAGCTGACTGTATTATACCAAATAGATAGTAGCTATTACCTGTCTAAGAGAAAATGCTATTAGAACTAATTTATTCAGATTTATGTGGACATTTAAATATAATTCTAGAAAAAAAAAATCTGATTTCTAAACTGTGCATATGCTGATGATATTCAATAAACTTCTTTACTGTAATTATTACCTTACTTAGATTTTAAATTACAATTTAATCTGTAAAATCCAGGCTCTGCTGAATTAATTTACAAGTGGATAAATATGTATATGTTCCATACTCATAGAAAATTATGAAGAAATTGAACTTGTGTGTATTTAATTCATTGTATTAATATAACTGTGTTTTAAACATTCATATTGTAGTTTGTTCAATTTTAATGTTGTTTTAATGTCTGGACACAACCTGAAGATGAACTATCTAACAGATATTTCAATCAATCAATCAGCCAAAGTAAAATAAAGTTGCAATCTCATTCTCTACTGACATCAAATCCATCAAGAAGAAATAAAAAAATAAATTGTAAAGTCTTTCATATCTACTTACTTCTTCCTGATGGATTTGAACAGGCTCAGTTGTATGACCTTCATCTGGCTGAATGTTGACATCATACAAGCCCTGATGTTGATTCTGATTTTTTTAAAAAAAGAATGTTCTAGTATTTCAAATATGTCCTTTCAGGTTGTGGTGTTCCTCAATTCACTGTAGTTGGTGGATTTGTGCATGTAAAGTTCTCATTAGTAAACTGTAAGATGAATGGGTTGATGGAGAAGAAAATACAGGTAGTCCTCAACTTACAACTACAATTGAGTCCAAAACTTCTGTTGTTAAGCGAGACATTTGTTGAGTGAATTTTACCCCATTTTACGACTTTCCTTATTACAATAGTTAAGTGAATCACCACAGTTTTTAAATTAATAACAAAGTTGTTAAGTGAATCTGGCTTCCCCATTGACTTTACTTGTCATATGACTTTAGGATTCTCCAACTGTCATATGTATGAGCCAGTTGCCAAGGTTTTGAATTTTGATCATGTGACCAAGGGATGCTGCAATGGTCATGTGTAAAAAATGGTCATGTCACTTTTTTCAGTGCTATTGTAACTTTCAATGGTCAGTACATGAACTGGGGGGACTACCTGTAGGCTAAAAAGGAGACTAAACGGAAGTTATGCATTGATTAAAGAGAAATTGGTAGCAGTATGATTTATTGTAAAACTGTAGTGTTTTTTTGAAATGCTTTATATGCCTTTTAAATAATGATAATGAATGGAAGGTCAGCAATAAATCTGCAGTTTTACTTAGTAAACATGTATATAGAAACTAATATGTAAATAACATCTATGGGGAAAGTGAGCTTTGATGAAATGGATTATGACATCACAATACAAATTCTGTCCCTTTGCATATTTGCCTGAGACACTACAATGCAAATATGAAACGGCAGTGGTTGCCTTTTAATATCTCAATGAATTTGTATCATTTTGGCATCATTGTGGCTAAGACTGCCTCATCTGCATTCTCTGAATCATTAGCTTAAAAGGAAAACGAGAGAGATCATTCACTGGTTATCAAAACCAACATAAAACAATAAAATATGTGTGGATAAAGAAGAAATCATATGCCCCATATGTTCTACTAAGTATATTAATATAATAATATATTTAATTATATAAATATTTATAGTTAATTGTACCTTAATTATATATTCAATCTATTAAATACATAAACACTCTAAGACATTTCAGACCAAATTTCTAATCAAAACATATCTCTTAAAGATACTTTGCTAATTGAATTGGAATTACTAAGGATTCTCATTTCTATTTAAATTTAAGTCTCTCAGGAAAACTCTTAATAATAAATACATTAAAAGAATAAAATAAACATATGGGTTATATGTTACTGTAAATTAAAATATTAACTCTTAAATTCAATTTTGAATATGTCTAAAGCAGGTTTCCAAATGGAATTGAATTCTACACCAAAAACTCCTTTACTGGAATTTTGTACTAAATGTACTTTTTAAATATAAAGTTATCATAAATATTTAGCTATTCTTCCACAGATAGAATCATAGACTTTTTTTTGTCAGAAGGTCGGAAAACATGAAAACATGACCTTGCGACACAGCAATGGTCAAATATGAATCAGTTGCTAAGCATCTGAATTTTGATCGTATTATCATGGGAATGTTGCAAAGGTCATAACTATGAAAAACAGTCATATCACTTTTTTCAACGCTGTTGTAACTTTGAACAGTCACTAAATGAACTGTTGTAAGTCAAGGACTACATGTAATGCTATAATATGAAAAGCATGTTGGAGGATTATATTTTGAACAGGATTATCTCCCTTTGTTCTGGAAATCCATTTTGTGTGTGTTTCTATTTTGTGGGACCTTTTCCAGCTTTTGAGAATTCTGAGGGCAGAATTTATTTTCTTAATGTCACGTTGATAAATTTTAAAAAAAGATGCTAAAGTTACATATAATTTCTAAAACACAAAAGACAAAAACAAGTTTCAGAATTAACTGAATAGTATATTAAACCTGAATATCTTCAAAAATATTTTTTTCATATTTCATAGCAGGTTAAATGTTACTGTTTTACTGTCAGGTGAAATATAGAAGTAAGTTATTTTATACTGAGTATATATTCTATCGTGCCCCATATTTCTTTCTTTTTTTTTTTTAATGTATCACCTTAGGAAAAAAAAAATTGAACTGCAAAACTGGAAAACTACTACATTGTTCTGTATCTTTTCAATAGGTCTCAGTAAATGGTTTTCCCCCCAATTTTCCTTCATCTAGCTAAGCTGAAAGTTATATTATCTCTTTTCTACTTTTTTGTAAAACAGGCAAATAAAGTCCATCAAATAGTACTGTTAGAAAAAGAAATAATAGTGACAGACCTGACAGCAGCATTAAAACTCAATCTTGTCTGTACTGCTATTGTCAAATTCAACATGGAAAAAAATAATTTCTGATCAATTAGATTCCAAACTTAATCTCCCATGGGACAAAGGTGTTGCAACAAACACCACAAAAGAATTTCAGACTCTTTTTAGTAGAGTGCAATGTTATGAACTAAAGCTTTTTTCACCTGGATCTTAGTTTGTTTAGAAGTAATAGAGGAAATGGACCATGGAAGAATCGCAACAGTTCAGTTATTTCATAGAAATAGAGACGTCCCCCATCTCTCCTTCTATCATTTTTAAAAAGACTACGTAGCAAAAAGGTGGTATATAGTGTGATAAACTATTCATCTGTTTGTTACTAAAATATTATAATAATGGATTTCACTTAACTTAGGATAGGGAAGGGTGTGTTCTTATTTTCACTGCTCAAACTAAGGGATAGTAGAGACTAAGCATTTAGTTAATGGTCCACTCACCAGAAACTACAATTTACATTTGTAAGATGTATGTAATGTTATTACTATTTCACAAAGTGGGGTGTGGGATTTTTAAATTCAATTTCATGAAATTTTAAAAGGAATTACATGCCAAATCTGCCTATTAAGGAATAAGTATTTGCTGGTAGAGGATCATCCTTCAGTCAGGGTGAGCTTGGAGAAGGTAATCATTTAGTAGGCCATAAGTTTATTAAATTTACAACATTAAGCAAAAGTACCAATGGTTCATTAAATGTAATATGGGAAGAAATCCAAATACTAGCATAAATATTAATCATAGGATTATATTGTAATTGGAAAATTGTAATTCTTTATACAACGTTGTATTACCAACATCCTATGTTGGGCAGTGCTTAGTTTTGCAACCCTGAATTAAAAGGATTAATTTGAATTTTTAACCATTGAATTATTTATTTATTTACTTATTGATTGATTTTTAAATTTGTTTGGTATCCATCTCACCTACAAGGAAACTCTGCATGGCTTACAACATTAAAAGCAATAAACATAAAATTAATTATTTCTAATAGAAATACTTTTGTTTCATTTTTATACTTTATGCTATGCTTTTTATACTTTATAAATGGTTTTTTTTTAAAGATTTAATCTCCCTGTGTAGAATTCAAGAAAACCTTCCCACTTCTGACTCCTAATGACTTTGTACATCTATTGATAAAATGATATAAAGATATCCATCTTCCACAAATATTTTCTTATTGTGAACTTTTCTCAATTCATATTTCTTATAAGCTATCTTTGCATATGATACTAAACATAAATATAGGTTTCTCCACTATTAAGATACTGCATTTTTATTTTATAGAGTTTTTTTCTGGTTATTGAATGTACAGAATTATTATGTGTGTGTGTAACCTTTATTTCCCTATAATCAAATATCTATGATTTCAGTTATTGCAGCCTTCTAACCTGTTTCCTGGTTTTGCTTTACTTAGCTTAATCACTCCTGACTCATTAATTTGGAGTCAATTAGTGTGCATCATAATTTGTATCTGTTTGTATCAATTCCACTTCTTAAATACATACTTTTTAAATACATAATACTAGCCTTAGTAACCATTAAAAACAATAATATTTTTTTCTGAGTCCTAATTTGCTATGTTAATTTGTATATTTTTGTTAGCAAGCAAAACCTCTTATGTAAATGTCTTAACAAATTTTCATTTTGCACAATTATATTTTTGCATAGGGCAACTGTAAATAATTCATGAATTTCCTTCTTGCAGAATTATTTTTGTCTATGCAATAATATAACATGGAAGCATTGTTAAAGAGGTGATATATAATTTATGTTTTGTAATTTTCTTAGTATGTACTTTCAATATTTCCCAAAACATTTGTGTCTTTAAAAAGAACATTCTTGCTAAGCTGTGCCAGTAGGGTCTACCTCTACTCCAGGGCCCCACAAGATATTCCAAACAAACACAATCCTTTGGCACCAACCCATATTTTTAATCTAGGTTCAAGTGTCAGGGTCTTACCAGTTTTAAAAATATATACTTTATCTTTAGATACCGTGTTTCTCATAAAATAAGGCCGGGTCTTTTTTTTTTTTGAGCCCCCCAAAAACACCTAGGATGTCTTTTGGGGGGTGACTTAATTTCCTCCCCCCCACACCCCAACCTAGAGCACCCCATGCACACTTACCTCTCCACAAGGCTGCTTCTATTGGCCGATGGAAGCTCCCTGAGGACAGAGTCACCAGCCACTTCTATTGGCCAGTAGAAGCGGTGTCGTGGAGAGGTGAGTCTGCATGGGGCACTCTAGGTGGGGGTGTGCATGGGGGAGGAAATCTATTAGCCGGGAGAAGTGCCCTCGCAGTGAGTACCTACACGCACTCCCCTCATCACGAAGCCGTTTCTATCAGCCTATGGAAGCTCCCCAAAGGCAGAGTCACCAGCCGCTTTGGGGTGAGGCATGGCTGCCCGTGGGGTGCTCCTGACAGGAGCGCTCCATGCACACTCCCCTCACCCTGAAGCAGTTTCTATCGGCCAATGGAAGCTCCCCAAAGGCAGAGTCACCAGCTGCTTCTATCGGCTGTTAGAAGAGGCCTCAGGGCGAGAGCCCACACACAGTCCCCTCACCATAAAGCCGTTTCTATCAGCTGATGGAAGCTTCCCGAAGGCAGTCACCAGCACTTCAGGGTGAGGCGTTGTTGCCCGCAGAGTGCTCCTGACAGGAGCACCCCACGTGCACTCCCCTCTCCACGAAGCCATTTCTATTGGCCGATAGAAGCTCCCAAAGCCAGAGTCACCAGCTGCTTCTATCGGCCAGTAGAAGTGGCCTCAGGGCGAGGGCCCCACACACTCTCCCCTCGCCACAAAGCCACTTCTACCGGCTGATAGAAGTGGCTGGTGACTCTGTCCTTGGAGAGCTTCCATCAGCCGATTGAAATGGCTTCATGGGGAGTGCATGTGGGCGTTCGCCCTGAGGCCGCTTCTACCAGCAGATAGAAGTGGCTAGTGAATCTGCCTTTGGGGAGTTTCTATCGACTGATGTTCTATCGATAGTAGATTGGGGTATTCTAGCCTAGGCTACCTGCAGGGGTCTCCGAAAGGCAAATTTTCTCCCTCCCCTTCCCCCCCCATTTCTTTTCACCTTGTGTACTTTTAATGAACAATGTGAGAACTGGCGGGGAAATGTATGGATTAAATAGGCCTAAATTTGGGGGGCGGGGCTTAATTTCACCTCATGTCTAGAAATCATGCTGGGCCTTCCTATTGGTGGAGGCCATATTGTTGGAGAAACACAGTAAACTCATCTGTCAAGCATATTAGATCATATCATTTTCCAGGCTTCTTGTGAAATTTCAGTCCCCAGCATTTAGAAAACAACTGTCAGCTGTTCGTCTGATATTGAGGGAGTGAACGATAAGATATCAACTCACTCATGTAGCTTCAGTGAGGTTTTTATTCATCTCCCACATCACAACAATAGGTAACAGCGATCAAATTATGTTTAAAGTCAGCTCTGGGTTTTGTTGCAACCCAGAGCTGTATTTATACATGTTATACTTTGAATAACAACATAATTACTATAACCACCTTCTGGCCGCCTTCGCTGCCTAATATCCGGCATCCTTAAATTAAAGAAACATGGTAATTGCACTTTTCCCCTGCTCAATGAGTCCATGTACCCCCATTTGCCTCATATCATTATTACAACACCACCCCCTTGACATCCAGCCATGATTCATTATTATTGCACCACTCCTTGTCAGGAAGCCGATGTCAGTTATTTGAAAAATATTCATCATAATGTCCACGTGGTAACACAAGGCAAGTAAAAAACTATGGTGGTATCACATCATGGCTGTCTCGACTCCAGTCCATTCTTTATTGGAGTCATGACAGGGCAGCCCGCTCTACCAAGATTTTGCCTAGAATATAAGAACACATTAGACAAAAGGGATAATGGTGTATAGAGGTTATACAACGGTCCCTGGCTTATCGGGATGACGGTTGTGGAATTTTTTCCTCAATCTATCCGCACACATATCTGACTCATTCACCCTGGATGCCTCTGATTCGGGATACCCTTTCCATCATACGAGGTATTGAATAGTATGTCTTCGTATTCTAGAATCTAGTATTCTATCTATTTCAAATTGTTCTGGTTCTCTATGTACTGGTTTCATAGGTATCTCATCATTTCTAATGACACTTGTTTTAATTAAATTTGTATGAAAAATGGGATGAATCCACCCTAGCCATGATGGTAATTTGAATTTAACTGTCACGGGGTTAATTACTTTTACTATATCAAAAGGGACTAAATATTTTGGACCCAGTTTCCCGCTGTTCAGTTTTAATTTGATATATTTGGTAGAAAGATACACTTTATCTCCCACCTGGAAGGGTTTAATATCCTTACGTTTCTTGTTTGTTTGAATTTTGTATTCTCTGGAAGCTTTTTCTAATGCTTTTTGTACTTCATTCCAACATCCTTGTATTTTTTCTGCCCATTCTTTAACACCAGGTGGGTCTTCTTCTTGGCAGATGAATTCCAAACTTGGGCTGAATTCCATACCATGTACTATATAAAATGGACTGTACCCGGTACTGCTATGCAGTGCGTTATTGTAAGCAATTTCAGCGAACAGTAATAAATCTATCCATTCTCTTTGTTGATGTGAGATATATGATCTTAAATATCATTCAACCATGGCATTCTCTCTTTCTGCAGCTCCATTTGTACTTGAGTGGTATGCCAAGTTGAGTCCCTGGGAAGACCCCATCAAAATGAGGAACGCCCTCCAAAATTGTGCCATGAACTGCACCCCCTTGTCAGATATTATTCTTCTGGGCGCCCCGTGTAATCTATACACTTGTGTCACAAACATATCTGCCAATCATCCTGCCAATGGTAGGCCTTTACAGGGGACAAAATGCGCCTATTTTGAAAATAAGTCAATTATGTTCCATATTACAGTGTATCCTTTGCTGTTTGGTAATTCAACAATAAAATCCATGGCTTTATCTTGCCATGGACATGTTGGCTCTGATACTGTTTACAACAGTTCCATTGGTTTGCCTACTCTAGGCTTTAATGTTGTGCATACAAAGCATGTCTTTACAAAATGTTTGACATCAACCCTCATTTTGGGCCACCAAAACTGACGGCAGGTAAGATGTAATGTCTTTAAAAATCCGAAATGTCCTGCCTGTTTTACATCATGACAATTTGTAAGTATTTTGTCCCTACACTTGGCTAGCATGTACACTTTATTCCCTTTCCAAGCTATGCCATCTTTAAATGAACACAAATGGGATTTTTTTTTCAGCCAATCATCTTGTGTAGTAGCATTTCATATTGTGTCATGGGTTGTTTCCTTTAAATGAGTCACTTGATCAACATTTTTGGATGAGTTATCAACAATTAGGGATTGAATAATAATATCTCATGTTGATTGATATTGGGGCAACCGATACAAGGTATCTGCCATGAAATTCTGTCCTTTTGGCAATACTTTAATTTGAAATTAAATTGATTAAAGTACAGGGCCCACCTGGCCTGCTTAGGAGACAATTGTCTTGGTTTTTGTAATGCTTCTAAATTTTGGTGATCTGTCCACACTTTAAAAACCTCCTGTGCCCCTTCCAGGAAATGCCTCCAAGTACTTAGTGCTCTTTTACGGTGAAGGCCTCCTTCTCCCATATTGCCTTGCCTCTCTCTGTAGTAGTAAACTTCCGTGAAGTATATGCACATGTCTGTAGTGCTTCAGTTTCATTCTCTTGTAACAGGACAGCCCCTTTGGCCACATCACTTGCGTCTGCCTGTATGATGTATTTCTTCATTAGATCAGGATGTCGTAAAATGGGTGCTTGAGAGAATAACGATTTCAATGTTTCAAAGACATGTTGACATTGTTCCAACCATTTAACTGGTTGGGATGGCTTTGGTTTTTCTATTTGTTTCTGTTTTTAGCAACTCGGTTAATGGCAGTGCAATGGGGGCAAATTTAGGTATAAATTGTTGATAAAAGTTTGCAAAGTCCAAAAAACTTTGTACCTATTTTCTTGTTTGTGGGATTTTCCATTCCATTACAGTTTTTACCTTCATGGGATCCATCTCCAATCCTGCATTTGAGATTCAGTATCCCAGGTAGTCTAGCTTTGTACAATGGAACTCACACTTAGATAATTTGATATATAATTTAGCATTTAATAATTTATTTAATACACTCCTCACCAATTGAACGTGTTCTTCCATGGTTTTTGTGTAAATAAGTATATCAGCCAAATATATTAGCACCCCATGGTATAAATGTTGTAGTACACCATTAATGAGTTGCATGAACACCGCAGGGGCCCCTTGTAATCCAAAAGGCATTACTCGGAATTGATAACTTCTGAGGGGACAATTGAATGTTGTCTTCCATTCATCCTCAGGTTTTACTCTCACCCGATAATATGCCTTGCGCAAGTCTAATTTAGTAAAGAAATGCCCAGTTGATAAGGTAGCCAACAATTCACTGATTAATGGTAACAGGTACAGATTATTGACGCAGACCGTGTTAAGTCCTCTAAAATCAACACACAAACATAGGCCACCATATATTTTTTTCTCGGAATAGTACAAGGGCAGCTATGTGCGATCGTCCAGCTTTAATAAATTCCCAAGCTAAAGTCTTGTCTAGAACGTTCCTCATTTCTGTCATTTCTTTCAGTGTCATTGCATACATTTGGGGTTTTGGCAATTTTGCCCCTGGAATCAGTTCGATAGCATAGTCCGTTGGGCGGTGTGGTGGAAGAATCTCACACTTTGTCTCACTAAATACTTCCGCCAAATCCTGATATACTGATGGAAAAGAGGAACTACTATGTTCATCTAGCAAACTAATGGGCTCCACTCTTAAACTCTGCTGTTGTACTTCTGGTTCTTGCTGTGGCGGTTCTGATCCTATAGTAAGTCTCAACCATCTAAAACCACCTTCCCATCAAATCGTGGGTTTCCAACGATCCAACCATACTAAACCTAAAATAACTGCCTCTCGCATTTCTGATACTACAATGAATCTTAATTGTTCCCAATGGGTTCCAATTTCTAATTGAATAGGAACAGTCATCATCAGAGGTGATGTTTGTTAGGTACTCCCCCTAACAATGACCCATCAACCTGCTCGAACTTCATGGGGGTAGGAAGGGGTTCTAATGGCACATGCAGTTCATCCACCACACGTTGACTAATCAGACATCTGGTACATCCGGTATCTATCAATGCTCCATATCGGCCTCTAAGTCCTACATTATCTAATACTATGGGTATTATAAATGGTCTAACAGGAAAGCTTACCATGGTGTCTTCTTGGCTGTCATCACCACTGTCATACAGTCCCGATACAACTCTCGGCTGCCGCTGTTCATTGTATTGCTTCATCTCTCATGTGGTGGAGCTATGGATGGTTCATGTTGTGTGACACCCTGTAATTTTTCATGATTACTAACTCCCCTGCCACTATATCCAGTTTGTGAAACATTTCCAGAAGGACCCCTCACTGTTTGCTTCATACGTCCTGTATCTATCGTAGGGCATTCAAACGCCCTATGTCCCAATATATTACAATGAAAACACCTTAGATTTAAATGACCCCTGGTATTGTTGGCCACAATTCCTTGCACATCCCTTCCTATTCCCACATTAGTCCCAACCAGACCAGTCCTTCGTGGACCTTCAGATTTCTCTCTAAATTCCTTCAACCCTACATCTAGTTCAACAACAGTTTTATACCAGTCTGTTATTCATTGGGGCACACCCCTGTAGAGACAAGCCTGTTGTAATCCTCTATCTAAACTGGCCCTGAATTCCCTAATCAATAGACGTTCTGCCCAAGTTCTCAGTTTCCCAGCCAATCATCTGAACTCCCTGACATATTCAGTAGCTGGTCTTCCATTCTGTTTTAATTATTGCTTCCTCAGTCTGGTGTACTCTAAATTTATTCTTGAATTGATTACAAAGCAAATCCAAGAATAACCCTACATCAATCAATTCTCTAGCATGGGCACCATGCAACACTACCACCCACTTTACTGCATCTCCGGTTAATACCCCAGTAATTGCTACTATCATTGACCATTGGGAGGGGTACTATGTTGCATATAATTCCAAATGATTTACTACTTGGCTGAGAAATAAAGCTATACAATCGGGATTTCCATCAAAAGAAGTTTGCAGGGGTGTGTGGACCCCATACCATGCACTGTTCCCAGTGGCCAGTCCTTCTGGGGAATTCCCAAGTCTCTGCTTGCAGTTCATGTCGAGGTAAGGACTCTGAACGTTCACCGCTAGACGTCATGTGTGTGGTTCCTCTTCTTCTGGCCTCTGAACCCCACCACCACCTCTGCAAATGAGGAATCAAACCCGGCTGAAAAGTCATGTATTGTTCTTCTATGGGTATGGTCTCTTTCATCCCGGGGCAGAGAACCAAAGAAAGAAGTGTTCTCCATGTTGCTTCCCCAATGATGTTTGGTGTCACGGCTGCTGATACTCAATTCCCCATATTTTACATGGAGAAGTTCAAGAGTACTAGCTCCAAGGCTGAATGGGGATGTGCTCCATTCGTCTCCCTCACCTATCCTCCTTTCTCTCCACTTCTCAAAGGTGTCAGAGTGTGTAGGGACATGTGTAGGAGGTTTACTCAGAAGAAACCCCATGTCCTCCGTTAAGTCAAACTCACTCCTCCTTCCTGGCTGTGTTTTTGGCTGCACCACCTTTTGCAACTGTCATCAGTTCCTCTTTCTGAACCTCCCATTCCTTCATCGGGCAGGATATTACTCACACTAGCGCCATCGGCTCCCAGCTGGCTCTCCTCCTCCTCCTTCCTGGTCTCCAACTGCAATTCATCCTCCCCATCTTTACCTTCAGCCATAGTTTGTTGCTCCTAGAATTCCAAAGGAATGGAAGCCTCCGGAGGAATTACACAGTGTGAAGGGAGAGAGCTGACTTTCTCTGTCAGCTGTTCATCCGATATTGAGGGGGTGAATGATAAGATATCAACTGACTCGTGTAGCTTCAGTGAAGTTTTATTCGTCTCCCATACCACAACAACAGGTAACAGCGATCAAATTATGTTTAAAGTCATCTCTGGGTTTTGTTGCAACCCAGAGCTGTATTTATACATGTTATACTTTGGATAACAACATAATTACTATAACCACCTTCTGGCCGCCTTCGCTGCCTAACATCTGGCATCCTTAAATTAAAGAAACATGGTAACTGCAATTTTCCCTTGCTCAATGAGTCCATGTACCCCATTTGCTTTGTATCATTATTACAACACCACCCTCTTGACATCCAGCCATGAATCATTATTATTGCACCACTCCTTGTCAGGAAGCCGGTGTCAGTTATTTGAAGAACATTCATCATAACGTCCACGTGGTAACACAAGGCAAGTAAAAGACTATGGGCGTATCACATCATGGCTGTTTCAGCTCCAGTCCGTTCTTTATTGGAGTCATGACAACAACATTTTGGTACTAGGAGACAAAATATAGATAGTCCTTGGCTTGCAATCATTCATTTAGTGACCATTTGAAGTTACAAAAGCACTGAAAAAAGTGACTTATGATCATGGCAGGTCACGTGATCAAAATTCAGCTGCTTGGCAACTGGCATGTATTTATGACAGTTGCAATGTCTTGGGGTCATGTGATTACCTTTTGTGACCTTCTGACAAGCAAAGTCAATGGTAAAGCAAGATTCTCTTAACTACCCTTTTACTAACTTAACAACTGCATTGATTTACTTAACAACTGTGGCAATAAAGTTCATAAAAGGGGGCAAAACTCATTTAACATTTGTCTTGCTTAGCAATGGGCTCAGTTGTGGTTATAAGTGGAGGGTTATCTATATTAGGATTCCCCACAGACCAGCCATCTGTCTACCTTTCTTTTCTTAATGTCCAAGCAGATTTCTACTTCATGAAAACAAAAGACTATCTCCCCCATTTTTAACACTTACTACCCTACACAACAAGCAAAGAGGCCCATTCTCTTTCAATTGGCCTCTTCTGAGATTCATAATCAGTGGTTTTCAATGGAAAGGAAAAGCTGGCAATGGTACACAACCTAATCTTAACATTTCACCCTAGAGTACCCCTTGTTGTGATCTGTCATTTGCTACTCTCCAAGTAGTAAATCCTTCCAAAGTCCTTTGGATCTGGTGCACATCTCACAAGTGCAGCTCTCCTCAACTCCATCTTTCCTTTGCCATTATTAATAATAAATGTTGTCTTGCTTGTTTGTTTGTTGTTTGATTTAGATTATATAGGACTTATCTCCAGGGGGAAGAATGCCTACCGAGATGGTTGCTTTTGTGGTGTGGAGACAATAACTTGGTCCTCAACACCAATAAGACCAAGGAGCTTATAATGGATTATAGAAGGAACAGATCAGACATCCAGCTTATCAGTGGAGACCGAGTGGAGCAAGTGGCCAGTTTTAAGTTTCTGGGTTTTACCATAAAAGAGGACCTGACCTCGAGTGCCCACATTGCAACCCTGGTCAAAAGGACGCAGCAGAGATTATACTACCTGAGACTTCTCAGAAAACAACAACTGAATGAAAAACTGCTGGTGACCTTCTACCACTGCACCATAGAGAGCATTTTAACATGCTGCACCTCTGTATGGTTTGCCAATTGCACAGTAGCAGATAGGAAAGCACTCCAGAGGGTTAATGTCATTGCCCAGAAGATCATTGGTTGCCCACTCCCCTCTTTGGAAGAGCTTTATAGCTCCCACTGCCTTAAGAAAGTTCAAAACATTCTCAAAGATCCATCTCATTCTGGGAAGCCTTTTTTTGAATTATTACCATCTGGCAGACAGTACAGAATAATAAAAATCAAGGACAAATAGGCTGAAAAACAGCTTCTTTTCCCAGGGCAGTAACTCTTTTGAATTTTGCTGTATAGTGAAGTGTTGGTGTGGTATCAGGGATTTTCGGTTCAATGTGTGAAGGGTGCAGGCTATGTGTTTGTGTTTATTTTCATGGTTATGGTCATGATGTGCACTGAAGATGGTGTTTGATTTCATTGTATGAAGTGCAATGACAATAAAAGTAAACTAACCTAAATTAAATTTTACATTCTCTGATGATTCTCAGTATCGCTTATACTGTTTCCTTTTTTAGTAAAAAAAAAAAAAAATGTCTTGTTTTATTCTGTTCTAATCTTCTGTTTTTTTGGGGTTTTTCCTGGAATTGATCAGAATTAATATGGAAATATTTTTAATGATGAGTAGTAAGAAACATGAATAGTCCGGTTTCTCACCTGTATGTTCTACGGCAGAGGTCTCCAAACTTGGAATCTTTAAGACTTGTGGATGTCAATTCCTTGAATTCCTCAGCCAGGGTAGCTGGCTGAGGAATTCTGAGTGTTGAAGTCCACAAGTCTTTAAGTTGCCAAGTTTGAGGCCCCCTGTTCTATGGTATAAGTGGATTCCCTGAACACTTAGAGAGTGAGATTCATATTATGCAGGGCTGCCAACCTTGAGTGATAGTTCGGAGTGAGACACTGTGAGGGAGCGAAGCGACCGAGGGGGGGATGGTGTGGAAGGGGGGTGTCCTCCCTTCCACGGTAGGGAGCTTTGACAATTTTACATTTTAAATGGTGCAATCTGATGCATACTTTAGTCATGATTTGGACATATACATACATACATACATGCAAGCAGCACCAATGTACTTGAACCGGATTTGTAAGATATTAATAATGCAGTTCACTGACCATCTTGGCCGGAAAGGGTCCACATTCTTGGGCCTCTGCCCATCTGCTCCGTCCCTTTGGGCTGCTCCGGCTCTCCTCCTCCTCCAGGGTCCCTGGCTGAGAGGGGCGTCCCAAATGCCTGGGATCCGGCCCCTCCAGGCTGCCTCTTCAGGGCCACAGAAGCCTCCCTCACATGGCCCCGGGGGTGGAGGAGGCCTTGCCAGGGTTCCCGGCCTTGGAGCTGGGCAGAAATGGCCCTTCCCAGCCCTCTCCCACCCTCTGGGCCTCCCACCTGCGGAGGGGAGGGGGATCCAGGCTGAGTCTTGGACCCACCAGCCTCACAGTCCAGCTGAAGGGTCAGAAAGGGCCAGGCAGGCAGATGGACACACACACACACACACACACAGAATGGGGGGGGAAGGCTGGTGTCCTTCACTCCCCAAACGCCCCCCTCCCAGTCTGTGCATGGGACCCCCAGCAATGCTGCCATCAGCTGCTCCCCTGCAGGGAAGTCCTGGATTGTCTGGGGGAGGAGAGGAGAGGACAGTGGCCACTCCCCCCCCTTTGCTTGGCATTTGTGGGGAGACCCCTCAAGGCGAGATTCCTTTCCAGGGGCTCCCAAAGAGCATCCAAATGTTCCTGGCATCAAGTGGGGAAAGAAGCCTAAAAAGAGAGAAACTCCTGCACCGGCTGCGATTGGGGCTCGGAGAGGACAGGAATCCCCCCTCCTTGTGAGCCCCCCCCGCCCCGCTCCAGCCTGCCCTCTGGCGGGACCCCCTTCCTGGAGAGGCTCCTCCCTGCCAGACCCTCTTGCAGCCTCTTGGACCCAGGGGAGGCTGGGGGGGCGCATATCTAGGTGCAAAGGGCAGGGGGAGGGACACAATGTACCCGGGAAGGAGCCCTCCCCCCTTCTTCCCCTCCCTCTCCAGGGACTTCCCATCAGGCTGGGGAGTGAGAGAAGCCGAGGCACGCAAGAGGCCAGCCACGGCAGCTCCCCTTGCGAGAGGGAGGCCGGAGAGGGACGCGCCTTTGCGCCCCAATCCCAGCGGCCTTGAGACCAGACGGGTGCGGGGAGGAGATGATGGGAGCTCAGCTCTCGAGAAAGGCCCAGGGATGCCCTGTAGTTGTACTTCATGGGGGATAGAGAGTTCGTCTCTCTCATCTCCGCCTGCCAGAGCAGAGTGCAGCGCAAGGGTTAAGCCCAGAGAGTTGTGACATCCTAGAGCGGAAAGGAGCAACCGCTTCCTGCAGCGTGGAATTCTCTCCTCACCCCAGTACAGAAATCAATGCGGGCAACGTCCTCTCGCACATGCTCTGTTCACCCTCTGAAGCCGCCCAGGATCGGAGGCTTCACTTCTCGAAACTTTGGGCTTGGGCATATCGATATTCGGAATATCAGAGAATGTAGAAATATATTTATTTTTGTACATTCCATTTTGGGGGTTTAGCGTGAGATTTCGTTTATCAGAGTGAGACAGTCAAAATTGGTTGAATTGCGTGAGTCTCATGCTGATTGCGTGAGAGTTGGCAGCCATGTATTATGACAATTATCCAAAGCACCTGAAAGCAGAACAAGAAGCAATGGATGGAAAATAATCAAGGAGAAAACCAATGTGAAATAAGGAGAAATTTCCTGATAGAACAATTAACCAGTGGAACAGCTTGCCTACGTAAGTTATGGGTGCTTCATTACAAGAGGTTTTTAAGAAGAGATTGGGCAATGATTTGCCTGAAATCATATAGGATTTCCTGCTAAAGCAGAGGATTGGACTAGAAGACCTCTAAAGTCCCCTTCAACACTGTTATTCTTTCATTCCTTCAAATACTAATGGCTTCTTAGATGTGTAAATTTGATATATTGAGCAGAAATGTTCTTTACAGAAAGGATTGTCTGGAATGCAGCATGGATATCCATTGCATGTGGATAGAAGATATTTTTCCTCGATTCTCAGCATATGTTTAGTTCAGTAAACTTATTAATCAACTTCTAAGAAATGAGTTAAGTTGTTGAAACACTCACAGCCTTTGTTCTGTGTCAATTTTCTTGCCTTTGCTGACATACAGCTACAAGGCATGACAGATCAAAGTAATTAAAGTTCCAATCATTTACCTTTCTGTGTTCGGTGTCAAGTCAGCTAGCCTTCATCCTCTATACCGATAGTTTAATATTTTTTTACATATCATTGCTGTGCTGTTTGCTCGACTGTAGTTAAGAATCTGACAGCCTTTCCATTATATGCTATGGAAATGAACATTTTGTATTCCCTCCAGACTACAATTCCATAAGTCCCAGTTTGTAAGAATGCTTTGTTTATATGAAATTCTTTTAAAACAATTCTGCAGGCTGAACCCATGCAGAAACACCACAAATGTGTTATAGGAAACAGTATAAAAACTTATTGTGTGCTTTTTAATGACTACAAAGAGTATAATTTTGTAAAGCTTCAAGATTCTTTTGCATTACCCTGCTAGCAATAAAAAATATTTTCAAAAATTCAAGTAGTTCTTTTGTCCCACTATGAATTTCATTTCATGTAGCAGATCTTTCTAGTTGCCAACAGCATAAAACATCACTCTGATGCTACACCAGTCTGTTAAAATAGCTGCATATTTTAAGCAATTAATTAGTAATTACATATTGCTGCAATGATACATTTATTTATTTTGCAAAAAGAAAAACAGTATTGGGGGGGGGGGGGGAGGAGAAACACTTTACAATATCTCCTGAAGTTAAAGAAAGGGTTTGATTAGCTTTCATACTGAACAGATAATAATTATTAATATAATGTATATTGGAAATCATTGGAGGCTTGTAAAGGGATAGAAGTCTATAAATACAGCAGATAAATACATGTTTACATTAGAAACCAGTAAATTTATTTTTTGTCAAGAACTTTTAGTCATAACTTATCATTGGCTACTTTAACGTAGGAATAACTTATGAAAATGTCTGGAAATTAGTTGATGAATGAACATTTTTCTGACTTTTAATTATTACTTTATATTTACATTGGTTTTAACCTATATTTTTTTTTTTGGATTTCACATTTTACTGAATAGTAAGCTGCCTACTATTTTTGAACAATATCAGCTTATTCCAGGTCATTGGGAAGGCCTCACTAGGTGAACAAAAATCCAAAGTCAATCTGCCTGTCTGTGTGAGCAACTATAATAATTCCAAAAGTCAGCTTTACTTGGCACAACTTATATTCTGCAACTTATATACCTTTAACACCATCAAATATCATCTGTCTATCAAGGACTATCAATAGATGGCTAAAATGCCAAATCCAGTTGAAATATCTGTCTGACAGTGTGACCAACTATAATAATAATAGAGTAGGTAGATTAGCATGCTAGGTGGCATTCCAAATAGGAGAATGACTTTTAAGAGATGGGGTTTTGAACCTTGTTGTACCCTTTTCAGATTGAGGGCTTTTTTGTTTGCTTTGACTTGAGCTACTTCTTCAGAAGGGGTATCTTCAAATGTCCTCTCGAATACGAATACGAATACGAATACGAATACCTTTATTGTCACTATCCACGTGTACAACTTGCATCATACGCATACACAGTGAGATTAAGCGACTCGTCGTTCAGTACAACCATACATGTTAAAAAGAGAATGTGCATAAGAATATCTAAAAATATCTAAAACAACAAAGAAGAATAAAATGAGTAAAATTACCAGCTTATTGCACTTAATTTGTGCCTATTCACAGTAGGAGTTATTGCACTTGTCAGCCAGCACAGTAATAGTCATGATATATTGCACAAAAATTTCCCAATTGTCCCAAAGTATTATTTACAATATGTTTGACAGGACTTAAAGTCAGTGCATATGTAAGTTCAGGGTAGTTATAGCTTTGGGAAAAAAACTGTTTTGAAGACGATTTGTCCTTGACCTGATGCACCTATAGCGCCTCCCCGAGGGCAACAGGTCAAACAGTCCGTTACCAGGATGGAAACTGTCTTTTATGATGTTCACAGCTCTACTAAGACAGTGTGAGGAATAGATGTCTGACAGGGAGGAAAGAGGGCAGCCAATGATCTTCTGAGCTGTTTTGACTATCCTCTGTAGTCTCCCCCTGTCTGCCATAGTACAATGACCATACCACACTGTAATGCAGTATGTCAACAGGCTTTCAATGGACGCACGATAGAAGGTAATCAGCAGGCTGGAGGCCAGATTGTGCTTCCTGAGCACTCGCAGGAAGTGGAGTCTCTGCTGAGCCTTCTTAATAACTGCCGTGGTGTTTTCCGTCCAGGAGATCTTATCAGCAATAGTAACACCCAAAAACCGGAAAGTATGGACCCTCTCCACCTGCTCTCCATTAATGTAAAGGGGAGCCAGGTCAGTGTTGTGCCTCCTAAAGTCCACAATGAGTTCCTTAGTTTTCTTGGTGTTCAGAGCTAAATTATTGTCCGAACACCAAGCAGCCAACATCAGGACCTCCTTCCTATAAGCTGCCTCATCTCCCCTCGAAATGAGTCCAACCACCGTGGTGTCATCAGCAAACTTCACAATGAGGTTGCTATCATGGTGTGGACTACAGTCGTGGGTATAGAGGCAGTACAGGAGTGGGCTCAGCACACAGCCCTGTGGGGAGCCAGTGCTCAGCGTACGTGTGGAAGAAAGGTGGGGACCAAGCCTCACAATCTGGGGCCGATCACTCAGGAAGTTCTTTATCCAGGCACAAGTAAGGGGGGGCAAACCCAATGTATCCAGTTTTTTGATTAAAATTCCTGGGATGATTGTATTAAAGGCAGAGCTGTAGTCCACGAAAAGCATCCGGACATAGCTCTGCCGTTGCTCCAGATGGTTCAGCGTAGCGTGCAGAGCTATGGCTATGGCATCCTCCGTAGACCGATTAGTGCGGTAAGCGAACTGATAAGGATCAAAATCCAAGGGGAGATGATTCATGATGTGCCGGAGCACCAGCCTCTCAAAACATTTCATGATTACAGGAGTAAGCGCCACTGGGCGGTAATCATTGAGGCTGGAGATGGGAGATTTCTTCGGCACAGGGATGATTATGGCAGATTTCAGACAGGATGGTATAACTGCCTGGGCCAGGGAGAGGTTGAAAATATCTCTGAAGATGGAGGCAAGCTGGGGGGCACATGCCCTAAGCACCTTGCCAGGGACTCCATCTGGGCCAGCTGCCTTTCTGGGGTTCGCTGCTCGGAACACCCGTCTGACGTCATCCTCCGTCACAGAAAAAATACTGGGTGGGGTAGCAGAACTGAATGTAATTGGAGGAGGGAGTAGGGCTGGTGCAGCTGTACGCTGTTGTGAAACTTCAAAGCGAGCAAAGAAGTTATTCAGCTCCTCTGCTAGCGCTGCACTCAGATGTTCTGTTGTTCCGTGACAACCCCTATAATTAGTGATGTCATGTATGCCCTTCCACACCTCCCGTGTGTTATGGCTAGACAAGTGGGACTCAATACTCCTCCTGTGATCCATCTTGGCTTTCTTAATCCCCCTCCTCAGGTCAGCTCGGGCGACTGTATACAAAGCTCTATCGCCTGACCTGAAGGCTACGTCACGGGCTTTAAGAAGTCCACGGACTTGAGTAGTCATCCAGGGTTTCTGATTTGGGAAGACCCGGATGTTTCTGTCTACAGTCACATTTCCGATGCAGAACTTGATATAGTCCAGCACCGTACTTGTATGCATTTCCAACTCTTGATGTTGGAACATCTTCCAGTCTGTCTGTTCAAAGCAGTCTTGAAGTCTACTAAGTGCATCCTCAGGCCAAATCGTTACAGTCTTCGTAATGGGCCTGCTACTGCGTCTGAGGGGGGTATAAGCTGGGGATAACAGGAGGGAGAGATGATCTGAATACCCAAGGTGGGGGAGGGGTATGGCTCTGTATGCATGTTTAATGTTGGTATAAACATGATCCAGAGTATTTTCTCCCCTCGTGGCACACTTAACATACTGGTAAAACTTCGGGAGTACAGTTTTCAGATTGGCCTTATTAAAGTCTCCTGCAATAATATGAACACCATCAGGGTAAGCCTGCTGCTGTTCGTTTATGGTATTCAGCAGGAGAGAGAGTGCCTTATCTGTGTTTGCGTCGGGCGGGATATACACCGCCGTAACGATCACAACAGTTAGCTCTCTCGGTAGAAAAAAAGGCCGACATCTTACAGACATGTACTCAAGATCCGGGGAACAATGATTATCTATAACTGTCCCATTATTACACCAGTTCTCATGTACGTAGATGCAGAGCCCCCCTCCTCTGCTCTTACCACAGTCCTTCGTTCTGTCCCAGCGTAAAAAAGTACGGCCTGCCAGCTGCATGCTAGCGTCAGGTATCCCAGAATGTAGCCATGTTTCAGTAATTACCATGACGCAGCAGTCTCGAACATAGCGGTTACCGGCGAGCTGTAGCTGTAAATAATCCGTTTTATGTGCCAGGGATCTGGCGTTGGCGAGATACAGACTCGGAAGAGGTGGCTTGAATGGATGTTTCCTCAGCCTAAGCATAACGCCAGACCTACAGCCTCGCTTCTGCTTCCTCTCCCTCCTCCGTCTTCGCCGCCTCCTGGCCCCGACAACAATCCACGGAGAGCCCGCTGGTCTCGCTATCTCATCGGGGATGTTATGGACGCGATGAAAGTCACTCGAAACAGACATCTGGCATTGAATTCCAATGTCTATAATATCTGATCGTGTATAGAGTTGGCTCGTAGAGCCGATAGTCCAGAAGACGTATACAAACAGCGGAAAAAAGCACCGAAAAGAGCACCGAACGGGAGAGCCATAAGCCGCTGCGTCTATACGCGCCGCCATTGCAGAAGGGGTATCTTCAGAAGGGGTATCTTCAAATGTCCTCTCCCCCAATGTACTTGCTATAGAATAGAACAGTGGTCACCAATCGGTGGGCCATGAAAATTTTTTGGTGGACCGCAGAGAAACCTCACCCCCAGAGCATCCCTCCCAAAGCAATTAATCTAGGCTGCTCATAAACACAAGGCTATGCCACCCATATGGCCCGCAGGGACCCTCCCCACCCACTCACTCCTTAGCAAGCAAACTTGCCTGCTAAATTGCTCTTTTTCCTTTTTCTGACCATTAGCTGTGCTGCTGTGCTGGGAGATTTAGATTAGCTAGAAAGCAGGAAATGGTTGGATTTCTTGCTTTCTAGCTAGTCTTTAGATCTTCAGCTCTGCTTTTAAGCACAGCCGAACCTCCCTTAGGACTGAAGGTTCTATTATTAAGTGCAGACTCACGGCAAGCAAATTTGAGAGACTGAGCTAGTTGATGGCAGATAAATAGATCACTGAATGATTCTGTGAGCAACTCAATATGCCTGCCTGCTTTGCCTGATTTTGGGTAAAAGTTGCTCTTTTTAAAATAAAAAATTCAATATTTACATGCATGGTGTGTTGTGAGTTAATTTTGTTAGTTTGCTTGCTAGCAAATTTTATGTGACAGACTGAGCTAGCCAATGGCAGATAGATAGATCTCTGAATGAATCTGCGATTCTGTGAGCAACTCAATCTGCCTGCTTTGCCTGATTTTGGGTAAAAGTTACTCTTTTTAATAAAAAAAAATCAATATTTATATAAATATTTATAATATTTACATACAAGCTATGCCCAGCCAGTCACATGACCACCAAGCCACACCCACAAATTAGGCCATGCCCACAGAACCAGTTAGTGGTCCCTGGAATTTAAAATTATGAGTTTGGTGGTCCCTCAGGTCCAAAAGGTTGGCGACCCCTGGAATAGAATACTTTTGAGCCCTCACTGTATCCAGTAAGGAGCCATAGAGGCACGGTGAAGAGGCGGTATTCAGCAGGTTCTGACCAGTTCTAGAGAACCGGTAGTGGAAATTTTGAGTAGTTCAGAGAACCAGCAAATACCACCTCTGACTGGAGATGTTACAGTATCCTTCCCCTGCCACGCCTACCAAGCCACACCCACAGAACCGGTAGCAAAAAAAATTGAATCCCACCACTGGCAGAGTGGTTAGAATGCAGTATTGCAGACTAACTCTGCCCACTGCAGGAGTTTGATCCTGACCGGCACAAAGTTGACTTAGCCTTCCATCCTTCCGAGGTCAGTAAAATGAAGATCTAGATTGTTGGAGGCAATGTGTTAACTCTGTAAATATCTCAGAGAGTGTGGTAAAGCATTGTGGAGCGGTATATAAGTCTCTAAGTGTTATTGCTATGGAAATATTCCTGGTGCTTTAGCCTGCTGTAAAACTTGTAGAAGTCATCCTCAATGTACAACCATAATTGAGCATAGAATTACCATCATAAACTGTGGTGATCCCCAAGTCTTCGGCATTGAGTTATCTGGATGACTTTGGACCAGTTACGCACTTTCTCAGGCCTAGTATCAGCTGCCGCCTTCCACTTGTTTGCCCTTCGCTAGCATGTGGTGACAGTCTGCCATGAACTTTGAGGAGGGTGGATGAGAAGGAGTATGCTTGGTGGAAATGAAAGTAACTGCTGAATCTCCCTGAGACACTGCCTCAAGGTCAGCTAGCTGGGAGAAGAAGGCAGCTGCATATCAACCTGTGCTTGAACTGACCAGTCTGAAAACATCTTGCTTGAACCTAATTTGTCATGGGGAGTCAGTGATGGGAGTCAGTCAAGGGAAGGAAAAGTTGATCTTAGGGATTTTGACACACAGGTCTCTGTTCCAGCTATGCATTACTGCAATACACTTGCCTTCTAATAAAGCAATTCTTTTCTCAGCAAATGGAGCCAAGGATCATTTCTATTTTGAGGTTTAAATGGCGGTAGGTCTGACACCTAGGAAGAGAGTAAGAACAAACCATTTCTGAAAATGTTGCCAAGAAAACCACATGGACTGGTCCAACAATCACGAGGAACCAAAACTGATTCAAAAATACACACACACGAAATTAGCTTGGAGCCTCAGTTGCAATGAAAGATGCAATCCATGTTGAAGTAAGATCCAACTTCTGTACAGACTCTGGGGAAGGACCACCAGGTTGTTCTTGCTAAAAGCTGCAAAAGTTTTGTGCCATCTCTAATTTAATTTATTTCATATCTATTCATACATTCAGGAACAGTGTGTGTGAGAGAGAGAGAGAGAGAAAGAGAGAGATTGCTGCTACAATATGCAGTATCTGTTTTTATTATTATTTTTCTCTCGATGTTTTGTTCATTACCACAATATATTTCTAATCAAGACAATCTAATCAAATGCAGATAGACTTACCCTGCAGGAAAGTTACAATGCAAATCTTCTCTGTATTAGAAGTCCCTTTAGTAAAACAAAGAGATTTGTCATGTTTTTGAAAACATATAGCTTAATCTAACTGTTCCGTACTAGCAGGCTTGAAGACCTGCATTCCTATTGGTCTGGAAAAGCCGGGCCGTGATTGGACATTATCGGACACTCCTGATTGGCTCGTATAGGGCTTGGCACAATTGGATACAACCAAGTGCGGCAGGCTCAAAAACCTGTCATTGGCTGCCTAGCCGCAGCCAGCTCTATAAAAAGAGCAGCCGCGGCTAGGGTTGTTGTCTCAGAATCTGGTTGCTAAATAAAGAGCTGTTGTTCACTACTCGAGCTTTGCCTCTCTATGGGACCCACTGACCATACATAACACTGGCGATGAGGGTAGGATTCTGAGACAACTAGTCTGATCAGCACATCGCAAACAGCGCAGAGACGACCAGCGAAATGGCCAGCAGTGCCGTGCCACCCGCGCCATTTAACCCAGCCAGCGAGGACTGGGAGTCCTACATTGATCGCTTCCAAATGTTTTTGGAATCCAACAACTTAAAAGACGTTACCAGCAGCAAAAAACAAGCGGTCTTTCTAACGCCCTGAGGACCCGCCGTTTTTAAAATGGCCAAGGCACTTGCGAAGCTCGCAGACGTCAAGACAATGGGTTGGGATACCCTAGCTCCCATCCTCCAGAACCACTACACTCCGGCTGTGCCAACTCTCATCCGAAGGCATGATTTTTATCAGAGGGATCGGCGTGAAGGTGAGAGCATCGGAGAGTTCGTAGCCGACCTGAGGGACCTAGGAGGCTTGTGCGGATTCACTAATTGGATGAGGCCATGCGTGACCGAGTCGTCCTCGGCCTAAAAGACCCAACACTCCAAAGCAGATTGATGGCTAAGGGGGACATCTCTCTCACCGACGCCATAACCCAACCCACCGCAGCCGAAGCCACCTGTAAGTCAGTGGCGCAAATGCAGCATTCAAACGGAACTGACTGCCAAGCAACTACCGAGGCAACAACCGCATCAGAAAAACACGCAGCATCCACCCACCATGGCGACATCAAATCCCCTTCTGACAGTGAAGAGGAAGAAATTCACAGACTTCAATTGGAACACGAGCGGTGGGATGGTGCGGTCGTAAGTCGGGATACCAATGTGCCAGCTGTGGAGGAAATCATCCACGTTCCGAATGCAAGTTCTTGGATGCTGTTTGCCATTTTTGCGAAAAACGAGGACATATTGCCAAAGTATGCCGCAACAAATGAAATTTCAGCCCCCAACACCGGGGAAACAGCCTGAGAAGACTAGATGGCACCCCCACCATAAACCGAGACTGCCTGACTGACAGCTGATGGAGCAGGGACAGCCGACCCAAGAAATTCATCGACACACCAAGAAGAGAAGAAACACACCAAACAGTCATCATCGGCCATGCTTCATCAATAGATGCACAAAAGATACGCGTTGAGGTCACCATCAAGAATCAACCTTGCACCATGGAAGTAGACTCCGGCTCCTATCTCTCTATGGTCTCTTGGTGGACCATAAAGCGGCTAATTCCCAGCATACGCCAACAAGAGCTAAGTGACCAGAAACTAATATTGAGAGACTATCAAGGTAACCGCATTCCAGTCGCTGGTACAGGACATTTTCAGATTTCCTTCAAAAACCACACCACCATCCTACCACTCACAATCATTGATAAAGACCGCCCCAGCCTACTCGGGTTGCAATGGTTAGCACTGCTGGGAATTGAAATGGCAGGCATCAACCACACAGATGATGAAGACTGGGAAGCAGCACTTGTTCGAGACTTCCAAGAGGTCTTCGATGACACCTTAGGCAAGTACAAGGGGTCCCCAATATCCTTTAATCTTAGCCCTGACATTGCTCCCATCCGCCTCAAACCGCGCCGAGTGCCATTGGCACTCAAGCCTAAGATAGATGAGCAATTAAATAAGCTCATAGCGCAAGGTATATTAGAACCTATCGACCATGCCTGATGGGAAACACCAATTGTCACCCCTATCAAACCAGATGGCTCCCTGAGAATTTGTGGAGACTACAAGGCCAACCTCAACCATTCCCTGCAGCAAAGTGCCTACCTTGTGCCAGTGGTCCAGCATCTCCTACACTCACTGGGGGGTGGCAGAATCTTTGCAAAGCTCGACTTGGCACAAGCCTATCAACAACTACCGGTCGATGCTGAAACTGCCGAAGCCCAAAAAATCGTGACACATCGAGGGGCATTCAAATGTAACCGACTCCAATTTGGAGTCAGCGTCGCACCGGGGGTTTTCCAAAGCCTAATGGAAAGACTGCTGCAGGGAATTAAAGGAGTCGTACCCTATTTCGATGACATTTTAGTAGCAGCCCCTACTAAAAAACAATTGGAAAAACGACTGAGGGCAGTCCTACAAAAATTTAAAGACTCCGGCCTCAAGGTAAAAAAGGAGAAATGCCAATTATGTACTGAAAGGGTTGAATTCCTTGGATACCTCCTTGACAAACAAGGAATTCACCCTACTGACAAAAAATTAAAAGCCATCAAAGAAGCCCCCAGACCAAAAAACAAAATGGGCCTCCAAGCTTTCCTCGGACTCATTAATTTCTATAATATTTTCCTACCCCAGAAAGCGACTGTCGCGGAACCCTTGCATAGACTCCTCGATAAAAAGGCTTCCTAGATATGGGGACGATGAGAGGAGCATGCTTTTCAACAAATAAAAAACCTTTTGACTTCAGACACAGTCCTCATTCAATATAACAAAACACTATCACTGACTGTTACTTGTGACACATCACCCTTTGGGGTTGGCGCCATCCTGAGCCACATTTTGCCTAATGGAACAGAGGCTTCCATTGCATTCTTTTCCAGAATCTTGTCCAAGGCAGAGAGAAACTACAGCCAGCTGGACAAAGAAGCGTTCGCCATCGTTTCAGCAGTAAAATGATTCCACAAATACATTTATGGTAGGACATTTTCAATTATTACGAACCATAAACCCCTACTTGGCATTCTGGTGGGTAACAAACCCACTCCACACATCCTGTCACCTAGAATGACAAGATGGTCTGAGTTTCTTGCTGCTTATAATTACCAATTACTACATCGACCAGGCAAGACCATCTCGCACACCGATGCTTTAAGCCGATCCCCCCTGCCTGACGTGCAAGATGACCCAGCACCCACGTTATCAACCTTACAAATTGAAACAGTATCCACACCACCATTAACCGCTCTAGACATTGCCTGCGAAACAAGAAGGGACCAACCTTTAGCGCGAGTTCTCAGCTGGGTGGAGAGGGATTGGCCAGAGAGTGAGAAAAATGAACTCTTTAAACCATTTAAAAACCGGCAAACTGAACTTTTTTTGCAAAAGGGGTGTATCCTATGGGGAGACCGGGTGGTAATACCAGAAACATTACAGAAAACAGTTTTAGATATGCTACACGAGGGGCACCCAGGCATCGTACGCATGAAAGCCCTGGCCAGGAGCTATGCTTGGTGGCCAGGCATGGACAAGCAAATTGAAACCTGGGTCGCCGCTTGCAATAGATGCCAAGAGACTTGCTCGGCTCCCCCAAAAGCCCCACTATTAGAATGGGAGACACCCAGAGGCCCTTGGTCATGCATCCATATTGACCTCGCAGGACCAACCAAGGGGCATACCTTTTTAATCATTGTTGATGCTTACTCGAATTGGCTCGAGGTGAGCAAAATGAAAACAACCACCACGGAAGCAGTCATCAAGAAATTAAACAAACTTTTCGCTACCCATGGTCTGCCAGATGTGATAGTATCTGACAACAAGCCACAGTTTACTGCAGTGACCTTCAAGCAATACTTGGCAGACCGTGGCATCTGACATGCATTGACATCGCCAGCTCACCCGGCAGTGAACAGCAGAGCTGAACACATGGTTCAATTTACGAAAAAAACTCTCCAAAGGATCGAACATGGCAACATCCACGAAAAAATCACCAAAATGCTTCTAATACAACACATCACGCCCAATACCACCACCAACAAAACCCCAGCAGAGTTGCTCATGGGTAGAAGACTCCGGTCTCCCTTGGACAGGCTGCACCCTGCGTACATGCCGGAAAACCCCCCTGGCTCAACCAGCAAAAACCGCGCCTTCAACGTAGGAGACACTGTATTTGCTAAAAATTTTACCGGGAACCCACTATGGCTTCCTGCAAAAATCACCCAAGTCACCGGCCCTCGGTCCTACCGACTTGGGACCATCGATGGTAGGTGCTGGAAACACCACATTGACCAACTGAGATCCAGACTAGCCACCCTTCCTCTCACAGACCCTAACCAAGAAATTAGAGGTGGGGGGGGAGCCTCAAATCCAGAAAAAGAGCCAGGATCTGCACAAGCAGAACACCCCCCACATACATTAAAAATAACCCAAACTTTAAACCAACAATATTTACCAGCTGACGGGGAACCGTGGCAGACGGGTACTTCATGTGGGAGCAGCAGCCAGACAAGCTCTACCAGCCCAGAGAATCCAGGCAGGAGCAACAGAGTGAACGACTCGACCAACCCGGGTTGACCAGGTGGGAGTTGCAGCTGTAGGCCCGGCTCACTCTCCTAGGCGGTTCCATCAAGGGGTTTGAGAGTGACGTGGAGCCCGTCTGAACCTGACAACGACCAGAGACATTATGAACCATGCTAGTCAAGTAGGCAGGTCCGAAGGCCCGCCTACTTACGTGATTACGTAACTCCACCCCTTGGACGGAACCAAGAGGGGAGGGGTGTTCCGTACTAGCAGGCTTGAAGACCTGCATTCCTGTTGGTCCAGAAAAGCTGGGCCATAATTGGACATTATTGGACACTCCTGATTGGCTTGTATTGGGATTGGTGCAATTGGATACAACCAAGCGCGGCAAGCTCAAAAACCTGTCATTGGCTGCCTAGCCGTGGCCAGCTCTATAAAAAGAGCAGCCGCGGCTGGGGTTGTTGTCTCAGAATCTGGTTACTAAATGAAGAGCTGTTGTTCACTACTCGAGCCTTGCCTCTCTATGGGACCCACCGACCATACATAACACTAACAATCAGAACAGAAAGGAATTTTTGCTATGGCCAGTTAGGAGTTTAAAATAAAGAAGAAAAGCTTTTGCAACCATTTTTAGGGATTTCCAGAATTTTTTTTAGAAAGTCCATTCTGGAATTTTTAGAAGTGCCAACTGCATTTGGAACGTTTTCTTAGTAACCTTACTATCAGTTCCTTATAATTTCAGGTCGCTCTTGATGTTCTCTGTTCCCTGCTACAAGTAGGGCCTTAGGACTATTTATTAGTTGCTGCCTAAAATGAGGGTGTATAAAAAAAGTGTGCAGCAGCAGCCCAAAAAGCCAATGCAATCCTAAATTGCATTAACAAAGGGATCAATTAAGATCATATGAAGTACTAATACCACTCTATGAAGCCTTAGCAATAAGACCACACCTAGACTACCGCATCCAGTTTTGGTCACCACACTATAAAAAAGATGTTGAGACTCTAGAAAGAGTGCAGAGAAATAGTAACAAAGATGATTAGGGGACTAGGGGCTAAGCCATATAAAGAACAGCTGCAGGAACTGGGCATGGCTAGTCTAGAGAAGAGAAGGACCAGGGGTGACATGATAACAGTGTTCTAATATTTTAGGGACATCACAGAGAGAAGGAGGTCAACCTATTTTCCAAAATACCTGAAGGCCAGAAAAGGAATAATGAATGGAAACTGAGAGAGAGATTTAACCTGGATATAAGGAGAAATTTTCTGACTGTGAGAAAAATCAACCAATGGAACAACTTGCCTTCAGAAGTTGTGGGTGCTTCATCACTGGGGGCTTTCAAGAAGAGATTGGACAGCCACCTCTCACAAATGGTATAGGGCCTCCTGCTTGATCAGGGGTTAGACTAGATCTACAAGGTTCCTTCCAACTCTAGTATTCTATTCTATTCTATTCTATTCTATTCTATTCTATTCTATTCTATTCTATTCTATTCTATTCTATTCTATTCTATTCTATTCTATTCTATTGGCCCTGTATCAGATCATGCCTGTGCAGACTCTCGCTGCTCATAATTCTGCAAAATGCCCTGGTTCTCATAGATGCTTGAAGTGTATAGATGCTAGTAAAGAGAATGAAATGGCCAAAGAGGCACCTAGAGGACCACTGAAGGAAAACAAAGCAAACCCAATAAAATATAAGTAAAAGCTTTTATTAAGGATAACCCCAGAGTGAGAAGAGTGGCAAAATGTGTGTGCTGTTAAAGGTTACCTGGTTCCTCCCTAGATAGAAATAAATGTGATGAACTTCTACAGAACCTCACAGGATGCTGCATATTATTATTATTTTGATTCTAAATTTGATTTCCTCTATCATTTCATAAAATATTGTCCCTCTTACCTTCTATTTGGTATGTTGTTGGTAAGAAATAAATGTTCTTACATTATTCTCTTATTTTCTCCATTATCCACCACCTTAGGGGCTACCTAATCTTGTATCCTTCTGCCTTTTCCTGAAACATACTTATTTAGTTAGTTTTTTGATGTGTTGCTGTGTCCTTTTTCTTTTTTCTTTTCTAGAATCTTAAAAAGAACTTTGTTTGCCTGAGTTATTATTGTAATTGTTTAATAAATTACATCTTCTTTTTCATCTCCTTTGTTAGGTAAGGTACTATATATAAACCAAATCTCTAGGCCACAATCTTGTTTGATTTTTGTCGACACAGACCAGTTAGCTTGTAAACTTTTCCCCTAAAGTTTTACACTATTCAATGGATATTTTATCTGAACTTGGTGCTTTTCTATCTGACTTGATTTATTATCTCTTGTACCTCATTTTCTAGTAGAGTTAACCTCTGAATATATTCTCTTTCTAAAAAATGTTTCTGTCATTCTATAATCCCATTTGGAAAGTCTGCTGTATAGTCTTTCTAGCTTTCTTTAGCTTCCTTTGCTCTTATGCTCTTCCATGATTACTTTTGAAAAGTCTTACCTTGGCTGTAAATTTTTATCCAATTTCTCTGACCTTAAAAACACTTTTCATTTTCATTTTCTTATTATTTTCCTCTACCACAGACATTCTTGATTGAGAATGCTTTCCTTGTCTTTTGTTGCTTGACAATGAAAATCTGCCAAGGCTTTCATCTTCTATTTCTGGCAATCATTACATCTAAAAACCATTCATTTTTTTTCCTTTTTGAAATTTTGGTATTTCCCCTCTTTTCATTTTCCCAATGCCCCTTATTTCTTCCCATCATATGCTAGATTCTCTTTCACGTATGTTAAATATGCTGAAGTATCTTCTAAGTTCTGAATGCATGTATTTCAGGTTAAATCTTGCTAGCACAAATACATCCTCTTTAAATTTGAAAGTTTAACCCCTATTTACCACTGATAATTAGACACAATTTGTATCTGGAGTTGTATCAGTTGATTGGATTGCACTTCCATCTTCTGTAATATAATATAAAGTTAATTTAATTTTAGTGTGATCTCTCCAGTGATATTCTGGTATAGTAATTGTATTTATGTTGTTGAAACAACTATAGATGATAAATAAAAATGTCTTGGTCTAGGTTAGAGTGAGTTGTAATTGGTTTAATGATTTATCGTGCTTTAGGCAAATACAAAGGCAGGTAGAAAGCCAGTTGAGCAGACACAAAAATGGTCCAAGATTTATTCAAGGAATCAAGTTCTCACCTGACAGTAGCGCAAAATCCAGTCTGAGGGTCATAGCTGGAAGATACAGGTGGTGAGACTAGAATTTGGATTGCAAACCTAGAGCAGGTTCATGAAAGAAGAGTGCAAAGAGGCAAGAATGGCTGTGAAAGACAAAATCAAATGCTAGAGAGTTGAATAAGCTGGTCTGGATCATATAGGTTTGAGTCATGTAGCAGAGTCAGAAGGATACAGGATCTCTCTAATGGAGAATTGCTTCCAAAGGGAGTCAGTCTTGGGCAAATGAAGTTGTGAAACACAGATGTTGGTGTTGCTCAAGAAGAGATGTGGACATCATTACTTTTTAAAGAATCAAGCAGATCATCATTTTGCTAGTCTCCAAAGCTGCCACTATATCTTGAGGCAAGGTACTCTGTTAGGATCAGCTTCTTATCATCTAAGACCACCCTCACCTTCATGATGATTAATTGCTGATTAATCTCAGGTGATTGATTACCTGAAAATTGATAAAAACTGATGTATTATCTGCTGTAGATGTTAAAGCACAAGGCTATAAACTAGGAGAAGTGAAGTTTTATTCTTACTTCAGGCGCAAAGCCAGTCACTCTCTTTCAGCTTTATGAAGCTATGAATGAATGAATGAATGAATGAATGAATGAATGAATGAATGAATGAAACATACATGCATACATGCATACATACATACATACATACATACATACATACATACATACATACATACATACCTATAAGCATCACTGGAAGTCAAAACTGACTTGAAGGCACACATTTATTTTTCAGATAAACTCATTATATACATACAATCTACTAGATAAGCATTTGACTAATCAGTACATCATTCACATTTTTTTTTAGTCTATGTAGATGAAATAACTCTTAAGCTAGAATGGAATCTAATACTTTGTGATGCTGTTGATAAAGCAAAAATTTATAGGCCAATCCTGTGCATAATTAAATTAACAGAGTGTAAAATCCCCAAATTGGAGTACAGCATTAAATCATGATATAATGATATAATAAATGCTTTATTATATCCCCTACAGAATGCTCTCCATCCATCCCTGCAGAACCTCTCCAAACCCCATCAACATAGCTAATAATCAAAATGGTGACAAGTTTAATCCAACAAAAGAAGTATGAGTTGTCCTGTTTTCTGAGAAGGTTCTGTTTTGTGTTAGGCTGGTTTCTGATAAGCTGTTTTACTTTTCAAAACTTCATTGTGAGGGAGGAAATTATCCCAATCTCCCTTTACTAGACATGACTACTGTTTCACTTCTGCCATGAACATATTTGCAGCACACCAGACAATAAGCAAGTTTTTGCTAGAATTTTCAGTTCTGGCCTTCAAAAATCTGGATGGTCACCTAATGTTGGCAAAGAGATACAGTTGTTGCTGTTGCCTGGATTGGGGTTAGACTTTTCTGCACCTTGTTGCTGACATCCAGATTTTTAAAGGCTCTGCTCTTTACACAATTTCTTAAAATGAAGCCATTTCCAAGGAAACATTAAACTAGCCGCTGAATTTTATTTCAGGTCACCTGGATACAAACCCTGATAACCATTTAGAAGAAACTTGCCTCCCATTCCTTGGCTAATATTCTTGGTAATAGCAATAAAAATAATAAGAAATTAATGCAATGTGAAGTGAAAGATGCAAGGAGATGTTTAGCTATTATATTGGCAACAATCCAGTCAAAGTTGACATGTAATATACATACGGTGAATAAACTTGAATAGTATCAGTTTATGATGATATTAGAACCAGAGAGATCAATATTCATGTTCACACTTAAGCCATAAAGCTCAGAAGAGACTCAGAGACAGTCACTATCGCTTAACCTAGGCCTACCCTATATTTTTTTTTTATAAAAATAAATGGCAATCTCTCAATTTCCTAGAAATAAAGTGAAATATTAACATAAAAATACAACAATTAAGGCAGAAATGGTTGAATCACAGTAAACTATGCTCAAAATTTTTAAACCTTTACTACTTATAATATCTGTTTATTTACAAAAATACCTCAAGAAAAATATTCTCTGCAAGGCAATTGAATCTTTGTCCCAGTCTTTATTCATTGAGGTTTTTTTTTTTTAAAAAAAAAAAAACAACAACAACCACAATCTAATTTAGCAACAGATATTCTCCCATACAGAATTTTCTTTCTTAAAATTAAAGATCTGATGTCAATACATAGTAAGGAATTTATTGATTTTTGACCTGAGTCTCACCAGTTCCAAAAAATATCAAATTATTATTTATTTTCCTGAATGAAAATATACAGCCAATCTTTATCAGCCCCAATTCCTGAAATGCAGAAGGATCACACAATATGCTTTCTTTCTAAGGGTATATCAGGAAGTCCCTCAGGACATATGGCATTGCAGCAATACATAATCATTTTCACCTGTCTTCGGCTTTCCCATTGAGTTCCTTTCTGGTAAAGAATGCTCAGCATTCCCTGTGAAGGTTCTCAGAAATTTGATCAAGTCTAACCCATAAAGAGGGTGAAAAATTACTTTCTTTTTGAGAGTGAAGAATTATCTTTGGGATTCTCCCTGGACATAGCAGCCTTAACCAGAGCAGAAAAATTGATATCTATAGGCTTCTTCATATTATCTTCCCCCACCCCACAACAAAAAATCTCAGGCTGCAGGTCATTTACATTTTAGTTCCAGCTGGATCTTTTTCCAAACCAACTAAAGTTTGGGGTTCACAAATCTGAAGATGTACAGTAATTCTTATACCAGCTTGTCCATATCTAGGGTATTGCTTAAGCTCTTTGCATGCCTACATGTGGGATGGATATGTCATAAGGAATTGAAGTCTTCAATTCATTTTAAAAGATGCATGTTGCACAATAAAGGAAATATATCTATTGAGATAATGTAGTTATTTTGTACTGAGCTGTAGCTGTGCACATTCCACAAGAACAGGACACTGCTATGCATTTCTGCACATGCTTAGAAATAAGGCTAAATGAATTCCATGGAACTTATCTGAGATAAGTGGTCATAAGGTCTTCAGCTTTAATCAAGGTTCTTTTCAAAATCACAGATATGTAAATATAGTACCTGCTTTCAACAAACTAAGTATTTCAGGCTTGTCTTAAATTCTTTTTCTTTTCTTTTTTCAACAGCTGCAATGCTTTAAAGCAGAGACTGCAAACTTTCAGTAATGGGTGGAGTAAGCCTGCATATTAAAACCTCCCCCCCACCCCCAAGTTTATAAGATTTTGGTAGAAATCACATTCTCAAGAAATAAAGTCATTCTATGTCATATTTGTATATGCAATTAGAGAACGAATATTGCATTTGAAAGTATCACAAGATGAAAAATTATATCTAAAACATGTTGGCATCATAGTCTCCTTCCTCTGAAAGGAAAATGCTATTACATTGATTCAAGTGAATCAATAAATGGATTTTTGTATCTTCTAGTGAAATCCTGTAAATTTAGAAATATTGATACTTGGCAAGGTATAATTATACTTAATCACAAGAAAAAAGTGAAAATGGGGAATGATTTAAATGAATGAAAGAAAAAGCATATTAATACATTAGAAATATGTATTGTTTTGAAAATGTTTTATATAGCATAGTGCTACTCATAAACCAATTCTATCTTCTCATACATGTTTTGGAAAAAAAAGATGCATAAAGAAATTTGGAAAAAAGGAAAAATTAAAACAATAAAGCAAAAAATTATTGCTGATTAAAACATTATTCATATACAATTATGTATGAATTCAGAGTTGCAGGCATTCAAAATGGGTAGTAAGAGAACTTTGTACAGCTAAAAGAATAGCCCTATTTCAGAAACTTCTAAATACAATTATCTAAGCCTTGCAAAGTGTGCATGTTATGTGCCTTTCAGAGACTGGCACTCTCCCAGTAATTTGGACTATAATTCCCAGAATTCATGGCCAGTAATTGAACTATCTGGTAATTATGGGAATTGTATTCCATTTTGTCTGAGAGCATCAGGAAAGCAACCTAACAGAGGGCAATTAGATTATTTCTTTCTTTCTTTCTTTCTTTCTTTCTTTCTTTCTTTCTTTCTTTCTTTCTTTCTTTCTTTCTTTCTAACTTTATTAAATTTTCAAATAAAGAAATAAAAACAAACAAAGTGATAATTGAAATAGAAGAAAGAAAGAAAAAGGAAAAAGGAAGCAAAGCCAAAAGTACACACACTAAAAGAGAAAATATATAAATAAATGATTTCTGGCTTCCTTTTACAGCAGATATCAGTATAGCCTTACTCTAAGTTTACCACATAATTTTCCTTTTTCTTCTTTATTTAGCATTCTTTCTCATTATCAAGCCTATATTGTAATTTTATTTGTTTTCTCAGTTTCATGCAAAAAGTCCAAAAGGGGTTTCCAAACAGCATTCAAATTAATTAATACATGTTCTCTGTCAATTTTGCCATCTCAGCAAATTCCATTATTTTCCCCATCCATTCATCTATTGTAGGCATTAACAATTTTTTCCATTGTTGCACATAAAAAAAGCCTTGTTGCTGTTGTCATGTATAGAAAGAAAACTCCCTAGGGTCCCCCCTCCCTCCACAACTGTTTATCCATCGGTCCCAAAAGCAATATCTCTGGATTCAATACTAGTTTGCATACTAGTTTTTAAAATTTCCAAATTAAGGTATGTATTGGAATCCCATTTTTAAAGCTTTTTTATGGTGGCTCAGTGGCTAAGACACTGAGCTTGTCAATCAGAAAGGTTGGCAGTTTGGCAGTTCGAACCCTTAGCACCAAGTAATGGAGTGAGCTCCTGTTACTTCTCCCAGCTTCTGCCAAACTAGCAGTTCAAAAGCACATAAAAATGCAAGTAGAAAAATAGGGACCACTTGGTGGGAAGGTAACAGCATTCCATGTGCCTTCTGAGTTTAGTCATGCCGACCACATGAGCACAGAGATGTCTTCAGACAGTGCTGGCTCTTCAGCTTTGTAACAGAGATGGGAACTGCCCCAAGAGCTGGAAATGACTAACACGTATGTACCAGGGGAACCTTTACCTTTTATCAAGCATAATAAAAAGTCCCCTCTTGTCATTCACATTTCCAGCATACATTTGAGATACTGTTATACATTTTAGGCAGTTTTTCCAGAGATAAATACCAACAGTACATCATTTTATGGAAATTCCCTTTCTAAAACCATCTTTTGCCACAACTGTTAAACTGAGTTGATATTATAAAGATTATTTAGCATGAAACCAGGCCAAAGTCAGATGTCTTTTGCAAAGTCAGATTATTGATCTGTCCAGCTCGATACCATCTGCACTAAGAGGCAGCAGCAGACTTATCAGGTATCAGGTATATAACCTACAAACTTAGATAACCTCCCATAAATGTTTCTTATCCTGACCTAAAAATTTGAATGTTTCTTGCATCGTAAACTGCTTAAAGAGGGCTGTAAAGCATTATGAAGCAGTATATAAGTGTAAGTGCTATTGCTATATGTTAGATCTGGGAGAGTGGGCGCAAGAATGGAGACAAGACATCGAATAGTGACTCCAACTCTTTATCAGTGACTTCAGAACAGAGCGAAAATACTTGGGCAGCAGCAGCTCCTTTTATAGAGCTGATGGCTGTCACAACACCCAATGATTTAAGTTTGCTGCGCTGGGAGGCGTCCAATCAGTGGCAACCCACTATCAGCCAATCAGATCAGCCAAAACAACCAATTACGATCTGCTATTAGCGGGCCAATCAGAAGTGCAGGTTTACGAGCCTGTCATGGAAGGAAAACTATTAGAATTGCAAGCTAACAAGTTTGCTTAGTTTGGAACACCCCTCCCCCCTAGGTTCCGTCTCAAGGGTGGGGTGATGTATTCTCGCAGGTAGGCAGATCGTCTCACCTGTCTACCTGATTTGCGTTGCTCCAACAGTCTTTGCCCGGACTCTGGTTCCGGTGGGCTGTTCATTGAGCTCAGCGGTAATGATGATCTGACTTCTCCGTTGGGTGACTCGGGGTTGTCATCTCTACTCCCATCAAGGCTGTCATCTGGATTCTCTGGGTTTGCTGATGCCGCAGTGCTGCTTCGTGGAGAGATGACAATCTGCCCCAGCTCTTCTTTGGAAGGTGAATATTCCAGGTCGTGCTGATTGCTGGGTTTCACGTACTGGGTCGGACACTAGTTCATTTTCACCCCCCTTGATTTCTCTTTCCCCCCCTGGTTTGGAGTTCAGGGCTTGTGAAGGGGGTAGGTGCCAGCCTGGAGCAGAGTTGGTCGATGTGGCGCTTCCACAGTCTCCCATCAGCAGTTTGTAATCGGTAGGAACGGGGACCTGTAAGTTGAGTTATGGTAGCGGGGACCCACAATGGGTCACCGGTAAAGTTTTTTGCAAAAACCGGGTTGCCTACCTTGAACGTGCGATACTTGCTGCTGGACCCCAGGGGCTTTTCCAGCGTGTAGGCAGGGTGTAGACGGTCAAGATGTGATCGAAGTTTCTTGCCCATCAGAAGTTCTGCTGGGGTTTTGTTCGTGGTGCTGTTTGGAGTAATATGTTGGAGGAGAAGCATCCTGGTCACCTTGTTGTGGATGTTCCCTTGCTCCATCTTGTGTAAGGTTTTCTTTGTGAATTGGACCATTCATTCAGCCCTACCGTTGGCCGCAGGGTGAGCCAGCGATGTTAAGGTGTGGTGTATCCCCCGGTCTGCTAGGTACTGTTCAAATGCCAAGGCGGTGAATTGTGGGCCATTGTCTGAAACCAAGACATCTGGCAAGCCGTGTGTAGCAAATAGTATGTTTAGTTTTTTAATAACTGCCTCTGTGGTGGTGCTGTTCATTTTGTGGACCTCAAGCCAGTTGGAATAGGCATCCACTGTTATGAGAAATGTATGCCCCTTGGTGGGTCCCGCAAAATTGATGTGGATATGGGACCAGGGACCTCAGGGCATTTCCCATTCTGTTGGTGGTGCTTTTGGTGGAGCTGAGCGTGTTTCCTGGCACTTGTTACAGGTGGCCACCCAGGTTTCTATTTGCCTGTCCATACCTGGCCACCAAGCGTAGCTCCTTGCTAGTGCCTTCATTCGCACGATGCCCGGATGTCCATCATGCAGTAGTTTTAGGACCTTATGCTGTAGTCTTCCTGGGATGATGACTCTGTCTCCTCATAAAACACATCCTTTTTGGGAGAAAAGTTCTGTCTGCCTATGTTTGAAGGGCTTGAAGGTGTCGTTGGGTTCGTTGTCAGGGCAACCTCTTTCCACCCAGCTGAGGACTCACGCCAAACAAGGGTCCTTCCTTGTTTCTGATGCGATGTCTTGTGCAGTCAGTGGTGGTGAAGGAAGTGTCTCAATTTGTAGTGTAGCTAGGGTTGGAGCTGGGTCATCTAGGACTTCTGGTAGTGGAGAGCGGCTCAGGGCGTCAGCGTGGGGAATGGCTTTCCCCAGTTAGTGTCGCAGTTGGTAATCATATGCAGCTAGAAACTCTGACCAGCGTGTCATTCTTGGCGATAAGATGTGGGGAGTCAGTTTATCCCCCGCCAAGATGCCAAGTTGTAGAAAAGGATCTTCCATATACATAGTCGTGGAATCGTTTGTTCGCAGACACAACAGCGAGAGCCTCTTTATCTAGTTGGCTATAGTTTCTCTCAGTTTTAGATAAAGTTCTTGAAAAAAATGCAATGGGCGCCTCAGTACCGTTTGGCAGGATGTGGCTCAGGATAGCTCCTACTCCAAACGATGAGGTGTCACAGGTGACAGTTAATGGTAAAGTCTCGTTATATTGTATCAATACAGCATCTGATGTTAAAAGGTCTTTTACTTGCTGAAAAGCTCGCTCTTCTCGATGTCCCCAGACCCAGGAAGCCTTTTTGTCGAGGAGCCTATGCAGGGGTTCAGCAACAGTCGCCTTCTGTAGTAGGAAGATGTTATAAAAGTTAATGAGTCCCAGGAAGGCTTGGAGATCTGTTTTGTTTCTAGGTCTCGGGGCGTTTTTTATTGCAGCCAATTTTTTCTCAGTAGGGTGAATTCCCTGTTTGTCAAGAAAGTAACCAAGGAATTCAACTCTCTCAGTACATAGTTGGCACTTTTCCTTCTTGACTTTCAGGCCAGAGTCTTTAAATTTTTGGAGGACCATTCTTAGTCGCTTTTCTAGTAGACTTCTAATGGGGGCGGCTATCAAGACATCCTCAAAGTAGGGCACAACCCCTTTTAGGCCTTGTAGCAATCTTTCCATTAGACTTTGGAAGATGCCAGGTGCTACGCTAACTCCGAACTGGAGTCTATTACATTTGAATGCACCTCTGTGTGTGACTATAGTTTGGGCTTCTGCGGTCTCTGCATCTACGGGCAACTGCTGGTACGCCTGGGCTAGGTCCAATTTTGCGAATATTTTTCCACCCCCAAGGGAGTGAAGAAGGTGTTGGACCACAGGCATGGGGTAAGTGCTCTGCTGAAGTGCGTGGTTGAAGATGCCTTGTAATCCCCACAAATTCTCAGAGATCTGTCAGGTTTTATGGGGGTTACAATTGGGGTCTCCCATCAGGCGTGGTCAACCAGTTCCAACACGCCCTGGGCTATTAATTTGTCCAATTGTTCATCAATCTTTGGTTTGAGTGCAAAGGGCACTCAACGAGGCTTAAGGCGAATGGGCACGATATCAGGTCAGAGATTAAACGATATGGGGGATCCCTTGTACTCGCCTAGCTTCTCGGTGAAAACTTCCCGGAATTTCTGGATGAGGGCCGCTTCCCAGTCATCGCTTTTGGTCTGGTTGATGCCCGCCAGTTCGATTCCTAGTGGCGTGAACCACTGCAAGGCTAATAAGCTGGGTCGATCTTTATCGACGACAGTAAGAGGTAGGGTTGCGGTGTGGTCTTTGAAGGAGACTTGGACATGGCTGGAACCGGCAACTGGGATCCTATTTCCTTGGTAGTCCTTTAATATAATTTTCTGAGTGCTGAGGTCCTGGCGACGGATGTCAGGGATCAGTTGTTTAAGGGTTTTCCAGGAGACCATTGATAGGGAAGACCCGGAGTCGACTTCCATAATGCATGGTCGATTCTCAATGGTGACCCTTACTCAGATTTTTCTTGCATCAAGGGATGAAGCGTGGCCGATGGTGATGGTTTGGTGCGCCTCTTCTCATCTGGTAGAATTGGCTGGTGCTTGATTTCTGTAGTAGTGGTTCCATTGGTTGCTTGGGCAGTCCCGATTTACTGGTGGGGTGCCTGTTGTCTTCCGGAAATTATTTTCTCTTCGGTTTGTGCTGGACCCTTGCTTGCTTCTACAAACCTTTGCAATGTGGCCCCTCTTTCCACAGGAATGGCAGAGGGCATCTAGAAATTTGCAGTCTGACCTCGCACACTGATATGAGGGCTTACGATTCCGCTGGTCTCACTGATCGCGCTCCGACTGAGTCTGTTGACCTCCTCTTCCTTGCTTTCTGATGAGGATTCGAGGTCTTCATGGTGGGTGGCCATTGTGTGCCTCTTGGAAAGGGACGTTGTGTCACTGGCGAGTTGGCGGTGTGGTCTGTTCACTCGGCGCTTTTGAGGTGCTGACTTCCTGGTTGCTTCTGCTGCAGTAGAATCGGCGATGATATCTGCGAGGCCAATGTCCCCTTTCGCCATAATCTTGTTCTGGCTTGTGGGGTCTTTTAGACCCAGAACAATTCGATCTCTCATGGCTTCTTCTAGATTTGCGAAGCCATAGAGTCCCCCCAGGTTTCTGAGGTCCGCGATGAAGTCTCCAACACTTTCGCTCTCCTGTTGGTCCCTCTGATAAAACTTGTGTCTTCTGATGAGTGTTGGCATTGCTGGGGCATAATGGGCCCAGAGGATTGGGGCGAGGTTGTCCCAGTCCATCATCTTGACTTCTGCTGGTTTAGCGAGTGCCTTTGTCATCTTAAAAACGGCAGGTCCGCAATGGGTCAGGAATACAGCTTGTTTCTTGCCAGGCGTAGCATCCTTCAGGTTGTTGATTTCCAGGAACATCTGAAACCTGTCCATATACGAGTCCCAGTCTTCGTTAGCTGAATCAAATGGAGCGGGTGGTATGGCACCGCTGGTCATTCTGCCGCTATTGGTGAGCTCTCAGCCACATGCTCTATTAGCGTTCAGTGAGTGTTCAGTCAGCTCTATCGTCTCTGCATCCCACCCTCGTCGCCAGTGTTAGATCTGGGAGAGTGGGTGCAAGAACGGAGACGAAGCATCGAATAGTGACTCCAACTCTTTATTAGTGACTTCAAAACAGAGCGAAAATACTTAGGCAGCAGCAGCTTCTTTTATAGAGCTGGCGGTTATCACAACAACCAATGATTTAAGTTGGCGCTGGGAAGCATCCAATCAGTGGCGACCTGCTATCAGCCAATCAGATCAGCCAAAATGACCAATCATGATCTGCTATTAGCGGGCCAATCAGAAGTGCAGGTTTACGAGCCTGTCATGGAAGGAAAACTATTAGAATTGCAAGCTAACGAGTTTGCTTAGTTCGGAACACTATCTTTGCAGAAATTTGGCACAGTGTCTGTTGCACCACATAAGCTATTTGCTTTCACTGTGGCTTTGAAATATCAAGAAATGAAAACATGCAAGCTTCAGCAAATGTAGGATGCTTGTTATAAACTCGGAGGTTCACGTCCGTGTTGATTTCTGCTTGTCCAACTCTTAGGTCTTGCCTCTTTCAAGACAATCTGTCTGTGGAACTCAGTTTTCAAAGCAAATACGTTGTGTGTGTCACTATTGACCACACAGGAATGCCAACGGTGACACACATAGAAACAATTTAAATATTGTAATCTTCACCACTGACAGCTGTACAAATGACCTACAATCATCTGATCAACTTTCAGAATTACTTACAAGGTATAATCAAATATATTCTCATCTCTTATTTGAACAAATCATAGAGAAATTGAATACATTTTTTATGAATACGAGCAATGTGTTCTCTTCTCTGATAATTTTGACATTAAAATTCCATTTTAATAATCCCATCCTTCAGGCTTTGCAGACTCTTAAGGCATTAAAGCAAAAATTATCCTAAGCACTTAGATTATAATGTATTTAAAGATTAGACATTTCATGTTGAATATTAACCGCTCTACTTCCCAGAGGAAAAAGCCTATCTGGTTTATGTTTCTGTGCACGTGTGTGTGTGTGTGTGTGTGTGTGTGTGTGTGTGTGTGTGTGTAAATTAGCTATCCAAGATTCATACTACCTTCTTCCAAGTGGAAAGAGGAATGCTGGTTTTTTTTTAAAAAAGAATCCTATCATTTACTTTAAAAAATATTAAGCACTGCTGTTGATGTACTGTTTTCCTTCTTCAGAACACCTTTGGATCTGATACATAAAATGACTTCAATTACATGATACTCAGGGAAGAGAAAAGGGATAGAATTTGCTGCCATGGTTGTAAGTAAATATGAAAACCGAAGTTTTCAGTGGAAAAGTTTTTTATTCAGTTGTAGGCTTCATTCCCATGCTAGAATCTCCAAGATTTAATGTAAGTAGAATCATTATCGCCCTTGCTTGTTTAAATTCCTTAGCTTAGACTATATGCATGAGCACGTGTGCGTGCTGCACACAAACACACACACACACACAGGCAGACACACACACACTTCTAACAACCTCTGATCCTCCAAGATGACTTTTTAAATTACTTTTAACTTTCTGGAGGCTCAGAATAAATCAAGGAATCCATTTTGGATTCCATAATCACCGTGGAATGTAAGCAGAGCAAAGTTTTACTTCTTAGACAGAATAAAACCTACAAAAATCCTAGCAGAAGGAAATCCAGAGTAGTATCTATCTTTAATAAAAGGGATAAAGGGAGGTTCAATTGGCCTCGGAATAATAGGAGATAAAAAGAAGGCAATGATAGACAGAAAGGTTTTAGAAGAAACAAGTTGCAAAAGCTAGATTCCAAATGCCAAAAGCCAAATGAACAAACATGAAATGTGGTTTTTAATTTTTTAATCTGGCCACACCCGTTCCTTAAAAGACAAAGTAGTGCTGCTCTCCAGATGTCCCACCCATGATGAATTAATATATTATTTGTAGTGCCAAGAACAATGCTGTAATGTTTCTAAAGTGTTAGACACTCCAGTAAATCAGCAAGATCTGTTTATAGGAAGGGACTTATGTTTCTGTTAATAGTGTGCTTTTTGTATTCAGCTTTATTCACATGCTCGGCTGCTGTATGCTCATCATAGCTCTTTTAAAACATTGAATTAGCTCATATGGCAAGACACATGGATCCATATGCAATTCTTCATAATACTTGTCAAGGATCTAAGTTAAAACTGTCCTTTGAAAACTTCCTGAAAAAGCTTTGGTGAGGCATCACCTCTATGCCACAGCTCAAAAATGCAGAATGGTCTACTGGGTTTCTGCAGTTCCATGGAAAATCTGCTTTGTACATAGCAAAATGACCTTGGAAAAATATTGGTGGAGATTTTTGGAAGAGAGATCTACCTTGATGGTCCAAGGAGTTATCTCTTTGGGGGAGACATATGGCCCTTCAAGTGGTTTGAACAGTCCTACAATCTACCATGGAAATAGTGACATCTTGAGGAGAGCTGCTGTGCCATTTCTTGCCTTAAGATTCTAGCAATATCATAAAAATGCAGTATACATAACATGTATTGATCTGTGGTGGAACATTAGTGTACTCAGATCAATTTGCATTTTAAACATGAATCTAAAACAGTAAATGGTGGGGATCTATTTTAAAGCAAACCATTTTAAATTTACTTTCAAAGAAGGCTTATGTGCATTTGCTTCAGAAGTCCCAATGGTACTTTTTTCTTGAAAAGCAAAGGTGCTTTATGTTGAACAGGCACCTTTGGGAAAACCATGACCTGGATGACTGAGAATCTCTACAGACTATTTGCTTCAGAAGATAGAAGGAAAACAAAATTCAAAGACTGTGGTGGTAAAATTGCACCAATTTCATTAGAATGGTTCCAAGAACTTGAAGAAATGATATAAGCATCAATTAACACTTTCATAAGTATGGTTCTTTTACACATCCATGAAGAGATCAGTTTTATTTCCTGGTGGTTTCCAATTCTTCAAGAAATTCTGAAAAAGTTGTGAAGGAACCCTCCTTCGATATTTATGGGAGTAAAATGTAGGGAAGGGGGAATCAGGAAGCAGATCTTTTCAACAACTGTCCCATCTTTATGGAACATGTTATTCGTTGATATCTGTTGGACTCCCATATTATTATATTTTCATACAGCTATCTCTTTAAAAGAGCATTTGTGTTTTTGCTATATCTTATTTAATATTATCTTATTTATCTTATGATGACAGTTGTTATTCATGAGTTTTATTTAGATGTTATTTGCCAAGATTCAAATGGTGGTAAGTAAATAAACCAATATGAATCTCATAACAGAAAGCAAAGGATCATGTGAAGTATGCCTATAGGATCATGTGAAGTATGCCAAAGGATCATGTGAAGTATGCTCATACCTATAGATCTTATGATTCATGTTTGAAACCAAGGTTTTCAGGCATCAAATATATCTGCTTACATGCAACCTGTGAATGTAATGAAATGTATTTTCTATAGCCTACTTAATAGATACTTATTTTCATTTCTTATATTTTTATACTACTATACATATATATTATTCAGGATAAGCCGGTATTTTCATGACATACAACAACCTTTACATTTACACCTATTCAAACAATCATTATAGTTAAGTTGGGAAATTTTATACTGAAAAGCATAAAATTGGGGAAAATAATGATAGTGGTTTTTGAAAAAAAAAAACACTGATGAATACAAAGCCACTACATGCCAAAAGAAATAGGAAACACAATGATTTAAGGTAACTTAATGTAAATATAGCAAATTGTGAGGCTTCTAGGGTAGAAATCCCAAATTATCTTTTCCCAGAGGTTCTCTCATCTTAATACCCTAGACCTACCTTTAGCTTTTGAATAATGCCTTGCTAGTTCTTTCTACAACTTTCATTCCTATAGTCTACTTTCTATTTCCATGTTCTATGACAGGTGTGGCTATCACATCTTGTACTGTCACTAGCCAAAGTTTTAAAAAATGAAATACTTTCAGGAATATTATTTCCTGACCATATAGTATGCAGGTGTGGTGATTAGAGAATATCAACCGATTAACCAATTCCATAAGATAGAAACAAAACAAAACTTTCTAAAGGGGAATAGTTTGCTTGCTTTATAAAAAAGCAAGCACACTTTTGGAATTTGAAAGAAAATTACTGTGAACAGGACTAGATCATAGTAATGTTAGTGTCATGGCTATTGTTGTTGTTTATGTTATAATTTTCTATCCTTTAAATATTTTGTGACAATATAACTAGTACATTGAAATAATGCTTAGAGCCACTTGCAATTGAAATGTCCTATACATCTAAGTAAATAAGTAATAACAATAGTCTAGTTGGCAAATCAATTTAAAAAAATGGCACTGTGAATAGACAACAAGATCCTGCTGATCTACTGGAGAATCCGCAGAAAGATTCTCGAGAGTTTTCAAATTAATATTACAAGTCTCACGAAGCTTTCCAAAGGAAAATACAAAAACTCCGGACTATCACCTGAAGTATGAATAAAAGCTGAAATTATACTCTGTTCCATTACTTTTACAGAAAAATAAAGATCGCAAAAATGTATATCATACTGCAAATAGAAATTTAAAATAGCCAAAATCTCTAGCTAAGTTTTTAACCAGTGTTTACAGAAATAAAAGATTTCTTGAAGCAACATGCTCCACTTCCTATCTAGGCAATTATCCTATTCTTTCTATCATTTATCCAAGGTTCTGGGCAAATGGAAACCCCTTTCTTTACTCAGAATCTTTCCTCTGAATTCTTTATTTTACAATCAAAAATGTTTCTATCTTAGCAGAAAAAGGGTCTGAGATAATTTGACCACAAGAGTATTGTCCTACTTATGAGAATGCAAATTTTGCAGCTAAGTCTGCAATCTGCCATGCAAGGTACTTTCATAAAGCAATCTTAATTGAATGATTGCATTTGAACCTCATCTATTTTTTTAAATATTCAGCTGCCGTTCCTCTTAAAGGCGTTGGCCTGAACCTGATATACATGAAATCATGAAAAGCAATATATGAAAGAGTAGCTATATTTGGCAAGTTGGTCTTGAATACTGTGCTGCTCAAATTCATTCATAGGACACACCAACAAGCTGAAGTGGAACTCAAAGGAAAGTCTAAATTTAAAAGTTAAATAAGTGATCTTTTTTATTTTTAATTTGAGTCAGCATTTCATTAATGCACAGATTGCACATAAGTAAATATCTTTGATGCCTGAAAACTTTGGTTTCAAACATGAATCATAATATCTATGCAAACGGGAAAGCCTCTTAAGTCTTTAGCCAGAATACAGGGATCACCAAAGACTGGTGCCGGAATACTCTTTCATGGTTGGTGAGTATAAATCCTACAAATACTTCTCTCCACACCAATATTAAATTCAGACCACAGGAAAATTTATGAAGTCCATTCAGAATGAAGAGATGACTCACAAAATTTGAAACGAAAGTGGCTTTGGTGAAATAGGAATGCAGAATTAACAAATAATGGGAGACAAAGCAATGACAACTTTCACCTTGACAAATCACTGTATGTCCCCTAATGGGGGGAGGGGTACATAATAAGTCATTAGAAAAGCAATCCCAAAAAGCAGGCCAAGCAATTTCTAAGTACTTAGCATAATGATGGGATAGGAAGACTAAGTAAAGAAATAATGAACAGAAGGGAGATAGTACAGTGGTAGCAAAGTAGTTCCATGGAAAGCAAATGATTAATGGTATTATGGAAAAGGCCATCTCAAGGTAATAACCTTATCTTTAAGTAACACTTTTCTGGATGATACTATTGTACATGTAATACACAACTATCAATTCGGGAAATCCACTAAGCAAAACCTAGTACTTTTGTCCTCTGGGATAATCTTATCCCAATTCAGGAAGTGCTTGGTAACTCCTGGGAGTTAAAACAGGCATAAGACTATTAAAGGTGGGGGGGACCCTCCTCACCCCCTGCCTGAAATTCAAGCAAATACCTTTGTCTCTTGTTAAGTAGCCATCATTTTTCCACCAACCATAGTTTTCATCTAACCACCCAACCCCACCTCTTGTAACTATAGACTATTCCCTTTGCTAATCCATAGATAGAATTAGCTATACTGTGGCTTGGCATGTTCTATGAATCCAGCCACAATGTTCCCCAGTTTTGGAGTTTGGATTTCTGAGACACGGGTGAAATATTATATCTCATTTTAAAGATCCTGGAAACTAATCAAGGAGGGAACCAACCTAGAACTAAGGAGAAATTTCCTAACAGAACAATTACTTGCCTCCAGAAGTGGTGGTCCAACACTGAAGGTTTTTAATAAAAGATTGGATAACCATTTATCTGAAATGGTATATGATTTTCTGCTTGACTAGAGGGTTTGACTAGAAGTCTTCTATTATTCTGTTATCCTGGTACTATACATGCATCTGGGATGTGCTACCATTCTCTTAATGTGGAAGGTTCATGGGGTTATCTGATTGGCTAGCTTCTGAAAAAAATGTCAAGAAAAGGCATGACCTATGACTCTGAGTTGGTATTAAATTTTGAGAATGATGCCATTGCCAATTCATGCTTTCAAGAATTTGGCTTAATTTCTTTTGCATATTTTGAGTAATATGCAAATGTATGCAAAGCACCATGTGCCTTTTTTTCCAATCCTAAACTAAATACAGTTAATAAATGTTCCCAAATCCTTGCAAAGCCAAGTACCATAGTTTGTCAAACTCTAGACTTCAACTAAAAAACCCCAAAACAAAACATCACAATTATGTACATGCCTCGGTAGCTCCCTTGTGACATGTTCATTGTATGTGCTCCTCCTGTGGCATTCTTATGCTTGGCAGTCAAATACTCTCACAAAAAAGAGTGTCAACTTTGGTGGGAGGAAAAATCTTTGGGTGATTATAATATTTCTACATTTATTTTCCATCACATCAGTATTAAAGACTTTCTGTTACCGGGCTTCTGGGGATAAAAAGCTAAAATGCTTTTGCTCACAGGTGCATTAAATCCTATTAAACAGTCTTCCTTATAGCACATACCTCATTACTGCATACAAAGGCTTGGATTATAAAATGAAGGTGAAGGGTACAAAGCAAGATTTGATACTACTTGGTGTGCATATGCTGAAGTTATTAGGTTTTTGCAGTGCACTCAGATGATAGTGGGTTTCACGTTCTTAGGGAATCACTTTTAGTAGTCAATACTTCTGGGTCAAGTATTCTGACACAAGGGGTGATGTGTCTCAATACAGGGGATGAGAAAACTTCTTTAAGCAGCTTTTCACAATGACAAGTGCACTTCCTTCCACAGCTTTATTATGAAATATAAGCATCAGGTCACAGAAGAGTCCACAGTATAGAGATCAAATAAAACTAAACTAAACTTGAAAAAAAAAGATTTAAGGGTAAATTAGGTGATTTAAACATTTCCCGTTAAGCTTATACAAAATCCCCTAGATATAAAATCCTGCATAATACTTTTCTGGATTTACAGTTGGCATATAAAGTTTAACCCTTTCGGAGCTGGAGACCCTTTTGAAGGAAAATGCCTTGCTAGGCATTCACATAAACAGCTACTTCCAGCCTTCAAATCAATTGGCGATGAATTATCTGCAACTCCCTCTCACCATTGAGAGAGGGGGCTTAAAATCTGCCAGCATGGAGCAAAAGAAATGGGATCGCATCAGAGTGAGGAGTTAAAAATAGAAGAGAAAGCTCCTGAATTGACTTGTCATTCGACCCGATATATCATCATCATCATCATCATCATCATCATCATCATCATCATCATCATTTTAAAAATCTGATGTTCCCCCATCGTTTGCATTATTCAAGGAGCTTCTTGTGTTCTTGGGTGTCAGATGGGAAACTGATGAGTGTGTTTCTGGTGAAGACAGTAAGCGGATGTTAACTTCCCACTGAGAGAATTTCTCCAGGTCGAATAGAAAACGTTCTACTAATCATCCACCCCATGAAAGTGCCAGCTGTGGTCCATGCTAGGATTATCATTCTCACAGACCTCTTACTGAGCTTTTAGCTAAATGAAAAATCTGCCATAGCCTAGGGAGAAGGCATCGAGCAGATAAGAAAGAATACTGTTTACTGAGAAGCTGTGCTGGTGCAAATAGAACAGGTTTTTCTTGTGATGTAAAAATCATAAAGAAAGCATTAGGTTGGGGTTTTCTTGCCCCCCTTCTTAAAAAAAGATCAATGTATTTACACGTTTCATTTGCAGCAGTTTTATGGGCTCATTAATTTAACATTTCCCTTCCACCTTTTTTCCTAAGGGTGTCTTGTGATTTGTTATTCCAAAATGTGGAGACATTTGCTTACATACTGTAAATTGCCATATTGTGAAATCCACCCACCGCCCACACACACACCAAAGTTTTGTAGTAGAGAGTCATGAGGGAAATGTTTCCGCTTCCTTTTTAAAATGTATCTTTATAGTCTCAATAACCTCAAAGATAACAGAGTTAAAATTTATTTCAAAAAAGTCATCTGTCACTGCGGAATGAAAGGATCTGGGCAGGTATATTTTATATGTTTTTTTAATTTAACATAACATAAGGATAATCTACCATGTATATATGGATATACTCTGAATGACTCATCTATCTATCTATCTATCTATCTATCTATCTATCATCTATCATCTATCTATCTATCTATCTATCTATCTATCTATCTATCTATCTATCTATCTATCTATCTATCTATCTATCACCTATCTATCAGTCATCCAGAGTTTTAAGGGAAGTGTCCTTTTAATTTTAACTTTTAGCATAACTTTTAACTTCTAATTTTAACACAAAATATTTTAATTCTTACGATTTTCTGTGATCCAGAGCATCACATATCTAACTGGCCACAATTCCAGATTGCAAAAAAGAAAGTGTTAGCTTGATCGATCGATTAGATAGATCTTTTCAATCAATTATTTTATAAGCTTAATTTTGTGGTGTTTTAATAACCAGGTAGCGCAAGAAGACGAAGTACAATGGCAGAGGGTCAAAATTAATTTTAGATTAATAATTAGCTCATTAAGTTACTTAATAACTATTTTGGTGATACCCTTATTTCCTTTATATTGCTGATCTAATTACTGTAGTATGTAAAAGCAGACAAAGGAAATGTACAGCTATGATTTATGAAGAAGCACATTGACCTTTTCTGTCTTATATACCTTTGTTGGTGTCACTGGTGCAATCAAACTCTATATGAAATGATGAAAGTACTGCTGGCATTTTTATTTCCAATAAAAACGGAATTACCCAACCATTTATTAAGAATCTTTTGGAAGAAGACTTGCAGTGTTCTCATCCTTTAAATCTTTTAAACTTCAATTTTTTTGCAGCATATGCCTTGGGTTCCTTTCTATTTAGCAAGATTTGTGAACAGCAATCCAAAAACTTTATTCTGCCTTTGAAGCCTTGAAGAATAACAGCCACTACAAAAGATTATAATGGTAATGGTAATGATGATAATAATAATAATAATAATAATAATAATAATAATAATAATAATAATAATAATAATAATAATAATTTGTACATCCTTTTTTGGTCGCCTCTTTTTTCTGGTTCTGCTTTGTAGTAGGATTTTATGACAGTGCAGTTCTCTGACATGGTGTATTTCTGCCATTTCTGAGGTTGTTCAGCTTCCAGTAGCCCTGCAAGCCCATGCCCTGGTTGCTCAGCTATGGGACCTGTGGCCTGTAGCCCACTTGTTGACAGATGCCTAGGTTCCCCAACACCCAACGTGGTCCTTGTTAACCTGGGCAATGACTGAGCCGAGTTGTGTTTCACCATGATTCATTGCATGGGTTGTTGGGTACATTCAGTTCAGCTCCTCGGCTGAGACCTCTCTGACATGGTTGGACATGCTGGTAGTTTGCACTATCGCCAGCACAGCTCTCAGCTTCATTGGAACAGTTAATCCCCCCACCACGTCAAGGCGGAACCCCGCTGACAATGCTGACAAGATCACCATTGGTCAGCTTCAGAAGGCCACCTTACTGGGATCTGCTCGCATAATCTGCCGATACATCACATAGTCCTAAACACTTGGGAACTGTTTGACTAGTGAGTTATGAAACGAAACCCAGCATGGTTATCTCGTTTGCTATGTATACTGTTATTTTTGTGTATAACAATAACAACAACAACAATGACAATGACAATGACAACAATAACAACAACAACAATAACAGTTTATTATAATTAATTAAATCAATTTATTGATTTATATAGATTGACAAATTTTTTCAACACAGCCTCCTGTAGCACTCTGCTGGCCAAAATGCTTTGGAAATATATCACCTAAGATCTTAGTCAGTATCTCCCTCTCCTCCCCTCTCTCCCCCCCTTTCACACACACACACACACACACACTCACCTCCTCACCACAATTAAGTTTACTATTATAACTCATCATAATTTGTCTACACAAAAAAGTGAACCTGGTTATTTTTCTTTCTTCTAAGCATCTACTCTGCAGGTATCTTTCAGTCTAACAGACAGCATGGTGACACCTGTGTGTGAGTCTATCCTGGAATGAGAATCCACATGCGAAATCATGACATGGCAACCTAAACAGCCCATCCATTTTTCCTCCTTCTGTACTTTCTGTCTTTATCCTCAAGTCATGTCATTTAAACAGATTTTAACCTGTGGGGTTTAATTAATGGCCCAGCCAATGTTCAGTATTGCATAGTGTGCTATGATACAGAGCACAGTAAATAATATGGCCTCAGGTTTTAAAGTTATTTTAAAATGTTGCCTTTATTTTAAAGTAAGAAATATGGAGAAGATTCCTTTTTTTCAGGGGGAAGTACATTTTCACAGTGGTGGGATTCAAATTTTTTTACTACAGGTTCTATGGGTGTGGTTTGGTAGGCAAGACAGGGTTTGGTGGGTTTGGCAGGGGAAGGATACTGCAAAATCCCCATTCCCTCCCCAGTCCTGGTGGAAGGTTACTGCAAAATCCTATTCCCTCCCCACCCCACTAACCTACTTTCCAGCTCCATCCTCCTGTGCAGGGCATCAAAAGAAGACCCAGCTGATCAGCTGGGACTCAGGAGGCAGAGAATAGATGGGGGCAGGGGCAGTCGGAGGTGGTCTCAGCTGCCTCTGGTCTCCCGGTTCTCTATCTGGAAAAATCAGCCAAGACTCACAGTTTGAAGTAATCTTCACTTTATTCCAGGTACCAAGATATATGCAACAGCAAATATGGATACTTCCAAGCAAAGCCAGTGCTGAGAGCTACTGCCTCTCAATGCTTTAAATATCCTTACTCCGCCTCTCCCATTCACCTGAACTGCCTAACATCTGCTCTACATCTACACCAACATCCGGTCCATTCATCCCTTACAGCTTCCTATTTACCTTTCCCTTCGCCATGCTCATGCCTCCCTTATTACCCTGTGATTGTGCTCTGCTCCATGTGTGTGTGTCCTGTGTGTGTGCCCATCATACCTGCCATTTCCCTCTCAGATCTTCATCTGCCATTCGTTCTCCTCTTGCCTCCAGTTGCCTTTCCTAGCTCTATCTTCTTGTCTTCAGTTCCTGTCAGCCTCTGATGATGTCAGTGAAGCGCCACCCGTCCACCGCCTGATATCAGTGTCCGGATCTGGATCTTGTCACAGTTTGTATGTCACCTGACAGGTGGCATTTGCCAGTTCTCCAAACTACTCAAAATTTTCACTACCAGTTCTCCAGAACTGGTCAGAACCTGCTGAATACCACCTCTGCATTTTCAATGGTTAAACATAAGAATAAATACAAACAAGCAGAAAGAAATGCATTCAATTTAGCATCAATAATTTTCCTGGCTCTTTTTGTTGCAGTGCACAAGGTCATACATTCAATTTTGCAGCCACTAAGAATGTTGGCCAAGCAGGTACAAAAATAGGCAAAGAAATTATTGAAGTCTGAGAAATGGGCCCCTTGTCAGTCAAAAGGAATGCTGATTTACCACCTGCTTATCAAGGACTTAGAAGCTGAGGGCTTGGCAGAGCAAGAAAACAATAGCCAAAGACTTAATAGTTGGCCATCAGCACCCCAATCACCAACTAAAAAACAACAACACACACACAACTAAACACACATAAATACTATACAAAGAATAGCCTGAAGCACACATTCGAGTGAAAGAGTTACCTGAGAATGGGCTCCAGTACAAGTCCGAAAGCTCAGAAGACAAAACATTTGGTTCCAGTGACCGAGCCTGATTGGATTTTGCAACATGCATATTTGCCTTCATTTGTGAGTAAAAATCTTATTTGCTGTTGAAATAATTCCAGAACTATGCTACTTGTACTATAATACAACACGAAACTCTGATTTATAAATTTGTCCAAATACCCTTTTTTGTTGCTAACAGTTTATATTTAAAAAATATAGTTATGTATATTTTTATGTATTTATTAGATAACCCTCAGGTTTCTTATAAGAGCTGTTCCTCATATTAACTATGTAATATTTTCCTTTAACCTCACATTCAGATTTTCTGATAAATGGTACAGATTTTCTCGGGGTGTAAGTCATCTTTCAGTCTATAACAAATGTGGCCTTTTCCTTAAAAAATTAACATATAGATGCATCCACTCCATCCATTTTCTCCACCAATTGACAAGTTTGCTAAAGTTTTTCTTACTCTGTACAGTGAGAATGTGAACATTAAATAATAAATATTTGTTCATTCTCAACATTGCTTCTTTTTTTTAATAAAAAACCTGGACTAATACTGAGTGACCAGCAGCTAGTCCAAATTCATGGAGAAGAGACAGCTGCTAAGTGTTGGGAGAATTTGAAAAGGGTTTATGTTCATGACAGTGTAGGTGCACACATACATCTTACAAGTAAACTGTTTAGAGCACGTCTTCTGAAAGGTGGAGATATGTTAGCTCATTTGAACTTCATGAAAAGAACTTTTTAAGAGCCACATGAAAAGGAACTGATATTTTCAGAACTGCATCAAATTTACATCATTCTTTCCTCAATGGATGAAAGTTATGATGATTATGCATCTTCACTAGAAGTCCTGCCCAGAGATAAGCTGATATTGACTGACATAACCGGAAGGTTGTTAGAAGAAGCAAGAAGATGGCTGGATAGAGACCAACTGAGGAAGAAACAACCACAAGAAGAGAATTTGTGTTCAACTGCCTATACTGTTAGGAAATGTTTTTCTTGTGGGGCTAGGGGACATATAGCTAAATTTTGTAAAAAGGGAAAACAACAGAATACTGGTAAACACCAGAAGGCGAAGAAGAATGTTAGTTTAGCTATGTCTAGTAATTCAACTGTAAACCATGATTTGTGGGTTATCGATAGTTGAGCATCGCAATGCATTACTAAAGATAGAAAAAAGTTTGTAAAGATGTCTACGAGTAAGCAACATGTATCATTGGCAAATGGATGGAAGATTAAAGCATCAGGTAAAGGTATTGCATATTGTTCTTGTTGAAGTGTCCTGTGCCATTTTTATCTTATTGTTTAGTTGTGGGATAGTAACCCACAACTAAACAATAAACAGCTGTCTGTATACAGTACTGTGCATTCACACTAACTCTCAGTTATCTGAGCCTGGTATGGCCTGGGCCCATAACCAGTGTTGAGATAATTCCCCGTTAGGAGAATGAGTACATACAAGGAGATGTAGTGAGAGAAGTGTTTATAATATACACACAGCACACAGATACACTGTACAGTTAATGTAGGTTTTTACTTTCAATAAGCATTTAAGCAAAGTTCACACATAGTCCAAGTCATTCACAAGTAAATCAGTCAGTGTTCATTTTAGGGATAATCCTTTCAATATCAAAGTCCAGTATCAAAAATAGTTCAGTAACAGACTTACATTAAATCCAAAATAGCAGTCAATTATGAGGAACAGCAATACTCTCCAACAGAAGGAAACAGAGAGACTCACTAAGACACGCTCTCTTCTGAGACTAAGACTAAGACAACCCAGGTTTCTGGCTCCATCTTATGGCCATTTGAGAAAACACATCTAACTACAGTTTTGCATTTTCTTAAAGATACAGTATTAAAATGTCTATCCTGGTTTATATATTGTCCAACCCAAATAGCTGTTAGGTGACTTACATTCCTAACAATATGTACCAGCTGACACACTGTACAATGGAAAGATGGTTTTATTTGTTGTTTTATGTTTATGTTTGTGTTAAAAAATAAAATAAAAATTTTAAAAAATAATCTTCCCTTTTATCAAAAATCTTAAAAGTAAGTAAAGGTCTTTAAAAGAGAGAAGAAGGGGGCCTTTAGAATAAGCCAGGTCCTGAGTTCAAAAAACTCCTAATTCAATTGGAAGGTGGTAGGTAGGAAGAACTTACAAATTCCTACCTTGGTGTTGGATTGGGCTAATAATGTTTGCTTTAATGTAAGAAAGCTTACAAGTACTGATAATAACTTAAAGGAAAAATGAAAAATATCAGTGAGTTGAAAATGTAGTATTTCACACACGGTAACAGCATATATGGATATGTGGAATGATACATATAGAAAAAGAACCAGTTTGGTAAATTAATATTATTGAGCCATTTTCTTTCCCAAAATATAATTAAAGGCTGCTTCACTTAGAATGATCTGTAGCTATTAGTACAGTCAGAGCAGAGGTCATTATCAAGTGATAAAGAGCCAGACATTATTCTGTTACAATCCATTGTAAAGACACCAGAGAAATCTTAGATAACACGGCTACAAAACAATGTACTTACAAACATTTCTTGGAAGAGATATAATTCTGCAGAATCTTTTTTGCCTGATCCCTGTTTTTAAAAAAATCATTAAATACATGCATACATACAATGAATAATGGTTGCTAACAACATTTAATCATTGGCTGCCTTTATTTTGGTTTCTTACCACTATTGAATGCTAGTTGGCATACTGACAAACTATTTTCGGTAAGTTATACTCCATGTTATGTTAATGTGAATCTGTTTATCTATATTTATAGAATTGATCACAGTTTGTTGGTGGGAAAATGGTTCCAGGAATAAGGTGTCTCCCTGAAAGAACAATATGGCAAACTCGTTTCCTTTAGAGAATTCTTTAAAAAAAGAAAAGAAAGATAGAAATCTAGCAAATTATTTCAATTTCAAGTATATTCTCATATAGCACAATAGTAAACATATTTTACTTACAAGTAAATTCACTTTCAGCAAAGACTGCTCTAAAGAAGTAAACATCAGAGAAGAATGTTAGTGTGTCAATTCATAGGTCGAGCTTCCTTTCCTTTCTTTGAAGTTCCATGTTTAGTATGGAAAATGGAATTAAACCAGCAATATCCCCAGAGTTAGGTAGTACAGGGCAGAGCTTCAACGTGCTGCACAGTAATGTGTACATGGAAGCAGTTTTACAATCTGAAATAAAGAAGGAGCTATATTGTTTGCTTGTTTTTCTTTTCTCTATTATATAAATCAGCTTAGGAGAAGGTTTGATAAACATGCAGTATTTGAAATATATTTAGTGCTATTCCTTTATTTTCTCATATACAGAAAGAGCCAAGTTAGTTTGCTGAATTACAGTGTGTGGTTGTGGCATTATTAATGTAGATCTTAGACTATGTTTATCACCCTTACTATTGCTATTGCTGATTTTTATCTAGCCTGTTGTACTGCCATTTAGATTGGATGCACATTGCTTTTAAACCCTGTTATATTGTTTTTATATTGTGTTATTTACCTTTTCTTAAAAATGTGTTTTAAGTATAAGCTCAACACAGAGAAAACTTTTATGAAATAGAAGATAAGAATGATTGGTCAAGAAAATGGGAAGGCAGGAAGGCACATAAATGATGAGCATCCAGAAGCATTAAAACGTGAAAGTAAAGTCTATATTTGGTACATGTCTCCCAGATAGCTTCTTTTTCACTTTCTTTCTTTTTTCATAGCTTTATTACTGAGATGCCCAACAAGGCATCTTTTAAGCTTATTGTTCTAACTATTCTTCAGAATGACATATTGGTGATGATGTTAGAATATATGATGAGATGCTGCATAAAATACATGGCAGTACTATGTGTAGAATGTAGGTACACAAATTATATATATTGATTTTGAGTTCTGCAATAACTTCTCCAGGATTAGTGCATATTTTGGTAGTGCCTATAAGTGTCTTTGTGTAGGTTCCAAGTAGAACTTGTTGGAGATGCTGAATGTTAGAACTATCATCTCAAATAAAGCTGAAGACTTTGGTTATTGTGCAAGGATGAAAGGCTATTTTTTAAAGCATGCCAGTTTGCTAACACAAGTGCCACACAATATTCATACAACCATTATCTTTGAATTGTTCCTATCAGCTGTGAACTTATATTGGTCCTTCAGAAGATATATTCCTAAATCAAATTTGCACAATTAGACCTGACATGTCTCCCTTGAAAAGAGAACAGGGTAGATTGTCTCTTCAATATATTCTCTTGTGATAGTATATGTTTGAGAAACTGTAAGTATTTAAATGCTAAACTTAACAAAGCTTAAATAGAGAACTACGAAACAAACCTTGTCCAATTTGTAGGAAATATTTGGGGTAATCTGTAAAAGAAGAGTCAGCAAAGATATAATCTTCAATTTTATTGCTAATCCATTTTTTCATAATAATGTCTCCATAAGGTCATAATGATTGCTAGAATGCCTACAAAGGTATTAATTCTAACTATGAATGTAACCTTACATTAAAAATTTAGGAAAACTTAAAAGACAAGTTCCTACTTGGCAACAAATCAATGTAGATGATTTGATCCATATTTATGTTTCCCCATAGTTTGCTGTATTGCCTTTTTATATGGAATGCAGCAGGTTCATCCACAGTCTCAGATATGTTTTCCAGGCATAAATATAAATACTCCATGCAGCACAGGTCCAGTTGCTATAGGTAGTAAATATTTTGCTAATGAAGCATTAAGAAAAAATATTGTTCTTTATTTTGAAAAGCCATACATATAATTTCAGGTTCTTATAGATGCCTCTTATTTCTCAGGGTAGGTTTTTTGTCTTAAAGATAAAATGACTTTTAGCTATGCAAAAAGTTATTGGTGATGAAAGTGTATTTTCCCCTAAATTTACAGTGTACCTGTATCTCCCATGAATAATCTCCCATGAATCAGTACTGGTTGATCAGGGTAGAATTCTTATCCACAAAAGTAAACACTGAATATTACAGAAGCAGATGCAAGAATGATGCATCACCAGATAGTGTTCTGCACAATTGCAGAATATACTGTCCATTTAAAAACATGGGTGAAAGTTTAACTAAATGGACACTTACTTGCACATTTAGACTTTCAGTGATTCACAGCTCTTGGAGCCAGAGGTGGTATTCAGCAGGTTCTGACCAGTTCTGGAGAACCAGTAGAGGAAATTTTGAGTAGTTTGAAGAACTGGCAAATACCACCTCCGACTGGCCTCTCCCCCATCTATTCTTTGTCTCTCGAGTCCCAGCTGATAGGCTGAGTCTTCTTTTGTTGCGCTGCATAGGAGAACGGAGCTGGAAAGCAGGTTAGTGGGGTAGGGAGGGAATGGGGATTTTGCAGTATCCTTCCCCTGCCATGTCCACCAAGCCACACCCACCAAGCCATGCCCAGAGAACTGGTAGTAAATTTTTTTGAATCCCACCATTGCAAAGGCTGGAGTCTCCTATACAAGCTAAATTTCTCCTTTTCGTGTACAAAGTCACATAGATGGCCATGAAGGGAATATTCAGATTCTATTAGAAAAAGAGTGAGTAAAGAAGCATTCCTTGAGCCCTGAGAAATGAGACAAAGCTAGGAAGAGACTCAGTTTGATTACTATTACTAATAAAATGATTATGATATAATATATGACATGATATGACATCATCATTTATATAATGTGAATATAGTATAACTAGTATAATGTTAATACTAATAAAAAGAGAACTAGGAGTGACATGAAAACAATCTTCCAATTTCGGGGATTGTTACAGAGAAGAGGAGTTAACTTATTCTTCCAAAAAACACCTGAGGGCAGGACAAGACATAATGGATGTGTCAGCCTTGGAAACCATTTTTTCTCCTTTGGGAGCTTCTTGGCTGCCACATTTAGTGCCTGGGAAAGTGGGAGGGGGAACTGCAAGGAGCAATGGAAGATTAGCCACAACAACATTCCTTTCTCTGGGAGTCAAGGATGATTGCTCTGCACCTGGAGTGGAAGAACCGGAGGTAGTCTTCAATTGGGACAAAGATATGATTGGACCATGTGATGGACTTGTGGATGCAGGGGGATAGATTCTTGACTTTCTTTTGGGTGGGGGAAAACCCAGAACTCTCAGATTTGGGTTTTCCCAGATGTGCCAATATGACATCTCTAATAAAATGGAACTTTGAGGAAATGCTAGTCTCGGAGTCTTTGTTCTTGGGGGTTGTTACTTGGAACGCTGACAGGATGGAAGAGAGCTAGAGCTAAGGCAAAATTTCCTAACAGCGAGAACAATTAATCAGTCAAATGGCTTGCCTTCAGAAGTGTTGGGTGCTCCATCACCGGAGGCTTTTAAGAAGAGATTGGGTAACCATTTATCTGAAATGATATAGGGTCTCCTGTTGAGCAGAAGACCTCCAAGGTCCCTTCCAGCTTTGTTAGTCTGTTTTATGCTTTCTTTCTGATTCAATGAAGCATAAAGGGGGAAGGAAGGTAAAATTGAATTAGACTTGCAAAGTCTGCTCTAGCTTGTAGGGCTGATTTAAAGGTGAAAACTGATTTAGAGGTTTACCAAAAGGTACAAAGGGAAGAAAAAAAAAATGCTACTCTTATTTTGGACCAATGTCCTCCTTTTCTCAAAGATGCAACGATGTCTGTATAACCTCAATGCCTCTTTTTTTAAAAAAAAAAAAAAATCCAAAGGAAAATAGAACAGGGTAAGAGGGTAGAATAGGATGTCACTGGTGTTTAAGGCACTTCACATTTTAATCTGGAGGAGAAACTGGTAGATTTCTCTAGAATCTCATGTGCAAATAGGTTAATAAAGTCATATTGCCACCAGTTTATTATTCTAGCAAACACAGTCAATATGAATATAGTGACATGTTTAATCAAACATTTAAAATTTTAATGTGTTTTAAAAACATAATAATGGATATTACAGTTCAATGGTAGCAAATAAAATTAGCAAAAATAATGACAACAATATTCAGTAATTACTGTTGTAAGTTTTTAAAAAAGAAGCTTTAATCACTTAAAGCCACTGCAAGCTATTACTTTTCTCAGTTTAACTCAGCCAAGACTCATATATTTAAATCTAGGATATCAAATAAATGATCTTGGCATTCTTTATGTATGAGTAATTGCTCTAACCAGAGATAAGAATTTCAACTAAGATTCACATCTATCCTCAGCCATGGAAACTCATAGAATGAGTTTAGGGCAGACACTCTTTTCCTAACCTGTCTCACCTAACCAAGGGAGACTCTGTTTACACAGGAAATACAGAATCAGCCTGTTAAGAGTCCCAACTCCTTGGGATGCTCAGTAGAAGAGGGAGTGTTAGCCAACCTTCCCTTTGAGGATCCCTTCCTGTGGAATAATTCAACCTTGTGAGTCTAGAGTGATTTCCTTTCATTATGATCGTCTGAAAATTTGTTAGAATGTGGAAAGTCTTCGAATCTGTGAAGGTGTAAAGGTGATGTGGTGCCATACTGATTGAGGTGGCTCTAATAGAATGGATTTATTGTTATTGTATTAACTATAACAAGTTACTGGAGAGGGAGGAGTACTATGACTTATATTAAACCAAAGAAGGTTTAACAACTCAAATAATCAATTTCACCTTCAGTTTTAAGTGAAACACACATTTTGGTTTGGCACAAGATCTAAACAGAAATGGCAAAAAAAAAAATCCTTGGGGGAAAAAAGAAATAGCCAGTTATAATGACAACAACTCACTTTTACTACTGCTCTACCTCTAAAACACAACTAGGCAATACCTCATGATTCAGTGTGGATTAGCAGCATTACATTTATGATTGCAGAATCATATGATTGCATTTTCTTTAGATTTTAAATCTAGTCTTGGGGACTGTGTTTCTTGCATATCAGTCTACCTCTATATTTTATTTTTTATTTTATTTTATTTTATTTTATTTTATTTTATTTTATTTTATTTTATTTTATTTTATTTTATTTTATTTTATTTTATTTTATTTTATTTTATTTTATTTTATTTTATTTTATTTTATTTTATTTTATTTTATTTTATTTTATTTTATTTTATTTTATTTTATTTTATTTTATTTTATTTTATTTTATTTTATTTTATTTTATTTTATTTTATTTTATTTTATTTTATTTTATTTTATTTTATTTTATTTTATTTTATTTTATTTTATTTTATTTTATTTTATTTTATTTTATTTTATTTTGCAATGCAGAGTGTTTATTTAATGGATCAAGGAGACTATCCTTCAAAGAAAATGGGATGTTTTATTCACAATTAGGTCATTAATATGTCAGCAAAGTTACTTGCCTTTAAAAAATGGCAAAATAAATCTTGAAGGAGACCTACATTTTCTTTAGATCTGTTAATATAAAACAAAGAGAAGGGGGGGAGGAAGAAAAAAAACGGCTTTGTTTCTTCTCAAGTCATAGCAAAGTAATGATGAGCCTCAGTGGTGCAGTGGTTAGAGTGCAGTACTGCAGGCAACTTCTGCTGACTGCTTTCAGTTTGGCTGTTTGATTCTCACCAGGCTCAAGGTTGACTCAGCCTTCCAACCTTATGAGGTGGGTAAAATGGGGACCCAGATTATTGAGGGCAATAGGTTGATTCTGTAAAATGCTTAGAGAGGGCTATAGAACACTGTAAAGTGATATATAAGGGCTATTGCTATTTTTGTTTGTTTGTTTTTGTTTTGCTCCATGTAACTACAGTACACTGGACAGAGCTAGACAGTATAAAATGTTAATTAATTAATTAGTTAATTGTATTGACATTCTATACTCAGTTACATAAATATTTGAAAAGAACGTATATTTGGCTCATCACAAAGGGAATAAAAAACCTTGGTAGGAAAACTAAAATGCGAAACTAAAGGCTCTAATGATTCTAAGGACTTCACTGACTGAGCTATGTTTAACCAAATAATGGAATTTCATGCCATTATGCAGGTCACCTGCTTTCTTTCTGCTCTGCAGCAAGAAACCAAATTTCAATCCTGCTTCTCTTTAAGATTTATTATTTATAACATTTCTACCCACCCATCTCACCTAAGTTTCCCGGGGGAGGGGTTACAAAAAATATATAATTACAATTCAAATCTTTGATAAGCTATCCATGGAACTAGTTTACCAGCTAATTCGATGTCTGTACATTGAAAAGCAGACAAAATCTCTCTAAGTATTATTCTGAAAACTTGAATGTTTTATTTAAGGGTTCCAACAAAACCCTAGCCAGCTTCTGCTTTCCTTTAACCACCTCTTTAGATTTATAAATGGCATTTATAGCATGCAATGTCCTCTTATAGATTAAAGTAATGTTATTGTAAAGAGGTTTGATACTCAAAGATATTTATGACTCAAGTTGAGAAAGAAGCTGTATTCAGTTGTGATGATTAATATAATTTCCCCAGGTTCTCATGGATGAAATTACCACCATGTGCATATTTTCAGCATAAAACAGATAACCATAATTCTTTAAAAAGGCAGCCATGATTGTGTTACTGATGCACCATTTGGAATTAGCAAATTACCTCTGAAAAGGATAAAATATTTTGCTCAATATTATTTTCTGCTTTCCATGCAGTTGAAATGTTCCCATGCAGGCAATTTATATTTTTCACTTTCTGCATGGAATCGTATGTTTATTTCTTCTACTTTTTTTTTTTTACCACCAAGCATCATTAAAGTAGCCTGAGACACCCAGATTTAATAAAAATAGAGATTTATATCTAAGCACAAATGTTCCAAAGCAAACAAACAAAAATCAGGCAATTGTAGAAGTTCTATAGTTTTTGAAGGTCAGCGAAGGTTATGTCAGCTCACTGCTTGTTATCTACTGAGTTTCAGCCATCACTCAGAAGAATGCATATAATCATACAATCAGTACCTATCCTGTTTGAATCAACATCGTTTATATAATTAGATTCAAATGATGTGACAATTAGTTTAACAAATACTGCTCAAAGCTGTAATTTGTCTTTCCAGATTTCCAGTTAACCTATCTATACAATCAGATCTTAAATAAAGAGGTAGGGTGAAATAAAGAAAAATAGCACAGGAATTAATTCTGAAACCCAGTGAAATTGTTGAGAAAGCAAGGCTTGAGGATTTAGTCATAATATTAACAACTGTGCATATTATACTGCTGTATACACATTTATACAGAATGAATCTGGAAATATATTTGGTTTTTTTTATTAGTCTTGAATTCTGTTCCAATACACATAGACAGACAGACAGACACAAAAAGAATGTGGGAGGGAGGGAGGGAAGGAAGGAGAAGGAGGGAGAGGTAGAGGGAGAATTTCAGCCTCTGCAAAACATTCAAACTTCAAAGAGCAACCCATAAAGGGAGGCTACTGTTCCTATATGTTCCATTCTTAAAAAGCCAAGTTTTAACTTGATTTCCTGAAGTTTAACACGATGGGAGCTAGTCAGATCTCAGGAGGTAGGTTATACCAAAAAAGAGGTCATCTGGGAAGCATGATCCCTGAAGATGATAATCTCTAAGAGAAGGGAGTTGAAGAAAGACTACTTTATCCAATCTGGTTGGGTGGACAGAAACTACTGGAAGGAGGAGGACCCGTAGATAATCAAATCATGAACCATGTAGGACTTTAACTATGACAACCAACAACTTGAATTGCACATCCAAAAGCAAATTGATCTGTGTAACTCTAAAAATTCCTACCAAAGTTACATGGGAGAACTTTGACACTCGTATCATTGAGCAGCTGCCTTTTGGATCAACAGAAATTTCTAGGTGCTCTTCAAGGACAATTCCATTTAAATAGAGTTGCAATAATCCAAAACATTATAAATGAAAAGATCCTTGTATGTTGTGAAACTTCCTATAATTCTTATTGTTTAGTCTAGTTTATGTAACTTGGACACTTTAACTTATCTGGAATGTCCCCCTCCCCTTGTGTTTACACTGTAGACAGGATCAAATTTAGATAGGACAGAAGGAATCAGCAATCTTCTGCACCACATATGTGATACTATATATGGTTATGCCTGTGTAACAGAATACCACTTCAATATAATCTATGGTATTGGTCACAGAGCAATGTTGGAACAAAAAGCAAAGTAAAAGTCTTATAACAAATAACATAATCCTATTGCTAAGCAACCAATGCAATTCCAAAGCATAAGGCTGATGACTGGCAACCTAGTTTTTCCCAAACTGAAACCTGACAGAAAACTCTATAGCAACAATCAGGTCTGGTCTGCCTTCCCAGGTAAACCAGACAGGAAACATGACTGGATGAACCAACTCAACTTTCTTCTAAGACTACATTACCAGAAATCTTGCAAATCCAAAGTTACAAACTTCCTGCCACTACTTTTAACCACCCAATCATTAAGGTGAGTCCTTTCTAAGATTCTTTCTCTGATTGTTAAGTCATTGGGGTCTCCTCCTTCTCTTGTCGGATTGTTCCCAAGGCAGCATCTCTTCCCCAAAGTTCATCCATACATTCCATTCAATTTCTACTTTGTCCAACCCAAAGATTGTGATGCATCTATTATGTAGCTTCAAGAGACCTATTGCAGTTGTCTGTAGACTGCTTTCCAACATTACAATCCTTGATTTATGACCACTCATTCAATGACCATTCAAAATTGCAACGATGTTGAAAGAATGGTGCTTATGACTGGTCCTCGTTGATCTGAGGGTTGCACCATGCCATAGTCACATGAACATGATCTGACCACTTGGCAACCAGCTTATATCTACAATGGTTGCAGCATACCATAGTTATATGATTGTCATTTGCAACTTTCTCTGCTGGCTTCCCACAAGTAAAGTCAATGGGAAAGCTGATAGGGAAGGTTGCAAGTCCTTCCCTTTGCCTTTTCTTAAAGAACCCTGGTACAGAGTATGAGATCCCATGGAGAATGAGACTTGACCTTTTCCTGGAATTGGTCAGGCAAATCCACCTACTGCTTCTTAATTGGAGAAAGAACCTTTCTTGGGGTCTTCAACCCAATCCTTCCCCAGAGACCAGAGCTTAGCTAATCCCCTCTTCTCCTCTTGAGTGTTGGGTGATGTCATCAGCCAGGTTCCTCTTTAATGTTCTTGGGTCTTCTCAAACCTCTGATTCTTCACTTTTCTTCTTCCCCTGGGTCTTTCTTCTTCCTTTCTGACCAGGAATTAACAACTGCTTCACACATTTAACTTCTCTCTCCAACTTTTCATTCCAGCCATTCTGCTTGCTTCATGTACAGACTTCTCTTATCTTCTCCTTCTCTGTCTCTTCATTTTTTAGATTAAACTGTCAACATGTCCTCCAGCAACAAAAGAGGGGGTGTCACTCCAGAGTGGGTCAGGATCAAACTCCTGGCTGTGGACAGAGTTTGTCTGCAATACTGCATTCTAATCACTGTGCTACCATGGCTCAGTGGTTAAATAATTTCTAGTTACTTTTGTCTTCAATCATTCTAGTTTTTATTGGCTTTTATTGGTCAAAATGTCAGGCAGCCCAGGTATTCCTCATCACCTTTGCATTATGTGTCCAAAATATTTAAACTCTAGCTTCATCATATCCCCCTATGGTTCACCTAATGCTGAGGTGAACCATTTGCTTTCTAGTGGCCCACGATATTCTCAGCAATTTTCTCCAGCACTGTAATTCAAAAGCATCAATTGTTTTTCTTCATTTACAAGAAAAAACTGTAAACTGTAGCTATAAATAAAATGAAAAAGCTCGCATAAAGCTGTGCATACTAAAATAGAAAACAGAGAGAGGCATCACCTTTGGAATCCATAATTTACTCATTCTCCCCTCTTTGCTTCAGATGCCATTATGTAAATGCTCAGCCACACCTGCTATTGCAGCAATTTCCTAATTTCAATAATGTAACTTCAAGCAAACATGGTATATATTATATACTCCTCAGCCTTGCAAAATCTGGTTGTACTGCATAATGTTATCTTCCACTGGGATCCTTTCTTGGGATTACAAATATGAATCTATTTCCAAAGCAACTTTAGAGGTATTTGGGCCCATATTTAAATCACTCCTGCAATAAGTGAACATTTATCAGAAAGTGCTATATTCTCTGCCTAGCGATTAAAAACAGTAGTTTGCTAAGCTTCCATTAGTAATCAGAATCAAAATCAGAAAAGAGCTGGAAAAGACCTTGGAAGTTTTCTAGTCCAACCAAGCAGGAGACCCTATAGTATTTCAGACAAGTCTTTTCTTAAAAAACCTCCAGTGATGAAGCATCTACAACTTCTAAAGGCAAGCAGTTCCACTGGTTAATTGTCCTCACTGATAGGAAGTTGCTCCTTAGCTCCAGGTTGCTTCTCTCTTTGGTTAGTTTCCACCCATTGTTTCTTGTCTTGCCTTCTGGAGCTATGGAAAATAAGGTGACTATCTCTTTTTAGTGGCAGCCTCTCAAGTATTGCAACATTGCTATCGGGTCACCCTATTTATTTTTTATTTATTTATTTGATTTGTCAATCGCTTACAAGATAACAGGCATAAGCATAAACATAGTTATGAATACATGAAATGGATACATATAAGAAAAATAAAACAAATAATAGGACAGGACGGTAGGCACATTGGTGCGCTTATGCACACCCCCTACAGACCTCTTAGGAAAGGGGTGAGGTCAATAGTAGACAGTCTAAGGTTAAAGTTTTGGGGGTTTGGGGAAGAAACCACAGAGTCAGGTAGAGTATTCCAGAAATTGACCATTCTGTTGCTGAAGTCGTATTTCCTGCAATCAAGTTTGGTGTGGTTAATCTTGAGTTTGTATCTATTGTGTGCTCTTGTATTGTTATGGTTGAAGCTGAAGTATTCATTTGCAGGTAGGACATTGCAATGTATGATTTTATATACCATACTTAGATCAAACCGAAGGCGGCGTAGTTCTAGGTTGTCTAGGCCTAAAATTTCAAATTTGGTGGCATAAGGTATTCTGCTACGAGTAGAGGAGTGGAGGACTCTTGTAAAATATTTCTGAACTTTCTCAATTGTATTAATATCAGATATGTAATGCAGGTTCCAGACTGATGAGCTGTATTCAAGTATTGGTCTAGCAAATGTTTTATACGCTCTAGTAAGTAGTGTGATATTACCAGAGAAGAAACTACGTAGGATTAGATTAACAACTCTTAATGCCTTTTTGGCTATGTAGTTACAGTGGGATCTAGCACTTAGATCATTAGAGATGAGTACTCTAAGGTCCTTGACAGAGTTTGGATCCTCAACAAGGTCTAGATTGTAGATTGTATTTTATTTTCTGACTTTTTTCTGCCAATATGTAAGACAGAACATTTATTTGTTGAGATTTGAAGTTGTTTGATTGACCATTCTGATACATAGTCAAGGTCTTTTTGGAGGTAGTATTATTGTCTGTGGTGTTGAATAGCTTTACATCATCAGCGAAGAGAATGCAGTTGCTCTTAATATGATCACAAATGTCATTTTTGTAGCGTATGAAGAGAGTTGGTCCTAGAACGCTGCCTTGGAGGACACCACTGTTGACAGGTACAGGATTTGATAGGACACTCCCAATTTTGACCATTTGTTGTCTGTTTGACAGGAATGCTTCTATCCAGTTATGTAGGTGTCCAGAGATACCATAAGATTTTAGTTTTAGGAATAGTTTATCGTGTACCACTGAATCAAAGGCTTTACAGAAGTCTATGTAGATTGCATCTATTGCTTTGCTCTGATCAAGTTGTGCAGTAGAAGTTGCAAGTTGCAGGACAATTTTTTTCTGAAATCAAATTGTTTATTAGAGAGTAGATTGTTTGTCTCTAAGTGGAGGATAATGGATTGGTTAATAATTGATTCCATAACTTTGCATGTAACACAACACAATGAGATTGGTCTGTAGTTTTCAACCAAGCAAGGGTCACCTTTTTTTAAACTAGGGATGGCCATTGCTAAAGACCATAGTTTTGGTAAAGAGCTGGTTCTTAATGATAACTCATACATTATGCTTAGTGGTTCTGCTATGATAGTGGAAAGCATTTTTTAAGAAAAATACATATAACCCATCAGGGCCAATAGATAAGGATGGTTTAAGGTGGCGTAGTGCATTTTCTACGTTATCTTCAGTAAAGTCAATTTGTAGATCATTGCAATAAGTTGTTGTACGATTAGGAAATGAGGGGCATGAGCCATTACTGTTAACAAAGACTGAACTGAAGAAAGTGTTAAAGAGGTTTGCCTTAACAGCTTCATCACTATAGTCTTTCCCATTAGGACCTTTTAGAGGTGGGATGATTTTTGAGTCTTTAAGTTTGGTGTTTACAAAGTTATAGAAGGCATGGGTGGATTTTGTGCATAGAAGATTTTCCTCTTGCTTGCAGTGGTAATAGATGCACTCTGCCTTTATCTGTTGGCGTAAGGTGTTGTATCGGTTTTTAGTGACGTTATTTTTGCTGGCAGAGGCAGCGTGGGCCAGTCCTTCACTGTTTCCAGGGTGGCCCCATAGGCCAGATCTAAGCACCCTAAGGGCCAGATCCCATTCCTGGGCCTTGAGTTTGACACCCCTGCCTTAGTTCTTCTTTTCTCTAGAGTAGCCATACTCAGTTCCTACAATTGTTCTTCATACATTTTAGTCTCCAGGTCTTTAATCATCCTAGTTGCCCTTCTCTGCACCTTTTTCAAAGCCTCAAAAACTTTTTTGTAATGTTAGACCAAAACTGGATGTAGTATTCCAGGTATGGTCCTACTAAGATTTTATAAAATGGTAGTAATACTTCATGTTATTTTGTTTCTGTGCCTCTGTTTATGCAACCAAGGATTACATTAGCTTTTTATGGCTGCGACTGCACACTGCTGGCTCATATTTAAATGATCGTATTGGCCATTCTTAAGTCATTTCTATAAGCAGCACTGATAGCAATGGCTACCAATGATAAAGCAAATGGAAATAGCATTTAACACCTCTGACACTATGCATTCTATCTATCTATCTATGATTTTTTTCAAACTTTTTCTTTCTGATTCCACCTCTTGTTCAGTCAATCAATGTAAAGACTAAAAATTTACAATCGCTAAAAAGATTGATATATACGAGTTTTATACGAGTTTTAAATTGTGTATGATATTAATCAAACCTGGTAATTCTATAAGAAAAACTTTAAAATTATTTAAAATGTCTAAAAATAATTGGGCATGAAAATATCTTGCCCAAGTAATGCAGATTACAAAGGCTAATTTCTCAATTAACTTACTTTTCAAACCCTTAATCAAAATATCTTGATAAGTACATGCCCCATTGTTTTTCAGACTTCTATTGTATTCATTGTGGATATACAGTGGGTTGATTTTATAGTCCTAGGCATATTTAATTCTTCATAAGTAGGCATTCCTGTTCATTAGTTTGTTTGTTTTTTAATTCTCTCATTAGCTTCAAATGAAACAAAATTATTTTTAAGTGTCATATTGGTAGTTGTTTGAATTTTATGATGCAGTTCTCTATCCCCAAAATGTACTGTCAATGTATATAAAGTATCTTTTAGGATGAAATATGTTCAGAAATGTATACTTCAAGGAAAAATATTATTTGCCATAGCTCTATCTTGATTTGCCTACAGCTGAACTCCATTGAACTCAGTGAATCTTATTTCTGAAAAGAATTCTATTTATCATCTATCTATCTGATTTATAAAGCTGTATTGTGTGGCTTACAATAATAAAAATAGTATAAAAACAAAAGAGAAATACATATATGCCTGGATTAGAAGAGAAAAGCACTCAGTCAGTACAAGCGAAAGCAAAATATTTTGTAGGAAAAAACCTCAAGAAAGTCCAGTTGTCTTTTGGAAAAGCACCTCTGGGACACTATCCTGTACAATCATCATACAAATAAGGCAGCATTTAATCTTTCAGAAGCAAGAAGAAAATTCATTCCAAGGTTTATTTTAAAAGACTCAAGTGCCATCACAGATAGAGAGAGTAGGTTAACAGAAAATTTCACAATGACATTTCCATGTTTGAGAACTATTTCAGAACATTCAGATGTTAAAGACTGACTGTGTTAGACTGACCATAAGGCATAGAAACATGGGATTAAATTCTCTAGACATAGGCATGTTTATAGCTAGATATGGATATAGATGGTGTAGATTGTAGATCAGGGCTGTCAAACTCACATTGTCATGGCAGCATCATATGATATATCGGAGGGGGCCTTTTTCCCCCTTTGCTAAACTGGGTGTGGGTGTGGCCAGTGTATGACACATCTAGCCCATGGGCTGAGAGTTTGATAGCCCTGATGTAGATTATAATTCTTTGCTTCTTATCCAAGCAAACTCCTCTCACTTCCCAAGTTCTGAGGAGATAAAGCACTTTTTTATGCCAAGAGAACAGAGTTTTATATATCTAATATACTATGAGGAAAGAAAAAAAATCTGGTGGAAGGGCAGATAGTGGGGAAGAATGGCAACATAAGATGTGCTTTTAGAAATTAGCTGTGATGTTGGAGAGCATAGTTCTTATATGAGACAACAAAATTCAAAATAGAATTTAAGTATCAATGTTTGTGTATTGTATGTCTCTGTGTGTGTGTGTGTGTGTATGTGCGTGCGTGAGCATGTGACATTTATTTGCCCTTTCTTTTGCTCAAGTTGCTTCAAACATACAATCTCTCTCTCACACACACACAACGTATCTATTGTGCTGATGGTTGTTTGGCTGACTACAGCATGTTTGGAAAAGTTGACTCCATATCATTCATTTAACTATGGATCTTTCTAGATCATATTTGGCTGTTCCAAACATACTTTTCTTTGTTAATTTGGGAGGAGAACAATTTTAGAATAAAATAAAGGAGCAAATCCAAAAAGAAAGCAAATTGAGGTACAGTTGAAACATAATGTACATAAAATAGAAAGCTACAAAAGTGGCTTTTCATATCATTTTGACCTTTTCTGCCGGATCAAAATCTTCATTTCAGGGAAACACTGTGTGTGTGAGACCCTTTGTCTAGCTTCATTGTTTGGGATTATTAACTGTATGAGAGGGTCAGATATCTATATTTTACCTTTCTGTCAAATATTTACATGTCATCCTAAAGACCTCACCAAGGAGTTGTTGTGATTACTTGCCAAGAAGTATCAAGGCTCAACATAATTGTTAGTGTTCAAAGGTTTTCCTGTTTATTTCTGCAAATAGTCGTTATAAACACTGTCATTTTTGTATAAACTCTGCAGCATATAATATTTTCAAAGACGATAGTCCAGTGAAGCCCTAGAATCACTGAAGACTATATTTTCAGCCAAGCCTTTGTGGTTAGTAATGCCATGTGTGAAAAATCAAGCAACTGCCTTACCATGAAGTATCTTAACTAACTAATTAAGAACTAACCATAAAAAAGTAGCCTAGTGGAGGCTTAATATGAGGATACACTAAACAAAATAAATACAAACCATGACAACTTTTTTAAAAACTTCAGAAGAAATTAAACAATGGAAAGAAAGAGTGAAATATATATCATATAAATACCAAACATGTACAGTATCATAAAATGTAAGCCACCATTCTGGGGACAAGATTTTGAGCAATGTTCAAAAAAAATTTTCATTAAAGCATCCATTTGTTTTGTCATCTGAGAACTATTTAGTCACATTACTTTCTCTATGGAATTTTTTTTCCAGATGCCAATTGACACAGTCAGAAAATTCATTCCAACTCAAGATAAATCCCTAATTCCTCTGCCAGGAATTTATCTTCCTAAAGACAATTATTGGTCTAGAGGGGGCTCTTCCTTCCTCCTAGAAATGTAGCTCCTTCTAAGAAACCCATGTAAAATTAAATACTTCATTAAAGTGACAATCTGCTGAGCCCTCCTCTAGTGTCTTGGTTGCTGTAAAGCTAACCTAATGGGCACTGTAAACTTTTGGGACACGAGGGTAGATGAATCATTCAGATGGATAATTTAGAGGGAGGGCTAAAATCATGCCTCATTAAAATCAGTGGGGATTTTGCTATCAGCTGCAATAAAAAGAGGCTAGCACACACAGAGAGATTGAACTGCCTCTTGCCAAGGCATTTACTTGTTAGATGAAAACTGGCTTGCTGCAATTTGATTTTTCTCAACCAAAACTTTTTGTTGATTCTGGGGTTTGTCTCCATTTTTTATGGAACCTTGATGTGTCCACTTTCTGTTCTGAAGTGTGGTGCTGATGCTATCTAGGCTGGTGTAGATTCTCTGCTTTTGTTTGAAAAGTGTCAACATATTGCACTATTATTGTTGTGAGGACATTTTCACCAGCAGAATTCTTTCTTTATTTAATCGTGCTGTGGAATGAAATAGTTGACATATGTGAGCAATAGAAGATAGAATAATAGTTGGGAGGAACTTCAGAGGTCCTCTAGTCCAATCCCTTGCTCTAGCAGGAGGCCCTTTACCATTTCAGACAAATGGCTGTCCAAGCTTTTTTTTTTTCTTTCTTTTGAAAGTCTCCAGTGATGGAGCACCCACAATTTCTAAAGACAAATTCCATTGGTTGCTTGCTCTCGCTGTTAGGAAATTTCTCCTTAGTTCTAGATTGCTTCTCTACGGATGACCATTGGTCACATTATATACATGCATTCTGACATATATGTATAGATCCACCCCTTGAAACCTTCATGTAGGGAGCTAGTGAGAATATAGGCAGCACTATTTGATTAACTAGCACTGATGATGTTACCTAGTTTAGGAAATCTGCAAGAAAACCAAACTAAGAAAGGACCAAGAACCTGCCAATCAAGCACTGTATTCACACAGACATCATTCGTGAGGGATAGTCTTTTGAGTACCTTCACAATCACTCTAGTACCACTATATACCCTTTTAATCCCATCCTTGATACCGTAACAGACTGCTCTGTTAATGTGTTTTACTTTAAAAAAAAAAAAACAGTGGGGAGAAGGTGGAGCTTCGTTTTGGCGATATAGCTGCGATCTCGGGGCTCTGAGATCGCAGTCGATATTTTCGCCCCTGGTCGGTCCCAATGGACCTAAACCGTCCCGTAGAGATGGGGATTGAGAAAGGTACTGTCCCAGGATCCCAGAGATATCGCAAAATATCTGGTTTGATCTGGGAGAAGCCCTTTTGCTGGCAGCGGAGATGCAGCCTCCATAGCTGCTGAAGTCGGGACAGCTCTGGAAAGAAAGTGGCTGGAAAGAAAGTGTGTCAGCTGGGTGAGAAACTTCTTTTGTGTTGTAAATTCGCTGAGGTTGGAAAGGACATCCTGATCAAAGAAGAAATCTGTGAGACTTTTTTTTTGACTGAAACTGTCTGAGCGGCGTTTTTTAAAGTGGTGTCAAATTGATTTTTTGGTTGTTTTTTTTTTCTCTATATTTTTTTGGGGGGACTTTAGTGTGACTTTGTAGGTAACCAGATTGAATTTTCTCTTATATATATTTTTATGCTCCCTTTGATTTTTTAACTTTCTTTAGGATAGAGGCTCCCTTTGGCTATTTTTTTTTTGTCTCTGTATATATTACTCCTTTTTTCTGGCTGGGGGGGAGGAAGAGCATTAAGAAACTTTGCAACACTGCCAACTAGAGGCTTGAAAGTATTTTATTTGAATTGGAGAGAATTGCAAAAAGACTTCTTCTCAAGGACATTTTAACGTGATAAGATAGAGGGAGAGCACAGCAAAATATTATTACAGGTGCTTTCCTGGACTCTTATGAATATTTCAATACTTGAGGCTTGGCTTTGAAGCTGCTGGAGAAGAGTGTCATAATAAGAGCCTTGGATAAATAAATAAAGTGCAGTGTGCTTATATATATATATATATATTTGTGATATCCCTACTCACCAGCCTTTTTTTTAAAGGGAAAGCCTCAGAGTTTTTTCTTTTCTTTTCTTTTTTTTTTTCCTTATTTTTATTGGGACTTCTTTGCTCTTTCTATCCATGTTTTTGGACCACTTTGTTTTTCTTTTTTGATTATTGAGACTTCTCAACTGGATTAAGGTGTGAAGAACCTGAAGGAATTTTTTCTTTTCTTTTTTCTTTTTTTTGTTCTTAATCAATATTATTATTTTGGGTTTGTTTGTTTTTTTCCTTTCTATTTTTCCTTTTTTATGGTGGACTACTTCGTAATTGGATTAGGGTCTAGAAGAACCTGAAGATCTTTCTTCTTCCTTTTTTCCTTTTTCTTCTTTGGTTTTGGGGCTTTTACTATTGGATTTTTCCATTTTGGATTATAATTGGCTACTCTACCAGTTGGATTAAAAATCAAAAAGAATTTGAAGCTTTGGAAGCATTAAAATGAGCAGGAAACCAATACCATCTGGCATTTCTACTTCTACCTCTGCTTCCCCACCAGCTGGAGGACAACGTTTAATTCAGACAATGTTGAAGCAAGATAAAGAACAAGAAAGAGTAACTTTACAGATGATTATGCAAGGAATCCAAGATCTCAAGACAAAATCAGACACCATTGAACAAAGAATAGAAAATATTGAACAAAGAACAGAGAAGACTGATGAAAAAGTGGAAAATATTAAACAAATGATGGTCAAGTATGAGGAGAGATTCCAAAAAAATTGAGGAAGAAGGAAAACAAAGAGAGGAGAAGATTGGAAATATTGACAGTAGATTAACAGCGATTGAACAAGAAAAAAGTGGGATGTTGAGGTGGGAGATGGAAAGGTCAGAATTTTATCTCAGATTTCAAAATATAGAAGAGGAAAAAGGAGAAAATTTGGTTGCGATAATGATAGAAATTTTGGCAGATGCTTTGGAAATTACAGAGGAAAAGATGATGGATGGATTAGATGAGGTATATTGAGTTTATACAAGATATGCGATGAGAAATAAATTACCCAAGGAAGTCCATATTAGATTTACCAAAAAATCCATTAAAACACAAATATTACAAGTAGTAAGAGAGAAAACATTGAAATACAAAGGTAAAGAGATTGTGGTTTTAAAACAAATACCCAGAAGAGTGAGAGAGATGAGAAGAGAATATCGATTTCTGACCAAAATGCTACTGGAAAACGAAGTGAATTATAGATGGCTGATTCCAGAAGGACTAATGTTTCCGTGGCAAGAGCAGAGATATAGAATTGATTTAATTGAGAAAGCAGAACTTTTCCATGAAGAATTTTTTGGAGGAAGAAGAGAGGAGGCAGAGAACGAGGTCTCATTAATTGAGTTTCAAGAGGAACAACTGGAGACTGAAAAAGAGAAAGGAGCTGTAGGTGGACAGGTGGACAGTAAAGAATAGCGTGAAGTGCTGTTCACGCAACGAGAGCTGTTAGACCTCAATATAAAGTAAAATCATGGAAGAAAAAAAAACTGATTACAATGAATATAAATGGACTTAATTCAGTTGTTAAAAGAAGGAAAACTTTTCATAAATTAGAGAAATTAAAATTTGATATAATTTGTCTACAAGGAGTTCATATTAAAAAACAACATGAACAATTGTTAGTACAGCCAAAATTGGGGAAAATATTTACTTCTTTGACTCAATGTAAGAAAAGAGGAGTGGTTCTATATATTAAAGAGGCTATCCCAGCAAAACTGATCTACATGGATGAAGATGGAAGAGTATTAATGGTAGAAATAATGGACAATAATATAAAAATACTCTTGATTGCAATTTATGCTCCGAATGATAAACAAGAAGAGTTTTATAAAAAAACTACACATGAAAATAAGTGGACTGGACTATGTTAATATAATTATGATGGGAGATTTTAATTGAATTTTGGACAGTAAATTGGATTACATAACAACAACAACAAAGCAAAATAGAAAGGCTCTCCCTAAATCTTTTTTTAAAATGACAGATGAACTAACTTTAAAAGATATTTGGAGAGAAAGAAATGTTAAAGCTAAACAATATACTTTTTATTCAAATAGACATTTATCATGGTCCAGATTAGATATGATTTGGATCTCAACAGAATTAATATCCAATATTCAAGAAACAAATATTGAAACAAGTACTTGGGCAGATCATAGCCCAATGACAATTAAATGGAAGGGACAAAAAAAAGATCGAGATGGACATTAAATAATACTATTTTTTTTTATGTCATGTTTTATGTATTATATGTTTTTTGTCTGTTGTTAAAATCAATAAAACTTTTACAAAAAAAAAATACTATTTTAAAGGAGAAAGATTTTATACAATGGATGGAGAAGGAATTGGCTTTTTTCTTCAAAGAAAATAAAAAAGAAGATACTTCAACGCAGAATGTTTGGGATACAATGAAGGCATACGCTAGAGGTTTGATAATAGATTATACAAGAAAAAAGAATATTAGGAAAAGGCAAGCTTCTAAGGCCTTGGAAGATGAGTATAAAAGACTTTAAAAAGAATCACAGAAAATGCCACAGAAAAAAGATATTAAATTGAAGCTGGATGTAATTAAACATAAAATGGAATTAATAGAGAAAGAAGAATTGGCACAGAAAATCAGAAATTCTAAACAGAATTATTTTGAAGATGCAAATAAACCAGGTAGATGGCTAGCATATAAATTGAGAAAGAAGAAGGAATCAAGAAAAATATTGAAGCTAATAGATGATCAAGGCCAAGGTTGTTATGGTAATAAGGAGAAAAGAGAAATTATTCGAGATTTTTATGGGCAACTATATAAACAAGAGAATATTGATGAGGAAAAAGTCAAACAGTATTTACAGAATGCTAATTTACCGAAAATACCTAAAGAGACTGAAGAAATGCTAGAAAGCAAAATAACAATGATGGAATTAAATGAAGCATTTAAGAGACAAAACAATGGGAAAGCACCGGGTCCAGATGGGCTTCCGGCAGAATTCTATAAAACATTTCAAGAATCATTGAGTATCCCATTGTTAGAAGTTATGAATGAAGTTATGTTAAAAAAGATGACACCCAAAAGATGGTCAGAGGCTTATATCACACTTATTCCAAAAGAAGAGACTGACCCACTGCAAATTAAGAATTATAGACCTATTTCTTTATTGAATGCAGACTATAAAATCTTTGCTTCAATTTTAGCAGAAAGACTTAAAAAATATTTAAATAATTTTATTCACCCAGATCAAAATGGATTTCTGCCAAAGAGACAAATCAGAGACAATATGAGAGTAATCTTGGATACTTTGGAATACTATGAGGCTCATCCTGAAAAGCAAATGGCTTTGATATTCCTAGATGCTCAAAAGGCATTTGACAACGTGAACTGGAGATTTACGTTATTACTATTGGAACAGATGGGTTTTGCTAAAAAATTTACTCAAGCAATAGAAGCCATATATAATAAACAGACAGCAAAGGTAATGATGGAGGGGGAACTTACAGATTTTATTAATAAAAGAAAAGGCACAAGACAAGGATGTCCCCTATCTCTTTTGCTATTTGTGTTGACCTTGGAAGTGTTGAATAGAAATATTAGGGATGATAAAAGCACAAAAGGAATGAAAATTAAGAAGGAAGAATTTAAACTACAAGCTTTTGCTGATGATTTAGCTTTTATTCTGGAAGACCCGTTAGAAACAGCTCCAAAGTTATTGGAAAAGATAGAGACATATGGGGAGGTGGCTGGTTTGAAAATAAATAAAGATAAAACAAAGATTTTGACAAAGAACATGCTATTGAGACAGAGAGAAGAACTGGCAGATCTTTTGAAAATCCAAGTTACAAATAAGGTTAAGTATCTGGGGATATATTTGACAACAAGATGTAGCACATTAAAAGAGAATAATTATATTAAACTCAAACAACAGATAGCTACAGATTTGAAGAAGTGGGAAAACTTGCAATTGTCATTAATAGGGAGAATCTCAACAATCAAGATGAATATTTTACCCAGAATTTTATTTTTGTTCCAAACAATACCAATTAGACTTGGAAAAGACTATTTTGAAGATTTAAATAAAATTATGTTGAAGTTTATATGGCAAGGTAAAAAAGCGAGAATAAAGCAAAAGCTTTTGCAAGACACTAGAATTAGAAGAGGTTTTGGCCTGCCTAATTGGGAATTGTATTATCAAGCGGCAAATTTGATGTGGGTCAAAGAATGGATAACATTAAGAAAGCATAGATTGTTGACATTAGAAGGGCATGATTTGCTGTTGGGCTGGCATGCTTTTTTACGGTATAAGGGAACTAAAACACAGGGTTATTTTAGAGGACATTATATATGGGATTCTTTGTGGTTAAACTGGGAGAAGATAAAAAGACAATGTTATTTGAAAATTCCAGTTTGGTTATCGACTATTGAAACATTTTCCTATCCTATAATTTATAAGAAGGAACAAACAGTTAGATATGGGAAACTATTGGATGAAAAGGGTGAACTTAAATCGATCCAAAACTTAGAGGAACAAGGTATAAGAATGAATTGGTTTTCATATGCACAAATACATTCAAGGTATGATGAAGATTCTAAAACGGAGGGATTCTATGATCAGCAGACTGATTTAGATAAGATTTTGATGGGTACCGATGAGAAGGTGATTAAAAAATTATATGGTTATTTACTTGGAATTAAATTAGAGGAAGAACAAGTCAAAGAAACTATGATTGTTTGGGGGAAGAATTTTGGATATGGGATTGATCTAGAGAAATGGCAAAAATTGTGGTCTCAAAATTATAAAATGACAATGTCAACAATATATAAAGAAAACTTATATAAGATGTTTTACAGGTGGCACTTTCCCCCAACAAGAATAGCAAGAATGTTTAAGAACAAATCTGAAAAATGCTGGAAATGTCATCAGATACCCGGCTCGTATTCCCATATGTGGTGGACTTGTGAGGACGCTAGAAAATATTGGACTAAAATTCACATGTAGTTGGAAAAAATGACAAAGAAACACATAGACTTGAAACCAGAGATCTTCTTATTGGGAATTTTACCTGATATATATAGTAAAGATTTGAAATACCTGATTGTAAATGTATTAACAGCGACTAGGATTGTATTTGCTAAAAATTGGAAGAATGAGAAAATACCATTACAGGAAGAAATTATTAAGAAAATATTGGAATGTGCTGAGATGAGTAGATTGACATTTGAAATTAGAGAGCAAGAGGAGAAACAATTTTATGAAATTTGGGATCTTTTTTATCAATGGCTAGATGATAAGATACGATAATAGAATATTTAGAATGCTAGACAGTAAGGAATATCTTTATTTTGCTATTTTGCTATTATTTTGTTATTTGATATTATATTTATAAAGGGTTTTTTAGGATTGATTTGGTATGATTATATGATTTGTTACAGAATAAACTGGTTAAAGTATTGTTATCTCATAAAGCATGAATGATTAAAAGTATAGTCAAAAATTTCTTTTTTTTAGTGATATTAGGATATATAAGTTTGGATTGACAATATGAGTTGTTATGTAACATAATTGCAATTGAGACTACAAAATGAATGCACAAAACTGATGAACCAACTGACATACTGGATGTACATATGAGAGCTGATGTTTTAATGTTTTGTTTGTCTTGTTTGTTTGTAGAAAATTGATAAAATCTTTTTTTAAAAAAAAAAAAAAAAAAAAACCCAGTGGACCAAATAAAATTCAAAAAGTTAACAAACTTTAACTGGCTTATAGTCAGAAGCCTGAATTAGTTTTTCAACTGTGAATCATGCAACAAGTCAATAATCAAGAGCAAAGAACCTATCAGGACTACAGTCCAAACACCCTGGTAGATTGCAAAGCAGAAATAAAAAGGCAATTGGAATCCAAAGTTTTCCCAAGAAACTAGACTAACAAGCAAAATCTTAGGCATAATAATACTCAGGAAAATTCAGCTGGACACCAAACTTCTATATATCACTTAGACTAAGGCTAGCAGGGAAGTCATGCCCTGGTATTCTTTTTGTTTCAGTGACTAGCAGGGAAATGTGCAGAAAGTCCTGCCCTGGGATTCTTTTCGAGGAAGGCTACTAGCAGCAAGAATGGAAATAGCACAAGGAAAGGAGTAGCAATAGCTCCACACAGCAAGAAGATAGTGGTAGCAAATGTGGGGAGGGAATTTCCTTTGGTGCCAATCCTCTGGTGCCATGGACTGATCAGTTTATCATTTTGGAGAACATCTAAAGGTCCTCTGCTGCCAGACACTGGCACCAAATGAGGCATTCCTTGTCCTTCTCCTTCCATTTCTAGCACAGACAGAATTACTACTCTGCTTTGACACCAAGGCAGAGTAAGGGTGTAAAGTGAAGTTAGTCAGTCCTTTATAGCTAGTATAGTTATCTGTGGCCTCCTGCCCTGCTAGATAGCAGCCTGCCTGTGCAGAAGAGTGCTAACTAGGAATAAGTTCCAAAGAATTTTGGCAGAGATATTACTGCTGGAGTCATTTTGGTTTGGTAACTAGAAGGGGAGCCGAAGTGTGATTTTATTTGTTTCCATTTCCTAATTGTAAACCTGTACTGATTCACGGCTCTGACAGGATTTTTCCTTTATTGGGTTTATCAGGGGTATGTGAGAGGATTTTTTTCTGAAGAAGCCTAACTTCTGTGGAAACAGTGTTATATTCTTCTTAAAGAGAAAATGTAAAGGAGTTTAAAAGAACTCAGCAAGATTCTAGCAAAACCTAATTAAGAACCAGACTCTTCCCAAAGACAAAAGTTATGTATACATGCCACTTAACAACTAGCTGAGGAGATTGTTTTTTTCTTTCCTTCTGCTACACAAAAGCAGAAAGTTTTGTTGCTGCTTGAAAGAGTGGTTAAGTTGTCCTCAGCAAGCATTCCTATGACATTTTATTTGAGACATTTCTATTCCATCTTTCCTATAGGATCCCAAGGCAAGTAACACTTTTCTTCTTCCTGCCTGTTTTTGACCCATTCATTTATTTTTATTTTAAATCTTTTTTTTTTTTTTTATCCTGAGAGGTAGGTTAGACTGAGAATTGATGCTCGACCTATAGATGGTCTTTGAACTTCATAGTCAAATGGAAATATGAGACTGAGAGTTCCCCAATCCTATTTCTGCATCTTTGTATCTGCTTTAACCCGGGAAAATAATGCCTAAGCTGTTGAAAAAAAAACATGGGTCAAATCAGTTACTGAAGTACTAATTTGGTAGATAGGTGTAACAGTCTGCAAAAGTTGTGAATTCGCCAGTCCTTGTGGAATCCTATTGGCTCCTTTCTTCCTGTTGTTTGCCAACTGTAACAGGAACATTCATAGTTGAAAACCTTGATCAAAATTTTCACAGTTATTTTGTTTTCCTCACATATGTATGAAGTGGTTTGTTATTCCAAATATTTGGGTGAAAAAATGGCTACCTTCTCCCTATTTAGAGGGTCCCATCCAGCTTTTATTATCCCACAAAATAGTTTCAAAATGTTATAAGAAGAAATCCTGTCAAACTATAAAATAAAAAGTCAGAGACAACTTAATAATGAGAAAATACTCAAAATGTTTCATCTGGAAATACCAGGTCCTCTGCAATGAACAGGTAGAGGGAATTGAATATCTTTTCCCAAATAATTATCATAAGTGATTTCCTGCAGGCTGTCCTTTTGATCAAAAATGATACAGAATATTCAAAACTGAACACAGCAGCCTACTTTCCTCTTTTCATATAATCACTTCAATAATAACATTGCATATGTTTTCTGCCATCCCACAACACTGATACCAAGAACTAGTTACTGGTAGCTTAATTTTTTTTAAAAAAGAAAAGAGTGAATGACAGCTATAATCGGCAAATTCCGGAGCATGTTTGACATTTAAAAAAAGCAAGGAAAACAAAGTACAAAAGCAAGAAACATACATCGATGGTCTGTCAATTTTTCTTTTTCTTTTTTGCTAGACATGATATTATTATCTAGCCACATCAGGAGGAAGTAAAATGACCTTGCTGACCATGGTCTTACAAACGCCTTGGGAACACCAAAGGAAAACGGTGAATCAAAAGGTAGCTTTGTGGTGCATCCCTCCCCACCTCAGGCCATCTTATTGACAGGAATCACAATGGTCCCCAGATACACCATTATCTATGACCAGCAAGCAGACATCAAATGCTATAGAGCTCTTTCTGTCAGAATAGAAAATGCTTCTGAAAATATACAGGGCTTGTTACATTTTGTTCGTCTAGAGTTTGTCAAAAGGCAGGGTCAGACTGAGCATGCCCTGCCCTGGAGGGGAATTAAAAAGAAAGGAAGGAAGGAAAGGCAAAGGAAGACAAGCTGCACTTGATTTTTCTCTGCTCGTTGGTGACTTTGACGCTATGGGTGACCGAACTATTTTGGAAATCAAAGAGGTCCAGGCACGTGCAAGTCTGTATAAGTACACACAACACACACACATACATACACACACAAATAAACTCAGTAGGATTGTACTTTTAAAATAAACAAGATGTGTAATACCATATTTAGATGTTTTCTGGCAAAACAACCCCCCCCAAAAAAAATCCTCAAAAGAAAAAGAAATATTTCCACAGCACAGAGTCTCGCTGCTACAAAGTACTGTATATTCTATCAAACGGCAGATATAGCAATTTAAACATTTGTTTTCTTTGAGCTCTTGTAGTGTTTTGTGGTTAATTGGGGGAAAGGGGCAATTAGCCGTAAGATACATAGCAACAATGAAAGATTTTACTTTTTTTATCATTTAATTTATACTCTATCCAAGATCCCACAGTGAGGGAGATGGGAAGGTTATACATTTGATCAATAAATTAATGAATTAATATCCAAACATATTTTTTAAAAAAAAAAAATCACATTGCCACTTTTCCAAGTCAGTTCCAAAAGTAATGTTGCTTAAATGAAACCTGTATTAGGAAATACGGGTTAATAAAAAATATTTTACTGTATGCCATATACTTTGTTGCATACTACCCAGTTACTAAATTAAGTAAATAACAATAGCCATAGCACTTAGACATAAATGCCACTTCACAATGCTTTACAGCCCTCTCTAAGCAGTTTACAGAGTCAGCCTATTGGCCCCAACAATCTGGCTCCTCATTTTACTCACCTCAGAAGGATGGAATTTTGCATCAATCTTGAGCCAGTCAGAATCCAACTCCTGGCAGTGGGCACAGTTTTCCTGCAGTACAGCATTCTAACCACTGTGCCACTACAAGTCGTAGTAATAAATAATAAATAAATAAAATTTTAACAATGAAAAGAAAACAAGATTTTAAAAATCTGTTGAAAAATTATATATCCCTTCTCACCTTTATCTTCCTCAATCTCAGGTTGTGTAAATATATAATATTTAGAAATATTATATATATTTCACTATTCATTTTTTTTAAAAAAAAAAACAAATTTTATTAATTTTACAGAAGACACAATACACAAACATACAAAACACAAAACATAAACAAAACTAAAAGATCTTTTCTGAAAGTTGTCTGATCCCGGGTTAAAACTCTTCACACAGACACAAATTCAAACATCATATTCACTTTATATATCCTTCCATATCTTATTATCATTTTCTTTTTTTTTATAAACCATTTTTATCAATTTTATAAAAACAATGCACAAAGAATCAAGGCATAACAGCTTATAAATTCTTTTCTAGGAAAAAATAATAATAAAAAACCAATAGAACATAACAATTCCAAATTATAGTATCAATACTTTATCTATTTAACTTCATATCTTATCCCTACTTCTCCTTTTCATCCAAATTATTTCTTGTTAATTAAAATTTTATTGCCTTTTATCAATATACAAAATCCAAAAAAAAAAAAAAAAACCATAACAAAACCTTTATATATCCTTTCATATCTTATTACCATTTTCAATAACATTCTTTGTCTGTTCTATTTCCAACTATCCATTCATCTTTTTTCTTTTACTATACTTCTCCTATACACCAATTGGAGTAACGTCTATAACTCATTGCCCTAACTTAAAAGTACTTCGTATAACAATTTTTCTTGGGATTCTGTTTAAAAGATTCTAAAATTACATAATGAATTTTATACTCTAAATACACATATAAAAACACAATCTTATGTACCCTCCAGAATCCCTCTTTTATCCTAAATTAAATTCACCCATTGTCTCTAAATAAACTTTTTTTTCTTTAGATCTTGCTTCCCCCCATTGAGGCTTCTCCTCCCCCCCTTTCTCTCTTGCTTATTCTTCTCCTTGTCCTTTTTACCCCTTTGTTTTTCCTCCTCCCTTTTCTTACTCCTTTTCCTTTGCTTTCTAACCTTGCCTCCACCTTTTCGCTCATTTTTCTCTTCTTTGGTTGTTTTTATAATTCTTAAAATCCCCTTTTTCTTATCCTTTTTCTCCTCCTCTCCGGAAAGGACCCATTGTTCATCAAAGATGGCTTCTTCTTCCTCTTCTTCCTTGTCCCAGTCCTTCTGCTGCGTAATCAACTTTTCATAAGTACATAATGCCATTTCTAAGAATTGAAACAAAGCGCCCAAAGTATCTTCCTTTTTATATTTTTGATATTCAATCTTTAGTTCATCCACAAGCGATGCCATTATGAAAAGAGAAACTTTTTCCAAAACAACCACAAGTATTTTTAATCAAAAACAATTCAAAAAAAGTTCCAAAAGTTAATACTTTTCTTCCTTCTTCTCTTTCTCTTTCTGGGGTTAATGTTTAATCAAAGAGGTCCAATTACCATATATCTTTCTTTGGGATTCTAGGCAATCTCCTCCTTTTTCAGCTTCTGCTCCAATTTTTTTTCCTCTCCCTTCCCACTGCAATATCAATTTTAAATAATCAGAAATCCATACCTCCAACAAGGGTTTTCCAATTTCTTAAATCTTTCAATGTCCAAAAATCCTTTTGTCCCTTAGCTTCAACTTTCAGAATAATTCACTTTCAATGTCCAATATATCCAAACATTTCTGCTGTTTCCATGGGGTGGGAGAGTGAAGAAAAAAAGTTCCCTTTAACAGCTTCTCCGCCGCTTTCGCTCTTCTTAGGGATACAATGTATCCTCCAGCAATTCAAACAGCTCAGTTCCAAGCAATTTAAAAGATGTTACTTGACCCGGCTCAGACAACACTTTCACTCTTCTCTTTTCCTCCAGCGCAATCTTACCCGGTTGCTGGCTTCTTCGTGGTGGCCATCGCTGACCGCCGCTCCACCACCTTGGGAAAAAGCGGTTTTTCCGGAGAAGGGGGGGTCTGCGACACCCCCACCCCCCTGTCCGACTCCCCTCTCTCTTCAGCTGTCCCTACAGGGCAGCCATATCCCCCTGACCCATCTGGATCGGGGGTACCTCAACGGCTAGCACAGCAGGAATCGCGAGCTGTCGCGAATTCCTGCTGCCCCGAAGCCACGCGAAACCGGAAACCCACTATTCATTTTTAAGAGGGATATTATAAAGGATGTTTTCCATGTGGAATCCTTAGAGCTTACCATGATCACACACAACTGCATACCTAAAAGTTGACAGTTGTTGGTTTCTTGCAGCTCTTTATATGTTTTGTCCTACCTAGTGAAGTTCTATAATTGTTCTCCCTTAATTTGATGAAGATTTACAGATTTTGGTTATTATCAGCCTTACCTAGATCTGATATATAGAACCAGTTCGATCTGATTTTTGTTTAAATATAATGTCAGAAGGGAACATTTTACTGCAAAGTCCAGAGAAATAGTATGTTAGAAGCATAATTATGTGCTGTTTGTAACACAGCAAAAATGACATGACACTGGCATGTAGTATTACCTGAGTAAATCGGGTTATCTATTCACCTTATATTACTGTGCAGATGCTTAACAGAGCTTAATTTTATCCAGCTATGGTTAACCTAAAATACTTATAGCTTGAAGTTATTTAGTGGGATGACAGAAGGACTTTTGTTTCACTGTGGCAGATCAAGGCATTCGTCTCTAGGCTTTATCTCATTAACCAAGTATCCAAAGAAAAGGAGATTAGCAAAAGCCACTGATTTTTCTGACTCTTATGATATTTCAGTGGCACAGAAATGCAGCTTCATCATCTTTTTAGGCATAGGGTTCAGACTCTAATTTAAAAAAATATATTGCTCAGTCTTTAGATAATTCTGGAGACAACCAGGAAGAAACTTTTTTTCTATCTCAGATACAGAAATATTTTTTTTATATGTGTATTCAAAATAGCCTCCTTGGGATAGATGCATAGATAGATAGATAGATAGATAGATAGATAGATAGATAGATAGATAGATAGATAGATAGATAGATAGATAGGCAGGCAGGCAGGCAGGCAGGCAGGCAGGCAGGCAGGCAGGCAGGCAGGCAGATTATTGTAAAGGATTGTTATCAAACAAACACCAGAATGTTTCCTTCTGGCCTTCCTGATAGGATTAGCCCTGTAAAGTGGGAAAAAAAAACAAAAGGCCATTGGAAGGAGATTTCTTCCAACAACTGGTTCTCCAAATTGCTCAGAAAATTAAGAAACAGTTCTCCTGAATAGGTGCGAACCGACTGAATCCCACCACCTGTACTCAGAAGGAATGTTGCAGAAAACCTCGTTTTTCTTTTTTTTTCTTTTTTTTTTCTTTTTTTTTCTTTTTTTTATGGATTTGTAATTCCTTAATTTGGGGTAGAGTTGGGGCAACTGAATGGAGCTGAGTTTTTACTGGCCGGATGCCCTTCCTGATGCCTATGTGGAGTTCTCAGTGGATATTTTCTCTTTTCACCCTGAGAGAGAAACATCTGCCTAGGATTGAAGTCTCAACCATCCGAGTAGTAGGAGAACACCTTCATCAATAGGCCACTAGGTCACTTAGGAACCTACTTAATTATTTTTACAAATTGGGAATTTATATAGATTTTCCTTAGCCAATTCACTCATTACTTTGCCCAAATAAAACTCTCTGCAATCTTTAGCAACTCCACTTTTTTCACTTTTCATACAGCCTAGATGGAGAGGGAAGCTAAATGTAGAATTTTATTTTGTTGTGTTGTCTTATTTATGTAATGATATAACTCTAAATTGTTCCCTTTGAGGCTACTGTGGGAAAGTTCTCTTCACTCTCATTATGTTAGGACTGAAAGTTACTGGAGTCAGAGTTCATTTATACTTGAGATTGTTGGCCAGACAATGGCCTCAGGGTTACAAAGTGTATTATGGCAGAACAGAACCACAATTTTATGGCTTCTCTTCTCTAATTCATTTAATTAGATACTTTCCTCATTCTTTTGTGTTTGTCTTTTCACATTTTTGAAGTTACCCTCCATAAAATAATATCCATTTCCCCAAAGAAACTGAAAAACATTTCTTGAAGGCATATATTGTTCTCCTTCACTGCATCATTTCCAGCTTCCCATGAAATGTTTTGTCATTTGGGAATATCCTTCCCAAGATTTATGAAGACTTTGTTTTACTAATGATTTACATATAATCATCATCTGCAAAGATATGACCAGACCATAGTTGTGGCTATTTCTTAGAAAGCTGGAGACTCTCAACAAGAATAACTGACAAAACATGATATAAATTTGGCTGATACTTTAGCTGAATTACATGCTTTCATTTCTTTCTCTATTCATTGTTCACAAGCAGTAGCTGCAAATGGTTAATTTGTGTCCAGATTGATGCCTGTAGGGTTCTGAAATAATATGAGCTATTTACACATTTTTGGAGAAATGGTGGCAATTATACCTAATACCAGCATTTCAAAGTTATGCATCACTATAAGAATGTTTAAGTGCAGTTTAATACTCTAACATGGACATTTCTAATAGATTTAACCCACTCTATTAACAGGTTTAAAACTGGCCCTTTCCTTTTTAAAACCTGACATTAAGGGTCACTGTATATCCAATGAGATCTTTCTTTGTGGTTAAATAACTGCTTACAACCAAAATATCCTTTGCTTGCAAACTATTAGAGCTTTCTGGAGGTATATATTTAGCATGATTTTAAATACTATAAAGTGGAAGACTCTTCCTTAATGGGCAACAATACTGCAACAATACCGCAAGGCAGGTAAGAATTATAAGAATAATTGGTAGGTAAAAGGAAATGTTAGTGTTTGTAGCCAGCTCCAAAATAATTTAAATAACTGAATAACCCAAAAACGTTTTTAAAAGGTTCTAAACTTTTAGAAATGGATCAACAGGAATGTTTAGCCTTTGCAATCTACTATTGGAGGTGGGAGGATTGCATGCAACTATATTTAAACACAGGACAAGCCCAGCAACTAAATTAACAATAAATCAACATTATACCCCCTCCCGTTATATTAAGATGCCAGTTGCTAGAATTCTCAACTAAGCTCTTTTTGGGAGATGTAGCCTCACACATTTAGAGAACATGTGATTAAGGAAGGCTTATGTTGGAGGTATCTGAGGTGAAGCAGTTATCTGTCTCCAACATTCCTATAGAAAAATATATTTTATATGCTTTGCCTAATATTACAAAGATTTAAAGCTTTAGAGCAGATATGGAGTACTCAGCAGCCAATGGCTATTGTAAAGAAACCTAATCAAGTTCTCCTATTAGCTAACTTTTATTTCAGCAAGGAGAATGCCTTGACTATTATAAATGTACCACAAGAATGTTGTCGATGGAAAACAAATTTGTGTTTAAAAGAAATCTTGTGGTGTATATCTTAATAAAATATTATGTGCCCAGTCTGACCGAGACAGATTGTGATTATCTGTCTGTGAGGAAACAGGCTGCTTTTGAAAATTATTTGGAGTCTTCGACTATTGTACCTGTCAGATTCTTTTAATTAAAAATGTATTGATGCATAAATAAATTGAGCACTGTTTGCACCAGACACGTTTTAGTTCTATCATCATAATAAGCATGTACTCCACTAAAGGAAGACTATCAGGTGACAATGGAAAGACATGCTGTGGTGGGGTGAGGTGGGGGAAAACTCATTTTTATCAGGACAACTATATGAAAAGTGTGATAGACCCAATCAAAACAAGTCAATATGGCTTCCATAGATGCAAATGTATGTCTTAATTGATTCTGAATTCTCCTCAGTGATTTTTGAAAGGGATCTATGATGGTTATGTGAGAAAATTAGCACATATTATTGCAATCAACTAATCAATCTACAAGTTTAGCTCACCCAATATATCTTTAACTGTTTAAACCACAAACTCAGCAAGAAACCAAGTCAGGTTCTCTGGTAATCGGGTGCAAAAAAGATTAATCATTCTTTAGGTTGTCAGATTTGTGAACAAAAGAGAAGGTGAATTTAGTTAAAAGCCAGTTGAGAAGAATTAGCCTTTAATATAGATTTTAATCTATGTTCTACAGGCTCCATGTATGTTAGGAAATGTTGGATTGGGGCAACTAACCTCTTTATATTACAAAAAAACCCCACACACTTTACAATAGTGGCAAATATCTGTAGCTCGGGTGTAGGATGAGGCTTGTGGATTGGTTTCCAAATGTTTCATTACCTGGCTAGGTAATATCTTTTGCGGACTTTAGGGGATATCAGTGTCAGTGTTCTTCTGTATATAAGAGCATGTGTGGGTGTGTCACATGAGGGTCTTGCAAAGAATTCTATGTGGGACAACCATCACATCAATTAAAAACCAGGATCCATGAACACTGGCTGGCAATAAAACACCATGATCCCAAATCCTTAATCTCTACCCACACCAACACCACACAGCACCAGTTCGATTGGAGCAACACAAAAATCATCAGCCACCCCAACCAGCGTATAATTAATCCATCAATGTATTCAATGTGCAACAGTGCTCATTTCACAGCTGGAATGTAGCTAAATCTGTTGTACCTATATCTAATTTGCTATCTTTTTAATTATTTTAAACAATACAAAAAATCTCTTTCAAGGTAATGTATTTGTTTGCTCACCTTTTGAGAGGTGATGCCTTGACTAGAAATGAAACCACAACTGTCAAAGTTTCAAGGTTAAAATGAATATGAAAAGTATGTTGAAAATATTTCAGTAATCAGGGAAACAGATAGATATTAGATATTAGAACTTGCAAATGTACGTGCACAAAGAGTACTACCTTTATATATTTCATAATATCACCTTTAATGCATTAACCCATTTCTGATGTGCAGAATGAATGTGCAAATAGCCTAAAAATAAATGATTCACTTTTAGTGTTAAATTGACCACATAACCCAGAAAGCCATTAAAAAGATACATTTGTTTTAAAAATTAGCCTTGAAAACTATATCATTCATTGTGTCACTTACAATAACTCATTATGTTCAGAACTTACTGTAAGGCACTGCTCACTAAACAAATTTACATTAGCTACCACAGAACCCATGACAAATAATGGGAAATTACTTTTTTTGTTTTACAATCTGTATTTAATCTTAAAGAGAGAATAATCATATGCACAAAAACAGTATTTTAGGGTTAAAGCACTTAAATATATTAGGCTTTTAAATAGACAATGACAAAGTGCTGATGTTACTGTACATGAGCTATAACAACACACAAATATACACATTAGTGTGATTATGGAGATAAATGTTTTGCTATTAATAAACCTTAAATATTGCTGACTTGTCCTATTGTCATTAACTGCTGCAAATGGTAAAATGAAGGGTACTGGTAGAATCTGCTGGGTTTTGCAAGGTTGAGGATGTTGACTGAGATGCAAGATGGAGGATAAATAGACTGTTTTAAGTTGTACCACTCTTACCAGTATGCACATCAGAACTTAACTTGCCTTTAGCATCCACACTTTTCTGAAAATTGCAATACAATGTTTGTTCAAAACTTCTTTATAGAAATAAAAGTGTTAGGGAAATGTACATGCTATCATATCTTAGATTACATTCCAAAATGTTACTTATTTATAAAATTTGTATAGATACTCAGCTCATCTAGTTACTTTAAATAACATGATAAAAATATAAAAACCAAAAAATACTATATATAAATGAGGGAAGGAGAGAACGTGTTACTATAAAGATTTTCTCTAATATTTTTATTTATATCTTATGTATGTTTATCAGTATTTTCTTTTTGTGTTATCCAAGTATTACCATATAAAGTAACTGTTATGAACTAATAAAGGCATTTAATAAAGTTTTAACAACCTTAAGTAAAAAGCAGGGTTCTAATCCTACACTTCTGATTGGCCGATAATAGCGACATCGGATTGGTCCTTTCTGGGAAATCTGATTGGCTGTTAACGGGCCAACTCTCATTGGTTCAAGGGTTTAACATTTCCATGATTTTCATTGGCTAATAGGACAGCAACCCTATAAAAGGGCTGCTGCTGCCCTAGGTGATTGCTCTGTTCAGTATGCTTAATAAAGAGTTGAAGTTCACTGTTCACTGCCTCGTCTCCGCTCCGTGCACCCATGCGCAGAACTTAACACTAGCGACGAGGGTGGGATGCGGAGACATCAGAGCTGACTGAACACTTACAGAGCACCAAACAGAGCACATGGCTGAAGGCACATCAACAACGGAAACCATGTCCGTTGGCGCCATACCACCCGCTCCACTTGACCCAGCACAAGAATACTGGGATTCGTACATGGACCGGTTCCAGATGTTTCTGGAGACCAACAACTTGAAAGACACAACTACGGGGAAAAAGCGAGCAGTGTTCCTGACCCATTGCGGGCCTGCCATCTTTAAGATGGCCAAGGCACTAGTGAAACCGGCTGAGGTGAAATCCATGGACTGGGATGTCCTCGTGCCCCTTCTACGGGCCCACTATGCACCCGCTGTACCAACGCTTGTCTGAAGAGATGAGTTTTATCAGAGGGACCAATGGAAAGGAGAGAGCGTCGCAGATTTCATCGTGGACCTCCGGAACCTGGGAGGCCTCTGTGGGTTTGCAGACCTCGAAGAAGCTCTGAGAGACCAAATAGTTCTGGGATTAGATGACCACTCAGCGCAGAGCAAGACCATGGCCAAAGGGGACATCGATCTTGCTGATGTCATCAAAGATGCTACTGCAGCAGAAGCAACCAGGAAGTCAGCCGCCTGAATGCGCCCCACCAATGCATTGCTCCGTCAACTCGCCAATGATACCTCACCTCGCCTAGAGAGGCACACAACAGTGACCCACCATGAGGACCTTGAATCTCCATCAGAAAGTGATGAGGAGGATGTCAACCGGCTCCAGTCCGAATGCGACCAACGCAACCCGTGGAATCGAAGACTACTGCACCAATGTGCGGGTTGTGGGGCAAACCACCCGCGATCAGATTACAAATTCCTTGATGCACTCTGCCATTCCTGTGGGAAAAGAGGCCACATCGGGAAGGTCTGTAGAAGCAAGCGGGGATCCAGCACAATTTGGAGAGAAAACAACTACCACCAGAACACAGGGAATCGTCCTGTGAGCCGGGAATACTTGAACCACCAATGGAACAACCACTCCTACAGAAATAAAACACTTGCCACTTCAACAAGATGGGAAGAGGCACACCAAACCATTACCATCGGTCATGCTTCATCGTTAGATGCAAAGAAAATCCGAGTGAGGGTCGCCATCGAGAACCAACCTTGCGTGATGGAAGTCGACTCAGGGTCATCCCTCTTGATGGTTTCCTGGAAAACCCTCAAACAATTAATCCCTGCCGTCCGGCGTCAAGACCTCAGAGCCCAAAGAATTATACTCAAAGATTACCAGGGGAACCGAATTCCAGTCGTCGGCTCCAGCCAAGTCCAAGTATCATTCAAAAACCACACTGCGTCACTACCGCGGACCGTAGTCGATCGTGATCGGCCTAGTTTGTTAGGCCTTCAATGGTTCGCCCCACTCGGAATCGAGGTAGCCGGCATTCACCAAACCAGAAGCGACAACTGGGAGGAGGCCCTCGTCCAGGAATTCCAGGACATCTTTGCAGACAAACTAGGCGAGTACAAGAGGACCCCGATATCATTTAACCTTAACCCTGAAGTAGCCCCCATCCGCCTTAAGCCTCATCGGGTGCCTTTTGCTCTAAAACCAAAGATCGACAAGTAACTCAATAAATTAATAGCCCAGGGTGTTTTAGAACCAACTGACCATGCCTGTTGGGAAACCCCAATCATAACACCCATCAAACCGGATGGATCGTTAAGAATTTGTGGGGACTACCATGCCACCCTGAATCACACCCTTCAACAGCGCGCTTACCCGGTACGGTGGTGCAACACTTTCTCCATTCCCTGGGGGACAGAAAAGTCTTCGCTAAATTGGATTTAGCGCAGTCGTACCAACAACTGTCTGTAGATAAAAAAACCACGGAAGCACAGACGATCGTTATGCACTGAGGTGCTTTTAAATGCAACCGACTCCAATTCGGAGTGAGCGTAGCCCCAGGGATTTTTAAAGTCTGATGGAGAGACTTTTGCAAGGGATCAAGGGGGTCGTGCCATATTTTGACGATGTTTTAATTGCGGCCCCAAATAGAGAAGTACTAGAGAGGCGTCTTAGAATGGTTCTCCAGAAATTTAAAGACTCTGGCCTAAAGGTTAAAAAAAATAAATGTCAACTGTGTACAGAGAAAGTAGAGATCCTGGGGTACCAAATCAATAAGCAAGGAATCCACCCCACTAATAGCAAACTAACAGCGATCAAAAACACCCCAAGACCCAAGAATAGGACAGACCTCCAAGCTTTCCTGGGGCTCATTAACTTTTACAACATCTTCTTGCCCCAGAAGGTGACCGTAGCTGAGCCCCTACATAGACTGCTTGACAAAAAAGCCACTTGGGTCTGGGGACACCAAGAGGAGCACGCATTCCGACAAGTGAAAAACTTACTAACCTCCGATGCTGTTTTAATGCAGTATAACGAGACTTTGCCTTTAACCATTACATGTGACACGTCACCATTTGGAGTAGGAGCCATTTTAAGTCATGTGTTACCTAATGGTAGTGAGGCCCCTATTGCCTATTTTTCAAGGACCTTATCGAGGGCTGAATGCAACTATAGCCAAATTGACAAAGAGGCTCTTGCTGTTGTATCTGCTGTAAAACGGTTTCATGAATATGTGTATGGACGAGCTTTTACTATTATTACCAATCACAAGCCTTTGCTGGGGATTATAGTGGGAGACAAGCCAACCCCTATATATTGTCACCTAGAATGACTCGTTGGTCGGAGTTCTTAGCTGTGTACAATTATAAATTGCAACACTGCCCGGGGAAAGCCATTCCCCACGCTGATGCATTGAGCCGTGCCCCACTTCCGGAAACCATCGGCAACCCAGCTCCAACCCTCATGACACTCCAGATTGAAACACTACATTCACCACCGCAAACAGCCAGAGACATCGCTATCGAAATGAAACGAGATCCTGTCCTGGCGCGAGTTCTCAGCTGGGTCGAACGAGAATGGCCAGTAGAACAAACCCCTGACGACTTCACTCCTTTCAGAAACCGGCAAACAGAACTTTTCTCGCAGAAAGGCTGCATCCTATGGGGAGACAGAGTCGTCATCTCAGAGCAGTTACAACAAGCAGTTTTGAAAGCATTGCATGACGGTCACCCCGGCATTGTGCATAGGAAAGCGCTCGCACGAAGCTACGCGTGGTGGCCGGGCATCAATAAGCAGATCGAAGCCTGGATGAAGACTTGTCTAAAGTGCCAAGAAGTCAGCAGTGCCCCACATAGAGCAACTCCAACGGAGTGGTAAACCCCCCGGGGGCCGTGGTCCCGCATCCATCTACTAAGGGACATACGTTCCTCCTAACAGTGGATGCCTATTCCAACTGGCTCGAAATCCACAAGATGAAAACTACTACAACCGATTCAGTCATCCACAAATTAAATAAACTATTTGCAACACATGCCCTGCCAGACGTTCTAGTCTCCGACAACGGACCCCAGTTCACCGCCCTGGCATTTGAACAATACTTAGCGGACTGGAGTATCCACCATGCGCTAACCTCGCTGGCATACCCTGCGGCCAATGGCAGGGCTGAGCGCATGGTCCAATTTGTTAAAAAAAAATCTGCACAAGATGGACTATGGGGACATTGATGACAAACTAAACAGAATACTCCTACTCCAACGCATCACCCCGCACAGGTCACCAACAAGATTCCAGCTGAACTGTTGATGGGACGCAAGCTCCGCTCCCACCTCGACCATCTCCACCCGTCCTACGTGCCAGAGAAACCCTGTAGATCTAGCGAATATGCCGTGAGTTCAAGGTAGGTGACTTAGTCTTCACTAAAAACCTTTCCGGTGAACCATTATGGGTCAAAGCAACCATAACCCAAACCACTGGGCCCAGATCCTACCGCGTGCAAACATTGGACGGAAAGATATGGAAACGCCATATAGATCAGCTTCGCTCTAGTTGCAGTTCCCGCGACTCCCGTGACTCTCAAACTGAGGGGGGAGGGGATGTCGAGGGAACCGAATTCGAGATGGTGGAAGGCAAAATCGAAGGAAGTCAGCAGCCCGGTGCGTTACCTGAAGAAGAATCAGGAATGGGGCTTGCCTCGCCACAGAGAAATACCTCAACGGAGGCGAGCCCGCAGAGACCGGAGGACAACAATGACAGAATCAGCAGTGCCGAGTCATCCTGTGAGGATGCGGAACCGCCTGTACCAGATAAATCAAAAAACGTTCCACTGAAACCGGACTACAGACAGGAACTGGTGGGACAGCGCAAATCTAATAGACAGTTGAAACAACCTGCATATCTATGGGATTACGTCACCACACCCCTCAAACGGAACCTAGGGGGAAGGGGTGTTATGAACTAACAAAGGCGTTTAATAAAGTTTTAACAACCTTAAGTAAAAAGCAGGGTTCTAATCCTGCACTTCTGATTGGCCAATAAAAGTGACATCGGATTGGTCCTTTCTGGGAAATCTGATTGGCTGTTAATGGGACAACTCTCATTGGTTCAAGGGTTTAACACTTCCATGTTTTTCATTGGCTAATAGGACAGCAGCCAACCCTATAAAAGGGCTGCTGCTGCCCTAGGTGATTGCTCTGTTCAGTATGCTTAATGAAGAGTTCACTGTTCACTGCCTCGTCTCCGCTCCTTGCACCCATGCGCAGAACTTAACAGTAACCTCTTTATATTTCATTATTCTAACAATAACAATCATATATACACGGGGTAGGATGCAAATATTTTTACTACTGGTTCTGTGGGTGTGGCTAGGTGGGAATGACTCGGTGGGTGTGGCCATGTGATTGGGAGGGCTAGCGTCTTCTTCTCTCTTTTTTTGCAGCATCCCCCATCTCTGGTGCTCCAGGTTTTTTTTTTTTTTTTTGCCTTCTGGGCCTCAGGGAAGCCTCCTGGGAGGCCGTTTTTGCTCCCAGCAGGCTTCCCTGAGGCCCAGGAGGCAAAAAACAGAGTGCGGTGGGAGCAATGTTGTATATGCGCGATAAGATCTGACCGGGTGAGGAAGAGAGGGGCAGGCAGAGAGGGCCGTGGCAAGCCAAGGGCACAATTTGCTGCACAATCTCTGAACTGCGCAGAATCGTAACAACCCATTTTACCGAACCAGTCCGATCCTGTAGAATCCCACCCTGTATATACATATACATACACACACACATATATTCAGATAAGATAATGTTTATTGTCATTTTTTACTGTGCACATACTTTCATTTAAAAATGACATTCTATTACCCACTCTTAAAATAAATTATATATGTAGCCATACTCAAACATAATGCATATATACACAAGCTATACAGATATATAGCTTGTGTGTCAGGATTCCTGAAGTTACTCCAATTAAATCATGAGCCTCGAGCCACACCCCAAAACTAAAAAAGATTTATTTGAAGTTAACATTCTATATCCGGCATTTACCTGGGCATAGCCAACACTGAGATATGTAACTCACTGTCACTCTTGATCCTGCTACACCCCCCCCCCCCATCCCTCTGGGTGTATCATCCAAGGAAAAATGTCCATAGCCAAGAGTCATCAATCATGCTCTTCAATTAGATTTTTGCATGGTAGAAGCTTTAGTCACCCAATCAGTCTTTGAAGAAAATATGAATGGAATGTACTTTTGATTCCACACTGCTGCCTGCTCTTGGAAACTCCTCCCCCCCCCTTCTTTCTGTTGTCAACTATAAAACATGTATACAAAATGTTTTATGAGTTGACATTGTGTATATATGTGTACACACACATATATCACTGTCATTTTGAATATATAGTGGAAAAAGAAAATTTGAGAGTTCAGAACTCATATCATTCATTGTTGTGCCCTTAAATAAAATGACACAATCATAATACTTGTCTCAGTTTCAGGAAAGATCAGGATTGCAAGTTTTTCTGGAAGGCTAACAGAAGTGGATCATTTTGATATGAGGGGGATTCCGTTCCATAGTGATGCAGCAGAGAGGCCCCCAAAAACGTCTATTAAGGAAAATGTCTATTAAGTTCTACATTGGTTTTAAGAAAAATAATTTCAATTGTTTTTAAATAAATTGAAAGGGGCAGGACTCAGAGTATTCTTCATTCAGATCTAGACATCTAGTCGATATCTTTGGAAATCTTCTCTGCTGCTTGTATCTTAATCTTGGTTTTGTTGAGGCAGGTTCCCTTGGAGAAACATTGACAGATTTTTTTATATATATCTCGTTTTCTGCTTCTTATGTGAAATGTATCACTTTTCTCCTCATCCTTCTCAAACTCCTATTTTTTTGCCCTCTATTTTTATTTCACCTAACAGGTTTACTAGTTCATTGGCCTATAGGCTGTTCTTTTCTCATTTGTGCTTTAAATGAGATACCAGTAGAACATTTGAAACAAAAAAGTCAAAAATTTTAGCTATATAATTTTGAAGAGATAAGGGATTGACTATTCCTGCTCTTTTTACTCTAGCCTGAAAAGAATAAATAAATAAAACGAGGCACCTTGATTTTGTCTTTTCTTTGAACTAATTTATTTAATTTCAAATTCAAATTAAACCTTCTCTCAAACTTCAAATCTTGATTTTCAGACAGAAAATCTTGGCAGATTCGTACTACATTTGCATCATCTATTATTCACTCTGTCTATTACAATTACTAGTCAAACACTGATGATCACATTTAACAGAATAAACTAGCGAATAGAATTTCTTTATAGGAATATGGATAACATTCTCTGAAGATCTTGGCAATAGAAATAGCAACAGGATCTCTAAGTTACTGTGGGCATTTACTGCAAGTCATTTCTCAGTTACTAATATCTTTCCATATTAAAAATTCTTTCTTGTCATTATTATTTATAGCAATGGTTACCCTCTTTTTATTTAGAAAAGGCAATTGTAGACAGTAGTTACTCTGCAACTTCAGAATAGGAGAATATACCGTAGTTCTTTTTAATATGCTTCTCGTCTGAAGTTATGTATAATGTTATCTACACTTCATCTGCATTTCAAATCAGATGCAAAATTACTCTGAAGCTACACTACACAAAATATCTTAATGGTAAGATTCTAAGTCTGTATGTAGATTTAAGGTGAATCTTCCTAAAATAGATTAAATCTTGCTATTATTTATTTAGTTTCCTATCAAAGTTAAAGCAAAACCTTTTGTTTTGCTATTACACTGTTCCACAGTTTCAAAAGACATATTCTCTTGCTTCTGATAGGGTTGGCCAAGGTTGCTGCAACTTTGTGATCAAGGAAGAACAACTGGAAACCTTTAGTGCCCCCTGCAGACCAATCAGGTTCTTTATGCAGCATTCCCCCAATAATTTTCACTTTCTAATGAACTTGGATCTTCTCCAGGTTTGATTTGGTGATGAGCCAGGGGAACTTGATTTGATGCCACATTTGGCTTGGGAGCAAAATCTCTTTTCATTTAGCCGAATGCCAAATTTCATTTGGTGCCAAGCTTGATTTGTTATCACAGACATTGTTGTCTTGTCACACTGATTGACTCTATCTCTTTGCCATTCTGATTATTTACATTTGCTCCCCCTTTCCAGTGATCACCTCATCTCATTCATCTTCTGCTTCATCAACTCCACCTGCCTCTTTCCACCACAATTCTTCCTTTCCCTTCCTTACAATTAACACACTTTTTAAATATGGTATCCCAAAGGAAAACATCCCTGTTTTCACCTATGGGATAGGAGACAGATATATCTCAAGAATAGCAACTATCACAGCTATTGTTTTTTGTAGATGTGGTCTTCTTGAGTGCAAAGTCCTTAGGATTCCATGAACCTAGCATAATCCTAGTTTATCTCAAAGCTTTTTAAAATGTTGTTGTCTTTTTGTAAAATACATACTGAATCCTATAATAGATAAGTTTCAGTGAACAATACATCCTTTCACTTTGATCTCCAACAGGAGTTGAATTTCTGATATTAAAATAATTACACTCCTCATGTATAAAGACTATTTCTGCATCAAAAGATGGGAGTATCCTTCCATTCCATTCTTTTCACTCCTGATTTCCCTCTGGTGATAGGTAAACTTCTGAAATTTTGTTACATTCTTTGGTTTCGTACACTCCACAATAAATCTTTATCTTTTTTATTCCTAGGATAGAACTAGCAAAGAGCACTGGTTAGCAGCATGACTTCATGATAACATACTTTAACACCTAGAGCACTATGATTAGAGAGTTCTATTGAACCATTTGTTAAACTAAAGCACTGGACATACAAAGCTCTGTCTTCTTGATTTCATTTCTCTGTTTCCTATAACTTTTTATCTCTATGAATAGCTTTGGGGCAAATTGTCATATTCTAACAGATGCATGGACAATGTCTCTCTTGTTTGACTGAATTCCATGTCATTAACAAAGGGCCACAAAGGCTCAAATTCCAATAGAGTCTGTTCATAGTGGTCTCAATTTGGAAGGCATCTTCCAAATCTATTGAGGAAGCCTGATTAACTTCAAGCTTTAGGATTCTGTCAGGTTTGACACACATTCCTATTAAACTGTCATTCAATTATTTCATAGAGCATGAGTAAAGGGAAGAATGAAATGATGTGATGTTTAAATGACCATGTTATTACAAAAATTTAAAAAATCTTCGGATCAAAAAAGCAGAAGTAGATATTTATGGAAACTCCTTATAATGGTAATTCAATAAAACAGTAAGAAGTCAGCACTTCCATACATATAAAAAAGTATAATGCCGTAATCATTTTGCCAGAATACAATATTCACTTATTAGGATATATCCTGAGACTTAAAAAAATAAATAAGAGTATTTTGATTGCTTAATCTGGTTTAGAGAATTATTACAAAATGCTAAATGAAAGAACGCTATTATAATCACTTATGTGTGTATATCAGATTCAAAACTACAGTTTGATAATAGAATAAATTAGTGGACTACAGTCTACAAGTCCTGTCTCTTGGAGAGTTTATTATTTTGTCTATTGCATAACCATCAGTCATGTGCATGAAAGCGTTGAACACTTTACTGAAAAGTATACAAAGTAGACATACTCTTTGAGATAATTTAGGTGATGCCTGTGCCAGCACTGAATTTCAATTTAAAAAGTATAGAAAGGGAGCAATATTTTTATTTTTTTCATAGCTATCTTCCCATTGGATTGATAACTTAATACATGTACTTCCTGTCTTTTCTCTGGGAGCATAAGGTGATGTGAATTGGACTTTCCACTAAAAATATTATGTACATGTATAGATTAAGTGTTAGGAATCATCAGTTAACCCTCTTTTATTAATTAGATTTGTAAGCTACCCCTTTCCCGTGTATAATATTCAATTTGAACTTATTTTCTACATATCACTGTATGTATAGTATATGTTCCTATAGCATATGTGATACAATGGTGCACTAGACTAAGTTAGTACCCCAATTTGATTCAAAAGCTGCAACTAAATCTCATTTGAAAATTGAAATCTTTGTCATTTCCAGTGTACCTCACTGGAAATTGGTATAAATGTATTTTAGAATTGTCCCAAAGGTGCTTTTTCAAGAGGCAACTGGACTTTCTGATTTTTCTTGGAAGATGTTTTGCTTCTCATCCAAAAACCTTCTTCAGCTTTTTGGATGAGAAGCAAAATGTCTTCAAATAAAAACCAGAAAATCCAGCTGCCTGTTGAAAAAGCACTTTTGGGACAACCAAGATGTGGATCAGTGGTTGCCAACCAGTGGGCCAGGGACCACTGGTGGTTTGCAAGAAAATTTTGGTGGCCCACAGAGAAATGTCCCCCACCCAAGTACTCCCCCCCCAAGCAATTAATCCAGGCTGCGCGGGAACACAAGGCTGTGCTGCCCACATGGCCAAACTACCCACTGGCTCCCACCCTTTGGCTAAGAACAAACCTTACCTTGAGTAGAGCCATGTGAGCTGGAACTGAAAGGTAAGACCAATAGTGGGGGAGGGAAATCTACCTAGGCTTGCTGATGTTGGTGGGAAAGTCAGTCCCTATTCCAGAGCTGCAGTAGTCACAAGACTGGAGTAGCTCCTCCAGTCCATGGCAGGCTGGTGCATCCAGGTGGAGGATGGCCAAAGGGACAGTCCTGTGACTACTGCAGCTCTGGAATATGGGACTGACTTTTCCACCAATGTCAGCAAGCCACCATCAGTCAAAATTCATATTAATGGTCCACGGGATTTAAAATTATGAGTTTCGTGGTCCAAAAGGTTGGTGACCCTTGACCTGGATGACTGTGAATCTCTATAAACATTTATTTCAGTATTGTATTATTTTTCAAGTGTTATTGAAAAATTGGATGAATGGGAATAGGAATTCCATAGGAAACAGCAACACATGAAAAAATACAAACGAATATATGGAAGGATTATTCTGCTAAGGAGAGGGAGAGAAAGGTAAACAATTTTGGTTTGTAGTTTTCTTTCCTTGTTCACTGCTGTGATTATTGTGACAATGTTTTGGAAATTTCATATATCTAGAGATGTTGCAAGACACAAAGCTTGCAAAGCTTCAGGTAGCTTGGAACAAAAGTTGAAAGATTTTATCAGTGAAAATGTTTCTGTGTTCTGCTTGGACTCCACCAAAGAAACTGAAAGTCCATTAAATGCCTTAGGTAGAAAAGTTTTTTTTTAAGAAAATACCCAGGGTTAATTTTTCCAGATTCCAAAGATGCCACCAAATCTTCTATTTCTAACAAAACAAACAAACAAACTCAACCTCTAAATTAAGAAAAAGACATCTGAATAATGGCACACTTTTGCAAAATATTGCTTCAGTAGCCCTCCTCTGAAACACTGTAAATAAAAACCCATCAAAATAATTAACTGTGATGAAAAAAAGACAGCTATCATTCACAGAACTGTATTGCTTCTTTCCATCATAGTTCTGGCATCTTGGCATTCCTTATATGGAGATGTTGGGTGTTATGAACTAATAAAGGTGTTTAATAAAGTTTTAACAACCTTAAGAAAAAGCAGGGTTCTAATCCTGCACTTCTGATTGGCTGATAATAGCGATATCGGATTGGTCATTTCTGCGATATCTGATTGGCTGTTAATGGACCAACTCTCATTGGTTCAAGGGTTTAACACTTCCATGTTTCTCATTGGCTAATAGGTCAGCAGCCTACCCTATAAAAGGGCTGCTGCTGCCCTAGGGTTTTGCTCTGTTCAGTATGTTCAATAAAGAGTTGAAGTTCACTGTTCACTGCCTCGTCTCCGCTCCTTTTGTCCATGCATAGAACATAACACTGGCGACGAGGGTGGGATGCGGAGACATCTGAGCTGATTGAACACTCACAGAGCACTAAATAGAGCACGTGGCTGAAGGTGGATCAACAACGGAAACCATGTCCGGCGGCGCCATACCACCCGCTCCATTTGACCCGGCACAAGAAGACTGGGACTCGTACATGGACCGGTTCCAGATGTTTCTGGAGACCAACAATTTGAAGGATGCTACTACAGGGAAAAAGCGAGCAGTGTTACTGACCCATTGTGGGCCTGCCATCTTTAAGATGGCCAAGGCACTAGCGAAACCGGCTGAGGTGAAATCCATGGACTGGGACGTCCTCGTGCCCCTTCTACGGGCCCACTATGCACCCACCGTACCAACACTTGTCCGAAGACATCAGTTTTATCAGAGGGACCAACGGAAAGGAGAGAGCATCACAGATTTCATCATGAACCTCCAGAACCTGGGAGGCCTCTGTGGGTTTACAGACCTGGAAGAAGCTCTGAGAGACCGAATAATTCTGGGATTAGATGACCACACTGCACAGAGCAAGATCATGGCCAAAGGGGACATTGATCTTGCCAATGTAATCAAGGACGCTACTGCAGCAGAAGCAACCAGGAAATCGTCCACCTGAATGCGCTGCACCAACGCACCACTCCATCAACTCGCCAGTGATACCACTCCTCGCCTAGAGAGGCACACAACAGTGACCCACCACGAGGACCTTGAATCGCCATCAGAAAGTGATGAGGAGAAGGTCAACCGGCTCCGGTCTGAACGTAACCAATGCAACCAGCAGAATCGAAGACTACCGCACCAATGCATGGGTTGTGGGGCAAACCACCCGCGATCAGACTGCAAATTCCTCGATGGGTTCTGCCATTCCTGTGGGAAAAGAGACCACATCGGGAAGGTCTGTAGAAGCAAGCAAGGATCCAGCCCAATTCAGAGGGGAAACAATTACCGCCAGACCACAGGGAATCGTCCTGTGAGTCGGCAACATTTGAACCACCAATGGAACAACCACTCCTACAGAAATAAAACACTTGCCACTTCAACGAGATGGGAAGAGGCACACCAAACCATTACAATCGGTCACGCTTCATCGTTAGATGCAAAGAAGATACGAGTGAGGGTCGCCATCAAAAACCAGCCTTGTGTGATGGAAGTCGACTCAAGATCATCCCTCTCGATGGTTTCCTGGAAGACCCTTAAACAATTAATCCCTGCCATCTGGTGTCAAGACCTCAGAGCCCAAAGAATCATACTCAAAGATTATCAGGGGAACCGAATTCTGGTCGTTGGATCCAGCCAAGTCCAAGTATCATTCAAAAATCGTACTGCGTCATTACCACTGACCGTCGTCGACTGCAACTGGCCTAGTTTGTTAGGCCTTCAATGGTTCGCCCCACTCAGGATCGAGGTAGCCAGCATTCACCAAACCAGAAGCAACGACTGGGAGGAGGCCCTCGTCCAGGAATTCCAGGACATCTTTGCAGACAAACTAGGCAAGTACAAGAGGACCCCAATATCATTTAACCTTAACCCTGAAGTAGCCCCCATCCGCCTTAAGCCTCATCGGGTACCTTTTGCCCTTAAACCAAAGATCGACGAGCAGCTCAATAAATTAATAGCACAGGGTGTTTTAGAACCAACTGACCATGCCCATTGGGAAACCCCAATCGTAACACCCATCAAACTGGATGGATCATTAAGGTTTTGTGGGGACTACCGAGCCACCCTTAATCATGCCCTTCAACAGAACGCTTACCCGGTGCCGGTGGTACAACACCTTCTCCATTCTCTGGGGGGCAGAAAAGTCTTCGCTAAATTGGATTTAACACAGGCATACCAACAACTGCCTGTAGATAAAAAAAACCTGCGGAGGCACAGACGATCGTTACGCACCGAGGCACCTTTAAATGCAACCGACTCCAATTCAGAGTGAGCATAGCCCCAGGGATTTTTCAAAGTCTGATGAAGGGACTCTTGCAAGGGATCAAGGGGGTCATGCCATACTTTGTTGATGTTTTAATTGCGGCCCCGAATAGAGAAGTACTAGAGAGGCGTCTTAGAATGGTTCTCCAGAAATTTAAAGACTCCAGCCTGAAGGTTAAAAAAAATAAATGTCAACTGTGTACAGATAAAGTAGAGTTCCTAGGGTACCTAATCAATAAGCAAGGCATTCACCCCACTAATAGCAAACTAAAAGCGATCAAAAACACCCCAAGACCCAGGAATAAGACTGACCTCCAAGCTTTCCTGGGGCTCATTAACTTTTACAACATCTTCTTGCCCCAGAAAGCGACTGTAGCTGAGCCCCTACATAGACTTCTCGACAAAAAAGCCACCTGGGTCTGGGGACACCAAGAGGAGCACGAAGCTACGTGTGGTGGCCGGGCATCGACAAGCAGATCGAAGCCTGGGTAAAGACTTGTCTAAAGTGCCAAGAAGTCAGCAGTGCCCCACCTAGACCAACTCCAATAGAGTGGGAAACCCCCTGGGGGCCGTGGTCCCGCATCCATGTTGACTTTGCAGGACCTACTAAGGGACATACATTCCTCCTAACAGTGGATGCCTATTCCAACTGGCTCGAGATCCACAAAATGAATACTACAACCGATTCCATCATCCGAAAATTGAATAGGCTATTCGCAACGCATGAGCTGCCAGACATTCTGGTCTCTGACAACGGACCCCAGTTCACCGCCCTGGCATTTGAACAACACTTAGCGGACCGGGGTATCTGCCATGCGCTAACCTCACCGGCGCACCCTGCGGCTAATGGCAGGGCCGAGCGCATGGTCCAATTTGTTAAAAAAAACTCTCCACAAAATGGACTATGGGGACATTGATGACAAACTAAACAGAATACTCCTACTCCAACACATCACTCCGCACAGCGTCACCAACAGACTCCAGCTGAACTGTTGATGGGACGCAAGCTCCATTCCCACCTCGACCGGCTTCACCCGTCCTACGAGCCAGAGAAACCCTGTGGATCTACCGGAAAATGCTGCAAGGTCAAGGTAGGTGACTTAGTTTTCGACAAAAACTTCTCTGGCGGACCATTATGGGTTGAAGCAACCGTAACTCAAACCACCAGGCCCAGATCGTACCATGTGCAAACATGGGACGGAAAAATATGGAAATACCATATAGATCAGCTTCGCTCTAGGCTACAACCCAGTTCCCGTGACTCCTGTGACTCTCAAACTGAGTGGGGAGGGCATATCAAAGAAACCGAATTCGAGATGGTGGAAAGCGGAATCGAAGGAAGTCAGCAGCCGGGCGCAATACATGAAGAAGAATCAGGGAGATGGATGGCCTCGCCACAGAGGAATACCTCAACGGAGGCGAGCCCGCAGAGATTGGAGGACAACAACAATAGAATTAGCAGCACCGAGTCGTCCAGTGAAACCGGACTACAGACAGGAACCGGTGGGACAGCGCAAATCTAATAGACAGTTGAAACAACCTGCATATCTACGGGATTATGTCACTGCACCCCTCAAATGGAACCTAGGGGGAAGGGGTGTTATGAACTAATAAAGGCGTTTAATAAAGTTTTAACAACCTTAAGTAAAAAGCAGGGTTCTAATCCTGCACTTCTGATTGGCTGATAATAGCGATATCGGATTGGTCCTTTCTGGGAAATCTGATTGGCTGTTAACGGGCCAACTCTCATTGGTTCAAGGGTTTAACACTTCAATGTTTCTCATTGGCTAATAGGTCAGCAGCCTACCCTATAAAAGGGCTGCTGCTGCCCTAGGGTTTTGCTCTGTTCAGTATGTTCAATAAAGAGTTGAAGTTTACTGTTCATTGCCTCGTCTCCGCTCCTTGCGCCCATGTGCAGAACATAACATTGGGAACAAATGATCAAGTTTTTTTCAGAGTGGTCTCTTTCCATGTCTCTCCACATTCCAAATGCTTAATAAAGTTTTGCAATTTGGCCTGCTGCAGAACATCCTTCAAATATTTCAAAGCAGCCCAATTTAGATCATAATTAGGAATTAGGCTTAATCCTGTGCATCCCTTTTATATATATTACCATTACAGTTTAAAAAGAAAAAACTGATGAAAGATTTTAGATAATTCAAAATAGCATGCAAAGGAATATTTGCAAGGGAAAATGGACCAAAATTAAAATTATTCATAGATTACAGCATTTTTTTTATTTCTTTTTCTTCAAATAATGTGCTTCCCAGGTATGTATGTGTGTATGTATTCATATCAATATGCCTGCCAAATATATATTTAGTTGACCAGGGTCTGGGAATGCAAAGAAAAGTCTTCTGGCTGATATTATTCACTATCACTGGCCCAGCAAAATGAAGTGAAATGGCTATTAATTTTTTTTAAAGGAGTATTCAAGCCTTCTTGAAGATGTACAGGTAAAATATGCGGCTTTAATAGAACTTGCAGTAATGCTGCAATTTATCAACAGAAATTATTAAGAGAAAACAGTGCAATTGATTAAAAAAATTATCCAAGTTTCATGCATGATGTTTTCTTGCAGAATTCTCCAAAGAAAGTATGACTTAGGTGAACCCGCACTGACACGTATGCACACCAAGGATCAATCCATTTAGAGGTAGAGGATCAATACAATTTCATATGGTAATAAAATGTGAAGTGCTTTTGACTCTTAAGTTACACGTTACTTTTTCTCTCAAGGCTATACTGATGAATGAAAAAGGCTTAACAAAAAACAGTCTTGATCCAGCCAAAGTTAAGTGGTTTTTTTTTCAAAGCCTCAGTGATTTCAAACAGAGAGATTAAAGAATATATAAATGATTAGATCTCTCTCCTTAAAATCAGTGGGACTCTAAAAATATTTTAACATTGGCTGGCTTGAGCTTCAAACAATAAGCATATTAAATATATAAAATATAACATTCAGTATCTTACATGATGGACAAATTCCTTGTGTGTCTAACCACACTTAGTCAAATAAAGTATTCTGCTCTGTTTTGTTCTCCTCTATTCTCCTCTACTCTACTCTATGTCTGTGCACATGGAAATTACAATCCAAAGGATTATGGATGGAATTTGGAGCAATAGCAACAGACATATGTTCCAAATAACAACAACAAAACAGTATCAACTCTTGGCTGCTGCAAGGATGAAGGATCTACCTACATTGTTCCTGATTGATGGGAAAGTAAAATTAGTGGTCTTCTTCTAAAGCAAAAATTAAGAATTATTCTGTTTTCCTAAGACATGATTTAACCACACATGCAGCCTCAGAGATCCTCAATTAAAAAAGGGAGACTTTGATAATATAGTATGTCATTTGATACTTCATCTAATGTATAAAAAGCTTCTAAATAGTGCATGTTGATTATTAGCTAGAGAAAGTTAATCTGTTTTCAATTAACGAATAGCTTTTAGTTGATCCAGAACTCTCTAAATCAGAAGTCTCCAAACGTGGCAACTTTAAGACTTGTGGACTTCAACTCCCAGAATTCCTTAGCCAGTATAGAGCTCCCAGAATTCTGGGAGTTGAAATCCACAAGTCTTAAAGTTGCCAAGTTTGAGGACCCCTGCTCTAAATAGATAATGAGTGTTATCCAGTGAAATGAGGTATTTTATTAAGAAAGAAAGCACAGGTTGCATGTTTTGTCTCCTAGCCCATGAATCCTTCTATGACATCAAATTCTGCTTCATCATGAATTTAGTACTTGGATGGTGCATCCATCAAATCCAGTGCAACATATTCAATACGTGAGGGATAATTGTGTGGGGGCAACCTTGTATGTCATAGATTGAATCACATCACACAGAACTTATCGTAGCTGCATCATTTTTTATGAGCCCATACCTTGGAGGCAAAGGTGATTTTTATTAATACATGTTCTTTCTGACTTGACCATTGAGGAAGGGGGAAGGAGAAATGGCTTTGATTTACGTAGCTGAGGAAATGTCTTCGAGCACCTCAGCCAATCTGGTGCTCCCACAGTGACAGATGAGCAAATGCCCATGGGTGTTGACAGCATGGTATTTATGGTATTTCCTTCTGAGACAATTAACTAACATATGCCAAGACCATGGGGATTAACTTTGAGCTACACAGTATGTAACTTTATCTGAAGAGAAATATAATATTTTATAAGCTTGACAAACCATAAGAAAGATTAAATTGATTCAGTCGTTTAATAATGTGGTTGAACATTTTTTTTTCCTTTGACTTTTCAAGATTTTCGCTTTAGCCTGGATAAAAACCCATTATGTTAGAATATATCAGCTTCTTCCTGAACTGTTTCATTCTATAACATACTGAGCATCTTAATCTATTGGAAATTTCCAAGGACCTGCCAAGAAATTTGAACAGCCATATAGTTTAAATCCATTGGCTTCCATAATCAGAGACTGTTTAGACTGGCAGCTTTGACTATAACTTAGAAATCAATTTTATTAAGGAGATGTTCCAAACTCAGATACATCTTTTTGCATTGTACAATTATCTATGACAGGTGCTAAAACAGGGTTAATAATGTCAGTTGCTATTGTTCCAGGAATCACATTTTCCTTCTGTTCATTGATAATAAGCTTTATAACCATATAATCAAATAAAATAAACAATTCTGAAGAATCCTTTTTCTCTTCCTCCTGGCTATAGAGGTGGAATGGCAATAAATGAGCATGCAATAAAGAATATAATGTATTTTTAATAAGGGATATGGGTTTACTTAGGTATTAAAAATAGGTATCTGTAAGTGGAGTGTTTGTACTGAAAAAATACAAAAATATAGTATTATTATTAAATTTGTAAACAAATTAAAGGTATCCTTTCGTATTCCACTCTGGGACTGAATACCCAAGATGCCCACATATAAGGAGCTTTTATTAAATTACACATCAGTAATACATTTTTTTTTCTTTTAATGACCCTGTAATCCCTTTCATTGGGGTGGAGTCAGGGTGACTAAACAGCTTGAGCATTTTCTGACTGGATGCCCTTCCTGACGCCTATGCGGATTTCACAGCAAACAATTTACTCATTGAGCCCAGAGAGAGAAATATCTGCCACTATCTAGGATCGAACTGACAGTCTCCTGATTGTGAGGTAAGAGCTCTACCTCTAGACACCCCCCCCCCCGCACCACTGACATATATTTATTGCCTATAGCATTAAAAATATTGCACTAAAGTAGAGCCAAAAATATCTCTTAATATCCAGGAACTCATTAACTGTATTATAATTTCACTTGGAACACACTAGTTTGGAGATGTCTGTTTCTTGTTAAGGTTTGTGCTCATCAGACAATAATTCCACTACAGGTTCAGCTAAAATTAATGTTTCTGAAATGCTTGCAAAAGAAATATTGTAGGAGGAAAAAGGGAAGAAATTTCTAAGTGCAGGATATTTCTAACTAGCATCTTCAGTAAAATAATCATTCACCTTAGAGAACAAAGCACAAATGTTCTATGAATTGTCTGAAGAGGCGCCTGAACACTCTGAATTATCATTGCTATATAACATAAGATAACGATGGAAAGCTCTAGAGAGGACATTAGGTGAAATTATGGATGAACTCTTTGGCAACTAATAGATCCTTAATGGCTTTCCAAAACAGCCTATAATCTCCTATGATGTTATCTCTAGAGAGTTTTCTTGATATATTATGTAATAATTATAGCTCTACAGTATAGACAATGTATTGAAGCAAACTGGCTGCTTTACTAGAAAAATTGGGGGAAATTATACAAGAAATTTAAACTATTCCCCCTCCTCTCTTGCTATTCCATATATGTGTTTCTAAATGAGAAGGGAAGAGAAGGTGGAAGGGGGAAGAGGGAAAGGGGAGGGGAGGAGGAAGGAAGGAAGGGAAGGGAAGCCAAATTTGTATTGAACAACTCCATTTGTTACAGCTTTCCATATATTTCTATCCTTACAAAAATATTTGCTTCCACTAAGTCCATGCACTTCTTTACTGATTGTTTTTTTAATTCTTGAACAAACTTTTATTTTTATATAGCAAAGTGGCCAAAACCATATTTTTGTACACAGCTATTTCAATGGTTATTGAAGTACATTCATATCACAATAAGTGGGCTAATGAGGAGGAACCCAAGCCCAACAGAATGTTTACCCTGTGAAACAAATAGTAATTTTTGCAAAAGAAAAAATGAACAACTGTTTTTCTCAATATTTCACTGCTTTATAGACACCTACAAGTAAGATGCATTTTATATCATTTCAAACCTTGATCTCTCTCCCAGTCAGGGCTATGTATTTAATCAGCAGTGACCATTTGCTGCCTCATGCGAAGAGCAAAGAAGAGAGCATAGCCTATAAGAGCTTAAATTTGCGGATAATATTTACTCATAACTAAGAAAAGTATTATTATATTCATTTATGTGTGGAAGAACAATAACAAAATGCAACAACAATAAGCAAAGTATGTTCTAGAACAATTCAGGAAGCCTTCAGGAAAGATTTAATTTCTGATGCTGTGATTCTAGGGGAATGGGCACACACACACACACACACACACACACACACACACACATTATTGTAATTAGCAATTATGTTAGGCTTTAAAATAAAAGTCTACATAGTGTTGAAATTTACAAGACATGGCAGAGTAATATCAATATGCATTTTACTGTTCAGGTTTCTATGTATTTTTTCCTTTCTTCTTAGGGAAAAAAATTGTAATAGCTATCAAAAATACCCATTATAGGCTAGTCTGTAATTTGTTGAAGCAATGCATTTTTTTCCTGAAGGTATAATGGATGCTCCTTGGAATAATTATTTTAGAAAGACAACTTCATCCCAGCTTGTTTCATGCCAGCAGAACTATTTAAGAGCCAAGGGTGCATAATTCACTATAGGAGAGCTGTCAGATCGTAGAATACCTTTAAATTATCAAAACTTCACAGTGCTAGTCAGATATAATTATAATGAAATGTATCAGGGCAAACATCTTTCAAGAAATGATTTTCTAGGGAAAAATATTATGTCAAAGTGACTTTTGATTCCAAAGGGACATAGATTATCCAGTTTTATACCTGAATATTTTCTGTACATATGGGATACATGGTAACAAAGCAGCAAGTACAGAAGCATTAATAAAACCCCATTGCCTTGAAGAGATTGTCATAAGCTCCCATGATAGATAAAACAGTGTAGTGATGTGTATATTACATCTGTTATACAACAGAACAAGACAGCTTTCCATCAGCCTTTCAATTATATGATAAAACCAAATGTTCAAGCGTCAGAGGAGAACGTGGAGAAAAACCATATTTTTATGTCCGCGTCTGAAATTGTTTTACATTAATGGCACATTCTCTTGACAAAAATCCATATTTTTTAAAAAATCCTACCTTATTACTTTTTGATAGCAAATGCTCTAAAAATGTACCACAAGGTTCATTAATGTTCTTAACACTTCTCAAAAGTTAACATGAAGCTACAGAGACTGATTCTATTATCAAAAATGGTTGGTGATATGTATTCATTATGACTTTTAGAATTATATAGAAACACTGTATGTTTGTTGTTCGGTGTACATTGAATGCCAAGCTGGTATTTAGACCATCAACATTGTCACAAGAGAATTCAGGTTTGGAAATTAAAATACTGTAAACTTTAACATTTGTAAGCACAACTCCCAGAATTCCCCAGATACTTTTAAGAAAATTCTTAAAAACACTGAGATAGACCAGTCTATATTTTTTTTTTTGTGTACATATACATATATGTATACATATACATATACAAAATACACACACACACACACACATATATATACATACACAACAGATGTGTGTGTATATGTACTGTATATACATATACATATGTGTGTGTTATATATAAAATCATATAATTATGTATATAATATATATATTAACAAGCATCCTGTGGGAATAACATACCATGCATAAGTACATTTCATTTCAATGACAGATGGTACTCAACTTGCAACCATTTTTTTAGTGACTGTCCAAAGTTACAACAACATTGAAAAAAGGGACTTATCATTTTTCACACAACTTATGCTCCATCCCTGTGGTCACATGATCAGAATTTGGATGCTTGGCAACTGGCAGGTACTTATGATGGTTGTTGCCCTTCTAACAAGCAAATTCAATGGAGAAGTAGGATTCCCTTAACAACTGTGTTACTAATTTAACAACAGTGGTGGGATTCAATTGTTTTTACTATCAGTTCTGTGGGTGTGGCTTGGTGGTCATGTGACTCGGTGGGCGTGGCCAACTCAGTAAGGCAGCACCTTGCTGCAAGTGATGTCAATTTGGCCACGCCCACTCAGTCACATGAGTGATGCTGCAGAGACAGAGTGCTTTCCTACATATCTTTCCTCTGCCCTTGGGCTGACAAAAATAAAAAGCCCAACTAAAGATCACGACTGCGTGACGAGTCTACCTGCCTATTGGGTTTGTTTTGGGTGGTTTTTGTTTTGTTTTTTGCCAGAAGCCCCTCGGAGATAAATTTGCAATGCCAAATCTTACTGTACCTTGTTGTTGTGGCGCTGCTGTGGCCGTCTGGTTGCCCAAGTAAAGAACCACAGTAGCTCAGGGCGACTGTGAGGAGCTTGCCTCACAGTAATCAACTTTACTCTCTTTCACTCTGGTTGGGTGCTCCCGGCATGCACAAGAAGTGTGAAGGGAGGTAGACACCGCGCAGATGCATTTTAAAAGTCAGCGAACTTTTCCCAAGACTTCTTGTGTATTCAGGGGCTACATCTCTTCCAACGATGAGTTGGTGGCAATCTAAGGAAACATTTCCAGCTCTTAAAGATTGATTTTAGGAGTGCCCCCATGGAAGAAGCCAAGAACGAGAGCAAAATTAGAGGCAGCGGGGACGACAGGGGCATGTGATGGGTCCCTCTGTGGTCCCCTCCCAGGTGACAGCCTCCTCTTTTCCTCAGAGGTGCCTCCTCTTTTCTTCAGATGCGCTGTGTCTGCCTTCCTTCACACTCCTTGCGGAGGGACACACATCTGCCACCACTATGTTTGCTCTTGGTTCTTGGCTTCTTCCATGGGAGCATTTTTAAAGTCGACCTTTAAGTGGTCCCGGGACATCCGCCCACCTGCCTGGTGCCCACCCTCCTGGAGCATGCTTTCTTCCTTCTCCTGGCAGATGTGCCACTTCTAGCCCAGCCTGGCCCGGCCAGCCAGCAGTAGCCACATGTCCTGGGGCTTCTTTCCCCCTTGTCACGAGATGCCTGCAGCTGCCACACTGAATAAAGCACTCCCTGTTCTATGTGCTGGGCCCTGCAAGTCCGAGCAGATGACACATAGAACAGGGTGGCACTAGACCGTTGAAGAAGCAGAGCGAAGCTAGAGATCAAACTTGCAGCCTGTGGGCCAGATGTGTCATGTGCAGGTCATATCCATCCCAGCTCCATGAAGGCAAAAAATGTCGTGAAAAGTCATGTGATGGCAACACGACACCACAAGTTTGATCTAAGACATCCATTGGCTGGATTTTTTTTCTTGGTAGAGGAGTGGCCTGTTGAGAGAAGTCACCTTAAGTCCTGCTAAAGTGCAGTTTTATTTAAATATTGCTAGCCCCAAATGATGGCCACCATCAGCATCTTACATAGTTAGAGAGATATTGAAGATCATACGTGGCCTCCAGTTTGCCATCAAATGTAACAAAGGGAGAAAGGGCTAAGATGTATTTGAAAGAAGGAAGACAGATGGATTCTTTAGGCTTGTATGCCCTAGGCATCTTTTTTCATTGGTCAGGAGGTTACCTTTTAGCTTTCTATCCTGCAACTTCTTCATTTTTTTTTCTTCTGCCACAAATGCCACAAGTTGCCCTGAGAACATTCTGAAGAATACAGGTAGAACATTAATGGTTTGTTTCTGCTCAGTTATCAGAAAGATTTAAACTTTAGAATTTCAATTTTACAAATGAGAAAGCTGTTTTTGAATGGGATCTGTATACCAATGGTGAGCATGTAGCTGCTAAGATGTATATATTCTTATTGTATATATGGAATATGGAAGATAAGTTTCTTAAAGACTGTATGATTAAATGGGCAAAAGAAACCTGGGAGATAATATGATGCTTGATCAATGAGAGAAAGCGTGGAGTAAAAGACTGAAACGTACAATGAATAATAACTTGAAAGAGAACTTTTATAAGATGATGTATCACTGGCATTTAACACTGCATAAATTGTCAAAGATGTATGTAGAAAGATATGCCAAATAGATGCTGAAATATAATCAGTCTGGAGGTACTTTTTATCATCTATGATGGACATGTAAGACAGCTAAGAAATATTGGGATGAGATATATACAGAGAATTCTTGGAATGAATGTACAATTAAAACCAGAATATTTTTCTTTTGGTTTGATAGATAAACAGCTTGGGAGGGGAAAAAAACCCTGGGACTTTGTTTTATATATGATAAATATAACATATATATAGTAGTAAGTAATAAGACTTTTGTATGCACAGAGATGGAAGGATTTACAGATTCCCATGATGGGAGAATGGATGGTGACATTAATGAAGTTGGCGGAGATGGCAACTTTTGATTAAAGAAAAGACTTTAATTTTGTTTGTGCTTGGAAACCACTTTTGGATGTATATATATATGTGTATATTGTAAATATACAGTGTATTACTTGAATCTAAAATAAATGAAACTTTAATTGTGGGATTTTATGATTAGAACTGTTTGAGATTATAAAAATACTGTGTACTACTGTTTATTTTAGAATAGGAGAATATTTGTATCTGTATGGAAGAAAGTGGACAGTTGTTCCTTTTCTATTTTTTAACATCCTTTTCCTTTCTTTACACTCTCTTTCCCTTTTCTTTTCTTTTTCTATTTCTTTATTTTTCTGGTTTTGTTGGAAAAAAAACCATAGGTAGAAGGCAATAATTTCACAATGTTTGTCAGAAGTAGCCAACAGAAAGGAAACAGGTATGTGAAGGCCAAGACAGAAGGCTCCAGTTTGTTACAACTGGAGATCACTCCAGTTTGTTACATTCTAAAATGTCTTCTCCAGAATAGATGCTGAATGCATTCTCTGTTATTTTTCCATCACCTCTTTCTTCACCTATTATCCCTTTCCTAAAACCTCCTGTGCTGCTAACAAACCAATGAGAACTAGAATGTCCTGATAAGAAATCATCAGTGGCCATGTTTGGTATCTGCCACAGGATGTAGCATTGCATAACATAATACAAATTAAGTTGCTAAATTGGTTTCATATCATCTGATTTCCTGGCAGACCTTACAGTGTAAAGTGTTTACTAAACAGAAAATTGGAATGCACAGAGCATACAAAACAACAATTTATTAACACATTGACAGTAGCAGCACAGCTTACTAATCATGGCTCACCTATGATTTTCAGGATTAAATCAAATTCTTTTCCGATGTTTCTGGGGAGAGAAAAAAGCTGGTTTGCTAGGCAAATTGTGCCATCATTATGTTACCTTTTTTTTTCTCCCCTTGCTCCTTCTTCATTTAATGCTCCAAGATAATTGCTCAAATGGAGTTTTAAAATTAAGGCTATAAATACAAATTTGGGTTTTGCAGGACATCACATTACGGACTTTTAATGAGTCAACAAAAATGCAAGTTTCTGCTTTTTAGAACACCACATGTAGGCAATTTTCTAATAATGAATAATAAATATATTTTAATAGCTGTTCTGTTTCCTGTGCCACATATGTGATTTAAAGGCAGCATGGGGGCCTTTCCATCAGCCCACCGGTTGCTCTGGAGGGGTATAGATAGGTCCTCATGATGAGCTACTGGTTAAGAATGCTCAAGATGTAAATGGCTTATTTTTCCTGAATAAGCAATTTCTTTATCCAATATAGTCTTTTTCTAAAGATGAACTGGTTGCAATTAGGGATTTTTGCATTATCTACTATATTTTCAATTGTGCAATTACAATTACCAGTGCTGTGACTAAAGCATTGTCTTGTAAATGGTTTAATACTTTAGAGGATAGAGTCTACAACTGGGCCAGTGGGGGGGGGGAATACCAGTCCTTATTTCTGACTTGTGAATTCAACATTGGTTGATATCAAAGAATTATGGACTTGATCTACCTATTTTGAGTCAAATATCCACTGTAAGGCAATGGTTAATGGCTAAAAATCAGGATAGTGTGAGTACTAGTCTTACCTTACATACAAAGGCAGCTGGGTGATTTGGGGGCAGTTATTTTCTTAGATAAAAGCAGTGGCAAACCACTTCACTTCTGCAAATGTTGCCTAGACTTGGCCATGTAATCACAAGGATTCAAGACTGACTCAAAGGTAAGTCTCTCTGTGTGTGCAAGGCTATATACAAAGACTCTAGGATATGCTATTCTTTAGGATTTAAGCACAACCTCCTCCAAAGCTAAATGCCTTGAGTTCTTTTCACTTACGACTCTTATCATCCTTGAACATTATCAATGTTAACTGATGGAATACAAGAAAGAACTCTTAATAGATCTATGTTGCGGCTCTTTTGGGAGTTGATGTTTTTACAATGTGGATGCAATGTGATACAGATGGGTCTGACAAGATTAAGTGGCTGTGGGTTTTACACACACACATGCCCCCTCTATGTATGATCTTCCATCATTAAGTTTGAATTCTATGAAATCTAAAGTTCTCCTACAGTCACAGGTCCTACTTGGAAGAGCAATGTGGCAGAAAGCCTTTTCACAAATATGTCAGAATATATTCATGAATTGAAATAGAGCTTGATAACAAGGTCAGCCAATGAATAGGCATAGCAACTAAGTCAGCCGATGAGGACTGTTTGGAAACTGAAACTAGAGGTACCCTAGGTACCCTAGGTGGCTCTATATTAAGCTCTGCAGCTAGGTACCCTAGGTGGCTCTATATTAAGCTCTGCAGCTATATTAAGCTCTCTCTCCTCTGCTGTGTGTCTTGCTTGCCTGCTGAAATAAAGTGAAACTGATATCTGTTTCTGCTGAAGTTGAGTTGTTGTTCTACTCTGAACCTGTAATAAGTCTGGTTCTGTTTGCGTTTGCTCCATGTTGGATAAATCTACAACTAGTATTGTAAAATTTACTTTATATGTTTATAAAGAAATTAAATGAAGTCTCAGCCATCTGTGTTTAATTTTCTGGTGTTGAATTTATGCTGCAATACTCTGAACAAAATACATTTGTATGTCAGTGTGGAATGAGGACCCAGATTGTTGGGAGCAATATGCTGACTCTATAAATCATTTAGAGAGGACTGTAAAGCACTATAAAGTGGTATATAAATCTAAGTGCTATTACTATTTCTATATTCCTAGAAGGTCCCACTTAAGGTCATTCGTGCCCTAGTCACCTTACAATTGAATCTTGCAATGTACTCTACATGGGGCTGTTCTTCAAGAATATCTGGAAGCTTCAATTGGTGCAATCTGCAGGTACAGTGTTGGGCACATAAATGGATGTTCATATAACACAGCTGATATACATGCTGTGCTGGTTTCCAGTAGACTTCTGAGTACCATTTAAGGAGCTGTTTTTCACTTTTAAAGCCATACATGCCATGAGGCTATATTACTCCAAGGAAGTCTATTCCTGATTATTTTTGTCCATGCCACTGGATCTGGCAGAGTAGACATATTTTGTGTCCTCTTGGTGGAACAGTGTCACCTCATAGTTCCTAGGAAATATGGCTTCTCTGTCATGGTGCCTGCCTTAGAATAGCCTCTCTCTAAGATGGCTCTAATCCAGTTGGCTTTCCAAAGGGGCAGTGAAAAATCTGGCTTTCCCTCAAGACATTGGGGTTAGAATGTTCAGTGAGTTGTAGTATGGGTATGGGTGTGTATATGATATGTTGGTAAAATTTAGCAGGAATATTCAATTTGGGTTTGTTTGTTTTTTTAGTTCGTCTGAATAACTATGATATGTTTTATCTGTGTTCATCTTGCAGAACTCCACAATTTGGATTTGTTAAATCTTACATATATTGTAATTTTTTTAATCTAAACAGATGAGACAGATGATAGATAGATAGATAGATAGATAGATAGATAGATAGATAGATAGATAGATAGATAGATAGATGATAGATGATAATAGATTTAACTTCAGGTTGTGTCAGTACTTAACAGAAATGGAAGGATATTTAGAAGTTGCCAGTGAAAAGTTTCAAAATAATTTAGAGTTCCTCCTTAAGCCAATATCATTTTGATAACAATCATGACATTTCTCTCAGGATTTGTAAAGGTAAAGGTTTCCCCTGTTCAACTGCTTCTGACTCTAGGATGTAGTGTCATCTTGGTTTCTTGGCCAAGGAAGACAGCATTATCTGAAGACATTTCCATTATCATGTGGTCAGCATAATTCTACACCAAGGCACATAGAACACTGTTAGCTTCCCATCAAAATGGTACTTATTTATCAAGATTAAGTGGCTGTGGGTCCTTTGCATGCTTTTAAATGGCTAGATTGGCAGGAGTTGGGACAAATAACAGGAGCTCACTTTGTCGCATAGTGCTCAAGTTTCAAACCTGGACTGTCACTTTTCCAGCTGACAATCTCAGTGTGTTTAACCCACTGAGCAACCACATCCCTTCAGGACTTGTGACCACCTGGAAATTGCAATTATGATAACATTTCACCTAAAATTGAATTTGCTAGTGCTTATAAGTAACTGAAAGTAGAAAATTATTCAGGAAAGTACATGTATTTCTAAACAACAGAAATCATTGTCTTCAAATGAATTGAAGAATTCTTTTTTAATGCTAACAATGATCAATCCTGTATTCTAGTCTTATCCTGATTATTTGAAAAAGAAATTCCAGTTAAAAATAATCAATGGACAAATAGAGAATTAGAATACTACTGTCACTTCATTAAAAAGAGGAGAGGGAAGAGATGGAGAAGGACAGCTATCCAGCTTTGACTAAAATCCCATTTATTTACAGTATTAGCGATAGCATTTAAGCTATATACTGCTTCACAGTGTTTTACAGCCCTCTCCAAGCAGTTTACAGAGTCAGCATATTGGGCCAACATTCTGGGTCCTCATTTTACTGAGTTTGGAAGGATGGGAGACTGAATCAACCTTGAGCCTGATAAGATTTGAACTGCCAAATTGCAGGCAGCTGGCAGCCAGCAGAGGTAGCCTGAAGTACTGCATTCTAACCAATGTACCACAGCTCTTAGAAGATATTAAATAATGACAGCCTTAACTGAACTGTAGACCTCATTAGCTATCCATCCCTATTGCATAAATAACTTTAACATTTACACAGGATATCAGTACATAATTGTTGTGAATGCATAGGGCTTAATAAAGATATCTTGAGCTTGGAGTCAAGTGCAGGGTTCTGGCCCTGCACTTCTTATTGGCTGTTAACGGCAAGATCGGATTGGCCCGTTCCAGGGAATCCGATTGGCCATTAAGGGAGTGTTCTTATTGGTTAAGGGAGCTAGCGCTACTAGATTTTAATTGGTTAATAGTTATTGGGTTGACTATATAAGGAGGGCTATAACTGCCATTGAGTTCGAGCAGTCACTATGTAAATAAAGAGCTGACGTTCACCGTTCCAGAGGCTCATCTCCATTCTTTCTCACCCATGCTCCATACTTAACACTGGCAATGAGGATGGGATGTGGAGACGTTTGAGCCGACCGAACAAAGAAGAAACGCCGAGCACGTGGCTGACAACGCTATACGACGGAACCATGTCCGGTGGCGTCATACCACCCGCTCCGTTCGATCCAGTGCAGGAGGACTGGGAGTCTTACATGGATCGTTTCCAAATGTTTTTGGAAACTAACAATTTAAAGGATGCCACAGCCGGGAAGAAACGGGTGGTATTCCTAATGCATTGCGGTCCAACCGTATTTAAGATGGCTAAAGCACTAGCCAAACCTACAGAAGTGAAGACGATGGACTGGGATGACCTCGAACCCTTACTAAGAGCTCATTACGCACCGACCGTGCCCACGCTCATGAGACGACATGAGTTCTATCAGAGAAACCAGCGAAAAGGAGAAAGCGTCGCCGACTTCATAGCAGACCTCCGAAACCTGGGAGGCCTCTGCAGATTCGCCGATTTGGAAGAGGCACTGAGAGATCGAATAGTTCTGGGATTAGATGCACCAGGCATGCAGAGCAAGCTGATGGCGAAAGGCGACATCAGCCTTGCCGATGCCATCACCGATGCTACTGCAGCGGAAGCAACCAGGAAGTCGGCTGCACAATTGCGCCGCAACCGCGCTCCAGTACACCAACCGACAAGCAAAATCTTATCCAAGACAGAAGGGCAGCTTTCAATGACACTTCATGAGGACCTCTCTTCGTCGTCAGCCAACGACAAAGAAGAGATCCATTGACTGCGGTCCGACCAGGACCACCACCCGAAGTCCCTATGCCCTTGCGTTGGCTGTGGAGCCAACCATGCCAGGTCCGAATGCAAATTCTGCGACGCGCTCTGCCATGAGTGCAGGAAGAGAGGCCACATCGGACGGGTCTGCCAAAGTTTACAAGGACCCGGCCAGGCCTCAAAAGGGGCTAACTATCGCCAATCGACAAGAAAACCATCCTGTAAGGTGAGAACCAGTAAACCACTCTGACAGAAACCTTGTTCTACAGCTAGAAGAGGCTCACCATACTATCACTATCGGTCACGTCTCTGCCTTGGATGACAAGAAAATCCGAATTACAGTGGCCATCGAGAACCAGCCTTGCCACATGGAAGTCGACTCGGGATCATCTCTCTCGATGGTGTCCTGGAAGACCCTCAAGCAACTCATCCCCACGATCCAGCGCCAAGACCTCCGTTTCCAAAAACTTATTCTTAAGGACTATCAAGGGAATCGAATCCCTGTTGTTGGTTCCTGCCGAGTCCGGGTCTCATTCAAGAAGCACACAGTGTACTTACCGCTAACTGTGATCGACAAAGATCGGCCTAGTCTGCTAAGTCTCCAATGGTTCGCGCCACTTGGCATTGAAGTGGCAGGCATAAACCGAGTCAGCGGAAGTGACTGGGAGGAGGACCTCATCCATGAATTCAGGGATGTCTTCGCGGAAAATTTAGGCGAGTACAAGGGGACCCCAATATCGTTCATCCTTAATCCAAAGATAGCTCCCATCCGCCTTAAGCCCCGTTGAGTTCTGTTTGCCTTAAAGCCAAAAATCGATGAACAACTCAGTAAACTAATAGCTCAGGGGGTGTTAGAACCTACCGATCACTCCCCCTGGGAAACCCCAATTGTAACACCCATTAAGCCGGATGGTTCAATCCGAATTTGTGGGGACTACCGGGTCACCCTGAACCATGCCCTATAGCAACATGCATATCCGGTGCCGGTGGTGCAGCATCTCCTCCATTCCCTGGGGGGTGGAAAAGTCTTTGCTAAATTAGACTTAGCTTAGGCATATCAGCAATTACCTGTTGATGAAAAGACGGCACAGGCACAAACGATTATGATGCACCGAGGTGTCTTTAAATGTAACCGGCTCCAATTCGGAGTCAGTGTAGTCCTGGGGATTTTTCAGAGCCTTATGGAGAGGCTACTACAAGGGATTAAAGGCGTGGTCCCCTTGTTTGACAATGTATTAATTGCTGCACCTACAAAAAAAATCTTACGGGATCATTTAAAGTTGGTCCTACAAAAATTCCAAGACGCCAGTCTTAAGGTGAAAAAGAATAAGTGTAAATTGTGTACAGATAGTGTTGAGTTTTTAGGGTACCTAATTGACAGTCAGGGTATTCACCCTACCGACAATAAATTAAGAGCAATAAAAAATGCTCCCAGGCCTCGGAACAAGGCCGATCTCCAGGTGTTCCTAGGCCTCATCAACTTTTATAATGTATTTCTACCACATAAAGCAACTGTCGCTGAGCCGTTACATCGATTGCTAGACAAGAAAGCAAATTGGTTATGGGGTCATAAAGAAGAACAGGCATTCCGTAATGTAAAACAACTACTGACTTCTGACTCTGTACTCATGCAGTACAATGAGACTTTGCCGTTAAATATCACATGTGATGCTTTGCCTTTTGGAGTGGGCGCCATTCTGAGCCATGTACTGCCTAATGGTAATGAACCCCTGTTGCATATTTTTCAAAGACACTTTCAAAAACTGAGCGGAATTATGGCCAAATCGATAAAGAAGCCCTCGCAATCGTATCGGCCGTTAAAAGATTTCACGAGTATGTGTATGGCCGGGCTTTTACTATCGTGACTGACCAAAAACCGTTATTGGGGATAATAGCTGGAGATAAGCCGACTCCCTACATATTATCCCCCAGGATGACTCTCTGGTCAGAATTCTTGGCTGCTTATAATTATTGGCTGCAATACCGCCCGGGGAAAGCCATTCCCCACGCCGACACATTGAGCCGAGCACCCCTTCCAGAGACTCTCGACGATCCCGCACCAATGGTAACCACGTTACAAATTGAAACACTCCACTTGCCGCCATTAACCACCCGAGATATCGCGAGAGAAACCAGACGTGACCCCACCTTAGCGCAAGTCCTAGGCTGGGTAGAACGCGGATGGCCATTGGATCAATTATCGGATGACTTCACACCATTCAAGACTCGACAAACAGAGTTGTTCTCTCAAAAAGACTGTGTCATCTGGGGTGATAGAGTCGTTATCCCAGAACGACTCCAAAAAGCTGTACTGAGAACCTTGCACGATGGCCACCCCGGTATCGTGCGGATGAAAGCCCTCGCACGAAGCTACACATGGTGGCCAGGCATCGACAAGCAAATCAAAAATTGGGTCAAAGCTTGTTATAGATGCCAGGAAGTGAGCAACGCCCCACCAAAAGCCATCCCTACTAAATGGGAGACAACACGGGGACCCTGGTCCCGTGTTCACCTGGACTTTGCGGGGCCGACCAAAGGCCACACCTTTCTTCTAACCATTGACGCCTACTCGAATTGGCTCGAGATTCACCGCATGACAAACACAACCACTGAAGCAGTTATCAAAAAATTGGAAAGACTGTTTGCAACCCATAGATTACCAGACGTTCTGGTATCCGACAACGGGCCCGAATTTACTGTGCTGTCCTTCGAGCAGTACCTGGCTGACCGCGGCATCCGACATGCGCTCACCTCGCCTGCGCACCCTGCGACCAATGGCAAGGCTGAGCGCATGGTCCAATTTGTTAAGAAAACCTTGCAGAAATTAGACTACGATAACATGGATGACAAAATCAACCGAATCCTTTTTCTACAACACATCATACCTCATAGCGTCACCAACAAAACTCCAGCCGAACTGCTAATGGGACGAAAACTCCACTCCCACCTTGACCAATTACACCCAGCTTATGAACCAGAAAAACCACTAGGATCCAGCAGCTGATGTCGTGCCTTCCAGGTAGGCAATTTGGTATACGCTAAAAACCTATCAGGTGATCCGCTGTGGGTAGAGGCGACAGTAGTTCGTGTAACTGGCCCAAGATCCTACCTTGTACAATGCCTTGACGATCGACTATGGAAACACCATATTGATCAATTACGATCATGGCTCCGGTCGGGCATTCCTGAACTCCCTTATGACCAAACTGAGGGGGGGGGAGATACGGAAGAAGACGAATTTCAATTAGAAGAATACCCGTTCGAAGGGAACGATGGCGGAATAGAGACACAGGAAGTGGAACCAGAGAAGGGAATAGATTTACCTCAGGGAGTTACCGAAGATATTGGTGATGATGGAAACATGAACTCTGAACCAGAGGCAACCCTGTCACCAAACAACGATCTACCTCAGCAAGATTGCAGCCAAATGCAAAACACACAGCGAAAATCAAAAAGACTAATAAAGCAACCGTCCTACCTAAAGGACTATGTAACTGCGCCCTGCAAACAGAAGCCAGGGGGAAGGGGTGTTGTGAATGCATAGGGCTTAATAAAGATATCTTGAGCTTGGAGTCAAGTGCAGGGTTCTGGTCCTGCACTTCTGATTGGCTGTTAATGGCAGGATTGGATTAGCCCATTCCGGGGAATCCGATTGGCCATTAATGGAGTGTTCTTATTGGTGAAGGGAGCTAGCGCTCCTAGATTTTTATTGGTTAATAGTTATTGGGTTGACTATATAAGGAGGGCTATAACTGCCATTGAGTTCGAGCAGTCACTATGTAAATAAAGAGCTGACGTTCACCGTTCCAGAGGCTCGTCTCCATTCTTTCTCGCCCATGCTCCATACTTAACAATAATGATATACAGTCACTAGCAGTAACCTAACATTATAGTGACTAGAAGTATAGTCAGATGATTTCCATCTGTTACTACTTAGCTTCCTTCCATCAATTCCTTGTATAATTCAAAGAAATTCAAGGTGCTCACAAGTTTGATCAGTAGTCGAAAACCATTTAAGATCATTATTTTATTCTTTTACAGTTTATTTGATTCCTTTATTATTTATATTAAATAACAAAAATTAAAATTATATGCCACATCTTTTTCTCACCCAGATGATTTTGACAAACAGTTAACAAAGACTACAATCCTATTCTCAACTTCTTACTTTAAAATCCATGGTATTTAAATGTGCATAACTGAATATATAAGTATATCCATTCTTAACAGCTATTAATACTTAAACATGAGGTGCTTGAATAAACACCATTAGTATTTTCCAAATGTGCACCAACGATTGCAGTATTTTCTTTTTTCTTTTTTGCCACTTCAAAGTGTATTTATAATATAGTCTGAAAGTTTCTCAGCCCTGTTTCTTAGTCTAACACTCTAGAATTCGATTAATGGAGACATTCTGGCACTTATATCGAGTAATGTTGCACATAAATGAGGATAAAAGGATTACTAGACTATAAATCAATTGATATATTCGGACACTATAAATCTCAAGGACATAAGGTTTTAATGTTAATGGAAATGCAGAATTTCATTGGCTAATCACAATTTAAAATCTTTGCCACTACATCACTGAAGGTTTTTTTCCCCATAAACCATGGTTATGCTAACTAATAAAAAGCCATATATTACATCAGACACCAATCCACATACATTAGTCTCATTAATGTAACTGGAGCTAATCTGATATAATTGCTAGTACTCTTAACTGCTGTCTGTGTTTATATCAGTATAACAGTTAGTAGGCCTACAACATTTAATCAGTTATTCAATGTAATCCGATAAGTAAACCATTAATCAGAGATTACTCCTTGGCCTCCATTAATCAGGGAACAATAAGGTAGACTTTATCAAGCTCGTAGGGGTTTGCAAAGGACTCTTTTCTTATGTAGTACATACAGAGACATCCCAAAAGCTGCTCTGTCCCCTAGAAATAGAATAAAAATTAAAAATCAATTTAGTCTTTCAGAAAGAAGCTATGATATTGTTCTTTTCTCAGAAAGATCACAGGACTGCTAAGAATTCTTTTTTATTTGGAATGTTGTCAGAAGTGATAGGTATAGATAAGCTAAATTCAGTTAGCTTTTCATTCCAAGGCACAGAATCCCAGAAGCCCTAATAGGGAGAGTGAAGGACACTTGAAAATAATGGAGATGATGGTCAGAGAAATAGGGAACAAAAAGATAACAACTCAATCCAGAGCAGGCTGCTGCTTGAATCTATAGGTCAAGAGTCTTCAAACTTGGCAAGTTTAAGACTTGTGGACTTCAACTACCAGAATTCCTGATCGAACATGACTGGAGGAAGAATTCTGGGAGTTGAAGTCCACAAGTCTTAAAGCTGTCAAGTTTGAAGATCCCTGCTATAGATAAAGCTAGTATACAGTACCATTAAACAGAAACTGGGATAAACAGTTCAGAAGTTAAATCATAGAAGGGCTATAAGTAACTGAGGAACAGCTAAAGCCAACCATCTTCAAAAGAGAGATTGGGTAGTCTTCCATCAGGGCAATTAAAGAAAGTTCTGGTTGCCCAATTAGGTATTTGTACATGGAATCCAAAGGTGTACTTTCTCCTTCTTAACTTTAGCTATCAAAGTATCCTGAATTAGAATAGAATAGAATAGAATAGAATAGAATAGAATAGAATAGAATAGAATAGAATAGAATAGAATACCTTATTGGCCAAGTGTGATTGGTCACACAAGGACTTTATCTTGGTGTTAATACTCTCAGTATACATAAAGAAAAGATACATTCATTAAGAATCAAGAATGATAACATACAACACTTAATGATAGTAATACAATCAACAATCAAATCATACTAGAAAACAGTCAATATAAATCATAAGGATACAAGAGACAAAGTTACAGTCCTACAATCACAAGTGGGAGGGGATGGGTGATAAGGAGCGATGAGAAGATTAACAGAAATAGTAGAGCACACTTTGTAAATAGTTGGACAGTGTTGAGGGAATTATTTGTTTAGCAGAGTGATGGCTTTCGGGAAAAAAACTGTTCTTGTGTCTAGTTGTTCTGGCGTCATTTTAAGGGAAGGAGTTGAAATAGTTTATGTCCAGGATGTGAGGGGTCTGTAATTTTTTTTTAATAAAGTTTTATTTGGGTTTTCACACATACAAAATACAAGTAAAACATCTTTTTTGAAAATAGCATGGTCCCGGGTTGAACTTCTTTATACAGACACAAAACTCAATTTCATGCTCCTTTTTGTATTCTATTCCATATCTTATACTATTTTACATTTTCTATATAGTTTTTCCCCTCTTTTGATTTTCTTGTTAAAAAAATCTAATGAAAAATTAAACATTGGAGGAATGCTCATAAATGAATTGGATATTCCTATTGTTTTATCATTTTAAAGGAACAAAGAGCTCAATTACCAATGAAGGACTGAATTATATTTTCATCAATTTTTGATCACCAAAATCACAAGTGAAATTATAAATGTAAGAGTTCTTTCTTTGGGACTTTTCCATATGAGAAAATACAGAAATTAAGAAGGCTGCTGACTGATGAAGAAAACCAAAAACCAAAATAAAAACACCCACCACACTTTCTGACAATGCAGAATAATATAATAACAGAAAAAAAACCATCACCAATTTTGTATTTTATTTTTAAACCATCCTGAAAATGAAATAGAAAACAGAAATCTCTTTCTCATTATGACCAGTGGGGGGGGGGGGGGGGGGGGCACGATGGACAGACAGACAGGACAATTCAAGAAACTGCAGGACAGACCTTAGCAAACTACAATAATGAACTTTTCAACTGTAAATAAACAACAAATAAAAGTCCATGTAAATAAAGAACCCAATTTCTTTTCTTATCTTCATAGTTCCAGTTTGTTCATCCTTATGTACCCAATAGTCCATCAACATACATTCTAACTTGTAAACAAATTTAATATCTGGAAATCAATTAAAAAGACTTATTCAGGTTTCAAAAGTATATTTTCTTCTATTTCCTGTTACATATTGGGCTGACAAAATAATATTTTAAGCTAAAGAAACAAGATATTAGCAGGACAGAGCGAGTATAAAACACAAATAAATTGTATTTTTTTTTCTTAACCTTCTGGCTTTGTTTCAGTCTGTGAATTAATTTGATCGTTACAAAAAAATGCCATAGAGGGAACGTAGGAGAACTAGACTGTGCTAGATAAGAAGAAGAAGAAGAAGAAGAAGAGAAAATGATTGTGCCCAAAAGGTCAGCTATAATAACATTCTTTGAAGTAAGTAAAACAAAACATGTCAAGTATTGTTAAGTGGGACAACTTTCGTGAAATACATTCAGCTTTATACTATAGGAATATAGCAGAGGGCATTTAGCCAGGGAGTCTTTTATTTACTATTAAGATGAAAAATGGCTTTCAACGTGTTTCCAAGCTGTTGCTTTGACCAAAGTATGTGCTGTTGTATTTCCCCTGAGCACCATTCCACATGAACAAAAAAATTTTGTAAGTTACATGATGTCCTCTACTTGAAATAATGGAAGTTAACAGAGAAGATATGACTCACACGGATGAAGAAGGATGAAGGCATTAGAAGATATTTCATGCTTTCTTTTGTCTGTCTGTCGGTGTTTGATAGATCATCAGTGGCATGGTTTTGCGGTCTTGGTTTGTTCTGCCTAATCATTGCTGCATTCCTCAGATGCTACATTGGATGTTGGCTGGAAGCCACTGTGACCATGAAAATCAATGCTTACAAAGAAATAAGGTGACTGCCTTTGCAAAAGGAATAAATAGAGAAGAAAATGGAATAACATGATGAATTTTAAACTAAGCTAAGAACACAACATGAAAGAGTAAAGGTCATTTCCTAATGTAACTTCAGAGTGTATTTTGGCTCCCAGCCAGTGAGAAGGACACAGAGACCCTATAATCAAGCAGCTTTAAATAACTTTTCCTCTATAGACCAAAGTGCCATTCCTTTTCTTGATGGGCAAATAAACACACAGTATAGGATAGTTTCTAGACCCAGATTATCACTTTGAAAATCTGACAGTGACATCTTAGTAGCAATGGTATCCTGCATGTACCTCCTAAAACATGGTGCAGTGGTTTCTATAGAAGTCATGCAGAATTTTTGGCAGGACAAATGTTAATATGAACTATGCAAAAGAAAAATTAAATCGACAATGAGAAACTGTTACATATCAGCCCTCAGCAGCTCAATAATATCAAAAATCATATTGCGGGTGAAAAAAAAATATTCTGTGATGAATCAGACATTATACCTGTTATCATAAATAAAATTCAGAATGAAGAGAAAGATCTTACTAACACACCAACCCAGTTTAGAGGAGAGGGGACAGATCTCAAATAAAGAAAGCAAACATAACATTTATTCCTGGATAAATGTTGAAGTCAACAGGGGGGAGAGAAAAGGACCAGCAGTTGGAAATGGTGGTTGCAAAAACAACAACAGCAACAACAACAACAACAACAACAACAACAACAACAACAACAACAACAACAACAACAACTGAGAGCCAGTTTCATGTAGTGGTAAACGCATCAAGTTAGAAACTAGGAGACTATGAATTCTAGTTCCACCTTGAGCACAAAGCCACTCGGGCTTGTCATTATCTTAAGTTGTTGGAACAGACAATAGCATACTACTTCTGAAAACATTGTCCAGAAAACTACAAGGACTTGTCCAGGCAGTTACCAGGAGTCAGTGCTGACTTGAAGGCATAAGGACAAAATAAAAAGAAATAAAAAGAAACATTCCAAATTTGTCATTTCTGCCTTTTTGTTGCCATCCAACATTTTTCACCCACCAACAAATTGTGTGTGTCCTGACACTTTCAAAGAATAAGCCAAAGAGGCCGGGGGGGGGGGAGGGGGGGCTGTAAATGAAGCTTAGAAAGAAATATTTATACTACCTAAATTTTCCTGGATTTTTTTTTTAAATGCTGTTTTTCACCGTAGGTTCATCCAAGTTTTTATTTTTATTCTATAAACAATTCTGGGAACATGCAGGTAAATATACACCATAACTTAGAGGTGGGATTCAATTTTTTTAACTGGTTCTGTGGGCATGGCTTAAATGGTGGGCATGGTTTGGTGGTCATGTGACTGGGCAGACATGGCTTGGTGGTCATGTTATTGGCTGGGTATGGCCAACACAATATCACTCACATCGAGGCATGCATTTCCTCACTGGCTTCTCATGACTGTAGGGATGCTGCAACAATTGTAAGTGTGAAAAAGGGTCATAAGTCACTTTTTTCAGTGCCATTGTAACTTTGAATGGTCACTCCACACAAGCAAAGTACCAGCAAAGGAGGGGAAAAAAACTCCAGACAAGTTCCTGAAACAGGAAGTCTAGTCCTGCCAAGAATTTAATAAGGGTTAATGGAGAGGCAGTTTCTGTAAGCAATACCAGAATGTTTCCTTCCTGCCTTCCTTACAGGATTAGGCCAGTAATTTCTTCAAACAACCGGTTCTCTGAACTGCTTAGAATGTTAACAACCGGTTCTAGCGAATAGATGCGAACTGGTAGAATCCCACCCCTGCATAACATGTTTTCTATCTCTGGGGATTGTTACAGTTGAAAGCATGGCAAGATACTGATGGAGGGGGCATCAAAGATCAAAGAAATGAACACAAATCTACGGTGTAATGAAGGTAACGATGCGTCCATGTTCCATATTTTGTGTGGCTTCTAAACATGGCCTGATATTTCTCAGCCATATTCAGTGCGTCAGTGGCTATTTCTCTTCCAAAACAGAATCCTTTGTTGTGTTTTAATTAATTTAAAAAGTTTAAAATTAATTTTTTATGGCCTTTGTGATAATCCCCCTAGATCAGGTTTTTATTTTTTGTCCATATTAATGGAGAACACATTCCCAGTAAGATTTAATTTCAAACTTTTCATAATTATGGCTAAAATTAAATCTTACTGTGAGCTGTATTACACATGAGAAGGAATGAAAGCTAGCCTAGGAGGATTATCAAGCAGGACCCTCATCTGATTTATTTTAAACTTTAGTAATTAATTAAAATCTTGGGATAGTGATCTTGTTTGGAGGTGAAAGGGTCCTCATTAACAAAAAGACCCAAAAAGTATTCACACTGTTTGGAGAGCTTGCTGAGATGTGAAGTACACTTTAAAAGACCTTTAAAAATCACACAAAAAGCAGAGCTGGTTATTAGTTTCTTTATCCCTAGCAGAAAAATGTAATATTATAATTAAGGTTTGTTGCATATACCTGCATATCTAGAATTTTGTTTTATTATGCACAACTCTCTTCCTGCTTCAACCTGAAGTTCCAAATGTTCTTGAAAAGGGAACATCCATAAGAACCTGTCATTAAATCTACTGAATTCCTTCTTTATCCATTATGCTTTGCTGTCCCCTATTCTGCCTTTGATAGATTATTTTATGGATAGTTCCAACACTTGCAGTCTAGCTATATTATTTCCCTTTGTATTTATCATTCAGCATAAAGAGAATAATAGCCATATTGTCCCATTGGTTAATCAGTTAAGTAGAAAGGACAGATTTATTTTTTTAGGACTTTGCCAATATAATCCTCTTTGTGTGTCTACATTTCTACAAAGTTCAGTGGGTATTTCTAGAGTAGACCAAAGTCTCATATCCTTGCACAATATTTCTGATATTGTATTTGCCATATTCTCTGATTTGCTGTTTTATTCTCCATCTGAACATTTCTGGTAAAACGGGTTTTGTTTGTTTCATTTGAATAAGAAGCTCAATATTCAGCTTAATATGACATGATATAGTGAGAGATCTATCATATGCAAAATATTGCTTGTCCATTTAAAAGAATTACAAGAACCATAATGTGGTTTGAATATCACTTTAGATGGAATGTGGTAGTAATTTTAGAATAGTAGAAACTCAAAGGAATCCAGCCACACAAGCAATCCAAATTATTACACAGAGAAGTCTTTTTGAGGATACCAAGAACCCATTGGAATAGGACTAAAGCATTCCATCATCACCATCACCATCATGTTATTGATTTTTACACAATCTTTTCTATCCCAGAGAACTCTCAAAGCACCCCAGAATTTCTCAGTGTGTCAGAGACTAAACTAGACCACATTATTTTGCCGCCTGAGATAGAACAATAAAGAGCATTCCCATGCTGCAACCCTTTAAATCAAGGTTTGTTTTTTGTTTTTTTTTAAGACATGGGGTGGGGACTCCACAAGATTACCATATCTGGAAATAAAAATGGAATATTGCATATAATAATTGCCTGAATTATAATCACTGAAAAATGTGTAACTATATACTGTATTAATCAAGGCTACCCAACACCATCCTTTGCTGATTCATGTGGTGCTTCTATATGAACCACAAAGATTTGTCTGCCAAATAAGAATATTCCATTTGTCTGCTATGTGCTGAAAGAGTGGTATAAGAGTGGATAAGACATGCATTTTTTTTTTTTTTTTTGCGATATAGCCCTCTTACTTACATTTTGGCAATGAGGAACAGGCCTAGGAAGTGACTGCTTCCTACAGTTTCAAATAAATGGCCAGGGACTGCTGTACATTTTTTAAGCATATGGCTCTGCTTTTCAAACTTTCATACAATTGACAACTATGTTCATTGGTGTTAAGTTTGAGCATGGGCGAGAAAGAATGGAGACAAGTTTCTGAACGGTGAACTTCAGCTCTTTATTTACATCGTGACTTGCTTCTTCTAACAGCAGTAAAAGCCACCTTATATAGGCAAACCTTGTAACGGTTAACCAATAACAAGCTAGGAACGCTAGCTTTTATAACCAATAAGAACTCTCTGTTAAGGGCCAATCGGATTCCCCGGAATGGGCCAATCCGGTCTGGCCGCTTAACAGCCAATCAGAAGTGCAGGGCCAGAACCCTGCACTTACTCCAAGCTCACACTTTATTAATCATATTGCATACACAACACCCCTTTCCCCTGGCTTCTTAGTTCAGGGTGCAGTTACATAGTCCCTTAAATAGGACGGTTGTCTTTTTAGTCTCTTTGATTTTCATTGTATCGGCTGGTTGCAATCCTGCTGAGATAGATCGTTGTCTGGCAGTGGGCTGCCTCTGGTTCAGAGTTCACTTCTACATCGTTGCCCACATTTTCCGCAATTCCCTGAGGTGCAAACATTTCTCCCTCTGGCTCCACTTCCTGAGTTTCTATTAAATCGTTGTTTCCTTCGAACGGGTTTCCAAGGGCTTCATCTTCTTCTGTACCTCCCCCCCCCCTCAGTTTGGTCATAGGGGAGTTGCGGACTAGCCGCTGCAAGCCGTGACCGTAATTGGTCGATATGCCGTTTCCAAAGTTTATCGTCAAGGCATTGCACGAGGTAGGATCTGGGGCCGGTTACATGTACTACTGTCGCTTCCACCCACAACGGGTCGCCCGATAGTTTTTTTGCATAAACCAGGTCTCCTACCTGGAAGGTGCAACAGTGGCCGCTGGATCCTAGTGGTTTCTCTGGTTCATAAGCAGGGTGCAACCGGTCAAGGTGGGAGCGGAGCTTTCGTCCCATTAGCAGTTCAGCAGGAGTTTTGTTGGTGACGCTATGTGGGATGATATGTTGCAAGAAGAGGATTTGGTTGACCTTGTTGTCAATGTTGTTGTAGTCTACCTTTTGCAAGGTTTTCTTCACAAATTGGACCATGCGTTCTGCTCGGCCATTGGTCGCAGGGTGCACAGGTGAGGTGAGCGCATGGCGGATGCCGCGGTCAGCGAGGTACTGCTCGAATGCTAGTGCAGTAAATTGTGCGCCGTTATCAGATACCAGGATGTCTGGTAATCTGTGGGTTGCAAAGAGTCTGTTTAAAATCTTGATGACCGCCTCGGAGGTCGTAGTCGTCATGCGATGAATTTCGAGCCAATTGGAGTAGGCATCGACGGTAAGCAGGAAGGTGTGGCCCTTGGTTGGCCCCGCGAAGTCCAGGTGAATTCGGGACCAGGGTCCACGTGGTGTCTCCCATTCAGTAGGCATGGCTTTTGGTGGGGCGTTGCTGACTTCTTGGCATTTGGGACAAGCTTTAACCCACTGTTCGATTTGCTTGTCAATGCCCGGCCACCATGCGTAGCTTCGTGCAAGGGCTTTCATTCGCACGATGCCGGGGTTGCCATCGTGCAAAGTTCTCAGCAGCACTTTTCGGAGCCGTTCTGGGATAACGATTCTATCGCCCCAGATGACACAGCCTTTCTGGGAGAAGAGCTCGGTCTGTCGAGACTTGAATGGTGTGAAGTCATCTGATAACTGGTCCAATGGCCATCCGTGTTCTACCCAGCCTAGGACTCGTGCTAGGGTGTGGTCGCGTTTGGTTTCTCTCGCGATATCTCGGGCGGTCAGTGGTGGCGAGTTGAGTGCCTCGATTTGCAACGTGGTTACTGTTGGTGCCGGATCGTAGAGAGTCTCTGGAAGCGGTGCTCGGCTTGATGCGTCGGCGTGGGGAATGGCTTTCCCCGGGCGGTATTGCTGCCGATAGTTATAAGCAGCTAAAAATTCTTTCCATCGGGTCATCCTAGGGGATAATATGTAGGGAGTTGGCTTATCTCCGGCTATTATCCCCAACAAATGCTTGTGGTCAGTCACAACAGTAAAAACCCTACCATACACGTATTCGTGAAATCTTTTCACAGCTGAGACAATTGCGAGGGCTTCTTTATCAATTTGTCCATTGTTCCGCTCCGTTTTTGAAAGAATCTTTGAAAAATATGCAACAGGGGCTTCGTTCCCATTAGGCAGTACATGGCTCAAAATGGCGCCCACCCCGAAAGGCGATGCATCACAGGTTATAACTAACGGCAAAGTCTCGTTATACTGCATCAGTACAGAGTCAGAAGTGAGCAGTTTTTTTACATTTCGGAACGCCTGTTCTTCACGGTAGCCCCATAACCAATTTGCTTTTTTATCTAACAATCGGTGTAACGGTTCAGCGACAGTTGCTTTGTGCGGTAAAAATGCATTATAAAACTTGATGAGGCCTAGGAATGCCTGGAGATCGGCCTTGTTTCGTGGCCTGGGAACGTTTTTGATCGCTTTTAATTTACTTTCGGTAGGGTGAATGCCCTGGCTATCAATCAGGTACCCTAAAAACTCAACACTGTCAGTACACAATTTACATTTGTTTTTTTTTAACCTTAAGACCGGCCTCTTGGAATTTTTTTAGGACTAATTTTAACCGGTCCTGTAAGATTTTTTTTGTAGGGGCTGCAATTAATACATCGTCAAAATAGGGGACCACGCCCTTAATCCCTTGCAATAACCTTTCCATAAGGCTCTGAAAAATCTCCGGGGCTACACTTGCTCCGAATTGCAGCCGGGTACATTTAAAGGCACCTCGGTCCGTCACAATAGTTTGGGCCTGTGCTGTTTTTTCATCTTCTGGTAATTGCTAATATGCCTGAGCTAAATCCAATTTAGCGAAAACTTTCCCGCCCCCCAGGGAATGAAGGAGGTGCTGCACCACCGGAACTGGATATGCGTTCTGCTGCAGGGCGTGGTTCAAAGTGGCCCGGTAGTCCCACAAATTCGGATTGACCCGTCTGGCTTAATGGGTGTTACAATAGGGGTTTCCCACGGAGAGTGATCGATGGGCTCCAACACCGCCTGAGCTATCAGTTTGTCGAGTTGTTCATCGATTTTAGATTTTAAGGCAAACAGAACTCGATGGGGCTTTAGGTGAATGGGAGCTATTTTTGGATCTTAGCTGAATGAGATCGGGGTCCCCTTGTACTCGCCTAAGCTGTCCGTGAAGACGTCCCTGAACTCATAGATAAGGTCTTCCTCCCAGTCATAGCCACCGACTCGGTTTACGCCGGCCACTTCAATGCCGAGTGGTGCAAACCATTGGAGGCCCAGTAGGCTAGGCCTATCTCTATCGATGACCGTTAAAGGTAAGTACGCTGTGTGCTTCTTGAAGGAGACTCGGACTCTATAGGACCTGACGACAGGAATTCGATTCCCCTGGTGGTCCTTGAGGATGAGGTGTTGGAAACGGAGATCTTGGCGTTGAATTGTGGGGATGAGTTGCTTGAGTGTCTTCCAAGACACCATCGAGAGGGACGATCCCAAGTCGACCTCCATGTGGCAAGGCTGGTTCTTGATGGCTACCGTGACTCGGATTTTCTTAGTGTCCAAGGCTGAGGCGTGACCGATAGTGATAGTATGGTGAGCCTCTTCTCTCTGCAAAGCTTGATTTCTGTAGGAGTGGTTTACTGGCTCTCGCCTTACAGGACGGTTTCCTGTCGATTGGAAATAGTTAGCCCCTTTTGAGGCCTGGCTGGGTCCTGGCAAGCTGCGGCAGACCCATCCAATGTGGCCTCTTTTCCCGCACTCATGGCAGAGTGTGTTGCAGAATTTGCATTCAGATCTGGCATGATTGGTTCCACAGCCAACGCAAGGGCGTAAGGACTTCGGGCAAGGGTCCCGGTCGGACCGCAGTCGATGGACCCCTTCTTCGTCGCTGTCTGACGATGAAGAGAAGTCCTCGTGGTGCATTGTCGCGAGCTGCCCTTCTGAACTAGGTTGGATTTTGCTGGCCGGTGGTGGTACCAGAGTGCAGTTTCGGCGTAGTTGTGCAGCCGACTTCCTGGTTGCTTCTGCTGCAGTAGCATCGGCAATGGCGTCAGCAAGGCTGATGTCACCTTTCGCCATCAGCTTGCTTTGGACGCCTGGTGCATCTAATCCCAGAACTATGCGATCTCTTAGTGCTTCTTCTAGATCGGTGAATCTGCAGAGGCCTCCCAAATTTCGGAGGTCTGCTATGAAGTCGGTCACGCTTTCTCCCTTTCGTGGCTTCTTTGATAAAACTCGTGGCGTCTCACGAGCGTAGGCACGGTCGGGACGTAGTGGTCTCGCAGGATAGGTTCGAGGTCGTCCCAATCCATGGCCTTCACTTCTCGGGGTTTGGCTAGTGCTTTAGCCATCTTAAATACGGTTGGACCGCAATGCGTTAGGAACACCGCCCGTTTCTTCCTGGCTGTGGCGTCCTTTAAGTTGTTCGTCTCTAGGAACATTTGGAAGCGATCCATGTAGGACTCCCAGTCCTCTTGTGTTGGATCGAACGGAGCGGGTGGTACGATGCCGCCGGACATGGTTCCGTTGTTGGCGTCGTCTGTCACATGCTCAGTGTTCTTCGAAGTTTCGTTGGTTCAGATGTCTCCACATCCCATCCTCATCGCCAGTGTTAAGTTTGAGCATGGGCGAGACAGAATGGAGACAAGTTTCTGAACCGTGAACTTCAGCTCTTTATTTACATCGTGACTTGCTTCTTCTAACAGCAGTAAAACCCGCCTTATATAGGCAAACCTTGTAACGTTTAACCAATAACAAGCTAGGAACGCTAGCTTTTATAACCAATAAGAACTCTCTGTTAAGGGCCAATCGGATTCCCCGGAACGGGCCAATCCAGTCCGGCCACTTAACAGCCAATCAGAAGTGCAGGGCCAGAACCCTGCACTTACTCCAAGCTCACACTTTATTAATCATATTGCATACACAACAATTGGCTTTTTAAAAAACTCTGAGATCCATTTTTAAAATAAATTTTGATGAATGTTTACATTGTTTAAACTAATAACATAGTATCTGGGAGGAGGAAGAGGAGGGAAAGAGGAAGGGGAAGGGGAAGAGGAAGAGGAAGGAGAAGGAGAAAGAGAAGGAGAAGGAGAAGGAGAAGGAAAAGGAAAAGGAGAAGGAGAAGGAGAAGGAGAAGGAGAAGGAGAAGGAGAAGGAGAAGGAGAAATAATTGAATATTTCTGGCATATATTTTATGAAGCCTTTTAGTCCTTTTTTACAACACAGGAAATACCAATTAACATATAATTTCGCAGAACAAAATATTATCCTATTTCAACCAGTACTCACTTTCTTGAAGTTTATTCAAGCATAAATAACCATTTAATGTAATTTAACTACACTGAAGTATCCATTACATTAATATCATATATCCATCAGGAAATTAGAGTTTTGTCTGTATGAATTTTGTATTACAAGAAACTCTTATGTTTGTTTTTTTTTTAATTTTGCACTTTATGGTGGGTAATTTAAGTTTGAAAGTGGCTCAGGCAGCTTCTGAGTTGCTTTCTTCTGCAGTGTATTATGACTAACAAATCGTCACTAATGTTAAAAGATCATGAAGACATAATTTATCAACCAGCCCCATATAGATAGTTTCCAGTGGAACATTAACGTTTCTAATTAAGGGATTAAGCAACAAAGGTTGAAAAAGCTTTAGATACCTCACATGTTTCGCATCCAGTTCTCTCAATGGTTATGGTCTGAAAGCTTGAAAATTTATGCACTGTGGATAGGTCAAACCGAAGCATCACTAAGCTGATAAGAAAAAAAAAAAATGAAACAAATTACACAACTATAGCTTTGTGGGACATCATTCTCCAGACTGCTTCATTTGTATTTCTGTTCTTATTTGTCATTAATAATAGCAATAGAACAGCACTTCAACTTATATAACGCTTCACAGTGCTTTACAACCCTCTCTAAGAGGTTTACAGAGTCAGTCTACTGCCCCCCAAAATCTGGGTCCTTATTTTACCCACCTCAGAAGGATGGAAGGCTGAGTCCACCTTGAGCCTGGTGGGATTCGATCTGCCAAATTGCAGACAGCAGAAGTAGTTTGCAGTAATGCACTCTAACCACTGTGCCCCCAAGGCTCATAATAATATATTTTCAGTCTGAGGAGTAAACTGGTATTCTGCTCTTTTTTTTAAGGGTATTATGAAGTGCTGCCATGACTTTATCAGATAGCCCACTGCCAGACTCCACTATATACTTTCCAATAGCAATATTAACATAACTAGAGGACCTGAAAGGTTTCCGCACTCCAATATGTTGCCTATATGTAAAGTCTCTTCTGTTATTTATTTATTTATTTGTTTATTTATTTATTTAGCTTATGGCATATCACATGTGGATTTGCAATATATATTAACATTTCCCCTAGATTAAAAATAAAAACCACAATAAAATATGAATGTTAAAAAGATCTATATTCACATACCAATGTCATCATAATTCTGTAAATCCCTACTCTACATATTTTGGCCTTGAATTAACTGTTGATAATGCCATTTTACAACCTTTTTTGAGGGAGAATATAATAATGCCACTTATTTATTTACATTATATTACAGAAGCATCAGTAAATGCATCATATAATAGCCAGATGCACAAAGAACTGCTCAAACTGGAATACACTGGAGCTAAGGATGGCCCCCATCTGCTGCATTATACCCATTCCACCACCTATTTTTTTCCACTTAGAGGCCCATTTCTCATTTTCCTACTGCTTGCTTCTTTTCTACTTGCCATTAACAAGGCTCCACCTTTTCATTATTTACTACGCTGTCTATAATGTCTACAAAATATGGAATGAACTTAAGTAAATGCTGTTTAACTGCTTGGGGACAAAGGTGAATATTGTCCCTTGGAAATATCAGTTGGATTTGCTACCTTCCTTCTAATGTTCCTGGTGATATCTCCAAAAACATTTCTGGGAACTGTGTTGGTGGCTGCAAGACATTCTGAAGCTTCTGGTGACCAACTCTCCTCAGTATCAGCTATACCCATGCAATTATGTCATGAAAAAACATGAAAAGCTGTGTTATATTGACTCAAATCAATGACCTATCTGCCTTAATATTGTTGATGTTGGAGGGAGGCACTTCCTATTTTTTCAAGCAGGATTTTCTAGCTTTCTCTGGAAATACTAGAAGATTAACCTGGCTTTTGCTGCATGCAAAGCAAATGTTTAACTACTGAGTTGTTGCAGTTCTATTAATTCCATTGCATAGCTTTTTATTGAACCAGTGAGATAATTCTACGTGATAAATAAGCCCAATTGGTTTCTTTGTATTCTTAATCCAGAAGAAAATCTGTCCACATTTGTTAAGTGGTACATGAAACAACTGAGAAATAAAAGAGGAGAGGACACTCGCCCATTTCTGGAGGAAGACAACTGTGTTTCTATGACTTAGTCCTATGTATTCTTAAACAGTCTAGATTTCTATCTTCCAGTTGGGTTTGACTGTTGGTGTAATTTCCATTCAGAAAGAATGAAGAGACTGCTACTTTGTAGCAATCAAATAATTATGACTTCCTTTCAGAATGCCTTTGCCTACTGAATTGCAGATAGTCAATTTGTGGGTGGGTGACTGACTAGTAAGCGCACATACCTTGTAGACTTTTCCTCACCAGCCAGCCAGGGTTTGACTTATGGAATGAGTGCATATTTCACCCATATATATTTTAACCAAAGTCTTCAAGAGCATTGATTATTCTAGAAACACCATCTGAACGTGGGTTCTAACTCCCTTATCTTTGCCGCCTTTAAACTGGCAAAGGAAAGCAAGGAGAAAAGAGACAAGCTATCCTCCACATTATGGTAGCAACTCATAAAGCATTCCTAGGCTGCTATCGAGTTGCCATCGGCAGGAGGGGGGAGAGCGGGTGCAGCAGCATGGCAGCCACAGTCAGAGGCACATTCCACACATGCCTTTCTCAAGGCTGTATCCCAGAGGTGTGATCTCTACAGCCTGCGAAGGTGCTCCATTGGAGAATGTGATTTATGACACACCCTGGGGGAAGGGGGGAAACAAGGTCATAGTTGAGCCGTAAATTACATGGGGCAGAGCTGACTTCACCTGGGTACATGCCAACATGTTGCTCCTAATAAGTAGCTGTATTTATTTTGAAAATTGGGTGGAGGCTCATGGTTTAATTAGGGCAGGGGTGTCCAACCTTGGCAACTTTAAGACTTGTGGACTTCAACTCCCAGAATTCTGGGAGTTGAAGTCCACAAGTCTTAAAGTTGCCAAGGTTGGACACCCCTGAATTAGGGCATTCATTGGAACCCTGACATGTGGTTTATTCAGGTATCACAGTGTCAGGGAATTTAGACGGAAGAAAGGGATAGCAAGCTCTACTGGGCACATGAGAAACAATAGTCTATCTTGCCAGTGTGATACCATATGATCACTAGGCATCAATTTTTGACTCAGGGGGCAGAACATTTCCCCCCCTCCCAATGTGTGAGAGTCAAAATCACCCTATAGCAGATGCTACAGATCTGGTCCCTCTTCTCCCATAATCACCAACCATAACTGCTCACTTGGAAAGAAAAAGGACCACTTTAACATACTTCATCCTATCTCCCAAGTCTTGAAGGAAATGTAACATGCATCTGGCTGAGCATGAGTCTTTTGTTAAGGACCATCTTGCAGTAAAAGTAGCAAAATGTGCATATTTTATTCAGATATTGGCTTTCTATCCCTAAGGTAACTTATATACAATGGATATGTTCCTGTTGCATGTGCGGATAGAAATTTAGGGTGATTAGATCCTAATGGGGTGATTGTGGTAAAATCCTGCTGAGTTAACTGAAAAGTGTTTGAGTTTTTTAATACTGAGGAAATGCAGCCGTGACATCATGCTGCCTCCTATGTTTTGGATCCATGTCCCCTCTGGCTGATCAATGCTTCCTGGGAGGTGACATGTAGTTGGATCCATGCAGTGGTACGTGCAGTTCCTGCCCTGAAAGAAGCCGCAGTTTGCATTGTGCCTGAAATTTCTCTCCCAGGACCAATAACTTGGAAGAGTCCAATGCCAACCCCATGATGAAATTAGCTAGAAAAGCTGCTGCTGGATAGCTGATACATTAGCACTATCATTAGCCTCTCCCTACTTTAGTCATAGCCTCTTGCAACTCTTGTAACATCTCACCTTTGAAACAGGGCATCAAGTCAAGGTATCACATATGGTCACATATATATTGTTGAAACCAAGCTACACTAACACCTGCACATATTATGTGTTACTCCACAATTAGGTTGCACAGAGACAAGATTTTATCACCTTGGATTTGGCAGTGAACAACAACCTGAAAAACTTTCAGTTGTTTCTACCCATCTCACCCTACAAGAGAATGACTCATTCTGAGGATTACCTTTGCTTGCTTCCAAATAGTGTATAACACTTTGTTGCATTCCCAGACCATAGTAGAGGTTAGAATGTCACTGATTCATTTCAGTTGTTTCTCCTTATTCAGTTCTTATTTTTAGTGCACAGCATTTGTGGGGGGGAAAGCAAAGTCCCACATAGTATTAGCAGATTTCAGTACAAAATCACTTTTCTTAGGGGCATTGTTTAGCCATTCCGTTCACATAAACAGGATGGGAACTATAGAGTCAATGAGAAAAGGGTACACATTAAGCTTCTTTTTACTGACAGGTTCAGTGGAGAATTAAAAAAAACCTGTCATATTGTTGAGATGTATTCCCTGGCTGTGCCTTTTTGGCAGAAGGATCTAATTAGAGGCGTCCAAAACTGTTTTTTCTGCAAGTCTTTTCAATATTTTCATTCTCTTTATTTGTCCAGCAGGCTTTCTTCTTATTAAAATTTGCCTTTTGGAGAAAATAAATATATAGGTCATATTTCTGTTTAGAAGTTCAAAAGTGTCATTTTTTCCAGAGGAAGGTGGCACCAAAGGATTGCTGTTGGATGAGTAATTTACTCAATTCTAAACAGGAATGAGCACATGAATCCCACTCCTCACCCATGAAAATCTCTGTAAGGGTTAAGTCCAATAATATTCATACTTTTTTTTTGCCAAGAGGTACATCGTTTGTCACATCTGTCATTAAAGTGATGGATGGTTTTATTATCTTAGTTAAATATTGTCTTTCAATTGTGGGTTTATTATGAAAGAAACTCGTCTTCCTCAAGCAACTTTTCAACTGTTTTTTTCTTGACATCAATTTCACCTCATACACTATTCAGTTTACAACTTCTAACACCCATTCACAGGAGTTTTAAAAGTCTCCACAAAAAAGGGAAGAGTCATGATATAAACTCATTAAATATGCCTTGAACATGTGCAGCTATAAGATTTTGTACATTCTCTGAACAGTAGGTGCACATGCAGAAGTCTTATTACAGTTAATGAACAGAATAATATAGAATTTTGTAATAAGATTTGCACAGTAACACCCATTTCTATAAATCTAAGAAAAATGTCTTTAAAGCTCTCTCTCTCTGTCTAAGCAGTTTACAGAGTCAGTACATGCCACTCCATACAATCTGGGTCTTCATTTTACTGATCTCAGAAGGATGGAAGGCTGAGTCAACCTTGAGCCAATGAAGATCGAACTACCAAACTGCTGGCAGCCAGCAATCAGCAGAATTAGCCTGCAGTACTGCATTCTAACCACTGCACCATCACGGTCCATAGTAACACTTTCTAACATTACTTTTGGGCTTCCCTCTTCTTAGTTGGAGTTTCTGCCCCTGTGTTTTTGATTTTTGCTTAATATTGAACATTTAAAGGTTTCAAAGGTTATTTTCCTCCGCTCTGATTCTAATGTGTGGTTAGGAAGGGAAAAACTTCATCATCTTTGTCACTTGAGAAGTTGGTTATATTCTTTATTTTTGGTGGGTCTTGTCTGGGGAAGATTTTAAAAAATGAGGGGAAGTACTGCTTCTCCTCTTGGTGCACAATGAGCACCAGATGGAAAGCACAGTTATTGCATTGTTTCTTGTCAATATTTGTTTTACAGAAAGGTTGTGGCTCGATATGTATATTTGTAGAAGTTTATATCAAAACTCCTAGAAGCAAATGGATTATTCTAGCACTATAAACATGTCTAAGCAAGGTTGACTTAGACTCGCTTTCTTTTCAATTTGCCTTGTTGTGTTTTGCTCTCTGGTGACATATTGCTTAAGATTTTCCTCTCTTTATTGCAGTTCAGGAAATTAGCCACCATGCTACAACTTTATGATTAACTAAACAACTGTAAAGAACATATAGTAACTAGTAATGACCCCTTACCTAAATAAGAATAGCTTATTTCTGCTCGCTTAATAAATACACATAACTAGTAAAGGTCTCTAGTAAGTTTTAAATGGATGGCCGAGAAACTGATTTTCGAAATGCTGTTTTACAACAACGGTGCCCCATATCAACTGCCATGCTTATGAGATGTTTGCGTTGTTCCTCAGCCACAAAGATAATGAAAGTGTCTGTCTGCAGAATTTAAACAGAGAGATGGTTTCAGTTTATATAACCCATCTGTGCCTCAGGTTAGGACCAAAATCAACAAGCGGAAGAGGCACTGCAGCTAAACAAGGTGGGTTTTGAACAGGAATAAAGGAAGAGTTGTAACTAACCTTTCACTCTTACTGGAAATTGTGACAGCTATAATGTAAGGAAGCAATGCATACATGGAAATGTTGATGAATGAGGTTATGAAAAACAGGTGGGCCTTGACTTATGGCTCTTCATTAGTGACTGTTCAAAATTACAATGACACATGACCAATTGAAAAAAGGGTACTGAAAAAAGCGACTTACGAGCGGAGGTGGGATTCAAATTTTTAAACAACCAATTCTGTGTGCATGGCTAGGTGGATGTGGCTAGGTGAGTGTGACCATGTGATTGGGTGAGCGTGGCTTCTTCTTTTCTTTTCTTTTTTGCAGCAAACCCTCCCCCCCACGCCATTTTTTTTTTTTTTGCCTCCTGGGCCTCAGGGATGCCTCCTGTTTTTTTGCTGCTCCCAGAAGGCTTCCCTGAGGCCCAGGAAGGCAATAAATGGAGCCTGGTGGGGCTATGCAGCTCCCCCACACACTCCGTTTTTGGGCCTCCTAGGCCTCAGGGAACCCTGCTGGGTGAAGCAGTAAGACAGCAGTGGGATCCCAGCACAGCTGATCATTGATACAACTGATCATCGGGGAGGGGGAAGAAATATCTTAAGACTGGGAGGGGAAGTATGCAGTCAGCAATGTCAGGCATGCACACGGTGTCATGCATCATGATAAGGATTGACTGGGCAGGGAGGGAGGGCACTGGAGAGTGATGGGGTCAGCCAGGGGCATGATTTGCTGGTTCTCCGAACTTCACAGAATCATAACAACCAGGTCTATAGAACTGGTCTGAACTGATAGAATCCGACCTCTGCTTGTGAGTGTTTTTCACACTTAACAACTCTCGCAGCATCCCCATGGCCATGTGATCAAAATTCAGATGCTTGGTAACTGGTTCATAACTATGACAGTTGCAGTGTCCCTGGCTCATGCGATCACCTTTTGTGAACTTCTGACAAGCAAAGTCAATGATGAAACAGATTAAAACCATGCATTATTAATAATTTAATAACTACAATCATTCCCTTAACAACCATGGCAAGAAATATCATAAAATAGGGGGAGAACTCATTTAACAACTTAGCAACTGAAAGCTTGGGCTCAATTGTAGTTGTAAGTATACCTGTAGTCATAGTTCAAATTATTAGAAGAAATATATTACATGTAATAAAGAATGATAATATAACAGAATAACAGTTGGAAGGGACTCTTCTAGTCCAACTGCTGCTCAGGAAACCTCCTGCTCAGGAAACATGCTGTCCCACTGCTCAGGAAACCCTACACCTTTTCAGAAAAATGGTAGTCCAGTCTCTTCTTTAAAATTTCCCATGTTGGAGCATTCACAACTTCTGGAGGCAAGTTGTTCCACTGATTAATTGTTCTAATTGCCAGGAAATTTCTCCTTATTTCTAGGATTTCCATCTATTGTTTCTTGCCCTGCCTTCAGGTGCTTTGGAAAATGGGTTGACCCCCCCTCTTCTTTGTGGAAGCCCTTCAAATATTGGAACATTGCTACCATGTCACCCTAGTCCGTCTTTTCATTAAATTAGACATACCCAATTCCAGAAATATGTTTTAGCCTCCAATCCCCTAATCATCTTTGTTGTTCTTCTCTGTACTTTCTAAACATCTTTTTTACATCATGGCAATCAAAACTGGATCCAGTATTCCAAGTATGGTCTTACCAAGGCATTATATAGTGTTATTAGCATTTTATGTGTTAATGCAGCCTAGAACTGTGTTGGCTTTTTTGGCAGCTGCATACTGCTGGCTCATATTTAAGTGATTGTCCACTAGGACTCCAAGATCCCTCTCATAGTTACTACAATTGAGCCAGTACCACCTATACTATACCTGTGCATTTGGTTTTTCTTGCCTAAATGTAGAACCTTACTTTTTTCACCATTGAATTTCATTTTGTTAGATAGTGCCCAATATTCAAATCTGTCAAGATCCTTCTATATCTTAACTTATCTTCTGGAGTGTTGGTTATTCCTGCCACCTTGGTGTCACCTGCAAATTTGATGAGTTCCCCTTCTGCCCCCCTAATCCAAATCATTGATGAAGATGAGGAACTGCATCTACACTGAGCTCCATTAAAATATTGTAAAACTGGTTAAAAAAATTGCACAAGTTTACATTTTTGTTTGACTCCCTGTGTGTAATCTTGTACTAGGCATTATTCTCTTAAAACTACGTAGAATTAGATGCTATTGTGTTTCCATGGGTTGCTTTTTGTACATATTTCTGATTTTAAAAACTATAGGGAAATTAGCTGAACTGTAAATCAGTCCCGTAGACAATAAAATAGATTGTATCAGAGTTGGGTATATTCCTAATGATGACATGTATGTCTAGGGTTATATTCAATCATGTCTTTATTGCATAACATTATAGAAAAAGAAAAGACAGGGAAAAGATAACAGAACTTCTTATTCTCTGGGCATAAAAGCTATCCCATTACAGCCAAAATTGTGTTTTCCTGTAAAAGGCAAGCTCCTAAAATTAGATAATAAAAGTAATAAGCTGCATTTATAAATGGGCTAAAAGACTCTCAGTAAAACATGTCTTTCCCCCCTTTTTAGTGATTCTTATAAGCATTAATAGAGTTGCAAAGTAAAACACACAAAGAGGCCATCATCTCTCAGTGTATTAAAATATTAAATATATTCTCATCTGGTTTTCTGCTACTCAGTTTCTTGTTCAGATGACTTATGTCAGAAACAGTTTCTGAAATTATATATCTGCAGGCATTGGTCATCTAGCACTTACTGGGGTTCAAAAAATGATATAGGAGAAAAATGTAATCTCTATATTATTTTGTTCTATTGCAATTGCTTTTTTGTGTGTGACAAACGAAAGCCATGAGCATTCCCTTCCAAATAAAACAATGTTTTTGTACCTCTTTTTCCAAATAAAATACTAGGGAAGCAATCTGAATTCATATATTTGCTCACAACAACATTGTCTTATAACAGTGTCACTAGGTAAAGAATTGAGAAAAATTAAAGGAAGGTAAGAAGCAAGCTGGATGTAGATTTTGAGAAATATGAAGTCATGCTTAAATTTTGAAAGGAAGTGAAACCCCATTTCTAATATTAAATAATATTCTAAGCTCCTTTCTTGTCAATCCATAGACATCTATATTTCTGCTTTTGCAATCCTGAAAACTGAAAAGGCAGAATTTAGTCAAGCACAGGCTCCCACTTGCACCCCACTTCTGCACAAAGAAACTTTAGTAACATCTTTTTTTCCTGCTGTGACCCCATGAAATTGCTTTTCTCTAAACCCTATTCCTGATGGGTTAGTCTAAAACCAATAGAGAATAGCCCCAGGGTGAGTAAAATCGGTTATTCTTTGCCTCTCCTTATATCAATGTTGAACTCAGTTGACCTCTAGGAAGTATAAATAGAAAGGGAATTTTTGGGTTTCAGGCTGATATAGTCACATCATCTCTTCTCCTCAGTCCATGGTAAGCCTTTTGTTCCACCACACTACTGTTTTGTCCTTAAAAAACTAAGCATCCATCAACTGGGATGCCACCAGATGTAATATTCAGCAAGTTGACTTGGAGAAGGTGTTATGTTCATTTGTAAATGAAAGTTATGGGTTATCGTTAGGCTTTTTCCATTTTTGTGATCATTGGTTTTGTGCATACTACACCCATTTTATTTGAGTTTATCTCTGTTTATTTACTTTTGGTAGGCATCACATTCATGCAGCTGAAAGGTGAGGGGAATTCCTTGACTCAACTGTCCCTAGAAATATTTAATAGAATATTTGTGTTTAATATTTCCAAGGACAAAAGGTGGGGGAAACTCCCAGATCAATGTTTTGCTATTGCTAGTCTTGCTGTAAAAGAATAACAGTGAAATTATGGGGCTCAAGAAAAGCTTTAATTTCCCCTTGTAGTTTTTTTTTTTTTTTAAATGTTTTGTTTGTGCTTTATTAAATTTAGGAGGGATGTTATTTACTTTTTATGAAAAAAGAAAGAAAGAACAAGACAAAACAGACAGAAAAATGAAATCACAAATAAATATATAACATACGAAAACAAATAAGCGTTGATCCTAATTTTTAAATAAATCATTTAAACGTTGAACCCATGGCATGATATTCATCATTCTTTCCCCTGCATCAGTAAAGTGCCAGATTGCAAATGGAAAGTGAATCTATAATCCACATCTATTAATCTGAATTAAGCCTATCTTCCCAATATCAAATAATTAGCTTTTTTTTTTTTTTTTTTACTGAATGCCATGCACTAGATATTCAACATTTTTCATATCATGGTAAATTCCAAGTTTCATTTTTATTGATTTGTCATAACAACCATTTTTATTGCTTATATCTTACAGCAATATTTATTGTCATATCACATTAAGAGTTTTGGGAGGAAGCATTCCATCCTCCATGTTACATTTTGTGTAGTAAGATAGGTAAGGAATCCCTTTAAAAAAAAACATTAATAACTGTATCATTCATGATACTATTATTATTAAATCATTAATTATACTACATTTTAAAATGCTGACTGATTCACTAGTATAAGTTATTGCCCTTGTTTCTGAATCCTTGAACATAGCTTATATCTATCTTGATAATTACTCTTGTCTGATTATAACATTTTGATATAAGTTTACGTGTAACCAAGGCACAGCCCAGTACTAGTGATTTTGCAAAGGCTGCTTCAAGGATATATGAAAATAGAGGCAGTGATAAAAGCAAGCAGTTAAACCAGGAGTCCCCAACCCGAGGTCCATAGACTGGCATCCGGCTGCGTCATGCCAGAAACCAAGCCACACAAACAAGCAAAGCTCTATCCATGGGATTCAGGTAGCACATGAAACCACACTCCCTCCTGTCTGTAGAAAAAAACCTCTCTCCACAGAACTGGTCCCTGATGCCCCAAAGGTTGTGGAGGTGCTAAGTTAAATTATTACATACAAAGGGTATTAAACACCAGATCCTAATTTAATATTACATGTAGTTCCTGACTGTGAAATCCAAACCTGGTAAATTTAACAACAATTTGCCAGGGAAACCCATTATTAACTTTGCCTAATTCTCGCTGCCATTCTCATAGAGAAGTCTGAGTATAGTTTGACCTTTCTTAGATCTTAATCATAAATGGTCTGATAATTAAGCCAATATGACAGGCATGGAATCCCAAATGGCTCCAAATGGCTTTTATTTAATAACAGCATAGCAGAGTTGGATATTTTCTTATCCAACCCCGGCTCAAGCAGGAGACCATCCAAGACAAATGGCTGCCCAATGTCTTCTTAAAAAGCTCCAGTGAGGGAGCACCCACAACTTCTGAAGGAATGGCATTCCACTGATTAATTGTTCTCACTGTCAGGAACTTTCACCTTAGCTCTAGGCTGAGGATCTGTCTTTGATAAATTTCCATCCTTTACTTGTTGTCCAGCATTCAGGTGCTTTGGAGAACAGATTGTCCCCCTTTTCTATATGGCAGCTCCTCAAACATTAGAAAATGGCTGTCATGTCACCCTTAGTCTTTCTCTTGGTTTGATTAGACATCCCCGATTCCTACAATTGTTCATCATATGTTTAAATAAGGGGTCGCCAACCTTTTGGACCTCAGGGACTACCAAATGCATAATTTTAAATCCTAGGGACCACTAACTGGTTCTGTGGGCATGGCCTAATTTGTGGGTGTGGCTTGGTAGTCATGTGACTGGCTGAACATGGCCTGTATGTAAATATTATAAATATTTATATAAATATTGAATTTTTTATTTAAAAAAGAGCAACTTTTATCCAAAGTCAGGCAAAGCAGATAGGCAAATTGAGTTGCTCACAGAATCACAGATTCATTCAGAGATCTATCTATCTGCCATCAATTAGTTCAGTCTGTCACATAAAATTTGCTTGCAAACAAACTCATAAAATTTGCTTGCAAGCAAACTCACAAAATTAACTCACAACATACCATATGTGTAAATATTGATTTTTTTATAAAAAAGAGCAACTTTTACCAAAAATCAGACAAAGCAGGCAGGCAGATTGAATTACTCACAGAATCATTCAGTAATCTATCTGCCATCGGCTACCTGAGTCTGTCACATAAAATTTGCTTGCTGTGAGTCTGCACTGAATAATAGAACTTTCAGTCCTGTGCTTAAAAGCAGAGCTGAAGACTAGCTAGAAAGCAAGAAAGACTAGCTAGAAAGCAAGAAATCCAATCATTTCCTGCTTCCTAGTTAATCTAAATCTCCCAGCACAGCAGAACAGCTTATGGTTGGAAAAAGGAAAAATAGCATCTTAGCAGGCAAGTTTGCCAGGTGGGCGGGGTGAGTGGGCGGGGTGAGTTCCCATGGGCCATGTGGGTGACACAGCCTTGTGTTTCTGCTTTGAGGGCTGCTCTGGGGGTGACATTTCTCTGTGGACCACCAAAATTTTCTCATGGAACACCAGTGGTTCGCGGCCCACTGGTTGGTGACCACTGTTTTAGATGGTCAACTAGTAAGTGGAGTGGGCCTTTTATTTAGGTTCATTTTATTTAAGCCAAACGAGAGGGGAAAAGACAGTCTTAATGTTGCCCTTATCATGGATTTGAAGTATTTATACAAAAAGAAGGAAGCTATTTCTGAAAGAAAAGGAAAAAGGACATTATAAGACCACTCTAAAATCTCTTTTGGATTAAGTCCACTGGATTCCAAGGGAACTTATTACCAAACAAATGTGCTAAAGATAACGACCTTTCTGTTTGCAAGGATTTCTAGCATGGCCCTTCTTTTTTAGCAAATTACAGTCTGTGTCTAGGCTTAGTGTTAAATCCAAATCTCTTCCATTTTCTCTGCAGAAGGAAGAAATTGGCAGCAGAGTCTAGGAACGCTGACAAGAAACAAAGTGAAGCAGAAGTCTCTCAACTTGAAAAGCTTCAGTCCTCAAAAATCATCTTCAAAGAAGAATAACATGTAAAAACATTACACTCATTGTCACTATTAGTAATGTTATTGGAAATATTATTTTTACTATTCTGTATCAGGTTTTTTTTTCCTGTTCACTCAATAATTGCTGTAACATCAACCCTCCTGGTTCTATCATTATTTGGGGGAGTGTAACCAAAACATAAAATGACTTCTATAACACAGCTTCTGGGGATAAACAATCCTTAATTTTTATGATTTACTTGCTTAAAAACACAAAGTATTTTTCTTCACAGGGTTTTTAAATTCAAGATGGGGTAGGTTTAAATTCAAGATTGGGGTAGGCAAAACCTTGTGGAAAAACACATATTTGCTGTTTAATCATCAGGGCTGTGCCAAATATTCCTAATATCTATATTAGCTTTGAATTTAATTTACCTGATACTAAAATGTTATATTATATGACAGAAGATTAGCACTTTTATTCTTAAAGTGAGAAAGTCCAATGTCATTTAATATGATTAGCTCTGGGGATAATGCATGATTCCACTGATGATCTCATAATATTATACCTTATGTGATGGAGCTGTCAGTATCAATAAATTTAATATTATGAACTCCAATGGAGCCAACGAAAATGCTGGGGAAAGGAAATGGTGGGGATGGGAAGGGAAGTCTCTTTAAAATAAAGGGGAAATTATCATATTCACAATCATTAATAAATTGACATAGACAAGATGCATGTTTTTTTTAAAAAAACTCACAAACTATGAAGGAACTAGTTTTGGCTCAGGTTTATTTTCTCTAAGATTCAGCTAAATTTAGATGAAGTTTAGATGAAGCAGAAGAGTGAAAGTAATGCAAACAAACCTGTGTATTTTAGGGATGTATCAATTTTGATAGTATCTCATATGAACAATTGCCAGCTCATTTCACAATTTTGTGTGTGTGTGTGTGATTTTCATGTAAGCACAGTGAATCAGCCATCACCCCAAGTTTTGTCATATTTATGCCATGTTAATAATCCTCATATCCAGAGCTGGTTACAGTTAGCCAATTGGATATAATCTTAATGCGTCTGTCATTGAGACAATGAGAACTTAAAGCTTCTAAGGTTATACGAAAATATCTCATAAAATTGATAGAGCCCAAAGATAGAGTCATTTATAACACAGTGTCTTAACAGTTTTAAACAAGAACAAAGAATGTACCTCTTACCTTCATTTCCAGTTTGAAAACAGGCCAGCCATTTCTGGTTCCTGGAGACTTCTTTGGATGTTTTCCAAAGCAATAATTTTGTGGGATGGAGGAAGGGTAGGGGAGATTCACAAGTGGAATAGTTCTACATTAACTGTTACTGTTTGCCAACAGGGAGTCCAAAATACATAGCATAGTACAACTCAAAGAACTAGTGCAATATCAGAAGATATAGAGAGACCTGGCCCATACAATTGTAAAGAGTTGGACACGATTGAATGGATAACATCATCACCATTAAAAAAAAAAAAAAAAAACCTAGAGGTATTGTGCAAATTTTGAGAAAGTTACTCCTACCAAGAACTCTGATAAACTTAGGAAGCAACCTATCACTGTATAGTATAGACGAAATGGCATGCATGGATTCCATATGAACTTCAACGTGCTTCCTTTTTCTTCTGTGATAATTGTCTTAATGCCCGTTTTAATCAGTATTAACTACTAGCAATAACATGCTTTTAATTATGTTTTAAATGACTCCTTTATTGGGCTGTTTTGGGAAGCAAATTAGTCAAAAAGAGCTGTTAATCAAAAATGTGTTACTGGCACAAAATAAATGTTCATTTAAGGAGCCATTTGAAATAAACCTGGCTCATTGACTCTGACAACCTACAAGGACACTGAGGTCTCCTGAGGATAGTTCTTCCAGTAGTCTCCAAGATACGCCTTGCTGCTCAGGACTTATAAGTAGAAGCATTAAGCAGTTTAGGTCATTCATCAGCTAACTTTTACTACTGTACTCAAGAAAATGAGCCTCCCAGGAATGTCACAGCAGATCTATTCCTTCATTAGCTAAGTAATATTAAGAGAAACGTTCCTGTCATTGTGAATGGAGAAATCTATCGCAGCGCATTTTACTCGTGCCTCCTTTGTCTTCAGGCTGCCTTTTGAAATCCAAAGATATTTAGCCTGAAAACACCAACTTCACTTTCTACAAATGTTATTCAGGTAGGTTTTTTTCCCCTTTTTGTTGGCCGATAGCCCTGCCAGAAAATACAAGAGAACCAGATAAGCTGTTAAAAAACAAACAAACCTAGAATGCAATATGATCAGAACCGGCCTGGAAAAAGAAGGACCTAGGAGGGGAATTATCAAATTTCATCATTTCACTCTTTTTAAATAACTCTAGGCCACAAAAGTAACAGATTCCTGGGCATAGCATAGCAGATCATGCTGATATTCGTGATTCATACGAATATCATTGATATATACTGGTATCAGTCAAGGGCATTGCGCTGAAGGAAGCACATCACAGATTTCATAGAAACCTTTTCCAACTAGCTGGATTTTTCAGAATCAGTCTGAACTCCATACAGGTTTAGTGTCGGAAGAAGAAGGTTTTGCATTATGCTATTGTTTTATTCAGATACTTTGTTTCATAGATTATTTAAGCATTATCAATTATGTGTATGGCACATAAAACTAGAGATTCCTTTGCTATTCCTCTACACCATTTCCCAATTTATAAGAATTTGTTCTTACATTTTTCCAGTATGGAGTGGACTGGTATTTCATGGTGAAATATACCCATAACATTAAAAAAAAGTGGTTCAATCAGTACTTAATCCAACATTTTTTTTGGAGGGAGTGGATTTCAAGGTGTTTTGGCTAGAGAATATTGAAATTGAGAGGTTTCAATATCTCTTCTGTCCTGTTTAGACATTGCTTGGTAAGATTGAAATTTAAGTGGAACAATTAACATTATCTGCTTGTTTGTGGTGATAAAATGCTTGATTTCCCGATAGCTCACAGAGCATATCTTAGGTCTAAAGAGAGACAGTATCATGACTATGACTGAAAATTGGGGAAGAGTTCCTAGATCATTTCATACCTCTTCTTCATTCTTTTCAAACCACATTTATCTTGTCATATTAAAAGGAAGAGCTTGTGTGGCTTGTGGAAGTTGAAGTGAATTGCCATTGGGTAAAAGTATCCAAGGATTTAGAAGAAGTATCATTAATATGAGCAGTTCCACCATCTCTCTTCTCCATCAGATCCAGGTGTGCCTTTAGGCAATCTAAGCAGAGCTGACAAAGATGCCCAAAGGATAAGATGATGATAACATGAGATGATGATAAGATAAGACGATGATAAGATAAAATAACTTTTATTGGCATTTATTTTTACTGGGAGCATTGGCACACATTAAAAATGAAATTCTGTTGCCTGCTCTCAAGAGAAAGTACATATCTACCCAAGCACATACATAACACACATATATACATGCTATATACATACATAAATATATACCAATGAGACAATTGTTCGTTATAGGAATTGATCTGTTGAGATGTTAAGATTTGCAACTCAAAAGTGATATGATATTGACCATGAAACATAGTTACCTGTTTCTGGTAGATCTGCAATTCTCTCTCCTGGAAAATGAGATTTTTAGTATACTAAACTTTTATATCTTTATCGCATCCAGCCAAAACCACTGCAATTCATTTTATCTGGGTCTGCCTTTGTGGACACCTTAGAAACTTTGATTTGCAAGACATGCAAGGTAAAGTCTCCCTGAAATTGAATTCTTGTCACTACAGATTCTAGGCAATAGTTTGCCACCTTTTTCCAGGATCTTTTTAAATGTCTTAGTCTAGTTTCACTTAAATACTAATCCAGATTGATTCTATTTATCCATCTTTATAATCAGATTAGACAGACTAAGTGCTTTACCTGCTGTGTTTAAAAAGAAAACCTATTATTTAATATTGGCAGTAGGCAACAAGTCTCACTGGTGCTAAGTAGTTAAATAACTTCAGTGTCTACCAGTTTGCTTCTGAAAAAATGAATCTTAAAAGTGTTTGGATCTGATACTGAAGAACTCTTACAAATTTGTCTGACAATCCTATCCAAAATGCCATATCACTCTGAAGCTGATCATCTGGTTAACTAAGGTTGATGTTATTTTATTGATGGTTTCTCGAAGAAAATACCCTGTCTTCTTTGATGGCTCTCAGAATTCAACTGAAGACATTGAAATCTTCATATAATTTAATTTCTTGATTCAGCTTTGTCTTCTGATCAGAAGCTGCTCTTCTAAACAGCATTCTTTACTTTTGCCTTAATTTAATTTAACTACATTTGTTGTACTATTCATTTCTAATTCATGTTCTGAACTATCTTGGAAACCACAGCTGAAAGGTGGGATATAAATATTTTAATCATCAATGCATAAGCATAAATGTATAATTGCACAGACAAAGTAAACTGGTGGTGCCCAGCAATTCAAGAGAAGCATCTCCTAAGTATACATATAATAACATAAAAAAGGTAAATAACATTTTTTACATTGTTGCCAACCCTATAAGATTTCCTTCCTGAGTTTTATGCAAACCAATCAGTGGTCTTCACATAGCAGGAAATAAAATTAAGCTTAATGCAAACTTAAAATGTGTGGACAACTAAATGAATCTCAGGAAAAAACCAACAACATTGCCTGCCCTTTCAGATTTATTACTAATGTTTGCCATTTATGCTAAAAGCTTCACCTCACATCTTAATTACCTTGCTGACTTTCAGCAAGATGCAAACTTTCTGTCCAAATTTACATTAAAATTGTTATTGCAGTAGGAACACTCAGACGTTTATTGTGGTATTTTAGCATCACCCAGAATAATGTTTCAGCAACAATTCAAATGATGTGACTCGTTAATAAGATAACAAACTTTTCAATATTTACTTTACTAAACATAGGGCAATTTAACTAAGATCTGGATCTTATAGTAATGAGTGGTTATAGGAGTGATGGTGGCTGGGGGAGTTAATTAAGCATCAATTCACAATAAGTACTTAGCAACTGAGCCTGAGGGTAGGCATGAATTGGGAAAGCTATTTCTGATGGGATAAAGAAGGAACACATGCCTTTGCATGCCTTTTCATAAACAACCAAGTTTCATTTTAGATTCTGAGACTTCTGTGATAAACTTAATCTGATAGCCAGCATTGGAATTATTGACTAGTTTAGTCAGATGCCCTTTTAGTAACTAATTGCATTGGAGTTTTTCAATTGCAAGAGGCTTAATTAGATAGGTATTTGTAATCCCACCTTCCTTGTTGTTATAATTAAGTAAAGGCTGCGAATACTGTTCTGTCCTTAATTTACATACTCGAAATCCCCGCGCTTTGATTGGCTAAAGCGCGGGGATTTCTGATTGGCCAGGCGAGCCGCGCCGATTGGCCCGTTTTAGGTCTCCCGCGATTGGCTCACTCCAAGAGCGGGAGACTTGAATTGCTGCCATTGGCCGCGGCCGCCGCAGCGAAAAGGATAAAAGCCGCGGGCTTTTTCCTTTTCGCTGGTTCGGTTCACAACTGTTAAATAAAGAGCTTGAAACGTAGTCACCGACTCCTGGCGTCTTTTTGCAGACACGACACTGGCGACGAGGGTGGGATCCCGACCCTGAACCGAACCCCGTGTCCAACAAAAGCCAGTTTCAGCACCGAAATGGCGAAAATAGCACCGCCCGCCCCCTTCAACCCCGCCACCGAGGACTGGGAATCGTTCTCAGACCATTTCCGCATGTACCTCGAGTGCACCGGAATGAAGGACGCCCCGGGCCCGCTAAAACGCGCCATTTTCCTCACCCATTGCGGAACCGAGGTTTTCCAGATGGCCAAAGCATTGGCCAAGCCAGCCGACGCAACCGCCATGGACTGGGACGTCCTCGAACCTATCCTGCGGCGCCATTACGCCCCCGAGGTCCCCATCCTGATCCGGCGCAACGAATTTTACCGGCGCGACCAGAAACCGGGCGAAAAACTGAGCGATTTCGTCGCCGAGCTGAGGCGCCTAGGAGGACTCTGCGAATTCGAAGGTCTGAACAGCCTCCTAAGAGACCGATTCGTACTCGGCCTATGGGACCCTGCACTCCAGAGCCGGCTTATGGCTAAGGGCAACATCAGCCTAGCAGACGCCCTTACCGCAGCCGCAGAAGCAACCCGCACTTCTGCTGACAGCATGCGAAAATCTGACGCGAAGGGCGGAAACAACAACCCGGCAAGGTTGGCCGACCCAAAAAACGAATCAACCGCACACTACGGAGAATTCCAGTCTGCATCCAGCACGTCAGAAGACGAGGAGGACATACATCGCGTGCAGACGGGGCGCGGCGACCAACGGAACCGAAGAGGTCGTAGGTCGAGGACCAACTGTGCCGGATGCGGCGGCGACCACCCCAAATCAGAATGCTGATTTTTTGACTCTATCTGTAGGCATTGTGAAAAAAGGGGACACATCGCTCGGGTTTGCCGCCAAAAGAAGACTCGCAGCCCACCCAGATGGGACCAACACGAGCGTAAGAGGGAAAGCCCACCGCCCAGGACCAGAGATCGCCAACCGGACGGCCGGTGGGACCGAATCCAGCGACCCTCAAGAGGCGACGACAGTCGGCGCAAGGAAGAAACACACCAGACGGTAACCATCGGCCACGCCATCTCCGACGGCGCCAGAAAGGTACACGTAGAAGTCCACATTGAAGGCCAACCATGCAAGATGGAGGTGGACTCCGGGTCCTACCTCTCCATGATTGCATGGCATGAGGTAAAACGGTTAGTGCCCACCCTCCATAAGAGGAACATAAACGCCCAAAGACTTATTATAAAAGACTACCAGGGAAACCGCGTCCCGGTAGTGGGCACCAAGAACTTTAATGTAACTTATAAGGGCCGCACCGAACAACTCCCACTCACAATCGTCAATCGCGACCGCCCAAGCCTGCTGGGCTTACAATGGTTCGCCCCGCTCGACATCGCGCTAACAGGAGTCAACCATGTCGCCGACGATGGCTGGGAACAGCGGCCAGCCCAAGAGTTCCGGGAGGTCTTCGACGGAAGCCTGGGCAAGTACCAGGGGCCCCTTATCTCATTTGACCTAGACCCTAGGGTTCCCCCCAAGCAACTAAAACCTAGGCGGGTGCCATTCGCCCTAAAACCTAAGATTGACGAGCAGATTGACAAGCTCGTCAAACAGGGGGTGCTACAGCCGATAGACCATGCCCGATGGGAGACCCCTATAGTGACCCCAGTCAAACCAGACGGGTCCGTGAGAATTTGTGGGGACTATAAGGCCACCCTAAATGGCGCGTTGCAACAAAGCGCCTACCCTGTCCCAATCGTGCAACACCTACTGCACTCACTGGGAGGGGGCAGGGTCTTTGCCAAGCTCGATCTCGCCCAAGCATATCAACAGTTGCCGGTCGACGAAAAAACAGCGGAAGCCCAGACCATCGTTACCCATCGGGGGGGCTTCAAGTGCAACCGACTCCAGTTCGGAGTCAGCGTGGCACCAGGCATCTTTCAGAGCCTGATGGAACGTTTACTGCAGGGCATCAAGGGGGTGGTGCCCTATTTTGATGACGTATTAGTGGCGGCGCCAAACGAAGCCGAATTAGAAAACCGACTCAGGGAGGTCTTAACAAAATTTAAAGTAACGGGACTTAAAGTAAAACGGGAAAAATGCCAACTATGCACAGAGCGAGTGGAATTCTTGGGCTACCTTCTAGACCGGCATGGCATTCACCCTACAATTAAAAAAGTGAAAGCCATCAAAGAGGCCCCCACCCCTAGGTCTAAGACGGAACTACAGGCTTTCTTGGGGTTGCTGAATTTTTATAATGTTTTCCTTCCCCAAAAGGCTACGGCGGCGGAGCCTTTGCATAGGCTCCTGGATAAGGCGGCAACCTGGACTTGGGGGAGATGGGAGCAAGCCGCCTTCCAAAAAACCAAAGACCTCCTCACCTCCGACGCCGTCCTGATCCAATTCAGCGAAACCTTGCCCTTGGTTGTCACTTGCGACGCATCACCTTTCGGCGTCGGCGCTGTCCTCAGCCATACCCTCCCCAACAAAAGAGAAGCACCCATCGCTTTCTTTTCCAGGACTCTAACTAAACCGGAGCAGAACTATAGCCAGCTGGACAAAGAAGCATTGGCTATAGTTGCCGCCGTTAAGCGATTCCACGAATACCTTTACGGCCGCCCGTTTACCATTGTGACAGATCATAAGCCGTTGCTGGGCATCCTTGCAGGAAACCGAGCCACCCCGAACATTTTATTGCCCCGGATGACAAGGTGGTCCGAGTTCCTGGCAGCCTACAGCTACGAACTGTTACACAAGCCGGGTAAGAAAATTTCGTACGCGGACGCTTTAAGCCGCTCGCCTTTACCAGACTCTGATCCTGACCCAGCACCAACGACAAACACCCTTAACATCGAGAACCTGCCCAACCTACCCATTACCGCGTCAGACATTGCCCGGGAAACTATTAAGGACAGGCGTCTGGCGCGAATTTTACATTGGGTGGAAAAAGATTGGCCTGAAAGGGACAATGACGAATCCGTTAAGACATTCAGAAACTGCCAGACTGAACTCTCGCTGCTTAAGGGGTGTATTTTGTGGGGTGACAGGGTGGTCATCCAGGACAGGTTGCAAGGGAAGGTCTTAGAGATGTTGCATGAGGGGCATCCTGGCATCGTCAGAACTAAAGCCCTGGCCAGGAGTTACACTTGGTGGCCAGGGATGGACAAGCAGATAGAGGCATGGGTAGCTAGGTGCCAACGATGCCAGGAGACCAGACCAAGCCCACCCGCAGCACCCATCCTGGAGTGGGAAACACCAAGGGGGCCCTGGTCCAGAATCCATTTAGACTTTGCCGGTCCCACAAATGGGCATACCTTTCTAATAACAGTTGACGCTTACTCCAACTGGTTGGAGGTAAGCGACATGAAATCTACTACCACGGAGGCCGTCATCAAAGAACTTTGCAAACTCTTTGCAACACACGGCCTCCCAGACGTCGTCGTCTCCGACAACGGGCCCCAATTTACCTCCCTCGACTTCGAGAGATTCCTGGCGGAGAGGGGCATCCACCACGCATTAACAGCACCGGCGCATCCGGCGGCGAACGGTAGGGCCGAACGGATGGTTCAATTTACCAAAAAAACCATCCGGAAAATGGACCACGGGGAGATCAACGACAAAATAAATAAACTCCTCTTTATACAACACATCACCCCGAACACCACTACCAACAAAAGCCCAGCCGAGTTACTAATGGGTAGGAAGCTGAGGTCCCCACTCGACAGGTTACACCCAACATATAACCCGGAGCGGCCCCCAGACTCAAGTACAAAATACCGAACATTCGCACCCGGCGACTTAGTGTACGCGAAAAACCTGACGGGGGACCCCCTATGGATCCCAGCCGTCATCACCCAGATCACAGGCCCACGATCATACCGGCTCCAAACCACAGATGGGCGAGCCTGGAAACGGCACATTGACCAGCTCAGGTCATGTACAGCAACAGAACTCAACCCCCAAAACACGAACCAAGGGGGGAGGGAATACCCGAATAAGCAAACGCAAGAAAAAATAAACCAGCAGTACTTACCGGAGCGCAGCCATCGCGATCCCCCACCGGAGAAGAACCACCTAGCCAGCTCAACCAACTCGGAGAAACCAAGCGGGAGCGGCGAAACCCATAGCTCAACCAACCCGGAAGGCCCAGGTGGGAGCCACGGAGAAGGAACCGGCCCGATCATCCAACCGGTTCGCACAGAAGAGGGAGCAGCCAAAAACATGACCGCTCCGGACGAAATCCAGCTTGCAACTGAGTTGCGCAGGTCAAGTAGGACTAGACGGAGCCCCGCCTACCTACGTGACTACGCAACGTAAGGACTATACCAAGAGGGGAGGGGTGTTCTGTCCTTAATTTACATACTCGAAATCCCCGCGCTTTGATTGGCTAAAGCGCGGGGATTTCTGATTGGCCAGGCGAGCCACGCCGATTGGCCCGTTTTAGGTCTCCCGCAATTGGCTCACTCCAAGAGCGGGAGACTTGAATCGCTGCCATTGGCCGCGGCCGCCGCAGCGAAAAGGATAAAAGCCGCGGGCTTTTTCCTTTTCGCTGGTTCGGTTCACAACTGTTAAATAAAGAGCTTGAAACGTAGTCACCGACTCCTGGCGTCTTTTTGCGGACATGACAAATACATCTTGTTATGAACTAATAAAGCGCTTAAATAAAGTTTTAACAAACCTTAAGAAAAAGCAAGGTTCTAATCCTGCTCTTCTGATTGGCCGATAAGAGCGATATCGGATTGGTCCATTCTGGGGAATTGGATTGGCTGTTAACGAGCTACTCTCATTGGTTCAAGGGTTTAACACTTCCAAGTTCTATTGGCTAATAGGTCAGCAGCCTGCCCTATAAAAGGGCTGCTGCTGGCCTAGGGTTTTTTGCTCTGTTCAGAATGATTAATAAAGAGTTGAAGTTCACTGTTCACTGCCTTGTCTCTGTTCCTTGAGCCCATGCGCAGAATTTAACACATCTGGTACACTTTCTTCCTCCACTTTTCCTCACAACAACTCTGTGTGATGGGTTGAGCTGAGAGAGAATATGAGAGATCCTTGGTGCTGTCTGAGGTTGGTTGTTTTCTTGCAGATGTTTCATTATCCAAACTAGTTAACATCATGTAATACTAGTTTGGGAATAAAATGTCTGCAAGAAAACAAACATGGACTCCTCATTTCAACTACAAATATTCAGCAAGAGACGGGGGAGGGAGAGAGATGGAGTCAGAGAGTGTGTATGTGTAACTGGCCCAACGTCACCCAGCTAGCTTTTAGGGCTAAGGTGGGACTTGAATTCCCAAGAGTTTGGAATTGGTTTAAAAATACATTTTCATTCAGCATAGAGAGATTTTAAATTGGAGAAGAGATAAAGATCTACTGTGTTTAAACTGACTATTCAGCTGATTGTTTTCAAAGCTGGTAATTTCAGTTATTTCAGAATACTGATTGATCAGTGGTCACATAAATTTCTTTTCCTTATGGGGTAGGCCTAATTTTTCCTCACAACAACTATTTTTGTAATTAGGCTGAGTGGAAAAAAGACAATAACTTCCCCACATTCACCCAGTGAGTTGGATTTCCTTGCTATCTTAACCATTAGACCACTCTGGCTTTTATGAAACCAATAACTTGTGTTTTCTTTTTCTTTAACTGAGTTGGCTCCCACTTGGTATTTAATTTGGAATCATAAGTTGTTGTTTTTAAATCTCTTTTTAAATAAAGAGTTCATACATACACACACACACACACAGAGAGAGAGAGAGAGAGAGAGAGAGAGAGAGAGAGAGAGAGAGAGAGAGAGAGAGAGAGAGAGACATCATATGTTTGTGGTGCACATAAGAAAATAGTTCACAATTCATCTACCTTAATATATAGATATTTAAATGTAGATTTAGAAACCCACAGTATTTTGCAAAACCTGCTTCAGAAAAAGCATTACATTTAGTCAAAACTCAAATCTTATGAGAAGTCTGAGGAGATTAAAGGAAAATAAGACATGATTATTGGTTAGTTGGGAATAGTTGTTCAACATATGGAGAAGTATGTCAATCAGATGGGGCACGCTGGAAGGTATAATACCTAAGGGGTTTGCACAGCGGATGCTTCCTTATTGCTTTCAAATTTCCTTCTTCATGTTATTTTTCTGATGGAGCAGAACTATAGGTAGTCCGTATGGCTTCCACATAATATTTCCTTCCCACGGTGGGAACTAATGATATACATCTGTCTGAGCATGAATCTACATATACAGAGTAGCAGATTGGTTTCTTTCTTACAGGAGTCTTATTGGGGAACAAGACTTGTGGTGGAAAAAAATGACTCAGAAGAACATCCATCAAATAGTACTTCTCATCGCAATATGCTACCCTGTGAGATTCATAAGCTCAAATGGAGAACGGACATCCAAGATGATCTCCTCTGCAGGTTTGCATACTCTCCACCTCTGTTTCTGGAGTCTTTTAATAGGGTTGAGGATATTTACATCATTCCCTTCTGTTACAGTCAGAGTATGCACCATTGAAACTCACTGCAAATCCATTCATAAAACAGAAGCAAGGTGTTTACAACTCAAACAACAACAGAGGTGGTATTCAGCAGGTTCTGACCAGTGCTGGAGAACCAGTAGCAGAAATTTTGAGTCATTCAGAGAACCGGCAAATACCACCTCTGATTGGGCCCACCCCCATCTATACTCTTCCTCCTGAGTCCCAGCTGATCAGCTGAGTCTTCTTTTATTTCTCTGCACAGGAGAACGGAGCTGAAAAGCAGGTTTGTGGGGTGGGGAGGAAATGCGATTTTGCAGTAACCTTCCCCCAGGAGTGGGGAGGGAATGGAGATTTTACAGTATCCTTCCCCTGTCATGCCCATCAAGCCACACTACACCCACCAAGCCACTCCCATAAAACTGGTTGTGTACGATATTAGCATACTCCAAACCCTCTTAACTGATTGGTCCAAACGGACAGCAACCTGATTGGTCGAATACTCGGCCAGGATTGGAGCGCTGGGAATCTTCCACGATTGGCTGTGCCGATCGCGGGAGATTCAAAGCGCTGTCATTGGCCGCCAAGCCACGAGCCAGTCCTATATGAAGGGCTGCCGTGGCTCGCATTCTCTCAGACTATTCTCATCTATAATAAAGAGCTGAAATCACAGAATGGTCTTGTGTCTCCTTTGACCCGATCCACCCCAGATCTAACACTGGTGACGAAGGTGGGATCGTGAACAAGGAGACCCCAGCACATGGTGGAGCAACACGCTGAACAGGCATCATGGCCGGCATCAACTCGCCACCCGCACCCTTCAACCCTGCTACCGAGGACTGGGAATCCTATACCGATAGGTTCCAAATGTTCCTCGAGAGTAGCAACCTCAAGGACGCCAATGGCCACAAGAAACTAGCCGTGTTCCTCACGCACTGCGGGCCCGTAGTATTCAAGATGGCCAAAACCTTGGCCAAGCCGGAGGATGTCAAGGCGATGGAGTGGGACGATCTCGAGCACCTGCTGTGAAGCCACTACGCCCCCATCATGCCCATCCTTATCCGGCGGCACAATTTCTACAGGTGGGATCAATGCGAGGACGAGGGGCTGGGCGATTTCATAGCGGCACTATGGGACCTGGGTGGCCTGTGTGAATTCGCTGACCTGGACAAGGCCCTGCGAGACCGCGTCATCCTAGGACTCCGAGACCCCATCCTCCAGAGGCGCATCATGGCAAAGGGAGACATCTCCCTCGCTGATGCCCTCACTGAAGCCGCTGCAGCGGAAGCGGCCAAGAAGTCAGCGGCTTGGATGCGACAATCGAACATCATGCCACGAGCTGTGGCCGGAGAGACAACATCAACCCCCGAGAGGCAACCAGAGGCAGACCACACAACCACACACCACGGCGACGTTGAATCCTTCTCGGAAACCGAAGACGAGGAGGACGAGATCCACCGCCTCCAATCAGCGCGGGAGCGGCGGGAACCACGAGGTCGTAAGTCGAGGTTCCAGTGTGCCGGCTGCGGTGGCTATCACCCCCGAGCAGACTGCCATTTTCTCGATGCCATTTGCAGGCATTGCGAGAAATGGGGGCACATTGCCAAAGTATGCCAGAATAAAAAACACTACAGCCCGTGACGACGAGACGCCAGCCCCCAATGGAGAGAAAGCACTCCCACCAGGAACCGTGATCGCCAGACGGAGAACTGCTGGAACCGAGAAGGTTGGAACAGGCGACTCCAGGAGACGAGACAAAGAGAGGAAACACACCAGACCGTCATCATCGGCCATTCCTCCACCAGCGACACCAGGAAAGTATATGTGACGGTTGGGATAGAAGACCAGCGATGTGACATGGAGGTGGACTCCAGGTCCTTCCTCTCAATGGTCTTCTGGCGCACACTCAAGCGCCTGGTTCCCACCATCTGCCGCCACGAACTGGAAGACCAAACACTCACCCTCAAAGACTATCAGGGGAACCAAATCCCTGTTGTCGGCAGAGGCCATTTTAAGGTCACCTTCAAGGGCCACACAGAAGTGCTATGCCTGATGATTGTCGACCGATACCACCCGAACCTGTTGGGACTACAGTGGTTCGCACCCCTGGGCATCAAAGTAACCAGAATACACCACATCGGAGAGGCAGACTGGAAGGGGCGCTTGGGAGGGATTTCTGGGAAGTCTTCGATGACAGCCTAGGCAAGTACCGGGGGTCCCCTATCTCATTTAACATAGACCCGAGCATTGCGCCAATCCGCCTTAAGCCCAGGCGAGTGCCATTTGCACTCAAGCCCAAGATCGATGAGCAGCTCAATAAGCTCATCGCACAAGGGGTGCTGAAACCGATCAATCATGCCCAGTGGGAGACCCCAATTGTCACCCCCATCAAGCCAGATGGGTCTGTGAGAATTTGTGGTGACTACAAGGCCACCCTGAACCATGTGCTCCAACAAAGCGCATAGCCCGTCCCAGTAGTCCAGCAACTTCTGCACTCACTGGGGGGAGGCCGAATTTTCGCAAAGCTCGACCTGGCACAAGCCTACCAGCAGCTGCCGGTCGACGCCACAACAGGAGAAGCCCAAACCATCGTAACGCACCAAGGGGCTTTCTGCTGCAACTGGCTCCAATTTGGAGTCAGCGTGGCACCCGGGGTCTTCCAAAGCCTTATGGAAAGACTCCTCCAGGGCATAGAACCAGCTAAGGTCGAGGATAGCTATCACCAACAGAGCAGGTAACTAGAAAGGGGGGGAATCGGCAAGCGAAAAAGAAAGAGCCAAAGGGAACCAACTAACACAAACAGAACACCCCCCGCCTTCAATCAATAAACCACGAATAAACCGAGGCTACTCAGCTGAAGACGCAGGACCCATGGAACATGAAACCCCAGAATCTTCACCTGGAAGGAGCAGCCAAACCAGTTCAACCAGCCCAGAAAGATCCGGCAGGACAACAGAAATGGCAGCTCAACCAGCCCAGGTAGACTGGGAGAGAGCTACCCAGAAAGGCCCAGCTCAACGTTCCAGGAGGTTCCATCCCAAGGAACCAGAGCGACAGAGAAGACATCCGAACCGGTTGACGACCACACCAGAACTGAATTGTGCAAGTCAAGTATGCAGGTACGAAGCCCCGCCTACCTACGTGACTACATCACGACTCACCCACGGGCGAAACCAAGAGGGGAGGGGTGTACAATATTAGCATACTCCAAACCCTCTTAACTGATTGGTCCAAACGGACAGCAACCTGATTGGTCGAATACTCGGCCGGGATTGGAGCGCTGGGAATCTACCGCGATTGGCTGTGCCGATCGCAGGAGATTCAAAGTGCTGCCATTGGCCGCCGAGCCGCAAGCCAGTCCTATATAAAGGGCTGCCGCGGTTCGCATTCTCTCAGACTATTCTCATCTATAATAAAGAGCTGAAATCACAGAATGGTCTCGTGTCTCCTTCGACCCAATCCACCCCAGATCTAACAGGTCGTAAACTTTTTGAATCTCACTACCGAACACCAAGATAGCACAGCCCCCCCCGCCAAGGCTGTGCGCTTCCTCCACTTCTCTTTCTCCCTATGTACCAATGACTGCTTCTCAAATGATCCATCTGTTAAAATACTGAAGTTTGAAGATGATACAACTGTGATTGGTCTCATTCGAGACAATGACAAATCCGCATACAGATGGGAGGTTGTAGAACTTGCCTCATGGTGTAACTGGAACAGTCTGGAACTGAATACACTCAAAACTGTAGAAGTGGTAGTAGACTTTAAGGGAAACCCACCCATCTCTTACAATACTAGACAACACAGTATTTAACAATAGAGACCTTCAAATTTCTAGCTTCTACTATATCACATGAGCTAAAATGGACACCTAACATCAAAAACATCAACAAAAAAGCACAACAAAGAATGTTCTTGCTGAGCCAACTCAGAAAGCTCAAACTGTCCAAGGAGCTGCTGATCCAGTTCTACAGAGGAATTCTTGAGTCTGTCATCTGCACCTCTATAACTGCCTGATTTGATTCTGCAACCCAATAAGACAGAAACAGACTTCAGAGAGTAATTAGAACTGCAGAAAAAACAATTAATACCAACCTGCCTTCCATTAAGGACTTGTAAACTGCACAAGTCAAAAAGAGGGCTGTGAAAATGTTTACAGACCCCTCACATCCCAGACAAGAACTGTTTCAACTCCTTCCTCAGAATGACCCTATAGAGCACTGCACATCAGAACAACTAGACAAAAGGACAGTTTTTTCCCGAAAGCCATCACTCCGCTAAACAAATAATTCCCTCAACACTGTCCAACTATTTACAAAGTCTGCATTCCTATTACTATTAATCTTCTCATCACTCCTTATCACCCATCCCCTCCCACTTGTGACTGTATGACTGTAACTTTGTTGCCTGTATCCTTATGATTTATATTGACTATTTCCTAGTATAATTTGATTGCTTATTGTACCCTATGACTATCATTAAATGCTGCACCTTATGATTCTTGACTCTTGACAAATGTATCTTTTCTTTTATGTACAATGAGAGCATTTGCACCAAGACAAATTCCTTGTGTGTCCAATCAAGCTTGGCCAATAAAGAATTCTATTCTATGAAACCATAGGAAAGTGAGAACTGACTGTATCCTGGGTTAAACAGATGGTCCCTCATTCTCAGTCTTGTTACTGAGTAACAGCAGTCCTCTAGGACATTTTGCATTTAAGCCAATGGAATCTGTTATTCGGGTGAGCGCAAACTCTTTTGAACTCCCTTCTTTTCCATTTTCCTTGCTCCACATAAAATCTGGAATTCCTCTTTTTCCAACATATGAATGACAACTCCATAAGGGATAATGTACTCATTAAGGTATGTATCTATCTCCTCAAACTCCTTCTTTCTTTTGCCTTTTCCCCCTTTTTAGTATGTCCTTTCTAATATGTCCGTATTTGGTTTTGTGGGAGTGTTGCTGACTTAATCCTAATAGTGTATTACTTTGCTTAGCTCTTTCTTTGTTTTCCAGATGCTAAGAAGGTCTCAAAAGATGACTATGTCGTGTCCGCGAAAAAAGGTTCTGAGTCGGTGACTTATCATTAACAGCTCTTTATTTCAATCATTGAACCGAACCGGCAAAAGGCAAAAAGCCTCCGGCTTTTATACCTTTTGCCGCGGCAGCCGCGGCCAATGGCAGCGATTCAAGTCTCCCGCTCTTGGTTTGAACCAATCGCGGGAGACTTCAATCGGGCCAATCGGCGCGGCTTGCCTGGCCAATCAGAAATCCCTGCGCCTTAGCCAATCAAGGCGCAGGGATTTCGAGTAGTCCATTTTAATACATAACACCCCTCCCCTCTTGGTACGGTCTTTCACGTGGTGTAATCACGCAGGTAGGCGGGGCTCTGTCGGGTCCTAGTTGACCTGCGCAGCTCACTTCCTTGTTGTAACTCGGCCGGAGCGGTCATCTTTTTGGCTGCTCCTGGCTCTGTGAGAACCGGCTGGATGGTCGGGCCGGTTCTCTCGCCGTGGCTCCCGCCTGGGCCTACTGGGTCGGTTGAGTCACGGATTTTGCCGCTCCCGCTTGGCTTCTCCGAGTCGGTAGAGTTGGCTGGACGGCTCTTCTCCGGATGGGACTCGTGGGGGCTGCGTTCTGGTGAGTTTTTGAATTTAATTTTTTCCTGCGTTTCTCTTATCGGGTATTCCCTCCCCCCTTGGTTCGTGTCTTGGGGGTTGAGGTTAGTCTTTGCTCGCGACCGGAGTTGGTCGATGTGTCATTTCCAGGCTCGCCCATCGATGGTTTGGAGCCGGTACGACCGTGGGCCCGTGATTTGAGTTATGACGGCTGGGATCCATAGGGGGTCCCCCGTCATGTTTTTTGCGTAAACCCAGTCGCCTGGTTCGAAGGTTCGGTACCTGGAGCTTGAGTCTGGGGGTCGCTCCGGGTTGTAGGTGGGGTGCAGACGATCGAGTGGGGACCTCAGCTTCCTGCCCATCAGGAGCTCTGCAGGGCTTTTGTTGGTCGTGGTATTGGGTGTGATGTGCTGTATGAAAAGCAGTTTATTGATTTTTTTCGTTGATCTCCTCGTGGTCCATTTTCCGGAGGGTCTTTTTTGTAAACTGGACCATCCGTTCCGCCCTACCGTTCGCCGCCGGATGCGCTGGTGCTGTCAATGCGTGGCGGATACCTTTCTCGGCCAGGAAACGTTCGAATTCGATGGATGTGAATTGGGGCCCATTGTCTGAGACAACGACGTCTGGGAGGCCATGTGTGGCGAACAGTTTACACAACTCTTTAATGACAGCCTCTGTGGTGGTGGATTTCATGTCAGCCACCTCTAACCAGTTTGAGTATGCATCTACTGTGATTAGAAAAGTGTGTCCATTTGTGGGGCCGGCAAAGTCTAAGTGGATTCTGGACCAGGGTCCCCGTGGTATTTCCCAGTCTCGGATGGGCGCTGTGGGTGGGCTGGACCTGGTTTCCTGGCACCGGTGGCATTTGGCGACCCATGCTTCAATTTGTTTATCCATCCCTGGCCACCAAGCGTAACTCCTGGCCAGGGCTTTTGTCCTGACGATGCCAGGATGCCCCTCATGCAACATCTCTAGGACCCTGTTTTGCAATTTGCACGGAATTACCACCCGATCTCCCCACAGGATGCAACCCCTTAACAGTGAAAGTTCAGTCTGGCGCTGCCGGAATTTTTTAAAAGTCTCGTCAATGTCTTTTTCCGGCCAACCTTTTTCTAACCAATGTAAGACTTGCGCCAATTGTTTGTCCCTAATGGTTTCTCTGGCAATATCAGACGCGGTTATGGGCAGGCTCTCGATACTCAGGGTGTTTGTTGTTGGTGCGGGGTCAGGTTCAGAGTCCGGCAAGGGCGAGCGGCTTAAAGCGTCCGCGTGCGAGATTTTCTTACCTGGCTTGTGTAATAGTTCGTAGCTGTAGGCTGCCAGGAATTCAGACCATCTAGTCATGCGTGGTGACAAGATGTTTGGCGTAGCCCGGTTTCCAGCGAGGATGCCCAGCAGTGGCTTATGGTCAGTGATTATTTTGAAAGGGCGGCCGTACAGGTACTCGTGGAAACGCTTTATGGCGGCAACTATAGCCAAAGCTTCTTTGTCCAGCTGGCTATAGTTCCGTTCCGGTTTTGTCAGTGTTCTGGAAAAAAATGCAATAGGCGCTTCTCTCTGGTCTGGGAGGGTATGGCTGAGGACAGCGCCGACGCCGTAGGGCGATGCGTCGCAAGTGACAGCTAAGGGCAAAGTCTCACTGAACTGCATTAGGACGGCGTCGGAGGTGAGGAGGTCTTTGGTTTTCTGAAAAGCGGCCTGTTCTCGGCTCCCCCAAGTCCATGCTGCCTTCTTATCTAGGAGTCTATGCAAGGGCTCCGCCGCCGTTGCCTTCTGAGGTAGGAAGACATTATAAAAATTTGGTAAGCCTAGGAATGCCTGTAGTTCTGTTTTGGACTTCGGGGTGGGGGCTTCCTTGATGGCTTTAACTTTTTTAGTTGTAGGGTGGATGCCCTGTCTGTCTAGGAGGTAACCCAGAAATTCTATTTGTTTTGTACAAAGTTGGCATTTTTCGCGTTTGACTTTAAGTCCTGTTTCTTTAAATTTTGTTAAGACTTGTCTTAAACGGTTCTCTAATTCGGCTTCGTTTGGCGCCGCTATCAATACGTCATCGAAATAGGGCACCACCCCCTTGATGCCCTGTAGTAAACGTTCCATCAGGCTCTGGAAAATGCCTGGTGCCACGCTGACTCCAAATTGGAGTCTGTTACACTTGAAAGCCCCCCGGTGTGTTACAATTGTCTGGGCTTCTGCCGTTTCTTCGTCCACAGGCAATTGCTGGTATGCCTGGGCGAGGTCGAGCTTGGCAAAAAATTTTCCCCCTCCTAATGAGTGCAGTAAATGTTGCACTATAGGCACTGGGTAGGCGCTTTGCTGTAGCGCGCTGTTTAGGGTGGCCTTGTAGTCCCCGCAAATTCTCACGGACCCGTCTGGCTTTACTGGGGTCACTATCGGGGTCTCCCATCTGGCGTGGTCTATCGGTTTTAATACCCCTTGTTTGACGAGTTTGTTGATCTGCTCGTCAATTTTTGGTTTTAAAGCAAAGGGCACCCTCCTAGGTTTAAGTCGCTTGGGGGAAACCCTTGGGTCTAAGTCAAATGAAATAGGGGGCCCCTTGTACTTGCCCAATCCTCCATCGAAGACTTCCTGGAACTCCTGGACTAGCCGCTGTTCCCAGGCTTCAATGGAGACTTGGTTGACACCTGTCAGTGCGATGTTTAGCGGGGCGAACCATTGCAGTCCCAACAGGCTCGGGCGGTTACGATCGACTATTGTGAGTGGTAGTTGTTCGGTGTGGCCTTTGTAGGTTATGTTAAAGTTCTTGGTGCCCACTACTGGAACGCGATTACCTTGGTAGTCTTTTATGATGATTCTCTGGGCGGCCACGTCTTTTCTCTGCAGAGTAGGCACTAGTTTTTTTATTTCGTGCCATGCAATCATGGAAAGGTAGGACCCGGAGTCCACTTCCATTTTGCATGGCCGGCCTTCGATGTGGACTTCTACGTGGACCTTTCTGGCGCCGTCGGAGATGGCGTGGCCGATTGTCACCGTCTGGTGGGTTTCTTCTTTCCGCCGACCGTCGCCGCTTCTTTGGGGTCGTTGCTTCTGGTCCCATCTGCCTGTTGGCTGGCGCTCTCTGGCTCTGGGCGGGGAGTTCTCTCTCCTTCTATCCTGCTGTTCCCATTTTGGCGGGCTGCGGGTCTTTTTTTGGCGGCAAACTCGGGCGATGTGGCCCCTTCGGTCACAATGCCTACAGACAGCGTCGAAGAAACGGCATTCCGACCTGGGGTGGTCGCCGCCGCACCCGGCGCAATTAGTCCTCGACCTACGACTATACTGGCCCCGTTGGTTTCCGCGTCCTGTCTGCACGCGATGTATGTCCTCCTCATCATCTGACGTGCTGGAGGTTGACTGGTAGTCGCCGTAGTGTGCGGTCGCTTCGTTTCGTGCGTCGGCCGACCTCGCGGGGTTGTTGTTTGCGCTCTTTGCCTCGGACCTTCGCATGGTGTCTGCTGACGTGCGGGTTGCTTCTGCGGCTGCGGCTGCGGTGAGGGCGTCGGCCAGGCTGATGTCGCCTTTGGCCATAAGTCGGCTCTGGAGTGTCGGATCCCATAGTCCGAGCACGAAACGGTCTCTTATGAGACTGTTCAATCCTTCGAACTCACAGAGTCCGCCCAGGCGCCTTAATTCAGCGACGAAGTCGCTCAGCTTTTCGTCTGGTCTCTGGCTTCTTCGGTAAAATTCATTTCGCCGTATTAGGATGGGGACCTCGGGGGCGTAATGGCGCCTCAATATGGGTTCGAGGACGTCCCAATCCATGGCAGTCGCGTCTGCCGGTTTGGCCAATGCCTTGGCCATCTGGAAAACCTCTGGTCCACAATGCGTCAGGAAGACGGCGCACTTTAGCGGGCCCGGGGCGTCCTTCATGCCGGCGCATTCTAGGTACATACGGAATCTGTCTGAGTATGATTCCCAGTCTTCGGCGGCAAGGTTGAAGGGGGCGGGCGGTGCTATTTTCGCCATTATGTTGTCGCTAGTTCGTTTATGGACACGGGGTTCGGTTCAGGGGCGAGATCCCATCCTCGTCGCCAGTGTCGTGTCCGCGAAAAAAGGTTCTGAGTCGGTGACTTATCATTAACAGCTCTTTATTTCAATCATTGAACCGAACCGGCAAAAGGCAAAGAGCCTCCGGCTTTTATACCTTTTGCCGCGGCAGCCGCGGCCAATGGCAGCGATTCAAGTCTCCCGCTCTTGGTTTGAACCAATCGCGGGAGACTTCAATCGGGCCAATCGGCGCGGCTTGCCTGGCCAATCAGAAATCCCTGCGCCTTAGCCAATCAAGGCGCAGGGATTTCGAGTAGTCCATTTTAATACATAACAGACTACTTATGAGTTTTCTCTATGTGGCTAAAAGGATCAGGGTGGTAGAACTACTGTTTGCACAAAGCTGAGAAAGATAGCCTGAAACTTTTAGTAACCAAAAATAATGTTTTTTATCTTTATTTATTTTATTTTTTTGTAAAAGTTTTATTGATCTTAACAACAGACAAAAAATATATAAGACATAACACATGACATAAAAAAAATAAAAAAATAAAAATAAAAAATTTAAACATTCTTCATAAATTTGCAGTGTATCGGTTGGTTTACCACTGCCTTTTGTGCATCCATTTCATAGTCATCAGAATAATTATATTACACAATAACTCACATTATCAATCATCAATAAAATATCCCAATATCATTATTAAACAATCATTTGACTATAATTTTACTAATTCATACTTAAGCGAGATAACTATAATTAGGTTAAATTATTTTATGACAAATCATGAAATCATATCAAATCTATCATAATAAAATATTCTTAAGAATTATCAAAACCAAGAAAAATTATATATTCATTATTTCCAAAATTTCTAAATATTCTATTATCATATTGTATTATCCAACCATTGATAAAAAAGATCCCAAACTTCATAAAATTGTTTATCTTCTTGTTCTCTAATTTCAAATGTCAATCTACTCATTTCAGCACATTCCAATATTTTCTCAATAATTTCTTCCTCTATTGGTATTTTCTCACTCTTCCAATGTTTAGCAAATACAATCCTAGCTGCTGTTAATACATTTACAATCAAATATTTTAAATTTTTATAATATATATCAGGTACAATTCCTAATAAAAAAATCTCTGGTTTCATATCTATGTGTTTCTTTATCATTTTTTCCAGCCATATGCGAATTCTAGTCCAATATTTCCTAGCCTCCTCACAAGTCCACCACATATGGCAATATGAACCAGGTATCTGATGACATTTCCAGCACTTTTCAGATTTATTCTTGAACATTCTTGCTATTCTTGTCGGGGGAAAGTGCCACCTGTAAAACATCTTATACAAGTTTTGTTTATATGCTGTTGACATTGTCATTTTATAATTTTGTGACCACAGTTTTTGCCATTTCTCTAAATCAATCCCATATCCAAAATTCTTCCCCCAAGCAATCATTGTTTCTTTAACTTGTTCTTCCTCTAATTTAATTTCAAACAAATAACTATATAATTTTTTAATCACTTTTTCATCAGTACCTGTCAAAATCCTATCTAAGTCAGTCAATTTATCATAAAATCCTTCTATTTTAGAATCTTTAAGATACCTTGCATGTATTTGCGCATATGAAAACCAATTCCTCTTTATACCTTGTTCTTCTAAATTTTGCATCGTTTTAAGTACACCCTTTTCATCCAATATTTCCTCATATCTAACTGTTTGTTCCTTCTTATAAGTTATACGATACGAAAAAGCTTCAATAGTTGATAACCAAACTGGAATTTTCAAATAACATTGTTTCTTAATTTTCTCCCAATTCAACCATAATGATTCCTGTATATAATGCCTTCTAAAATAACCCTGTGATTTAGTTTCCTTATACCATAAAAAAGCATGCCAACCCAATAATAAATCATGACCTTCTAATGTCAACAATCTAGTCTTTCTTAACGTTATCCATTCTTTAACCCACATTAAGTTTGCAGCTTGATAATACAACTCCCAATTAGGAAGGCCAAATCCTCCTCTAATTCTAGCATCCTGTAAAAGTTTTAATTTTATTCTCGCTTTCTTGCCTTGCCATATATACTTCAACACAATTTTATTTAGTTCTTCGAAGTAATCCTTACTTAACCTAATTGGTATTGTTTGAAACAAATATAAAATTCTGGGTAAAATATTCATCTTGATTGTTGAAATTCTACCTATCAATGACAATTGTAGGTTTTCCCATTTTTTCAGGTCGGATGCTATCTGCTGTTTAAGCTTAATATAATTATTCTCTTTCAATGTAGTACACCTTGACGTCAAATATATCCCCAAATATTTAACTTTATTCATAACTTGAATTTTCAATAAATCTGCCAGCTCTTCTCTTTGCCTTAATAACATGTTCTTTGTCAAAATCTTTGTTTTGTCTTTATTTATTTTTAAACCAGCCATCTCACCATACGTCTCTATCTTTTTCAATAGTTTTAAAGCTTTCTCTAAAGGGTCTTCCAAAATAAAGACCAAGTCATCCGCAAAGGCTTGCAATTTGAATTCCTCTTTTTTGACTTTCATTCCTTTTATGTTTATATCCTCTCTAATATTTCTATTTAAAACTTCCAGGGTCAATACAAATAACAAAGGAGATAATGGGCATCCTTGTCTTGTACCTTTTTTAATATTAATAGAGTCTGTGAATTCTCCATCTATCATTACTTTTGCCGTTTGCTTATAATCTACGGCTTCTATTGCTTGTATAAATTTTCTAGCAAAGCCCATCTGTTCCAATAATAATAACATAAATCTCCAGTTCACATTATCAAATGCCTTTTGAGCATCTAAGAATATCAAAGCCATTTGTTTTTCCGATTACGCCTCATAATATTCCAATGTGTCCAGAATTACCCTCATATTGTCTTTAATCTGTCTCTTTGGTAAAAATCCATTCTGATCAGAGTGAATAAAATTATTTAGGTATTTTTTAAGCCTTTCTGCCAAGATTGAAGCAAAGATTTTATAATCTGCATTCAATGAAGAAATAGGTCTATAGTTCTTAATTTGTAATGGGTCAACCCCTTCTTTTGGAATAAGTGTAATATAAGCTTCTGACCATGTTTCAGGTATTTTCTTATTTATCATAACTTCATTCATGACTTCTAACAGTGGAATGCTCAGCGATTCTTGTAGTGTTTTATAAAATTCTGCCGGGAAACCATCTGGTCCTGGTGCTTTTCCATTGTTCTGTCTGTTAAGTGCTTCAGTTAATTCCATCATTGTTATAGCACTTTCTAACATTTTCTGAGTTTCATCAGGTATCTTAGGTAGGTTAGCATTTTGTAAATACTGTTTAATTTTTCCCTCATCAAGATCCTCTTGTTTATATAATTGTCCATAAAAATCTCGAATGATTGCCTTTTTCTCCTTATTACCATAACAAATTTGACCATGATCATCTATTAACTGTGATATTTTCCTTGATTCTTTCTCTTTTCTCAGCTTATATGCTAACCATCTACCTGGCCTATTTGCATCTTCAAAATAGTTCTGTTTAGCACTTCTAATTTTTTGTGCCAATTCTTCTTTCTCTGCTTGATCCATTTTTTGTTTAATTATGTCCATTTTAAGTTTGATATCTTTTTTCTGTGGCATCTTCTGTAATTCTTTTTCCAGTTTTTTATGGTCATCTTCTAGAGCTTTAATCATTTGCCTCTTCCTAATGTTCTTTTTCTTTATATAGTCCATTATTAATCCTCTTGCATATGCCTTCATTGTATCCCAAACATTCTGTATTGAAGTATCTTCTTTTTTGTTTTCATTGAAGAAGAAAGCCAATTCTTTTTCCATCCATTGTATAAAATCTTTTTCCTTTAGAATAGTATTATTTAATGTCCATCTAGATCTTCTTTTTTGTCCTTTCCATTTAATTGTCATTGGATTATGGTCTGCCCACGTACTTGTTTCAATATTCATTTCTTGAATATTAGATAATAATTCTGTTGATGTCCAAATCATATCTATTCTGGACCACAATAAATGCCTGTTTGAATAAAAAGTATATTGTTGAGTTTTAATATTTCTTTCTCTCCATATATCTTTTAAATTTAGTTCATCTGTCATTTTAAAAAAGGATTTAGGGAGAGTTTTCCTATTTTGTCGTGTTGTTTTTGCTGTATGGTCCAGTTTATTGTCTACAATTCCATTAAAGTCTCCCATCATAAATATGTTAACATAGTCCAGTTCAATCATTTTCATATATAATTTTTTTATAAAATTCTTCTTGCTTATCATTTGGGGCATAAATTGCAACCAAGAGAGTTTTTATATTATTAACCACTATTTCAACTATTAATACTCTTCCATCTTCATCCATATAAATCAATTTGGCTGGAGTGGTTTCTTTAACGTACAAAACCACTCCTCTTTTCTTACAATGAGTCAGAGAAGTAAATATTTTCCCTAACTTTGGTCGTATCAATAATTGTTCATGTTGTTGTTTAATGTGTACTTCTTGTAAGCAAATTATATCAAATTTTAGCTTCTTTAATTTATAAAAAGTTTTCCTTCTTTTGATAGCTGAGTTCAGTCCATTTATATTCATAGAAATCAGTTTTTTCTCCCCCATAGTTATGTTTTATATTTAGGTCTAACAGCTCTCGTGGATCTTATTTCATGTTGTTCTTTGGTCTCCATTTGTCCACCTATTGCGCCTTCTTCTTTTTCCATCTTCATTTGGCTCTCTTCAAGTTCAATTAAAATCTTTTCTTTTTCCGTCTCCATTTCTCTTCTTTCAAAAAATTCCTTGTAAAACATTTCTGCTTTCGCAATTGAATCAATTCTGTATCTCTGTTCTTGCCATATAAACATTAATCCTTCTGGAATCAGCCATCTATAATTCACCTCTTTTTTCAATAGCATTTTAGTCAAAAATAGATACTCTCTTCTAATCTCTCTCATTTTTCTAGGTACTTGTTTTAAGACCAGAATCTCTTTGCCTTTATATTTCAACCCCTTCTCTCTTACCACTTGTAATATTTGGTTTTTAATAGTTTTTTTAGTAAATCTAACATGGACCTCTCTTGGTAATTGATTCCTCATCGCATATCTTGTGAAGACTCGATACATCTCATCTACTCCATCCATCATCTTTTCCTCTGGTATTTCCAAGACTCCAGCCAAAATTTCAATCATTACTGCCGCCAAGTTTTGTCCTTTTTCTTCCTCAATATTTTGGAATCTAAGATAAAATTCTGACCTGTCCATCTCCCACTTCAACATCCCACTTTTTTCTTGTTCGACCATTATTAATCTGTTCTCAATATTCCCAATTGTATCATCTCTTTGTTTGTCTTTCTCTTCTATTTTTTGGATTCTCTCATCATGTTTCACCATCATTTGTTGAAAATTTTCAATTTTCTCATCCATCTTTCCAATTCTTTGGTCAATACTCTCCATTCTTTGTTCCATACTCATTTTAAGATCTTGTATTCCTTGCATAACCATCGTTAAATCCACTTGCGCTTTGTCTTGCTTCGCCATTGTTGAGAGTCGTCCTCCAGATGACGGGGAAACAGGAGCAGAAGTTGAGATGTCCGAAGATAAAATTTTCTTACTCATTTCGATAACTCAGGGTCTTCCGGATCTTTTAATCCAATTAGTGAGGTAGCTAATTATAATCCAATTTTAAAAAAAGGAAAACACCACAAAAAAACAAAAACAAAACCAGTAATAAGTAAAAAGCCCAAAATTAAAAAGAAAAAGATTCTTCAGGTTCTTCAATACCTTAATCCAATTGTAAAATACGCAAATATAATTCAAAAATAAAAATAAAAAGATGAAGAAAAAAAAAGAGCAAAATAAAGCCCAATAATATCAAAAAATAATCAGCAAAGAAAAAGGAGAAAAAAGAAAAAGAGAGTTCTTCAAATTCTTCCCACCTTAATCCAATTGAAAAACCTCAGAAAATGAAAAAAAAGCCATAAAAATAAGTCAAAAAGGAAATCAAAAAGGCAGACATCCCTATAAAAAGAAAAGAAAAGAAGCAAAAAAAGAATATTCTGAGGCTTCCCCTTTAAAAAAAAATAAATAAAAATAAAAGATAAAAAATAAATATATCAATATTACAAAATAGTATGGGGTTGGAGGGGAGGGATGAAACAATTAATAAGGAGTTTAAAAAAAAAAAGACACACACTGCCTTTTATTTATCCAAGGCTCTTATTTGACTTCTCCACAAGTTTCAAAGCCAAACTTCAAATATTCATTTAATAATAGAAGTTCCAAAGAGCACCTGTATAAACATCCTCCAGTACTCTTCCCTCTATCTTATCATTTCCAGTAGCCTTGAAAAAAGTTTTTCAAACAAAAGTTTTTCAACTTCAAACAGAATATTTCCAAGCCTCTAGTTGGCAGTGTTACAAAGTTTCTTCAATCCACTCCCCCTTCTTCCCCCCAGAGAAAAGCCTAAAAAGAGAAAAAAAATATGTATGTATATTTATATATATATTTAAAAAAAGATATTAAAGGGGGCCTCTATTTTAAAAAATACAAACAGTCAGAAAAGCAAAGAGAAAACCAGTAAATATAAAAATATAAAAGAAAAAAGCCAGTCTAGTTAACTATATCGCAATAGAAATTCAGTAAAGAAAAAAAAAGTAAAAATAAAAAGCCAAGCCTCACTTTGACGTTACTAAAAAAGATCGCTGCTAAGTCAAATTCTGTCAATAATTTTACAGATTTCTTCTAATATTAGAGTGTTCTTGAATCCCAAGCAAAAAAATAAGATTCTCACCAGCCGATACACTTCTTTCTATCTCGTTCTTCCGGAGCTGTCCCAGCTTCAGCAGCCTAATGGCTGCCTCTCTGCCGTTGGCAAAGGGGCTTCTTCTGGATCGACCAGGGACTTGTGATGTCCCCGGAATTTACAGAAAGCACCCCTTACTGTCACCGTCACTACGAGACGGTTTAAGTCCGTTAGGACCGACCAGGAGCGAAGATATCAGCTGTGATCTCGGAGCCCCAAGATCACAGCTGTATTGCGACGACAAAGCTCCGCCTTCTCCTATCTTTATTTTTTAATAAAGGGATAATGTGACAGAAACATCAACAACTGGTTGGTGTTCACTTTAGAATCCAATTTTGCAACAGAATAATTGAGTTGGAAGGAACCTTGTAGGTCTTGTAGTCCAACCTCCAGCTCAAGCAGGAGACCATCTACCATTCAGGACAAATGGTTGTCTTATCTCTTGTTAAAAGATTTGGAGACCCACAACTTCTGAAGGTAAGTTGTTCCTTTGATTACTTGTTCTAACTGTCAGAAAATGTCTCATTAGCTCTCTCCTTGATTAGTTTCCATCCATTGCTTCTTGTCCTGCCTTCAGGTGCTTCAGAGAATAAGTCACAACCCTTGGTTGTGTCCCTTGTTGGGACACTGCTTTGATATTGCAACCCCAGTGTCCCTTGTTGGGACACTGCTTTGATATTGCAATAATGAACCTTAGAACAGAACCCTTTTGAGGATCCAAGGGCTGCATGCCTGATTCCTAATCATTTCTGAATACTTATCATTCAGGGAACAGACCATTTACTCATGCTTGCAGATCTTTCATTTTATGATCCTGGTAATCATCAAACTGATGTAATAAGCTTGTATCTTGTCAGGTCAGGCAAACCACTTCCACATGGAAGGGCTGGTCCTGTTCTCCCCTAAATTATCTTTCGATTATTGTTGAAAATGTTTAAAATAGCATTAGTCATATTTCAATGGGTAAGTGCAACCGAACTATTGTGAAACAATATGATATATTCTAAACATGCTAGGATTTAAAACAGGGAGAGAAAAAAGCCTTGGGAATGGAAATTCTGTTCAGATTTCTAGGAGGTGAAACAAGTGATGAAGCAGAGTTTGTAGAGTCCTGCTGAGAAAAGTTTTCTTTGGATTCAACTTCTGAAACAGCTGAATGAGTCTTGTAAATGGCATACCTGCATTGTTGGTTAAAAAAATAAGTGCTTCATATATGTTTCTTGTGTCTTGTTCCAAAATATCTCTTTTGGAAGTTTTTCCACAGTATAAAAAACAATAGAAAATAGAGGTGGTTCCTATCAAAAGTAAGATGGATCAGACATAGTTTTGCATACAATGACACCCCCAGTTGCAATGAAATTCTTCCCTCCCCTGCAATAAAACCAAAATATGTGATGTGATTGCATAGTAGTTTGTGAGATCAAAACCGAGATACTTAAGAATTTGAGATATAACATATCATATTATATCTCTAATTATGTATTACTAGAGGAAAAACAGAAAAAGTGGAATGATGGGAAGTATAGTTTAAAGAATTTAGAAGAAAAGAAGCAACAAAATAAATAGTAAGGATAACATTGAATTAAAGCTGAATTGATCAATTAGCAGAGGATATATCTGTTATGTTCTGTGCATGGGCGCAAGGAACGGAGACGAGACGGTGAACAGTGAACTTCAACTCTTTATTATACATTCTGAACAGAGCAAAACCCTAGGGCAACAGCAGCCCTTTTATAGGCAAGCTGCCGCTCTAGTAACCAATAAGATACGTGGAGTGTTAACCCCCTTAACCAATGAGAGTGGCTTGTTAACAGCCAATCAGATTCTCCTGAATGGACCAATCCGATATCGCTACTATCGGCCAATCAGAAGTGCAGGACTAGAACCCTGCTATTTTCTAAAGGTTTTGATAAACTTTATTTAAGTGTTTTATTAGTTCATAACACCCCTTCCCCCCGGGTTCCGTTTGAGAGGTGCGGTGATGTAATCTCTGAGGTAGGAAGGTTGCTTTGACTGTCTATTGGATTTACACTGTCCCACCAGTTCTTGACTGTAAGCCTGTTTTGGTGGGGCGTTTTCGGGCAAGTCGGGGGCTGGTGGTTCTTCGTTGGAAGACTCTATGCCGCTAATGTTCTTGTCGTTGTACTCTGGCCCTTGCGGGCTTGCCTCTGTTGGGTTGTTCCTCTGTGGCGAGGCCACCCCCATCCTTGATCCTTCTTCAATTGTCACGCCCAATGGCTGACTTCTTTCATTCATGCTTTCTGCCATCTCGAATTCAGTTTCTTCGACATCCCCTCCCCCCTCAGTTTGGGAGTTACCGGAGTCGCGGATACGAGGTTGTAGCCTCGAGTGAAGCTGATCTATATGGCGTTTCTATATTTTTCCGTTGCAGTTTTTCACCCGGTATGACCTGGGTCCAGTGGCTTGAATAACAGTGGCCTCAATCCACAACGATTCGCCAGAAAGGTTTCTGGCAAAAATTAAGTCGCCTATCTTGAACTCGTGGCATTTTCCGCTAGATCCACAGGGTTTCTCTGGCTTGTAAGACGGGTGAAGCCGGTCGAGGTGGGAGCGGAGTTTGCGTCCCATCAATAGTTCCGCTGGAGTCTTGTTGGTTATGCTGTGTGGAGTCATGTGTTGGAGAAGGATTATTCTATTCATCTTATCTTCAATGTCCCCATAGTCCATTTTGTACAGGGTTTTTTTCACAAACTGTACCATGCGTTCGGCTCTTCTGTTAGACGAAGGGTGCGCTGGCGAAGTTAGCGCATGGTGAATACCGTGGTCTGCTAAGTATTGTTCAAAAGGGAGCGCGGTAAACTGGGGTCCATTGTCGGATACCAGAACGTCTGGCAGTCCATACGTCATGAATAATCTGTTCAACTTCCGGATGACGGACTCTGTTAGGGATAACATTGTTTACCCTAACTGGTTTAGGTAAAATAATAAATATGTAATCATAGCTTATAAGTTAAAGTGTCTGCAACTTTAAATATGGGGATGTAATTAGGGGAGTGGTTGTGAAAGCACTTTAAAAGAAGCAAGACGACAGCTTGCTCACTCTCTGGCTTTGATGACCCCTAATTACTGCATGGACTCAAGACTGCATTACTCGAATGGGAGAGATAAACAAAGGACTGATTTGTAAGTGAACTGACATAGGATATTCTACATGGACTTTACTAACTGAATATCCTTGAATGGACTTACTAAAATGATACATGACAAATGGACTGTTATTTTGACTATGCCATAAACTCTAAATGGAATAAACTATATTTTGATAGCACAGGTGTATCTGTTATTTTTTACTGTATGTTAAAAAACATACAAACATATCTCACTCATTTATCTGTGTGCCTATCTGACTAACGCTGCACATTCTGTTTAGTTTGTCTCCTTAACCCTGGTTGGGGAACCTAGGCTTAACACTGGTTATGGGCCCAGAGGCTGCAAAGTCAGTTTAACTAGGATAAAACAGATTTATGTAAAAAGTGAGAGTTTGTGTTGTACCACCGGTACCGGGTAAGCATTCTGTTGAAGGGCGTGATTCAGGGTGGCACGGTAGTCCCCACAAATCCTTAACAATCCATCCGGTTTGATGGGTGTTATGATTGGGGTTTCCCAAGGAGCATGGTCAGTTGGTTCTAAAACATCCTGGGCTATTAATTTATCAAGCTGCTCGTCAATCTTTGGTTTAAGGGCAAAAGGGACTCGATGAGGCTTAAGGCGGATGGGGGCTACTTCAGGGTTAAGGTTAAATGATATCGGGGTCCCCTTGTACTTGCCTAGTTTGTCTGCAAAAACATCCTGGAATTCCTGGACGAGGGCCTCCTCCCAGTCGTCGCTGCTGGTTTGGTGAATGCTGGCTACCTCAATCCCAAGTGGAGCGAACCATTGAAAGCCTAACAAACTAGGTCGATCACAGTCGACTACGGTCAATGGTAAGGATGCAGTACGATTTTTGAATGAGACCTGGACTAGGCTTGATCCAACGACCGGAATTCGGTTTCCTTGATAGTCCTTGAGAATGATTCTTTGGACTCTGAGGTCTTGTCGCCGGTTGGCAGGAATTAATTGTTTCAGGGTCTTCCAGGAAACCATCGAGAGGGATGATCCTGAATCGACTTCCATCATGCAGGGCTGGTTTTTGATGGTGACCTTCACTCATATCTTCTTTGCATCTAATGATGATGCGTGACCAATCGTGATGGTTTGGTGTGCCTCTTCTCATTTTGTTGAATGGGCTAGTGGTTTATTTCTGTAGGAGTGGTTGTTCCATTGGTGGTTCGAATGTTCCCGATTCACAGGACGACTTCCTGTGGGTTGGCGGTAGTTGGTCCCCCTCTGAAATGGGCTGAAATTTGCTTCTACAGACCTTTCCGATATGGCCTCTCTTCCCACAAATATGTCAGAGTGCGTTGAGGAATTTGCAGTCTGATCGTGGGTGGTTTGTCCCACAACCTGTGCATTGATACTGCAGTCCCTGGTTACGCTGGTGGCGTTGGTCTCGTTCAGACCGGAGCCGGTTGACTTCTTCCTCATCACTTTCTGATGACGATTCGAGATCCTCGTGGTGGGTTGCCGTTGCATGTCCCTCAAGGCGAGGTGAGCTTTCGCCGGCGAGTTGGCGGAGCGGGGCGTTGGTGCGGCGCATTCGGGCAGCCGACTTCCTGGTTGCTTCTGCTGCAGTAGTGTCAGCGATGGTATCTGCAAGGCTGATGTCACCTTTCACCATCAGCTTGCTTTGCACGTGCGGTGCATCTAATCCCAGAATTATTCGGTCTCTTAGAGCTTCTTCGAGGTCGGCGAACCCACAGAGGCCTCCAGGTTCCGGAGATCCGCGATGAAATCTGCAACGCTTTCTCCTTTCCGCTGGTCTCTCTGGTAAAATTCATGTCTTCGGACAAGCATTGGTACGATAGGTGCATAGTGGGCCCGTAGGAGTGGCTCGATGACGTCCCAGTCCATGGATTTCACCTCAGCCGGTTTCACCAGTGCCTTGGCCATCTTGAAAACGGCAGGTCCACAGTGAGTCAGGAATACCGCTCTCTTTTTCCCAGTAATGGCATCCTTCAAGTTGTTGGTCTCCAGAAACATCTGGAACCGGTCCATGTATGAGTCCCAGTCTTCTTGTGCTGGGTCGAATGGAGCGGATGGTATGGTGCCGCCGGTCATGGTTTCCGCCGTTGATGCGCCTTCAGCCACGTGCTCTGTTTAGTGCTCTGTAGTGTTCAGTCAGCTCTGACGTCTCCGTATCCCATCCTCGTCACCAGTGTTATGTTCTGCGCATGGGCGCAAGGAACAGAGACGAGACGGTGAACAGTGAACTTCAACTCTTTATTATACATTCTGAACAGAGCAAAACCCTAGGGCAACAGCAGCCCTTTTATAGGCAAGCTGCTGCTCTAGTAACCAATAAGATACGTGGAGTGTTAACCCCCTTAACCAATGAGAGTGGCAAGTGATTAACAGACAATCAGATTCTCCTGAACGGACCAATCCGATATCGCTATTATCAGCCAATCAGAAATGCAGGGCTAGAACCCTGCTATTTTCTAAAGCTTTTGAAAAACTTTATTGAAGTATTTTATTAGTTCATAACAATATCTATCATGGCTTCAAGACAGAGTTTGTTTAATGATGTCCAAACTACTTCACCATTAAAATGAAATATAAACCAGCAGAGTAAAAAAGAATTTGAGAAAGCTACAAATCAAAGGAGATACCATCACACTAGCCTGTTTGTGCTTACTAGAGGTTTGTTATAAAATGAAAAGATAATATGAGCCTTAAACTGAATTATCTATGGACTGTTTAGAATAGACCTCCAAAATGCAAGTTGAGGTTTGATTATAAGAAGTATCTATAAAGTTTTACAAAAATTTGCATGTCATAAATTGATTACTTCAAATAGTACTTCAACTACATGGAACTATTCCATCCTAACCTTATCATGTATTCAGAGATTTTGATGATTATCCTCATCTCAGCTTTATAATTGTAGAAGAATTTGAGGCAGAAGATTGAGACAGTCCGTCTGCTCCATGAGAATTTAAATTCTGGTCATTCAGGATTCGAAATCACACAGATTGCCTATGTGCTAAAAGGGAAGGAAGAGATGGTTTAGATGTTTATCCACAATCCATTAAGAGCACTAAGACTGCAAAATGAAAACACAAATGGAATATGAAGCAGTGAACAGGACTGATAGTTGTAGGGCCTATGACTGTTTTTAAACGGAATACAGTTCTATTTTGACTGGTAATATTAATATAGAACAGTTGTTAACCTGCTCGTATTCTATTCTTGCTGATAAAACGTTAAAAGCTAGCTTATATAGAATTCTTTGTCAATTAATTAATTAATCAATTAATTAATTTTGGAGTCATTTTTATTTCCGTGGGAACCAATTTACCTCACTTACTGAAATGCCTTAATTAATTCATTGTCTCTGTTGGTTTTGTAAATTAGCTCCCCTGCATATGGAAACAGGAATGCATATTTATGCAATATACATGCACACAAAGTTATTCCACAGCCTGAAATTTATTGGGATTCAAATGTAAATAAATGCAAAGTGTTCAGAATCCTTCCTGATACATAAAGAGAAGTTAGGTGAAATTTATGGGATTCATTTTTTAGCTCGATATGTGAGGAGCCCTAAACAAGCCATTATTGCTTTGAGAAATTGCTTGCTTAATTTTCCATATATTGTGAGGAGGATAGACCTCAAACTACAATATTAATTTTTAAAACATATAGATGTGAATGTAGATAGATTTATGTCATAATAGTTCCTCACATCATTTATAAAAATTTCAAGAGGGTAAAAAAGGGCATTCAAAACCCAAACTGGATGCATAACCTTGCAAAATAGACATTGTTATTGCTGAAGACAAGACAAGCGTTGTGGTCAACCAAGGCTCTTGCTTATATGAAGGATCTTGCATTTGAAATCCTGTTTGGAAAATGTAAAAATTGCCCTGCATGTCATCTTGAAGACCAAAGATACCATTTGCTTCTAATATCAGAGATATATCATGGACCCACAGGTAGGTAGGTAGGGCTATGTGTGTGTGTGTGTGTGTGTGTGTGTGTAATTTTTTTTGTCTTATAATGTATGCCATCCAGGGTCAGCTATAGAGATGGGCTGCTATAGAAACCGAACAAAGTCACCAACATAAAAGTACAGTAAATCATGCTGTAGAAGGTTGTTATAAATTAATTTTGTAAACAATTATCATTGGAAAAGACATGATGGTTGGACAAATTGAAATTGGGCTAGTGGAAGGCGTGATGGCCAAGTATTACAATGGATAACCTAAACAGGAGCCTACAAGAATTCATAAAAGAAACCAATCCTGGCACAATCCAGAGGATCATAAAGAGATTAAAGGGATTAGAGATTAAATGACAATGAAAATAAAGATTAGTTGGTGACGTTGTTTCGGCTATATATTTGGTGGAAGGTGTCCCAAATACACTGGAGTTCTGGAACATTTTAGGTCTGTACATTAATTCCATTCTATGTTGGCAATCCAATACATCCTAAAGAAAAGAGACCGATCCTATACACATTTCAGCCCGACTTTCCTCAGCAATCGAGTATTGAAGGGGTCATGTCCCCAGGCCGTTACCTCCATTGTATGACTAACCCAGTGCTGCAACAGCCTGAAGTTGGCCTTAAATGTTCTGATGTGAACTGCCACAAGTTAACAATTTAGTGTTCATGGAGGAGGAGATCAAGGGTGGGCTGCTTTGGGTTTGCAGGGGTTCAGGAGAGCCCCTAGCTAAGATTCTGTGCAGTTGGGAGAACCCCCAAATCCCACTCCTGGCTGGCCCTGCCCCCCCCCCCAAGGAGTCTTCACGTGGCCTGTTTTGGATGCAGATAAGTGCAGGGTGTGCACAGAGGCTCAGGGAGGGTGAAAAGTGGGGCCTCCTGGAAGTTTGGGAAGGTTGGAAATGGGCCCATCTCTGGCTTCCAGAGAGCCTCTGGAGTCTGGGGAGGCCATTTTCATCCTCCCAGAGACTCAAGGAAAGCCTCTGGAGCCCAGGGAGGGCAAAAAGACCCCCTCCTTACTGTGGTGCAGAAGGCCAACTGGGCCATGCCCACTATGGCCATACCTACCCAACCACTGGGAAGAGAACCCTTCGCTAAAATTTTTGAAGCCCACCCCTGAGGAGATAATGTGGTCAAGTTCAGGCATCTGTTCAGCTCCCATTTGTGGTGGGACTGCCTTTTCCCATTCAGTTGATGAGCATAGGATCTTCTGGTCCTTTTCACTGTGGCTGCAGAGAAGTTGGGCCACCTTTGTCAACCGATTTCTTCTCCAAAATTCTAAGCAAATTTCTAAGCAAAATAAGCTGAGTTTCCTTGTGGTGTTTCTCAAGGAGACAGGCACACTGCCATGGCTTGCCACTGCAATGGGAATGGCAGTCAGTCTCTTGCAGGAGATTGAGCAACTGTGGTTCCTGTGAATGGAATTAAGAAAAAAAATAGGTAAATTTCAGCCACTGAAGAAGGGAGGCAGCCATTTTTACAGCTTAGATGGAAAAGAAGTTCCAGCTCGTGGAGTTGGCTTTTTCCAGGCTAGTCTTGAGAAAGAATTCATGCAGAAAGGCAAATCATTTCTGTCACAGTTGACAAAAGTGACTCAGATAATTCCTGGCTTCCCTCCCTTTTTCAAAATCAAACTTTTTTGGTGAGTTAACTTCCAACAAGAAGAATCTTTAATTCATTCCTGTTATCAATTTAGTTCATATGCTTAAAAGATCAGGGTTAGGGTTACTTGTTGTTTTGGGCTAGATCTCATCTTATCCAGCTCCCTTCAGATTCTGTCCAGCCAAAAGTGCACCCAGCTTGGTCATGATCTACTCTAAATATCTTTTTGCCATTGTAAGAATGCAGGAAGTGATATCTGCCCCAATTACATAAGGCAATAATCATTGGGTTGGTTGTTGAGGGGCAGTAAAGCAGTGGTGGGATACAATTGTTTTTTACTACCACTTCTGTGGGTGTGGCTTGGTGGGCGTGGTAGGGGAAGGGTACTGTAAAATCTCCAGTCAGAGGTGGGACTTGCCAGTACTCTGAACTACTGAAAATTTCTGCTACCGGTCAGAACCTGCTGAATACCACCTCTGCAATAAAGGTAGAGTGGGGCAGCACTTTTTATATGCCCAGAGAAATCTAATTGAGCAAGGCTGGTTACTTGGTTAAGGCATCAGTCTAGAAACCAGGACACTGGGACTTCCAGTCGTGCCCTAGGAATGGAAACCAACTGGGTGACCTTGGATATCTCCCTCCCTCCCTCTCTCTCTCTCCTCATACAGTTGTGGGGGAAATAGAAGGAGGAAGAAGTATTAAATATGTTTACCACTTTGAATGTTGATAAAAAATAATAACAGCAGGATATACATAAAAGTAAAAAGAAAATGTGTTAATAGATCCACATACCAAAACTATGCTGATGCAGCTAAATCATTTCAGTTTCCCTATTTTAACAAGACTAGCATTTTTTTTTAAATGGCTGCAGAGAACAGAGTAGCTTAGGTGAATATACCTGATAGCATTTCAATCTGTGCTTTGTAGCAAAAATGCCATACATGTATTTGGAGAACAGCCAAGGTCTTCTTTTTAACCCAAAAGAACTACCAGAAGAACTACCAGAGTAGCTCTGATATGTTTTTTTTTTTTTTCCCTTTCTAAATCTGGTATTTTCATTATTTCAGAGATTATAGAAAAAGATGGTCAATTGTTTGTTGGAGAATGATAATTCCTTGGTGAACATTTTTGGGAAATACAAAATTCAATCCCCTTCTCTCCATATTAATAAATTCCAAAAACGCTTGTACTTTCACAAACATATATTTTATTTTAGGTATTCTAGTGTTGGTATTAAATTATTCATTAGCCTTCATTACTTATTCAGTAGCTCCAGGGTTTATCTTGCTCTTCTAAAGGTATCTACTTTCTGTTGTCAATAAAGAAAATGAGCCTGATTCAAGGAGCTTGCAAATCTGGTAGGAAAGTGATATCAATCTATTCTGCTAATCACAGTTTTTTTTTCCTGCCATTTTATTAGACCCCTTAAAGCCAGGCCCATATACTGAGGTCCTTTTTTGTTATGCTGATGGTAATAAATTCTGGAGGGGAAAAAAAGATCAATGAATCCCAAAGAAGTCTAAGAAATTGTTAAAATTTGGTCCTTCGGAAATTTTAGGCACACATTGATTTTAGATTTTATGCTCTATGTAGAAAAATATGGAATGGTGATAAATAACAAAATCCTGACTTTTTAGAATTTTGCAAAATAGTATGCAAGAGTTAGATGAGAGAGAGAGGTTTGTTTTACTTCAAAACCACACATTCTTTTTAAATGCTATTCTTTCTTATTGACACACAGAGGCTGAGACAGAAAAGCAGACAATATGAGCCAAAAGCAAGGCTCCCGTTCCTCTTGAGCCAATTATATACCCCTCATCCAGCCAATGAATAAACAAGACTTTAATTATATAAGTATATAAATGTAGGTTTCACTTGAAAAAGTTATTCTTATTTAATTGAAATAGTCTTCAAACATGACTGGTTAAAACAGAATAAATAAAGGAAGAATGAAATGATTGAAAAGAAGAGTAAGAAGTCTACTTGAACAGATCTTCCAAAAAGGCAGAGGTGACAGTTTTAAGAATAAAAGACACCATATAAAGTAATGTATAGTTGCGAAATCAGGGATGGTTCATAGGGAGAAAAAGATAAGGAGAAGTATAGTGAACCATGTTCATTCATAGTAGATTTAATTATCAGGTTTTTTTCCTTGTTGTAGACAAAATCAGACTTATGTGAAGCAATGAATCACAAATCAACTTGTAAAGATACAACCTAATTTTATTTGCATGCTACCAATAATGTAGCATATTCTGTATCTCCAATAAAGTTGCAATACCTAGCTGACCAGTCAGAACAAAAGCAGCACCAGGGCTGATGTATCATTGGCACACTGCAATTCAAGACAAAGAAAGTCAAAGGCTTAACACAGGGAAAAAGGTAGACACAACCAAAATCACAGTGTGATATTAAGATGTTTGAGATAAACGAACCCATATTATTATTATTATTTATCTGTTCCTCCCATAGTAGCCATATTATGTAAGTGTAAATATCAACACTTTGGTCTGTTGGGTATCTGACTGAATCATCACTCAGAGTCACTTCAGTTTGCTTTAAATCAGTGGTGGGATTCAAAAAATGTTTACTACTGGTTCTGTGGGTGTGGCTTGGTGGGCGTGGCTTGGTGAGCATGGAAGGGGAAGGATACTGCAAAATCCCATTCTCTCCCCATCCCACTAACCTGCTTTCCAGCTCCATTCTCCTGTGCAGGGCAACAAAAGGAGACCCAGCCAATCAGCTGGGACTCGGGAGACAGAGAATAGATGGGGACAGGGAACAGTCAGAGGTGGTATTTGTGGGTTCTCCAAACTACTCAAAATTTCTGCTACCAGTTCTCCAGAACTGGTCAGAACCTGCTGAATACCACCTCTGTTTTGAATCTTTTCTTACAAGGCACTTTAAGAAATTCATGTCTCTGGGAGCCATCTCAGAGGTTTACTAGTGAAAGCAGTTTACATATGGGGAGTATACTTTTTACCACTCCTTGTTTTATACTCCTTGTTTCATGGCCTGAAATTCTTTGGATTTTAATTCCTAACACCTTTTCTGGGTTTTTTCTAACATTGCATAACCCCAAAGGAAAGAGCATGATGGGTATTTAGGTAAAGCAAAAGCCTGATAGACATCAAGGGAGATGCTCATATTGAATTTGTACCTGTTAATGCAGAAATGCAAAACAAAATAAGACAATAGCAGTTTCGCTTCATCTCCTGGGATATGAAATATGCATTTATTTAAATATCACAAAACTACAGGTTGTAAAGCATCATTTCTTTATTTATTATGAGTTGCTGTTATAAGATGAGCGAGTTTAGCAATCGGTCAGGTTTTTGAAGAATGTCAAAACATCAAAAATCAAAGAGAGCAAATGTCCTAACAAGATGTATAAATATAGAATGTATAAATATAGAAGCATAAATAGTATCCATTTGCATACAATTTGACTCTTTAGTGAGGCTAACCAATAAATGGGCCCTTGAAGGATTTTGAAGGCTGCAGAACGAGAGCAGAAGTGGAATTCTACAAAGCCACTGACAACTTGAAAATATTTGTGTGTGTGTGTGTGTGTGTGTACACATTTTTAATCTTTGGGGAACTTTGGTTTTTGGGTTTGTTTGGGTTAGACCTCCCACTAGCTGTATTCTGACTCATTGGGATATTTATTCCTTATCTTTTACATTTCCAGTGATACTATTTCTGTAATCTCTGAGGAATGATACAGTCACTGAGAGAGCAAAGTTTGGATAAATGCTTCTAAAGAGCTTAGTTGAGCGACAGTATGGAGCTATTCAGAGAGCATAGGGATGGTTCAACTAACACCTGCCTTGAACTCTTTAAAGCAATTGAATCTTTAGCAGGATCACATGACTTTGTGGTGCAGATAGAGCATGATATCAGAAAAGGAATTTATTTATTTATATCCCACCTTCATTATTTTTACAAATAACTCAAGGTGGCAAACATATCCAACACACCTTCCTCCTTCTATTTTGCCCACAACAACAACCCTGTGAGGTGGGTTGGGCTGAGACAGAATGAAGGCCCAAGAGATCATCTAACTGGCTTTCATGGCTAGGCAGGACTTGATTACATGGTCACTTGTTTTCTAGCCTAATGCCTTAACCACAAGACCAAACTTTAGATAATAGTTTTTAATTTATTTTTTAAATCTGTATGGCCACTCTTCCCATATACCTGACTCTTCTGGCTAACAAGGAAAAAGGAGAAATAAAAATAGAATAGATTAAAATTCTTTATTGGCCAAATATGATTGGACACACAAGGAATTTGTCTTGGTGCAAATGCTCTCAGTACATAAAAGAAAAGATACATTCATCAAGAATCATAAGGTAAAACACTTAATATAGTCATAGGGTACAATAAGCAATCAAATCATACTAGGAAACAGTCCATAAAAAAATCGTAAGGATACAAGCAAAAAAGTTACAGTCATACAGTCACAAGTGGGAGGAGATTGGTAAAAGGAAGGATGGGAGGATTAATAATAATAGTAATACAATCTGTAGAGCACATTATAGTAATCCGTTTGTGAGGTGACAACGATATGAGTGAGATTCTCAATGACTTCCTTGTTCAAGAAGGACACAGTTGGTGCATTGGTTTTACCTATACAAAGAAGCATTCTACCCAATGAAGCTTCTTTTTCCCTTTGCATTGGAAGCATTGCATGGCCGTAGGGCTTAGCTGAAAGCAGGGGTGGGGCTGCTGGGGGTTTGCAGGGGTTTGGGAGACCCTCTAGCTAAGATTTTGCACAGTTCGGAGAACCCCCAAATTCCACACCTGGCTGGCCCTGCACACCCCACCCCTCTCAGAAGTCCCCACAGGCCCATTTTGGATACAGGTAAGTGCAGGGCGTATGCGGAGGCTCAGGAAGGCTGAAAAATGGACCTCCCAGAAGTTCGGGAAGGCTGGATACAGGCCTATTGCTGTCTTCCAGAGAGCCTCCGGAGCCCGAGGAGGCCATTTTCGCCCTCCTGAGGCTTGAGAAAAGCCTCCAGAGTCCAGAGAGGGCCAAAACGCGCCCCTGGGATGTGGTGCAAGAAGCCAACTAGGCCACACCCACCATGGCCATGTCTACCCAGCAACCAGACAGAGAACCAATTGCTAAAATTTTTGAATCCCACCCCTGGCTAAAAGTGCTACAAGCCAGGACTGAGGGAGGAAAAAATGCCTTGAAATCAAGAGGGCTGTGAGATAAGACATAGAAACCAGAGAGTTGAATTGCTGAACCCCGTAAAATGTGTTCCTTCTGACAGGCAAAAGCTTTTCCCTTCCTGTCTTCACATTAGCTAATCCTGGATCTATGGAGCTACGATAAGGGTGTTTGAAAGAGAAAAGAAGAGGGATCATGACTTTACAAACTCCAAAACCCATTTAGGTGTCCAAGTACAAAATTAATTAATCACTGCTCACCCAGATATATGAAACCCTGAACTGAAAGGGGACTTCATAAATAAAGTATCCTGGTTCTATAAAAATAAAAGGGATAGACAAACACAGCCCTTACAACCCCACCAACAAACAAATTTCATTCCATACATTCATTTGGGCTCATGGAAGAGTCCCACAGGACAAATTTAGAGATGTGATGTTCTTTCCTCTCTAACCCCCACCCTCACTCTGCTCAACATATTGTAAAAGTTAAAGAACAAATGCATAAAATTTCACAAGCGGAGAGAAGACAAACACACACTCTCTCTCTCTCACACACACAATATGAGCTCATAGGTTCACCCTAAAGCAAATCATTCATCTCCTCTCCCAAGTATTTTGATGACTTACCCAGCAAAGATAAAAGTGAATGTCAGGGTCAGATTCTGTTCCTTGTTCACAGAATCATCGTGGGAATTATTTCCAGAGAAGCAAAACCATGGGATAAGATGCTTGGAAGAAGAAATCAGTGACAGGAAAAAGAAAGTTGCGAAAGACAAAAAAAACTAAAACAAAACAGTTATCCCATCGTTCTCTATTGCCAAGCATTGTTTACGGTCATTAGCAAGCTCTGTCATCTCTTTTCCCTTCTTATGTACATAGTTCTTAGAAACTTTGGTTTTATAGTATTCCCTATTGATTTGGAACATGACAAGTAAATGCTGGATTGCTGACTCTCTACGATTAAAAACCAGCTGGATCTTCAAACCATGTTTTGTAGCAGCAGCATGCTTTATGTTAAGTTTTACTCAATGCAAAATCTAAAGGAGAATACCTGTACAGGTAGCCCGCAACTTATGACAGTTCATTTAGTGACCATTCAAAGTTACAACCTCGCTGAAAAAAGTGACTTATGACCATTTTTCACACTTATGACTGTTGCAGCATCCACGCAGTCAGGTGATAAAAATTCAGATACTTGGCCATTGACTCACAGTTACGACCTTTGCAGTCTCCTGGAATCCTGTCAGAATTATTCTGACAAGCAAAGGCAATGGGGAAGCCAGATTCACTTAACAGCCATGTTACTAATTTAACAACCTCAGTGATTCACTTAACAACTGTGGCAAGAAAGGTCATAAAATGGGGAAAAACTCACTTAACAAATGTCTCACTTAGCAGCATAAATTTTGGGCTCAGTTGTGGTCATAGGTTCGGGACTACCTGTATAAGTATATAAAATGGCTCTTCCACTAAAAGATGAATGAATGTTTGGGGTCCCTTTCTTTGATACTTTCAAATGTCGCTGTTAGCAACATCAGTGTTGGGATTTTTATACCTTTCTTTAAAAAAAATATTAAATGTACTAGTTTGCAAAATGACCCGCTCTTCTTCTCTGTAAACTTGGGATCATGAAATGATCTGAAAATAACATGGGAAGTGCCGGTAGTCCTCGATTTATGACCAAAACTGAGCCCAAAATTTACATGGCTGAGCAAGACGTTTGTTAAGTGAGTTTTGCCCCCATTTTATGGCCTTTCTTGCCACAGTTGTTTAGTGAATCAGTGCCATTGTTAACTTAGCAACATGGTTGTTAAAGGAATCTGTTAAGTTCTGTGCATGGGCGCAAGGAACGGAGACGAGACGGTGAACAGTGAACTTCAACTCTTTATTAAACATTCTGAACAGAACAAAACCCTAGGGCAACAGCAGCCCTTTTATAGGGAAGGCTGCTGATCTAGTAACCAATGAGAAATGTGGAGTGTTAACCCCTTTAACCAATGAGAGTGGCTCGTTAACAGCCAATCAGATTCTCCTGAACGGACCAATCCGATATCGCTATTATCGGCCAATCAGAAGTACAGGATTAGAACCCTGCTTATTCTAAAGGTTTGATAAAACTTTATTTAAGCGTCTTATTAGTTCATAACAGAATCCGACTTCCCCGTTGACCTGGCTTGTCAGAAAGTGCAAAAGCAGTGGTGGTATTCTACCAGTTCGGCCCAGTTCTACCAAGCTGGTAACAGCGATGAGCAGCATGAGACCGAACCGGTTCTCTCTGCGGCTCTACTGTTGGGCCTGCCCACCCACCTGGGCTTCCATACTCACCTTTATCTGCTGAATTTGAAGCTCAGCTGCTTTGCATGGTACAGAATAGCCCCACGCAGCAGCTGCTGAAGCGACCGGCATCGTGCAGACTTGCAGGAGGCGAGTTAGAACACCTCTGCGCCTGTGCAAAGTGCACGTTTGGCACATGCACGCACGCAAAGTGTGTGCACGTGTACAAAGTGTGCCCACCAAGCCACACCCACCGAACCGGTGGCAAAAATATTTGAATCCCACTACTGTGCAAAAGGGGATCATACTGGAACTATCCTGAATATGAGTCTTTGAACTTTGATCGCACGAACCTAGGAATGCTGCTTTGGTTGTAAGTGTAAAAAACAGTCACAAGTCACTTTTGTCAGTGCCTTTGTAACTTTGAGCGACACTTAACTTCATTTTGGTCACTAAATGACCTGTTGTAAATCAAAAACTGCCTGTATTCTGAAAGGCAAAAGGACTTCGGAATGTGCGTGTGCATACTCACACATGATTTCTCTAGCAGATTTTGAAAATGAAATAAGCACATATTTTATACCAAAGCATTTTTAGAAATTAATTTTACATAAAGAATAGCCAAACATTTCTGATATAATTAACTTGCAAGTGAGGTTGCCTATGACTTCAGCCTCATTTTCAAATCTAGGTTATAATTCAAGTTCTAATTTGGATAGGAAAATAATTTTCCTTTAAGTAATTACATGGGTCTCCTTAATTAGAGACTCCTTAATTCCCCTTGTTGTTCTTCTCTCTCTGGCTCTCAGAAGGTACATGCGGTTGTTGCAATGAAACAGCCGATGCAAAACATCTGAAGACTTTAAAAAATAATAAAATACTCTTCGGTTCAAGCCTCTTTTCTATAATATGTAACATCATGCCAAGAAAACACCTGTTGCATCTTTGGAATTTTCTTCAATGCATTCAAAAGAAATTGCTTTTGATTCCAGAATGTTTTCTTTCCTCCCCAAAGAAGAAGAAAAGCTGATCAAATTCTCATTCTTCATGCTGAAGTCTCTCTCTTTTTTCCTTAGTTATTCTACAGTTGAACAGATGTTCCTACTGGCCATTAAATTCCAACTGAAGATCATGGGGTGTTTTTCAGTAGCCCAAATTAGGCAAGGAGGATGCTTAAGTAACAGAAAACCAGCCAGAAAACAACACTCATTACCCTCTGTCACTTTCTCGTAAGAAAGTAAACTCAAAAACACCATCAAAGAAATCACAAAGAGATTTGAAAGCCTTCAAGAATGAGATAGAAAGCCGGAACACTTTGAGGAGACAGATTGTGGTGTCATGTTATTGGGCATCTCTCTTCTGGACCACATCACAAATGACACCAATTTTGGTGTGGCACCAATTACAGAAAAGATGTGAGAAGGCCAGCTCTGCTGGTATGGACATGTCCAGAGAGCAGCACCTTCCACTGTTGCCAAGACAGAAGACTTCTCCCAACTAGAAGTCAATGGCTGGCAAACCTCGCAGGCATCCAAAACAGAGATGGCAAGGCACCATCAACAAAGACATGCAAGCCACGGGCCTGCACCCCAGAGACATAGCTGACTATGTGCAAAGTGGCGTTCAATGATATGAAAAGCAGACTCTGCATCTGCGGGAATATGCTAGGAAGAAGAAGAGTATGGCATCATGTTAGATCAATAACATGCAACAAAGAAATTGAATTCCAGGAGTGACTCAGACTGTGAACAAACCAGGAAGTCAGCATGATTCTTAGGGCTAAGGAGAGGTCTACTGGGGTCATGGTCATAAACTAGAAATAGGGATAGATTCTAATAAGTTTTCTAAAAAATGCGATATTGACAGCTTTTCTTTCGGTGTTCAATGATATGAAAAGCGGACTCTGCATCTGTGAGAGTATGCTAGGAAGAAGAAGATTATGGCATCATGTTAGATCAATAACTTGCTCAATTCCTCCAAAGAGGTAATCTACCTCTTCAGGTTAAATCACCTGTGCATTGAGAAGTTTATTAAGAGGGAAAGCATAGCGTGTAATGCATAGTTAATTATATACTTATTTCTATTTCTTTTTTAATTTCATACTTGCAGCAAATAGTTCATGGGAAGCAAAGAGAGAGTTTTAGGCCAGGGAAACATAGTGACAAAAAAGTAAGGTAGATCATTTGTAGCATCATTATTTCAGATCTATCTTATGGCTTTTTTTAAAAGGAGGAACTGTATTGAATAGGGTGGGGTTTCCCATCACTGTAGAGCAAAAAAAAAAAAAAAAAAGATCAAATGCTGTTTATTTATTCTCTTAAAGAAAAACAATCTAATCCACAAGGATTTGCCAGGTGGCTAAGAGAAGTATAATGTCGTGTCCTAGAAAATGATGCCAGGAGTCGGTGACTTCAAATCATGCTCTTTTATTAAAGTAGGAACCGAACTGGCGCTTTGCAAAAGGTCTGCGGCTTTTATTCTTTTAGCCGCGGCGGCTGCGGCCAATGGCACCGCTTTGAATCTCCCGCGATTCGAATAGACCAATCGCGGGAGATTCTTAGCGAGCCAATCGGCGCGGCTCGCCTGACCAATCAGAGTGCCCCGCGCTTTGGCCAATCAAAGCGCGGGGATCTCATGAATGCTAATTAAGGGACAGAACACCCCTCCCCTCTTGGTTTGGTCCTTACGTCACGTAGTCACGTAGGTAGGCGGGGCTCCGTCTGAGCCTACTGGACCTGCGCAGCTCAGTCGTAGGTTGGATCCCGGCCGGTTCGGTCGGGATCTCTGTTGCTCCTGATGCCGTTGTGGGAACCGGCTGGTCGGTCGGGCCGGACTGCTCTCCGTAGCTCCCTCCTGGGCCTCCCGGGTTGGTTGAGCTGTGGGTTTCGCCACTCCCGCTCGGTCTCCCCGGGTCGGTCGAGCTGGCCTGGCTGTCTCTTCCTGGCGAGGGGTCGTGCTGGCTGCTTTCCGGTAAGTATGGTTGGTTTATTCTTCTTTGGTTTTGGTCCCCTGGGTATTCCCTCCCCCCTTGGTTTGTGTTGTGGGGGTTGGTTTCGCCTGTTTGTGCATCGGTGGTCTCTTGGTTGGTAGTCCTCGACCTTAATTGGTCGATGTGGCGTTTCCATGCTCGTCCGTCTGCTGTTTGTAGCCGGTACGAGTGTGGGCCTGTTATTTGTGTGATGACGGCTGGTACCCATAGTGGGTCTCCCGTCAGGTTTCTTGCATATACGGGGTCGCCTGGTGCAAAAGTTCGGTGTTTGCTGTTTGAGTCTGGGGGCTTCTCCGGGTTATACGTGGGGTGTAACCTGTCGAGTGGGGACCTTAATTTCCTCCCCATTAACAGTTCGGCTGGGCTCTTATTCGTTGTGGTATTTGGGGTTATGTGTTGGGTGAAGAGTAGTTTGTTTATTTTCTCCTGGATCTCCCCGTGGTCTATTTTCCGGATGGTTTTCTTAGTGAATTGCACCATCCGTTCTGTCCTACCGTTCGCCGCCGGGTGCGCCGGTGCTGTCAGCGCGTGGCGGATGCCCCTTTCCGCTAGGAATTTTTCGAATTCCAGCGAGGTGAATTGGGGCCCATTGTCGGAAACGACAACGTCTGGGAGGCCGTGCGTTGCAAAGAGTTTGCAGAGTTCCTTGATCACAACCTCCGTGGTTGTTGTTTTCATGTTGCTTACCTCCAGCCAGTTGGAGTAAGCGTCTACTGTTATGAGGAAGGTGGGTCCTTTTGTGCCCGGCGAAGTCTATATGGATCCTAGACCAAGGTCCCCTTGGGGTTTCCCACTCTAGGACGGGTGCTGTGGGTGGGCTTGGCCTAGTTTCCTGGCATCGTTGGCACCTTGCTACCCAGGTCTCAATTTGTTTGTCCATCCCTGGCCACCAAGCGTAACTTCTGGCCAGGGCTTTAGTCCTAATGATGCCAGGGTGCCCCTCGTGTAGTAGTTCCAGAACCTTCCCTTGTAGTTTTTCTGGAATGACCACCCTATCCCCCCATAGTATGCACCCTTTTAATAACGAGAGTTCCGTTTGTCGGTTTCAGAATGTTTTGACGGACTCGTCGTTGTCTCTTTCCAGCCACCCTTTCTCTACCCAATACAACACCTGCGCCAGACGTTTGTCTTTATTAGTCTCTCGGGCAATGTCTGACGTGGTTATGGGCAGGTTGGGTAGAGTCTCTAATCTGAGGGTGGTCGTCGTGGGTGCTGGGTGGGTGTCAGGTTCCGGTAGCAGCGAGCGGCTTAAGGCGTCTGCATGGGAGATCGTCTTAACCAGTCTGTGTATGAGTCCGTAGTTGTAGGCCGCCAGGAACTCGGACCACCTTGTCATTCGGTGAGACAGAATGTTCGGGGTGGCCCGGTTTCCTGCAAGGATTCCCAGCAGCGGCTTGTGGTCAGTTATGATGGTGAATGTCCGGCCGTAAAGGTACTCGTGGAATCTTTTTATGGCGGCAACGATAGCCAGAGCCTCTTTGTCCAGCTGGCTATAGTTCCGCTCCGGTTTGGTGAGGGTCCTTGAAAAGAACGCGATGGGCGCTTCTTTTCTGTCGGGGAGGGTATGGCTGAGGACAGCGCCGACACCGAAGGGTGATGCGTCGCATGTGACGGCCAGAGGTAGGGTCTCGTTATACTTTATAAGGACGGCATCCGAAGTGAGGACGTCCTTTGTTCTTTGGAAGGCAGCTTGCTCGCATTTCCCCCAAGTCCAAGTCGCCGCCTTGTCCAGGAGCCTATGCAAGGGCTCCGCCACCGTCGCCTTTTGGGGCAGGAAAACATTGTAAAAGTTAAGTAGCCCCAGGAATGCCTGTAGTTCCGTCTTCGACTTGGGTGTAGGGGCTTCTTTGATGGCCTTGATTTTTTGGTTTGTGGAGTGAATGCTGTGACGGTCTAGGAGGTATCCTTGGAATTCTACCCGTTCCGTGTATAATTGGCATTTCTCCCTCTTGACTTTGAGCTCGGTCTCTTTGAATTTGGTTAGGACCTCCCTTAGGCGATCCTCTAGTTCGGCTTGGTTTGTTGCCGACACTAGGACGTCATCGAAGTAAGGTACCACCCCCTTGATGCCTTGCAATAGTCTTTCCATTAGGCTTTGGAATATTCCCGGTGCCACGCTGACTCCGAATTGGAGTCGGTTGCATTTAAATGCTCCCCGGTGGGTGACTATGGTTTGCACTTCTGCCGTTTGCTCGTCGACTGGCAACTGTTGGTATGCCTGGGCGAGGTCGAGCTTGGCAAAAACCTTGCCCCCTCCCAGTGAGTGCAGTAGGTGTTGCACTACTGGGACAGGGTAGGCGCTTTGTTGCAGCGCGCCATTTAGGGTGGCCTTATAGTCCCCACAGATCCTCACCGACCCATTGGGCTTGATCGGGGTGACTATGGGGGTCTCCCACCGGGCGTGGTCTATTGGCTGTAGGACCCCTTGCTTGATGAGCTTGTCAATTTGCTCGTCTATCTTGGGTTTAAGTGCGAATGGCACCCGCCTTGGTTTCAGGCATTTTGGGGGGATGTTTGGGTCTAGGCTGAATGATATAAGGGGCCCTCGGTACTTGCCTAGGTTTCCGTTGAAGACCTCTTGGAATTCCTGGGCCAGTTGTTGCTCCCAGCTGTTGTCGGTGACATGGTCAACTCCCGTGACTGCAATGCTGAGCGGGGCGAACCATTGCAGTCCCAGTCAGCTTGGGCAGTCGCGGTCGACGATTGTCAGGGGAAGCCTTTCGGTGTGCCCTTTATATGTGATGTTGAAGTGTTTGGTTCCGACTACCGGGATGCGGTTTCCCCGGTAGTCCCTTACGATGAGTCTCTGGCTGTCTAGGTTCATCCTTTGGATGGTAGGCACCAAGCGCTTTATTTCATGCCATGCTATCATGGAGAGGTAGAACCCGGAGTCCACCTCCATTTTGCATGGCTCGCCCTCGATGCCTACCTCCACGTGGACCTTCCGGGCGTCATTGGTTATGGCGTGGCCGATGGTGACCGTCTGATGGGTCTCCTCTCTTCGCCGGTTATCGCCGCCTCATCGGGATCATTCATTCCGGTCCCATCTGTTGTCCGAGGGGTGATCTCTGGTCCGGGGTGGTGTGCTCTCTCTCCTCCGGTCGCTCTTGTCCCATCGGGCCGGGCTGCGGTTCTTTTTAAGGCGGCAGACACGGGCAATGTGTCCCTTCTTGTCACAATGCCAGCAGATCGATTCGAAAAACCGGCATTCGGACCTGGGGTGGTCGCCTCCGCAACCGTCACAGTTGGTCCTCGACTTACGACCTCGCCGGTTCTGTGGGTTGCAGCCTGTCTGGAGGCGATGGATGTCCTCCTCGTCATCGGAAGTGCCCAATGCCGAGTGGAAATCGCCCTGGTGGGTGGTCGTCTCGGGTTGGGCCTTGGCTGACCTTGCAGGGTTGTTGTTTCCGCTGCGGTCCCCAGCGTTCGGTCGGCGCATGCGGTCGGCGGCCGTTCGGGTCGCTTCAGCAGCTGCGGCTGCCGTGAGGGTGTCTGCTAGGCTGATGTTGCCCTTGGCCATCAGCCGGCTCTGGAGGACGGGGTCCCACAACCCGAGCACGATTCTGTCTCGCAGGGCGTCGTTCAGGTTGTCGAATTTGCACAGCCCCCCTAGGTGCCGTAGTTCGGCGACAAAGTTGCTGAAACTCTCACCCGACCGTTGGTCCCGATGGTAGAATTCGTTGCATCGGATTAGGATGGGTACCTCTGGAGCGTAGTGCCGCCGGAGTATTGGCTCGAGGACGTCCCAATCCATCGCGGTCGCATCGGCAGGTTTGGCAAGCGCCTTGGCCATTTTGAAAACCTCAGTCCCGCAGTGGGTCAGGAAGATGGCGCGCTTCATGGGGCCGGTGGCGTCCTTCAGATCGCTGCACTCGAGGAACATGCGGAATCAGTCTGAGTACGATTCTCAGTCCTCTGTAGCGGGGTTGAAGGGTGCGGGGGGGGTGATTTTCGCCATCGTAGTGGTTCGTCTGGCTTCCGTCGGACACGTGGTTCCGTTCAGGGTCGGGATCCCACCTTCGTCGCCAGTGTCGTGTCCTCGAAAATGATGCCAGGAGTCGGTGACTTCAAATCATGCTCTTTTATTAAAGTAGGAACCGAACTGGCGCTTTGCAAAAGGTTCATGGCTTTTATTCTTTTAACCGCGGCGGCCGCGGCCAATGGCACCACTTTGAATCTCCCGCGATTCGAATAGACCAATCGCGGGAGATTCTTAGCGAGCCAATCGGCGCGGCTCGCCTGACCAATCAGAGTGCCCCGCGCTTTGGCCAATCAAAGCGCGGGGATCTCAAGAATGCTAATTAAGGGACAGAACATATAAAATCAGTCACCGTTAACATCAGCAAAACTTCATGTAAAACACTGAAAAACAGCCATGCTTTATGGTTGGAAGGATGGCAGAGAATCAAAGAGGGTGGTAGAGGCTGAGGAAGAATAAATATGTTCTATCTATGCTCCAGTGGAGGGGAGAAAGTGTGGGCTGTGTTTCCAGCAGCCTTCAATTCAGTCATTGGCAATACAGGCACCATGCAATCGTTCCACACCCACAACCAGAGCCATAGAGTATAAGACTTGAAAGGGATTTAAAGAGCAATTTAGCATCCTTCATAGAAGACCATAGAGCCTTTGCTTAAAGTGGAAGTGAAGGAGAGTCCTCCATTTTCTTATCTTGCTGTCTCCCTGAAGTCTTCTCCTCAGCATGGGAAAATATATTAGTATTTCTAGATCATTTCTCACAGGGGTTTTTTTCCCCTTGAGACTCTTTTCATCTTTGTTCATCTCCCTTAGATATACCCCAATTCATTAGCCTTTCTTAAAGATGATACCACAACTGGATGCAATATTCCATTTGTAAACTGAACAAAGAAGAATAGAAAGGACTGATGCCCTCTCCTGATCTTGACACTAAACCTCTCTGTCAGTACAGCCGAGAACTCATTTGTTTGTTTCTAGTTTGCTTTGGAGGGGTTTTAGCACTGCTTCACCATGTTCAGATCATTTCATACACACTTCTGTCTTCTTGATTTCCTCCAACCTTTGCTGGTGTGTTTACTTTTTCTTCCCCAAATGGAGAACTTAACATTTGTCTAGGTTGAACTTAATCTTGTCGGTGTTTACTTGTTATTCCAGCTCATCAAGATTTTTTTCTGACTCTTCATAAAGACTTGCAAGGGGTTTGCTCTTGCCCCATCTCTTTGTGACATCTGCATATTTGATAATTGCATTTTCTAACCCCTCATCCAGGAAGAAAGACCTGGATTAGGCCACTTAGTAGCCTCTCTTGAATTCCTGATGGTTCCCCATTTACTTTGCTTGTGGGAAGTGTTTATGAATACTCTGCCAGTATTTTCACTTCATTTTTTGTCAGCTGTAAGTAACATACAGCTGACCATGCTGGAATATCAGTTTCTCCAAATAAATCAGCACATTCTCCATGATACAGTATGTCCCTGCCTTTTATGTATAATGAGAGCAACACATTTACTCTATTCAGAACTGTGTCCACTGAAGAGAGGCATCTTTACCTTCTGATAAATTAAGCACAATCCTTGGAATAATACCAATGTCATTTTTTAATGCCCCAATGTTGATCTCTGTCACAATGAGCTCCTTGTGGAGTTCTTCCATGGTCATCTTTGCAATCCACATTCCATTGCACAGCCTTGAAGGTCCAAATTCTTTATTAAAATGATGGGAGATCCTATCTTCAATTCTAGTTTAGGTATTTCAACAGAATCAAGATATGCTATTGGAAAATGAGAAGTGGGTACAGCAAGGAAGAAACTGTATTCTTTTATCATACCAGAGAAGAGTTTAATGGATGCAAAATTCATATTTCTCATCATTTCATTGTGAAGAAAAAATGTAGAATTCCTTTGAGAACAGTTTTGCAGGATAGTCAAACGTTGAGTAGTTTAAATCTATATATTCTTCCATAATTTTGCACTTCATGCAATAATTCCTGATTATTTTTTTTCTCTGGTGGGACTGGTCTATCAGGGCAACTTGATCTACCCAATTATGGGAATTTTCAGCCCCAATCCAGGGGCCTTCGCAGGTAGTCACTTTCGCAGCAAACTATTTTTGTGCTAAATTTATTTTTTACTGACAAAGAAATAAAGGAAGACTAGTATAGAACTATTTCAAGCGATTTAGCTCTCATCAGCTAGCCATACCCTAAATTGCTTGAAATTGTTCCACACTAGTTTCCCTTTATTTCTTTGTCAGTAAAACATAAATTTAACACAATAATTCCTGACTGTCATCATTTTGATTCGTTGTTTGCATGACAGTGATGGCCATGGCACCAAATCAGCAGAAATATTACATTGTGCAAGTTGTGTATTTGCCTCACTCTTTCTTAGTTGAGATCTTGTTGTTGAAGGTGGTTTTGTCACATCATTAATGTTTCCCACATAATTCTCAGATTGATGTTCCCTTCCCTTCTCCATCTTTTTTTTCTCCTCATTCTGCAAATTTCCATGTGATTCTGGAGACATACAGCCCTTTCAATCTCTGTCTATTCATCTTTCCTTCTTGCTGCATCCTGACGATGTTTGGTGTCATCTCTTGACCTTGAATTGTCTGTCTGATGTCCAGTTGCCAAGGGAGAGGGAGGTCAGCCTATACTAAGTTTCAGAGCAGGAAGCACTTGAAAAATGAATCAGGATTGGCAAAGATTAAGGTATAGTGGCTAATGTATTGGAATGATGTCAGATCTATGTTGTACACCACCTGCAGCCACAGCAGCTCACTTGGTTACTTTCACCCCAACATACCTCACAGGATTGTTGTGAAGAAATATAAAAGGATGGAGCTCTATGTATTTGCCTTGGGTTCCTGAACAAAGATGTGATGTAAATGCATGTACATGTGTGTCTGCCACAGGAGCATAAAAGGTTATATGAGCTATCTTAATGCTCCTTAAAGTTGCTCCTTTAAAAGTCACATAATGAGTTAAATTCCTTGTGGCTGGGTGGGGGAATGAGTGAGGGATTGTGAAACTGGCTCGGAAACTGTCATGGAATATAGAAAATGTAGATCATGTGGCCATGGCAGCATTATTATGCACAAAGGTAAGCTTCAACTATGATCCAAGGTTTACTTATTCATATGTGTTGAATTAGAATATGAACAGATCAAAAATATATTTAAATGTAGTTCCAGATAATATGGTGCCTTTTCTTATGAGAAATAACTGACAGATACATCATTCTCAGTAGTTCTAAGGGACAGATTTTTAAAACAACAATAAATTAAGTGAAAGACCAATATAGTGTGTAGATGGTTAGGAAAAAAAGTTATTATTTGCAAATACTGGATATGTTTCTGATGAATAGTATTGTTAGCATTCACATTAATTATAAAGTTTTGGAAGAAACATTGACATAAACTTACACAGCATTCATCTTTTTTCCTATTATAGGATCAGAAAGGAAGAAGATTCTGTATTAATTTGGCATGGAATGTCATTAATTATTCTTTTCCTTCCCTCATTCTTTCATTAAAAAACAAAATATTTGTATTTTTTCCAAAGAAACTTTCTCTGGTGGAGTTTATTTAGTTTATTTTCTATTTCGTTCTGTTTTTTAAAAAATGTATTGATATTTGAGAAAAATGATTTTTCTTTCTATCCTATTGCTATCTAATAATACCCAAGAAGAAATAAGATAGGGAGTGGAAAGTGAACAATGAAGAACCTTGGATTTCATTTACTGTCAGAGAAATGTTCCTTGGTTGAGACCTAAAATTAATCTACTTTGTCCCTGACAAATCCAGTAAGATTCCAGTAGTGAATACATATTCAGTACCAGATGCAATAAATATTCAGTACCAGATGCAATAAAATATTAGAAACAATCAGCCTGAAGAAGGTTCAACACATACAGATATCTTTGAAACTCAGTTAATCAAGATGTCAAAGTAACTAAAACAGTTTTACAGATTTTTATTGAAAATAAATCATTTTATCATACATTGCAATGTACATTATTGTTTCCTCATAGAGCTTGATTATTCATTGACTTGCACTTTATTTCCAAAATGTATCTCCTGCCCTCTTTAGTCCACTTTTTATAACTACATTTATAAAGGAAATTGAAAGCAACCCATTACTTGGAATTTGGTTGCTACTTTCTCTTTGAGTGAAGAAAGAGGAAAACCATTTGTTGTTGTTGCTTTTTCCTGGTAAGAATAATTGACATGAGATACAAACTGATGAAAAGACTGCACAATAGTGTATATCCCCTACCTTAAATGATTTGTTAAATACCTTTTGCAGCATACGTACCAAGCAATTATGAAATAATGTTGAGATTCAAAACACAATTATTATTATTATTATATAACATAACATATTATAGAAAGGGTGTCAAACTCAAGGCAGGAAACAGCAAAGGACCAGCCCGTAGTGCCTCTGCCAGTGAAAATGGAGCTCAGGAGAGCTGCGTACAGCCTTCCTGAGCTCCATCTTCAGTGGCAGAGGGCTGCAGGAGGCCATTGCAACAGAAAACAGAGCTCCGATGCCTGTTTTCACTGGCAGAGCACTCAGGCCACTACAGGCACACACACATACACCACCACCACCACCACCACCATGAGTGATGTTAAGCCTGCCATGCCCATCCTGGCCCCCCAAGGTCAAACACAACCCTGATGCGGCCCTCAATGAAATTGAGTTTGACACCCCTGGTGTATAGGATATCATACATGAGTATTATGCTCAACTTATCAAGAAGCATACCTGAGTATGGAAGGTTGTAAGTATACTAGACAGTTAAATAAGAAAGAAGGAAGGAAGAACTACAAAGGTTTACATGCAACAAAGAAATTGCATTCCAGGAGTGACTCAGACTGTAGAGACAAACCAGGGAGAGTCAGTGGTAAGGTGTGGGAATAAACTTTGGCCTGAGCTTGAGCAATGATTAATATAATGCCTTATACATTCATGCCTGTCTAAAGGTCACTAAGATAGTGCAAAGAAAAGAGAACAATAAGAGCAAAAACAAACAAAGAGGCAGCTTAGACAACTGCAAACAAGCCTGTACTATATCTAATTATTAATCCACAATGTAATTGCTTACTATGCACAAAAATCTCAATAAAAGGAAGAACTGGAATTTTATTCTGGGCTCCCATCCTGAGTACACCAGCCTGTGTCTCATTCTTTCCATGGGAGACCACCACAAGTGGTGACCCCGACGTGATCCACTGCAGGTGGTATGTGTCCGGACCTCCGTGTTTCCTCGCCTGGAATAGGTAAAGTATGTACTTAACTATTGCTGGACAATAGGATTATTCAGGGAACATGGGGGGAAAGCTCTCTCAGCCACAGGAACGTCATGTTAGTGAGCTGCTGAAGTTAGTCAGGACAAACTTCTTTATCTTTAAACCCTCTGGGGGGGAGCAAATAGTTCTTTCAAAAGGTAATGTGAAACAGCTGCTGCAAGAGATCTAGTGACAATGTCCCTGGTACTCAGAGAAGGGGTCTTTAAAGTTAGACATGTGGAGGAAAATTGGAACTATCCTTCATGAAGAGCCACGAGCAACAGCTGAAATTTTGATATATTGGAAGGTTGTCATGACTGCTTTAGAGACCCAGCAACAACATCTTTTAAAACCTTTAGCAGAACCTTATGAAGAAGTTGTGTTGCACCCCCCAACTTCAAAACTGGAATATGCATTCTCAAACCCAACTTCACCTACATCTGCAGAGGAGAAAATCCAACCACAAACAGGGAAAGTTCAAGCAATGATGCATCAGGCTTTCAATGAAGAGAAATTAGAGCCTGATGAGATTCCCCAGATGAATTTGTTTCAAGTTAATAGGCAAGATGCTCAAGGCAATCTGCAGACTGAATGGGTTCCGATTCCTTTGTCAATACTTAGGGAAATTAAGAAAGCTGTTAAAGATTATGGTATTCAAAGTGCCTTTACAAAGGGTCTCCTGACAAGTTTGGCTACCTCATGCATGATTCCTAATGACTGGAAAGATTTAATGAGAATGATATTGAGTTCTACTCAGTATGTGGTTTTTGATTCAGAATATCAAAGAGAAGCTATCACTAGGGGACAGAATTCAGGGGGGCTGTATACACCAGACCAAATCTACGGGACAGGCTTATTTGAATCCACTGCTGATCAAGCTACTAATTTGTCTGATCACGCACTTCCTGTGATTATGGCAGCTGTCCTTGGGGCATTGTCCCGCATCCAGGATGTGGGAACCCCGGCACAGTCTTTTTCTCAAATTAAGCAAACAGCATCTGAGTCTTATAATGATTTTGTGGAAAGGCTACAATTGGCTATTACCCGGCAAATTTCAAATGAGGAAGCAGCAAAGGAACTTTTGCTGAGATTAGCAATTGAAAATGCAAACACTGACTGCAAGCGTATCTTACAGCCTTTGATGGCTAGAGGTGAGGTTACTCTGGCTGATCTGTTAAAGGCATGTGCAGTGGTAGGTTCTCAGGCTTACAACATGGAGACTTTGGCTATGGCATTGCAAAAAGGGATGAAGCCTACGGGGAATTGTTTTAATTGTGGAAACACTGGCCATTTTAAAGCCCAGTGCCGTGCCCCTGGGGGGGGATGGCATTTAACAAAAATAAAAAAAAGGGACATCTGCCCGAAGTCGGTCTGTCCGAAATGCAAAAAAGTGTTTCATTGGGCAAATCAATGTCGCTCTGATCAGAACCAAAATTCGGGAAACTAAATTTGGGGCTTTCAGCTAGCCCCACTTCCAAGGCTGTCACAAAAGCATCGCCTGCAATTACTAGGCGTGAGGACACTCATTTGCATGGGCTACTGCCAGAAAAAACAGTGGGATTGGTACTTCCCAGGTCTTCTGCATCAAAAAAAGGGTTCTTTGTTATTCCAGGGGTTATTGATCAAGATTATAAAGGGGTTATTAAGGTACAATTGTACACTGATACTCCTGCATCATTAATGGCTGGTGACTCTATTGCCCAGTTATTATTGCTTCCATACATTCCTATGAATCCTTTAATTGGGATCCCACGAACTGGCGGTTTTGGGTCTACTGAAATGGCCAGTTCTCCAGTTGCTGCAGAATTGCTAGCGCTGACAAAAAATTTGACTACAGACCAACCAAAAATGACAATTGAAATTCAGGGAAAATCATTTTCTGGCCTTATAGATTCCGGAGCAGATGTCTCTGTGATACGCCAAAAGGAGTGGCCAAATGAATGGGCACTGGAGGATTCTCTGGCTGTTCGTGGGGTAGGTGGTATGCAGTTTGCAAGAAGTAGTGTACATTGGTTGAAGGCATTGCATAGAGAAACTGGCGAGACTGCAAGGATTCAATCTCCTGTGTTGCCCCTGCATATAAACTTGTGGGGTAGAGATTTGCTGTCACAATTTCGCACAAAAATTGTTATTGTATAATGGAAAAATTACAATTGTTAATCTCTCAGCCAGTTTGGATTGACCAATGGCCACTTCCAAAGGAAAAGCTTATAGCTTTACATCAATTGGTAGCTGAGCAGCTACAGTCAGGCCATTGTGGAACGAGCTCATCAGACGCTCAAACAAGCACTCCACATAAAAACAAAAATGGGGGAAGTGGATGGATATGGTTTGCCTTACATACAAAACATTCTTAATATTACTTTATATTCTTTAAAATTTTTAAACATAACAGGATCTCCTGCTGCTACGGCAGCCAGTAGGCATTTTGCTTCCTCCCCTTCTGCAGGTATGCCAAGACCAAAAGTTCGGTATAGGAGACTGCCAGATCCAACGTGGAGAGGACCTGTCCCACTAATAACTTGGGGCCAAGGATACGCTGCTGTTGAAGATGAGGGGACAGTTGTTTGGGTTCCTGCTCGCTGTGTGCATCCTTATCATCAGCCAAAGGGGCAAGGGGGTGGATTTGGGGGAATGGAAAAGAAACACATTGATCCAGGACATGGAGAAGCTAGCAAACCTTCATAAGAAAACTGATTGTTGGGTATGTATGCACATGCCAACTCACAAAACATCAGGGCTTCCAATGGTTGCAGTACCTCTGGCTGAAGGTGACTGGTATAAGGGACAATGCTATGGTTGTTCAGGGATGTGATCTAACAGTTGGACTACAAGTAACATAAATACCTTACACCTTGGAAGCCGGATCCAAGAGGTGGCGGGTATCTGCTGGACCCACAATGAAACGGTAGAGAATATGACTTACTTGGGGACATATCCGTTTTGCAACAAAACAATTGTTATTAGCAATGGAAGTCGGGTTTATCCGGATGACATGAAAACTAAAAATCTCACTTTCTTTGTACATAACATTTCTAGATTTGATATCATATCTTTGATCAATGAAAATGAGTGTCCATTTATCCCTGCCACATGTTGTCCCACCATGAGAGAAAACCAGCTGCCCAAATGTGTGAATGGGAAATACGCACCACCGCCCACTTATTTGGCTATGTTAATGGAATCCTTTGCACAATTAATCTATGCTGAGACAAATAAGGTTGGTCATCTCCTGGGAGCAAATCTATGGTTGCTGTGTGGACGGATGGCCTATGATCGCATGCCAGCATGATGGAAAGGGGTCTGCACCTTTAGGAAAGTAATCCCATCTCATTTCATTCAAAAATCATTGGGGACTGCTCACATTCGTAATGCGCGTTCCGCAACAGAAGTAAACTCTGTTTTGACTCATGACTACTGGACACAAATATCAAGGGGAGTTATTCCTCCTTTAGGAGTCATGATGAACTATAGAGATTTGCATCATTTAAACAATTGGACAGTTACTAAGTTTAAAGACACCATTAAAACTCTAAAGCTGCTTGAAGAAGAGCAAGGAAAAAATCCTTGACTTTGTCCTGCAAACCAGATATGCGGTGAACACTATTTTGGCTGCGCAAGGGGGAGTTTGCGCTGTGATTCATAAGCATTGTTGCATGTATATCTCTGATTATTCTCCAAACATTACAGCTACTATACAGCATATGGAACAAACCCTGAATGAGAATCCATTACAATCAGAGGACGAGGGACTGGACGTGTGGTCTGCACTTTGGTCCTGGTTGCCAGATGGTTCATGGATTCATCACCTAATTGTTGGAGTGATATTGCTTATTATATTTTCTCTCTGTGTATGCTGTTGTATTCAATGTCTCCCTGGACTTTTAGGAATGTGTCGGGTGAAGCCTACGAAAGGAGAATTGCTGTTGCAGATGGCGAAAAGCTACCGAGGCATCCGTGATCTCCAAGAACTAAAACAGGGGAGATGTGGGAATAAACTTTGGCCTGAGCTTGAGCAATGATTAATATAATGCCTTATACATTCATGCCTGTCTAGAGGTCACTAAGATAGTGCAAGGAAAAGAGAACAATAAGAACAAATACAAACAAAGAGGCAGCTTAGACAACTGCAAACAAGCCTGTACTATATCTAATTATTAATCCATAATGTAATTGCTTACTATGCACAAAAATCTCAATAAAATGAAGCACTGGAATTTTATTGTGGGCTCCCATCCCGAGTACACCAGCCTGTGTCTCATTCTTTCCATGGGAGACCACCACAGTAAGGGAAGCCAGCATGACTCTTAGGGTTAAGGATAGGACTACTGGAGGTCATGGTCAAAAACTAGAACTAGAACTAGGGATAGATTCTAATAGGTTTTCTAGGGAACACAACATTGATAGCTTTTCGTTCAGAGTTGTTTGTGGACCATACTAAAATACATGAGAAAATCCCATTGAAAAATGAAAATGAACCTAGGTTTAGAGTTAAGGTTCAGGTTATGGATAAATTGACTTGGAGTCATGGCCAAAAATAAATATTAGGGAAAAATTCTTAGAGAATTTCTGAGGAATTAAACACTGACAATTTTTAGTTCACAGCTGTTTGTGAATCAGAGTAAAATACATGGGGAAATCCCATTGCAAATAAAGATGAATCTAGTGTTAAGGTTAGGGTTAAGGTAAGGACTAGGTCTATGTGGAGTCATGGCCAAACACTAGTGCTAGGGATAGATTCTAAGAGATTTTCTAAGCAAAGAGATGTTGACAGTTTTTTTGTTCCCAGTTGTTTGTGGACCATGGTAAAATACATGGGAAACTCCCATTGAAACATGACAATGAATCTAAGGTAAGAGTTGGGGTTCAGTTAGAGTTAGGTTTAGATCTACTTGGAGTAATACTCCAAAACTAATGCTGGGGATACATTCTTAGCAGTTTATTAAGGGTGGCATTGGCAATTGTTTGTTGGAAGTTGTTTGTGGACCAGAGTAAAATACATGGGAAAATTCCATTGCTAATGAAAATGAATCTAGGATTAGGACTAGGTCTACTTGGAGTTATGGCCAAAAACTAATGTTGGGGATTCATTCTTAGAGATTTTCAAAGAAAAATAAGGTTGACAACTTTTCACTTTTTAGGACTATAGGACTGCAGGAAAAAGAATGATAGGAAAATCCCATTGCCGATGAAAATAGATTTAGGGTTAGGGTTAGGGATGAGTATACTTGGAGTCATGGTCAAAAACTAATGCTAGAGTTAAATTTTTAGAGGTTTTCTACGGAATGTGGCACTGACAGCTTTTAGTTTGGACACAGTAAAATACATTGCCAATAAAAATGAATATAGGGTTAAGGTTAGAGCAGTGGTGGGATTCAAATTTTTTTACTATCGGTTTTGTGGGCGTGGCTTGGTGGGCGTGGCAGGGGAAGAATACTGTAAAATCTCCAGTCAGAGGTGGTATTTGCCGGTTCTCTGAACTGCTCAAAATTTCCGCTACCAGTTCTCCAAAACTGGTCAGAACCTGCTAAATACCACATCTAGGTTAGAGTTAGGTCTACTTGGAGTCAGTGGTGCATTTAAAAATAGTTTACCACTGGTTCAATGGGCATGGCTTGGTGGTTTCACCTGTGCACTCCAAACATGCACTTTGCGCAGGCACAGAGGCTTTTTGACTCTCCTCCTGCAATCCTGCACTCTCCCTGTCGCGCAAAGCAGCTGTGCTTCAAAAGCAGGGAATAAAGGTCAGTATGGAAGCCCAGTCGGGCGGATGTGCACAACAGTAGTTCCTCGGAGAGAACCGATTCAGTCTCCACCAAACTTGAGCACTACCAGTACACCAGAACCAGGCTGAATAAATAGAATACTACTACTGCCAAAAACTAATGATTCTTAGCAGTTTTCTGAGCAAAGAGACATTAGCAGATTTTAATTCAGAGTTGTTTGAACCCAAATTAGGATAAATGGGAAATTCCCATTGCAAATGAAAATGAATCTAGGGTTAGGGTTAGGCGCCTTGGGTGCAATTCCAAAACACCTGGACTTAAACACCATTGGCAATGACAAAAATCATTGTTTATTACAAAATGCAGCTGTACTTGGAACATTTTGCATTTTGTCACAATATTTTTGATATTATTAAATGTCAACATTTCCATATTCCAGGCCCTTGGCAAGAACTAGAGAACTAGAGAAAAATCACACATCTAGTCAAAACATCTGGCTTATTGTACAACCAACCATAATAATAACAAATACTTCCATTTAGGAAAGATCCTAAAATTTTGATGAATCTTAGAGTTGGTGTTCTCAGCATGTTTGATACCACACTAGCTCCAGGTATGCTTCTAACTTCCTCCATTAGCTTTATGCTACCAGAAGTAGCCGAAATGTTTTGAAAAGAAATAATGGATTGCAGTTTATATATTACCTGTTATGGCCCCTTAAGGAAAAAAGTATAGAAATTCACTAATCATTTCTCACTGATCATCCTAACATTCTGGTTCCTCAGCAGATTATGCATCCTAATCTGATTAGAAAATCAATAAGCAAGAGAGAAAGCTTTTTCAAGCACGATGACAGCTGGAATGCTGAGGAGATGATTAAACAATTAAAGTTCCAATCCTGGCCAAATGTTATTTCAATGATGTTGGATCTTTGTAGGCCAGAGGTCTCCAAACTTGGCAACTTTAAGATTTGTGGACTTCATGTAACTTTAAGACTTGTGAACCCATGCTGGCTGGAGAACTCTGGGAGTTGAAGTCCACAAGTCTCAAAGTTGCCAAGTTTGGAGATCCCTGTTGTAGAATTGCACATTGACTGCAAATACCTGCTGGGAGAGACTTGTATCATATATAAGTGACCTTTCTCCAACCATCAGCTGTAGGGGAAGGGTAATGTCTGCAGGAAGGTGAACTAGCAGCACAATTGGCAAGAGGTGGGTTATCTGGAACATTCAGGTGTTGAACCTTTTGGGTGTCATGCAGTGGCGGGATTCAATTTCTTTTTACTACTGGTTCTGTGGGTGTGGCTTGGTGGGCATGGCAGGGGAAGGATACTGTAAAATCCCCATTCCCTCTCTCACTAACCCCACTAACCTGCTTTCCAGCTCTGTTCTCCTGTGCAGGGAAACAGAAGAAGACCCAATCGATCAGCTGGGACTCAGAAGGCAGAGAATAGATGGGGGAAGGGCCAGTCAGAGGTGATATTCTGAACTACTACCGGTTCTCCAGAACTGGTCAAAACCTGCTGAATATCACCTCTGGTGTCATGTGGCCCAAGTAGGCCTGACATCTTCAGAATCCATTCTGCAGTTTGTTTATTTAGAATTTATTAGCCACTGAACTTTAATACACTCTGGACAGTACAGATAGTTCTCAACCCTCATTTAGTGACTATTCAAAATTATAACAGAACTGAAAAAAAGATTTATGATTGCTTTTCACACTTATGTCCACTGCAGTTTCTACATGGTCATCTGATGAAAAATGTGGACGCTTGGCAACTGGTATGTATTTATAATAGTTGAACCGTCCTTGAATCAAATGATCCCCGATTGTAACCTTCCCAGTTGGCCTCTAACAAGCAAACTCAATGGGAGAGATGAGATTTATCTTACCAATGCAAGGGTTCACTTAACAACAGTAGTGATTTGCTTCACAACTGTGGAAAAAAAGGTTGTAAAGTGAGGCACAACTCACTGAACCATTGCTGCACTTAGCAACAGAAATTTTGGACTCAGATGTAATTGTAAGTTGAATTCATTTAGTGACCATTCAAAGTTACAATGGCATTGAAAAAGTGACTTGTGACCATTTTTCACACTTATGACTGTTGCAGCATCCCCATGGTCACATAATCAAAATTTAGAAGCTTGGCAAGTGGTTCATATTTATGACGGTTGATCACGGTCATGTGATCAGCTTTTGTGACCTATTCTCTGCCTCCTAAGTCCCAGCTGATCATCTGGGTCTTCTTTTTTTTTTTTTATTGGTTTTTAAAACAAACATAAACAAACAAAACATAAAAATATCAAGCCATCTTCCATATATATGCATACAGTGTGCCGGTTGGTTTACAAATTGTTTTGCGCTTCCATTTCATAGTCTTCAATTACAATTACATTGTATATAATCTCATATTTTCAATCAAATATTAAATGTATTAATATCATTATTAATCAATCATTTGACTATACTTTTATTCATTCATGCTTTACGAAATAATCATATTTTACTTAATTTGTTTTATGACAGTTCATATTATCATCCCAAATCTATCCTAGAATCATTTTGTAACTATAATAAGAAAAGAATACATCTTTATATATTTAATGTTTTCTAAAAGTCTACATATTTCATTATTATTTTATTGTCTAACCATTGATAGAATAGATCCCAAATTTTATAAAATTGTTTATCATCTTGTTCTCTAATTTCAAATGTCAATCTACTCATTTCAGCACATTCCAATATTTTCTTAATGATTTCCTCCTGTGATGGTATTTTCTCATTTTTCCAGTTTTTAGCAAATACAATCCTAGACACTGCTAATACCTTTACAATCAGGTATTTCAAATCTTTACTATATATTTCAGGTAAAATTCCCAATAAAAATATCTCTGGTTTCAAATCTATATGTTTTTTTGTCATTTTTCCCAACCACGTGTGGATTTTAGTCCAATATTTTTTAGCATCCTCACAAGTCCACCACATATGGTAATATGAGCCAGATGTCTGATGACATTTCCAACATTTTTCAGATTTATTCTTGAACATTCTTGCTATTCTGTCAGGGGAAAATGCCACCTGTAAAACATCTTATACAAATTTTCTTTATATGCTGTTGACATTGTCATTTTATAATTCTGAGACCACAATTTTTGCCATTTCTAAAGATCAGTCCCATATCCAAAATTCTTCCCCCAAATAATCATAGTTTCTTTAACTTGTTCTTCTTCTAGTTTAATTTCTAATAAATATTCATACAATTTTTTAATCACCTTTTCATCAGTACCTGTCAAAATCTTATCTAAGTCAGTCAGTTTATCATAGAAACGTTCTGTTTTGGAATCTTTATCATACCTTGAATGTATTTGCGCATATGAAAACCAATTCATCTTTATACCTTGTTCCTCTAGTTTTTGTATAGATTTAAGTTCACCCTTTTCATTCAATATTTCACCATATCTAACTGTTTGTTCCTTTTTATATATTATAGGATAAGAAAACGCTTCAATAGTCGATAGCCAGACTTCAATTTTCAAATAACATTGTCTTTTAATCTTCTCCCAGTTTAACCACAGAGACTCCCATATATAATGTCTTCTAAAATAACCCTGTGTTTTAGTTCCTTTATACCATAAAAAAAGCATGCCACCCCAACAACAAATCATGTTCTTCTAATGTCAACAATCTAGTATTTCTTAATGTTATCCATTCCTTAACACACATCAAATTTGTAGCTTGGTAATACAACTCCCAATTAGGCAAACCAAATCCTCCTCTTATTCTAGCATCTTGCAAAAGTTTTAACTTTATTCTCACTTTCTTACCTTGCCATATATATTTCAACACAATTTTATTTAAATCTTCAAAGTAGTCTTTTCCAAGCCTAATTGGAATTGTTTGAAACAAATATAAAATTCTGGGTAATATATTTATCTTGATTGTTGATATTCTCCCTATTCATGACAGTTGCAAATTTTCCCATTTCGCCAAATCTAACGCGATCTGCTGTTTAAGTTTGACATAATTATTCTTTTTTAGTGTACTGCATCTTGCTGTCAAGTATATCCCCAAGTACTTGATCTTATTCGTGACCTGAATTTTCAATAGATCTGCCAGTTCTTCCTTTTGTCTTGATACCATACTCTTTGTCAAGATCTTTGTTTTATCTTTATTTATTTTCAAGCCAGCCACCTTTCCATATGTCTCTATCTTTTCTATCAATTTTGATGCTGTTTCTAGTAGATCTTCTAAGATAAAAATCAGATCATCTGCAAATGCTTGCAACTTAAATTCTTCCTTTTTAATTTTCATCCCTTTTATATTTCATCTCTAATATTTCTATTTAGCACTTCCAAAGTTAACACAAACAACAGAGGTGATAATAGGCACCCTTGTCTTGTTCCTTTTCTTATATCGATAGAGTCTGTCAATTCTCCCTCTATCATTACCTTTGCCATTTGCTTATGATATATAGCTTCTATTGCTTGAATAAATTTTCCAGCAAAGCCCATCTGTTCCAGCAATAATAACATGAATTGCCAATTCACATTATCAAATGCCTTCTGTGCATCTAGAAATATCAGAGCCATTTGTTTTTCAGGATGTGCCTCATAGTATTCCAAAGTGTCCAAGATTACTCTCATATTGTCTTTAATTTGTCTCTTTGCCAGAAATCCATTTTGATCAGGATGGATAAAATTATTTAAGTATTTTTTAAGTCTTTCTGCCAATATTGAAACAAAAATTTTATAATCTGCGTTTAGTAGGGAAATATGCCTATAGTTCTTGATTTGTAATGGATCGGCCTCCTCTTTTGGAAGTATAATATAGGCTTCTGACCATGATTTAGGTATCTTCTTCTTTAACATAACTTCATTCATAACTTATAGCAATGAAAGATTCAACGATTCTTGTAATGTTTTATAAAATTCTGCCGGAAGTCCATCTGGGCCTGGTGCCTTTCCATTATTTTATTTCTTGAGTGCCTCAGTTAACTCCAACATTGTTATATTGCTTTCTAAAAAATTTTCAGTCTCTTTAGGTATCTTCGGTAAATTAGCATTCTGTAAGTACTGCTTAACTCTTTCTTCATCAATATTCTCTTGCATATATAATTTCCCATAAAAGTCTCAAATGATTTCCTTCTTCTCTTTACTACCATAGCAAACTTGGCCTTGGTCATCTATTAATTGCAATATTTTCCTTGATTCTTTCTCCTTTCTCATTTTATATGCTAACCATCTACCTGGTTTATTTGCATCTTCAAAGTAGTTCCGTTTAGCACCTCTAATTTTCTGTGCTAATTCCTCTTTTTCTATTAGACCCATTTTATGTTTGGTTATATCCATTTTTAACTTAATGTCCTTTTTCTGTGGCATTTTCTGTAGCTCTTTTTCAAATCCTTTATACTCATCCTCTAATGCCTTAGAGGCTAATCTTTTCATGGTATTTCTTTTCCTTGTATAATCTATTATCAAGCCTCTGGCATATGCCTTCATTGTATCCCATACATTCTGGATTGATGTATCTTCTTCTTTTTTTTTCTCTAAAGAAAAAAGCCAGTTCTTTCTCCATCCATTGGGTGAAGTCTTTTTTCTTTAAAATAGTATTATTTAACGTCCATCTAGATCTTCTTCTTTGTCCTTTCCATTTAATTGTCATTGGATTGTGATCTGCCCAAGTACTTGTTTCAATATTTATTTCTTGAATATTAGTTAACAATTCTGTTGACATCCATATCATATCTATTCTGGACCATGATAAATGTCTATTTGAGTAGAAGGTGTATTATTTAGTTTTAGCATTTCTTTCTCTCCAGGTATCTTTTAAGTTTATTTCATCTACTATTTTAAAAAAAGATTTAGGGAGAGTCTTTCTGTTTTGCTTTATTGTTTTCTGTGCTGTATAGTCCAGTTGATTGTCTAAAATTCCATTAAAATCTCCCATTATAACTATATTAGCATAGCCCAGTTCAATTATTTTCATATGTAATTTTTTATAAAATTCTTCTTGATTGTCATCTGGGGCATAGATTGCAATCAGGAGTGTTTTCGTATTATTGTCCATTATTTCCACCATTAGTATTCTTCCGTCGTCATCAGTATAAATCAATTTCACTGGGATGGTCTCTTTAATATAAAAAAACACTCCTCTTTTCTTGCATTGTGTCAAGGAAGTAAATATTTTCCCTAATTTTGGCTGTATCAACAATTGTTCATATTGCTTTTTAATATGTACTTCTTCTAGGCAGATTATATCAAATTTTAATTTATCTAATTTATGGAAGGTTTTCCTTCTTTTAACAGCTGAATTAAGTCCATTTATATTAATTGTGATCAATTTTTTCTCTTCCATGGTTATATTTTGTAGTTAGGTTTGACAGCTCTCATGGATCTTGGTTCACGTTGTTCTTTGGCTTCCTCGTTTTCACCTACTGCACCTTCTTCTTTTTCATTCATCATTTGGCAGTCCTCTTGGAATTCAATTAGTGAAATTTCTTTTTCTGTCTCTTCCTCTTTCCCTCTGAAAAATTCTGTGTAAAATAATTCAGCTTTCTCAATTGAGTCAATTCTATATCTCTGTTCTTGCCATGTGAACATTAAACCTTCTGGAATCAGCCATTTATAATTCACTTCTTTTTTAAGTAACAATTTGGTCAAGAATTGGTATTCTGTTCTCATCTCTCTCACTCTTCTGGGTAACTTGTTTCAAGACCACAATCTCCTTGTCTTTGTATTTCAATGTTTTCTCTTTTGCCACTTGCAATATTTGTGTTTTAATGGCTTTCTTTGTAAATCTGACATGAACTTCTCTTGGTAAGCTATTTCTCATTGCATATCTTGTGAAGACTCGATAGACCTCATCTATTCCATCCATCATCTTCTCTTCCATTATTTCCAAAGCTTCAACCAATATTTCTATCATTATCTCAGCTAGATTTTGTCCTTTTTCTTCTTCTATGTTTTGAAATCTAAGATAAAATTCTGATCTGTCCATCTCCCATCTCAGCATACCACTTTTATCTTGTTCATCTACTGTTAATGTGTTATCAATGTCTCCAATCTTCTTGTCTCTTTGTTTATCTTCTTCTTCAATTTTTTGGAGTCTCTCATCATACTTCATCATCATTTGTTGGATGTTCTCCACTTTTTCATCAGTTTTCCCTGTTCTTTATTCGATGTTTTCTATTCTCTTTTCAATATTCTCAGATCTTGTTTGAATATTTTGAATTCCTTGCATAATCATCTGCAGGGTCACTTTTTCTTTTTCTTTTTCTTGCCTTAACATTGTTTGTATTGAACGTTGTCCTCCAGATGGTGGAGAGGAAGAAGTAGAAGTTGAGGAACCAGGAGCTGTTAATTTCCTACTCATTTCAAGCAATTCAAAATCTTCAGTTTCTTCTAGACCTTAATCCAATTGTGAAATAACCAATTGCAGTTCCAAATAAAAATAGTAGGAAAAAAGAAGCCAAATAGTAATAATAATAAAAAAGAAAAAAAAATCTTCAGGTTCTTGTATACCTTAATCCAATCAATTAGTTAGATAACAGTAAAAATTCAAAATAGAAGGAAAAGACCATAAACACACACACACACACAAAAAGTAAAATCCTAAAAAAGGCAGAAAAGTGAAAAATAAAAAGCTAAAAAAAGAAAGGAAAAATTCTTCAGGTTCTTAATCCAATTAAGACGTCTCAAATATAAAAAGATGCATAAGAGGAAAAAAAAGAAGGCCAGAAAGATAAAAAAAAAAAAAAAAACAATATGGAAGGTAGATGGAAAGACAAAAATAGGAGGAAAGGAGAGAGAAAGAAAAAGGCTACTCCCTTAAAAAGAAAAGGAAGGGAATCATCAGTACTAAAGCTTTTCCTTTAAAATAAAAAGCAAGCATAGAAATTTAACTTCCAAAGACAAGAAAAAAAAACAAAAACAAACAAAGACAAATTCCAAAGAGCCAAAAATCCAAATAGCTATTACAAAAAGTAAACTGATGAGGAGGGGTAGTGCAGCTTAGAAAAATTAAAAAGAACACACTGCTTAATTGTTTAATTATCCAAGGCTCTTGTTATAAGTCTCTTCTCCAGAGACTTATCACCTTTTCTTTTCCTATAAGCTTCAACACCAGACTCCAACTACTGATAGAAACCCAGAAGAGCACCTGCAATAATACTCTCTCGTGCTCTTCCCTCTATCTTATCGAATAGCAATGTCCTTGAAAAAAAGTCTCAGTTCTTTCTCAGCTTTGTCTGGTCAAAAGAGAAATATAATATTTCCAAGCCTCTAGTTTGCAGTGTTACAAAGTTTCTTTTGCTTTCACTTCCCCCTCCTTTTCCAAGCAAAATATAATAAGAATTAATTAAAAAAAGAAAAATATATTTTTTAAAAATAACTAAAGGGGAATCTCTAGCCTAAAATATTATAAAATCAAAAAGGAGAAAAAGAATAGATGAAAGAAGAGAAAAAAACCAGTCCAGTTTCAAAATATAATATCATGTATAGAAAATCCAGCAATGAGAAAAAAAAAATTACTTTGACATTCCTATTTAAAATCGCCGTCTCCAATCTTCTTAATCACTTCTGTCAAAACTTTTACAGATTCTTTCTTTTCCTTAGGGTGTCCTTTCAAATCTTAGAATAAAGAAAACGTTCTCACCAAACCGGCACATTCTCTCTTTCTGTTCTCTTCCATTTCGGAGCTGTCCCAACTTCAGCAGCTTTAATGGCTGCCTCTTTGCCACTGGCAAAAAGAGCTTCTCCTGGATCTTCCAGGGACTTTGCAGTATCCCTGGGATTGACAGGATGTGCTCTTCACTTTCACCCTTCCCTTCCTGAATAAATCTTTAACAGTTTTTCCAAAGAGGTATTTCATTCTTTGGAACATATTTTGGAGTTTATCCACTTCCTACCCAACCACCTCTTTGAGCGAGCCCTGGCTTAAAAGCCACACTTAGGTTTTCAATTGATAACTGGGAAGTGCTTTTGAACATGAAAATAACTTTACAATATACATATTAAGTGGCATTTACTCTTTGTATTAGAACTCATCAGCCATTAATTAATGAGCTACTTGTATCCCATAGGAAACAAAGATAAAAATTCTGGTTAGAACTACTTTGTATGAACATCTGATTCTTCTTTTTATACATGTGAACACGCCCTCCACTCCCTTTAAAACAGGCAAAGAAACACAGTGTCATCCATTTAATTAAGAGGACTTGGTAGAAATGCTCACAATTTTAAAGCTACTTCAGTGATATAAGTGCTAATCTGGAAAGCTCTTTTCACATTATTGTCTCAAAAAAATTGTGTTTTTTTTTATTTTCTGAAGCCTCTTCAAGACTGAAAGACAGTAATAGTAAGTCCAGTTGCAGGCAGTCTTGTCATGCATAACTCAGTGACAATTGCTTAGTTATTTCAGAGGAGTTCCACAAGTCATGGAAAGCATAAAAAGTGTAAAAGAATAAGCATTGTAGATAAGTATGACAATAAGAATATTGTCATACTGGACTTTGTTGAAGAGCCTTGCGAACTCGGTGTAACAAATGACAAACAAGCACAACATTCCCCATTAATCTGATTTCTTCAGCTGAATGCTGTGTTTCACAGTGGAATTTTTAACATACTCAAAAACCAATTATTTATATTTGTAGAACTTTCATGAACTTTTTTTTTTAAAAAATAAACTGTCTCAGAGGACTCAAGTCACTCTGGACTGGGCTTAGAAATGAAATGGAATCGAATGCAGATAATGAATTACTCTAGAAAATTATCAAATGGCATTCAGAATTGCTACATACAGAAACTGTAGAATAAACATTACTCGTTAGGTAAGCCCTTAGGTGGAGAACTGGTCTGGTGTAGTGGTTAAGGCACTAGGCTATAAATCTGGAGACTGTGAGTTCTAATTCCATTATAGGCATGAAACCCAGTTGGCTGACATTGGTGCAGTCTCTCTCCTTCAGCCCTAGAAAGATGCCAAAGGCAAATCACATCTGAAAAAAAAAACTTGTGAGAAAATTAACAGGGACTGATCCAGGCAGTTTCTGGAGCCATCTCCAATTTAAAAGTACACAAATAGGATAGGATAGGATGGGATGGGATGGGATGGGATGGGATGGGATGGGGTGGGATGGAACGGGATGGAACGGAACAGAACAGAATAGAATTTTTTGTTGGCCAAGTGTGATGGGACCCACAAGGAATTTGTCTTTGGTGCATATGCTCTGAGTGTACATTAAAAAAGACATTCATCAAGAATCATATGATACAACACTTACTGATAGTCATAGGATACTAAATAAACAATCAAATCATGCTAGGAAACTAAATAAAACAATATAAATCATAAAGATACAAGCAACACGGTTAGAGTCGTAAGTGGGAGGAGATAGGTGATAGGAAGAATGAGAAGAATACTAATAGTCTTAGTAAATAATTTGACAGTGTTGAAGGAATTATTTGTTTAGCAGAGTGATGGCATTCAGGGAGAAACTGTCCTTGTGTCTAGTTGTTCTGGTGTGCAGTGCCCTATAGCATCATTTTGAAGGTAGAAGTTGAAATAATTTAGAGAATGTGAGGGGTCTGTAGATAGTGAGCAATAAAACAGATGCCTTTTAATAACTCTATTCATTGCACACACCTAGAAGTTTCAAATGTTTTTAGATCATGCTAATCACCATAGGGTGGAATTCAGGAGTCTTGCCTTCCTGAAATTTTAAATTCACAGATCACAACATCAAATGTGAAGGTCATTTAAAGGTCATGTATATCACTTTTTCTTCTAAATCCAGAGGATGAATGTTGATAGTATTATGGTTAAAACACAACTGCTGAGAAACAAGGATGTATCCATATCATGGTTAACTTCCAGAGTGCCAATGCACAATCATATGCATGTATTGTGTGTTTCTGTATTTATAAAGGAAAGCAGTTGCTTTCCATATAGTTCCTTTCTTCTGGTCAATTCTGGAAGAGCCACTTAGCAATAGGGAAAAAAAATTGTGTCAGTGTCTCCAGCCAGGCTTACTTAGGTCACCAGGTTAACAAGTAGCTCAGCTGGAGGGCAGGAAATTAGTGGGTTTTCAGGCTGCTGATATCAGCAGCCCATGGTTTGTTTTTTTATATAGTGGAGCCCAAATGGACTCTAAATGTTAAAAATATCGATGTTCCGGTAATGAATTGTTGGGAATCTCCTGAGGAAAAAAAATGCTTTCTCTCTTGTATATATAATGGATGACTTTTCATTCTGGACATCAAGACAAAGAGATTGTAAGTTTATCAAAGATAGATATTCTCTCTCTCTCTCTCTCTCACACACACACACACATGCTTTCCTTTGGTGTTTTGTTGGTAATTGAAATGAAATGAACAACAGTGAGCTTAGAAAGCACAAATGGAAAGCTGCTGTTTTGGGGTTTTGTTTGAATTTCACAGTTGCATCTTAGAAACGAGGCACCCATGCTGCATTTCAATATATAGATCAGAAGCACTTCTAGCAAACCTGTGGCCTAAATTGATTTTCTTTTCATTTAAGAAAGGGTTAAGTCTATGAAACAAGAAGGGGAGAAAGAAAAAAGAAATTAACTAAAGTAAGGCCCTTGTGATACAATGACACTTGCTCTATGCTCTTATAGAGAAAAAAAACCCACAATGATAAAACACCACAAAGAGGAGTGTTATGAATTTTATTAATGACTAGAAGACAGTGTGCAAAACATCAAAGGTCTGTGGAAAAGATTAATGACCCCGTGTGAGACTGTTTAATTACCTCCAGCTAATTAGATTCTTGACCAAATTTTTAATATCTGCATTCCTTCTAAAGCCTAATTGAGATTCCACATTATTTATCAATCTTTCAAAAAGCCCTTAGTGTGCTGGTTTTTTTAAAGGGTTTTTTCCCCCCTTTTGCACTTTGACTCCATTTATGGTCAATTATGAAATAAATCGCAAAGTAACTGTTCACCACAAATTGTATATATGGAATACTTTATGCCTGTTTATTTTGACGAGGAGACTATCATTGGCAGCATCTCCTCTTCATAATGAAGCACTCTAACTAATAAATTGTCTGAGTCCACTGTAAACAGGGTTGATAGTATTTTGGTTATCCGTGCTGGGCTTGGGAATGCCTCATGTGGTTTTTCAGTAAATAAAGCCTTTGCTATTGTCAGTTAATCCTTCGTTCAGTTTACCATGGTCCAATCCCAGAGACAGGATGGGAATGTTTATTATACAAGCCAGAGAAGACTGCCAGGGCTTCGTTGCATGTTCTCATTTATTTGAGATTGTTTCATTGCTGCTAGAAGAACCCTTGCAGTAAATTGGTCTTGGTATTAAATAATTAATAATTGAAAAAATAACCACATCGCTAGTAGATGTTTACAGCGGCCTCCATAAAATGCCCAGCCAATCTTCTTTCTGTGTACTCCTGTATAAGCAGTAGAGTGGAATGTCCAATCCATAGACTAAATTCTGCGATTCCAGTAAGCTCATAAGATCCAAGTATTCATTTAAAAAAAAAAAAACCCTCTATAAAATTATGTAGCCTTTCAGGACATGAAACCTTGTTTAGCCAATAGGACTGAATTCAAAACAGGATAAACTGGCCAGATTGTAGCCCAGTTCACTATGCTTGCCTTCTGTGAACATCCTCATTAAATTAATGGGGTCTGCAGCATCGCAGCATATTTAATTAGTAGCACCTAAGACTATACATGTCCCCTTTTCTGAATAATGTGTACTGCTGGATTTTAGGATCATTTATCAAATCCTCTACATTTTATGAAAGATGAATTTCAAGAAGCGCTGGACTGAAAGTCCAATCTATAAGTTACTAGCCATGAATGTAGTCAAATGAAATGAAAGCAATCATTTAAAAGAAGCTAATCTTGATTTTAATTTAAAATTTAAACTTTATGATGAATAATTAAATTTAATGATCAAATTTAGAATTACTTGAGTTCATGGTTTAAAAAAAAGTTTTATGTAGTTTCATAAACAGGCATTTTCAAAATTTGTTTCCAACATTTATTCCTTGCATTTTTAATAAAGAGTGCTATTCAGATCTTCAGTGGACTATGTCATTTTGTTATGACTTAGCATTCCTTTAATACACAGTGACAAAACCACTTCTCTTCATCTAGAATAACAAGATGAATCCATACATATATTCATCTGACCAAGTTAGGACATTTGCAGTTCACCATTAAGATCCAGGTGGAAGAATTTGAAAGAATACAATAAATTTTGTAAATAAAAATGGTGACAGCTCACAAGGATTACTAGGTGCAAATAGAAATACACATTATTTCCATAGCAAGGAAGATAAAGCAGGAATAGTTAATTTGATTACTTTATTTAAAGAAGAAAATATGTTCTTATTTGGATATCACTTCTGGAATTTGTGCTTGTGAAGAAAAAAAATGAAACTTTGATCTTGGTTTTGTTGATTAGAAAGATTTGGTGTTGTAGAAATGGCTAGTTATATATAATTGAGGTTGGAGATTGTTTATTTTATACTGTGCTAGGAAGAGTTGGAAGTCAATGCCCCTTTTCTTTCTTTTTATCTTCCCCTTGTATCTCACATCTCCTTTCCCCCATTCCCTTTCCCTCCCTTAATTTCCTGTTTTCTTTTCTTCTTTGTATTTTATATAATAAAAAAATTAAAATGATTAAATTGAAAGATCCAGGTGGAAGCTCCTTCCAGATGTTACCACCTTTTTCAGGACCTCTGCTGATCCACATATATTTGACACTGGAATCTGTGGCTTCAGTGAAAGAAAATGAACCCTGAATAACCTACTGAAGGTGAACATAGACCCTATGAATCTCCAGCTGCCAATTATTTAGAACTGGGATTCTGTGAGACTTTTATAGTTATTGTGATACTAAATTGCATGGTAAATGTACGTTCATTCTTTAAGAAGAATTCTAATGAAGCAAAAAGTTCAGAGAAAGGCAATGAAGAGAAAGGAAATGCTGTGAATGAATAATGCCAAATAAAGTTATCTTGAGCTTGAAGTCAAGTGCAGAGTTCTGGCCCTGCACTTCTGATTGGCTGTTAATGGCAGGATCGGATTGGACTGTTCAGGAGCATCTGATTGGCCATTAACGGACCATTCTCATTGGTTAATGGAGCTAGTGCTCCAGAATTACAATTGGTTGAATAGTTAATAAGTTGCCTATATAAGGAAGGCTATAGCAGCCCTCCAGTTTGAGCTGTCACACCATGTAAATAAAGAGTTTGAAGTTCACTGTTTCTACCGGCAAGTCTCCCATGCTCCAGAGTTAACACTGGCGACGAAGGTGGGATTGGATGACATCTGAGCCAACGATGAAGACAACTAAGCACGTGGCTGAAGCGCATAACGGCGGAACCATGTCCAGTGGCGCAGTACCACCCGCTCCATTCAGCTCAAGAGGACTGGGAGTCCTACATGGACCGTTTCCAAATGTTTTTGGAAACGAATAATCTGAAGGATGCCACACCCGGGAAGAAACGGGTGGTATTCCTAATGCACTGTGGCCCGACGGTATTCAAAATGGCTAAGGTATTAGCGAAACTGGCTGAAGTGAAGGCCATGGACTGGGACATCCTCGAACCGCTACTAAGGGCCCACTACGCACCGACCGTTCCAATGCTCGTAAGACGACACAAGTTCTATCAAAGAAACCAGTGGAAAGGAGAAACCGTTGCCGATTTCGTTGCAGACCTCCGGAACTTGGGAGGCCATTGTGATTTCACCGACCTAGAGGAGGCTTTGAGAGACCGAGTAGTTCTCGGGTTAGACTCTCTAAACGTACAGAGCAAAATAATGGCAAAGGGCGACATCACCCTTAAAGACGCCATAGCTGAAGCTACAGCAGCAGAGGTGACCAAGAAGTCGGCTACCCAATTACGCCGAAATCGCGCTCCAGCACACCAACCGGCCAGCGAAGCTGCACCTAAGGCAGAAGGGCAGCTGCAGACGACCCACCATGAGGACCTCTCTTCATCGTCAGACAGCGACGAAGAAGAGGTCCATCGCCTGCGGTCCAATCAGGACCGTTACCCGAAGTCCCAACAACCGTGCGCTGGCTGCGGCGCCAACCATTACCGCTCCAATTGTAAATTCCGCAACACACTCTGCCACGAGTGCGGGAAACAAGGCCACATCGGACGGGTCTGCAGAAGTCTCCTCGGACCCAGCCAGACCGTGAAGGGTACCAATCTCCACCAATCGACAGGGAATCGCCTTGTAAGGTGAGAACCAGCAAACCACTCCTACAGAAACCGACCCGTGAATCGCCTAATGAGAAGGGAAGAGGCCCATCAAACACTCACTATCAGCCACGCCTCTTCAATAGACGCTAAGAAGATTCAGGTCAAAGTGGACATCGAAAATCAACCTTGCCAAATGGAAGTTGACTCGGGGTCGTTTCTGTCAATGGTCTCCTGGAAGACCCTCAAGCAACTCATCCCTACTATCCGGCGCCAAGACCTTTAATTCCAACGGCTCGTGTAAAGGGACTATCAGGGGAACCGGATTCCAGTTGTAGCATCCAGTACAGTCTGGGTTGCATTCAAGAACTGCACGGCGTACTTACCCCTAACGGTGATCGACAAGGACCAGCCTAGCCTGTTAGGCCTGCAATGGTTTGCACCACTCGGCATTGAAGTGGCAGGCATTAACCAAATCGGCGGCAGTGACTGGGAAGAAGACCTCACCCACGAATTCAAGGACGTCTTCGCGGAAAAGCTAGGCGAGTACAAGGGGACCCCAATATCCTTTAGCCTTAATCCAAAGATAGCTCCCATCCACCTGAAGCCTCGTCGAGTCCCATTCACTCTAAAGCCAAAAATTGACGAGCAGCTTGATAAGTTGATTGCCCAGGGAGTTTTAAAGCCAACCGACCACTCCCCATGGGAAACACCAATCTTGACCCCAATTAAGCCGGACGGCTCAATTAGAATTTGTGGGGACTATCGAGCCACCCTAAACCATGCCCTGCAACAAAATCCATATCCGGTGCCGGTGGTGCAACACCTCCTCCATTTCCTGGGGGGCGGAAAAGTCTTCACTAAACTAGACTTAGCCCAGGCTTATCAGCAACTGCCAGTTGACGAAAAAACGGCACAGGCACAGACTATCGTAACACACCGAGGTGCCTTTAAGTATACGCGGCTTCAATTCGGAGTCAGTGAAGCCCCAGGGATCTTTCAGAGCCTAATGGAGAGACTATTGCAGGGGATCAAAGGCACTGTCCCACTATTTTGATGATGTGCTCATTGCTGCCCCCACTCCAAAAATTTTACGGGATCGTTTAAGACTGGTTTTACAAAAATTCAAGGAAGCAGGCCTGAAAGTGAAGAAAAATAAGTGCAAACTGTGTACAGATCATGTTGAATTCTTAGGTTACTTAATTGACAGTCAGGGTATTCACCCTACTGATAGCAAATTGAGAGCAATAAAAAACGCTCCCAGACCGCGGAACAAAGCCGACCTCCAGGCGTTCTTACGCCTCATCAATTTCTATAATGTATTCTTGCCGCACAAGGCAACTGTCGCTGAACCTTTACATCGCCTACTAGATAAAAAAGCAATTTGGGTATGGGGTCACAGAGAAGAGCAGGCATTCCGTAATGTAAAAGAACTACTGACTTCTGACGCCGTACTAATGCAGTACAATGAGACCTTGCCGTTAAATATCACATGTGATGCATCGCCTTTTGGAGTGGGCGCCATTTTGAGCCATATACTATCTAATGGTAGCGAAGCCCCTGTTGCTTACTGTTAAGTATTTGGACATGGATCGAAGTAATTGGAGACAAGCTCTGAATAGTGAACTCTCAGCTCTTTATTGCATAGTGACTTCTGAGTACAACAGTGAACTCTGCCTTATATAGGCAACCCCTGTGAGAATTGTCCAATAATGAGCTATGAACGCTAGCTCTTTTAACCAATAAGAATTCTCTGTTAAGGGCCAATTGGATTCCTCAGAACTAACCAATCTGATCTGGCCGCCTAACAGCCAATCAGAAGTGCAGGGCCAGAACCCTGCACTTTACCTCAAGCTCATATTTCATTAACTATGGTACATACACAACACCCCTTCCCCCTGGCTTCTTAATTACAGTGTAGTTATATCGTCCTTTAAATCAGACGGTTGTCTTTTAAGTCTTTCGGATTTTCGTTGGACTGGTTGGTTGCAATCCTGTTGAGGTAGATTGTTGTTTGGCAGTGGTTCTGCTCCTTGCTCAGGTGCAATTTCTTGCGGTGCAAACGATTCTCCTTCCTGCTCCATTTTTTAAGTATCACTTAGTTCGTCGCTCCCTTCGAGCAGGTTCCCTGGAATGTCATCTTCTTCTGTACCTCCCCCCCCCCGGTTTGGTCATGGGGGAGTTGTTGACTGGCCGTTGTGAACCGTGACCGTAATTGGTCGATATGCCGTTTCCACAGTCTATTGTCACAGCATTTCACTACGTAGGATTTGGGGCTGGTCACTCGTACTACTGTCACCTCTATCCATAACGGATCGCCCGATAAGTTTCGTGCGTAAACGAGGTCTCCAACCTGGAAGGTGCAACAGCGGCCGCTGGATCCTATTGGCTTTTCCAGTTCATAAGTAGGATACAACCGGTCGAGGTGGGAGCGGAGTCTTCGTCCCATCAGTAGTTCGGTGGGAGTTCTGCCGGTGATGCTATGTGGAGTTATGTGTTGCAAAAAGAGAATTTGGTTGACCTTGTCATCGATATTGTCATAGTCCATTTTTTGCAAAGTCTTTTTAACAAATTGGACCATGCGTTCCGCTCGGCCATTGGTCGCAGGGTGCGTAGGCGAGGTGAGCACACGGCGGATGCCGCGGTCAGCGAGGTACTGCTCGAACATTAGTGCTGTAAACTGTGGTCCGTTATCAGACACCAGGACGTCAGGTAGTCCATGGGTTACAAAGAGTCTGTTTAGGATCTTGATCACCGCCTCGGAAGTTGTAGTTGTCATACGATGAATTTCTAACCAATTGGAGTACGTTTTGACTCTCAGCAGGAAGGTGTAGCCCTTGGTTGGCCCCGCGAAATCCAGGTGGATTCTGGACCAGGGTCCTCGTGGTGTCTCCCATTCAGTAGGCATGGCTTTTGGTGGGGCGTTGCTGACTTGTTGGCAATTGGCACACGCTTTGACCCACTGCTCGATTTGCCGGTCCATGCCCGGCCACCATGCGTAGCTTCATGCAAGTGCTTTCATCTGCACGATGCCGGGGTGGCCCTCGTGCAGCATTCGTAGCACCGTCTTCCGGAGTCATTCTGGGACAACGACTCTATCGCCCCAGATGATACAGCCTTTTTGGGAAAAATAAGTTCAGTCTGTCGAGACTTAAATGGTGCAAAGTCATCTGGTACTTGGTCCAATGGCCATCCATGTTCTACCCAGCCTAGGACTCGAGCTAGGGTGTGGTCTTGTTTGGTTTCTCTCGCGATGTCTTGGGCGGTCATAGGCGGCGAGTTGAGTGTTTCGATCTGCAACGTGGCTGCCGTTGGTGCCAGATCGTCGAGAGTCTCTGGAAGCGGTGCTCGGCTTAATGCGTCAGCGTGGGGAATGGCCTTCCCTGGGCGATATTGCAGGCGATAATTATAAGCAGCTAGGAATTCAGACCATCGGGTCATTCTAGGGGATAATATGTAGGGGGTTGGCTTGTCCCTGGCTATTATCCCTAGCAACGGTTTGTGGTCAGTTACAATGGTATATGTCCTTCCATACACATATTCATGAAATTTCTTTACAGCTGACATGATTGCGAGGGCTTCTTTATCAATTTGTCCATAGTTCCGCTCTGTTTGTGAAAGAGTATGCAACAGGGGCTTCGTTCCCATTAGGCAGTACATGGCTCAAAATGGCGCCCACCCCAAAAGGCGATGCATCGCAAGTTATAACTAACGGCAAAGTCTCATTATATTGCATAAGTACAGAGTCAGATGTGAGCAGTTTTTTAACATTCCGGAACGCTTGCTCTTCCCGGTACCCCCATACCCACAATGCTTTCTTATCTAATAATCAGTGTAACGGCTCAGCGACAGTTGCTTTGTGCGGTAAAAATACATTATAGAAATTAATGAGGCCTAAGAACCTTGTTGCGTGGTCTGGGGGCGTTTTTGATGGCTTTTAATTTACTCTCGGTAGGATGAATGCCTTGGCTATCTATTCGGTATCCTAGAAATTCAACATTGTCAGCATATAAGTGACATTTATTTTTTTCCACCTTAAGTGCAGCCTCTTGGAATTTTTTAAGAACGCATTTCAAACGATCTTGGAAGATTTTTTTTGTAGGGGCTGCAATTAATACATCATCAAAATAAGGAACCACGCCCTTGATTCCCTGTAATAGCCTTTCCATGAGGCTCTGGAAGATCCCCGGGGCTACACTAACTCCGAATTGCAATCGGGTACATTTAAAGGCACCTCTGTGCATTACAATTGTTTGGGCTTGGGCTGTTGTTTCATCCACTGGTAATTGTTGATAAGCTTGAGCTAAATCTAATTTAGCGAAAACCTTTCCGCCCCCAGGGAATGGAGGAGGTGCTGTACCACCGGAACTGGATACGCATTCTGCTGTAGGGCGTGGTTTAAAGTGGCCCAGTAGTCCACACAAATTCGTATTGACCCGTCTGGCTTAATGGGTGTTACAATAGGGGTTTCCCATGGAGAGTGATCGATGGGTTTCAATACCCCTTGAGCAATTAGCTTGTCGAGTTGTTCATCGATCTTTGCTTTAAAAGCGAATGGAACTCGACGGGGCTTTAAGCGAATGGGAGCTACTTTTGGATCTAAACTGAATGAGATCGGGGTCCCCTTATACTCGCCTAAGCTGTCCGTGAAGATGTCACTGAACTCAGAGATAAGGTCTTCCTCCCACTCACAACCACCAACTCGGTTTATGCCGGCCACTTCAATGCCGAGTGGCGCGAACCATTGGAGGCCTAGTAGGCTAGGCCTATCTCTATCGATGACTGTTAGAGGTAAGTACGCTGTATGCTTCTTGAAGGAGACTCGGACTTGGCAGGACCCGACAATGGGGATTCGGTTCCCTTGGTAGTCCTTGAGGATGAGGCGTTGAAATTGGAGGTCTTGATGTTGAATTGTGGGGATGAGTTGCTTGAGTGTCTTCCAGGACACCATCGAGAGGGACGATCCCGAGTCGACCTCAATGTGGCAAGGCTGGTTCTCGATGGCTACCGTGACTTGGATTTTCTTAGTGTCCAAGGCTGAGGCATGACCGATAGTAATAGTATGGTGAGCCTCTTCTCTCTGCAAAGCTCGATTTCTGTAGGAGTGGTTTACTGGCTCTCGCCTTACAGGATGGTTTCCTGTCAATTGGCGATAGTTAGCCCCTTTTGAGGCCTGGCTAAGTCCTGGCAAGTTGCAGCAGACCCGGCCGATGTGGCCTCGTTTCCCGCACTCATGGCAGAGTGCTTCGCGGAATTTGCATTCGGCCCTGGCATGGTTGGCTCCACAGCCAGCGCACGGGCGTAAGGGCTTCGGGCAAGGGTCCCGGTTGGACCGCAGTCGATGGACCCCTTCTAAGTCACTGTCTGATGACGAATAGAGGTCTTCGTGGTGCGTTGTTCTGATTTGGGTAAGATTTCGCTGGTCGGTGGTGTTACTGGAGTGAGGCTTTGCCGTAGTTGTGCAGCCGACTTTTTAGTCGCCTCCGCAGCCGTGGCTTCGGTGATGGTGTCAGCAAGGCTGATGTCGCCTTTCGCCATCAGCTTGCTTTGCACACTTAGTGCATCTAATCCCAGAACTATTCGATCTCTCAGTGCCTCTTCTAAATTGGCGAACCCGAAGAGGCCCCCTAAATTTCGGAGGTCCGCTACAAAATCGGCCACGCTCTCCCCTTTCCGTTGGTTTCTCTGATAAAACTCGTGGCGTCTCACGAGTGTAGGCACGGTTGGCGCGTAATGGTCTCTCAGGATGGGTTTGAGGTTATCCCAGCTCATGGCTTTCACTTCTCGGGGTTTGGCGAGTGCTTTAGCCATCTTAAATATGGCTGGGCCGCAATGCGTCAGGAACAGCGCCCTCTTCTTTGCTGGTGTGGCATCCTTCAAGTTGTTCAACTCGAGAAACATTTGGAAGCGATCCATGTTGGATTCCCAATCCTCTTGGTTTGGATCGAACGGAGCGGGTGGTACGATGCCTCCGAACATGGTTCCATTGTTGGCATCGTCTTATCACGTGCTCAGTATTGCTTCCTGGCTTCTTCGGTTCAGATGTCTTCAAATCCCATCCTCGTCGCTAGTGTTAAGTATTTGGACATGGGTCGAAGTAATTGGAGACAAGCTCTGAATAGTGAACTCTCAGCTCTTTATTGCATAGTAACTTCTGAGTACAACAACAGTGAACTCTGCCTTATATAGGCAACCCTTGTAAGAATTGTCCAATAGCGAGCTATGAACGCTAGCTCTTTTAACCAATAAGAATCCTCTGTTAAGGGCCAATCGGATTCCTCAGAACTAACCAATCTGATCTGGCCGCCTAACAGCCAATCAGAAGTGCAGGGCCAGAACCCTGCACTTTACCTCAAGCTCATACTTTATTAACTATGGTACATACACAACACTTACTTTTCAAAAACACTCTCGAAAACCGAGCGAAATTACAGCCAGATCGATAAAGAAGCCCTGGCAATTGTATCAGCTGTTAAAAGATTCCATGAGTACGTGTACGGCCGGGCTTTCACCATTGTAACTGACCACAAACCATTGCGGAGGATTATCTCTGGGGACAAGCCAACTCCCTACATACTTTCTCCCAGGATGACCCACTGGTCAGAATTCTTGGCTGCCTACAATTATCAGCTACAATATCGTCCCAGTAAAGCCATTCCCCACGACGACGCATTGAGCCGTGCACCGCTCCCTGAAACCATCAACAATCCTGCACCAACAATGACAACGTTGCAGATCGAGACACTCCATACACCGCCATTAACTGCCTGTGACATCACGAGAGAAACAAAACGCGACCCCATCTTTGCACGAGTCCTCACATGGGTGGAACGCGGATGGCCATTGGACCAAGTACCAGACAACTTTGCACCATTCAAAAGCCGTCAAACAGAGTTGTTCTCGCATAAGGGCTGTATCATCTGGGGCGATTGAGTCGTTATCCCAGAACGACTCCAACAGGCACTGCTAAGAACCTTGCACGATGGCTACCCTGGCATCGTGCGCATGAAGGGCCTCACACAAAGCTACGCGTGGTGGCCAGGCATCGACAGACAAATCGAATCGTGGGTTAAAACTTGCCAGAGATGCCAAGAAGTAAGCAACGCTCCACCAAAAGCAACCCCAACCGAATGGGAGACACCGCGGGGACCCTGGTCCCTCATCCATCTGGACTTTGCTGGGCCGACCAAAGGCCACACGTTTTTGCTAACCATTGACACCTACTCGAATTGGCTCGAGATTCACCGAATGAGGAATACGACCACCGAAGCGGTCATGAAAAGACTGGAAAGACTGTTTGCAACCCACGGATTACCAGACGTTCTGGTATCCGACAACGGGCCCCAATTTACCACGCTGTCTTTTGAATAGTACCTGGCTGACTGCGGTATCCAACATGCACTTACTTCGCCTGTGCATCCTGTGGCCAACGGTAGGGCTGAGCGCATGGTACAATTCATCAAAAGGACTCTACAAAAGATAGACTATGACAACATCGACAAGAAAATCAACCGAATCCTTTTCCTACAGCACATCACACCTCACAATGTCACCAACAAAACTCCCGCCAAGCTGCTAATTGGACGAAAGCTCTGCTCCCACCTCGATCGGTTACACCCAGCCTATGAACTGGAAAAGCCACTCGGATCCAGCGGCTGATGCCGTACCTTCCAGGTAGGTGATTTAGTATTCGCTAAAAACTTATCAGGCTATCCGCTGTGGGTAGAAGCGACCGTAATCCGCGTAACCGGCCCAAGATCATACCTCGTTCAGTGCCCTGATGATAGACTTTGGAAGCGCCACATAGATCAATTACGATCATGGCTACCTTCACGAAATTCCGAACTCCCTTATGATCAAACTGAGGGGGGGGAGATACAGAGGAAAACGAATTGCAACTAGAGGAAAACCTTTTTGAAGGGACTGAAACTGAAACTGAAACGCAGGAACAGGAACCGGGGACCGGAGTGAGTTCACCTCAGGGAGTGGCCAGTGATATTGGTGATGACGTGAATGCAAACTCGGAACCAGAGGCATCCCTACCATTAAACAACGATCTACCTCAACAGAAGTGCAGCCAACCGCCAGGCGCTTTGTGAAAATCAAAAAGACTGATAAAACAACCGTCCTACCTCAAGGACTATGTAACTGCTCCCCATGAGCAGAAGCCAGGGGAAAGGGGTGTTGTGAATGAATAATGCCAAATAAAGTTATCTTGAGCTTGACATCAAGTGGAGGATTCTGGCCCTGCACTTCTGATTGGCTGTTAATGGCAGGATCAGATTGGTCCGTTCAGGAACATCTGATTGGCCATTAACAGGCCATTCTCATTGGTTAACGGAGCTAGTGCTCCAAAATTACTATTGGTTGAATAGTTAATAAGTTGCCTATATAAGGAAGGCTATAGCAGCCCTCCAGTTTGAGCTGTCACACCATGTAAATAAAGAGTTTGAAGTTCACTGTTTCTACCAGCTCATCTCCATTATTCACACCCATGCTCCAGACTTAACAAGAAAATCTTCAAATTAAGTCCTCTAAAGCGAGATCAAAGGAGTGCGTAAATTTATCTTTGACATTTGAGATAAGATATGCTTAATTATTCATGTATTGAGATGTATGTTGCTGCCCATCCTATCATGGCAACTCTGGATGGCTCACAACAAATAAAAATACCTTATATGTGAAACTCAGAAACAACCAATATATAAAACCTAAAATTGCTGCTAAGATTAAAAACTGATCTAATAAAGTAAGAATGGCCAGTGTTCCCATATAAAGCTCCCAATCTCCCTGCCCTACAGGCAGATTTTTAAGATATGTTATAGGCCAGCAAGGTCAAAGTGAATCTAATCTCAAGGGATATGGTGTCCCTCAGGGTTGGGATTCAAATTTTTAACAACCGGTTCTTTGGGTGTGGCTTAGTTGGTGAGCGTGGCTTGGTGGTCATGTGACTGGGTGTACATGGCTTGGTAGTCATGTTATTGGCTGGGTCTGGCCAACTCAATATCACTCTCATTGAGGCACGCATCTCCTCGCCTGGCCTCTCATGACTGTGGGGATGCTGCAACAATTGTAAGTGTGAAAAATGGTCATAAGTCACTTTTTTCAGTGCCATTGCAACTTTGAATGGTCACTCCACACAAGCAAAGTACCAGCAAAGGAGGGGAAAATAACTCCAGAGAGGTTCCTGAGACAGGAAGTCGTGTCCTGCCAAGCATGTAATAAGGGTTAACAGAGAGGCAGGTTCTGTAAGCAACACCAGAATGTTTCCTTCCTGCCTTCCTTACAGGATTAGGCCAGTAATTTCTTCGAACAACTGGTTCTCCGAACTGCTTAGAATGTTAACAACCGGTTCAATCAAATAAGTACGAACTGGTAGAAACTGGTGCCCCAAATAGTAAGCATTGCAACTGAAAAGGCCCACAGCAAGGGAATATTCTTTAATTGATGGGACCTCCACTGTTTTTTTCTTGCTCTGAAGGATTCCATGTCTGCTCAGTTTTCAAGCATACCCAAAGAGGAAAAATCTAAATTAGCCAGTAGAGTTGTGCAATTATTGAATTTTGAGATTCTATTTGAAGATGATTTTGTTGAATTTCTGAAATTCAGTGCATTTCCAAATCAAAGCAACACCTTGATTCAAATCATCAAACATGTACAAGTAACCTCAATTGTAATCCATTTGGAAGTCTTTCATGTACGTACATGTGCAGTTTTAGCAGCTAGAAAAGGAGTCAGAGAATTGATTCAGGCATCCTAATAAAATTGATTTACTGAATCAAACTGATGATTTGAAAACTGGAACATCTTGACAATTCACTTCAAATCAGAATTGATTTACCAGATCTTCTAGTTGTTGTTTTTTTTTTTTAAGGAGCTATTGGTAAATGGAAATGTTAGGTTTGTCACTACATATTAGCATATAGCCATGTGGTATGAAGCTTAGCCTATTATTAATTTAAATAATTATTAACTTGTCAAATGGCATGCCATCAAGTAAGGACTGTGATTTCCATCTGGTATGTTTCACTGAATAGATCTTGTTTCTGATTCAGTGCTTCACTTGTTTTACTGAACTATATTAATGTTATAGAATTAATGTTAAAAATGAGCAGGATTTATTCCCCTTTCACATTATATATACACTGCTCAAAAAAATAAAAGGAACACAAAAATAAGAATCCTAGATCTGAATGAATGAAATATTGTTATTAAATACTTTGTTCATTACATAGCTGAATGTGCTGACAACAAAATCACACAAAAATTATCAAATTTAGCAACCCATGGAGGTCTGGATTTGGAGTTACACTCAAAATTAAAGTGGAAAAAAATACTACAGGCTGATCCAACTTTGATGTAATGTCCTCAAAACAAGTCAAAATGAGGCTCAGCAGTGTGTGTGGCCTCCACGTTCCTGTATGACCTCCCTACAATGCCTGGGCATGCACCTGATGAGATGGTGGATGGTCTCCTGAGGGATCTCCTCCCACACCTGGACTAAAGCATCCCCCAACTCCTGGACAATCTGTGATGCAATGTGGCGTTGGTGGATGGAGAGAAACATGATGTCCCAAATGTGCTCAACTGGATTCAGGTCTGGAGAACGGGCACGCCAGTCCATAGCATCAATGCCTTCATCTTGCAGGAACTGCTGACACACTCCATCCACATGAGGTCTAGCATTGTCTTGCATTAGGAGGAATCCAGGGCCAAACGCACCAGCATATGGTCTCACAAGGGGTCTGAGGATCTCATCTCAGCACCTAATGGCAGTCAGGCTACCTCTGGTGAGCACATGGAGGGCTGTGCAGCCTCCTAAAGAAATGCCACCCCACACCATTACTGACCCACTGCCAAACCGGTCATGCTGGAGGATGTTGCAGGCAGCAGAACCTTCTCCATGGCGTCTCCAGATCCTGTCACATCTGTCACATGTGCTCAGTGTGAGCCTGCTTTCATCTGTGAAGAGCACAGGGTGCCAGTGGTGAATTTGCCAATCTTGGTGTTCTCTGGCAAATGTCAAATGTCCTGCACGGTGTTGGGCTGTAAGCACAACCCCTACCTGTGGATGTCGGGCCCTCATACCACCCTCATGGAGTCTGTTTCTGACTGTTTGAGCAGCCACAGGCACATTTGTGGCCTGCTGGAAGTCATTTTGCAGGGCTCTGGCAGTGCTACTCCTGTCCCTCCTTGCACAAAGGTGGAGGTAGTGGTCCTGATGCTGGGTTGTTGCCCTCCTATGGATTCCTCCATGTCTCCTGATGTACTGGCCTGTCTCCTGGTAGTGCCTCCATGCTCTAGACACTACTCTGACAGACACAGCAAACCTTCTTGCCACAGCTCACATTGATGTGCCATCTTGGATGAGCTGCACTATCTGAGCCACTTGTGTTGGTTGTAGACTCCGTCTCATACTACCACTAGAGTGAAAGCACCGCCAGCATTCAAAAGTGACTAAACCATCAGCCAGAAAGCATAGGAACTGAGAAGTGGTCTGTGGTCACCACCTGCAGAACCACTCCTTTATTGGGGTTGTCTTGCTAACTGCCTATGCTTTCCACCTGTTGTCTGTTCCATTTGCACAACAGCATGTGAAATTGATTGTCAACCAGTGTTGCTACCTAAGTGTACAGTTTGATTTCACAGAAGTGTGATTGACTTGGAGTTACGTTGTGTTGTTTAAGTGTTCCCTTATTTTTTTGAGCAGTCTACATATAATTTACCGTGGCCCTTTTTCCTTCCACATGAAGGAGTATTGCTGGCAGAAATGATCCATGGTGTGTTATAATCTCCAATCGTGAGGTCATTTAGAAATGCTTCTATAGTTTCTTTTCCACACATCAGGGACTCAAAATAACAATTTTGTCTCCTGAGAAGGCTTTTGAAGGTCTTGGCAATAAAATTACCAATAGAAGCTGCACCATGTTTTTATTTTATCTCTGATAATTTTCAAATGGAAGTTGTTTAGAGGAACAGGTTAGAATAAAACAAAAACTCAGTTAAGAGAGAAAAAACGTGCTTTCTTCTTCACTGGATGCAGAAAATGCATTAATTTATGTGTCTAGAGAAATTTAAAGTAAAATGTCATTTTGCATAGTAGTATGCATAAAATAAAATAAAATATTTAAGAACAGAAAGAGTTTGTGTCATAGATATCTATATTGTGGATTAAATCAAATGGATATAAACTCTGCTTTCTCTATTTTCTTCTTTAAATAGTAGCCCTACCTATTCTAAAAAACAAAATCTCCAGACATTTTATATAAAGACAAACAGAAATTGAGAATAAATATGAACTATATTTATACAATTTAATTTATGTTAAATTATATTTATTTGATTTATAGCCATTTGAGAGCAGGGGTATTTAAAAGAGTTTAAATTAATAAATCAGAAATATGGCAAACCTTATGTCACATACATTGAAATAAAAATAACCTAATAGAAAATATTTTATTAAAAACAAAGCAAAAAAAAAATTACAGTGCAGCTCACTGAGGTAACTAGGACATTAAACTAGGAGTAGATAAGGATGAAAGAGTACCAGTTTGGTACAGTGGTTAAAGTGCTGACCTAGGACTGGGAGACTGTGAGTTCTAGTCCGACTTTAGGCATGGATAAAAAAAATAACAACAATGGGTTGATTTTGGGCCAATCACTCTCTCTCTCAACCCATCCCAGCCCACCTCACAAGATTGTTATAGAAAAAATAAATGGAGTGAAGGAGTATTCAGTATGTTAGCTATCTTGATGTATTTATAAAGCAATAAAAGCAGCATCAAAATCTAATAAGTAAATAAAATAAATAAATAAACCAAATTACCAGATAACATCAAGAACATCCACCTTCAAGATATTTGGCAGCCTGAAAAGGAACATAAAATCATTTTCTTCTCCTAGTCAAAAAGAGTAGAATCCAAAGTCTACCAAGATATTTCAGACCCAGAGAAAAAAATTCTCCTTGAAAATGTCCATTTTTTACCTAATGTAAGTTGTGGGCTATGGGCAAATAGGCATCAGCAACTTAATGCTAAACAAGTTTCTATTTTAATTTTGGAAACCATACCGAAAAATGTACAAACAATTGCAAAATTGCAACTATAAACAGGCCATCAAAACCTCAAAAAGGATACTTTTTTTCTTCTTAAAAACATAGGCACATAATCAAACTAGCTCAAATTCAACCAATTGGAGTTGGTATCTTTTGCACATTGATACTGGTCCTGCATACACCCCGAATTGGGTTCCATGTCTTGAAAATATTCTAGCATATTTTAGCATTTTTCCCCCTGAAAGCTTTCCACAGTCCAGTATCCACTGCCAGGAAATTAGTCTCTTTTTTTGGTTTGTTTGTTTACTTCTTCTCAGCATGATCTAAATGACTTTACTTTAGGTGACTCCCAATAGTTAAATCTTTGCTCGGTTCTAATAAAATAGCCGCATCCGGACCAAATTACTTGTGGCCCATCCCAAATAAGATTAGCTGCTCATTATTCCCAAGGTCCCAGCTGTAGTCCCAGTGCTGCACAAATGGCTCGGAAGTGACAGGTTCATCCAAAGCCCTAGAACGAAACAGCACAATACTTTAATTTGTACTGTTTGGTGACTGTGGCACATGGGTATTACAGGACGGGGCGCTTACATGGCATCCGTCAGACATATAAAATGCAACATTTAATACTGGCATCCTTGCTTTTATTTTCTCCACCCGCCCCTCTTATTATTAACTCAGTCCCTTTTATTGTCTAAAGGTAGAAATGGCAGCTTTATTTACACATCTCCCCCCCCCCCCCGGAGAAAACATTAGGCCAGAAATGGCACTACAAATCAATGCAGATGAAAAGAAAGGGTGATCTTGTCAGCAGGCAGCCTTTCGGTGGTAGAAATTACAGCTCCTTTACAGCTAGCTGAGCGCATGCTAAACGCAGCCATTCATATTACCTACAGGCAAAAGACTGTCCTTTTTTTTTTTTTTAACCAGCAATTCATACCAAGTTCAGATCTTACCTAGGTGCAGCACTTCAGAAGGCTTGTGAACCTGTTTTCATTGACAGAGTTTCCCAAAGAGAACAAAAGTATGTCCAAGACCTTTTAAAGGATCTTGAATGATGTGGGTTATTCTCCACCATCCGTTCTTATTTCCAGGCCTTTGATTTTCCACTGTTGTTTTCCCAATTTCCCTTGTTTAGAAGGAAAATCAAAATGTCTATGAATAGGTAGTTCTCAACTTATGACCAGTGGCTTAGCAACTGTTTGAAGTTACAACTGAGTTATGACCAAGATTCAAAGTTCTGACTGCTGGGTCCCTCCACAGTCACATGATTGAACTTCAGGTGCTCAGAACACAAACACATTTATGGTTGTTTACAGAGTTCCATAGTGACATGACCGACCATGTTTTATGAGGATTTTGCCAAAACCTACACCCAATTTTCAGCAAAACTCCACCCATAGCAATCCATTGGTTCATTTAAAAAGCACACTGATCATTTTATGACTGACATGTTCACTTAATAAATGCCACCAAAAATAGAGGTCAGGAGACCAACCCGCTTTAGGATCATTATGGCACATGACCATAATGGGACATCTCCGTTACAGTTGTATGTCAAGGGCTACCTGTAACCTCAAATTGCACCATCCATCTTCATACCAGGGTTGGCATCAGGAGAGGCAGAGAGCAGCCCCAGCATTTGTCAAAGTACACAAATCTTTACCAGACCCAAAACTAGTAATCTGAGCATTGCATTCTATTTTTGAAAGCTAAGATTTCCACAGCAATGCTGTCTAATGCCATTATTACATTTTGTCATAGCAGATTTCCAAACTGGAAACAGTACTTTATTAAAGCACATAGGATACTTGATTTATCATAAAGTCACTCACAGTACTTTGCTGTTGTCATGGCATCTCTTCGGTGTTGCCCTCACCCCTATCACTGCATTGCACAGTGATGATTCCAGATCATCCAGTGCATATTGTAGACGGTTTCAAATTGGACTCGCAATGAATCAGATCACAAAACACTAACCTAATATAGCATATAATTGCAAGCCATCAGGCTGCCTGGGATTCATATCTCCTAGGTCCCATTTAAAAGTTTATTGCTTAGTACATCCCAGAATAAAACAATAGCAAAAACAATTCTGGAAGCTTGAAGGATTTGGGGATGGTAATAATATTTGTCATGCTTTTTTTTTTTTTTTTCAAATGAAAACCTTGTACTGAAATCTATTTCTCCATCTCTTTTCACTCTGAATGTTTGTATTTCTCTGCTACAGTTTCTAGAAATTTTTCACTTTCTTTATCTTGATGTCTAGTCCTCAATAACACAATTGGCAGGAGGATAAAACAGTCATAGAGAATTTTTTAACTTTTTCTTTCCCGCTGGGAAAACACACCAAGGACCACAACCACTTTCTGACTTAGAGATTTCCAAAAGCCATGCCACAAACTGTGATTGGTTCTACCACTAATTTTCCAAATGCAAAGTGTAAAAGGTCTTTTTCTTTGTTTTTCCAAAGAGTGGCTATATAATAAAAGGTGACACCCATGCAAAGGCTTTCCTAGTAACTCAAGTGCAACATAATGCAGCAAATAATTACAATGACCTTTAGTTCACCCATATTTCAACAAAGGTTAAGCTACCCTTTAGTAAAACAAATATTTCCTCTGGGCTAATAATAACAGCAGGCACAACCAGGTTCTATTGACAAACCAAATTGAAAACGTTTAAAAATACAACATTTCCTAACCTAGAGAAATACACAAAATCTAATGCAGCTCAGCATAAACAGTTGAAAATATTTGACAACAATCATTATTATATTTGCTTTGTCATGTTTGGCATGGCATCATCAATATTTCTTCCAATATTCCCCCACCCTAGCCCACCCTTACTGCTTAAGTTCTACTGCTTGACATTCCTGGAAGCAGGAGGAAGAGAAGAAGAAATCATAGAAGAAGGAAGAGAAGATGTTTTTCATTCCTGGCTAAAGCTTGTAAACAATTTACATTTTTATTTGGTAGTCTAGAATAAATGCATGATTCTTTAAGTAACTGGGACTCAAGATACTTAGACTTGGAAAAATAAACTTACAAGAAAGTTCACATTATTGTCCAGGAAGTGGCTGATAGATTTTATTTAGTTTCTCATGCTCCAAGCTTTAGCAGTTGACCAGATAAGGGCCAGGTGTGCTTTGCACATTTAATTTGTTTAGTCTGCAGCTAATTCAAACAGCCCTTTGATCTCTACAACTGGGACTGGCCTTTACCATTAAATCCTTGGGTTGACAATTCCATTCCCCAGAACTTCATTTCATGGGCTATCATGGAATGAAATAAGTTAAAGTCTCCCAAAGCTATTGCTCTGCAATTGACTATTTTCTAACAATGTCCAACGTCTACAATATTGCAAAACTTGTGCACAGCAACCATATTCAGTTCAAATTTTGTTTTTGATTCCAGCTTTGGGGTTAACTGTTTAAAGTTTAACCAATTTTAAATGGCCTTGACTTAAGATCAAGATTTGTCCAATTGCGCTCCCTCCCTCCCCCTCTCCTCCCCTCCCCTCCCAGCAGAATGGAATGAAATTATCAAGAATGGCAGTCCTCTAAAACCCATTAACTCTCTCAAACTTGAACTGGATCATCTGAGAATGTCTATGCAATGCATATTTAAAATATTCTTCCTGCGTTCTAAAACACTGTAAGCATGAGTGAGGAAGGCATAGCACACTAGCTTCCAACAAGTTCAGCAAAAAGAAATTAGGTAACCCAATGAAGAAAGAGTTTTTCCCAGGTGAGAATGTTAAAAAAGTTTTTAAAAGGACTTGACATGAACTGAAAAATTATCACTGATTTTCCTTTGTAGAATGACACGTTTTGCCTCCTTGATCATAAGGCTTTCTGTATTGCCATGAAAGAAGCATAACTGGATGGCATATTTGATACATCCTCAAAACATTATCTGAATGTGATAGGTGTCTGGATGAAAAAATATTGGCAAAACTTTGTATTTTCTGGGCAACACTTAGTAGAATTCCTACCAAGGTGCCCTGATAGCTTTGTTGATCCTGATCAACAAGTTTTGTGAGATGCCAAGATGGTCAGACTAGCAAGCTTGGCCCTTTCTGAGAAAGACCAACTAATAAACTATAGGACTTGGTTGTATCAGGATTGTAGCTTGCTGATATACTCTGTGTGAGTTACTTAGCTGAAGCAGCAAGAGATAGTGGTCCATCATGACCCAATTCCATAGAAAAAGAGACTGGAAGAGAAAAATGGCACAAAATCACACTACTATTTTGAAGGACATATTTCATTTCCAAGTCATTGCAAAGGCAGATTGAATTGGTCTTCAGCTGTCCCACATTTAAACTAGTGTTCCTTCTCCTGCCAACCTAATAATTTACAGTTCTTCATTAATGGTAGTGGCGATTTGTCTCCATCTCTTATTGTCTGCTTGAGGTTGCTAAGAATTCCTTCTATTTTCTGGACATTGCTATCATTAACATTTTAATTTTGGCTGCCAGAGAGACTGGGCACGTGTTTTCTCCAGATGCCTCTGCACCCCTTAATGTCTATTTTTTTCTCATGCACAGGTTTAGCACACTTTTGAAGCAGCACAAGAGCTGTTTTTTTTAAAAAACAAAGCAACTCCCATTTTGTGAAGAAAATTGAGCCAAACTAGGAAGATCAGCCAGGTTCTGCCAGCTGTATGTTGCTATTTCTCTTGTCTCAAATAAACTCATTACAAATCTTTTCTGCTTCTACCAACATATGATTATACTTTTTATAACCTGCCTATTCCTACCCTGTTTGGTATGCAATATGAATTACCTCTGGGTGCTGTTGGGCATGGTCATTTATTGCAAAGAAGTGGCATTCCAAGACTTGCAAGACTTTTCAGTTTGGTACATATGGAAGCTGAGATTAAACTGATAAAAATTCTATCTATTCTCCCTTTTCATCAGAATTATAAATCACATTTTTTCAGAAGAGTGGTAGACTCATGCTTAGAAATAAAATGAACAATACAGATAGACACCCTACCTTCCCATTCATATTCCTAAGACATCTGGAGGATTTTTAAATAGCAATAGCACTTAGACTTACATACCACTTTATATGCTTTACAGCCCTCTCTAAGCTCTAAAATCTTAGTTAGGTCTTGGTTTTTGTTTTTTTAAAGCTAAGCAAAATCAAGCAAGTAAAAAAAACAAAAAAATAAAACTTTTTTTCTAATACAAAGCTTCACCCTTCAATTTCAGTTTGCCATGTACTTGCTAAAAGTTTATTTCCCTTTTTCTTTGAAGGCTTCAATCAACATTTGAAAGACTTGCTACAGGTAACATTTGTAATATTTATTCAATCACCAATGATGCATCCTATAGTAGCTCAGCTTGATTACTATGTAGAGAATAGAACAGAACAGAACAGAACAGAACAGAACAGAATAGAATAGAATATTTCTTTACTGAATTCTTTACTGGCCAACTGTGATTGTATACACAAGGAATTTGTCTCCAGTGTATAAGCTTTCAGTGTACATACAAGCAACAAGTGATAAATCATGTTCATAATCATAAAATACAACCATCATAAATCATAAGATACAACACTCAGTGATAGGATACTAAATAAAAGCAATCAAGATAAATCATAATAGGATACTAAATAAATAAATATTATCCTTGAGGAATTAATACTGCTATCAAATAATAATCAATTATTCCAATCACATCAACAGAAGCCATCGTACACTGTACCTTGTACATGTAGTAATCATGGGTGTGTGTCCATAGCTGGGATGCTACAAAAGCTACTCAATGAATTTACACCCTGTTACTTATTCATGAGTGAGCTGTGCCCCTGAATTTTAACAGGCTATGCCTTAAACTATTAGCTGTATATCTGCTTTATGTGATGTTCCAGCATAAGCTGGCAGTCCATCAATTCAGTGTCCATACATTTCTCTGAAAGCTATATTATAATTAGAGCTTAGGTTAATACTATTCAGTAACCATAAAACAGACATAAAATAATTATAACTCATTTAATGAAATTAGAAAAAAAGCAATTATTAGACTCCCATTGTGAAGCGTTGCTGTGAGGGACAGATAATCTATCTACAAGATGTACTTTAAGAACATCATTTTGGAAGAAATAAAATGAGATGAAGTATGGTTTTGTTTGTGTTTTAAGGAAAGCTCACGCTAATAAATACAAGTGTGGAAATTGCAAGGAATAGTTGTTCCATGGAAAGAACAAGGACTACAGATTTATAACATGTCTTTATACAATCGCATAAAGTGACATGAGACTGAATGTCTTCCAAACATTTTACAGGAGTTTTTCTTCAGAAATGTAAGCATTACACTTTTCTTTCTTGTCCCATAATAACTTTTGATGAACCTTTATTATTCCATCCATAGACAATTCTGTTCTACTTTTCAAGACTTTCATACATTTCATCACCTTATAGGATGTCCAACTAACATTAAATGTAATCACAGAGTATGAAACTATTATGTTAATTATAATTTGCAATCCCAGGCTATGATGTTATAAAGATTAAATAATGTAACATAGTATGAGGCAGGACCAGTCCAATTCTATCATCTTAATCTGGAAGAAAAGGATCATTGAACTTCTACATACTCTCTCTGTGTGCAAAAATGAAAAAAAAAAATGAAAAAGATTATATTTATGAGATAGAAAATACCAACCAAACTGTCAAATTGCGATCCTCTATTTGTCCCATGCTAGGACTTAAAGGGGCCAGGATTGTGACATAAATACACACAGCTGGAGGGAAACAGGACCCTTACAACAAATAGGGCACACTTGCAAGCAGAGCTGCTTATTTTCACAGCATAACATTCGCTCCAAGAAGTTTCACTTTTTTTAACTTCATGTAAATTATACTCCACATTGAAAAGAGGAAGAAACAGACTGTGAAAAGGGTATATACAGTATTTTGGTGATGAGGGGGTGGGGAGATGGCATAATGTTTGACTACCCTATTAATCCAAATGTTAAAGTGACTGGTGACATTTTCTGTTTCCTCTTACACATAAACAGAAGACAAGTTCAGAGAACTTCTGCCTCTGAGAGTTAAGAAAGTTTGAATGAGTGACGTCCTCCAGAGAGAAGATTTCTGTCACTTAAGCCATTCACATATTTTTTATTTATTTTTTAACAATACACATATTTTTCTTCTTTAAATCACCATGGATCCACATATGCATTAAAGATCACTCAGGTCATATCCAGGTCCAGACAGATTTTGCTACAGTCAGATTTTTATGACGATCGTATAAAATGTTTGGAATTCACTAGAGACTTCCACGGCTATTGTTTGCATGTCGTTAAATAAGCAGAATATCACATAAAGATTGTGGTATTGTCTTTCTATCTGGATTACATAAATGTTTGAGAAGGAAAAATAGTGAAATTTTGATTTATGAAGTTGCATAGTAAATTTTGATCGGTTGCAACTTAGTTCAGTTTGACATACAGTGTATTCTTTTTCTTACATTTTAGAACAATCTGCAAATCATTTTTAAATCTACAAAATAAAAGAAACATAAGGAAATGAAAGAGGAGGAGATTGGTTGCAACAACAGGTTCACATTTTTTAAACTAACAATATCTTCTGGAGTAAATTAAAACAAAAGCAAAATACGGAACTTAGGATGGTTGAATCTCAACCTCCTTAGTCAGGTCAGAGAATTACAAGATGCACTTCTTGACATGCCAGATCATGGACCTAAAATCCTACAAAAGGATAGATTATTAGTTTTATTAATTTCCCCACTTCTATTGACTTTGGGAGATTGCCATTATTACATTCTTCCTAGGGTTCAATATCCTGTACTGTTTAATGGTAGATGAGAAAATTCAAATAAACATGTCAAATGTAAATCTAGTTACTAGGTGGGAATCTCTCTGATACTGAGATTTGCAAAACTAAGAAAGTTTTTTGTTGTTGATTATTATTATTAATAATCATTGCACAGTCAGCCAGATATTCAGACTGGCTTTGGCATTTTTGTCTATCTATTGAGTCCTAAATAAGGTCCTGGGATAGGCAAATATGGATGTTTGACGGTATTAGAGATATCAGCGCAGGATGGAAGCTGTTCCAAGTAAAGCCGCCTTCTACAATTGACTTATTATTATTATTATTATTATTATTATTATTATTATTATTATTATTATTGTTGTTGTTGTTGTTGTTGTTGTTGTTGTTGTTGTTGTTGTTGTTGTATTCATTAAGCATGAAACTCAGTCAATTGAACATTTAAAAATGTATCGCAAACATAATTTCCTGGTGCTGATAGTTGATGCGGGTTGCTGCGAGCATCCTAGGTATCAACCAAGTATTTTCTTAAGATGTACGATGTTCCGAGTAGCACAGTTCCAGTGTTGTTGTTGCCGAAAGCTGCAATTTCTTGATGTATTTTATAAAATTCTTGAACATGGTACCAAGTGCCCTGATGACAATGGGTATCACTGTTACATGATTCATCCATAATCGCATAGTTTTGATGACCAGGTCACAATATTTCATTGTTTTTTCCAGTTCTTTTTCTTTGACTCTGGCATCTCCTGGTACAGCGATATCAATAAATTGTATGCTTTGGTTTTTGACAGCTGTGATATCTGGTATGTTGTGTTTCAGATGACGATCTGTCTGTATCCAAAAGTCCCACAAGATCTTTACCTTCTCATTTCTGACAACTTTTTCCACTTTATGTTCCCATGGCTTTTTGGATACAGGTAAGTCATATTTTTTACATAATGACCAGTGGATTAATTTAGCAACTCAGTCATAACTAGCTTTGTAATCAGTTTGCACGATTTTGCTGCACTTACATATTTAGTGTGAAAAAGTTTCAACTTTGTAATTACAAAGTTGGCAGTTTGGATTTGGATTTTTGTATCTTGGCTTTTATGGCATTAGTTTGTAGTGCTTGTTCTTGAGCAGCAAGCATTAAGACTTCCATTTCTTTCTTGATGGTTCCCATCTTAAACCATGCCCATATCAAACTATTATCACATTTTCCTTCAATGTTTTTCAAGTGCTGTATCATCATCATCTTCATCATCATTGGTCTGTGAAATTTGTTGCGGCTGTAAGGGCACAAAAAGGCAATGGCAATTCATATTTCATCTATGGAAATACCAGTATCTTTAATCTTCAATCCTTGCTAAGCCCTTTCAGTTCAAGTTATATATTGGAGCCTGAATGATGGGTGTTCACTCTTCACTCACTTCTAGCCTGCCCCTAAATCAGAGCTGCTTTTAGAACTTAAAGAGGGGCAGTTACTTTTGTGATCAAAAGTCAGGGAAAGGACAGTTTCCCTCTCTGTCTCCTAACATTGCATGCCATTTGTGCCTTAATAAATGCAAGAGGAACATGTGGGAAGATCAAGCTACAATCCTCTTAAACTATAAATTAAAAATAAATCAGGATGTCAAAAGATACCATAATCCCTAGCAAATGTTTTCTTTTACAGAAAATTCATTTCCAGGAAACATTGTTCAGTGTGGATCTGTGATCACTGGTTGTTTTCACCAGAAAAAAAAACATGTTCTTAAGGAATGGAATAGCAATAGCAATGCAGCTTTATAGTGCTTTACAGCCCACTCAAAGCAATTTATAGAGTCAGCATATTTCCCCCAATAATTTGGGTCCTCATTTTATCCACCTCAGAAGGATGGAAGGCTGAGTCAACATTCAGCTTGGATGGGATTCGAACTACCAAATTGTAGTAATAGTAGTTTGCAGTACTGCACTCTAACCACTGTGCCACCGAAGCTCCTTATGATGGCACTTCAATCTGCACTTTCTAATATGTCCATTTATGTTGCTGCCAATGGCAATTTCTGCAGACCTCTTGGTTGCATTAGATATGCACTAACTATTTTATGAAGATTTTATAAGTGTTTTTAATACATTTTAAACCTCTCTTCACTGAGGTGCCAAAGGCAAAAATTGTATAAGGTTACTGTTTAACACAAAACAATCATCAACAAAGAATTAGAGTGAGTGTGTGAGAGAGAGAGAGAGAGAGAGACAGAGAGCAGAGACAGAGACTGACAGACAGACACAGAGAAAGTCAGTTGTATTGAGTAATTATGTCTATTTACAATTCATTTTAATCACCTTGACCATTTAATTACTGCATATTTATTTGATCCTCACCACATATTTACAAAGGAGTTGCACAATGAAACGGAAAAGCAGGAGCATATTAGCTAGCTAATGAGTAAATCCTCAGAGAGGGAAATTGAGAATAAATATCAAGGTCAAAGGGTACAAACAGATGGATGGATGGATGGATGGATGGATGGATGGATGTTCCTTTGAATTTAGAATTCCTGAAATTTTATGGAATCTTTTCTTCTACTCATTTACAGTCAATAATTAAACTCCAATTTTTCACTAAATCAATTAATTATATTTTTCACAAAGCAAGGCTTACGTTAATGTCATATGCATTAATCAGAACAGAGAGACTGTGAGAGCTGACTTTAAATTTACTCATATTTTTCCTATATTTTGCTTAGACAATTTAATCTAATCTGTATTATGGTTTACCTTTTGGCTTTTAACACTGATGGAATCTCTTTTATTGGATTCCTGATGATGCCTACTGATGTTTTATGCATAATGATGCTCAAATAAAATTGAGCTGTAAGCTTCAGTTTAATTATGGAGCTTCATGATACCTTCAGCACTTTTTCTTCTCTGATTACTGTAACTGTTTTGCCATAACCCCTCTAAAATCTTTCATCTATTAAAACATGAATAGATAAGCCATTTTTAAAAGAAATTCTAATTAGGGAGTTGCAATTATCTTTATGTATCTTCAGTGTTTTAAGAAAAAACCTTTATGGACTGTACCTTGTGCAATATAAAAATAAAATAAAATAAAATAAAAGCAGTAATATTTAATAGACTGAGTCATGAACTCGTGCATGCTAGAAACCACAAAAGTTATAGTGGAGTATTGCTACCAAGCCAACATATACAATCTTTAGCACACTTTTAAGATACTTGCTATTTCCCAATTTTTGGCATTTTTTTCCCTATAGAAGTAGTCCTTAACTTACAATCACAATTCAGACACAATTTATGTTGGTGAAAAACTGTGATAAGTGAGTTTTGCCCTATTTTACAACTTTTCTTGCCCACATTTGTTAAGTGAATCACTGCAGTTGTTAAATTAGTAACACAGTTGCTAAGTGAATCTGGTTTCCCATTGACTTTGTTTGTCAGAAGGTTGCAAAAAGGGAACACATGACTGGGGGAACACTGCAACCATCATTAATGTGAGTCAATTGTCAAACATCTGAATGTAAATCTTGTGAATATGGAAATGCTACAATTGTCAGAAATATGAAAAATGGTCATAAGTCATTTTTTCCCAATGCGGCTGCAACTTCAAATGGTCACGAAGAGAAACTGTTCTAATTCAAGGTTTATCTGTACTGTAAAATTACAGAAGCAACCTGACTTACAGCTTCTATTTTATCCAAGTTTGTTACTCTGCAGCATGCTAAACTTAAAAGTAGGTATCTCTAAAGCAGGGGTCCCCAAACTTGGCAACTTTAAGACTTGTGGACTTCAACTCCCAGAATTCTCCAGCCAGCTGGAGAATTCTGGGAATTGAAGTCCACAAGTCTTAAAGTTGCCGAGTTTGGAGACCTCTGCTCTAAATGTACAAATTCAAGCATACCTGTTCGTGTAATGTAGTAATTAATATTTCAACTTAGGGACTTTGATAACTCTGTTTTTCCCCTTCTATTTCACTGATCACATGACCCCTTATGTCTTCTGATAGCTCCTCAGATTTGAGTAATTAAAAAGTTAAAATAAAAATTTGCTTCATGCATGGATCCTATTTTCTTGTCCTCCAGACCAAATGTTGTTGACTCAACAACTTTAACTGATATGTTTTACACTGATCATTCATATGTGCTTCATGGTCAGTACCTGATTTTATTTCACTTTACTATGTTCTATTTATATAGTAGATGTTGTCCTCATAAAATATGAACTTATATAACTTGAAGCAGGCAATAAACAAAAAAATGCTTTGCAAAACTCTATTTACTTATGTCATGTATTGTTGTATTGTGCTTAACCAATCCAAATTTTGTAATACCAGGTTCCTCTATTTTTTTTAATTTTTGCAGTCCAATCACTGATTAAGCAGTATTATTATTCTTAAAGTTACATTTAGCACCTCTTGCAATTTGCTTCTAACCTCGGTGTCTTCTACCACTGCATATACTTGTATAATACTGGTGTTCACTTTTTCTAATAAATGCAATCCTGTCATTTGTTAGATTTTCCACTGAGCTTGATACAAGGATATCTATGCCATTGTCTCTTCATTTCCTTACCAATAGCACTTAGACTTATATACAGCTTCACAGTACTTTACAGCCCTCTCTAAGTGGTTTACAGAGTCAGCCTATTGCTCCCAACAAACTGGGTCCTCATTTTACCGACCTTGGAAGGATGGAGGGCTGAGTCAACCTTGAGCCAGTGAAAATCGAACTGTTGCCAGTAGGCAGAATTAGCCTGCAATATTGCATTCTAACAACTGTGTGACCAGAGCTGTGATATTCTCATGCTTTGCATAGTATGTCATGTAATCATCCGACTTAAATTTTTCAAATATTTTTGTTGGGTATAATGCTGGAGGGCTATGATAAAGGGACTATATTCCTAGTTTTGCATGTATTGATAGCAGTATTTGCACAATATTGGAAAAATGAGAACACTCCATCAGATGAGGATGTAATTCAGAAAATATTCAGACTGTGCAGAGATGGATAGAGTGACATTTTTTAAAAAAAGACAAAGGAGATACAGAATATTACTCAACATGGGATAGATTTTATGAGTGGTTAGAGATAAGAGGTAGAAATTAGACAAAGAAAGATTATTGATATGTATGAACTAAACATAAAGATGGTTTATAACTACAAGTATGCCAATATAACCAAAGGATTACAAATAAGCTAACATAAAGATAAATTTAGTTAAAATTATTCTGTTGCACCATTACTATTGTTATTAGTATATATGCTACTATTTCTTTTTCTATTTTCCTCTGTAAATGATATACCCTGACAATACACTGTATTCAAAATGTTTATGAATAAAATAAACAAATAAATAAAGTTTTCAGTCCACCTATATTCACTTTCTCTAAATTATGTAAGAATACTTTATTTCTTTTTTAACAATTTCAACATTTCCATCATTCATACTTCTGACATGTTCCCATTGTTTAAAAGGTAAAGGTTCCCCTTGCACATACATGTAATTGTTTCTGGCTCTAGAGGGCAGTGCTCATCTCCATTATGCAGCTGAAGAGCGCTGTCCGAAGATGTCTCTGTGGTCATGACTACATGCCAAAGGCACACAGAATGCTGTTACCTTCCCACCAAAGTGGTCCCTATTTTTCTACTTGCATTTTTATGTTTTCAAACTGCTAGGTTAGCAGAATCTGGGACAAGTAACGGGAGCTGTCTCCATTATGCGGTGCTAAGGATTTGAACTGTTGAACTGCTGACCTTTCTGATCAACAAGCTCAGCATCTTAGGCTCTGAGCCATCACTTCCTTTTTTTCCCCATTATTTGGTGCCTTCTAAAACTAGGAACTCCTTTTCAAGTGATCAAACTTCAGTCTAGCCACATAGTCTCCTCCAGAATGGTTGCTATTCACTTTGCCTATAAATGAAGTCTGTATATGCTCCATTAAAGAGAATCACTATTCTATTCAGAATCACTGTTTTCCCATCTTCCTTTAAATCAGTTTTTTTTCATTCAACAGAACGCATACAATTGTCTAAAGATGTAGTGCTTCTTGTTTTATCACTTTGTATATCATTAGCCTTAAATATTCTTTGTGTTGCATTTCCCCAAAATTGCTAGCAGTTTAATATTTGATTGCCCCATGCACCATTAGTCTCAAATATTATTTAACATTGATTTTGTTGATTGGTTAATAATTATAGTTTCATATCTGGACTTCTGCACTACATGAGCTCGTTTATAACTCATAGCATTAAGGTCATGATGGAATTGGCACTATGGGAGGGTCTGGTCTGGAAAATTGTTATTAAAGTATGAAGCTTGCCAATTGTTATTAATTGTTATGTTGGGGATATCAAGCAATATGTCTTTAAAATACTGGTGGTTTTTTGTTTTCAAACTTTCTGTTTTGAGATAGAATATGTGGAATTTGCAGCAAAAACAGATCTATAGGTAAGGAAAATTGTTAGTCAGTGTAGAGACTGAGTTTTCTTTTAAAATCAGCCATTTTCACATTTCCCATAAAAGAGGGCATGCATTAATACAATTCTGAAAACATCAACAAACAAATGCTTTCAAGGAGAAACAATAAAAGTATAGGAAATGATGAAATGAAAGAACACCCAAAAAAGATCTTTTCTCCTTTTCAAAATGCTGGAAGCAAGGTGACCAATGCTTTATCTATTACTCCAATCTGCTTTAGAAACAAGTCTTTCCCATTTCCAGAATTGGTACATATGCATTTATTTTCAGCATTTTATTGCATTTGGGGCAACAAAAAACAAATTTGGGGTGCTTTGCCGAAATCAAACCTGCATAAAACATTTATGGTACAAATAAAATTGACGCAATAACATCCCAGTATAAAAAATCTGTTGATACGTTTCATGGATGATCTGGTTGCAACTCGCATCATGCGACTGCAAGATGCTGTAACCCAGGGGTCTTCAAACTTGACAGCTTTAAGACTTGTGGACTTCAACTCCCAGACTTCCTCCTCTAGTCATGTTAGCTCAGAATTCTGGGAGTTTAAATCCACAAGTCTTAAACTTGCCAAGTTTGAAGACCCTTCCTGTAAACTGTAAAAGCAAGCCAGGTGCCAAATGCCCAGATTGCAATCTCATGACCGCCAAGGGTGGTGCAACTATAACTTTAAGGATGAGTCACGTCACTCTTTAGGCCTTCCTAATTTTGAACCATTGTTAAATTAACAGTCGTAAATCAAGGATTACCTCTAAGGCCTGTTTAAGCAGGGAGATGGCAAAGACTCCAGGGGAGAGAGCAGGAGGTCCCCAACCTGTGGCCCACCGCACACTATCTATTCACAACTAGGCCCTGTGAGTGGCTGGCTGGTGCATGCATGCGCTCTCAGCCCCACTCGTCAATACACACACCCACACACTCTCCCCAATACACCCACCCACACACCCTCCCTCAAAACCATCCAACCCCCACCCATGTTCTGGGCCCCCAATTGGGAAATGTTAGAGAACTCTGGCTTGGAGCATATTATAAGAGCAGAATTAAGCAACTCTGTATTGAAGAAAGGAGCCTCAAATTGTGACCCATAAATCTCTAGGGAATCAACCTGAGCAAAGAAGCGGATCACAATGAATGGAAATCAGAAATTAGTTAGAACTTGCTTATCTGTAGAAAAGAGCTGTGAGAGAAATCCCTCCTCCTGGAGATAAACATTTAGGGGAAGCTCTACACCCTGCTCAGGTTGCTGATATTTTGATTGTGTCTGCCAATTGTTTTCAGAAATGTGGATTCTGATTTTTGCTTCAGAAGTTTATTGCCCTGTTTAAGCATCCTTCTCTGTTTTGTTCCACCTTAATTTTCTTGTACCACGGTGCAGGTTCCCCTAGCATTTTAAAGACAGACGATGTTGAGACATTGTTCGTATTTTTATTAATGCTAAAGGCTTTATTCCATAGTAATTATTTCAGCATTTAACCTCGCCTTATGCTTTGTAAAAATAAAACTGTTTTTTCAAAACGCAAACTGATATTATCTTTTCAAAAGGAGACAGGACTGCTGTTCTCCGGTCTGAAAGCTTTTGAGACATGTGAGTTCAGCAACCTCTCATTCAATTGTACCAGCCAATTTTTTTTTTTATTTTCAAAACAGCAACTGTGAGATCTGTAATGGAGTGTCCTGGAAGGTTAACTACAAAGCAGGATACTACTTTGTCCTGTCCTACATAGGACAAACAGGCCACACTTTGCACAAAAGAATTAATGGACACAACTTTGACTTCTCATCTCAAAGCAAGGACAAAGGAATATCAGATGTTTTTAACCGCTGATACTGTCTGTGAAGGTACAATAGACACAGTGGGGTTTAAAAGTACAATTGCTGATTGAGAAGTTATTGTACTTTAACAGGAGAACTACCCTGAATTCCCCTTCCTTTATTCCTGCCTACTCAGATTTTAACCCTACATCAGTTTACTGATACCATACCTGACCCTAGCTCACAAATCTTATGTTTTTAATCAAATGTGTTAGCCTGTTTTCAAGAATCCTGATTTGCACTAACCATATATAGCGCAAAGGTCAAATCAGAGATGTACATTTTTTGCACAAAACATAAGATTATATCCCTTGGGGGTTTCTGTATCAACATTTAGCAAATGATACCCTTTAAAGCAGTTTTATCAGTTCTAAATGAGAAGGTTACTGTTTTCTTCTCAAAGGAAATATGTGAGTGTGCTATAACATCAGCTAGGAATGCATCTGAGGATGGTGTGCATTGATTGAATGAATAAATGAATTAATTAATGAACTAATGGGAAAGACCAAGTGGTTTGCACAGCAGTCCATTTTGCCAAAAAGGTTGTCACTTGCCTTCCCTGTGCCTAAGAGGCTTGAGACTGACTTTGCTTGGTGTGTTTGTTTTCAGGATGTGCTGCTCCACTGGAATCTATTACCATTCAGCCATATTTGTTCATATTCTTTGTTGCCAACTTTGTCTCTGAAAATAAACTGTTTAGTGTCATAAACATGTCATAAACATTAGAGCTGATGTCTACAAGTGCTAAGAAGGGACATTTGGAGACAGTAGCAATTTATGACCTGGCCTTGAAGTTATGAAAGTGGCACCACCTCTGCAGTCAGGTGGTCACAACTGGGCGCTTGGCAATTGGCTTGCATTTACGACTAGTTGCAGCATCCAGCAATCATAGGATCATGATTTGTGATCTTGCCAGCAGATTTTCAACAAGTAATGTCAATTGGGAAGCTGGATTTCCTTAACAACTACGTGGTTTATTTAATGATCATGGTGATTGACTTTAAATGAGCGTGCAAAAAATTGATATAAAATTGAGTCCAGTTCACAGGATGACTTACTTAATTCCCATATTGCTTAATGACCAAAATTCCCAATTCCAATTGTAATCCTAAGCCAAGAACTACCTCTGTTCGATTCAACCTAAATATAGATCTCTACATTTCTTTCTCAATTGGATAATCAGCTCTAAAGCTCTCTGTAATATTGTTTCGCATGTATGTACAAAATAACACTGAATAAATTATAAAATATTTCATAAGAAAATCAGCAATGCACAAGATCATAGACTTATCCATTTTACAAAAGAGCAATATAATTTTCATCCCATTTATTCAGATAAATGTATTTGATATACATAATTTGAAATTCTAGAATAAAAATACATTCTGATTTTGACGATGGTGAAGTTATTTAGGTTTTGTGCGCATGTAATGTGAGTCATAAGAAAAACAGTTACATCTTGGCTATACATAGTTGATTCAGCAATTCTGTGCAGAATTATAGAATTAGTTCTTATTTTTTTTAAACTCTTCTATATCATTATCAGATTTTTTTTGTAGATTAACACATGAGTTGGGGCTTGAAATGCAGTGCCTGCAAACCATATGATACTTATAACCAAACCCAGATGGTGCATATTTTGAAAAAAATAAATAAAGATTAAATAGAATACTTAAAATCTCATGCTAAGTTTCACAAGATGATTGGAGCTATACTGCTATTTCCATCCCTACCTCCTCTTAATTTAATTTCATTTTGTCCATGACAGGAACGAGTAGCCGAAGTCTTAAACAGCACCAGTGATCCATATCTACGGAACAATTAATTTAGGATATTATTAAAGTTTGCAGCCCACATTCAGGAATTATCCATACATTTGGCTTCATATAATTTTTTTATTAAATATTAGTTTATTTATTTTTTGAAAACAATTTTATTGATTTTTTAAAAACAAACAAAACAAATAAAACATAAAAACATCAGTTCTCTTCCATATATATATGTACAAACAGTGTGTCGGTTGGTTCATCAGTTTTGTGCATTCATTTCGTAGTCTCAATTACAGTTACATTACATAATAACTCATATTGTCAATCCAAACTTATATATCCTAGTATCGCTATTAGAAAATCATTTGACTACAATTTTATTCATTCATACTTTATGAGATAACTATAATTTAAATAGTTTATTCTATAACAAATCATATTTACCAAATCTATCCTGAAAACACTTTATAGATATGATATCAAATAACAAAAGAAAAAGAAAAAGCAAAGATATTCCTTGTTATCTAACATTCTAAATATTCTATTATTATATTTATCATCCAACCATTGATAGAAAAGGTCCCAAATTTCATAAAATTGTTTATCCTCTTGCTCTCTAATTTCAAATGTCAATCTACTCATCTCAGCACATTCCAATATTTTCTTAATAATTTCTTCCTGCAATGGTATTTTCTCATTTTTCCAATTTTTAGCAAATACAATCCTAGCTGCTGTTAATGTATTTACAATCAGATATTTCAAGTCTTTACTTATGAATCTGGTAAGATTCCCCCCCAAAAAAATCTCCGGTTTCAAATCTATACGTTTCTTTGTCATTTTTCCAACCACATGCGGATTTTAGTCCAATATTTTCTAGCATCCTCACAAGTCCACCGCATATGGTAATATGAGCCAGGTATTTGATGACATTTCCAGCATTTTTCAGATTTATTCTTGAACATTCTTGCTATCCTTGTCGGGGGAAAGTGCCACCTGTAAAACATCTTATACAAATTTTCTTTATAAGCTGTTGACATTGTCATTTTATAATTTTGCAACCATAATTTTTGCCATTTCTCTAAATCAATCCCATATCCAAAATTCTTCCCCCAAACAATCATAGTTTCTTTAACTTGTTCTTCCTCTAGCTTAATTCCCAGTAAATAACCATATAATTTTTTAATCACCTTCTCATCAGTAGCTGTCAAGATCTTATTTAAATCAGTCTGTTTATCATAAAATCCCTCTGTTTTAGAATCTTCATCATACCTTGAATGTATTTGCGCATATGAAAACCAATTCATCTTTATACCTTGTTCCTCTAAATTTTGTATCGATTTAAGTTCACCCTTTTCATCCAATAGTTCCCCATATCTAACTGTTTGTTCCTTCTTATAAATTATAGGATAGGAAAATGTTTCAATAGTCAATAACCAAACTGCAATTTTCAAATAACATTGTCTTTTTATCTTCTCCCAGTTTAACCACAAAGACTCCCGTATATAATGTCTTCTAAAATAACACTTATACCATAAAAAAGCATGCCATCCCAACAGCAAATCATGACCTTCTAGTGTCAACAATCTAGTCTTTCTTAATGTTATCCATTCCTTGACCCACATCAAATTTGCAGCTTGGTAGTACAACTCCCAATTGGGGAGACCAAAACCTCTTCTAATTCTAGCATATTGCAGAAGCTTTAGCTTTATTCTCGCTTTCTTACCGTGCCATATATACTTCAGCATAATTTTATTCAAGTCTTCAAAATAGTCTTTTCCGAGCCTAATTGGTATTGTTTGAAACAAATATAAGATTCTGAGTAAAATATTCATCTTGATTGTTGAAATTCTCCCTATTAATGACAATTGTAAGTTTTCCCATTTCTTCAAATCTAAAGCTATCTGTTGTTTAAGTTTAATATAATTATTCTCTTTTAATGTACCACATCTTGATGTCAAATATATCCCCAAATACTTGACCTTGTTCATGACTTGGATTTTCAACAAGTCTGCCAGTTCTTCTCTTTGTCTTAGTAGCATGTTCTTTGTCAAGATCTTTGTTTTGTCTTTATTTATTTTCAAACCAGCCACTTCACCATATGTCTCTATCTTTTCCAGTAGCTTTGAAGCTATTTCTAAAGGATCTTCCAAAATAAAGACTAAGTCATCCGCAAAGGCTTGCAGTTTGAATTCTTTCTTTTTAATTTTCATTCCTTTTATGCTTTTATCATCTCTAATATTTCTATTCAACACTTCCAAGGTCAATACATATAGCAAAGGAGATAGGGGACATCCTTGTCTTGTGCCTTTTCTTATATTAATAAAGTCTGTAAGTTCTTCCTCCATCATTACCTTTGCTGTTTGCTTATGATATATGGCTTCTATTGCTTGAATAAATTTTCTAGCAAAACCCATCTGTTCCAATAGTAGTAACATAAATCTCCAGTTTACATTATCAAATGCCTTTTGAGCATCTAAAAATATCAAAGCCATTTGCTTTTCAGGATGTGTCTCATAGTATTCCAAAGTATCCAGGATTACTCTCATATTGTCTCTAATTTGTCTCTTTGGCAGAAATCCATTTTGGTCTGGATGAATGAAATTATTTAAATATTTTTTAAGTCTTTCTGCTAAGATTGAAGCAAAGATTTTATAGTCTGCATTTAATAAGGAAATAGGCCTATAGTTCTTAATTTGCAGTGGATCAGCCTCTTCTTTTGGAATAAGTGTAATATAAGCCTCTGACCATGTTTCAGGTATCATCTTCTTTGACATAGCTTCATTCATAACTTCTAACAATGGGATGCTCAATGATTCTTCTTTTTTTTTTTTAAACAAATTTTATTAATTTTACAGAAAACACAATACACAAACATACAAAACACAAAACATAAACAAAACTAAAAGATCTTTTCTGAAGGTTGTCTGATCCCGGGTTAAAACTCTTCACACAGACACAAATTCAAACATCATATTCACTTTGTATATCCTTCCATATCTTATTATCATTTTATATATATATATATATATATATATCGTAAAATTGTGAAGGTTTGCATGCTCTTCGGGAAAAGTTTTTTATTTTTGTTCAGAATTTTCGGATTTGTTATCTCAAGTCCGTCCTCAGTGAACAGTTAGTTGGAGATGTGTTAGGGAAGGAGCTTTGGTCGTTATTTCTGTCGTTGATGTCAGCGTTCTGTATATTGGCAGCGCGGGCATCAATCGCGTGATTGGCTTGTCAGTTGTTTTGAGTGCGAGCTGGGTTGTTTTTTGATGTTGTTCATCCAATTATCACGTAAACCTTGGTAGTTAGGGTCGATGTCTTTGTGGCGATTGATGCAATTGGGGCCAGTATGCCATGCTTCAATAAATTCACGTGCATAACGTGTTTTGCCTGTGCCAATTACTTTGGTTGCATCCCAGTTGAAGCAATGATTGTGTTCTATGCTGTGTGTTGCTATTTGAGATAGTGGGTCTCTTCTTTTAACTGCTAGTGTGTGTTCATGGATTCTTTCGTGGAGTTGTTTTCCAGTTTGGCCAATGTATTTTTGGGGGCATGTTTTGCATGGTATTTCATATATAACGTTTTTCATTGAGGTGATTGGTAATTTGTCTTTACCTGATATGAGTGTTTTTCTTAATGAAGTTGTTGGTTTGTGTGCAATATTGATGTTAAATGGTTGTAAATGTCTTGATATGATTTCTGATACACCATGTATGTATGGAAGTGAGTACCATTTAGGTGGGTCTTGTGGGTTTTTGTTGTTTGTGTCTGTTTGTTTGTGTGGTTTATGTGGTTTGTGTCTTAGGCAGTCCTTGATGAAGCTTTTTGGGTATCCGTTGGTTATGAAGAGGTTGTAGAGGAAGTTTAATTCTTCTTTTCGTGTTTTTTTATCTTGGCAATAAGTGTAGGCTCGTTTGAAGAGGGTGGAGATGCAGCTTCTTTTGTGTGTAGTAGGGTGATTGCTTCGGTAGTGGAGTATAATGTCAGCATTTGTTTTCTTTCTGTATATGCTTGTTTGTAATTTGCCATTTTCAAGAAGTTTTAAGTTGACATCTAGAAATGATAATTGAGCATTATTCATTTCTTCTCGTGTGAATTGTATGTCTGGGTGTATTGAGTTGATTGCTTTGTGTAGTTGTTCTAATTCAGTGCGTTTGACAATGACAAATGTGTCATCAACATATCGAAGCCATAGTTTTGGTTTGAGATTTGTAAAAACGGATTTTTCTAGATCTTGTAACACTATTTCAGCGATGAAACCTGAAATAGGAGAGCCCATTGGTGTGCCTTTTTTCTGGAGGTAGAATTTTTTGTTGAATTGGCAATAGTTGGTTAGGCAAAGTGTGATTAGCTCCATCACTCTATCAGTGGGAATATTGATGGGTTTTTCTTCTAGTTGGTGTTGAATTATATTTTTGGCATGTTCAAGAGGGATCGATGGAAAAAGTGATGTAACATCAAAGGATACCATGCATTCATCCGGTTCTAATTGTATTTCTTTGATTCGTTCAAGGAAGGTGTATGCATTTGTAATACTGTGTTTTGAGTTTGCAATCAGATGTTTGAGGTGTTGGAGAAGCCATTTGGCTAAGTTGTAAGTGGGGGTTCCGATGAGTGAAATTACCATGCGAAGTGGAATGTTCGGTTTATGTATCTTCGGGAGACCATATGCTCTGGCAATGGAGGGGCTGGTTATTAGGATGAATTTGCTATCTTCATTTGAAATGAATTTTTCTTTGGAGAGTCGTTTGATTTTGAAATTATTGTATTATTTTGTTTTTTTGTGAGATCATTTTGTAATTCTGTGTATGTTGTGCTGTCTTCTAATAATGTGGTTGCTTTGGTGATGTAGTCATCTCTATTCATGATGACAGTGGCGCCTCCTTTGTCTGCAGGGAGGATGACTATAGATTTATCTCGTCGTAAGGACTGTAATCCAAGATTTTCATTTTTTGTTAAAATGTGATCTGGGTTCTTTGATCTTAGTAAACCTGTAACTGTGTTTCTGATTGTTGTTCTGGTGTTATCAGTTAGTTCTGGTCTAGAGAGGATTGTTTCCAGGTCAGCCATGAAATCAATGAAGTGTGCGTCTTTGGTGTTGAATTTTAGTCCATGGGAGAGTAAATTGAGTTCTGTTGTTGTTAATTGTCTTGTTGATAGATTTACAACTTTATGATTTGTTTGTGGAAGTGTTGTATTTGATGTGAGTTTTTGTAATTTGGTTTCAAGTGATGCGCGTTTGGTTCGGCTGCTGTTTGATGCTGAAGATTTGATTTTATTAGTAAGTTGTGAAAAAAGTTCTGGATAAAGTTTTCTTTCACATATTGATTTCAATTGACCGGCTTCGGATTTGAACCGTTGGAGCCGGTTTTGTGCATCTTGAATTAAGACGCGCAGCATGCGGCGGCCGTTCTGAGCGGCTATTTCGTATCCGAACGGCGATTTGACAGGTGGGCTGAATTTTACTGACCTCGGTAAGATGTTTGTGTCTCGGCATCGGTGTAGAAACCATAGTTGTTGTCGTGTAGCGGCTTCCCTTCGGGCAAGTTTTTCCCATTTTCGGGCTTGTAGGAGCGTATAACGCTCTTGGGTATTTCGTAAAATTGTGAAGGTTTGCATCCCGAGATAGAAGTTCAGAAGAAAGAGAGATTGCTCTTCGGGAAAAGTTTTTTATTTTTGTTCAGAATTTTCGGATTTGTTATCTCAAGTCCGTCCTCAGTGAACAGTTAGTTGGAGATGTGTTAGGGAAGGAGCTTTGGTCGTTATTTCTGTCGTTGATGTCAGCGTTCTGTATATTGGCAGCGCGGGCATCAATCGCGTGATTGGCTTGTCAGTTGTTTTGAGTGCGAGCTGGGTTGTTTTTTGATGTTGTTCATCCAATTATCACGTAAACCTTGGTAGTTAGGGTCGATGTCTTTGTGGCGATTGATGCAATTGGGGCCAGTATGCCATGCTTCAATAAATTCACGTGCATAACGTGTTTTGCCTGTGCCAATTACTTTGGTTGCATCCCAGTTGAAGCAATGATTGTGTTCTATGCTGTGTGTTGCTATTTGAGATAGTGGGTCTCTTCTTTTAACTGCTAGTGTGTGTTCATGGATTCTTTCGTGGAGTTGTTTTCCAGTTTGGCCAATGTATTTTTGGGGGCATGTTTTGCATGGTATTTCATATATAACGTTTTTCATTGAGGTGATTGGTAATTTGTCTTTACCTGATATGAGTGTTTTTCTTAATGAAGTTGTTGGTTTGTGTGCAATATTGATGTTAAATGGTTGTAAATGTCTTGATATGATTTCTGATACACCATGTATGTATGGAAGTGAGTACCATTTAGGTGGGTCTTGTGGGTTTTTGTTGTTTGTGTCTGTTTGTTTGTGTGGTTTATGTGGTTTGTGTCTTAGGCAGTCCTTGATGAAGCTTTTTGGGTATCCGTTGGTTATGAAGAGGTTGTAGAGGAAGTTTAATTCTTCTTTTCGTGTTTTTTTATCTTGGCAATAAGTGTAGGCTCGTTTGAAGAGTGTGGAGATGCAGCTTCTTTTGTGTGTAGTAGGGTGATTGCTTCGGTAGTGGAGTATAATGTCAGCATTTGTTTTCTTTCTGTATACGCTTGTTTGTAATTTGCCATTTTCAAGAAGTTTTAAGTTGACATCTAGAAATGATAATTGAGCATTATTCATTTCTTCTCGTGTGAATTGTATGTCTGGGTGTATTGAGTTGATTGCTTTGTGTAGTTGTTCTAATTCAGTGCGTTTGACAATGACAAATGTGTCATCAACATATCGAAGCCATAGTTTTGGTTTGAGATTTGTAAAAACGGATTTTTCTAGATCTTGTAACACTATTTCAGCGATGAAACCTGAAATAGGAGAGCCCATTGGTGTGCCTTTTTTCTGGAGGTAGAATTTTTTGTTGAATTGGCAATAGTTGGTTAGGCAAAGAGTGATTAGCTCCATCACTCTGTCAGTGGGAATATTGATGGGTTTTTCTTCTAGTTGGTGTTGAATTATATTTTTGGCATGTTCAAGAGGGATCGATGGAAAAAGTGATGTAACATCAAAGGATACCATGCATTCATCCGGTTCTAATTGTATTTCTTTGATTCGTTCAAGGAAGGTGTATGCATTTGTAATACTGTGTTTTGAGTTTGCAATCAGATGTTTGAGGTGTTGGAGAAGCCATTTGGCTAAGTTGTAAGTGGGGGTTCCGATGAGTGAAATTACCATGCGAAGTGGAATGTTCGGTTTATGTATCTTCGGGAGACCATATGCTCTGGCAATGGAGGGGCTGGTTATTAGGATGAATTTGCTATCTTCATTTGAAATGAATTTTTCTTTGGAGAGTCGTTTGATTTTGAAATTATTGTATTATTTTGTTTTTTTGTGGGATCATTTTGTAATTCTGTGTATGTTGTGCTGTCTTCTAATAATGTGGTTGCTTTGGTGATGTAGTCATCTCTATTCATGATGACAGTGGCGCCTCCTTTGTCTGCAGGGAGGATGACTATAGATTTATCTCGTCGTAAGGACTGTAATCCAAGATTTTCATTTTTTGTTAAAATGTGATCTGGGTTCTTTGATCTTAGTAAACCTGTAACTGTGTTTCTGATTGTTGTTCTGGTGTTATCAGTTAGTTCTGGTCTAGAGAGGATTGTTTCCAGGTCAGCCATGAAATCAATGAAGTGTGCGTCTTTGGTGTTGAATTTTAGTCCATGGGAGAGTAAATTGAGTTCTGTTGTTGTTAATTGTCTTGTTGATAGATTTACAACTTTATGATTTGTTTGTGGAAGTGTTGTATTTGATGTGAGTTTTTGTAATTTGGTTTCAAGTGATGCGCATTTGGTTCGGCTGCTGTTTGATGCTGAAGATTTGATTTTATTAGTAAGTTGTGAAAAAAGTTCTGGATAAAGTTTTCTTTCACATATTGATTTCAATTGACCGGCTTCGGATTTGAACCGTCATTGTCAAACGCACTGAATTAGAACAACTACACAAAGCAATCAACTCAATACACCCAGACATACAATTCACACGAGAAGAAATGAATAATGCTCAATTATCATTTCTAGATGTCAACTTAAAACTTCTTGAAAATGGCAAATTACAAACAAGCGTATACAGAAAGAAAACAAATGCTGACATTATACTCCACTACCGAAGCAATCACCCTACTACACACAAAAGAAGCTGCATCTCCACACTCTTCAAACGAGCCTACACTTATTGCCAAGATAAAAAAACACGAAAAGAAGAATTAAACTTCCTCTACAACCTCTTCATAACCAACGGATACCCAAAAAGCTTCATCAAGGACTGCCTAAGACACAAACCACATAAACCACACAAACAAACAGACACAAACAACAAAAACCCACAAGACCCACCTAAATGGTACTCACTTCCATACATACATGGTGTATCAGAAATCATATCAAGACATTTACAACCATTTAACATCAATATTGCACACAAACCAACAACTTCATTAAGAAAAACACTCATATCAGGTAAAGACAAATTACCAATCACCTCAATGAAAAACGTTATATATGAAATACCATGCAAAACATGCCCCCAAAAATACATTGGCCAAACTGGAAAACAACTCCACGAAAGAATCCATGAACACACACTAGCAGTTAAAAGAAGAGACCCACTATCTCAAATAGCAACACACAGCATAGAACACAATCATTGCTTCAACTGGGATGCAACCAAAGTAATTGGCACAGGCAAAACACGTTATGCACGTGAATTTATTGAAGCATGGCATACTGGCCCCAATTGCATCAATCGCCACAAAGACATCGACCCTAACTACCAAGGTTTACGTGATAATTGGATGAACAACATCAAAAAACAACCCAGCTCGCACTCAAAACAACTGACAAGCCAATCACGCGATTGATGCCCGTGCTGCCAATATACAGAACGCTGACATCAACGACAGAAATAACGACCAAAGCTCCTTCCCTAACACATCTCCAACTAACTGTTCACTGAGGACGGACTTGAGATAACAAATCCGAAAATTCTGAACAAAAATAAAAAACTTTTCCCGAAGAGCAATCTCTCTTTCTTCTGAATATATATATATATATATATATATATATATATATATATATATATATATACCATTTTTATCAATTTTATAAAAACAATGCACAAAAAATCAAGGCATAACAGCTTATAAATTCTTTTCTAGGAAAAAATAATAATAAAAAACCAATAGAACATAACAATTCCAATTTATAGTATCAATACTTTATCTATTTAACTTCATATCTTATCCCTACTTCTCCTTTTCATCCAAATTATTTCTTGTTAATTAAAATTTTATTGCCTTTTATCAATATACAAAATCCAAAAAAAAAAAAAAAACCATAACAAAACCTTTATATATCCTTTCATATCTTATTACCATTTTCAATAACATTCTTTGTCTGTTCTATTTCCAACTATCCATTCATCTTTTTTCTTTTACTATACTTCTCCTATACACCAATTGGAGTAACGTCTATAACTCATTACCCTAACTTAAAAGTACTTCGTATAACAATTTTTCTTGGGATTCTGTTTAAAAGATTCTAAAATTACATAATGAATTTTATACTCTAAATACACATATAAAAACACAATCTTATGTACCCTCCAGAATCCCTCTTTTATCCTAAATTAAATTCACCCATTGTCTCTAAATAAACTTTTTTTCTTTAGATCTTGCTTCCCCCCATTGAGGCTTCTCCTCCCCCCCTTTCTCTCTTGCTTATTCTTCTCCTTGCCCTTTTTACCCCTTTGTTTTTCCTCCTCCCTTTTCTTACTCCTTTTCCTTTGCTTTCTAACCTTGCCTCCACCTTTTCGCTCATTTTTCTCTTCTTTGGTTGTTTTTATGATTCTTAAAATCCCCTTTTTCTTATCCTTTTTCTCCTCCTCTCCGGAAAGAACCCATTGTTCATCAAAGATGGCTTCTTCTTCCTCTTCTTCCTTGTCCCAGTCCTTCTGCTGTGTAATCAACTTTTCATAAGTACATAACGCCATTTCTAAAAATTGGAACAAAGCGGCCAAAGTATCTTCCTTTTTATATTTTTGATATTCAGTCTTTAGTTCATCCACAAGCGGTGCCATTATGAAAAGAGAAACTTTTCCCAAAACAACCACAAGTATTTTTAATCAAAAACAATTCAAAAAAAAGTTCCAAAAGTTAATACTTTTCTTCCTTCTTCTCTTTCTCTTTCTGGGGTTAATGTTTAATCAAAGAGGTCCAATTACCATATCTTTCTTTGGGATTCTAGGCAATCTCCTCCTTTTTCAGCTTCTGCTCCAATTTTTTCTCCTCTCCCTTCCCACTTGCAATATCAATTTTAAATAATCAGAAATCCATACCTCCAACAAGGGTTTTCCAATTTCTTAAATTTTTCAATGTCCAAAAATCCTTTTGTCCCTTCGCTTCAACTCTCAAAACAATTCACTTTCAATGTCCAATATATCCAAACATTTCTGCTGTTTCCATGGGGTGGGAGAGTGAAGAAAAAAAAAAAGTTCCCTTTAACAGCTTCTCCGCCGCTTTCGCTCTTCTTAGGGATACAATGTATCCTCCAGCAATTCAAACAGCTCAGTTCCAGGCAATTTAAAGGATGTTACTTGACCCGGTTCAGACATCACTTTCACTCTTCTCCTCCAGCGCAATCTTACCCGGTTGCTGGCTTCTTCGTGGCGGCCATTGCTGACCGCCGCTCCACCGCCTTGGGAAAAAGGGGTTTTTCCGGCGAAGGGGGGGGTCTGCGACACCCCCACCCCCCTATCCGACTCCCCTCTCTCTTCAGCTATCCCTACAGGGCAGCCATATCCCCCTGACCCATCTGGATCGGGGGTACCTCGACGGCTAGCACAGCAGGAATTGCGAGCTATCGCGAATTCCTGCTGCCCCGAAGCCACGCGAAACCGGAAACCCGGATGCTCAATGATTCTTGTAGTGTTTTATAGAATTCTGCCGGAAGCCCCTCTGGATCTGGTGCTTTCCCATTATTTTGTTTCTTAAGTGCTTCAGTTAATTCCATCATTGTTATATTGCTTTCCAGAATTTCTTCAGTTTCTTTAGATATCTTAGGTGGGTTAGCATTCTGTAGATACTGTTTAACTTTTTCCTCATCAATATTCTCTTGTTTATATAGTTGCCCATAGAAGTCTCGAATAATTTCCTTTTTCTCCTTATTACCATGACAAACTTGGCCTTCATCATCTATTAACTGCGATATTTTTCTTGATTCTTTCTCCTTTCTCAATTTATATGCTAGCCATCTACATGGCTTATTTGCATCTTCAAAATAATTCTGTTTAACATTTCTAATTTTCTGTGCCAGTTCTTCTTTCTCTATTAAACCCATTTTATGTTTAGTTCTGTCCAATTTCAATTTGATATCTTTTTTCGGTGGCATTTTCTGTAATTCTTTTTCAAGTCTTTTATACTCATCTTCCAAGTCTTTAGTGGCTTGCCTTTTCCTAATATTCTTTTTTCTTATGTAATCTATTATCAAGCCTCTAGCATATGCCTTCATTGCATCCCAAACATTCTGCATTGAAGTATCTTCTTTTTTATTTTCTCTGAAGAAAAAAGCCAATTCCTTCTCCATCCATTGTATAAAATCTTTCTCCTTTAAGATAGTATTATTTAACGTCCATCTCGATCTTTTTTTTTTGTCCCTTCCATTTAATTGTCATTGGGTTATGATCTGCCCAAGTACTTGTTTCAAATTTGTTTCTTGAATATTAGATATTAGTTATGTTGAGATCCAAATCATATCCAATCTGGACCATGATAAATGTCTATTTGAATAGAAAGTGTATTGTTTAGTTTTAGCATTTCTTTCTCTCCATATATCTTTTAAGGTTAATTCGTCTGTCATTTTAAACAAGGATTTAGGGAGAATCTTTCTATTTTGCTTTGTTGTTGTTGCTATATAGTCCAGTTTATTGTCCACAATTCCATTAAAGTCTCCCATCATAATTATATTGGCATAGTCCAGTCCAGTTATTTTCATGTGTAGTTTTTTATAGAATTCTTCTTGTTTATCATTCGGAGCATAAATTGCAATCAAGAGTATTTTTATATTGTTGTCCATTATTTCCACCATTAATACTCTTCCATCTTCATCAGTATAAATCAATTTTGCTGGGGTAGCCTCTTTAATGTATAGAACCACTCCTCTTTTTTTACTGAGTCAAAGAAGTAAATATTTTCCCAAATTTTGGCTGTACTAACAATTGTTCATGTTGTTTTTTAATATGTACTTCTTGTAAACAAATTATGTCAAATTTTAATTTCCCTAATTTATGAAAAGTTTTCCTTCTTTTAATAGCTGAATTAAGTCCATTTATATTCATTGTAATCAGTTTTTTCTCTTCCATGATTATATTTTGTAGTTAGGTTTGGCAGCTCTCGTAGATCTTGGTTCACGTTGTTCTTTAATATCCACCTGTCCACCAACTGCGCCTTCTTCTTTTTCAGTCCCCATTTGTTCCTCTTGAAACTCAATTAATGAAACCTCTTCCTCTGCGTCTTCCTCTCTCCTTCCAAAAAATTCTGCATAGAAAAGTTCTGCTTTCTCAATTGAATCAATTCTATGCCTTTGTTCTTGCTACGTAAACATTAATCCTTCTGGAATCAGCCATCTATAATTCACCTCCGTTTTCAGTAGCATTTTGGTCAGGAATCGATATTCTCTTCTCATCTCTCATTCTTCTGGGTATTTGTTTTAAAACCACGATCTCTTTGCCTTTGTATTTCAACGTCTTCTCTCTTACTGCTTGTAATATTTGTGTTTTGATGGATTTTTTGGTAAATCTGATGTGAACTTCCCTTGGTAAGTTATTTCTCATTGCATATCATGTAAAAACTTGGTATACCTCATCTACTCCATCCATCATCTTTTCCTCTGTTATTTCCAAAGCATCAGCCAAAATTTCTATCATTATCGCAGCCAAATTTTGTCCTTTTTCTTCCTCTATATTTTGAAATCTGAGATAGAATTCTGACCTCTCCATCTCCCACTGCAGCATCCCACTTTTATCTTGTTCAACCACTGTTAATCTACTGTCAATATTTCCAATCTTCTCCTCTCTTTGTTTACCTTCTTCTTCAATTTTTTGGAATCTCTCCTCATACTTTGCCATCATTTGTTGAATATTTTCCACTTTTTCATTGGTCTTCTCTATTCTTTGTTCAATAGTGTCTGATTTTATCTTGAGATCTTGGATTCCTTGCATAATCATCTGTAAGGTCACTTTTTCTTGTTCTTTATCTTGCTTCAACATTGTCTGAATTGAACGTTGTCCTCCAGATAGTGGGGAGGCAGAAGTAGAAATAGAGACACCAGAAGGTATGAGTTTCCTGCTCATTTTGAACGATTCAAGACCTTCAAATTCTTTTTAAACTTTAATCCAGCTGGTAAAGTAGCCAATTATAATCCAAAATGGAAAAATCCAATAGTGAAAAGCCCAATAGGAAAAAGGAAAAAGGAAAAAGAGAAAACAAAAATTCTTCAGGTTCTTCTGGACCCTAATCCAGTTATGAAATAATCCACAATAAAGGATGAAAAATAAAAAGGAAAAAGCCCAATGATAATAATAAAAAAAAGAACAAAAGAAAAGAAAAATTTCTTCAGGTTCTTCACACCTTAATCCAGTTAGGAAATCTCAATAATAAAAAAAAAAAAAATAGTCCAAAAACATGGATGGAAAAAGCAAAGATCCCAATGGAAAAAGGGAAAAAAAGAAAAGAAAAGGAGAAAAATTTGGAGGCTTTCCCTTTAAAATGAAAAGCAAAAATAAGAATATTACTAAAATTAAAGTTTACAGAAAAGCTGATAAGGAGGGGTAACACAACTGAAAAGAGATAAGAAAACACACTGCATTTTGTTTAGTTTTCCAAGGCTCTTATTATGACTCCCTTCTCCACAAGCTTCAAAGCCAAGCCTCAAGTGTTATGATATTGATAGAAATCCAGAAGAACACCTGTAATAATATTCTGCTGCACTCTTCCCTCTATCTTATTAAGTTGGAATGTCCTTGAGAAGGAGTCTTTCACAGTTCTCTCCAGTTCAAATAAAATATTTTCGAGCCTCTAGTTGGCAGTGTTATAAAGTTTCTTAATGCTCACTTTCCCCCCCCCCCCCAGAAAAACATAGTTTAAGGTTAAAAAAAAGAGAAAATATATACATGTATATATATAAAAAAGAAAAGAAAAATAACCAAAGGGAGCCTCTAGCCTAAAAAAAAAATAATTAAGAAATCAAGAAGGAGCATAAGAAAGTAAATATATATATAAAAGAAAATTCAGAACGGTTAGCTGCAAAGTCACGCTAAAGTCCAGTAAAAAAAAAAAAAGTAAGGAAAAAAAAAAACCAAGCCTCACTTTGACATCTCCCTTTAAAAGTCGCCGCTCATTCAATTTTGTCAAAAATCTCACAGGTTTCTTCTTATATACAGAGTGTCCTTTCAAATCTCAGAAAGTTAGTAAAAGAAAAAGATTCTCACCCAGCCAACACACTTTCTCTTTCAGCCTCTTCCTTTCCGGAGCTGTCCCGACTTCAGCAGCTATGGGGCTGCCTCTCCGCCGCCGGCAAAAAGGACTTCTCCTGGATCAACCAGGGACTTTGCGGTGTCCCTGGGATCCACAGGGTATGCCCTTCACAATTACCATCTCTACAGGACAGTTTAGGTCTGTTTGGACCGGCCAGGGGCGAAGATATTGGCTGCAATCTTAGAACTCGATTGCAGACCGTACCGTCGTGACACCAGCTCCTCCCCTCTCCATTAAATATAAGTTTATTAAGAATTATACAAAAATAGTAAAAACTAATAGAAACTAAGCTTAAAAAAAATGAAAAGAAAAAAAGTTCAGAAAAAAGAAAAAGAAAGAATATAATAAAGAAAGAGAAATATACCTTTATAACAACATGTATAAACAGATTTAACAATTCTTCCCACCCTGTAAAATTAGATAGATTTTTTTTTCTTTTTATAGTCCAGCATTTATCTTTAAGGAAATCCCCAAATATTAACATTTCCATCCTTGGAAAGGATTGATAAAGGATTGTTATAATATTGCAAAAAAAAAAAAAAAACTCTTATTTTGATCAAGTAAACTAACTTTATATTTCTTCCTTTTACATCTAACAATGTTAATGTTTAATTCAATCAGATATATTTCATAGGATTTGATTTCTTTACAATTCTTCTTTGTCCTGTCGCAAAGTTTTCTCCATGGCTTTAACAAGCCTCTTTTGTAGATCCAATAATAAAACATTTTCCAGGTCATTTGTTTTCTGCTTCCTTTTATAATTCCCTTTTAATTTTTAAAACTTCAGTCAGTTTCTTTTGTAAGTAAAGCATCCTTTTTCAAATTGTTCTCTTGGTCTGTCATTTGTCATTCCACATTTTGCACTTTTGTATCTTATGAGATTAAAAATTTCATATGTCACTGAAATCTTTTAGACACAGTTTATCCATGGAAGCAGACATTACTGAGAATAATGATGTTAGGTTCGGAAGGACGGATTTTTAGAGACAAGACACTCGGGTTCAGTAACAACAGCTCTTTATTAATAGGCTAGATCAGACTCGGGAAGATAGCAGCCTGCGGTGGCTCTTTTATAGAGCTTGCTGAGGCTTGGCGGCCAATGACATCGCTTTGATGTCATGCTTGGCTTTAACCAATCGCGGCAGACTCTCATAAACACCCAGGTTGACCAATCAGGCAGCGGTTAACACAGACCAATAGGAATGCAGGGTTTCAAGCCTGTTAATATGGAACACCCCTCCTCTCTTGGTATCGTCCAAGGGGCAGGGTGACATAGTCACGTAAGTAGGCGGGTCTTCGCACCTGCCTACTTGACCTGAGTTCTTCATTTAGTCTCTGGTCATCGGCCAGTTCGAACGGGCTTTGTGTCGCTCTCAAGTTTCCTAATGGAACTGCCTGGAAGGGTGAGCTGGGCCTATAGCTGTGACTCCCACCTGGTTCGCCCGGGTTGGTCGAGTCGTTTGCTCCGCTGCTCCTGCCTGGACTCTCTGGGCTGGTCGAGCTTGTTCGGCTGCTCCTTCCAGGTGAAGAACCCGTCTGTCACGGTTCCATGTCTTCAGGTGAGTATGGTTGGTTAATTATTTGGCTTCTGCTTGGGGGGTGTTCTGCTTGCAATGGGTTTTTGTCTTTTTCAATGTTTGCGGTCCCCCCCCCCCACTGATTCCTTTGTTAAAGTTAATGCTGGCTAGCCTTGACCGTAGCTGGTCGATGTGGCACTTCCAGCTTCTCCCATCAGTTGTTTCTAGGTGGTATGACCGGGGTCCGGTTATTTGGGTTATCCATGCAGGTACCCAAAGAGGGTCCCCGGTGAAGCTTTTGGCAAAGACGGTGTTGCCGATGTTGAAGGCGCAATGATGGCTGGTGGAGCCTGGGGGTTTCTCTGGGTTATATGTGGGATGTAAGCGGTCTAGTGGTGAATGGAGCCTTCTGCCCATAAGTAGTTCCGCTGGGCATTTGTTAATGGTTGTGTTAGACGTGATATGTTGTATCAGCAGCATTTTATTAATTTTCTCTTGGATGTTGCTGCCTTCTATTTCTGAATGGTTTTTTTGGTAAACTGAACCATTCATTCCGCCCACCCATTCACTGCCGGGTGAGCAGGTGAAGTTAAAGCATGTCTGATGCCATAGGCAGCCAGGTATTGTTCGAATGCCAATGCCGTGAACTGTGGCCCATTGTCAAACACTATCACATCTGGCAACCCGTGTGTGGCAAAGAGTTTGTTAAGTTTTGTTATGACGGCTTCAGTAGTTGTTTTTTTCATGGTGCAAACTTCCAGCCAATTTGAATATGTGTCGACGGTAATCAGAAATGTGTGTCCCTGAGTGGGGCCAGCAAAATCAATTTGGATTTGTGACCAGGGGCCTCTGGGCGTTTCCCATTCTAGGGGTGGTGCAGTGGGGGGGGGGCGGATCGAGTTTGTTGACAACTGTTGCATGCGGCTACCCATGTTTCAATCTGCTTGTCCCTACCTGGCCACCAAGCGTAACTTCTTGCCAGGGCTTTCATTCAGACAATGCCCGGGTGCCCTTCATGCAGCATGTCTAGCACAGTTTTTTGCAAAGTTTCTGGTATCACCACCCGATCTTCACAAAGTATGCACCCTTTTTGAGAAAAAAGTTCAGTTTGTCAGTTCCTGAAGGCTTTAAAACGGTCATTCTTGTCATTGTCCAGCCAGCCCCGTTCTACCCAACTCAATACTCACGCCAATTGTCTATCTTTTTTTGTTTCGCGGGCAATATCTGACACAGTGAGGAGTGGGCTGGGTAAGGTCTTGATTTGAAGGACTTGTACAGTGCATGCTGGGTTGTCTTGCACATCCAGAAGGGGTGAACGGCTTAAGACATTGGCGTGCAAAATGTCCTTACCGGGGCAGTGTGTGAGCCGATAATTATAGGCAGCCAAGAATTCAGATGACCGAGTCATGCGAGATGACAGGATATTTGGGGTGGCCTTGTTGCCCGCCAATATGCCTAGCAGGGGTTTATGATCAGTAATGATTGAAAAGATCCTACTGTAGATATATTCGTGGAAACTTTTCACTCCGGAGACGATCGCTAGGGCTTCTTTGTCCAGCTGGCTGTAGTTTCTTTCCAGCTTGGACAGGGTTCGTGAAAAGAAGGCGATGGGTGCCTCTTTTCTATCCGGTAAGGTATGGCTGAGAATTGCCCCCACTCCAAAAGGGGATCATCGCACATAATTGTTAATGGTAAGGTTTCACTATACTGAATGAGGACTGCATCAGTGATTAAGAGGTTTTTTTATTTGTTGAAAGGCGTTTTCCTCTCGTTTTCACCAAATCCAGGAGGTGGTTTTGTCCAAGAGTCTATGCAATGGTTCCGCCACGGTCGCCTTTTGGGGTAGGAAAACATTATAAAAGTTAATGAGTCTGAAAAATGCCTGAAGTTTTGCTTTGTTTTTCGATCTGGGGGCTTCCTTGATGGCTTTGAGATTTTTGTCGGTGGGGTGAATTCCGTGTTTGTCTAGGAGGTACCCCAAGAATTCGACCCTCTCAGTGCATAGTTGGCATTTTTCTTTTTTAACTTTCAGTCCAGAGTCTTTAAATTTCTGGAGTACTGCCCTTAGGCATTTTTTTAGTTGTTTTTGTTAGCCGCTGCCACTAATATGTCATCGAAGTACGGCATTACTCCCTTAATTCCTTGCAATAGCCTTTCATGAGGCTTTGAAAGACCCCGGGTGCCACGCTGACACCGAATTGGAGGAGATTGCATTTAAATGCCCCCCAGTGAGTTACAATCATTTGTGCCTTGGTGGTTTCTGCATCGACTGGCAGCTGTTGATAGGCCTGTGCCAGGTCGAGCTTTGTAAAGACCCGGCCTCCCCCCAGTGAGTGCAAGAGGTGCTGGACTACTGGCAAAGGGTAGGCACTTTGCTGCAGGGCATGGTTGAGGGTGGCCTTATAGTCACCATAGATTCTTATGGAGCCATCTGGTTTGATGGGGTGACTATAGGCATTTCCCAGTGGGCATGGTCAATAGGCTCCAATACCCCTTGGGCGATGAGCTTATTTAGTTGCTCGTCTATTTTAGGCTTGAGTGCAAATGACACTCGCCAGGATTTGAGGTGGATGGGGGTGACATCTGGGCTAAGATTGAATGAAATTGGAGACCCCTTGTACTTGCCTACTTGGAAGTCCCATGCAAGTGTCGCTTTCCAATCTTCCTCGTTCGTGTGGTGGATGCCAGCCATTTCTATCCCTAGCAGCTTGAACCATTGTAGCCTGAGCAAGCTGGGGCGGTCTTTGTCCACAACGATGAGTGGCAATATTTTTGGTATGGCCTTTGAACATGATTTTGAAATGCCCGATGCCGGCTATGGGGATGTGATTTCCCTGGTAGTCTCTGAGGGTCACTTAGTTCGTGTCGGCCTATGCTGGGTATTAGATGCTTGATGGTATGCCAGAAAACCATGGAAAGGAAGGAGCCGGAGTTTACTTCCATGGTGCAGGGTTGGCCTTTGATGTTCACTACTATGCATACCTTTCGGGCGTCGATAGTTGAGGAATGGCTGATGACGATGGTTTGATGGGTCTCTTCTCTTCGTGCCAGCTCGCTGAACCATTTGATTCGGCCATCTCCGTTTCAATGGCTGTCCGTCTGGTGTTCCCAATGCTTGGGGGGGTGCCTTCACGCCATCTGGGGCTGCTTGGTCGGCGCCGTGGACTCTGGTTACATTTATTTCGGCATACTTTTGCGATGTGCCCCCGCTTCTCACAATGCCGACAAATGGCATCAAGGAATTGACATTCAGAGCAGGGGTGGTCGCCTCCGCATCCAGCACACTGGAAGCTTGACTTATGACCCCGCCGGTCTCTTTGATCGCATTCTGATTGGAGTCAGTGGATTTCTTCCTCCTCGTAGTCGCTGTCAGAGGGGGATTCAACATTGCCGTGGTGGTTTGTGATGTGTTTCTCTGATGTTGGAGCTGCCTCGCTGATGGGATGGCGGTCGGTTCCGTTTGATCGGCGCATTTGGGCCGCCGATTTGTGGGTGGCTTCAGCTGCAGTCGCTTCTGCTATGGTGTCAGCGAGGGAGATATTGCCCTTGGCCATCAGCTTGCTTTGTAGTGTGGGGTCTTTTAGGCCAAGGATGAACCGGTCTCGCATGGCCTCATCTAGGTCCGTGAATCTGCACAGACCTCCCAGGTCCCTCAAGTCTGCCACAAAGTCACTGATGCTCTCGCCCTCACACTGGTCTCATTGGTAAAAATCATGCCAGCGAGTGAGGGTAGGCACGGCTGGAGCGTAGTGGCTATGGAGGATGGGTGCAAGGTCATCGCAGTCCATTGCCTTAATGTCCGCCAGTTTTGCCAAAGCCTTGGCCATTCTAAATACGGCGGGCTTGCAGTGCATTAGAAATACGGCCTGCTTCCAATTGCCGTTTGCATCTTTCAGGTTGCTGCATTCCAAAAACATCTGAAACCGGTCAATGTAGGACTCCCAGTCTTCAGTGGCTGGATTAAAGGGTGCAGGTGGCGTAGTATTGCTGGCCATCTTGCTGGTCATTTTCACTCCGTTTGCCATGTGCTAGATGTCTTGTTGTCTCACAATCCCATCCTCGTTGCCAGTGTTAAGTTCGGAAGGATGGATTTTTAGAGACAAGAGACTCGGGTTCAGTAACAACAGCTCTTTATTAATAGGCTAGATCAGACTCGGGAAGATTGCAGCCTGCGGTGGCTCTTTTATAGAGCTTGCCGAGGCATGGTGGCCAATGACATCGCTTTGAGTCTCCCGCGCTTGGTTTTAACCAATCGTGGCAGACTCTCAGCCAGCCAATCATAAACACCCAGGCTGACCAATCAGGTAGTGGTTAACACAGACCAATAGGAATACAGGGTTTCAAGCCTGCTAATATGGAACAAATGATATTATACTTTTTAATTTCTGGCTCCATTTTTCAAAGATCTTTAATATTTCCAATTTTATATTCTTTTGTGACATTTTTAAAGGTTTAATATTAATGACATCAGCCTTGAATTTTTTTTGTTTAAAATCTTTAATCTCCTCTAGTGTTTAGTTTCTAAAATCATCACATATTTTATGATTTTTAAAAACCAGAATAGCCTAAATAAGTCTCTTTCCTATGAGAATTGCTTATTTTTTATAGTTAATTCCAAAATTTTATCTTAAAACTCAATATTCCAGATTTATCTACCCCTTTTTATAACTTTTTAGATCAAAATCTTATTTGCTTTTTATTTCAATCTCAATGTTATTTCAGTTTTTTGAGTTCTTAAACTTGAAATTAATTTTCTTTTTGCTCAAGTTGAAAATAAATTAATCCAATGAAAATTGTTCAACCATTCCAGATATCTCTCTAATAACTTAAAGGTAGTTAATAGGCAATTTCTGGAAGTGGTTAGAAAATGAGGTTTGCTAATTTAGTATCCTTTAAAGCAGGGGTGTCAAACTGGTGGCCCAGAGGCCGGATGTGTCAATGCAGGCCACGCCCACCCCAGGTCCGCAAAGGGAAAAAACAAAATGAAACATTACATGATGGCAATGTGACACCCATGCTTGAAAGCCTTTAACTGTGATTGTGACCTAGACTGATGGTCCCATCATCTCCTGGTGCTCGAACCTATGGAAAACCACTGGTCCTGCAATCTCCTCACAAGGAGCAGCCATCCAGAGCACATGTTGCTGATTGCCTGTCCTCTTCTTATTCGAAGAGCTTCCAAGGAACCATTCTACACACAGGTTCTTTGCTGAGGGAATTGAGCCCAAAATTATCTATAAACTTTGTGATTGAAGGAGAATGAATCTGGGTCCCCAGTCAAATCCAGCACCTTCAGTTCAATCCTGCATTGTTTCACCTGACTAGAAAACATAGAGAAGACATGCTTTAAAATAATGATTATGCTCCTGAGAATTAAGGAAAATCAGAATGTTCAAATCAGAATGTTATTTGGATCTGGATTAAATAGCAGCCTATTGGGCAGATATAAAAGACAAAAAATAGATTGAAAAGTTAGAAAAAATGCCCCAGAAATAATATACCACTAAGTAAACATATTGTAGCATGAACTGACTGTAATGGCTTTGTTGTAGTTGTAGAGTAGGAGTGTCAAACTCATATCTTCATGGTAGCATCATGTGATGTATTGGCACTTCTTTCCCCCTTCCCTAAATGTTAGCATGGCCAGCACATGATGCATTCAGCCTGTAGGCTGGGAGTTTGACACCCCTGTTGTAGAGAAACATGCAAGGCCTGTTTAAGAAAAAAAAACAAAAACCACTTGCAGCATTTACTTATGGGGGATGGGTAGAAATACACAAAGTTAATCCTAGTAAAAATAATTGCATCCCAAGGATGAAATTGTAATACTGATCTAGATTGGTTATTCTTGCTTGATTGATAAGGTACACCTCCAATCAGTGGTACCTGACTAAAGCTCACTCCATCATTTTTTTTTCAGGATGTCCCAAAACTCTGAAGATACAGATATTTGTGGAAACCAAAATTTAAACAAAACCTGTTTTGATTTGACATCAGTTTGCCCCAGTGAACAAAAGATCTGTCCAAACTGCACACTTCATCACCATATTTGGGATTCCTGTAAATCTGGTTTACATCCATCTTTTTAATCTATTTTGGATGGAAGGAAATCTATTGTAACATAAATGAACATAGATGTTCAGGTATATCAAGATTAAATTTATTCTTAGCTCATTGTGAGAAGAGAATTTCAATCTAAATTTGATGTAAGGCCAAATTCTTCTAAATTTACTGTACTTATGAATTCTTTTCTGTGGATACTAGCCTTCCAATGTCTCTAACATCAGTTGCCATATTGCTCCTCTCAGTAGGTTACTAGAGACTTTGTTCTGTAGTTAAATCTTCATGTTTCTATTAAACTCTCAGTTTGAGTTATTTGGTGGTACACTGAGAGAGCAAAGCTATCTGGCAGATGATGCTTTCTTTTTAAAAATATAAAGGCTTTCTACAGAAATACAAATTGCAGTAATCTCACCAAAAAATTGTTAAAAGCGTCATTAGTGTTGCCATGCTCCGAACTAACCCAGCTGAGGTCCCAGTTGTTAGAAGTTTTGCTTTAACTGCTGGAAAAAGGAAGAAGTGAGATGCAGCCTTTTTTCTGGGGTGTTAAAGGCAGTCTGGCAAACTCCTTCAGCCCACCTGTTCTTGTATGTGTACACAAGTTTCCTTTTCCTAAATGATCTGTTTATGATTAAAAGCGATACATTATGACCTGTTTATTTGCAGTGGTAAGATTCAAAAAAAATTATTATTGGTTCTGTGGGTGTGGCTTGGTGGGCATGGCAGGGAAAGGATACTGTAAAATCCCCATTCCTGGGGGAAGGTTATTATAAAATCCCCATTCTCTCCCAACCCCACTAACCTGTTTCCAGCTCCATTCTCCTGTGCAGGGCAACAAAAGAAGATCCAATCAATCAGCTGGGACTCAGGAGACGGAGAATAGATGGGGGCAGGGCCAGTCAGAGGTGGTATTTGCCGGTTCTCCGAACTACTCAAAATTTCCACTACTGGTTTTCCAGAACTGGTCAGAACCTGGTGAACACCACCTGTTATAGGGATACAACAATTAAGAACAGAGGCTTCAATGCTTCTGTATAAATAAATGGTTGTCTCTTTGTAACTACAGGTAATCCTCAATTTACAACAGCTCCTTTAGTGACCATTTGAAGTTACAAGGACACTGAAAAAAGAGACTTATGAACAAGCACAACAATAAATAAAACTGTAAATAAAAAACAGATACAAATCTAAAAGTCACAAGAATAAATAACATTAAAACAAAAGTACTAACCCTGGGGAAAAGGACAGTTAAAATGGCTCCCTCATCAACAGAACCATCGGGACAAATTTCCAGGACTGGAAGCACAACCAGTCTTGAGGGCCCGATGAAAAATTAGAAGAAATGGAGCCAATCTATTCTGGGGGAAGGAGAAAGAGAGAACCACAGCTGGGTGTCATAAAATTCAAGAGAGAAAAGGAAATACTTCTTCCAAAATCATTTTCAAGTTGGAGTGATAAACTGTTTCAATATTTTTACAAATAGATTCATTCTATTCATGGTGAAGAGATGATCAATGGCTCTTGATCAAATATTACCTCTAATACCAAAGCAGCACTGGAACCAGCTGTTGGAGGACATGAAAGGAAGACTGTTTTGCCACATTTCCACTTAGAAGTTGCAAGAAGCATCATGTTGGTTTCTGATGCCATTACTAGACTGGCATCTGTCTGATCCACACTGAATCCTATTATTTTACAAAGTAGAGATATATAGATAGGTGACAGGTTGTTCATCCTTAAAAGAGCACTGGCTAACAGATGTGGCTTCACTACATTCAATATTTAGTAGTTCATTAATTTGTCTTGTGTATGCATTGAACAATAATTGTGGTCCAATTTTCCACATGATCTAAGGCAATTTATTAATTGCTTGGGTTCATTTAAATTAATGCCAGTCCATAGCTCTTCTTCACCAATTTTAAAGGTACAAATGACTACATTTTTATTGCTCGGCCTTAAATTAAGAGCAGATTATTGTGAGCTTGGGAGAAGAAGACATGAGTTTTTTGTTACCTGCTGGTAAATATAAGTAAGCAAAAACTTTCAGTGTCCCAATAAAATAGAATCTCTTCAAAGTGATCTTCCGGAAAAGAAACACACACACACACACACATAAAAATCTCTTTTTTCTATGATTATAAAGTTTCCTAATAATTCCCATGGAAGATTAATGAACTTCTACCAAAACTTATATCTAATTTATGTGGCTTTAAGGGTCATGCTTTAATAACAATGATGAAACATGATTATTACTGCCTAATGCTGAAATTACAATTTTTTTACATTGTAATTTTTTCCCCCACTATGCACCCTGTGGCATTGGCATCTTTATCACTCCATGTGTTTCTAGTTTTAAAACCTTTACCCCCTACTGTTTGAAAAATACTTCTCATTTTCATCCCCTATGGAGTACAGAAATCCCTAAAGGCAAACCATTAGTGATCTTTCTGCCTGTTCCCAAACACTTATTATGATCACCAGTGTTGCCTTCCACTGCCTCATTGGCTTTTGGTAAAGTATGCAAATGAGATGTTCAAAACACACACTTTTTTTTTTTTGCAACTGTGCAAGTTTCTACTGATTTATAAAATGGGCAAGCTATTAAAGTGACTGAAAATGTCAGCAAGATTTATGCATGGGTGACAAATTGTATTGGAAATGTTATCTTTCTAACAATCTTGCTTTAGGTTTTTCTTCCTCTTTGAAACAATTCAAATGTTCTATGTGATAGACCCCCTCCTTCTATTACAAAGTGTATTTTGACAGTGCTTTTAAAAAAACCAAAAAAACAAACAAAGCTAGCCCCAAGTCATATCAATACAATATTATAATGTAAATCAGACATTGCTTTATCTTATATTTATTGCTTTCAAAAGTTCTGGGAAGTTTTTCCATCAACTTCACTGCTGGTGTTCATTTCAGTGTTTATGCATCCCAGTGTTGAATAATTATATTGCTTTATTATCAAAAGTACATTTCCTTATCATTGAAAGTGTGCTCTTTACACATACAGTACCCTAAATGTCAGTGTATCATATTAAAAGGTTGATTTCCTTATAATAACTCCATTTAAGCCTTATGACTTCCTGATTCTTATGATAGTTCCATAGATTACTCATCACACAAATATGGACATTATTTGCTTTCAGGTATTACTTATAAGGTGTGTTCTCATAGCTTAACTCCACAAACTGGGAACAATTCATGAAAATCATGGATTCGTGATGGCTAAGTAGTCAATAGAGTTCTTGACTGGTGCTTGCAGTATTGTATTTCCTTTTAATAGTATATTATTTTTAAAAATCTAGGCTATGCCAGATAGAATCAGTAACCCTGATCACATGGAAATGAAAGAGTTCAAAAATTCATCGGGAAGAGACATTTACTGTACATATGGTATAACTTTGCCAAAGAATAATGTTTGTTTTCTCTTCTAAATAGTAGTTTATCTTACAGGGTTATCTGCTAAATCTTTCTCTTCAACAATCATTTTCATTTTTGACTCCCGAATGTATCTGAATATCTGAGAGTACCTCTCACTGAAATGAAAGGAATTTTCTTTGAAATATAATAAGGATGTATCAAAATCTGCCTTTCAATTTCTCACCAGATTTCCTTCCACTGAAAGAAAAAGCTTAATTTTTCTGTCTTCTTCTCTATAGCTTTGGAGAAATTATTTTGAATGTCTCATTTGAACTACCGTAATATTGTTATTAGTTATGGTGAAAGTGGATTCCTCTGTTTTCTGTTAAACCTAATTCCTTCATTCCAAAACTTCTGTCTGTTCATCCTTTGGAAACTAAAACAAAAAACAAATAATGGGTATTTTATCATGGCACTTCCCATGAGAATTGCACTAAAATATGAGGTGACACTAAGAGGTTATCATTCAATGAAAAGTAGGACATTCCCACATGTGTATTGCTTACCTCATTACTAAAGGAAAACACCATATTTCACCATAAGAATTTCTCCAAGACTCTCTTCTTTTATGAAGATAGTAGAACAATTGGATGAAATTTGGGAAGTGACATTATACAACAAAAATTTTCTGCATGGCTCTAGAGTTATGCAAAAGGTCCTTGTTTTATTTTATTTTTATTTTCTATTTGATTTGATTTATCAATCTCTTACAACACAATAGGCATAAGTATAAACATGAGTAAAAATACAGGACATAGGTATGAATAAATGGGGATGGTAGGCACGATTGTGCACTTATGCATGCCCCTTTTTTGCTAGGACAGTCCCTGAATTGAGTGAGTAAGTGGGTGAGTGAGTGAGTGCTGTCAAGTCATGATTGATTCTTAGTGAGAGATTTTCTCCATGATGATCTTTCAATGGTACATCCATCCTCATTATAACTGTGTCCATCCACCTTGCTATTGGTAACCTTTTCTCTTTCCTTCCACCTTTCCCGCAATAGATCTTTCTTCAGAAAGCTAGGTCTTTGCATAATGTGTTTGAATTAGGATAATTTGAGCCTGCCCATTTGTGTCTCAAGTGACAACTGGGTTGATTTGTTCAATAATTCATCAATTTGTTTTCTTATGTGACCAGGATCTTCTCAGGAGTTTTCTCCAACACCAAAGTTCAAAGACATCTTCCTATGCTTCTTCAGGAAGACAGGTATGAGTTGTCAAAAAAAAAAAAAGATTGCACTCAGCAGCTTTTTGCAACAATACAAAAAGCTAGGTTCACAGCATGGGAACCAAGTTTGGGATTCTCCACGCATTGTCCCTATGTTTACTATAGATGGACTGCAAAGCCCTAGGCAACCACTAGATAGAAGCAAAGTTCCCTCCTTTATTGCTGCCATCTAGTGGCTCTTGGATTTTGTAATCATTTCTCAAATATCATTGCCTTAATTATGCCCATGTAAACATTTGAGGTGATGGATAAACTTATAAGCACTTTTTTAAACACATGTATTAACCAGTTTTTGTTGCTGGAAATCTGATTGTTTCATGTCCAGGACACAGTGGATTTAAGAGTATATTTGTCAATATAACTAGCTACTCAGCAAGCTGGACATGTAAATAACATTTTTCAGCTGGGGAAGGTAACTGATGCTGTGGTTTGGAAACACTTCCATTCTCCATCTCCCATAACTCAGCTGACTTAACCTAAACAGGAGGGGCAGTAATCATTAGTCTCAACTAAGTGTTTATTCCTAAAGATGATATTATTATTATTATTATTATTATTATTATTATTATTATTATTATTATTATTATTATTATTATTATTATTGTAGTTAATCTTTGATGAGATTCACAGCTTTTGGGGTTGGTTGATAGCTCAACAGCTCGAGTCCTAACCAAGGACCTAGGAACTGTTAAGGTAGCATCAGAAGATATAAGCTGTTCCAAGTAGGGTGGTTTTTTGTAGAATCAGGATTTTCAAGTCTGACAAATTCAGAATTTCCAAATAGTGAAGCAGCCCTTTGGGTATTGCTCTAAGGGTTCCAATTAAATTGGGATAACACACGATTTCTTTTTCCAAAGTTGCTCAACTTCAAATTGTAAGTCCCGGTACTTTGTGATTTTTTTCTTGCTGCTTATCTTCAATTCATGCATACCAGGTATTGCAATGTCAATGAACCAACCCTTTTTCTTTTCAACTATTGTTATGTCATGGGTAGTTGTGGGCCAAGTGCATGTCAGTCTGAATTCTGAAGTCCCACAAGTTCTTAACTTTTTCATTCTTCAGAACCTTTTCAACCTGATGTTCCCAGTAGTTGTTACTATACCCAAATCCAAACTTTTGGCACAGTTTCCAGTGAATGATTTTAGCAACTCGGTTATGGTGTTCTAGACAGTCAGTTTGTGAAATTTTGCTGCACCCACTGATTAAATGGTCAACTGTTTCATCTTTCTCATTACGGAGGTGGCATTTGCTGTTGGTGGTGACATGCTGAATCTTTGCTTTCATGCAATTTGTGAAAAAGGCTTGTACTTGAGCAGCCAAACTAAAGCCTTCAGTTTCTTTTTTCAGTATTCCTGATTTTTAGCTAGTTCCAAGTAAGCTTTTGATCAGCTTTGCCTTCAATAATACATCATCATCATTAACCTTTAAATGTAAAAGAAACAAATCTGAGCCTTTCAGATGCATGCATTTATCTATTTGATTCATCACATTTCAAAACTGCCTATTTCCCTCACAGAGGGACTCCAGGCAGCATAGAAATAAAGTACTAAAAACATTGTCTATGGAGATTCTCACTCATCCAGGTCATTGTTGTCCCAAAGGTGTTTTTTCAAGAGGCAACTGGACTTTCTGTTTTTTCATTGAAGTGATGCTGCTTCTCATCCAAGAAGCTTCTTCAGTTCAGGCTGGATAGTGGGGAATGGAGTTTATAAATCCTTCTATTCCTCACCATCCAGCCAAAGCTGAAGAAACTTCTTGGATGAGAAGTGAAACATCTTCAAATAAAAACCAGAAAGTCCAGTTGCCTCTTGAAAAAAAAAAAAGCACCTTTGGGACTACTAAAAGCATAAAAAAGTATGTACAATTTAAAAGAAGCAAGCAATGTTAAAAATGAATTAAAAAGGGTGGGGAAGGCTTTCAGGATACTAAGCTGCCCTACAGCTTCATACTTCTCCATGCAATCCATGTGATTCTGCAGAACCAAGTTTCTTTCCAGAAGGCCAGTTTCTTTCCCCTCACCTCCAGGAGAAGAATATTCAAGAAGGCTGTCTTTCCAGACCCCTCCAATCTTTGACTGATGGGGTCCACAACATACCTTCCCTGCCTGACCAGATGGGATGGGATGAAGAAAAATTATCAAATTGTGAAAACAATGCTGGTTCCCCCCATCCCCTCCTCCCTCTCCCTATGGCTCCCCTGTATGTAATTCTGGAACATGTGGAAAAGATAAAACAAGTTCCAACATCTGAAGTAAGACCTGGACTGTATGAATGATAAGCTGTCATCTGAATGACACCACCTAAGTTGTACGGTTACGCATTATAGAAATGCTGCAAAACTGATCTATAGAACTGTGCTTCAGTTCTTTCGAAGATCATGAATTTACAGCAAGGAGCTGTAACCAGTTATTGTTGCTGCTGTTTCATAGCAGATGAAAGCGTCTGTGGAATTTTCTATTTCATATATTTAGTCTGGTATATATTTACTCTGAATATACTATTAATAAGCATCGACCAGGCTCTTTGAGATGCTTATCAAATCAAATAATGACTCCTTTATGGAAGTACAGTTAGGAAATTCTTTCCCACAGTCTTCAATCCTCGGTCTGTATTTAGCAACCTGGACCCAAATAAAAAATGTTGTATAAAGTTGTGATAATCTTCAGGAATGAAAACTTTGCTATGAGAAACCTAATTCTACGTTTTATATTCAGTTCAGTCAGTCCATACCCACTACTATGATTGCTCTGATTTTGCTAATTAGTTCATTAAGTTGCATAATAATTGGTTTACTGCCACCCACCTCTTTAGGAAGCTGGAATTGTGGAAATAAAATTGATTTAGGACCTTGTTCTGATCTATTGCATTGACTCTGTCATATATCCTGGTGACTGTCATCTGTTTATTCCCTGTCTTACTTTTCCCTGGTCTTGGCTCTACCCCTCCTTTCTTTATTTCTAAATTTAAAATGCAGAGATGTACTGTGGTTTAAATAGGTTGCTTAAAGATGTAGATTTCACATATAAGCATTATTATAAAGAAAACATCTGCTTCTCACCTTAGGAGGTAAAGATGAAACTCAGCAAGGGTAAGATATGTTAAGGCAGCCTCTCCACCTCGAGCTGCTTCTGTTAAATAGTTGATGGGTCTGACTGCTTGATTCCAAGCTGAATAATGCAGCCCTCTGCTTAAGGTTGACTCTCTTTCACTTGCCACAGTTTCAGTACTTTTGAAAGAACAGTTTTGCACCATCCTATTGCTGGGTCAGGTTGTCAATACTTGCTGGGTTTTTAACTGTATTATATGAGCTGCCTGGAGTTACCTGAGGCAGCACAGACATTAGCAAAGGTATAAACAAACAAACCAGAGTTATAAAATATTTGGAGCCAAAAATACCATGTGAAAATCGGCACCTACTTTTGCAAAATTTTCTCTTGATGTATATACAATGGGTTTCAATACAATGTATTCCAATAATTCCTTCCTTCCTTCCCTCCCTCCCTCCCTCCCTCCCTTCCTCCTTCCTTCCTTCCTTCCTTCCTTCCCTCCCTCCCTCCCTCCTTCCTTCCCTCCCTCCATCCCTCCATTCTTCCTTCCTTCCTTCCTCTAACTTTCTCTCCCTCTCTTAATTTCTCTTGCTCTGTACTAGTGCAATCAAATGTGTAAACTAACATTCTGTTAGCCCTTTGAAGCAGTCCAGACAAAAAAAGCAAGACAATGGACAACTAGCTCTATCTTTATTGTAAGGCTACAATAATAGAATCTTGCAAGAATGAACCAATTTTTCCCCTCCTCTCTTTTTACTCTAAAGAAAATAAGGAGGATCCCTTCTGAAATCCTTCTGTGAACTCAGATATCTTCTACATGCTGGTTGCCCTATCTATGGCTTTTCCTGCTGTCTCCTGTGGTTATTATATGTACCATTACACATTCAACTCAATGCCAGTTGAATAAATAAGAGAATGGGACTCTGTCTTAAAGTGAGATGGTGTTATTTCTTAGCATCCTCTCTGGATCTAAGTTTGTCTGAAGTTAGTTCTTTCTCTACAAACAAATTGGTGTGTCTTCATCTCCCCTTCTCTTTTTCAGGGCCGAACTGGTGTTTATACAACCATTGTCACCTTCCTTCTTCAAGGTTATCTCCTTATTCCTCTACACCATGTTTGCACAACACAAATGATCCGACCACTTCTTCATCAGTGAAAAGATATCTGCTGGTACAACAGAAGATGGCTGGGTCTGTCATATAGTTGCATTTTTTGAAGTCATCCCATGCACTGCAAAATGATGAAAAGCTGTCATTTTCTCTTCCTGCTTTTGAATTTTTTTTCCTTCCTAGAAATCAATCAATCAATTTGCCTTGGCTTCATGGCAATCAATGCCACCCCTGAGAGATTTGCAGGGACTTATTCTCATTACTTTTCTTGAGCATTTTGTAAGGCCACCAGGCAGGGAATAGAAACTACAAAAGAGAGATAGGAGTCAAGGATGTCTTGGAAATGACTGGAGTACACAATACAAAGCAGGATTGGATGATCCGAGTGGATAATTTAGCCTGTAGCAACTCCCAGTATGGGACAACTCAGACCCTTTCAAGTTAATTAATTGGGTGGTTTCTGTAAGTTAGAAATTTCACACAACTTCCCACTTTCCCCATGACTCAGACAAGCATGTTGTGAGAATAGGGAACTCTCTGATCAAAACTCTCATGGTACTTTTTTTAGGAAGGATGGTGGATGTTAGATTTAATAGATAGTTATGCATGTGGATGCACTATGAAACAATTTAAATCCATAAATGAATGAAATTGTGAATAAAAAATAAATTCTGAAGAATAATCCATCTCTCCCCCCCCCCCCTCTCTCTCCTTCTTCTTCTTCCATCCCATCCTTCGGCCTCAATTATTCCTGACTTGAAAACTACTTGAAGAAATCAATTTCTGAACTAGTGTTGATCCACCACTAGATGGATACACTATGCTGTGATTTCTATGGCTACAGAAGTGTTTGTTGAGAGTCAAAAAGAGATTTTTTCTGTCTGAGGAATAAAAGGTTCTTCTAAAGACATTACTATCACACACCCTGAGGGTTTAAGTGAGAATATCTAAGTGATGAAAGCAGTGGGTAACCTCAGTAACATCTGGCACAGGAGAAGGGACTTTAAGTTTGGCTGACTTTTTCCTCTCTAAGAGTCAAATGGAATTTCTTTCTCACTAAATTAATGTACCAGAATGCTTTTCCATTGTGGCTATAGAATAACAGATTCTTAAAAAAAAAAAAAAAGCAACAATATGAAAAGCTTTAAAAAGTATATGTCCAAGCTTTGAACAGTATGTCCAAGCTTTGAATAACTATTTGTCAAGCTTAAATCCTATAAAAATTCAGAATTCACCCAATTTGCCATATCATAATAAACAGGAAATGTTTGTGAAAACCTGTTTTAAAAGTTATTCCATACTTATGAGTTTCACATCATTGATTGTAGGGCAAAAAAAAAAAAAAAAAAGAGCATGAAGATGATTTATAAAACTGATATTATATACAAAGCTCATCAGTCTTGAAATGACTAATCTTGGTAAATCAATGGAGGTTCCATTTAAAATAACAGGTTATTATTTTCTTATTTATGAAAGGTAGAATCTTCAGACAATGTTCTGTAAAGATTATTTATATTATTATTATTATTATTATTATTATTATTATTATTATTATTATTATTATTATTATTATTATTATTATTTAGTATATTATATTATATTTATTGCTGAAAATATAATTCAAACTGGAAACATTAACTCATATTGTCTGTTGATGGTTGCATTTTGGACTCATTTAAACAGGATTCTTTACACCATGGATGTCAAACTTGTGATGTCATGTTGTTGTCACATGATGTATTGGGACTTTTTCCCCTTTGCTAAACCCAGGGTGGGCATGGCCAGTGCATGACACATCCACCCTCAGGCCGTGAGTTTGACACCCCTGCTACATGATACGAGATAGATTGCAGCTTCTTAAAGATGCCTATGTATCTTTGACTGTATTTACATTCTATGACAACTTCTGGAATAGTTGAGTTTTCAGATATAATGTTTGACTAAAAGAAATGGAAGTTGGAGCTGACCTTTAGAGTTATTCATTTGGGTTTGACATTTAAAAAATATTTTAAAATATTTAAACTAAAGGTGAGAAATAGCATTAATCCTTTTGGAATTGTTTTGCATAATTGATAGTTGATATAATTTCTAATCCTCTTTTGTTTCATCCTTCATCCACTTAAGTGAAGTCAATGGGGCTTACTTCTAAGAAATTATATATCAGTTTACAGTAAGTATTTTAATATGTCTATTTTCTTCTTCATATACAATATTCTTCATTCCTTTTTGTACCAGTATTTAGTACCAATATTTATGAAAAGAACAATCTTCAAAATAGGGTTGAACAGGGTGTTAACCTCATGAACTTTCTCTTTCTCATGTGATTTTTTTTAGCGTTTTCATTTCATAAATTCTCCTTTCTTGGCTCAGTTTTGCAAAGCCCAGTAATTAAAAAAATAACATATAAGTTGATTTCCTAACATTAGTAAGACCAGCAGAAAAGTAGTTACAATTATCATATTTACCCAAAAGAAGATGGCTTTGAAGAATTCTCTTTGTCTTCTAAAGAAAGGGAAGTGAAACAGAATATTTCTTTTAAACACATAGAAAACCTAATCAGCTAGGTATGCCGTTTGTAGTGGAGCTGGATTTTTTTAAAAAAATATGTATTTATGTGATGCATTGTGTATGGTCATCCCTACATGTATATGCTCATATTTTGAAATGAGTAAATCTATGATAAAAATTAAATAACTATCACCTACTTTTAAAAATTAATTGTAAAATAAGATACTCCTAGCCAGATATGCAAACAAACCATGCTCTCTCTGTCTCTGTCTTTGTCTCTTTCTCTCTCCCTCTCTCTCTCTCTGTCTTTGTCTCTCTGTCTCTGTCTCTCTCTCTCCCTACCTACATATCTGTATATATATACATATACATATACATATACATATACATATACATATACATATACATATATACATATTTGTTTTCTTAAGTTTTCGCGGGTACTTACATGTATGGCATTCAGCTTTGTTCAGGTATTTTCCCATGTCATTGTAGTTGTGCTTTTAAAGTTGTAGCAAGGAAATGTTGCTACAACTTTAAAAGCACAACTACAATGACGTGGGACAATACCCGAACAAAGCTGAATACCATACACACACACACACACACACACACACACATATATGTATATGTATATGTATATGTATATGTATATGTATATGTATATGTATATGTATATGTATATGTATATGTATATGTATATGTATATGTATATGTATATGTATATGTATATGTATATGTATATGTATATGTATATGTATATACCGTGTTTCTCATATAATAAGGCTGGGTCTTCTTTTTTTTTTTTGAGCCCCGAAAAAATGGCTAGGTCGTCTTTTCGTGGATGACTTAATTACCCCCCCCCTTGCATCTTCGGGCGGGCAGGCAGCGATGGCTTGGATGTTGACCTAGGCATTGGTGGGGCACTTAATATCGGGGTCAATGCAGGCAGCACCATATCCGGGTGTGCAACAAAAGTACTTCCTAACGGCAAGCTCCCCCCCACCATCCCCCCCCATTTTGCATGTTTTAATATAGGCCTTAATTTGGGGGGAGGGGCTTCATTTCATTTCATGCCAATAAAACCTGCTGGGACTTCCTATTGGGGGAGGCCGTATTGTTGGAGAAACAGGGTGTGTGTATATATATGTGTGTGTGTGTGTGTGTCTGTGTGTGTGTGTCTGTGTGTCTGTGTCTCTGTGTGTCTCTGTGTGTCTCTGAGTGTGTCTCTGTGTATGTCTCTGTGTGTGTGTTTTCTGAGGTTCTCGTGGGTATTTGTATGTGGATCTTTGGTTATTCGGGTTTTCTCCCGCGTAAGATTGGAAGTATCTAGGCTAGATACTTCCAATCTTACGCAGGAGAAACCCGAATAACCAAATATATGTATATGTACCATATGTATGTATGTATGTATGTATGTATGGCATTCAGCTTTGTTCGGGTATTTTCCCACGTCATAGTAGTGGTGCTTTTAAAGTTGTAGCAACGTTTCAGCAGAATCTCATCTGCCATCATCAGGCTTCTGTATAGCTGAATGCCATACATGTAAGCAACGTTTTGGCAGAATCTCATCTGCCATCATCAGGCTTCTGTATAGTGTTCATCTGTAAGTCAGACTTTTAAGTCTGACTCACAGATGAACACTATACAGAAGCTTGATGATGGCAAATGAGATTCTGCCGAAACGTTGCTACAATTTTAAAAGAACAACTACAATGATGTGGGAAAATACCCAAACAAAGCTGAATGCCATACATATATATATATATATATATATATATATATATATATATATATATATATATATATATATATATATATATATATATATATATATACATGTATATGTATATGTATATGTATATGTATATGTATATGTATATGTATATGTATATGTATATGTATATGTATATGTATATGTATATGTATATGTATATGTATATGTATATATATATATCAGTCAATGCTTCTTCTGTAGCAAGTATCTTTTCAGCACAATGCCTCTTTCCTGGTAAATATGCCCAAAGATTGTACTCCAGGTAAATAGACAACTGCATGGGTGCACAAAGGCCTTTCCTGCAAAGGTTCCCCTGCTTCTAGTATAACAAATACACATATTCTGTGACAGAAAGATCTGGCCAAAATGACCTCAAAAATACAGAAGCATTAACTCTTCTGCTGTCAGGTTATATGCTACAATCAGCCTTTTTTGTGGGATTCTCAAACCAGGTTTCCACACTTCCTGACAGCTTCCCACAAGTCCTTGCTTGAGGGAAGTTGGAAAAGAACATCAGCAATGAGGAACCCAACAGGGAGGATTGCCAGTTGCTCTGATAGATCTCCCCAGCCCCTCACATTGCACCAGCCATTTATGCAACCCAATGTACTCTTTCCACCTGCACTCACTGTTGTGTATGCATAAAGATTTAATAAAGAGTAAGCTTGGAGTTAAGTGCAGGGTTCTGGCCCTGCACTTCTGATTGGCTGTTAAGCGGCCGGACCGGATTGGCCCGTCCCGGGGAATCCGATTGGCCCTCAACAGAGAGTTCTTATTGGTTATAAAAGCTAGCACTCCTAGCTCGTTATTGGTTAAAAGTTACAGGGTTTGCCTATATAAGGCGGGTTTAACTGCTATTAAGGAGAAGTCACAATGTAAATAAAGAGCTGAAGTTCACCATTCAGAGGCTTGTCTCCATTCTTTCTCGCCCATGCTTCAAAACTTAACACTCACTGCCTCTCCAACCCAGATAGCATCCTTTGCACAACTCTTCTTGTGAAATATTTCTGGACTTTCTCAACTGTATTAATATCAGATACGTTATGCAGGTTCCAGGCTGATGAGCTGGATTCAAGTATTGGTCCAGCAAATGTTTTGTGTGCTCTAGTTTATCCACTGCATGATGATGAAAGTGAACTGTAGTGAGTTCAGGAAAGGCACACAGTAGTGAAATATCTCTGAAATGATGACCCAATGGATTACAGATTGTCCAATAAAGCACAATGTAGCAGCAGCATATCAATATTGCAAAAAAAAAAAAAAAAAACTCCACCAAACTTAAAGCACTCAATTGTTTACACACACTCGATACACAAAAAGGAAGAGAGAGGATAATTTAGGCTGACCCATTCTCTTCTGCAATCCTCACTGAAAAATTGTGCTGTAGAAGAAGGGAGAAAACAGGATGTCCTAGAAATACAAAGACAGATGGACAGAGAGGGAGGGAATGAGGGAGGGAGAGGGAGAGAGAGAATGTTTTAAAATTGTTTACAATATTTGAAAAGTGCATAATTAATCAGACTCTGACTTGAGATTGAGATTCACAGTAGCACCCTTTTAATGCATGTAACAACATAGTGCAAACAGATAATGCAAACTTACAGAAACCAATTCCTTTAAAGCTCTCTAATCGTGTTTTTAATGGCTTCTTGTAAGCATCTAAATCTTTCTATCCAAATGATGTTTGCCAATGTATCTTTTTGCTAAATTACAGGATGTCAGACATGCTTCATGAGCAGTTTTTGGGGTCAAGTAACATTTATATGCTGGTGAAGCAGATATAAGTGTTCTTTTGACATTACTGCATATAGCAGCCTAAATTCTAGCCTAGAGGCACCGAGGTTTGGTTTTATTCACTTCTGTATGTTCGGAACATAATATTTATGCCATTCCGAGCAAAATATCAATTTATAATACACGGGAATGTTAGCTTTGAATTATGCCAGATATTTTCCTTTGGTTCCTTTTTAAATAATATTATTAACATTGATATTTTAAGAAATGTATAAAAGTTAAATCTATTACATATATTTATATTGTGATTGCATCAAAAATTGTCTTTTTTAAAAAAAAAGTTTACTCTTACTTTCCCTGATAATTTATTTCTGTGTTTCCTCTTCCTTTCATGGCAGTAGGTAAATCCTGCAAGGAGTCGTTAGCAATTTGCCAGATCCAAATTGTTACCTGCACCGCACCCTCTTACTACCCATTTCCCATGCAAGCCAAGATGAGCAGAGGTCCAAACTTCAAGTAGCAGAAGAAAACTGAAATAGTACCTTATCCACTTGGGACCATAAAGAGTCCCAGATAGCAGGATAAGACAATAGCCAGTTGCCACCGAATTTTCTGTCCGTGCAGAATCAAGATTTCAGCCATATCTGAGCCACTTTGTTGGAAGTCAGACAGGGGATCACATCAAGGTGGGATGCTGGGGGTTCAGAGGTGTTCAGAAGAGCCCCTAGCTAAGATTCTGTGCAGTTTGGAGAACCCCCACTCCTGGCTGGCCCCTCCCAGCCTGCCCCACCCCTCCTAGGATTCACCATACAGCCCATTTTGGATGCAGGTAAGTGCACGGTCCATGCAGAGGCTTGGTGAGGGTGAAAAATGGGCTCCCTGGAAGTTCAGGAAGGCCAGAAATTGGCCTGTTTCTGGCTTCCAGAAAGCCTCTGGAGCCCGGAGAAGCCGTTTTGCACTCCTGAAGGTTCAAGGAAAGCCTACGGAGCCCCAGGAGGGCAAAAATTCCCCATCCCTGTGCAGGAGGATGACTAGGCCATGCTCACTATGGCTACGGCCACCCAGCAACCGGGCAGAGAACCCTTTGCTAAAATTTTTGAAGCCCACCCCTGGATCACATAATTATAAGCTCCCATTTGAACAGGAAACCCTTTCTGGGGGTCACTTCATGCTTTTCATAGATACAACCCCCCCCCTTGGGAAGCTTTCTCCAGTGACATATGTCTAGCATCCACGTTGTCATTCTGTGGCACCAGCTACTGAATTTTGGTTGTCTCTGGCTATTTCTCTCTTGGCTTGTTAAGATTTGTTCTGGGATGGGATATTGATCCCTATTAATCAATTTCACTTCAGCTATTTTGCTTATTTTCTTTTGCCTAGGATTATTACTTTTGCATTGTATTTTTAGCTGCTTTTTTACTTTAAATTTAAATTGAGATTGAGATTTTAAACAGTTTTGTGATCCGGTTTGTAATTTTTGTCTTTGAAATGAGGCAATGCATACAGACACACACACACACAGAGAGAGATGCACATTATGCACACAGTGCAGTGTGTTAAAAAAAACAGTATAAATCAGTATTTTTTTTAAATACCAATGCTGAATGGAAATTAAGGCCAATTTCCTAAATGATTTGATATTCTGCTTCCTCTACGCAGAACTGTTGGGAAACTGTTTTCGTATTAAAAATATAGGAATCAGAATAAATCCTGTTCATCTGTTAATTAAACCAAGTCTGGCTAGAGATCATTCATTTTTCTGGCTTTAAATTGCAAAGAAAATCCTTATATTTGCACTAGATGCAATTTTTGACCTGAATCAAAGTGGATTGTTTATTGAAAGCTGTTAGCATCTGGAGAAAATGGTGATATTATTAGATTGAAGTTAATATCCTTTCTTCCTCCATCTACTGAAATGGAGCGATCTCTATATCTTCAATTTCTAGAAATTTGTACTCAATTGTTTATTTAATAAAATTTAGAGGAATTCTGGATGGCTTACATTTTAAAAAGTGGAAAGAGTAAAAAGAAAAAAGAGACAGATTGTACATACCCTGATGGCAAACTCTCTATAACCACCAAACATTCTATAAGGGATTCTGCATCAAGGACTGGGTGAGCTATCAGTTTCAAGGACTTTCTGATCCATGGAAGCAAGCTGTACACCCTTCCAGAGACCAGTGTCATGACAGAGAAGGCATGCTTCCCTGATCCTAATACCCCTTGACTGTTTATTGAAGGTGTTCCAAACTTGCAGGCTTGAAGACCTGCATTCCCATTGGTCCGTAAGAGCCAGGCCGTGATTGGATGCTGTGGAACACTCTTGATTGGCTCGTATATGGCTTGCCACGATTGGGTAAAACCAAACGCAGCAAGCTCAAAAACCTGTCATTGGCTGCCTAGCCGTGGCCAGCTCTATAAAAAGAGCAGCCGCGGCTAGGGTTTTTGTCTCAGAATCTATCTATCTAATAAAGAGCTGTTGTTCAGTACTCGAGCCTCATCTATCCATGGGACCCACCGACCATACTTAACACTGGCGATGAGGATGGTATTCTGAGGCAACAAGGCTAACTAGCACGTGGCAAACAGCGCAGAGACGACCAGCGAAATGGCCAGCAGTGCCACACCACCCACACCATTCAACCCAGCCAGCGAGGACTGGGAGTCCTACATTGATCGTTTCCAAATATTTTTGGAATCCAACAACATAACAGACGCTACCGGCAGCAAGAAGCGAGTGGTATTTTTAACGCACTGCGGGACCTCCGTTTTCAAAATGGCCAAGGCACCAGCAAAGTCCATAGTTGTCAAGACAATGGATTGGGACAACCTAGCTTCCATCCTCCGAAACCACTATGCTCCGGCTGTACCAACTCTTATTCGAAGGCATGATTTCTATCAATGAGATCAGCGCGAGGGTGAGAACATTGGTGAGTTCGTAGCTGACCTGAGGGACCTTGGGGGCTTGTGCGGATTCACTAATTTGGACAAGGCCATGCGAGACCGGGTTGTCCTTGGCCTGAAAGACCCAGCACTCCAAAGCAGATTGATGGCCAAGGGTGACATCTCCCTCACCAACGCCATAGCCGAAGCCACCGCAGCCAAAGCTACCCATAAGTCAGCGGCCCGAATGTGGCATTCAAATGGAACTTACCACTCTATGGTCTCCTGGTGGACCATAAAGAGTCTAATACCCAGCATACGCCACCAAGAACTAAGCGACCAGAAATTGATTTTGAGATATTATCAAGGAAACCATATCCCAGTAGCAGGCATTGGACACTTCAAGATCTCTTTCAAAAACCGTACCAACATTTTACCACTCACAATTGTTGATAAGGACCGCCCCAGCCTACTTGGGCTGCAATGGTTCACACCGCTGGGGATCGAGATGGCAGGCATCAACCACACAGATGATGAAGACTGGGAAGCGACACTCATATGGGACTACCAAGAGGTCTTCGATGACACCTTAGGCAAGTACAAGGGGTCCCCAATCTCCTTTAATCTTAGCCCTGACAATGCTCCCATCCGCCTCAAACCGCGTCAAGTGCCATTTGCTCTCAAGCCTAAAATAGATGAGCAATTAAATAAGCTCATAGCACAAGGTGTACTAGAACCTATTGACCATGCCCAATGGGAAACACCAATTGTCACCCCCATCAAACCAGATGGCTCCCTGAGAATTTGTGGAGACTACAAGGCCACCCTCAACCATGCCCTGCAGCAGAGTGCCTACCCTGTGCCAGTAGTCCAGCATTTTTTGCACTTGCTGGAGGGTGGCAGAATCTTTGCAAAGCTCAACCTGGCACAAGCCTATCAACAACTGCCGGTTGATGCTGAAACTGCCAAGGCTCAAACAATCGTGACACATCGAGGGGCGTTCAAATACAACCGACTCCAATTTGGGGTCAGCGTCACACCTGGGGTTTTCCAAAGCCTAATGGAAAGACTGCTACAAGGAATTAAAGGAGTCGTACCCTATTTCGATGACGTTTTAGTAGCAGCCCCCAATAAGAAACAATTGGAAAAACGACTGAGAGCAGTCCTAAAAAAATTTAAAGACTCCAGCCTCAAGGTAAAAAAAGAGAAGTGCCAATTATGTACTGAAAGGGTTGAATTCCTCAGATACCTCTTAGACAAACAGGGAATTCACCCTACCAACAAAAAATTAAAAGCCATCAAAGAAGCCCCCAGAGCGAAAAATAAAACGGACCTCCAAGCATTCCTTGGACTCATTAATATCTATAATATTTTCCTACCCCAGAAAGCAACTGTCGCGGAACCCTTGCATAGGCTCCTGGGTAAAAAGGCATCCTGGATATGGGACAGCGAGAGGAACACGCTTTTCAACAAATAAAAAACCTTTTGACTTCAGACGCAGTCCTCATTCAATATAACGAAACCCTGCCACTGACTGTTACATGCGACGCATCAACTTTTGGTGTTGGGGCAATACTAAGCCACACTTTGCTGAATGGAACAGAGGCTCCCGTTGCATTTTTTTCCAGAACCCTATCCAAGCAGCAGAGGAACTACAGCCAGCTGGAAAACGAAGCCCTCGCCATCGTCTCCACAGCAAAAAGATTCCACGAATACATTTATGGCAGGACATTTTCAATTGTTACGGACCACAAACCCCTACTTGGCATTTTGGCTGGTAACAAGCCCACTCCACACATCCTGTCACCTAGAATGACAAGATGGTCTGAATTTCTTGCCGCTTATAATTACCAATTAATACATTGACCCGGCAAGACTATCTCGCATGCCAATGCTTTAAGCCGATCCCCCCTACCAGACGTGCAAGATGACCCAGCACCCACCTTTCCAAATAAAGACAGTATCCACACCGCCATTGACCACGCAAGACATTGCCCACGAAACAAGAAGGGGCAAATGCTTGGCACGAGTTCTCAGCTGGGTGGAAAGGGGTTGGCCTGAAAGTGAGAAAAATAAACTCTTTAAACCGTTTAAAACCTGGCAAAGTGAACTCTTTTCACAAAGGGGGAGTATCCTTTGGGGAGACCGGGTGGTAATAGTGGAAACGTTACAAAAAACTATTTTAGACATGCTGCACGATGGGCACCCAGGCATTGTATGCATGAAAGCCCTGGCTAGGAGCTATGCTTGGTGGCCAGGCACGGACAAACTAATTGAAACCTGGGTCGCCGCTTGCAGCAGATGCCAAGAAACTCACTCAGCTTCCCCAAAAGCTCCACCGTTAGAATGGGAAACCCCCAGAGGGCCATGGTCACACATCCATATTGACTTCACAGGGCCAACAAAAGGGCACACCTTTTTTTATCACTGTTGATGCTTACTTGAATTGGCTCGAAGTGAGAAAAATGAAAACAACCACCACGGAAGTGGTCATCAAGAAATTAAACAAACTTTTTGCCACGCGTAGTCTGCCAGATGTGATAGTATCTGACAATGGACCCCAATTTACCGCAGTGGCCTTTGAACAATACTTGGCAGACCGTGGCATCTGACACACATTGACATTGCCCGCCCACCCAGCAGCGAATGGGAGAGCTGAACGCGTGGTTCAATTTACCAAAAAAAAAAAAAAAAAAACCTCCAAAGAATTGAACATGACAACATCCATGAAAAAATCACCAAAATCCTTCTAATACAACACATCACGCCCACCACCACTACCAACAAAAGCCCACCAGAATTGCTCATGGGCAGAAGACTCCGGTCACCCCTAGATCATCTGCACCCTACTTACACTCCAGAGAAACCCCCTGGATCCACTAGCAAATACCGCGCCTTCAACGTAGGAGATACTGTTTTTGCTAAAAACTTTACTGGGGACCCACTATGGATTCCGGCAAAAATCATCCAGATCACTGGCCCTCTCTCCTACTGACTCGAGACCACCGACGGCAGGTGCTGGAAACAGCATATTGACCAGCTCCGGTCCAGGTTAGCCACCTGTCCCCTCACAGACTCTAACCAAGGAATCAGAGGGGGAGGGAAACCTCAAACTTAAAAAAAGAACCGGTATCTGCACAAGCAGAACACCCCACACACACATCAAATAAAAATCAAACATTAAACCAACAATACTTACCAGCTAACGGGACCATGGCAGAAGGGTGCTTCGCCTGGAAATAGCAGCCGGACAAGCTCTACCAGCGCAGAGAATCCAGGCAGGAGCGAAAGAGCAAATGACTCAACCGACCCAGATACACCAGGTGGGAGTCGCAGCTATAGGCCTGGCTCAGCCTTCCAGAAGGTTCCAGCGAGAAGCTCGGGAGCGACGCGGAGCCCGTCCAAACCTGACGACGACCAGAGACATTATGAACCGCGCAAGTCAAGTAGGCAGGTCCGAAGACCCGCCTACTTACATGACTACGTTACCCCGCCCCTTGGACAGAACCAAAAGGGGAGGGTTGTTCCATACTAGCAGGCTTGAAGAACTGCATTCCCATTGGTCCGTAAGAGCCGGGCCGTGATTGGACACTGTGGAACACTCTTGATTGGCTCGTATAGGGATTGCCGCGATTAGGTAAAACCAAGCGCGGCAAGCTCAAAAACCTGTCATTGGCTGCCTAGCCGCAACCAGCTCTATAAAAAGAGCAGCCACGACTAGGGTTTTTGTCTCAGAATCTATTTACCTAATAAAGAGCTGTTCAGTACTCGAGCCTCTTCTGTCCATGGGACCCACCGACCATACTTAACAGAGGTTCACCCATGTTGTCAATCTCACCATGAAGGTAGAAACAATTGGAGACAAGCCACCACTCAAATTAGGTTGGTTTATCATAAAGGGACTTATAGATGATGTTTAGCACCATTAATTGCACTCAAAAGCCAATAGATGATCAATGCAATTTGCAAATCAATGGCATCTTCTATCCTACATCTAAGCATGCCCGTCACAATTCACATCTGGACCAGCTATACCCTGTTTCTCCAACAATACGGCCTCCCCCAATAGGAAGTCCCAGCATGTTTTATAGGCATGAAATGAAATTAAGCCCCTCCCCCCAAATTAAGGCCTATATTAAAACATGTGAAATGGGGGGGAAATGGCAGGGGGAAATGGCAGGGGGGCTTGCTGTTAGGAAGTACTTTTGTTGCACACCCGGATATGGTGCTGTCTGCGTTGACCCTGATACAAAGTGCCCCACCAACGCCGAGGTCAACATCCAAGCCATTACCGCCCACCCTAAGATGCAAGGGGGGGAGAATTAAATCACCCCCAAAAAGACAACCTAGCCTTTTTGGGGGGGCTCAAAAAAAAAAAAGACCCGGCCTTATTATTTGAGAAGCATGGTAGATTTTGAATGATCTTCACAGGCACTCTCATGTGAAGTGGATTGCAATATAATTCATCTTTCTTGCATTCACTTTGTCTCATTGGCCGTTAACTCAACCGTACAACTATCTATTTGTTTTGAACCAAAAGCACCATGAAAACAAAGTCCAACCAATATTTAAGTTTAGCGAGAGAAACATAACACTGAATTATTTGCTAGCTAGAAATACAATGCTAAGTGGTTTGTTCAGATTCCAAAAAAATATATCAGAGGATCCCCACTTATTTTAGCATAATTTAAAATATAAAAATCAAGACAGATGATGGGGGTGGGGTGAGTTGCCTTAAATACATTGGTAGTATTGGGAGAAGCTTAAAAATAAATATATATCACATGGGAGCACCATATTTATTGCACTTAATTTAACAAATTATTGCAGGAACAACATCGACAGCATTTTCCCAGTAAAATTATTATACTTAAATGAACTTTTGACAATGTATTAATTACAAGGACATGACCACATTTATTCTTCTGATCCAGTAATTACATGCATTAAAGAAATATTTATCAACAGACCATGTAGCTTTCTTGGGTACTGTAGAGAGGGAGCATCAGGTTTTATTACCAAATTGTCTTTCCCATTTTCAAAGACTTATTTACTGCTTAAGAAGCTACTTTTGGACTTTTGGCCACCAGGGTACGAAGGAAAATGTAGTAGAATAGCATTCTCTTTAAGTTGCACCTAAATAATGCTTCATAAGAATTAGGCATTTCAGTCTTCTTAGCTCACTACTTACTCCAACTGAAGTCCAGATAACTAAAGCTTGGAAATTTCACAGCTAATAAAGGCTAGATTTAATGTTTCCATTATGCAAGTTCCAAGTGTCTCTGAATGTCACACAAAGCATCAGTAAGAGCCAATGTGCAGGATTACATTCACTCATTCCTCCTGGGCACTCTGTTCTCTGACAAACTGTGATCTTGCACTCTAGAATGAGTGCAGGAAAGAGCAAACAAAGATGATTAAAAGGCTGGAGGCTAAAACATATGAAGAACAGTTGCAGGAATTGGGTGATAGCAGTGTTCCAATATTTGTGGCACATATAGCAGTGCCACAAAGAAGTGGGGAAGTGCCACAAAGCACCACAAGGCAAAGCAAGAAGCTAATCAAGGAGAGAAGCAATCTAGAACTAAGGAGAAATTTCCTTACAGTGAGAACAATTAAGCAGTGGAACAGCTTCCCTTCAGAAGTTGTGGGTGCTCCATCACTGGAGGCTTTTAATAAGAGTCTGGACAGCCACTTGTCTGGAATGGCATAGGATCTCCTGCTTGAGCAGAGAGTTGGACTAGAATACTTCCAAGATCCCTTCCAACTCTGTTATTCTGTTAAACTGCCAGCACTGAAGTGAACCATGCAAAAGATCCAGGCACCGAGGATTGCTTTGGATGGCAATGACTTCTATAACGAAGGATTCCAGTCTTGCCTATTCTCACATCAAAGGGGAGCTCTTCCTGGCCTCATCCCTGGGGGGAGGCAGGAGCAGGGGTGGGTTGTTGGGGGTTTGCAGAGGTCTGGGAGATCCTCTAGCTAAGATTCTACACAGTTCAGAGAACCCCCAAATCCCACTCCTGGCTGGCCCCACCCACCTTGCCCCACCCCTGCCAAAAATCCCCCATGCAGCCCGTTCTGGATGCAGGTAAGTGCGGACCACAAACAGAGGCTCAGGGAGGACAAAAAACGGCCCTCCCGGAAGTTTGGGAAGGCTGGAAACGGGCCCATTTCCAGCTTCCAGAGAGCCTCCGGAGCCCTGGGAGGCCATGTTCAACCTCCCACAGGCTCAAGGAAAGCCTCTGGAGCCCAGGGAGGGCAAAAACAACCTCCCCTGCCCTGGTGCAGGAGGCCGACTAGGCCACACCCACCATGACCACACCCACCCAGCAAGCGGGCAGAAAACCCATTGCTAAAATTTTTGAAGTTCACCTCTGGGCAGGAGTGGCATTATGCAGGGTCCTGGCACTAGCACCAAGAAACAAGAATGACACGTGAAATTATTTCTGAGTATTTTCTTTATTGCTATCTGCCTACAGGCAGAAATCTTTCCAGACCAAAACAACTATCTATTTAACTATTACATAAATAAACTGTAAAAACTGCTAGTGAGGGACCGTCTTTCCCTTTTTCTTACCTACCAAACATTCCAAGTTCTGCTGCCTCTGTCCCCTGAGAGACAGTCTTCCTTCCTCCATCACCCACCCCACCCCCCAAATTCCATACTACATTCTACCACATAGCCACACTGTTACAAATTTGCATACTTGAAATACTGCATTGTGATTGGTCCGTCAATGCTACATTCTGATTGGTCCTAAATACTGCTTGTGATTGGTCCATCTGAATACCTGTAATATTGTCTTTTAATTGGTCCGTCTGACGGCGGGAAGTTTAAGGAGCCGTCATTGGCCGTGAGCTGTGAGCAGCCACTATAAAAGAGGCTGCCGCGGCTCCAGTTTTGTTGAAGTTACTGAAAGCAAATAAAGAGCTGAAGTCACACTGGTCTCGAGTCAGGTCTTTTCCCGTAACAGAACACACACAATCCTTCTCCAGTCTGCATCTTCTACTTCTTATCTCTGCTGCTTTCTACCAAAAATAACCATTCATGATGTGAGCCCCCCATGCTCTGGATTTCAGAATTTTTACCTTTTGAGCATTCTTCTCTGTTATGTTCAGGATTAATGTGCAAGTCTACTTTCAGTTCATAAGTGCGACATAATTATCACTGATAAGAGTATATCTCTAACTGTACTTGCCATATTAACTTAAATATGGTCCCCAGGGATCCAGGAGCTTTAGGGCTTCTTTCTTAACTTTTATCTGACAAAGAGATAAGATCAGGAGAGGTTTGCATTTGGATTAATTTGTTCATTAGGGAGTTTCTTTCAGGTACAACACAGATTTTTATGAATGATTTGATTTTTAAACCCTCTCTCTCTCTCTCTCTCCCAGTGTGTGTATGTGAGAAGAGAGAGAGAGAAAGAGAGGGAGGGAGGGAGGGAGGGAGGGAGAGGGAGAGAGAAGAAGAGTTAATTCTTTGTTTCATCATTCTGGGTTTTTACATTCTAATTTTTGAATTTATGCAGACATAATATAAAATATGGCTTTTAGCAAGTACTACCAGATTTTTCCCTATCTGGCTATCAACTCCTAGTGTTAAGTCTGGAGCATGGGTGCGAATGATGGAGATGAGCCGGTAGAAACAGTGAACTTCAAACTCTTTATTTACATGGTGTGACAGCTCAGCTCGATGGCTGCTATAGCCTTCCTTATATAGGCAACTTATTAACTATTCAACCAATAGCAATCCTGGAGCGCTAGCTCCGTTAACCAATGGGAATGGCCTGTTAATGGCCAATCAGATGCTCCTGAATGGACCAATCCGATCCTGCCATTAACAGCTAATCAGAAGTGCAGGGCCAGAACCCTGCACTAGACTTCAAGCTCAAGATAACTTTATTGGTATTATTCATTCACAACACCCCTTTCCCCCGGCTTCTGCCCACGGGGCGCAGTTACATAGTCCTTAAGGTAGAATGGCTGTTTTGTTAGTCTTTTCGATTTTTGCAAAGTGCCTGGTGGTTGGCTGCACTTCTGCTGAGGTAGATCGTTGTTTAACGGTAGGGGTGCCTCTGGTTCCGAGTTCGTATTCCCGTTGTCACCAATATCACTGGCCACTCCCTGAGTTGAACTCACTCCCATCCCTGGTTCCTGTTCCTGCGTTTCAGTTCCATTATCAGTCTCTTCAAAAAGATTTTCCTCTTATTGCAATTCGTTTTCCTCTGTATCTCTCCCCCCTCAGTTTGGTCATAAGGGAGTTCGGAAGTGCGTGACGGTAGCCGCAATTGTAGTTGATCTATGTGGTGCTTCCAAAGTCTATCATCAGGGCACTGAACGAGGTATGATCTTGGGCCGGTTACGAGGATTACGGTCGCTTCTACCCACAGCAGATCACCTGATAAGTTTTTAGCGAACACTAAATCGCCTACCTGGAAGATACGGCATCGGCCGCTGGATCCGAGTGGCTTTTCCGGTTCGTAGGCTGGGTGTAACCGATCGAGGTGGGAGCGGAGCTTTCATCCCATTAGCAGCTCGGCAGGAGTTTTGTTGGTGACGCTGTGAGATGTGATGTGCTGTAGGAAAAGGATCCGGTTGATTTTCTCGTCGATGTTGTCGTAGTCTATCTTTTGGAGAGTCCTTTTGACGAATTGTACCATGCGCTCAGCTCTACCATTGGCCGCAGGATGCGCAGGTGAAGTGAGCGCATGTCGGATACCGCGGTCAACCAGGTACTGCTCAAAAGACAGTGCGGTAAATTGGGGCCCGTTGTCAGATACCAGAACGTCTGGTAATCCGTGGGCTGCAGTTTTTCCAGTCTTTTGATGACCACTTTGGTGGTTGTGTTGCTCATTCGGTGAATCTCAAGCCAATTCAAGTTGCCGTCGACGGTTAGCAAAAAGGTGTGGCCTTTGGTCGGCCCAGCGAAATCCAGATGGATGCGGGACCAGGGTCCCCGCGGCGTCTCCCATTCGGTTGGGTTTGCCTTTGGTGGAGCGTTGCTTACTTCTTGGCATCTCCTGCAAGTTTTTACCCATGATTCGATTTGTCTGTCGATGCCTGGCCACCACGCGTAGCTTCGTGCGAGGCCCTTCATGCGCACAATGCCAGGGTGGCCATCGTGCAAGGTTCTTAGCAGTGTCTGTTGGAGTCGTTCTGGAATAACGACTCTATCTCCCCAGATGACACAGCCCTTCTGAGAGAACAACTCTGTTTGATGACTTTTGAATGGTGCAAAGTCATCTGGTACTTGGTCCAATGGCCATCCGCGTTCCACCCATGTGAGGACTCGTGCTAAGATGGGGTCGCGTTTTGTTTCTCTCGCGATGTCACAGGCAGTTAATGGCGGCATGTGGAGTGTCTCGATCTGCAACGCTGTCATCGTTGGTGCAGAATCGTTGATAGTTTCAGGGAACGGTGCACGGCTGAGCGCGTTGGCGTGAGGAATGGCTTTACCGGGATGATATTGTCGTTGATAATTGTAGGCAGCCAAGAATTCTGACCAGCGGGTCATTCTGGGAGAAACTATGTAGGGAGTTGGCTTGTCCCCAGTGATGATCCCCAGCAATGGTTTGTGGTCAGTTACAATGGTGAAAACCCGGCCGTACATGTACTCATGGAATCTTTTAACAGCTGATACAATTGCCAGGGCTTCTTTATCGATCTGGCTGTAATTTCGCTCGGTTTTCGAGAGCATTTTTGAGAAGTAAGCAACAGGGGCTTCGTTACTGTTAGGTAATACATGGCTCAAAATGGTGCCCACTCCAAAAGGCGATGCATCACATGTAATGTTTATCGGCAAAGTCTCATTGTACTGCATTAGTACATCGTCCGACGTCAGTAGTTTTTTTTACATTACAGAATGCCTGCTCTTCTTTGTGACCCCATACCCAAATTGCTTTTTTATCAAATAGATGATGTAAAGGTTCGGCTACAGTCGCCTTGTATGGCAAGAATACATTATAAAAATTGATGAGGCCTAAGAACGCCTGGAGGTCGGTCTTGTTCTGGGGTCTGGGAGCATTTTTTATTGCTCTCAATTTGCTATCGGTAGGTTGAATACCCTGACTGTCAATTTAGTATCCTAAGAATTCAACACGATCTGTACACAGCTTGTACGAATTTTTCTTATCTTTCAGGCCTGCTTCTTGGAATTTTCATAATACCAGTCTTAAACGCTCCCGTAAGATTTTTGGAGTGGGGGCGGCAATGAGCACATCGTCAAAATAGGGGACAACACCCTTGATCCCCTGCAATAGTCTCTCCATTAAGCTCTGAAAGATCCCTGGGGCCACACTGACTCTGAATTGAAGCCGTGTACACTTAAAGGCACCTCGGTGTGTTACGATAGTCTGTGCCTGTGCCGTTTTTTCGTCAACCGGCAGTTTCTGATAAGCCTGGGCTAAGTCTAGTTTAGTGAAGACTTTTCCGCCCCCCAGGGAATGAAGGAGGTGTTGCACCACCAGTACCGGATATGGGTTTTTTTGCAGGGCGTGGTTTAGGGTGGCTCGGTAGTCCCCACAAATTCTAATGGAGCCGTCCGGCTTTATTGGTGTCACAATCGGCGTTTCCCATGGGGAGTGGTTGGTTGGCTTTAAGACTCCCTGGGCTATCAACTTATCAAGCTGTTCATTGATTTTCGGCTTTAGAGCGAACGGAACTCGACGAGGCTTAAGGCGGATGGGAGCTATCTTTGGATTAAGGCTAAAGGATATCGGGGTCCCCTTGTACTCGCCTAACTTTTCCTCGAAGACATCCCTGAATTCATGGGCGAGGTCTTCCTCCAAGTCACTGCCGCCGATTCGGTTAATGCCTGCCACTTCAATGCCAAGTGGTGCGAACCATTGCAGGCCTAACAGGCTAGGCCGGTCCTTGTCGATTACCGTCAGGGGTAAGTACGCCATGCGGTTCTTGAATGCAACCCGGACTTGACTGGATCCTGCGACTGGAATCTGGTTCCCCTGGTAGTCTTTTAACACGAGCCGTTGGAATTGAAGGTCTTGGCGCCGAATAATGGGGATGAGTTGCTTGAGGGTCTTCCATGAGACCATTGAAAGAGATGATCCTGAGTCAACTTCCATTTGGGAAGGCTGATTTTCAATGTTCACGTTGACTCGAATTTTCTTAGCATCTAGTGAAGAGGCATGGCCGATAGTGAGTGTTTGGTGGGCCTCTTCTAGTCTCGCTAGACGATTCACGGGTCGGTTTCTGTAGGAGTGGTTTGTTGGTTCTCGCTTTACAGGGCGATTCCCTGTCGATTGGTGGAGATTGGTACCTTTCGAGGTCTGGCTGGGTCCGAGGAGACTTCTGCAGACCCGTCCGATGTGGCCTTGTTTCCCGCACTCGTGGCAGAGCGTGTCGTGGAATTTGCAATCAGAGCGGTAATGGTTGGCCCTGCAGCCAGCGCACGGTTGCTGGAACTTCGGGTATCGGTTCTGATCAGACCGCAGGCAATGGTCCTCTTCTTCATTGCTGTCTGACAATGAAGAAAGGTCCTCATGGTGGACATCTATAGCTGCCCTTCTACATTAGGTGAAACTTCGACAGCCGGTTGGTGTGCTGGAGCGCGATTTCGGTGTAGTTAGGCAGCCGACTTCTTGGTCGCCTCCGCTGCTGTAGCTTCAGCTATGGCGTCTTTAAGGGTGATGTCACCCTTTGCCATTATTTTGCTCTGTATGTTTAGAGTGTCTAGCCCGAGGACTACTCGGTCTCTCAAGGCCTCCTCTAGGTCAGCAAAATCGCAAAGGCCTCCCAAGTTTCGGAGGTCTGCAACGAAATCGGCAACACTTTCTCCTTTCCGCTGGTTTCTTTGATAGAACTCGTGTCATCTTACGAGCATTGGAATGGTCGGTGCATAATGGGCCCTTAGTAGCAGTTCGAGGACGTCCCAGTCCATGGCCTTCACTTCAGCCGGTTTCGCTAATGCCTTAGCCATTTTGAATACCGTCGGGCTGCAGTGCGTTAGGAATACCGCCCGTTTCTTCCCGGTTGTGGCATCCTTCAGATTATTCATTTCCAAAAACATTTGAAAACAGTCCATATAGGACTCCCAGTCCTCTTGAGCTGGATCGAACGGAGCGGGTGGTACTACGCCGCCGGACATGGTTCCGCCATTGTGCGCTTCAGCTACATGCTTAGTTGTCTTAGTTGGCTCTGATGTCATCCAATCCCATCCTCGTCGCCAGTGTGGGTGGAGCATGGGTGCAGATGATGGAGCATGGGTGCAGATGATGGAGATGAGCCGGTAGAAACAGTGAACTTCAAACTCTTTATTTACATGGTGTGACAGCTCAAACTGGAGGGCTGCTATAGCCTTCCTTATATAGGCAACTTATTAACTATTCAACCAATAGTAATTCTGGAGCACTAGCTCCATTAACCAATGGGAATGGCCTGTTAATGGCCAATCAGATGCTCCTGAACAGACCAATCCGATCCTGCCATTAACAGCCAATCAGAAGTGCAGGGCCAGAACCCTGCACTAGACTTCAAGCTCAAGATAACTTTATTGGTATTATTCATTTACAACACCTAGCATATTCGAGAATTCTGTGAGCTAAAGTCCACACATTTGGACTTGGAAAGAAGAAAGAGGCAGCTGAGTCCACAGAGAGCAAGACTGGAGATCAGGCGCCTCATCTTCTCAAACCTCATGCTGGGTCTTCCTGGCTAAGTTATAGGGGTTAATAGCTCTGGCTGCCACCAACAGTTTTCCAGGGGATACCTCCCATGGCATCTTCTCTCTACTCCCATATGTGAGGGAAATAGGCTTATCAGATCTTATGCACTCTCCTGGCAATTAAAAGGTCAAAATGAAAGAAAAAAGCAGGGAGGGAATAATTGAAGTAGTTCCTTCTGGGGATGTACCATAGGGTACATGCTGACTGAAGTATGAAGCCTTGCCTTCTCTATTTGGGAGATACACCAATCTCACAGGAAATAAACAAAATTGATTTTTATTAAAAGAAAAAAGACTACATGTAAAAAAAAATCCTTTTAAATATTCAACATTAAAAGTTGATATGAATAGATGCTTGAATCATCATGACACAGCAGGCAACTTAAATAGAAAATCCAAATGAAAATATTGTGCTGTTCTTTGGAGATTTTTAAGTATGAAATGGAAAGAATCTAGTCCAGGTGTATGAACATTTTTATGCAGGTAGAGATCTCTGATTAATAGACAAACACAATGATGTATAACAATGCCATTCTTTTACACTAACTCCAGAGATACTCCACTGTTAGAGCAGCACCTAGTTACTCTTTGGTGGAGTAAATAGAGGAGGAAGGGAAAGAACATTGGTGAAACAATGCCTCTTTATTAGTGATGTTTTGGTGGAATTTGAGATGTTTTAAATTGAACAATAAGGAGCAGAAGGTAGGTCACCATCAAATATTACTGGTTGGTCTACAAACGCAGGAAATTACAATCCTGTTTGAATATCATGTCGTGTATCTACTTAGATGTGCATTTTCTGCTATGTTTAAGTTAAACAAAAACCCTAAATGACTGTGTAGTATGACATCTCATTAATATGTTTCCATTCACATCTGTGCCTTTATTATAAAAACTAGGCTGTTCCAGTGATAAAAGATTAGGTCCTTTAATTAGAAACAAATGACAAATCACTGTTAACCTCATGTGATGCTTTCTAAAACTTCCATCAAAAAATCCTCTTAAAACACGATTAAACACAAGTACACCAAATCTACTTCCTAGAAAGTGCCATTTAACAAAACTCAGGCAGGATGTTAATCCTGGGGGTGAATTACAGGTTGCCAATGCATTTCCTAAAAGGGGATTGACAGGGGATCATTTTGTTATGGGGCCACCTCCAGCGTGTTGTGACAACCAGTCATTACACCTCTGAGCACAGCACTCAGCTGTAGGTTTCCACAGGATGCAAATAGCTTCAAATGGGTTCAATTTAGAGAAGGCAGATAATGTATCATTCACTTCTTTAAGGTAGAAGCTTTTAATTTTCAAAGGGGGGAAAAAAGAAACTGGAGTATATTTCAGATTCTGGAGAAAAGTGGGGGCAGAACAAGTTAACAAAACATGCCAATGAAATGGATGCTCAATTTTAAAAAACTGTTACAGAATTTTAAAAAATGATTTCCCAATTTTCTCCTAATGTTGGTGTCCTTGTGTGTGTGTGTATGCATGTGTTGTGTGTGTGTGTCTGTTAATGTGTGTATATATGCAAGTTTCTCTGTGAACCTTAATATATAATAGAAGATCTAGATGAAAATACTAGTGACACAGGTTAAACTAGGAATTAAAAAGAAAAGACATATAAAGTTCTGGAAATAGGCAATGGAACACCACTACTGTACAACACCACATACACACACACACACACACACACACACACGGAAACACACATGGACACACACATACATACACACGAGCCCAACTTGTCAAACAATGTCATGGTTGTGCTCAAGCAGTCACCAAAATTTGAGTTTTGATTTGAAGGATATATTTTTAACATTGCATCTAGCTTGGACCTTTAAAATAGTTCCACTTATGATTTTAAAAAGGTGCTAATCCTACTCTTTCCATTAGTTTGGAGATTAAAAGGTCATTGGAAAACCAAGAAGAAAACCAACTAATATTTCCTTCTCTATCTCTCCTGCATCCCCTAATTTGGCTAACAAAATCAAAAAGCATTTAATTCCCAAAGTATATTATAGTTAAGAATCACTTGTTTAATTTTTGAGGCAGACATCCTTTGGTGGTTTTCCCCTCCAAATTCTAATTGTTAAAAAAAGGGGAGTCTTTATGGACAGAGGAGTGTTAGAGTTAATTTTTCACATGTAAAGGGCTTCCAACTTATTAATTTCTTCAAGTGTAAACTTACATGAGTGTAAAATTTTTCATATGATCGTGTTGATCTTGGTGCTTACACTATGTTCAGAATGGTGCAATCAGAGTAAGAAATACTAGTGAAAGAAACAACCTCTTGATAAAGCACAAAGCTGTGATAAATTTGACTTTTACTTTTGCCATGTGCAAAAAAGTCAAATTTGTATGGTCTCCAGCCATGTCACAGATCTTTAAACTCAGATAATTTCTTTAAGAGCAAAATGAATGTTAATTAAACTAATTCCTACTATTTGTCCACACAATGGAAGTGAAAGTCTCCAAGTGAAAGTCTCGACTCCCTCAGGATATATCTAGAATATAGTTAAAAATAAACATTTAAAAATAAACATTTAAAATGCTGCAAGTCTCCATAGTTCCTTCTACAAAGAATTAGGAAGTCAGTTGGTGCTGTTGTTCTGGCATTTTTTGTTGATCCAAAAAGTGGAGCATTCTTACCAAGCCAATATTTTTAAAAGATGCTTCTTGGTTGGCTTTTTAGACATTGCTCCTTCTCAGTACAGATTATTTGCCTGAGCAAATATTATTCTTGTTACCTGAATTTCCTAGATTATGCTGAACATAATGTATTCCTTGGTACTACGCTTTTCAGTTTAAGAAAGCAAAGGTCTTTGGTGTTATGTATGTAAATAGTTGAATAAAGGCAAGCTTGGGGTAAAATGCAGGGTTCTGGCCCTGCACTTCTGATTGGGTGTTAAGCGGCAAGATCGGATTGGTCGGGTTCTGAGAATCTGATTAGCCCTTAACGAAGGACTCTTATTGGTACTGGAGCTAGCGTTTCACAAGCTCCTGTTGGTTATTTCACATTAGCATTGCCTATATAAAGCAGAGTTGTTGTTATACAAGTTAGAAGTCACTATGCAATAAACAGTTGAAAGTTCACCAACTAAGACTGTCTCCATTCATTCTACCCATGCCTGAATCTATGACACTGGCGACGAGGATGGGATTTGGAGACATCTGATCTTAAGGAACTTGGAAGAAAAAAACAGAGCACGTGTAAAAAACGGCGCCAGGAACGGAAGCCATGTCCGGCGGCATCGTACCACCCGCTCCTTACGATCCATCCCAAGAGGATTGGGAATCCTACATGGATCGCTTTCAGATGTTCCTCGAAACAAACAACCTGAAGGACGCCACACCAGCCAAGAAGCGGGTGCTGTTCCTGACGTACTGCGGCCCGGCTGTCTTTAAAATGGCTAAAGCCCTCGCGAAGCCTCGAGAAGTGAAAGCAATAAGCTGGGACGACCTCGAACCTCTCCTGAGAGACCATTACGCGTCAACCGTACCCACACTCGTGAGACGCCACGAGTTCTATCAATGAAGCCAACAAAAAGGAGAGAGTGTGGCTGACTTCGTGGCAGACCTCCGGCACTTGGGAGGCCTCTGCGGGTTCGCAGACTTAGATGAAGCATTGAGAGACTGCCTAATTCTGGGATTAGATGCACTAAACGTGCAAAGCAAACTGATGGCGAAGGGCGACATTGGCCTTGTTGACGCCATCGCCGAAGCCACCGCCGCTGAGGCAACAAAAAAGTCAGCGGTGCAGCTACGGCGAAGCCGAAACTCCACAAACCCACCGACAGGCGACATCTCACCCAGCTCAGAAGGGCAGTTGGCAACAACGCACTACGAGGACCTCTCTTCGTCGTCAGACAGCGACGAAGAAGGGGTCCATCGACTGCGTTCCGACCAGGACCCTCGTCCTAAAACCTCACGCCCTTGCGCTGGCTGCGGGGCAAACCATCCCAGGGCAGACTGCAAATTCCGCGACGCACTCTGCCACGAGTGCAGGAAATGAGGCCACATCGGTCGAGTCTGTCGCAGTTTACCGGGACCAAGCCCGGCCTCAAAGGGAACCAACTTTCGCCAATCGGCAGGAAACCGTCCTGTAAGGCGAGACCCAGCAAACCACTCCTACAGATATCGAGCGTTGCAGAAAGAAGAGGCTCACCATACTATCAATATAGGTCAGGCCTCGGCCCTGGACGCTAAGAAGATTCGAGTTACAGTAGCCATAGAGAACCAACCCTGCCACATGGAGGTCGATTCGGGATTGTCCCTCTTGATGGTGTCATGGAAGACATTAAAGCAGCTCATTCCTACCATCCAACACCGAGACCTTCGAATGCAACGCCTTATCCTTAAATATTACCAAGGGAATCAGATCCCTGTGGTTGGGTCTTGTTGAGTCCGCGTCTCATTTAAAAAGCATACGGCATACTTACCTCTAACGATCATCGATAGGGACAGGCCTAGTTTGTTGGGCCTCCAATGGTTTGCGCCACTCGACATCAAACTAGCCGGCATGAACCGAGTCGGTGATTGTGAGTGGGAGGAGGATCTTATGTCTGAATTCAGCGATGTCTTCGCAGATCGTCTGGGCGAGTATAAGGGGACCCCAATCTCGTTCAGCCTCAACCTTAAGGTCACCCCGATCCATTTAAAGCCCCGTCGAGTTCCGTTCGCCCTTAAGGCCAAGATAGATGAACAACTTGACAAACTAATTAAACAAGGGGTACTGCAACCCATTGATCATTCCCCATGGGAAACTCATATTGTAACCCCCATTAAACCAGATGGGTCAATCCGAATCTGTGGGGACTACCGGGCCACTCTAAACCACGCCCTCCAACAGAACGCGTATCCAGTGCCAGTGCTGCAGCACCTCCTTCATTCCCTGGGAGGTGGAAAGGTTTTCGCTAAGCTAGATTTAGCTCAAGCCTATCAACAATTGCCCGTGGACAATAAAACAGCCCAAGCCCAAACGATAGTAATGCACAGAGGTGCTTTTAAATGTACCCGATTGCAGTTCGGGGTGAGTGTGGCCCTGGGGAATATTCCAAAGTTTAATGGAACGATTGTTACAGGGAATCAAGGGCGTGGTTCCGTATTTTGATGACGTATTGATTGCAGCTCCTAGTAAAAAAATTCTGCAGAATCGTTTAAAATGTGTGCTTAAAAAATTCCAAGAAGCGGGATTGAAAGTAAAAAAGGATAAATGTCATCTGTATACAGAAAGTGTTGAATTTCTAAGTTATCGCATTGATAGGCAGGGTATTCACCCAACTGAGAGTAAATTAAGGGCGATTAGAAATGCTCCCAGACCTCGTAACAAAACTGATCTTCAAGCATTTTTAGGCCTTATCAAGTTCTACAATGTGTTTTTACCGCATAAGGCGACTGTGGCTGAACCATTACACCAGTTATTAGATAAGAAAGCATTGTGGGTTTGGGGTTACCAAGAAGAAAAAGCGTTTAGAAATGTAAAAAATTTACTTACATCTGATTCTGTACTTATGCAATATAATGAAACATTACCCTTGGTTATAACTTGTGATGCCTCACCGTTTGGGGTGGGCGCTATTTTGAGCCATGTGCTACCTAATGGAAATGAGGCTCCCGTTGCATACTTTTCGAAGACTCTATCCCAGGCAGAACGTAACTATGGACAAATAGACAAGGAGGCTCTTGCAATTGTGTCAGCCGTAAAAAAATTCCATGAGTATGTATACGGAAGGACATTTACAATTGTAACCGACCACAAACCTTTATTGGGGATAATCGCTGGGGACAAACCAACTCCCTATATATTGTCCCCAAGAATGACTCGATGGTCAGAGTTTCTAGCTGCTTATAATTACCGATTGTTACATCGACCGGGGAAAGCCATTCCCCATGCCGACGCACTCAGCAGAACACCACTACCAGAGACCCTCGACGATCCAGCACCAACAGTATCGGCGTTACAAATCGAAACGCTCAACTCGCCTCCTATGACCGCTCGAGATATCGCGAGGGAGACCAGACGAGACCACACCCTAGCACGAGTCCTAGGCTGGGTAGAGCGTGGATGGCCATTGGACCAGATCCCAGATGACTTCGCACCATTTAAAACAAGACAGACTGAACTTTTTTCTCAAAAAGGCTGTGTTATCTGGGGCGATAGAGTCGTCGTCCCAGAACGACTCCAAAAGACGCTGTTACAAATCTTGCACGATGGACATCCCGGGATCATGCAAATGAAGGCACTCGCACGGAGCTACGCTTGGTGGCCAGGCATGGACCGACACATCGAGCAATGGGTCAAGGCCTGCACCAAGTGCCAACAAACCAGCAACGCACCACCAAAAGCTGCACCAACCGAATGGGAGATGCCACGTGGACCCTGGTCCAGAATCCACCTGGATTTCGTAGGGCCGATCAAAGGACAGACATTGCTGTTGACTGTCGATGCATACTCTAATTGGTTAGAAATTCATCGAATGGCCAATACAACCTCCGAGGCAGTCATTAAAGTCCTCAATAGACTCTTTGCAACTCATGGATTGCCAGACGTCCTGGTGTCTGATAACGGACCACAGTTTACAGCGCTAATGTTTGAACAGTACCTTGCTGACAACGGCATCCGCCATGCGCTCACCTCGCCGGCGCATCCTGCTACCAACGGCCGAGCGGAACGCATGGTACAATTTGTAAAAAAGACTTTACAAAAGCTGGACTATGATAATCTTGACGAAAAAATAAACCGCATTCTACTTCTACATCACATCACTCCGCACAGCGAAACCGGCAGAACTCCCGCTGAACTTCTCATGGGGCGAAAACTCTGTTCCCGCCTCGACTGACTGCACCCTGCTTACGAGCCAGAAAAACCTCCAGGATCCAGCGGACGCTACCGTACCTTCAAGGTAGGCGACCCCGTTTATGCAAGAAATTTATCGGGCGACCCAGTTTGGATTGAAGCAACGGTAATACACGAGACTGGGCCCAGATCCTATATTGTCAAATGTATTGATCAGAGACTATGGAAAAGACATATTGACCAATTACGGTCACGACTTATAACTGCTAGCCAACAACTTCCCAACGACCAAACTGAGGGGGGGGAAGGAAGTGAAGATGACGATATGCCAGGAAACCTGTTCCAGGAAAGCGATGAATCAAGTGAAACCCAGGAAATGGAGCAGGAAGAAGAATCGTACGCTCCAAGGGAAATCACACCAGAACGAGAAGCTGAGTCACTACAAAACGACATCCTACCTCAACGGGACTGCATGCAGCCAGTCCAAAGAAAATCTGACAGTCCCAAGAGACAACTGTCCTATTTAAAGGACTACATAGTCACAAACTAATTGTGAAACTAGGGGGAAGGGGTGTTATGTATGTAAATAGTTGAATAAAGGCAAGCTTGGGGTAAAGTGCAGGGTTCTGGCCCTGCACTTCTGATTGGGTGTTAAGCGGCTAGATCGGATTGGTCGGGTTCTGAGAATCTGATTGGCCCTTAACGAAGGACTCTTATTGGTACTGGAGCTAGCATTTCACAAGCTCCTGTTGGTTATTTCACATTAGCATTGCCTATATAAAGCAGAGTTGTTGTTATACAAGTTAGAAGTCACTATGCAATAAAGAATTGAAAGTTCACCAACTAAGACTGTCTCCATTCATTCTACCCATGCCTGAATCTATGACATTTGGAATTACAATGGACCAATGGAAACACATGGCCACAATGGTAAAACCCAGAGGTGGTATTCAGCAGGTTCTGACCAGTTCTGGAAAACCGGTAGCGGAAATTTTGAGTAGTTCAGAAAACCGGCAAACATCCCCTCTGACTGGAGATTTTACAGTATCCTTCCCCTGCCACGCTCACAATCCACACCCACAGAACCAGCAGTAAAAAAAAATTGAATCCCACCACTGACCTTTGTTTAAACTAAGGCCACTTGAAATATTGCATCCAGTTTGGGTCACCACAATGTAAAAAAGATGTTGGGACTCTAAAAAGAGGATAGAGAAGAGCAACAAAGATGATTAGGGGACTAGAGGCTAAAACATATAAAGAACGGTTTATGGAATTAGGTATGTCTAGTTTGATGAAAAGAAGGACTAGGGGTGACATGATAGCAGTGTTCCAATATCTCAGGAATTGCCACAAAGAAGAGGGAATCAAGCTATTCTCCAAAGCAGCACAAGAAGCTATCGATGGAAGGTAGACAGAGGGCAGGACGAGAAGCAATGGATGGAAACTAATCAAGTTCTTTAAACAAATTCCCAACAGCCTTTCAACAAAAATGGTAAATCACAAATGTAACTAAGTCACCACTGTTTTTGTAATCTTTGCTTCAGGAAATGATGAAAATGAATAGGTTTCCTGGATTCATTTATCATTTCCTGTAAACAGAATAAAGTTCATCAAACCCAAGGATGGTGTATGGTGTGAGTATGGAGCTGCCAGTTAGACTGTGCTCTCCTCCCCAACCATTAGCCTCCTAAAAGCTCATTTATTATTCAAGGAAAAGAAGACACTTTTTTTCCACAGGTTAATGCAAACAAAAATTAACAGCAAGAATGAAAATGGTAAAATGAACAACTCTAATTTCAAACTCAGGGAAATGTGTTCTTGAATGCACATTGAAAGAGACATTTGCCCACACCATATCCATTTCATATCCATGAGGAGGAGGAGGAGGAGGGGGAGGAGGAGGAGGAGGAGGAGGAAAATCTATATGGTTCCAATTTACTAGCAGCATCTGGAAGAGCACCGAAAGATAATTAAAAATCTATATAAAGAGTAAATTTTAAAAGTATATACATTTACCTGAAATAATAAGACAATGTCAAATACCAAACAAATTCACACATATTCTAGTGAAACTAATAAAGTTCAGTTCCAGACATTGGTGGGATTCAAATATTTTTACTACTGGTTCTGTGGGCATGGCTTGGTGTGTGTGGCAGGGAAAGGATACTGTAAAGTCTCCAGTCAGAGGTGGTATTTGCTGGTTCTCCAAACTACTCAAAATTTCCACTATTGGTTCTCCAGAACTGGTCAGAACCTGCTGAATACCACCTCTGGTTCAAGATCATGCACAATCAGTCTTCAGGTGTTGTTCTAACTAATAGGGTCTTCAGTACTTTCCAGAAGGTACAATGACTAAAAAACATTGTTTTCTGGTTTCAACCTCTTCAGCTACAAGCAACTTTTCCCATGAGGTTCTCCAGAGGTACTTTGACTCTGGTTGAAGTAGCCAGTCCTGATGGTTCCTCTTATAAATCAAACCTAGCATGATGAATTACAGCAAGTAAGGTCCCTTTTTATTTATATCAATTGTTTGACGAAACTTTGTGTTTAAACACTGTGCTCAGCAATAAATATGAGTTAGCATCTATTAGAATGAACATGGAACCCCTCCCTACTTTGAATAAAGTATGTGATTCATTCACTTAAAATAGATTATACTGAGATGCTAGTTGATTAATTTCAAATCCACTCATGTGCTTTGAAGATTAAAAGGATAGCATCCGTCGATTCTGAAAAAAATATTCTAATTCAGGCATGAGTTGCCAGAAAAGCCACACACACCATGCCTGTAAAAATCCAATTAGCCACTTGAGACCCACAGGAAGTTTCAGTTTTCAGTATTTTGAAGTTCCGATACAGTAGTTTTAGAAAAAAATGGGCCTTTTTTGAGAGATAGCAACAGTACATCACCGGTTTTCCCATCACCGGTTATTAATTCAATCCAATTTGAACTTTCTCCGTGTAAATCATGTATTTTACACTGAGGTTTAGGTTCATTCCACCACCCCCTTTCCAGCGCGTGCACAGCTCAACTGCATTGAATGTTCTACAGAAAGTGAAAAAGATCAGCACATAAGACAATGGCATTATGTAAAGAAACATTTGCAGTGACTCCAAATGAAGAATTTCAACCATTTCTGTGAGATTAGCACTACAATTTGAGTTAATGTGTTTTCCAGAGCTTCAATATGTGGTGGAATATGGGTCTAGTTTCCCAAGAGGGAAGGAGTGCATTCCAGTGGAATAAGAGACAGCAAGTTTTAGATCAGGGCTATCAAACTTGTAGACCGTGGGCTGGATGCATCACATGCTGCCCATGTCCAGGTTAGTGAAGGGAAAAAAGTTCTGATATCTCACATGACGCTGCTGTGATGATATGAGTTTGACACCCCTGATTTAGATAGTTGGGCTGGAGAAAGAGAGTCAAGTCAGCTCCTTCCTAAAAGTTCTCAGAGTATATCTTTAATGATGCAGATAGTTAGTTTTAGTTGGACAAGATTCTGTCTTCAGGTGAGGAACAACAAAGAAAAATGCTTAGAATGGTTTTCTTGGTTTTTAGAGTCTGACAAAATGGAAACATTAGTCCAACTATTTAGCATCTATTAATTTTAAATGACTTAGTGAGATACAGTACTGATATAACCTTCTTTAAAAATATGATGCATGTCCATTAGTGTCAAATTATGAAAATTGCACACAACTGATGTCCTTCGAGCTCTGCACTTCTGTCAGGACTTCATTGAAAATTTGGAATCTGTTGTCATTATAATTGTATTCTAATCAGAAGGACCTTGGTGCTTCTGGAGTGCAAACATTAGCTGGTGACATCACCATTGCCCAAGAGATGCCCAGTTGGGGGCTCTTTTTATATCCCTGTTAATGAGCCCACCAAAGTGGTATCTATTTATCTACTTGCATTTTTGCACACTTGTGAACTGCTAGCTTGGTAGGAACTGAAGTGAACAACAGGAGCTCACCCTGTCACACAGCAGCGCTCGGTTCTCTACAGTGTGTATGTGTATGCTATTCTGTATGTAGAAATTAATATATGATACGTGGATGGATGATCCTAATAAGAAATTACTGAAAGTTTTGAGAATGCTTCAATCATGGTCTGAGTAAACAGTTTCCATGATCCAAAGATCCTGACATTTGAATCCACATGGACCAATTTCTATAAAAACTTATCTAGTTTTTCTGTACAGTTTACCTCATTTGGATAAAGACCAAAGTAAAGCAAAGCAGAACAAAATAGAATAAGCACCATGAAAAATTATTGTTCTTCCCATGTCAAGTAGTAGGAAGGCTGGAGTTCCCATTCCAGAATCAGGAATGAGTCAAGATTATACCAACATAAGGCAGGTTGGTCAGTTTGCTAGAATTAATCAGGCAATCCTGACATAACCCTAGCATGATCTCAGTATTTTAGTTTTATGTGCATAAATTTTTCACCTTGGAGATTTTGCAAATTATGTCTCTATATGCTGTGTATGTGATGTCTCATAACAACTTGTTCTGTTGGGCCACAGAAATATGCTTGCTCTAGCAACACACACAGTTTTTGATTGTGAGGGTGTATGGTTTCATCCATGGTCCCATCTCTTTACAAACTGCAGCTTTTTTTAGACTTTATGTGGGCAAACTACAAATTGTACTTAAGACTGAGGGGCAGATGTCAAATCTATTGTTATTATTACCACAGCCATGATGTCTTAGCTTGAACAGCTTTGTTATTAGCCAACCCTTTCTCCTGCATACATTTCCTTTTTCAAAAACCACTGAATGATAGATACAATTATCCCATTGTCTCACATAACAGCCCCATCAACAAGCAATCCAAGGCCTCTTCATTATGTTGACAACTGGCCTACCAAGATTCATGATCTCAGGGATGTTCGGGAAGAATATGGGATGTATATAAAGCGAATTGTCAAGAGTTCACAAAGAATGGATCAAAACAGCTACATACAGATAGTAAAAGGGCAGCAGTTAGTTACACTTCATCCATGTTCCTTTAGTGGCTCATACTTTAATTGAGGAGAACATTCAATGCAAAACCCAAATTGGAGATACATTTGAATTTCCCTGGATTCATTCACCCCAAGTTCAAATTGTAATTCAATGAAAAACACAAATGTAGTTATAATCTAAAATATTGCATGGAAGTCCTGGCATTTTTTTTTTTTTAAACATAAATTACATCAGATTATTGATCTTTTTAAAAGCTTACTCCAACAATCAGCTTTCTATCTCATTCTCTCTAGCATGCACTCATTTCCTTATGTAAAAGAATTTAACCAAAGGAAACCAGCATTTTAATTCAATTTTGCCTATAAAATATATAATTTTATTTTGTCATAATGGCTGCTTTTATTTCCAGGGTCAGATTTTATTTAAATTTCAGCCCATTAGGAACAAAAACTTGCCATTTTCTGATAAACAAACTCAGCAGGGGGCCTCTTCAAAGTAAAAATGTGTTTCCATAGACTTTTGTTCTGGCTGATCTAAATGGCAGGTATATTCCACTTTTCCGATGTTTAATTTTAAAGATTCTTGGGAGGGGGAATAGAAAGAGCATGACATTTGAAACAACAAAACTAGCAATCACCCAAGCAATCCTGTGACAGGGAGATGGAAGGAATATGTATAAAAAAGAAGTAATCTATTGCTTTAGACCACCAAAGAGGCCTAATATGAGTAATTAGCAGAAAACCAGTCATTTTCTTTTATTTCCCTCCCCTGTGAGTGTTGTTTCTAGAAATGTGCAGTCCTTTTGGGATGCAGCAATTTAACTGTTTCTTTGAACAATGTAAAATGGCCTCCAAAGTGCTCATTTGAGTTGGGAGGGGGAAGACAACAATGCAACGACAACAATATAGCATTGCAGCCATATGGGAGCTGATTGAAACTATCATACAGAGTTCTTGTTTGTTTTTAAAAGAATTGTTCCATGAATCATCATTTTGACAATGGGGAGAAGGTGGCTGTTCTTTGGCTGAAATCTTGCTCTGGGCTCAACGGATGAAAATTAATCAAACTCCTTTGCAACACTCAATCTAAGGATTGAGAAGGGAGAATGGCCTAAGAACGACCATGTGTGCCTTTTTTTTTTTTTTCCCTTTGGAAGTCCCAAAGTGGTGAGGAATGAATAACTGCTTGGTTTATGGAGCAGTGCGGATGTCACAACATATTTTTTTTTCTAGATTGTATGGTTCACCCCTTTGGGTATCTATTGCGTTTTTGGATTCTCCTTTCATGGAATTAAGCACCAGTGTGCCTACCATCCCTGTCTTACTGTCTCCATTTATCTGTATTTACCCCCATTGTCTTGTTTATGTTCATACTTATACTTGTTATCTTGTACATGTTTGACAAACAAATAAATAAATTTGCTGGTCATAGCTATTTAAGTTGGGTCATCATGACATGCATTTTAAACACTTAAAGACACTGAGCTTGTCAGCTGCCAAACCAGGTTTGAAACCTGAGTGCCATGTGACAGGGTGAGCTCCCATTACTTGCTTCAGCTCCTACCCACTTCCCAGTTCGAAAACATACAAATGCAAGTAGATAAATATGTACCATTTTGGTGGGAAGATAATCTCTTCAAGACATTCTTCAGTTTAATCTTTGTAAACAGCAATGGTTCATGCCCCACATTTCCTAGTCGTACCACAACTAACTGTAATGACCTATTACGTATTGAATTTGCAGAAGATAACATAGAAAAGGCACTACATTACCTAAAACCATCCCTATCTATTGTCCCTGATGGATTATGTGCATACTTCTTTAAAAAGTTTTCCTCTGCCACAGTGGAACCCCTAAGTATTATATATGAGATATCATTCAGACCCAGCTCCTTACAACACCTATGGTCCAAAGCTACGGTCATCCGTATCTTCAAAAAAAGTGATTCCAGCCTCGTTGAAAACTGTAGACCAATCTCACTGTGTTGTGTCATGTGCAAAGTCATTAAATCAATCATTAACCAATTCATCACCCTCCACTTAGAGTCAAACAACCTGCTCTCCAAAAAACAATTTGGTTTCAGGAAAAAATTGTCCTGCAATCTCCAATCCTACACTGCAAAAACATATGGACTACTCTATATGACCAGGGTAAAGCTATAGACGCAATTTACACACACTTCTGCAAAGCCTTTGATTCAGTGGTACATGACAAACTATTGTTAAAACTAAACTTTTACAGCATTTCTGGATCCCTTCATCAATGGATTACTATGTTCCTGTCAAACAGGCAACAGATAGTAAAAATAGGGAGCGCTATATCAAACCCTGCTCCAGTTAACAGCGGTGTCCCCCAAGGCAGCGTTCTAGGACCCACACTCTTTGCACTCTATATAAATGACCTTTGTGATCACCTTATAAACAACTGCATCCTCTTTGCAGATGACGTAAAATTATTCAATACCACTGACAATGCTATTGTCCTTCAAAGTCATTTAGTTCTAGGAAGAAGACAGTGGCAAACCACCAAGAAAACTGCATGGACATATTCAAGCCATCACCTAAATCAATGCATTTTAAAAAATAATAAAAAATATTATTCCATGAAGGCAGTTGGTGGAAATCAAGAAAGGCCCTTTAGAAATTCTGTATGTTTTAAATAAAAGAGAGCTCCTGAGCAGGCTAATTTATGGATCTTGCATTTTTGTTTCCCATTACAATGGACAATGCTAGTAGTTAAACAATGAGATTATTGTTAAGTTTGAGCATGGGCGAGAAAGAATGGAGACAAGTTTCTGAACGGTGAACTTCAGCTCTTTATTTACATTGTGACTTGCTCATTTAATATCAGTAAAACCCGCCTTATATAGGCAAACCTTGTAACATTTAACCAATAACAAGCTAGGAACGCTAGCTTTTATAACCAATAAGAACTCTCTGTTAAGGGCCAATCGGATTCCCCGGAATGGGCCAATCCGGTCCGTCCACTTAACAGCCAATCAGAAGTGCAGAGCCAGAACCCTGCACTTACTCCAAGCTCACACTTTATTAATTATATTGCATACACAACACCCCTTCCCCCTGGTTCCTTAGTTCAGGGTGCAGTTACATAGTCCCTTAAATAGGACGGTTGTCTTTTTAGTCTCTTTGATTTTCATTGTATCGGCTGGTTGCAATCTCACTGAAGTAGATCGTTGTCTGGCAGTGGGGCTGTCTCTGGTTCAGAGTTCACTTCTACATCGTTGCCCACATTTTCCTCGATTCCCTGAGGTGCAGATGTTTCTCCCTCCGGCTCCACTTCCTGAGTTTCAATTAAATCGTCGTTTCCTTCGAATGGGTTTCCTAGAGCTTCATCTTCTTCCGTACCTCCCCCCCTCTCAGTTTGGTCATAGGGGAGTTGCGAATTGGCCGCTGCAAGCCACGACCGTAATTGGTCGATATGCCGTTTCCAAAGTTTATCGTCAAGGCATTGCACAAGGTAGGATCTAGGGCCAGTTACACGTACTACTGTCGCTTCCACCCACAATGGGTCACCCGATAGGTTTTTTGCATAAACCAGGTCTCCTACCTGGAAGGTGCGACAGCAGCCGCTGGATCCTAGTGGTTTCTCTGGTTCATACGCAGGGTGCAACCGGTCAAGGTGGGAGCGGAGCTTTCGTCCCATTAACAGTTCAGCAGGAGTTTTGTTAGTGATGCTATGTGGGGTGAAGTGTTGCAAAAAGAGGATTTGGTTGACCTTGTCGTCAATGTTGTCGTAGTCTTCCTTTTGCAAGGTTTTCTTCACAAATTGAACCATGCGTTCTGCTCAGCCATTGCTCGCAGGGTGCACAGGCAAGGTGAGCGCATGGTGGATGCCGCGGTCAGAGAGGTACTGCTCGAACACTAGTGCAGTAAATTGTGGGCCATTATCGGATACCAGGATGTCTGGTAATCCGTGGGTTGCAAAGAGTCTGTTTAGAATATTGATGACCGCCTTGGAGGTCGTAGTCGTCATGCGATGAATTTCGAGCCAATTGGAGTAGGCATTGATGGTAAGCAGAAAGGTGTGGCCCATGGTTGGCCCCGCGAAGTCCAGGTGAATTCGAGACCAGGGTCCACGTGGTGTCTCCCATTCAGTAGGCATGGCTTTTAGTGGGGCGTTGCTGACTTCTTGGCATTTGGGACAAGCTTTAACCCACTGTTCGATTTGCCTGTCAATGCCCGGCCACCATGCGTAGCTTCGTGCAAGGGCTTTCATTCGCATGATGCCGAGGTGGCCATCGTGCAAAGTTCTCAGCAGCATTTTTCGGAGCCGTTCTCAAAAAACAACTCTATCGCCCCAGATGACACAGCCTTTCTGGGAGAAGAGTTCGGTCTGTCGAGTTTTGAATGGTGTGAAGTCATCTGATAACTGGTCCAATGGCCATCCGCGTTCTACCCAGCCTAGGACTTGTGCTAGGGTGTGGTCGCATTTGGTTTCTCTCGCGATATCTTGGGCGGTCAGTGGCGGCGAGTTGAGCGCTTTGATCTGCAACGTGGTTACCATTGGTGCCAGATCGTTGAGAGTCTCTGGAAGCGGTGCTCGGCTCAATGCGTCGGCGTGGGGAATGGCTTTCCCCGGGCGGTATTGCAGCCGATAGTTGTAAGCAGCTAAGAATTCTGACCATCAGGTCATCCTAGGGGATAATATGTAGGGAGTCGGCTTATCTCCGGCTATTATCCCCAACAAAGGCTTGTGGTCAGTCACAATAGTAAAAACCCTACCATACATGTATTCGTGAAATATTTTCACAGCTGAGACAATTGCAAGGGCTTCTTTATCAATTTGCCCATAGTTCCGCTCCATTTTTGAAAGAGTCTTTGAAAAATATGCAACAAGGGCTTCGTTCCCATTAGGCAGTACGTGGCTCAAAATGGTGCCCAACCCGAAAGGCGATGCATCACAGGTTACAACTAACGGCAAAGTCTCATTATACTGCATATGTACAGAGTCAGAAGTGAGCAGTTTTTTAACATTACAGAATGCCTGTTCTTCACGGTAACCCCACAACCAATTTGCTCTTTTATTTAACAATTGGTGTAATGGTTCAGCGACAGTTGCTTTGTGTGGTAAAAATACATTATAAAAATTGATGAGGCCTAGGAACGCCTGGAGATCGGCCTTGTTTCGTGGCCTGGGAGCGTTTCTGATCGCTTTTAATTTACTTTTGGTAGGGTGAATGCCCTGGCTATCAATCAGGTACCCTAAAAACTCAACATTGTCAGTACACAATTTACATTTGTTTTTTTTTTAACCTTAAGACCGGCCTCTTGGAATTTTTTTAGGACTAATTTTAACCGGTCCTGTAAGATTTTTTTTGTAGGGGCTGCAATTAATACATCGTCAAAATAGGGGACCACGCCCTTAATCCCTTGCAATAACCTTTCCATAAGGCTCTGAAAAATCCCCGGGGCTACACTTACTCCGAATTGCAGCCGGGTACATTTAAAGGCACCGCGGTGCATCACAATAGTTTGGGCCTGTGCCATTATTTTCATCTACTGGTAATTGCTGATATGCCTGAGCTAAATCCAATTTAGCGAAAACTTTCCCGCCCCCCAGGGAATGGAGGAGGTGCTGCACCACCGGAACTGGATATGTGTTCTGCTGCAGGGCGTAGTTCAAAGTGGCCTGGTAGTCCCCACAAATTCGGATTGACCCGTCTAGCTTAATGGATGTTACAATAGGGGTTTCCCACAGGGAGTGATCGATGGGCTCCAACACCCCCTGAGCTATCAGTTTGTTGAGTTGTTCATCAATTTTCACTTTTAAGGCAAACGGAACTCAACGGGGCTTTAGGCGAATGGGAGCTATTTTTGGATCGAAGCTGAATGAGATCGGGGTCCCCTTGTACTCGCCTAAGCTGTCCGCGAAGATGTTCCTGAACTCAGAGATAAGGTTTTCCTCCCAGTCACAGCCACTGACTCAGTTTATGCTGGCCACTTCAATGCCGAGTGGCGTGAACCATTCGAGGCCCAGTAGGCTAGGCCTATCTCTATCGATGACCATTAAAGGTAAGTATGCTGTGTGCTTCTTGAAGGAGACTCGGACTCGGCAGGACCCGATGATGGGGATTCGATTCCCCTGGTAGTCCTTGAGGATGAGGCGTTGGAAACGGAGATCTTGGTGTTGAATCGTGGAGATGAGTTGCTTGAGTGTCTTCCAGGACACCATCAAGAGGGACGATCCCAAGTTGACCTCCATGTGGCAAGGCTGGTTCTCGATGGCTACCGTGACTCGGATTTTCTTAGTGTCCAAGGCTGAGGCGTGACCGATAGTGATAGTATGGTGAGCCTCTTCTCTCTGCAAAGCTCGATTTCTGTAGGAGTGGTTTACTGGCTCTCGCCTTATAGGATGGTTTCCTGTCGATTGGTGATAGTTAGCCCCTTTTGAGGCCTGGCTGGGTCCTGGGAAACTGCAGCAGACCCGTCCGATGTGGCCTCATTTCCTGCACTCATGGCAGAGTGCGTTGCAGAATTTGCATTCGGACCTGGCATGGTTGGCTCCACAGCCAGCGCAAGGGCGTAAGGGCTTCGGGCGAGGGTTCCAGTCAGACCGCAGTCGATGGACCCCTTCTTCGTCGCTGTCTGACGACGAAGAGAGGTCCTCGTAGTGCGTTGTCGAGAGCTGCCCTTCTGAACTAGGTGAGATTTCGCTGGCCGGTGGTGGTATTGGAGTGCGGTTTCGGTATAGTTGTGCAGCCAACTTCTTGGTTGCTTCCGCCGCGGTAGCATCGGCAATGGTGTCAGAAAGGCTGATGTCACCTTTCGCCATCAGTTTGCTTTGGACACCTGGTGCATCCAATCCCAGAACTATGTGGTCTCTTAGTGCTTCTTCTAGATCGGTGAATCCGCAGAGTCCTCCCAAACTTCGGAGGTCTGCTTTGAAGTCGGCCATGCTTTCTCCTTTTCGCTGGCTTCTTTGATAAAACTCGTGGTGTCTCATGAGCATAGGCACGGTCGGAGCGTAGTAGTCTCACAGGATAGGTTTGAGGTCATCCCAATCCATGGCCTTCACTTCTCGGGGTTTGGCTAGTGCTTTAGCCATCTTAAATACGGTTGGACTGCAATGCGTTAGGAACACCGCCTGTTTCTTTCCTGGTTTGGTGTCCTTTAAATTGTTCGTCTCTAGGAACATTTGGAAGCGATCCATGTAGGACTCCCAGTCCTCTTGGGTTGGATCGAACGGAGCGGGTGGTACGATGCCGCTGGACATGGTTCCGTTGTTGGCGTCATCTGTCACGTGCTCAGTGTTCTTCAAAGTTTCGTTGGTTCAGATGTCTACATATCCCACCCTCGTTGCCAGTGTTAAGTTTGAGCATGGGCGAGAAAGAATGGAGACAAATTTCTGAACAGTGAACTTCAGCTCTTCATTTACATTGTGACTTGCTCATTTAACATCAGTAAAACCCGCCTTATATAGGCAAACCTTGTAACGTTTAACCAATAACAAGCTAGGAACGCTAGCTTTTATAACCAATAAGAACTCTCTGTTGAGGGCCAATCGGATTCCCCCGAACGGGCCAATCCAATCCGGCCACTTAACAGCCAATCAGAAGTGCAGGGCCAGAACCCTGCACTTACCCCAAGCTCACACTTTATTAATTATATTGCATACACAACACCCCTTCCCCCTGGTTCCTTAGTTCAGGGTGCAGTTACATAGTCCCTTAAATAGGACGGTTGTCTTTTTAGTCTCTTTGATTTTCATTGTATCGGCTGGTTGCAATCTCACTGAAGTAGATCGTTGTCTGGCAGTGGGGCTGTCTCTGGTTCAGAGTTCACTTCTACATCGTTGCCCACATTTTCCTCGATTCCCTGAGGTGCAGATGTTTCTCCCTCCGGCTCCACTTCCTGAGTTTCAATTAAATCGTCGTTTCCTTCGAATGGGTTTCCTAGAGCTTCATCTTCTTCCGTACCTCCCCCCCTCTCAGTTTGGTCATAGGGGAGTTGCGAATTGGCCGCTGCAAGCCACGACCGTAATTGGTCGATATGCCGTTTCCAAAGTTTATCGTCAAGGCATTGCACAAGGTAGGATCTAGGGCCAGTTACACGTACTACTGTCGCTTCCACCCACAATGGGTCACCCGATAGGTTTTTTGCATAAACCAGGTCTCCTACCTGGAAGGTGCGACAGCAGCCGCTGGATCCTAGTGGTTTCTCTGGTTCATACGCAGGGTGCAACCGGTCAAGGTGGGAGCGGAGCTTTCGTCCCATTAACAGTTCAGCAGGAGTTTTGTTAGTGATGCTATGTGGGGTGAAGTGTTGCAAAAAGAGGATTTGGTTGACCTTGTCGTCAATGTTGTCGTAGTCTTCCTTTTGCAAGGTTTTCTTCACAAATTGAACCATGCGTTCTGCTCAGCCATTGCTCGCAGGGTGCACAGGCAAGGTGAGCGCATGGTGGATGCTGCGGTCAGAGAGGTACTGCTCGAACACTAGTGCAGTAAATTGTGGGCCATTATCGGATACCAGGATGTCTGGTAATCCGTGGGTTGCAAAGAGTCTGTTTAGAATATTGATGACCGCCTTGGAGGTCGTAGTCGTCATGCGATGAATTTCGAGCCAATTGGAGTAGGCATTGATGGTAAGCAGAAAGGTGTGGCCCATGGTTGGCCCCGCGAAGTCCAGGTGAATTCGAGACCAGGGTCCACGTGGTGTCTCCCATTCAGTAGGCATGGCTTTTAGTGGGGCGTTGCTGACTTCTTGGCATTTGGGACAAGCTTTAACCCACTGTTCGATTTGCCTGTCAATGCCCGGCCACCATGCGTAGCTTCGTGCAAGGGCTTTCATTCGCATGATGCCGAGGTGGCCATCGTGCAAAGTTCTCAGCAGCATTTTTCGGAGCCGTTCTCAAAAAACAACTCTATCGCCCCAGATGACACAGCCTTTCTGGGAGAAGAGTTCGGTCTGTCGAGTTTTGAATGGTGTGAAGTCATCTGATAACTGGTCCAATGGCCATCCGCGTTCTACCCAGCCTAGGACTTGTGCTAGGGTGTGGTCGCATTTGGTTTCTCTCGCGATATCTTGGGCGGTCAGTGGCGGCGAGTTGAGCGCTTTGATCTGCAACGTGGTTACCATTGGTGCCAGATCGTTGAGAGTCTCTGGAAGCGGTGCTCGGCTCAATGCGTCGGCGTGGGGAATGGCTTTCCCCGGGCGGTATTGCAGCCGATAGTTGTAAGCAGCTAAGAATTCTGACCATCAGGTCATCCTAGGGGATAATATGTAGGGAGTCGGCTTATCTCCGGCTATTATCCCCAACAAAGGCTTGTGGTCAGTCACAATAGTAAAAACCCTACCATACATGTATTCGTGAAATATTTTCACAGCTGAGACAATTGCAAGGGCTTCTTTATCAATTTGCCCATAGTTCCGCTCCATTTTTGAAAGAGTCTTTGAAAAATATGCAACAAGGGCTTCGTTCCCATTAGGCAGTACGTGGCTCAAAATGGTGCCCAACCCGAAAGGCGATGCATCACAGGTTACAACTAACGGCAAAGTCTCATTATACTGCATATGTACAGAGTCAGAAGTGAGCAGTTTTTTAACATTACAGAATGCCTGTTCTTCACGGTAACCCCACAACCAATTTGCTCTTTTATTTAACAATTGGTGTAATGGTTCAGCGACAGTTGCTTTGTGTGGTAAAAATACATTATAAAAATTGATGAGGCCTAGGAACGCCTGGAGATCGGCCTTGTTTCGTGGCCTGGGAGCGTTTCTGATCGCTTTTAATTTACTTTTGGTAGGGTGAATGCCCTGGCTATCAATCAGGTACCCTAAAAACTCAACATTGTCAGTACACAATTTACATTTGTTTTTTTTTAACCTTAAGACCGGCCTCTTGGAATTTTTTTAGGACTAATTTTAACCGGTCCTGTAAGATTTTTTTTGTAGGGGCTGCAATTAATACATCGTCAAAATAGGGGACCACGCCCTTAATCCCTTGCAATAACCTTTCCATAAGGCTCTGAAAAATCCCCGGGGCTACACTTACTCCGAATTGCAGCCGGGTACATTTAAAGGCACCGCGGTGCATCACAATAGTTTGGGCCTGTGCCATTATTTTCATCTACTGGTAATTGCTGATATGCCTGAGCTAAATCCAATTTAGCGAAAACTTTCCCGCCCCCCAGGGAATGGAGGAGGTGCTGCACCACCGGAACTGGATATGTGTTCTGCTGCAGGGCGTAGTTCAAAGTGGCCTGGTAGTCCCCACAAATTCGGATTGACCCGTCTAGCTTAATGGATGTTACAATAGGGGTTTCCCACAGGGAGTGATCGATGGGCTCCAACACCCCCTGAGCTATCAGTTTGTCGAGTTGTTCATCAATTTTCACTTTTAAGGCAAACGGAACTCAACGGGGCTTTAGGCGAATGGGAGCTATTTTTGGATCGAAGCTGAATGAGATCGGGGTCCCCTTGTACTCGCCTAAGCTGTCCGCGAAGATGTCCCTGAACTCAGAGATAAGGTTTTCCTCCCAGTCACAGCCACTGACTCAGTTTATGCTGGCCACTTCAATGCCGAGTGGCGTGAACCATTCGAGGCCCAGTAGGCTAGGCCTATCTCTATCGATGACCATTAAAGGTAAGTATGCTGTGTGCTTCTTGAAGGAGACTCGGACTCGGCAGGACCCGATGATGGGGATTCGATTCCCCTGGTAGTCCTTGAGGATGAGGCGTTGGAAACGGAGATCTTGGCGTTGAATCGTGGAGATGAGTTGCTTGAGTGTCTTCCAGGACACCATCAAGAGGGACGATCCCAAGTTGACCTCCATGTGGCAAGGCTGGTTCTCGATGGCTACCGTGACTCGGATTTTCTTAGTGTCCAAGGCTGAGGCGTGACCGATAGTGATAGTATGGTGAGCCTCTTCTCTCTGCAAAGCTCGATTTCTGTAGGAGTGGTTTACTGGCTCTCGCCTTATAGGATGGTTTCCTGTCGATTGGTGATAGTTAGCCCCTTTTGAGGCCTGGCTGGGTCCTGGGAAACTGCAGCAGACCCGTCCGATGTGGCCTCATTTCCTGCACTCATGGCAGAGTGCGTTGCAGAATTTGCATTCGGACCTGGCATGGTTGGCTCCACAGCCAGCGCAAGGGCGTAAGGGCTTCGGGCGAGGGTTCCAGTCAGACCGCAGTCGATGGACCCCTTCTTCGTCGCTGTCTGACGACGAAGAGAGGTCCTCGTAGTGCGTTGTCGAGAGCTGCCCTTCTGAACTAGGTGAGATTTCGCTGGCCGGTGGTGGTATTGGAGTGCGGTTTCGGTATAGTTGTGCAGCCAACTTCTTGGTTGCTTCCGCCGCGGTAGCATCGGCAATGGTGTCAGAAAGGCTGATGTCACCTTTCGCCATCAGTTTGCTTTGGACACCTGGTGCATCCAATCCCAGAACTATGCGGTCTCTTAGTGCTTCTTCTAGATCGGTGAATCCGCAGAGTCCTCCCAAACTTCGGAGGTCTGCTTTGAAGTCGGCCATGCTTTCTCCTTTTCGCTGGCTTCTTTGATAAAACTCGTGGTGTCTCATGAGCATAGGCACGGTCGGAGCGTAGTAGTCTCACAGGATAGGTTTGAGGTCATCCCAATCCATGGCCTTCACTTCTCGGGGTTTGGCTAGTGCTTTAGCCATCTTAAATACGGTTGGACTGCAATGCGTTAGGAACACCGCCTGTTTCTTTCCTGGTTTGGTGTCCTTTAAATTGTTCGTCTCTAGGAACATTTGGAAGCGATCCATGTAGGACTCCCAGTCCTCTTGGGTTGGATCGAACGGAGCGGGTGGTACGATGCCGCTGGACATGGTTCCGTTGTTGGCGTCATCTGTCACGTGCTCAGTGTTCTTCAAAGTTTCGTTGGTTCAGATGTCTACATATCCCACCCTCGTTGCCAGTGTTAAGTTTGAGCATGGGCGAGAAAGAATGGAGACAAATTTCTGAACAGTGAACTTCAGCTCTTCATTTACATTGTGACTTGCTCATTTAACATCAGTAAAACCCGCCTTATATAGGCAAACCTTGTAACGTTTAACCAATAACAAGCTAGGAACGCTAGCTTTTATAACCAATAAGAACTCTCTGTTGAGGGCCAATCGGATTCCCCCGAACGGGCCAATCCAATCCGGCCACTTAACAGCCAATCAGAAGTGCAGGGCCAGAACCCTGCACTTACTCCAAGCTCACACTTTATTAATTATATTACATACACAACAATTATTATTGAAGTCCTAAATAAAAAGTCTTGTTCCCTGAGTAGCACTTGTGTTTCAGTTTCTTGTACAAGAAGGATTTACCTTGTATCTGGTAAAGGAAATTAAGGATTAACATGTGCATTATGCCAGGAAAAACATAGGAAAACTGTCAGTTTTATTTTACAAAGAAATAATCCTTTAAGTCTCTTAGGACTGAACAAAATTTTTAACTAGTTCCTTTTTGCCTTTCTGATTTCCTTCTGCAACCATGGACTAGCCAGCATTTCAACAGCCAGTTACCAGTATTGCCTTCTTTGCATAAAGAGCTGAACGACCCTTCCATTATTTCAAGCAGGAATTTTATTTTAAAACGTAGGCCTTTGTTTGGGGCAAACCTTATGTTGCTTTAGCTTAAAAGCAGGAGGGAGAGATGAATCTAGAAATAAAGCTGGAGTTGGTATGGCACAAGAAATCATGGAAAGATCTAGTTTTCCATCTCCCTCTGGTGCATCCTGATGGAATGACAACAGCAAATAACTCGGACAAGAGAGCATCTTCATCCCAGCTGCAAAGAGCAGCTTAAGATCTATATTTTGCTATCTTTATAAGATTGCAAACGCATCTTTGCATTAAAAAAAAATTGTTTTAAAAAATGTAAAACAAATGTTTAAAAATGCCCTTTGTTTTAATCCTCCACTTTCTTTATGCTAGTGTTTACTCTTTTATCTATCTCTGATGGGCACAAATCTAAAGAATGAGGCATGTGCCATTTCTTGTAATGCTTCTTTGAAAACATTTAGAAAATTATTCAACTGCATTCAATTGTCATGTTGGTTGTTATTCATTTATGGGGCACGGTCTCTCCAATTTTCAATTGAAGTTTGTGCCCTAAATCATTCATCTCCTTTTCTACTTTTACTAAAATTGGCCCCAAAATAGACCTCCATTATTATTCATCCATTCATAGTACTATGTTGTTTTTCTGTGGGTTTTGTGGAGATGGGAGAAATTCCTGAGAAATAAGTCACATCTTCATCTTGCAAGTCAATTGATATTGTACTATTTCCCTTCACTTGTATAGAGAAAACAATGGAGTTGATTGCCCCTCAGTGGGAAGATAACTCATTCTGATTCAAATAAAATGGATCTCACTTGCGGAACATCAAAGTCCTTCTCTATCTTCTGGTAAAGTAGAAGTCGAAACAAATTGTGCAGAAGTAGAAACAAATTGTTTTCTGCCCCCAATCGTCATAAAGAGCAGTACGCTTTTCCTTTTCCTTTGTCTCCATTCTGGTTTGATAGAAGAGACCTCTCCTGAGAAAAGTAAATACATAGGATCCAATCTGGGCTGGTCCAGAGGTTTAATCCTCTGAGCTTTCAGGCTCATGCTGGAGCCCATTTTCAGGGAATTTCTCTCTAGCAGAGTGTATCTGCTAGAGCAGGGGTATCAAACTCAAGGCCCATGGGGCAAATCCAGCCTACAGGGTGCTTAGATCTGGCCCATGGGGCTTCCCTGGAAACAGTAAAGTACTGGTCCACACAGCCCTTCTGAGCTCTGTTTTCACTGGCAGAGGGTTGCAGGGGGCCGTTGTAGCCAAAAATGGCACTTGGGAGACCATTTTTGCTAGCAGAGCACTTGCACTCCCAACATGAGTAACATAAAGTTGGCCACGCCCACCCTGGCCATGCCCAGCCCCCTGAGTTCCAACACAACCCTAAATTGACCCTCAATGAAATCAAGTTTGACACCCCTGTGCTAGAGAGAAGTTCCCTGAAGATGAGCTCCAGCATGAGTCCCAAAATCGGACAACTCAACCTCTGGTCCTGGTGACTAAACCAGATCAGATCCTAGAGTGTTAACCTGGGACACATATTTTTACCGTCATCATATAGTCCAAGTTTTCCATGACTTTTACATACTTTCATATTTACCTCTAAACATCTGGACAAATAGGAAAAAAATGATACTGTTGGAGCAATAGGATGTTGCTAGTTTTGATCGTCCGCCAAACTCCCAAGATCAGAAGGTATCTCTGAATATAATTTAATAATGTTTACATGGCACTGTTTGTTGAGTGGTATCATTTTCTAAGAAATACATTTTTTTGTGCAAAGATCTGTCTATCTTATTCCTCAAGGAAACATTCAGATGATTTGTATCAGATGCCGATGTTTTACAAAATACTTGTCTGAAGTGATTAAAATGTAAGTTACAAAGACAGGACAGTGTCCAAAGGCATAAAATGCAACCCTTCCACATTTCAACAAAAATGCCCTGCACACATAACTTGTCTCCGCTTGACTTAAAAATTTAACCAAATGCTATTCATTGCAGGAAACCCATGACATCTATAACCATGTGGGAAATCTGATTCAAGTCAGCTTACACATTTAAATATTACTTACAAATTCATGTTCGCTTTCACGTCATTTGAGTAGACAATGTTGACAGTGCCAAGGTAAACTTGGGGATTTCTCAGCTTTGTACTGAAGAGAATTACATGGCAGGAATATAATTACACTGGTTCCAAGCATGCAGTCAAACATAAAGTTAAATGGAAGACAATGTACCATATTGGGTTTCCTGCAGAAAAAAAAAAAGTGAGGTTGTAGCATGAAACTGAATAGGTTGCTAGTATCACTTCAAAATAAGATCTCTGCATAATATTTTTGTATCACTACTATCAACCTTATTTGTCCTTTCTTTTGTGCAATGGCTAAATGTTCCATATTTCCATACAAATGGGTGCATGTTAACAATCTGAAACTTTTAAGTTGAAGGAATATTATGTAGCATTGTTTATTCTCTGCTTGAGTAACTGCTATTAGTACAGATGCTTAGTTTTCCTTTCATAGTCATGCCACATGTATTATAAGAAATGATATAGAGGAGATTGAGAATTTAGGATCTCTGGGCTAACTGCCCTTACTCTGGAGTAGCAATAGCACTTAGACTTATATATCAGTTCATAGTGCTTTACAGCCCTCTCTAAGTGATTTACAGAGTCAGCATATTGCCCCCAACAATCTGGGTCCTTATTTTACTGACCTTGGAAAGAAGGAAAGCTGAATCAAAGTTGAGCCAGTGAGAACTGAACTGCTGGCAGTCGGCAGAATTAGCCTGCAATATTGCACTCTAACCAATGTGCCACCACGGTTGCCCTTCCCTGACAGCACAGCATTGGCTGCTACATGTACCACTGTGGTGGTCTCCCATGGAAAGAATGAGACACAAAGGCTGGTGTACTCGGGATGGGAGTCTAGAGAAAATTCTAGTGCCCCCTTTTATTGAGAAATTCGTACATAGTAAGCATTCACATTGTGGATTACAATAATTAGATATAGCACATAGAACTGTTTACAATTGTCTGAGCTGCTTAATTGTTCCTGGTGTTTGTTTTTAATTTCCTTGCTTATCTCAGTGACCTTAGGCAGACATGTATGTATAAGGTCTTAGACTAATCATTACCCAATACTGAAGTCAAAGTTTATTCCCACATACCACAAGATATTTGCAGCCATGAAGTGATAAGTTACATTTTGGCTTACTATAAGCTATGGTTTATGGTGTTGGGTAAATTCAGCTAATTTTGACTAATTTGACAAGCACAGTTAAGAAAAACCAGAGCCTGGTGTGAAATGTGAATCCAGGAATGGGATGATGGGAGAAATGAACACTTGAATGTATTCATTTCTCACAAACAGATGGAAAATTCTCAACCAAGATTGTTTGGCCAACATATACTCTCTTAGAGAAGATGCAGTTACTTTTTCTCTGATTGCCTTATAAGACCCAGCACATATACCGACCAATCAATTGATATCCAAGCATATGTATTAATCATTGAATTATATTGCAAATTTTCCTGAAGAATGCAACATAATTTACTGCATGTGGGATGTTCCTTCATTTTATTCCACAACAGCAACTCTGTGCTATTGGGCTGAGAGAAAATGACTAGCCAACATTCACTCGGTGAGTTTCCAAACTTGATGGTGCGTGGAACCTGATTTTTCTAGCCCTATGTCAATCATTGTACCATAGTGAGAAACACATCCTACAACAGCTCATAGAAAATTACTACTTCCAACATATTATTGCTGGCTGATTTCAGCAAGATATACAGTATTGTAGTCATTCAAGGCTGCAGCAATTATAATTCCTTATTTTCATTTCTAGTTTTTGCATTGTTTTGTTTTGTACTACAAGTGTCATGAATGCATATTAGTGTTTTTAATTATTTTGGATATGGCCAACTATTTATATATATTTGTTTGGTTTTTTGTAACCTTGTATATCATATATACTTACTACAGTGTTAGAACTGTCTACACCTTTTTCACAACTTTAAAAAGTGCCCTTTTAGTGAGAAAACTGTAGGAAATCATTTTTTTTTTTTGAGTAAGATAGAACCTTATTCATGAAGTATATAAATTTCTTAGATCGTTCTGATTCCATTGAAAGTATTTTTAAGCAAAGTTCTTTTTTACCTTAGGATAACCTCAACAGGCTAAAGGGAACTATAATTCTTCATTACAGTATAACATAGCATTAGGAAAGAAAAAAGAAAAAGAGGAATACAGTACCATATATAATAATTCTTGAATATTTACATTTTAAAAAAATGATATGCCATCTACAGCAGAAGAAAAAGCAAGGAGGGTTTAATTGTTTGATGAAAGAGTTGTTTGAAGAAAGAGTCAGAAATAGATAGTATCTTTTCTCCATGACTTTGAAACAGCATTTATAAAAACCAAGGACCAAGAAAGAATAAAAGTCCCCTTGTGATGAAGTCTATAATGCCTGTTGTTCCATGCAAGGAGGAACAACAGGATTTTCAGTTTGCTGAAGACAGCTTCTCCTCATTCTTTAACTGTTGTAAAACATTTTTTTGTTCCATAAAGTGTTTAAAATGTCACTGTTATGTATTCAAATGGTATACTCGAAATCCCCGGGCCTTGATTGGCCAAGGCACGGGGATTTCTGATTGGCCAGGCGAGCCGCGCTGATTGGCCCGATTGAAGTCTCCCGCGATTGGTGCAAACCAAGAGCGGGAGACTTGAATCGCTGCCATTGGCCGCGGCCGCCTTGCGAAAGGTATAAAAGCCGCGGGCTTTTTACCTTTCGCCGGTTCGGTTCTCCCTTTGTTAATAAAGAGCTTTGAATGAAAGTCACCGACTCTAATCGTCTTTTTGCGGACACGACACTGGCGACGAGGATGGGATCTCGCCCCTGAACCGAACCCCGTGTCCAAGAACCAGTTCCAGCGTGAAGATGGCGAAGATAGCACCGCCCGCCCCGTTCAACCCCGCAGCCGAGGACTGGGAATCATACTCGGATCGATTCCGGATGTACCTGGAATGCGCCGGGATGAAGGACGCCCCGGCCCCGCTAAAACGCGCCGTCTTTCTCACACACTGCGGACCAGAGGTCTTCCAAATGGCCAAAGCCTTGGCCAAGCCAGCAGACGCCACAGCCATGGACTGGGACGTCCTGGAACCCATACTACGGCGCCATTACGCTCCCGAAGTCCCCATCCTGATACGGCGCAACGAGTTCTACCGCCAAAACCAGAAACCAGACGAAAAATTGAGCGATTTCGTCGCAGAACTTCGGCGCCTAGGAGGACTCTGTGAGTTCGAGGGTCTCAACAGTCTCATAAGAGACCGCTTCGTACTCGGATTATGGGATCCTACACTTCAGAGCCGACTTATGGCCAAGGGCGACATCAGCCTAGCCGATGCCCTTACAGCAGCCGCAGCCGCTGAAGCAACGCGCACGTCGGCAGACAGCATGCGAAGATCTGACGCGAAGGGCGGAAACAACAACCCGGCAAGGTCGGCCGATGCAAGAAGTGAAGCAACCACACACTACGGTGAATACCAGTCAAACTCCAGCACGTCAGAAGACGAGGAGAACATTCACCGAGTACAGACGGGACGCGGCGACCAACGAAGCCGAAAAGGTCGCAAGTCGAGGACCAGTTGCGCCGGGTGTGGCGGCGACCACCCCAGGTCAGAATGCTGATTTTTTGACTCTATCTGTAGGCATTGTGAACGAAGGGGTCACATCGCCCGAGTTTGCTGCCAAAAGAAGACTCGCAGCCCGCCCAAATGGGAACAGCACGACAGACGGAGAGAAAACTCCCCCACCAGAACCAGAGAACGCCAGCCAGACGGTCGATGGGACCGCGCTCAACGATCTCAAAGAAGCGGCGACAGTCGGCGGAAAGAAGAAACCCACCAGACGGTGACCATCGGCCACGCCATCTCCGACGGCGCCAGAAAGGTACATGTAGAAGTACATATAGAAGGCCAGCCATGCAAGATGGAAGTGGACTCTGGGTCCTACCTTTCCATGATTGCATGGCGCGAAATCAAAAGACTGGTGCCTACTCTACAAAAGAGAAACGTGAATACGCAAAAGATCATCATTAAAGACTACCAAGGGAACCATGTCCCGGTAGTGGGCACCAAGAATTTCAACATAACTTACAAAGGCCACACTGAACAACTACCACTCACAATCGTCGATCGCGACCGCCCAAGCCTACTCGGTCTCCAATGGTTCGCCCCGCTTAACATCGCGCTGACAGGTGTCAACCAAGTCACCATCGAAGCTTGGGAACAGCGGCTAACCCAGGAGTTCCAGGAGGTGTTCGATGGAGGTTTGGGCAAGTACCAGGGGCCCCTTATCTCGTTTGACTTAGACCCAAGGGTTCCCCCTAAGAGACTTAAACCTAGAAGGGTACCGTTTGCATTAAAACCAAAGATTGACGAGCAGCTCGACAAGCTCGTCAAACAAGGGGTATTGCAACCGATAGACCATGCCAGATGGGAAACCCCTATAGTGACCCCAGTAAAACCAGACGGGTCCGTGAGAATTTGCGGGGACTATAAGGCCACCCTAAATGACGCATTACAACAAAGCGCCTACCCAGTCCCTATAGTACAACATTTACTACACTCGCTAGGAGGGGGCAAGGTCTTTGCAAAACTCGACCTTGCCCAGGCATATCAGCAACTACCTGTAGACGAGAAAACGGCGAAAGCCCAAACAATAGTAACCCATCGAGGGGCCTTCAAGTGTAACCGGCTCCAATTTGGAGTCAGCGTGGCACCAGGCATTTTTCAAAGCCTGATGGAACGTTTGTTACAGGGCATAAAAGGGGTGGTGCCCTATTTTGATGACGTATTAATTGCGGCGCCAAATGAAGCCGAATTAGAGAACCGACTCAGACAAGTCTTAACAAAATTTAAAGAAACAGGACTTAAAGTTAAGCGAGAAAAATGCAATCTTTGTACAAAGCAAGTAGAGTTTTTGGGCTATCTCCTAGACCAGAAGGGCATTCACCCTACAACTAAAAAAGTAAAAGCCATCAAGGAAGCCCCCACCCCAAAATCCAAAACGGAATTACAAGCATTCCTAGGATTACTAAATTTCTATAATGTTTTCCTACCTCAAAAGGCAACAGCGGCGGAGCCCTTACATAGACTCCTAGACAAGAAAGCAGCCTGGACTTGGGGGAGGCGAGAACAAGCTGCTTTTCAAAGAACCAAGGACCTCCTCACCTCCGATGCTGTCCTGATGCAATTTAGTGAGACTTTACCCCTAGCTGTCACTTGCGACGCATCACCCTTTGGCGTCGGCGCTGTCCTCAGCCACACCCTCCCAGACCAGAGAGAAGCACCCATCGCCTTTTTTTCCAGAACTCTGACCAAACCAGAGCGCAACTATAGCCAGCTGGACAAGGAAGCTTTGGCTATAGTTGCCGCCGTTAAACGTTTTCATGAATATTTGTACGGCCGCCCGTTCACCATCGTGACGGATCACAAGCCTCTGCTGGGCATCCTCGCGGGAAACCGAGCCACTCCCAACATCTTGTCACCCCGAATGACAAGATGGTCGGAATTCCTGGCAGCCTACAATTACGAACTGCTACACAAGCCAGGTAAGAAAATCTCGCACGCGGACGCTTTAAGCCGCTCGCCCTTACCTGACTCAGAACCTGACCCAGCACCAACAACAAATACCTTGAGCATAGAAAGTTTACCTATTACCGCATCCGACATTGCCAGAGAAACCATTAAGGACAGGCGTCTGGCACGAATCTTGCACTGGTTAGAAAAAGGCTGGCCGGAAAAGGACAGTGACGAGACTTTTAAAACATTCCGCCAGCGCCAGACCGAACTGTCACTCCTGAGAGGATGCATTCTATGGGGTGACCGGGTGGTAATTCCAGATAGATTGCAAGAAAAAGTCTTGAGGATGCTACATGAGGGTCATCCTGGCATCGTCAGGACTAAAGCCCTGGCCAGAAGCTACGCTTGGTGGCCAGGGATGGACAAACAAATTGAGGCATGGGTCGCCAAATGCCACCGATGCCAGGAGACCAGATCCAGCCCATCCGCAGCACCCATACGGGATTGGGAAACACCACGGGGGCCCTGGTCCAGAATCCATCTTGACTTTGCGGGCCCCACAAATGGACATACATTTTTAATCACAGTCGACGCATATTCCAATTGGCTGGAAGTCAGCGACATGAAGTCCACTACCACAGAGGCCGTCATTAAAGAACTGTGTAAACTGTTTTCCACTCACGGCCTCCCAGACGTCGTCGTCTCAGACAACGGACCCCAGTTCACGTCCATCGAGTTTGAACGGTTCCTGGTGGAAAGAGGCATCCGCCACGCATTAACAGCACCGGCGCATCCAGCGGCGAACGGTAGGGCGGAACGGATGGTCCAGTTTACAAAAAAGACCCTCAGGAAAATGGACCACGGGGAGATCAACGACAAAATCAACCGCCTACTCTTCATACAACACATCACTCCCAACACTACGACCAACAAGAGTCCGGCAGAGCTGTTGATGGGCAGAAAGCTGAGGTCTCCACTTGACAGACTGCACCCGACTTACAACCCGGAGCAGCCCCCAGACTCCAGCTCCAGGTTCCGGACATTTAACCCAGGTGACCTGGTATACGCAAAAAACATGACGGGGGACCCCCTATGGATCCCAGCCGTCATAACACAAGTCACTGGTCCAAAGTCGTACCGGCTCCAAACCACGGATGGGCGAGCCTGGAAACGGCACATCGACCAATTAAGGTCCCGAGCGGCGACTGACCTCAACCCCCAAGAAGAGAACCAAGGGGGGAGGGAATACCCGGAGAGACAATCGCAAAATAAAATAAACCAAAAATACTCACCAGAAAACAGCCATCGCGAGTCCCCTCCGGAGAAGAACCGTCTGGCCAGCTCTACCGACTCGGAGAAGCCAAGCGGGAGCGGCGAAATCCGCAGCTCAACCGACCCGGTAGGCCCAGGCGGGAGCCACGGCGAAAGAACCGGCCCGATCATCCAGCCGGTTCGCGAAGAGGCAGGAGCAGCCAAAGGAACGACCGCTCCGGCCGAGTTACAACAGAAAAGTGAGTTGCGCAGGTCAACTAGGACTCGACGGAGCCCCGCCTACCTGCGTGACTACACCACCTGACGGACCATACCAAGGGGGGAGGGGTGTTATGTATTCAAATGGTATACTCGAAATCCCCGGGCCTTGATTGGCCAAGGCACGGGGATTTCTGATTGGCCAGGCGAGCCGCGCTGATTGGCCCGATTGAAGTCTCCCGCGATTGGTGCAAACCAAGAGCGGGAGACTTGAATCGCTGCCATTGGCCGCGGCCGCCTTGCGAAAGGTATAAAAGCCGCGGGCTTTTTACCTTTCGCCGGTTCGGTTCTCCCTTTGTTAATAAAGAGCTTTGAATGAAAGTCACCGACTCTAATCGTCTTTTTGCGGACACGACAGTCACCATTTAAAGAAGTGGAGTATCTTAATACTAGAAAAAACAAAAAATAGTTCTACCATAAAATAGTAACTTTCACGCAGCACCATGCATACAATTAGATGCTGTTGAATGCCTCCAACAGTAGATTATCAGAATAACTAATGGTGTGAAATTAATAAGTGCTTATTTGTCAAAACATAATGCTATCTATACTAGACTATCTTCATGTTGGTGACCATTATTCACTAATACATGTGACTGTAAATTTTTCCAACCCAGTTTATGTGAACTTTCTTTCAAACTGCCAGTTGACTTCAACAAAGATGAGTCTGTTAATCTTCATGAGAAGTTTCAGTTCACTATGGAACATAAGAACATTTTAATTCCTTGTTCATTTTTAGAAATACAGTTATATTTTACTTGTTTGTGCAGCTTTTGTTCTCTGAATCCAAGAAATCATGGCATTACTTTGATTTGTTGAGAGTTTTTCAGTAAAACAAAACACATATTAACTGAAATCCCCCCCTCTCTCAAAATAAACATTTACTTGCCATTTTCATTATATGTGAGGCAGTTTACCTATTTGCTGATGTCAAAAAACACTTTCATTGTCGAATGTTCAAATGACTGTGATTTGCAACGGGAAGCAGGGTTAAGACAGGACAATCTGCACAATTTGTGCTACTAAGATACCATTAGATTATACAATGTATTAGATACTTTTCAAAATATGTGTCTACTCAGAAATAAGTTCCATTATTTTTCTATTTTGCCCTATTTTGAAATAACATTATGATTAATAAAAGAATGGCGAGATTCTTTTCCCTAAGATGTACAGTGTAAGTGGAGAGATACAGTCAACCAAGCCATACCACAACTCTTATATTATTTCATAATTTATAGATGATAATAATAACAGAATAACAGAGTTGGAAGGGATATTGGAGGTCTTCTAGTCCAACCACTTGTTCAAGCAGGGGACCCTTTACCATTCCAGACAAGTGGATGTCCAGTCTCTTCTTAAAAGCCTCCGGTGATGGAGCACCCACAACTTCTGAAAGCAAACCGTTCTACTGATTATTCATTCTCACTGTTAAGACATTTCTCCTTAGTTCTAGATTGGCTCTCTCCTTGGTCTTCATTGTTTTTTGTTCTAGCTGTTTTGGAACATAGATTGACTCCCCCTCTTCTTTGTGGCAACCCCTCAAATATTGGAACACTCCTATCATGTTGCCCCTAGTAGTTAGTTATGTTGCCAATTGTATTTCAAATGCCTGAACTCCATAACCCAAATTACTGGGGGGATCTTCTTTGTTGCTGCAGTGGAAAATCCTCAGTCATTAACCAGTACCTTTTCCTGTCTCTTGCAATAAGTTAAATCTCAAGAATATACAGTATAATGCATCAAAATATGTCACAGCAAACCAAAGTGCAACACAATATTTTTAGCTGGAGCCATTTTTTGTTTGCCTTCTTTATTAATCAGAGCATATGTTGTTATTACTAATCATTTATATTTCCCCATACATTTCAATAAACTCTTTCCTCTGTCTTCCTGCTGACTTGAACCGGGTGAATTATTCACACTGAATAAATTATTCAACCAAATGTAGCCTCTTTTCTGTTCACAAATTATCTGTGAATAGTCTTTTTTTAAAAAGAAAAAGAAAAGAAAAAGAAAAAAGAAAAAAAAAAGTATTCTGTTGGTTATTCCAGAAAGAATTAATTTGAACATATTTTAGCCCGGGGCTACTTTATGAACCATTCACCTTACCAAAAAGTAAGTGTTTTATGTACGATTTTATGCCACATCTACTCACCTTTATGGAGATGATGATCACTTAGGGACTGTCGTTCCATAATTGATTGATTCAAATGCTCAGAAATACTTAGAGATGGAGCAGAAACTGCAAAGACATTTGCAATAATTATTCTCACGAGTGATGATTCTTTCGGTCTCTTTTGCCAAATTTTACACTCCTTTGCTCAGATTAATTCATCTGGTGAATACCAACACATGATAAACAAATCGATGTTCTCACTTGATGTTTAGTATCTGTTTATTGGCATCAGAGTGGTATCCAAATAACAGCAATTATCCTTATGAAGAAGTTCAAAACCTTTCTATGACCCTCACACAGACAGAAAAAAGATACTCTAAAATAATTGTAATTTTTTTTTTTAATCTTAAAATGGTTTCCCCTTCACTGGAACATAGCACAGCCAAGGTAATCATACCTTATTTTATAAATGTAACAGTCTCTGCTGCATGAGACACAAGGGCCACTTTTTCATTCTTGTAGAGTACATGCAAGACATACATGCAGGGGTGGGCTTCAGAAAATTGAGCAAAGAGTTCTCTGCCCACCAGTTGCTGGGTGGGTGGGGCCTGTTGGCCTCCTGCACCACAGTGGGGGATGTTTTTGTTCTCCCCAAGTTCCGGAGACTTTCCTCGAGCCTCCAGGAGGGCGAAAGCAGCTTCCCTAAGCTCCTGATGCTCTTTGGAAGCCAGAAACACACCTGTTTCTAGCCTTCCCAAACTTCCAGGAGGCCCATTTTTTGCCCTCCCCAAACTTCCGTGCACACGCTGCACTTACCTGCATCTAAAACAGGCCACATGGGGACTCTTGGGAGGGGCAGGGTGGGGTGGGTGAGGCCAACCAGGAATGGGATTTGGGGGTTCTCCAAACTGCACAGAATCTTAGCTAGGGGATCTCCCAAACACCTGCGAACCCCCAGCAGCCCCACCCCTGCATACATGTAGACATCTTTACAGCATCTTCTTTCTCAGCAAACTCTGTGCAGACAAAAAGACTCAGGAAGGAAACTTTTAAGATCCCACCTAGCCATAGTTGCCCTGCCCCATCCTGACTTAGCAAACTAACAGCTCCTGTCACATTTTTCTGAACATGCAGCTCTTTGCAAATGCCAGCAACTTCTTTAAGGACTCTTTAAGCAACTTCTCTAAAGACCTTCTGGGAAAGCTATAGGGTTGCTGGGCCAGGCAGAAAGAGGCTGATTTATGGCAAAGCCTGGAAGCTATTGAAGATGTAGAGTATAGCACAGAAAGTGATACTTCAGGCTTGCTGGCATAAACGCTGATGGAACATAATGAGTGCTGGACATGGCAGGAACTGAGATGTCCATAAAAAGGAGCAGAAACAGTAGCATTCTAGCCTATGGTTTGGTTTGATTTTAATCTTGGGGTGATGATAATATTTAATGCTTCCAGAGTAAGGTAACTTGCACTTCTAGGTCAATATGTAATCACAAGCATGTTCCATCTTACCTGAGAGTTTGGGTTTCTCATTATTTTGACATGGGAATTACATGAAAGCAATAAGACAAGCCTAAAGTAAGAAGAACATAAGGGAAAAAAAATCCTTCCATCTAAATACACCAGAGGGAGAATTAGTAAATTGCTCCATTGGCCTACCTGCTTGATACAATTCCATTAATTCTGGCCTGTTATTTTTCCTACATCTCTTATCCTCTCTCAAAAAGTAATAAATACATCTATAAACAACCAAAAGTTGATGAGCGTAAGACTGAGGTGATTCTCCTGGGCTCAGCCAGGAAGTCTTACCTTGATGATTCAAGAGGTACAAGGGTAAAGAAGAAAGGAGTGCTGATGAGAGAGAGAAAAAGAAAAACATGTTGCTATATCACCTTCTGACCCTTCATTGTGCAATTTCTCTTGCATTGTATATATTTATTATGAAATTTATACAGCCGCCCATCCCTGACTCTGGCCAGCATACAGCAAAAATGCATACAAACATATATCAAACAAGTCATATATATATTTAAAAAGTGTACACAAGAGATCAGCAAAAGAGCCATCTCAAGATCTTATCAGTTGTAGGAGAAGGACTGGCAGAGCCAGGGGAGAAGCTAAAAGAGGGATCAGCCTAGAATCCCTACGTAGCCACAAAGCCCAATCCTGCTTGAGTGCCATTGACACTGATCTAACTCTAACCTGGTGTTGATCGTTAATTGAGAATATTCTTGCGCAAAGGTTTTATCAAAAAAATTAGTTACTTCATAGGTGGACCTGGGATTTGTTTTTAGTTTGTTTTTGGGTTTTTTTTTGCACCTGACATCAGTTCCCTGAGATCCCAAGTCTGATGATAAAGTTGGGTATTGAGGGACTTCTGGAAAATAGGGAAGGATGGAGCTGACTTCACTTCAGGGGAGAGAGTTTTTCATAAGATTGGGGCCACAGTCCCGAAGACCCCTCTTTGGTCCTGCCAGTCAGGCTCATTCCCTGAGAGATTGGACTTGCAGCTTGCCTTTCTTGACAGATCTGATGGGATGAGTATATGTAATCAAGGGCAAGCAATCCATCAAATAACCTAGCCCCATGCCACAAAGTGTTTTAAAGGTCAAAACCAGCATCTTGAATTTGACCTGGAAACAGACTGGCAACCAATGAAGCTCGTGGTCTTGCCTAACCTAAACCTTAAAAAGATCATTAGGAAGAAGCATGAGGTCTACCAGATAACTGGAGACCCACCTCGTCCCATTTCCAAAACTCCCAACCCATCAGACATACTTAAGAGCAATTACAGTGGATTGTGGATTTGTTTTTGTTTTTTCCTGATAATCCCCTAGTAGAGTTGGCTGGCTGTGCTTTGCTTGCAAGGAATAGGAATATACTGCTGTGGACAGATTCCTTTAAAGGAGCTCCCACTGGTGAGTCTGCTAAATGAACTAGGCTGCCTAAAGCTTAGGTTCATTGAGCATTATGGGATAGTTTTGCAGTGCAAGAGCCTTCCTTTCTGCAAGAGAGCAATTGCAGATTGGCCTTACATTCCTGTCTTTGTAGAAGGGAGGGAGGCCATTGACAAACTAAGGAACACAGTCAAACAGAAAAGTTTTCAGTCTGTCATGTGATCTACATAAACAAGTACCTTCATTTTTTAAGTTAGATGAAGGCCATTTTCCTTTTACTGTTGTATAAACAGAGAATTGAAGGGTAAAATAGTTAAAAGTTAATGCTATACTGCTAATGTGGCTTTTAAATCACGTCAGCAGCAATCACTGCATTATAATTAACAATTTATTGAACCAGCAATAAAATGAACATCACATTACTTCTAAAGCAGCAGAATAAAATGGCTAATAAATAGCATAAGCCAGACAAATTGCAGAGTAATAGAAATTTTCTTAAGATTTATGGTGTGCAGAAAGATGGATGTGCTATTAGTAGAAGCTCCACTACTTGACAAAATTCTGTTGCAAAGACATAGTTACCAGGCGTGTCAGAGTTCACAAGACTAAGTGGTTTATCCAAATCTCAACTCACTCCCATTACAGTGGGAAATACTCATTACCAGGCTTTGAAAATGCAAGCAAAGTATGCATTTGCCAAGAATCAAACTGCTACTGCCAGAAAGATACTAACATATTTTACAAACTGTCAAATGGCAAATCTGCTTGCTTAATCTAAGTTTTAATCTTTTCTTCTTCTTTTTTTTAATAGACTTTATTCAGATGGCAAATTCTATAATCTGAGGTCCTGGGATAATTCAGTTGCAAGCTGGCAAAATGCTACAGGTTTCAGACCTAGAGAGGACTACAGAAAACGAAGAAGGCCGTTCTGAATTTCAGCTAATTAGAAGAGTGGATAATCAGTAATTTCAGAAAGGAAGGAAACCAAGGCCCAATTCACATATTAAATTCCTGGCATGGTTATCATTTCACTGTTGTTTGGTCCCGTACCACAGCAGTAACATCTGTAGAAAGCCGGAATGGAAGATGGGCAGATGATGAAGCTGCATCCCTTGCTTGCATCACAGTCTCCGTAGGCACAGCTGAGTGATTTGAAGCAAGCTGCTGGAGTATCAGCAAAGAACGATGGGAGGGTAATGATCTCCACACTGTCTCCAGCAGTTTTCATTCAGTAGAATGAAAAGTAACTGATTTATTACTAAAAAAACCTATACACACAGGAATCTTCCCATCTCATGATCGGCATCAGGTTGGAGTCAGATAGGTGTCAGTGGCACTCAAAGGAGGTAGGATTTCATTTGTTTGTGGCTAGGTAGGGATTCTAGGCTGATTCCTCTTTTAACTTCTCCCTCTGGCTCTGCTGGTCCCTCTCTTACAAGTGGTGAGATCTTGAGATGCTCTTTTGCTAATCTCTTTCCATGAATTTCAGAAATTTCTAAGGGAGGAACAAGATAGCCTAGGAATTGTACCTGTGAATCCTCACTCAAGTGGCCAACAGGTTTTTTTGGTGTTTCATGTTTCCATTCAATGCTGAGTGAAAATATTATAAAGAATAACTTTCACGGGGGTAAAAGAGCAGGCATAGATAAAGCTGCCCTAGAATAGGATAACAGAAGAAATTACAGTCCCTTCCTTATTTTCATAACAAATACTGTGAGCTAAAGAACATCAGTCAGAGACCTTCTGAACCTGAATGAGGTAGAAATGGAGAAGGTCTTTGTTTTTTACTTTTTTCCTGCAGGGAAGGAAGGAAGGGAGGGAGGGAGGGAGGGAGGAAGGAAGGAAGGAAGGAAGGAAGGAAGGAAGGAAGGAAGGAAGGAAGGAAGGAAGGAGGGAGGGAGGGAAGGAAGGAGAAAAGATCCTTCCTTTCTCATTCTACCTGAATGAGGTAGAAATGGAGAAGCTCTTTTTTTTTTCTTTTTTCCAGAGGGATTTGGTTATGAACTAATAAAGGCGTTTAATAAAGTTTTAACAAACCTTAAGAAAAAGCAGGGTTCTAATCCTGCACTTCTGATTGGCCGATAATAGCGATATCGGATTGGTCCTTTCTGGGGAATCTGATTGGCTGTTAACGGGCCAACTCTCATTGGTTCAAGGGTTTAACACTTCCATGTTTCTCATTGGCTAATAGGTCAGCAGCCTACCCTATAAAAGGGCTGCTGCTGCCCTAGGGTTTTGCTCTGTTCAGGATGATTAATAAAGAGTTGAAGTTCACTGTTCACTGCCTCGTCTCCATTCCTTGAACCCATGCGCAGAACTTAACAGATTTCAAGCCTGATTTCAATGCAGGGAAAAAAGGAAGGAAGGTTGGTTTAATGAAATTGAAGGCTAATTCAATACTAGTTTTAATCAGCCACATGTATTTCATGTTGAGATTATCAGACATTAATCTTCCTAAATTTAGAGAAAAAAATTAAATCACACATTAAAAAAAGGTTTGAAAGACAATTGAAATGTTCCATAGGTAAGGTGATCACCATAAGGCTGAGCCCTGCAAGATCCTTCAATCCTTATCATTGAAAAGCAGCATATTGCAAACTGCATTAAATTAAATGACAATTACAATGTTAATCCTATATAGAATATATTAGCATTATATAAGGTCTTTTTCTATTCTTTTTAATGAAATGCTTACAGTTCCATTATTCCTTGAAAATGGCAAAAATCATGTTTGCTACTCCAGTTTCTATAACTAACTAACACTATATATAGCACTGTGTATATACAGTACACACTGTACTAATCAGCATGATCAAGGTTATAGTCTTCATATTTAAAATGAAATGGTGTCATCAAATATTCATCAAACATTTTCCAGGTTGAAATCTACATTTTTTAAAAAAACTGAAAAGTATAGTTAATTCTTGGACTGATTAGTTACTGAAAATTGCCTGGAAACGATAAGAATATGTAGCTTTTTAAAATGATGTATTACTTAAAAAGTCAGAAGATAAACTATGATTAACATACCAGTTAACATTTTGATGATTACTCAATTAGATGAACATAACAATGTATTTGAAAATAGCAATGATCCTGATTTGATCATTTCAAGCAGAGCATTAGAGAGAGGAGCAATTTCAGCCTTATTATGCTTGGGGTCAGAAACACTGTCTGAATGCAAATTTTGCACTTACATTTTCCTCCATTTGGACCTAAATATCAATAGATCATGTTTTTTGTGTATATCTGGGTCTAAATATCAATAGATCATGTTTTTGTATCTGGGTCTATGTATGACACACACAAAACATACACACACATACAGGTTTTCAAAATGTGAACATTAAATTTGCTGTATAGTGACCTGTACTATTTAGAATCAGATGTAAAGATATGCTGTACTTTTTATTTTATTTATTTTTATTTATTTATTTTTGTCAAGTGATTATAAGATAACAGGTATAAGTATAAACACAGTTATGAATACATGAAATGGGTACATATAAGAAAAATAAAAAGAAATAATAGGATAGGGACGGTAGGCACGTTGGTGCACTTATGCATGGCCCCTACAGCCCTCTTAGGAAAGGGGTGAGGTCAATAGTAGACAGTCTAAAGTTAAAGTTTTTGGGGATTGTGGAAGAAAACACAGAGTCAGGTAGAGTGTTCCAGACATTTATATTGTAAAGACTTCCCATTTGCAGAGACTATTGCATGGAAGAGGCCATTTTTGGTCAGGTCGCTTTGCCTTGTATATTCTCCATAACAGTGAGCAGCTCCTATGCCTGACAGATTGTGCAGTTCATACTGGATTTAAAGATAGACAGCCAGAAAAAAGATGAAGTCTCCGAGCCTGAAATTTTCCATCGACACACACAGATGGCAGATTTTGTAAGCATGCAGCTCAGCAAGTCAATCTTCTTTATTATGTTCTCTATTAAGAATATGTCTAGAAAAGAAGGACTCAGATTTGCTCATGTTAGGACGCAAATTTTAAAAATCCTTCAGGTTACAGATTTCTTATGTGGCTAATGAACTTGCTTGAACTGAGATCCATAACAGAATTGATCAATTCAGCTTAAGTCTGTGAAAACACAGGGCTTCTACTAAAAGGCTGCTTTTCTCTCTGAAGAGAAGAATAAGATCTTCCTATCTATTTGCAATACCATAGGATATCCATTGATGTTTAGTTCATTATTGACAATGGTACAGAACTTTGCATTAGCTAGAATTAGACTGAAGTGGGAAGTAGCAAAGCAAAGAATGAACTCTATAACTCTCTCCTCCCGCAACTTGGGTCATTTTCCAGCATATGTTGTCCAAGGCATTTGCTGTCCCTTCATTAATGGTAGAGCTCACTTTGTAAATCACATAACCACAATAGTCAAGAAAGAGAGACTTATGACTTTAATTTTTTAGAAGCTGTTTGAAAGCTTCATCACACTTCAGTTATATCTCAGCTCCAGATTCTCTTATAGAAGCAATAGCAATACCACTTAGCACTTAGACTTATATACCACTTCACAGTGCTTTACAGCCCTCTCTAACTGGTGTACAGAGTCAGCCTATTGCCCCCAACAATCTGGATCCTCATTTTACCAACCTTAGAAAGATGGAAGGTTGAGTCAACCTTGAGCCTGGTGAGAGCAACCAGGAAAAAGTATGGAGAGGAGCAACCAGGATGATTAGGGGACTGGAGACTAAGGCATATGAAGAATGGTTACAGGAACTAGGCATGGCTAGTCTAGTGAAGAAAAGGACCAGGGAAGACATGATAGCAGTCTTCCAATCTTTGAAGGGCTGCCACAGAAAGGAAGGGGCCAAACTATTTTCTAAAGCACCTGTAGGCCAGACAAGGAATAAGGGATGGAAACTGAACAAGGAGAGGGTCAACCTGGAAATAAGAAGAAACTTTCTGACAGTGAGAACAATCAACCAATGGAACAGCTTGCCCTTGGAAGTTGTGGGAGCATCATCACTTGAGACTTTCAAGAAGAGACTGGACTCACATCTGTCAGAAATGGTCTCCCGCTTGGAAGGGTTGGACTTGATCACCTACAAGGTCCCTTCCAGCTCTGCTTATCTGCTATCTGAGATTTGATCTGCCAAATTGCAGGCAGCCGCCAGTCAGCAGAAGTAACCTGCAGTATAGCATTCTAACCACAGCACCATTGCAGGTCTTCAGGTAAAGGTAAAGGTTTTCCCTGTCCAGTCATGTCTGACTCTAGGGCATGGTGCTCATCTCCATTTCTTGTCCAAGGGAGCCAGCAATGTCCAAAGACATGTTCTGTGGTCATGTTGCCAGCATGGCTATATGCCAAAGGCATGGAACACTATTACCTTTCCACCGAAGTGGTAGTAATTAATCTACTTGCATTTGCATGCTTTTGAACCGCTAAGTGGACAGGAGCTTGGGCAGGTACAGGAGCTGACCTCATTGCGCAGTGCTTAGGTCTAATGGATGCAAAAGAAAGAAAAGGGAAATATGAACAATCATTCAGTAAGAAACATGGCATTCTAGGAGCCTCAGTGGTGCAGTGTTAGAGTGCAGTACTGCAAGCTACTCCTACTGCAATTTGACAGATCAAATCCTACCAGGCTCAAGGTTAACTCAGCCTTCCATCCTTCCGAGATGGATAAAATGAGGACCCAGATTGTTGGGGGAAATATGCTGACTCTGTGAACCACTTTGAGAGGGCTGTAAAGCACTATAAAACGGTATATAAGTCTAAGTGCTATTGCTATTCCCCTCTTCTACCCATTTTCACAAACTCAACTTGAAGCCTGCATCTTTGTGCCTAAAATTACTAGAACTTGTTTCATTCTTACCAAGGTTTTTACTGCAGTGGGACATTTTAAGACAGTCATGTCGAAAAAGTCGTGGATTCCACAGCCTGGTTTTCTCCTGTTCCAAGAGTGGCACAGATTGGTTTGAATTAAACAGGGAAAACCTCATTAGCGTTTACTATTCATATTTATATGAAATTGATCCACTGCACAACATATCAAGCGGTAACATAATAACGTATTTTAAACTGCTGTTTACTTGCCATGGAATTCTGATGAGTTAGTAATTGATAATGACTCATTTGTTCGTGAGTGGTTCATTTGGTCAATTTCTTTTGATATCAGTTGAAACACACCACTTCAAGATGTTATTATGCACAGTCAAATGATTTTGCAAAAGGAGTCAGCATAGCAGGAATGAAAAATCAAATAATTTCCCCTTTCACAAGGGGGAAGAAGAATGAAACTGTATTTTACACAAATCTACTTCCCTGTACCAAAGTAAAGGATTCTTCATAGAGTCAGAACACAACCTCACTAAGAGGGGACGACTATAATCAAATACAGTGAGGTGTGTTTAAGATTACTAGGTCAATTTAAGATGCTGAAATCAAAGACTGTAAAATTCTGGCAATATAGTATTTCTTCATTATCATAGCATTTATTTTAATTGTTTTGACAGTGCCTTCAAATTTGCTATTAACTAATGAGTATTGCTGAATTATTCTCGGAAAACAGTCATCCAAATTCCATATTTCTGACAACTGCCATGGATCATTTCCTCCTCCTCCTCCTCCTCCTCCTCCTCCTCCTCCTCCTCCTCCTCCTCCTCCTCCTCCTCCTCCTCCTCATATACATCTTGAATCATATATAAGATTGCATTTGGAGAATTGTAGGAATTGTAGAAAGCAGAATGTTTTTAATGTTAACTCTCTAGATCAGCCTTGTGCCCTCCAGATATTTTCCAGTATAATTCCCTGAAACAGTGACAGTTGACTGTGTTGATTTTGGCTAATGGGTTTATCATCTAAAACATCTGCAACTTTGCAACTTGCAAGATTACTTGTGAAACACTATACCACAGAATATCAAAGTGGAGAATATGAGGTTCAGGGGTTAATGGAATGTCCATTGACTGGTGATGGAAGCGATAGATAGATAGATAGATAGATAGATAGATAGATAGATAGATAGATAGATAGATAGATAGATAGATTGAGATATGTGTGTGTGTGTGTTTTACATATATAAAACAAGAAACTATAAAAAGGAAAAAAATCAAAATTATAATTATAATATATATAATCAACATCAGCATCCAAGAAAACAATTTAGTATATAGACAGAAACATATCCAGTAAGAGGATGACATCCATCATATTCCCATGCCTGGGAGAACAACCAGACTTTCAAGGCTTTTCAGTACACCATCTTTTGCTTTCTATCAGGGTAGGAGTTACACAACTCATTCCAAATGTAAGATGTCATGCAGACAATTCACACTGTGTGGGTTCAGATAGTTGGCATAATTTAATCAAATGGATCTGGACCTCTTCAACTCTGCCCACTCTTAACTGACAGACAAAAGGAAATGGTTCCTTATGTAACTAGGTCCTATATGATGTTAGGGCTTTCTAGGAGATAACCAGTACCTTGGAATTGCATCCTGGAAGCACCTGATTTCCTGTTCCTAGTCCAACAACACAATGTCAACCCCATATCCGTTTACTAACAAGTAACAATAGCAATAGCACTTAGACTTATATATTGCTCCATAGTGCTTTACAGTTCTCTCTAAGCAGTTTACAGTGTTAGCATATTGGCCCCAACAATCTGGGTCCTCGGAGGGATGGAAGGCTGAGTCAACCTTGAGCCCCATCACAATCGAACTCCTGGCAGTGGGCAGAGTCAGCCTGAAATATTTCATTCTAACCACTGCACCACCATGCTCTTAAGTAAACAAAACATTTCAGCTTAGATTCAGAAACTGGAACTCTTTTGAGAACAACAAGAAGACATGTTGTCAAGAAATCATGAAAGTAAATAAATAATTGATGAAAACATCGAAAGAGTATAGGTGATATTTAGGACTATTACAATAAACACATTAATTCGAGAAAATCTTATTCATGGAAAATCTTAGGAAGTTACTTCCAAATAGGTTGAGTTGGATTCTGAAGGATGAATTGGATCAAGGATTCAATAAGTACTACCTGTGGAAACAGAAAAAAAAACAGAAAAATGAATCCTTCTCAAAGTGCTTTGCAGAAGTAGATTTCAAGACTCAAGGGATTCACCACACTTATTCACCTTGATTTTGGGAAAAACTTCTGGTTCAGTGAATATGCTTTTCCATAAGCAGATTCACACAATAAATACAGTGAAAAAGAGTTCCCATTAATCTGAGCTGATGGATAAATAGAGATGTCAAAGGTAAGCCAATTTCTAGTTGCATAAAACTATCACCATTACTAGAAGTTTCACCACTTTCTTGAAAAGCTGTGTAAGGGCTGTTAGAGTCTTCCCTCAGTGGGGAAATACCAGGAAAGAAATCTAAAGAAGCTTCTTGGATGAGAAGCAAAACATCTTCAAAGAAAAAACAGAAAGTCCAGTTGCCTCTTGAAAAAGCACCTTTGGGAGTAGGAAATAAAGTTTTGGTCTTGATCAAGATTTAGTTTTTGTATTTTTTTTTTATTAATTTCGAAAGTTAAAATACAAAATCAAAAGAAAAAGAAAAAGAAAGAAAGTACAAGCCCCCCAAAAAAAGACAAAAAAATGCATAGAATAAAATATTATACATACACATAGAATATCCCTCAACCTCTGGTTGAATACTGATAAATATATTTCAACAATTATTGTTGTTCTCTTCCCCCACCCACAGTCAAGAAGATTGAATGACAAACTCACAGAAATTGTAGACTGGACAAGACAATGTTGCAGGTAATGAAAACCTCTCTCATTTTTTAATGCAATATTATATGATGTTCACTTAACACATTTTGAACTGAAGATCAATTATCATAGAAAATTGAATCCTGTTCTTCTCCAGCATGGAAGAGAGCATGAAAGTAAATAAATTTCTTTCCTATTCATACTGTTCAATAATCTAAACAAGAAAAAAAAAAGCCCTTAGATGCATTACACAGCATAAATCCAAATATCAGGGGAAAATATTCTTTAAAGGGTTCTAGAATACCTTTTTTCCCCTCAGGGATCACAAGTGCTTTAATTTTTGAAAGGGCAACTGGACTGATATTTTGACGAAGAAGAAAAAGATGTTTCATTTCCTATTCTGGAAGCTTCATCAGTTGCATTGGATGGTGTGGGGGTTCATCATACAACTGATGAACCCTTCAGGATAGGAAGTAAAACAACTTTTTCTTCTTCTTCCTTAAAAAAAAACAATCCAATTACTTTTCAAAAATTAAAGCACTTTTGATACAACTATGATCTGGATGACTGAGAATCTTCATAGACATTTTTTCCCAGGGACTGTTAGTCCCTCCATCCCTTTCCTGTTGATACATGATAAATGGAATATGCTACATACATACAGTTAGAAAGTCCAGAAATATTTCACAAGAAGAATTCTCCACTCCTCTACTTGTTGCAGAATACCTTATGTCACCAGACTTGAAATTCTAGACCTAGAAAACCTAGAATTACATCGCCTTCGGTCTGATCTAAGTATAATATATAAAATCATACATTGCAATGTCCTACCTGTCAATGAATACTTCAACTTCAACCATAACAACACAAGAGCACACAATAGATACAAACTCAAGGTTAATCACACCAAACTTGATTGCAGGAAATACGACTTCAGCAACAGAGTGGTCAATGTCTGGAATACTCTACCTGACTCTGTGGTTTCTTCCCCAAACCCTAAAAACTTTAACCTTAGACTTTCTACTATTGACCTCACCCCTTTCCTAAGAGGTCTGTAGGGAGCATGCATAAGCACACCAACGTGGCTACCATCCCTGTCCTTTTGTTTCTTTTTATTTTTCTTATATGTATCAATTTCATGTATTCATAACTATGTTTATACTTATAGCTGTTATCGCTTGACTAAATAAATAAATAAATAAAAATTAAAAAAATAATACATTTGGAGTCATCATTGCCCAGGACTTTAGATCATGACAAATATGGAGGAAAAATTCAGTTTATTAAACATTGAAGTGAAATTTCTGCTAGTTGAAAAATAAACTTAAGAAAGAAGGTATAGCCTGATTACAATTAGAAAATGTAAAATATGGCTGCTTTCTATTAAGCTGCTTTTCACATATCTATGCTACTTCCTCTATTTTGCAAAGCCCACTGTTCATATATTGCTTCTGGAAACAAATTTACTGTTTAAGAGAGTAACAATTAGCAATTTAATTCTGTTCAGACCAAAACAATGATAAACAAGAATAACAGAGTGAGTGTGTGCACACACACACACATCTCCCCAAAGAGTGCTAGAAATCCTAATTTACTGACGGGTAACTACTTTCTCTAAGTAGAAATACGGTAATTTAATAATCTTGGCTTAGCAGTTTTCACTACAGAAAATTAACCAATTAATTATTACTTATAATTTGCTGAGGCATAGCTGCCATATTTGTAAAATCAGCAGGTTTAGAAAGGAAGGGAAAAAGCAAGTTTTAAAATGAATGTTCTCATTTTTCTTCCTCTTCTTCTTTGCCACAAATGACACAATTACTTAGCTCCCTCTAGTGCTGCTTTTTAAAAACAAACTTCCCTGTAATGATTGCATTCCCCCTGTAATCTTAAGAACAAATTAAAAATTTACTTGGCAATAATTAACTTGTGAACTCTCAAAGGGTTTAGTAATATGGTGAGGAACTGAAGTTGGATTTGAGTAGTGCCACAGCTAACAAAGGAGGGTCAAATGTAGGCTTTTCGGCGACAACAAGAATATGACAACAATATTCTGCTGTTCTATTGTTCTAACAATTGAGGAATATGCCAATAAAGAATGGCAGTCAAGAGCAGTGATAACAAATGCAAGCCATCTATCATAGTCATGACATTTGAAGTGTCATTACGACAACGGTATTCATTTTCCCATTTAAAATCATCAGTTTCACGATGGGTAATTTGGGTTTTTTTTCCCCTCCCACTTATAAAGAAGGTATTCCAGGAGAATCAGCAGCTGCTCACTTCACTACGTTTTATGTTTAGGAAAGTCTCTTGTGTGATGCAACTGATTGTTGGCATATAAGCAAATAGTTTGTCTAAGTGAATGAAGCATGACCGTGGAAGATCCTTATTATTCTAATGTGAATAAGATCTGCCACCAAAAATATTTAAAGCAGTTTTGGTGGGCCACAACAACCAGTATAATGTCACAAATCTTAATCTGCTGTAAGAACTGCCACAAATTTATTTTCGTTCTTGTTGGGATACTGTTTAATTTAAAAGGGAGCAAGGGGGGAAATGATTAGAGATTGTGAGAAGGTATCAAAGAGCTTTATTAAAGAAGGAATCAAACAATTATTTATTACGGATTCTTAGTTACCCCCTTAATGCAAATATTTTATGATTGACAGCTGGAGTACAAGTGGGGTAATGGGAAATACTTCACAGGAGTGTCCAAAAAACTTCAGAGCTGCTCTCCTGGGAATCATGGGTCTGCTTAAACATTGATCAAAGCATGTATAAGACAAGAGAAAAGCATCACATCTTCCACAGTTTTCTCCAAGTGCAGAAGATGGCTTTTTGCATAGAATAGCTTGAACAACCCCTTTGGTGCATATCTCCATCTTCTCCATACCTGAAAATTTTGCAAAGTTGTTATATGGTCCACACCCATTTGTGCATAATTTTATTATGATTCCCACAAAACCAGATTACAGGGTAGATCCGTGTTCCTGTGGAAATTTCACAATGACTGAAATTTATAAACATCCAGATATAAACCAGCAAAATCATAGAATAGGAATATTACTGTCTGCTTATATGTAAGGAGGAAATCACTCATGTCCTTCATTGCCATTGAGTCTCACTGGTATTCCTACATGGTTTATATAATTATCCTCTAGTCAGGTATTTAGTAATATACCCTGTTGTTACTTCATAAGTTACATTTTCTGGAGGTTATTTAGGAGCCCTCTTCCAAGGCTTGCATAGGTATTTGGAACCTTAAGTTATGTACTTCTAGCATAGAGCAGAACATTTAAGATAATAGCATGTGAATATCTCAAAACTATTTCTTGTTTTTTAAAAAAATCTTCTTGCATAATATTTGCCTGCAAACCTTTCTCTTATTTCTGCACATTTAAACATGAGAAGTCTGCCCATAACAAAGCAGGCAACTTGTCTCTGTTCACCCATTCATGAGGTGAACATATAATTTTATTTTTAAGAAGAGCCAGGCAGGTATTTTGGAACTGAATGCTGTGACTGTAATTTCCACAATGAAGTATATCTTCTTCAATAAGTGCCACAGCGTCTGCTGCTAAGTACAGAAATGATTTGCCCAAACTAACCCACTACAGAATTCTTAATATTTGTGTGATGACGAACTAGTGGGAACTTATGCAGGTTGCCTTTCGTTCCCTGCTAAAGGCAACAAACCTTTGCCATCAATACCAAACTGAAAGCAGAACACTGCTGAGGAAGCCCAGAGAAAGAGGATGCTTCTGTTGTTGCTGCAATAATTTTTGTTGTTCTATTTCCAAATCAATGCTCTTGATTGTACAAAGGTTCTAAGAACAGATTTCCTTTCCCTGGGATTGTGTGACAAGCAACCAAGTGTTCTTTTGAAAAGAAAAAGGAAAAGGAAACATTTTCCAGAGCATCTTTACAGAGTTAAATAGGAAGTAGCTCCACTTCTTTGATTTAGCATCTCAAGTTGCTACACATCAAAGGAGCTTTTTATAACTCCATCACTATGTCATATAAACCGCTAACACCTAGCCTCCATAATCATATTAGGGAAGCTGCTTTGAATGTTTTCTTGGTAGTTGAAGTTTTAAAACTCGATATGACACAATGGAGGTTTATTTTGTCTAAATAGACCCTCTAGTTATTCTACTGCATGTTAAAATTATACATGCTAGAACTGACTGTCCTGTGTGAAAAAGCCCCAGGCCATTGTTTGCTATGGGAGAGAGAAGACCTTATTCTGTCATTATGACCTTTCAAATCTTTCCTTCTCTTAGTTCTACTTTGGGCAAATGTAGTTTTTTGACTTATTTATTTCCCCATGTTCTGCATTCACCTCCAGTTCAACAATAAGAAGAAAAAAAGCTCGCACAAATATTCAAATTTTTTGAAAAATATTTCTCATTGAACTGAATGAAGAAAAAAAAAACTATTTTAGATTGGAATATATATATATATATATTGATGTTGCACACTGGTAATACTTTTGTTTCATCCAATATTTGCATCACATTTCTGGGCAAGGATTGGAAAGGTAGAAGAGAATGTGGAGCAGTAGTCATGAGGGCTAGAATGGCAAAACAGAAATAGTTTTTACTTAAAATTATTGCAGATTGTTCTTGGTACAATGAGATGTATTCAAAAGATTTGCAAAAACAGGAAAATGGGACAGAATGCAATGATGCTGGCATTTGTTTTTAATGATTATGTCATATAAGTGTCATGGGTTGTTAGAATTAGATACATTATGTCCACATCATGGCAACAATTGAGAAACTTGAAATTTGAGAAAACTTGCTCTTTATATTTTCAAACTGACTTCTAAAAATCATGGCATTCTTTTAAAGATATGAATAAATGAATTATTTTACCATCTGCTATACATATCAAGACCCCAGAAATTCCCAGTACCACCACTGTTGAAGAGAAATACATTTGTCTAGGTCAATATTAATGTTGTGGACAAAAGATAAACTGATGGATATTTTAACATTTTCCTAATTATTTACTTCCTTTTTGCAATCTTCAATGAGCAACTTGGGCATTTCTTCTTTTCATTATATTTTGAATGCACCTGATTATATGCTTTTTCTTGTTCATAGCTTATTCCAAATGTTAGAATTGCTGTCTCAATACACCTGAATTCATGAATTAAACAGTGAATCTATATAGACCCCTCAAACCCTGATTGTATATGTTAATTAAATACCAAACCCTGATTGTATATGTAATTAAATACCAGGCATTAGATGTCATTCAATCAAAATAAAACAAAATTCTACTTAGGCAAGATTACAGGGGTGGGCTGAACATACTTTAATAACCAGTTTGCCAAAAAATTGAGTGTGCATGCATGCATGCCCCCTTCATATGCATGTGTGCACCATCTGTGCTTGCACATGCCTTCAAAACCAAGGGAATTTCCTGCATGTGGCAGCCAGGGTGAGTATATCAGGTGAGGTGCGGAAATCAACTGCACTGCGCGAATGGGGTGCTTGAGCAACAAGGTGAGATATATAGGACAAGATAGCACCTGGGAAGGTGGACAGGCCCAACTGGTGGTTGTAACTACCAGTACGGGTGAGCTGTTCCAAACCACCAGCACCCCAGAGGTGTTATTCAGCAGGTTCTGACCAGTTCTGGAGAACCGGTAGTGGAAAATTTTGAGTAGTTCAGAGAACCGGTAGCGAAAATTTTGAATAGTTTGGAATACCACCTCTGACTGGCCCCATCCCCATCTATTCTCTGCCTTCCAAGTCCTAGCTGATCAGCTGGGTCTTCTTTTGTTGCCCTGTGCAGGAGAACGGAGCTGGAAAGCAGCTTAGTGGGGTGGGGAGAAAATGGAAGTTTTATAGTATCCTTCCCCTGCCACACCCACCAAGCCACACCCACAGAACCAGTAGTAAAAAAATTTGAATCTCACCACTAATGCTAAAGTTTTCCTCTGATACTTTAAAATTCAAACAGACAAGCAACTGCCACAAGCAACTGCTATTGCCCAGGCCTAGCAAATATTGATAAGAAAGACAAAAAAAAGTATATGCATGTGGCAATACTTGAAGTCTGCAGAAAATGGGGAAAAAAATCACAAAATACAAGTGAATTGTAGAACAAGCATGGCAAAAGAAAATAAGGACAATACAAATAGTAACAGGTGCAGTCCCAAAAGATCTGGAACACTATCAGCATTGATAAAATCTCCATCAATTAATTGCAAAAGGCAGCTTTATTTAAAATAGTTAAATCTTGTGACATCACCAAACAACATTTGCTTATTCTAGGTCCTTGGGAAAGACTCAATAGGTCGATAAAAATGATAAATCCAGCCTAAGTGTCTGGCTGACTGCACAACCAACCATAATAATGACATGTCTAATCATGTTATTACTGTCATGTCGATCAAATCAGAATTAGGGAGTACTACCCAACTCATTTTTTTTTCAACTCACCAAAGTCCACATTCTGGATAGAGAGGACCATTGGTTTGAAAAAGGGGCAATATAATCCTTCTATGTTAGAATTGAACACCCTTCCCTCAGCAGAGGGGGAGAAATAAGACACCATTTATCTCCAGTCAACAATGCAGCAGCACTGCAGAAGTTTCAAGGTTATTCCACAACCAATTGCATCTTGCTTCAGTTGACCCTGATAAACCTCCAAGTGGTCTCAACAGCTCTCAGAGAAAACACTAATGACTAGATGACTGCAAAGAAATACAATCCTTCCATTTCCCACCCTCCATCCTATTAAAACTTAATCTTCCATTCCCCCCACCATCAGAACTGATGTAGGCTCTTGGATGAGAAGTGAAACATTTTCTTCTTCCTCCTCAAGAAAAAAACAATCCAGTTGCCTTTTGAAGAAAAAAAATATATGTTTGAGACAATTATAGCTTGAATGACTGGGAATCTCCACAGAAACTCACCAAAGTCTTACCCTCATTCCTTCATAAGTACCCTACAGTTACCAAAGTGAATTCAAAAGTCTTTAAGAATTCCAAAGTTTTCCCAGACAGATAAAGATGGTTAGGTATTAAACAAGCAGTCTCCATTTATATTAAAAAATTAAGTCGAATTCCATGGTGCTATATTTGATGCTCGTTTCACACAGAATCCAATTTCACGTGAGGATTTATGTTTCTGGCTGGAAAATAAGTGTAAGTGTGGAGAAAAACAGGACCAATTCTATGAAGCAGAAATATTGGAATTCTGCTTAATCAGCTTGGTGGTATAGGCAGTCTTGGCTTGACTTGAATCAGGCAAATAAGCGAGACTGCTTATCACTCCAAATATTCAAAAGCTTTACATTAATTGCAAGGGGAAGGAGATTGATTTTAGCATTGCCTTAGGATTCCAATAAGTTGTTACATATAAATAGCAATAATTGTGTTGTGCTGCAGACCCTGCATTTTTATTGCACTTTTTTTTCTAAGACACCTGTTAAATAAATGAAGGAATGAATATATACATACACAAGCAATTCCAACATTGACAGAAACTGCATATCCCTTTACATATCATGCAGACATATAATTATGGGAAGAAGAATCAGCTCCCCCCTTTGATTAATTGTCTTAGTCTCATATTAAAACTTTTGCTTCTTATCCCATTAAAACACCTAGTAAGCTATGGCTGTGACCTTCAAGTGGAAAGGCATGCAAGCCTCAACCCTTTCTATATTTACCACCCAAATTTAATCTTTATAATGGAAACCTTAAAAGGAATCTGATAGAAAATACGAAGGGCTGCTCCAAAAACGGAAACACTTAGGGAAGATTTTGATTAATGCCTCATGATTAATCAATTGATTAATATAGTTTTCAATGTTAGGACACTGTCTACTTTAATCAACTATTCTGAAAACAGCAAAGACAAACAATCTATTTTTATGTCAATTTCTGCCTCCCGGCTCCAAAAAGCCTATTTTAACAGTTATGTAAATTATGACATCAACCCTACTTACTACGCCTAACTTTTCTCTATAGATTAAAAACCTTTAAGCATCAGGACTATTAATTAAATAATTTTCATTCCTTTGTGGAGGATGTCTTTAAAACTAATGAGAGAAACCAAATGTGATCATTTTGCTTTAAAAAGAAATGGTACCAGCATTATTCTATAATCCATATTTAAAACCTTCCCAATATTTTTGTTTAACTCCAAGGCAGCTTCTAATTTGTGATTATGCTTTCCTCCATACTAAAACTGAAATCTTTATTTCAGTCAAAAATAATCATTCCGTAATTACCATGACAAACTGCCCAGGCTGGATCATTGTGGCCATTTCAACTAATGATATTGTATTATAATGCCTTGCAATAGACTTCAGATGGAAAATATAATTATCTGCATTAGTTTGTCTAAGCATTTATAAGATCAGATATCCATCAGTTATCAGGCTTAATAAAAAAAGCTATCTGTCACTGTCATCACTGGTTTTGTTCCTGGAAATGTGGGCCATTCTAAAGTAAGCTGAAGATCCAAATTTTAAATCCCATTCCTTGCAGATCCTAACCTGATCTACATAAGCCTGATTCTACATAAAAAGATGTTCTGGTGTTCCTATTATTGTTGACATTACACAAACAAGCCAAATTGCCAAATTGCCCTTCACATTGTTTAAATGTACTCTTTCTTGTCTTGTTCTCAGTGGATATGGTGAGTGGTTATTCTGTTTAGTATTTCCTGTTCAGCATAGGCACTAGACATCCCATATGTGTTCACCAAATAAACTCAGTTCAGGGACTGAATGACAGGATGAATTATCACCTGAGCTATTCTTCAAAGTCCCTCCCCACCATGTCACTCATATGCTACTTTTTTTTTCAGAATGCCCACATTGGTCTGTAGAAGTAAAGAGCTCCAGCATCTGATGATTTGTGCATTGAGTGTATAGAATAGATACACCCTTGGTCTTTTCTCTTTCATTTGCAGATACTCATAGCATCATCTGTTAGACCCTTTGTAATGAAAGCAAGGTTTTTCTCAAGACCACAGGAAAACTGGTGTGGAACAAAAGGAAGTCTGATCAAACAAGGCTCATAAAAACAATTACTTGCTTTTGGTCCAGCAGTACATAAATTTCCTGTTTCTTTGCTTTATGACAGGGACTTTCACCATGTTGTAAAATAATTATGATGGAATGTAGTAGGCTGGATTCCCAGAAAGGAAAGGTGCAAACCAAAAGAGCAGGAGGCAACTCAGCTCAGCCAGTTTAGGTGAGAGAAAGAGAGTGAAGACACCCCCTCCCTAATAGTTATCAGAGTATATGCTTGTTAGATTGCTTCAGTTTGGCAAGATTTTGTCTGCAGGTACAGAACAATAAAGAAACTTGCTCGGAATAATCACGACATATGTTTCTTGGTTTTGGGAAGCTAAATCAATCTTGTCCAATGGAAGCATCCTTTTATCTATACGAAGCACATACTCCTGGAATTATTTGGGAGGGGCTGTCTTCACTCTCTTTCTCTAACACAAAGTATCTGAGCTGAGTTGTCTCTTGCTTCTCCTCTTTCCTGGGACTCTAACTCACCAATTCTATCACGTAATGCAATTTCTCTAACTCTCTAGAGTTTCTGAAACATGTGTACCATGTGTTTTAGTATATTTTACTGGCATTCAGTCAAACTAATGAGTATCGGATGATATTCCTGTAGTTATATCTTATAGATATTCCTGTAGTTGTTGTATTGCGTAGAGGAAGGTACCTTATTAACTAGGGCTACATTTTCGATGTGTAAAAATCTCAGTGACCAATAGATGGCACCAAAGAGCCATCTGTATTTCCTGCTGCCACCTAATAGCCATCTAGAGCTTTGCAACTCAGACATGGAAATTAGCAAAAGGCAACAATGGAGCAAAACAGATTGGCAATCAACAGAGGAACTCTTGAATCAGCAAGTGGTAACCATGCTATTTGTGGTACACAGTAGTCTAGGTAGAATGCAACTTTCTTCCCTTAACTGGAAAAAAGCCCATGAGAGAGAGAGAAGAGATTAGAGAGAGAAAAAACAGAATGAACAAGCATTTCAGCTGCATGTTGTTTTCAGGATTGGTTTAAAGTAACATTTGAAATATTTAGCATCGGAGCCAAAATATAATAGCACTTTTCCCTACTTAGACTTCTCAATTTTTGGATATATTTTTTTTTTTTTTGGTGTGTTATTGTTTTGTTTTTTAGTTTTGATTTTGTTGGATTTTGTTTTACAATTCAGCTTTTACTGATAATTAAAGTAGTAAACATTATTGTCAAAGGTATTGTAAAGTATATTTTGTCCATAAGCTTACATGCCATAACAAATAAATTAATCATACCATATTTGGCGTGCCAATATTCAAGTAACCACTATATGCTAGCATAAGGATACCCACAATTCTTAAACCTTTGTATTCATCCATGCTTTTGCAGTCCAGATACTGTATCATATGCCTAGATGAACCTAATGTCCACAAACATCCCAACATTGTTTCCTGAAAAAGTACCCTTTTTTGTGGGATCCACAACACTCAGAAAAGTGAAAGAGAAAGACAGGGCTGCTTAAGATCTTTCTCCTGAATGGCTATCCCAAAAACTTCATATTCTGACATAGAGTCCAAATCACAATGCACCACACCATGCAAAAACTAACCAGCCAACCACCATGCAAAAACTAACCCTATCATACAAAAAGGGGGTGTCAGAAATGAAAGCTAGAATCCTCTAGTCCCTAGGAATAACAATAGCCCACAAACTCACAGTTGCACTCCATCAGGAATTACCCAGAACCAAAGACAAAATACAGACAGATGAAAGAAACAAAGTCATCTACAAAATCAACTGTAACCAGTGCAACCAATTCTACTTGAGACAAATATCACAACAATTAAAAATCTTAGGATCCATGAATACCAGCTGGCAGTCAAATGCCATGATACCAAATCCTTAGTCTCTACCCACAGCCACACCAAACAACACCATTTTGACTGGAGCAACACAAAAATAATCAGCTGCGCACCCACCATGCTCATGAGTTCATCAAAGCCTGACACAAGCAATTCCATCAGTAGACTCATTGACCTATAATCAGCCTACAAACCCCTCATAATCCAAATCAACCACACAGCCAACCAGACACAGCACCAACCCTCAACCAACTCATGCAATCTTCACACACACACCAGCAGTTCACCTGGCAACAACCCTGAACTGAGGTAATCTCCTTATGACAAAACCCATCACAAGATTCACAGCTGACTCATCACAAGATTTGTCACAAGACCCTCACTTGACACACCCACAGCTGAAGCCCTTATAAACAGAACACTGACACTGACGTCCCCTAAACTCCACTGAAGATGTTACCTAGCCTGATAATGAAACATTCAGAAACCAACTCACAAGCTCAGAGAACAAACCTTTACTCACATATATATGATGAGCCAGATTGTTGGGGACAATATACTAACTCTGTAAACCACTTAGAGAGGGCTGTAAAGCACTGTGAAGCAGTATATAAATCTAAGTGCTATTGCTATACATATACATATAGTACATACACATATAGAGATATGCCTTCAGGTCAATGTTAACTCCTGCTGACTGACTGCATTAGTCTCTGCAGTTTTCTTGGCAAAGTTTTCAGAAATGGTTTGCCATGCCAGCATTTTAGGACTGAGAAAGAATGGCTGGCCCAAGGTCACCCTATTGGCTTTATTGCCAAAAGTAGAACTAGAACACACAATCTCTTGTTTCACACCTGGTATCTTATAAGACCCATATTCGATCAGGTTGGTTGTATATCTGCTGTAGCTGTATGCCAATAAGCAGCCTTCAAAAACCAGCCCTCACCCAGTTAGCCAGCCTGCTTTCTCTAATAAAGGATTTGGGGATCATGAGTTATTTTGGCAAGATCCCTTAAAGTGCTAACTTTAAACAGCACATTGCAGAGTTTATACTCCTTTTTCCTTGTTCTTCTAATTACTAGAAGGAAAAGATTATTTCTTATTTCAGCTATGAGACATGAAAATTAAGCCAATCTGTAAATCGCCTCCAGCCTATTCAGTTCATGTTAGGTCTTTTATATCGTTTGAAAGGAATCTTCTAAGGGATAATGGTAACTTTTTAAAGTCTTTCTTTGTCTTTAAATCATGCTTAAATGTCTTGCTGAAAGGTGTGTTCAAATACAGGCCATTTCACCAGTTCAAATACAGGCCATTTCACCAGGTATCAGTGGAAACAAGGGATGGGGGTGTTTTACAAATGACAAATTACTCTTCATTTATTAATTTAGATATAATGCAAACTCCAAAACATTGGATCACAGGTGTACAAAGGGCTGAGATCTGTGCTGCAATATCATGATATGCATTTTGTCATGTTTTCACCATCCTGATTTGTCCCAGATGTCTGGACTGTGCTACATGTTTATAGATACCTTAACACTCATAAGAAGGGAAGCTATCAAATCAGCAGCTGTAAATATCAACAGTTCAAACATCAAAATTAGGTTTGAACAAGTGCCCATAAAAATTATGCCAGGGCTGTTGGTATAAGCAAACAATAAATAATAATAATGAAATAATTCCTATTTTATTAAGATACAATATGTCAAATTCAATGGATTACCATCAAAAATGTATCATTGTTGACAGGAAAATTTGAAATCAGGTATAAATTTGACAGGTTTTTTTAATGCAAATCTGAGGTTGAGTTGCTAAATAAATTTTCTTCCTCCGTTAATTACATTTCTAGTTTTCCGTTACTGGCATCCTACACATATGTCTATGTTTTCAGTTCGACAGTTCAGCAATATTGCTTATTGTTTTTGGTGCCAGTATAGATTTCAACAGTCCAAAGAAGACAGTGTATGTGAACCGACAGAGAGTAAATTATTTGTATCTGGCATAACTGATGGTTGTGTCAAAACCTTGGCATAAAATTCATTGGAAAACATATTCTTATGAATGCCTATTCATACATGCCCAGCATTTATTATCAAGGGATATAGCCAGCTCCATGCAAGAACAAGGCTGATTTTTTGTTTAATATTCCTTATTGTGAAGACAAAGCAACTGTACATGTGCCTCATAGATGCTAAATCAGAGGATGGCCTTTCATGTTGCAGATCAAATATCTTGTTTTGTAGACTGCTTTTTATGAAAAAGACATCAAGATGTATTGTTTTTGTTGTTGTTGTTTTTGCAAAATATCAGGAAAATATGATTCTCAAACATTACGGCTCTTAATATTAGTATTGAGATTTAATTATAATAACAGAGTAGTGAGATGGCCAGCTAGTTGTATGTAGCATGGGGTTCTTTTATGTTCTCCCAAAAAGCTCCAGGTTTTCAAGTGCCCCCCAAATAGTTTCACACTGTATCCTGTTTGTTTCATATCTCCTTTTTGGCTCAAGAAGGCAAAGAACCCATAAAAGTCTGAACCTAAGCCAATATACACATTTATTACTAAGGCGAATGTAGTGGTGATATTCAAATATTTTTTACTATAGTTTCAGTGTGTGTGGCTTGGTGGGCATGGCAGGAGAAGGATATCATAAAATCTCCAGTCAGAGGTGCTATTTGCCAGTTCTCCGAACTACTCAAAATTTCTGCTACTGGTTCTCCAGAACTGGTCAGAACCTGCTGAATACCACCTCTGGGCGAATGATGCTACATTTCAGTTAACTGCCTTATCATTATTTCTGGAATTATAAATTAGTGTAAGCCATTTTAACATGGACCTATGGACATGGTAGCTCAGTGGCTAAGATGCTGAGCTTGTCGATCAGAAAGGTCAGCAGTTCAGTGGTTTGAATCCCTAGCACTGTGTAATGGAGTGAGCTCTCATTACTTGTCCCAGCTTCTGCCAACCTAGCAGTTCGAAAGCATGTAAAAATGCAAGTAGAAAAATAGGGATCACTTTGGTGGGAAGGTAGCAGCATTCCATGAGCCTTCAGCATTTAGTCATGCCATTCACATGATCATGGGGATGTCTTTGGACAGCGCCTGCTCTTTGGCTTCAAAATGGAGATGAGCACTGCCCCCTAGAGCCAGAAATGAATAACACATATGTTCAAGGAGAATCTTTACCTTTATCTTATGTTTTTCCTTAATTTTGAGAAATTAAGGGGGCAATTTATAAAAGACCCTCTCTGGGATTCTGGCTTAAGTGTACAGTTTGGCATATTACTTGTTGTATGGTAAAGATGAAGGAAAAGCTTGTCCTGATCAATCCAGGATATGGCTGGATCTTCACTCCTTATTCAAGGAAAGAATGGAAGCTTCCAGCTGAGAGTAAGCCTAGTTTAGTTGCTTGTAGGACTTCTTTCTTCTTGGTTCGTAACTGTGTTCTCTCTTTCTCACCAGACAAGTTTGAAGGCAAGTAAGTAATCTCCCTACACAGGAATAATCATATTTTCCCATCATCCATGCAGCCTGCATTTTCTTAATGACATTTTTCCAGCCACCCATTTTGCAAAAATGATGCTTAACGTTATTTCTACAGTCTTTCCTAACACATCTATACATGCTTTCCAACTTGGGATTTTTTTTATTAAAGGAAATTTTAACTGTTATTTAGTCAGTCTATCTTGATTCTATCTACAGAGTGTCCCTATCCAAAAATGGTGCCTTATTCTGACTTACACTTTTCCTAATTAGATAGAATTTAAAAATGGCAATGCACATCTAAGAAAATATTTTTCCCATTCCAGAGGCCAACTGTTTTCTGTGACATTCCCACAATCAGAACGAATTGTCTTTCAGCAAATGTATTAGGGATGCTGAAGGAAATCTCCTACAGCTGAAAAGCTAAAATTAACGTGCTGATGATATTTTAATGTTTCAGTATAATCAAAGGAGCATGGATTGTGCATCTTCCAATTCCAGTGTCATTCTCTTTTAATCTTTCATTTGCAAAAAAAAGGAAAGGGAGGGGAAGGGAGAAGGAATAAATTGAAAGAAGAAAAAAAGAACTTGATAATATTTTGCAAATGCTACTGAAAGAATACAAGAAGCCTATTAGAAATTTCTCCTTTCAGCTTAAAAGCAATTGCTTGTATAACAGTTCAGGTATAGCCTGACAGATTTAATAGTTCACTTGATAGAATTTCATTTAAATGTCTAGCCAGAAAAATAAACACATCTAAATGTGGGGAACAGTTGCAAATCTGTTCCTGGCATTTATGGTGAACGTGCAATATCCATTTTTTCAAGGTACAGTTGGACAAATCTCTTGCATGTTATGCATATGTTCAGGGTTAATTTCAGAAGCCTTCTGCTCTTCTAGAATCTTGGTGGAACATAATAATTTCATTTTCCCCACCTTCAGCCAAAATTCCATGGAATGAAATTGGGTTGCGTCCATCCTTTTATAGCCAGATTTGTCAAACTGCCGTAGTTATTAATACTGCTTTCAAACAATGTGCAGATATTATATTGTGCCTTTGGCAATGAATCTTCACATGCATATTTGTAGAGGTGGCATGTTGGCAAGGAATCAGAATTGTGAAAACATTTACACCCAATTTCCCAAACCTGATGCACTCCAGATGTGTTGCAATAAAATTCCTATCATCCATTTGCCAGCAAAATTATTGAGAAGATGGGCGTTGTAATGTATGTTATAAAGGCTTATTTAAAATATATGTTCTGTGAAAGAAGAAGAGTTTTGATTTACTGCAACTGAATTTCACACAATATTAATAAGGATAAGGAATCTTCATGCGGGCCAGCTCAGGACTACAGTGTGCAGCTATATGTAATGAGCCAACAACAGGGAGAAAGAACTATCTTTATGTTAAGTCATAATATTTACCCAGTCTTTCTACTCAGATGGCAGCAGGTCACCATAGGTGTTTCCCATTACCTATGATAGTGTAATATGCTTATTTTTAAGTAGAGATGTCAGGCTTACAATCCAGGATCTGTGATAGCCCATGAAAATCTTGACTTTATGCGTTCTTCCTGTCCTCTAGAATTATTAAGGAAGAAAAAAAGCAGAGACAACAATCATAAGTAAAGGGTTTGGAGCAACTTCTAAGAGCTTAGGAGAGAACAGAGAAATATCTTGGAAGGAGGAAAAGAAAAATGTTGAAGTATCCAGTTAAGGAGTGTATTTTTTTTTTTTTAAAGTGTTGGAGTCATTTAGGAGATAAAGAAATGATGGCTATTAATTCAATGGGGATACCATATCTGCAGTATACAGAATCAATTTGCCAATGAATAGCAGCTAATAGTGCCATGGCTAATGCAGGGACAGAGCTGCTAATCAATCAGTAATAGAGGATGACCATGAGACCACAAGTATGGTTGCCAAGACACACTTTTGTGTGTGTAGAAGCCCACATTTTGTATTTCTTCTCTGATTACCTCAAGAAAAATCAGCAACAGCCTTTCCACAATATCTACTTAAACCAGGCTGTATACCTGATCTTCTTTAAGGTCACCAAATTCTGTCCTTGAATGAAAAGATGCAGAAATAATAATAATAATAATAATAATAATAATAATAATAATAATAATAATAATAATAATAATAATAATAATGTGCTTTCTCCAAACTTCACACAAACAAAATTCTTTCTGTAAACTCTTTCATGTAAAACATACCTACCCAAAAGTATCACCGTATCACAGAATTGTCACATTATTTTCACAATTCTACAGATTAAAATTTCGACTGTCCATTGACTGTCTCAATGATTTATTCTGATTGTGGGGGGAGTTGGGCAATGAATGATAAATTGTTCATTTTTTTTTTTTTTTCATATCTTGCCAATTGATAGGTGCCAGTCTGTAATGGATAAATTTCAGGAAAACTTAAATATCTATGTACTTTTTTCCATGGAAAATTGATATTTCCTCAAAAATTTAGCCTGAAGGAATTCTGGAGACAAAATATGCCCAGAATAGAATGAATGCTAAACCTGCTAAAGTTTTTGCTTCAACTAGATAACTCCAAAATTAAATTAGATCAATGATACCAATATAACTCCTCTCTGTAGGAGTGCATGCCATATATTTCAGTTGCAGGTCATTTTAATTACTTGTTTAAATAATTATTTCAGCTCTCCTTTTGGTTTCAAGGAGCGTATGGCTGGGGCCAAATTGTCTTGGAATAAATTATATGTACATTTTCTTTTTAAAAAACACACGATTTCTTAATTGACTTTAAATAAAGTTCCAAGCAAAACATCACTTTCAATATTGTCTGTTTTCAGTTCATGGCTTCCCTCACTGAAATAATATTGTCAGTGTCCATTTTTAAGATCCAGTGTTTGTACTCTCATAAACAGGCCTGACTGAAGAGTCACAAAAAGTTTGATTATTTTTCACATATTCATTTTCCAAGAAGCTTCCTAACAATGAGATGTTACACAGGTACAAAACAACTAGATACTGAAGAAGACCTTTTTCCTGACTGTGTGTTGTGAACAGTCTGGTGATTGGGAAGACCTCCAGAACAGAGGGCAACATTATAAGGGATCTCCTCTGATCCAGTGACGTTATGAGGAAGGATTCCACCTTCCAAATCTTGGTTATTGAATTTGAGAACACTCATAGGTTTTTGCTATGAACAATTTTACTTTAAAACATGCTATCATACAGCCAAGCTTTTAAAAAAAGAAAGAAAGAGGAGAAGTTGAGATGTTAAATATAAGATTCCATTAAATCTTCACTGGATAATAAATTATTGTTGCACGGGGAGTCAAAATAATTATTCCATTAAATTTTGGTTAGTTGTTTAGTCTTTTTTTTTCCCCAGCCCTTTCTTTGAGGCAACACAATCTGCTTCCAGCAACATAAGATTTGTCAACCATGTCTGTTCTTGAAGAGGTCTATTATCCATATGCTGGTTACCACCCGGTATGACTATTATAACATGCTCTACATGCCCTTGAAGGAAATTCAGAAATTGCATCAGGGTCCAAATGCAGCAGCCAAGTTTCTGTTGGGTGGTTCCCAAAGGAGCACATGACTCTTGTTTTGACAACATTATACTTCCTATCATTTTCTGAATCAATTGAAGGAGCATTTGTTGAGATTTAAATCATTTCATGTCTGGGACCTACATGCTGAAGGAATTGCTTTTCCCATATGTATTGAATTAAGAATTCTGATGGATGTCTAATAAGGATTTTTTGTAAATGCTTATTTATACTAAATTAGAATTAACCAAGAGTATGACTTTTTCAGTTATGGTGCTAATTTTATGGAAACCTCTCCCAACCTCTCTTCACTGACCTATCTTAAGAAATATTAAAAACTAATAGAAGAAATATTTGTAGCTCAGGGTTGAACTTGCAATCCTGGTAGCTCTCTGAGCTTGGTTATTTTCTTACAGATTTCATTGCCCACTAGGTATTGTCACTTATAGGTTCACTGATAACATCAACATTATTTGTAATCCCATATGTAGCAGGATGCTAAGAAGTGTTTACCAATGTTTCCCTACACATTTGAGAATACAATGTTTTGTATCTGTCCAAATCCATGTGACATCTCCAGTAGTTGTTGGAATGAAGATGAGCTTTTCAATTTCCTTCTTTAGATTTGTATCCTGCTTTTTCTCCAGACATTCAAGCTGACATATGTACCAGTCCCTCATCCAATCTTTTTTCCATCATACTCCTTTAAAGTGGGTTAGGCTGAGAAATAGCGAAACACCAATATACTGCATTGACCCTTTCTTTCTTTCATTTCATTTCAGCTGTACAATATGTAAACATTCCATTCTAGTTCTGTTGTGTGAATTATAATTGATAGCTTATGTGTAAAATCCTCTTTTCCCCTTAATTTATTGGTAAAGGCACATACATTTTTATTATTACTAGAACTAATAGTAGTATTCCTAAAAGGCTTCCTAGCCTGATTACTGCATAAGAAAAGAAAAGAAATCACTTCAGAAAAACAAATGAGAAAAAGTGAGTTTTGGTCAAAAGATTCATTAATCTCCTATATATCAGCTTCATTTTTTAAGTTAGACATTCATCCATTCTACTCACCCTCCTTGATGCATGGATGGATATGGTTGGTTGCTGTGCTGTCACATTTAGTTTAACTTACTACTGACACAATGCAGTACAGAAAATGACTAAAAGATGTAGCTTCTTATCCTTTGTGCCATGCCATTTTTAGTATCATGTCTTTGTAGCAGCAGCAGCGAATCTATCATGTTTCATCTTTTGCTTGTAAAGTAGCTTTGGCATTTTAAATGTACAGATCTGAGTGTTGTCTAAGATAGGAAGAGGAAGGAAATCTGTAATCTTGAAGCAATATCCAAAGGTTTAAATCTAATCCTGTCGTTTTCAGTTATATCCACCACCACCCCAAAAAATCTCCACAACCTGGTCGTGATTACCATATTACAAGGAACTCACCTGTATTACAGGGTGATTGAGAATTTATCACCTCTGTTTGTTAAGAATGTTGAGATCTTTTGTGAATATATACAAAGGAAATGAGAAGTACCATTATGAGAATGTCACTTAGGATATCATTAATCCTCATCAATTACCAGTGAATCATGTCTCTGCCAAAGCAGTTTCAAGCATTCTATTATACAGCCTCTATAATTAGTTTAAATATCTATTGTGCTATGTACAAGCTGGACTCTGCTTTATGAGCTCGTGTATACAAAGAATAGAGTGACTATTACACATCTTCTGGTGCCAGTTACATTTTGCATCAATCTTTAGCTACTGATTGTCTATATTTGATCCTACATTTTGAATTTGTAATTGTGCAAGCCCTTTAAAATAAGAACATGGGAATTGCTGAGCTGGGTCAGACCAAGCAGAATATTGATCTCATTTAATACTATCTGCCCAAGAATGGCAATCAGGATAATTCAAGAGGGTATTTCAATACTTCAATAAATAAATAGGCTATGATGGGATATTTCCACATGCAGATGCTCAGAATCTAGTAGTGCAAAGCATATTATATCTGAAATTGTTGTTCTGATTCTCAAATATGCATATCCCTACTGCATCATTTTCAACTTCCATTCATGATGGTGGCAATCATATCCCACATTAATGAGTTCCATTGACTGACCATTGACTCACTGCCGGTGAAGAATATTGCACACCAGCCTATCAATCACTTCAGTAATGGTTTCCAAATTTACACACTGCAAGACTGAATGTTTTGTTTTAAGTACTCCAATCATGACTTTATAAAAAAAATATGGTACATCCCTTTTTCCTCTCCCAAATATCATCAATATTTTTCTCATCTAAATTGCTGTACTGTATTTGATTCCCGAAGAAGGACCAATGCAGAATGCAGGCTGATTTCTCTCTTTCTGTAAATCTCTGCATCTTCTTTCAGTGTATAACATGGAGGTAAGGATGCTATATGTATCGTATCATGTTCATAATATGGATGAAGACGTTATTTATTTCATAAACAGACATGTCCATTGAAGGTACACAAAGTGCTTTGATCACTGATCTTAAATAAATAAATATTCAGAAGAGTCCTACCTGGGTTTATTCTGAATAAATTACAATCTAGATGTAAGGGTATGGTAGAATAAAAAATAAATAAAAGTGATAAACTAAAAATTAACCAGTGCAAAAGAACCATGAAATAAAAAATTATGTATTTAAAATAAATAATATATTTATTTTATACAACTCATTAAAGTTGCTACAAAGCTATGGATTTGTGATTTTGAATAAAAATGGCCAGGACTTTATTAAATACAATTAGCTGAAATAAACAATCGCTTCTTTTCTTAAATGGGTTTACTTTTACATATCTTCTTGCTATGTAATCCAGGGAACTTTATATTTTTTTGAGGGAATTAGAAACATTTGAACAGCACCTAGCACTACAATAAAACTATCAAAGAATAAGTCTACTTGTGATGGTCAAGACCTCAATTAATTAAAATAAATAGTAGGTTAAAAAGATACAGTCTGCCCCGATATAAAGGCAACTTTATATATGTATACACTTAGACACATACCTACACAAAATGCATATATACTTTATTATTATTTTATTTTTTATTTTTGGACAAACATAAACAAAACATAAAACATAAAACCATTTTCCAATTACGTACATACAGTGTGTCAGTTGGTTACAATTTTTTTGTGCATCTTCTCCGTAGTCTTGCTTACAATTGTTTGTATAGATTCTCATATTATCCATTAGATATATATGTATACATTAATATTATTACTCATTTATTAAACTAAACTGTTATTCCTTCATGTTATATGAGATATTCAAAGTTTTAAATTGATTTATAATATAACAATTCATATTATCATCCTAAATCCTTAAAATGCATATATACTTGTGCAAAAGTTTTATAAGCTTTCTTGCCACACTAGTTAAATGAATCACTGTAGTTGTTAAATTAGTAACATGGATGTTAAGGGAATCTGACTTCTCTAATGATTGTCATAAAGGCACAAAAGGTGATCACATGAACTTGGGACACCGCAACCATCATAAATACATACCAGTTGCCAAGCATCCAAATTTTGACCATGTGACCACAGGGATGTTGCAATGGTCATGTTGCATACAGTAACTGTGAAAAAATCATAAGTCACTTTTTTCAGTGCTGTTGTAACTTCAAAGATCATTAAATAAATGATTGTAAGTTGAGGACTACCTGTGCATGTTGTTTTTTTTAAAAAAACATTTGGTCATTGATAGTTCCTGCCCCTCTATTTATTATCTTCTATTCTACTCATCGAAAGTAAGGCAACCCCACTAGTTTCAATGAGTAGAAGATAATTAGATCCTTCAGCAGGCAAATCCTTGTTTATTCTTAATGGGTAAATATGGTGATACCAAACATTTTTCTGCAAGTTAGGTTATAACTTTGTAATGATCTTTTACTTGTGCCTTTTCCATAAAAATAATAAGTATTTATCTGGTCTTAAGGATTAAAATAAAAGACTTTTTTTTTTTCATGAACAAAAATACCTGAAGATCCTTTATAGCCATGTTCTTTTACACATATATGTATATAGTGCTGTTATTTGCCTTTACTCCACATTGCACCTGGCATCTGAACAATGCCATTGCTAAATTTGCTGACAAAAAAAATCAGAATATCTTGATCATTACTTAGTAGCGGGAAAGAATGGTGGAAATGATCAGACAAAAACAGGCAACCAAAACAAATGTGGTCATGGGTTTCAAAAAGATGGTTCTTTCATCTAGGTTTCTCTATCTCTCTGATAGAATAGTTCTGCTTGCTAATTTTATTTCTCTTGCATTAAGAAATCTTATTGAAGCTAATATTCTATGCATACTTACTTGGAAGCTAATCCCAACGAATTTAGAAGGATTTAAGTTAACCACCTGGTCTTTCCCAAACTCAACAAGAACCAAAAACAAAAAGGGATTCTTGGGTACAATCTTCCTGTTTAAAACTATTTATTGCACTACAATGTGTACACCTGTACTTTTAAGGTAAATTAATATTTGTTCTTACTATACAATTATTTTTTTGTAAGAGATTTTGTTTGCAAAGTTGCCAGATGATTAGAAACAAATCTAATATGTACCTTCCCACTGCAAACTCTTCCAGATAAAAATCTGTTAAAACTATTTTGCGCAATGCTTACACCAAACAATTTCCCCCAAATTTAACTCACTTAACAGAGATAAGCAAAATAATTCCAAGCATTTGTATGGCACTGCATAGCTAGCTTGTCTAATATAGCATCAGTATTAAAATACTGCACTAGTGGCTGATTTGCTTTTGGGCCAGTGTAACCTGTTCAGTCCCCAAAATCAGGGGTGTCAAACTTGCATCATCACAGCATCATCATGTGAAGTATCGGGAGTTTTTTCCCCTTCACTAAACTGGGTAGGGGTGGGGCCAGCATGTGATGCATCTGGGCCATGGACCGCGAGTTTAACACCCCTGCCCTAACGATTTGATATGCTTCTATGTTTTTAGCATGAAAATTTGCATGTTGCCTAACATTACTGTGTACTTCTTATTTCTTTATTACCAAGATATCTTTCCTGTTTCATTCTTAACCAGCTCTGAGTGGCATACAAGAAAAACAACAAACCATTAAAAGCAAACAAAACAGAAACTGGTACCAAAAATTATACAATGATAATGGTAGTAGTAACCAGGGCCAGTCCAAAATTAACTACATGCCAAATTCTTCCAATGTATAGTTTCCTACCAAATTTATTTAACATGCCTTATAACTGAAGTGTATGAGAGTCTCTGACGAGGATGGAGTCCTCCCTCCTTTTATATTAGCAATTTGGGTGCTATAATAAATCCTTTTCTGTTTGCACTTAAAGATGCTAGATTAAACTACAAAATAATTATTCTTTTTAAAAAAAACAAACAAAGTTTTTATTTTTTACAACAAACATACGAATAAAACATAAAAGCATAAAACCTTCTTTCAATTATATACATAGAGTGTGTCAGTTGGTTACAATCTTTTGTGCTATCCTTTTTTTACCATTACTCACAAGTAATATATATACTCACCTTATCGGTCTAGCTTGTGCTTATATAATATCAATTATTAAACATTCATTTGACTATTTTCCATCATTTTATGTGAGATATTCTAATTTTCATTATGATTTAATCTTATACATTCATCCAATGATTATATATTTTATATTGCGTTCTATATCAATCTATTAACTTTTATTGTAAGGCTTAGTAGTCCATTTCTTTACCATGACTTTTTATCTAACCATTGATAAAATAAATCCCATATCATATAAAATTGTTTATCCTCTTGTTCTCTAATTTCAAATGTCAATTTACTCATTTCGGCACAGTCCATGCTTTTCTTAATAATTTCCTCCTGCATAGGTATTTTTTCATTTTTTTAGTTCTTAGCAAATACAATTCTAGCTGCTGTTTAAACATTTACAATCAAATATTTCAATTCTTTACAATATATTTCCGGTATAATTCCCAATAAAAATATCTCAGGTTTAAAGTCTATGTGTTGTTTTGTCATTTTTTCCAACCATGTGTAGATTATAGTCCAATATCTTTTTGCATCCGAGCATGTCCATCACATGTGGTGATATGAACCAGGTATCTGATGACATTTCCAACATTTATCCAATTTATTCTTGAACATCCTCACAATTCTCGTCGGGGGTAAGTGCCACCTATAAAACATCTTATACAAATTTTCTTTGACATTGTCGTTTTATAATTTTGAGACCACAATTTTTGCCATTTATCGAAGTCAATCCCTTATCCAAAAATTTTTTCCCATGCAATTATTGTTTCTTTTACTTGTTCTTCCTCTAATTTAAACTCTAGCAAATGTTCATTGTTAAGTTCTGCGCATGGGTGCAAGGAACGGAGACAAGGCAGTGAACAGGGCAGCAGCAGCGCTTTTATAGGGTTGGCTGCTGTCCTATTAGCCAATGAAAAACATGGAAGTGTTAAACCCTTGAACCAATGAGAGTTGGCCCGTTAACAGCCAATCAGATTTCCCAGAAAGGACCAATCCGATGTCGCTATTATCGGCCAATCAGAAGTGCAGGATTAGAACCCTGCTTTTTACTTAAGGTTGTTAAAACTTTATTAAACGCCTTTATTAGTTCATAACACCCCTTCCCCCTAGGTTCCATTTGAGGGGTGCGGTGACATAATCCGGTAGATATGCAGGTTGTTTCAAGTGTCTATTAGATTTGCACTGTCCCACCGGTTCCTGTCTGTAGTCCAGTTTTGGTGGAACATTTTTTGGTTTATCTGGTACAGGCGGTTCCGCATCCTCACAGGACGACTCGGTGCCACTGATTCTGTCATTGTTGTCCTCCGGTCTCTGCGGGCTCGCCTCCATTGAGGTATTTCTCTGTGGCAAGGCAACCCCCATTCCTGATTCTACTTCAGGTAATGCGCTGGGCTGCTGACTTCCTTCGATTTCGTCATCCAGCATCTCGAATTTGGTTCCCTCGACATCCCCTCTCCCCTCAGTTTGAGGGTCACAGGAGTTGTGGGAACTGGGTTGCAACCTAGAGCGAAGCTGATCTATATGGCGTTTCCATATTTTCCCGTCCCTTGTTTCAACGCGGTACAATCTGGACCCGGTGGCTTGGGTTACAGTTGCTTCGACCCACAACGGTTCGCCGGAAAGATTTTTAGCGAAGACTAAGTCGCCTTCCTTGAATTCGCGGCACTTTCCGCTAGATCCACAGGGTTTCTCTGGTGTGTAGGCTGGGTAGAGATGGTTGAGATGGGAGCGAAGCCTGCATCCCATCAACAGTTCAGCTGGCGTTTTGTTGGTTACGCTGTGCAGGGTGATGCGTTGGACTAGGAGTATTCTGTTCAGTTTGTCGTCAATGTCCCCATGGTCCATCTTGTGGAGAGTTTTTTTAAGAAATTGGACCATGCGCTCGGCCCTTCCATTGGCCGCAGGGTGAACCAGTGAGGTTAGCACATGGCAGATGCCCCGGTCCACTAAGTATTGTTCGAACGCCAGGGCCGTGAACTGGGGTCCGTTATCGGAGACTAAAACATCTGGCAGTCCATGTGTTGCAAATAGTTTATTTAATTTGTGGATGACTGAATCGGTTGTAGTAGTATTCATCTTGTGGATTTCAAGCCAGTTGGAATAGGCACCCACTGTTAGGAGGAACATATGTCCTTTAGTAGGTCCCGCAAAGTCAATGTGGATGCGGGACCACGGCCCCCGGGAGGTTTCCCAATCTATTGCAGTTGCTCTAGGTGGGGCACTGCTGACTTCTTGGCACTTTAGACAAGTCTTCACCCAGGCTTCGATCTGCTTATCGATGCCCGGCCACCACGCGTAGCTTCGTGCGAGCGCTTTCATACGCACAATGCCGGGGTGACCGTCATGCAATGCTTTCAAAACTGTTCGTTGTAACTGTTCTGGGATGACAACTCTGTGTCCCCATAGGATGCAGCCTTTCTGCGAGAAAAGTTCTGTTTGCCAGTTTCTGAAAGGGGTGAAGTTGTCAGGGGTTTGTTCTATTGGCCATCCTCATTCGACCCAGCTGAGAACTCACTCCAGGACAGGATCTTGTTTCATTTCGACAGCGATGTCTCTGGCTGTTAGCGGCGGTGAATGTAGGGTTTCAATCTGGAGTGTTGTGAGGGTTGGAGCTGGGTCATCGACGGTTTCCGGAAGTAGGGCACGGCTCAATGCATCAGCATGGGGAATGGCTTTCCCTGGGCGGTGTTGCAATTTATAATTGTACACAGCTAAGAACTCCGACCAACGAGTCATTCTAGGTGACAATATATAGGGGGTTGGCTTGTCTCCCGCTATACTCCCCAGCAAAGGCTTGTGATCGGTAATAATAGTAAAAACTCGTCCATACACATATTCATGAAACCGTTTCACAGCAGATACAACAGCAAGAGCCTCTTTGTCAATTTGGCTAAAGTTGCGTTCAACTCTCGATAAGGTCCTTGAAAAATAGGCAATCGGGGCCTCTCTACCATTTGGTAACACATGATTTAAAATGGCTCCTACTCCAAACGGTGATGCGTCACACGTAATGGTTAAAGGCAAAGTCTCGTTATACTGCATTAAAACAGCATCGGAGGTTAGTAATTTTTTCACTTGTTGGAATGCGTGCTCCTCTCAGTGTCCCCAGACCCAGGTGGCTTTTTTGTCGAGAAGTCTATGTAGGGGCTCAGCTACAGTCGCCTTCTGGGGCAAGAAGATATTGTAAAAGTTAATGAACTCCAGGAAAGCTTGGAGGTCTGTCCTATTCTTGGGTCTTTGGGCGTTTTTGATCGCTCTTAGTTTGCTATTAGTGGGGTGAATGCCATGCTTATCGATTAGGTATCTCAGGAACTCTACTTTCTCTGTACACAGTTGACATTTATTTTTTTTAACCTTTAGGCCAGAGTCTTTAAATTTCTGGAGAACTATTCTAAGACCCCTCTCTAGTACTTCTCTATTCGGGGCAGCAATTAAAACATCAACAAAGTATGGCATGACCCCCTTGATGCCTTGCAAAAGTCTCTCCATCAGACTTTGAAAAATCCCTGGAGCCACGCTCACTCCGAATTGGAGTCGGTTGCATTTAAAAGTGCCTCAGTGCGTAACGATCGTCTGTGCTTCAGCAGTTTTTTTATTTACAGGCAGTTGTTGGTACGCCTGCACTAAATCCAATTTAGCGAAGACTTTTCCACCCCCCAGGGAATGGAGAAGGTGTTGAACCACTGGCACCAGGTAAGCGTTCTGTTGAAGGGCATGATTGAGGGTGGCCGGTAGTCCCCACAAATCCTTTACGATCCATCCAGTTTGATGGGTGTTACGATTGGGGTTTCCCAATGGGTGTGGTCAGTTGGTTCTAAAACACCCTGGACTGTTAATTTATCGAGCTGCTCGTCGATCTTTGGTTTAAGGGCAAAAGGTACCCGACGAGGCTTAAGGTGGATGGGGGCTACTTCAGGGTTAAGATTAAATGATATCGGGGTCTCCTTGTACTCGCCTAGTTTGTCTGCAAAAATGTCCTGGAATACCTGGACGATGGCCTCCTCCCAGTCATAGTTTCTGTTTTGGTGTATGCCAGCTACTTCGATCCCTAGTGGGGCGAACCGTTGAAGGCCTAACAAACTAGGCCGATCATGGTCGACGACGGTCAGCGGTAACAATGCAATACGATTTTTGAATGATACTTGGATTTGGCTGGAGCCGACGACTGGAATTTGGTTCCCCTGGTAATCTTTGAGTATAATTCTTTGGGCTCTGAGGTCTTGATGCTGGATGGCAGGGATTAACTGTTTAAGGGTCTTCCAGAAAACCATCGAGAGGGACGATCCTGAGTCGACTTCCATCACGCAAGGTTGGTTCTCGATGGCGACCCTCACTCAAATCTTCTTTGCATCTAACGATGAAGCGTGTCCGATGGTAATGGTTTGGTGTGCCTCTTCCCGTGCTGTAGAAGTGGCAAGTGTTTTATTTCTGTAAGAGTGGTTGTTCCATTGGTGGTTCAAGTGTTCCCGACTCACAGGACGATTCCCTGTGGTCTGGCGGTAGTTGTTTTCTCTCCGAATTGGGCTGGATCCTCGCTTGCTTCTACAGACCTTCCCGATGTGGCCTCTTTTCCCACAGGAATGGCAGAGCGCGTCAAGGAATTTTCAATCTGATCGCGGGTGGTTTGCCCCACAACCTTTATCAAATCTAGATTGTATTTGCAAATATGAAAACCAATTCATTTTTATACCTTGTTCTTCCAATGCTTGCATAGATTTAAGTTCACCCTTTTCATTCAATATCTCACCATATCTAACTGTTTGTTCCTTTTTATATATTATTGGATAGGAAAAAGCTTCAGTCGTAGATAACCATAGTGGAATTTTTAAATAATATTGCTTTTTTATCTTCTCCCAGTTTAGAAACAATGCTTCTCGAATATAATGTCTTCTAAAATTACCCCTGCATTTTAGTTCCCTTATACCAGAGGAAGGCATGCCACCCTAACAGCAGGTCATGTCCTTCTAAATTCAAAAGTCTAATATTCCTTAATATTATCCACTCCTTTACCCACATCAGACTTGTCACTTGGTAGTATAATTCCCAATTGGGCAAAGCAAATCTTCCTCTTATTCTTGCATCTTGTAACAATTTAAGTTTTATTCTGGCTTTCTTTCTAATGGAAAAAGAAGAAATAACACAAAAAATTAGAAATGCTAAGCAGAACTATTTTAAAGATGCAAATAAACCAGGCAGATGGCTAGCATATAAATTGAGAAAGGAAAGAGACTCGAGAAGAATAAATCAATTGATAAACGAACAAGGACATGTATGCTATGAAAATGCGGAGAAGAAAAAAATTATTCAAGATTACTATGGAAAACTGTTCCATCAAGAGAATGTTCAGGAAGAAAGAATTCAACAATACTTACAGGAAGCAAATTTGTCCCAGATACCCAAAAATATTGAAACAATGTTAGAAAGTAATATAACAATGATGGAATTAACAGAAGGTTTAAAAAAGCAAAACATTGGGAAAGTACCAGGTCCAGACAGTTTGCCAGTGGAATTTTATAAGATATTCCAGGAAACATTGAATCTTCACTTATTAGAAATTATGAATGAAGTTATGACAAAGAAGAGAATACCCGAAACATGGTCAGAAGCATATATAACACTTATACCGAAGGAGGACACAGACCCACAGTAAGTTAAAAACTACAGACCTATATCACTATTAAATTCAGATTATAAAATTTTTGCTTCAATTCTGGCAGAAAGACTGAAAAGATATTTAAACAATTTTATTCATCCTGATCAATATGGATTTCTGCCAAAGAGACAAATTAAAGATAATATGAGAATAATTTTAGATACACTGGAACACTATGAGGCACATCCTGAAAAACAAATGGCTCTGATGTTTATAGATGCACAAAAAACCTTTGATAATGTGAATTGGCATTTTATGCTGTTACAATTGGACCAAATGGGCTTTGGTAAAAAATTTACTCACTCAGACTACCCTCCAAAAAGACCATTGACTATGGTCAATCAAATGGCAACTTCAAATCTCAACAAATAAATGATCTGTCTTACATATTGGCAAAAAAAAATCAGAAAATAAAATACAAGCTGAACAGTCAAGATCTTGTTGATGATCCAAGCTCTGTAAAGGACCTTGGAATATTCATCTCTAATGATTTAAGTGCTAGAGCCCACTGTAAGTACATAGCCAAAAAGGCATTAAGAGTTGTTAACCTAATCCTATGTAGTTTTTTCTCTGGTAATATCACACTACTAACTAGAGCATATAAAACATTTGCTAGACCAATACTTGAATACAGCTCATCAGTCTGGAACCCACATTATGTATCTGATATTAGCACAGTTGAGAAAGTCCAGAAATATTTCACAAGAAGAGTTCTCCACTCCTCTACTTGTAGAATACCTTATGCCACCAGACTTGAAATTCTAGATCTAGAAAACCTAGAACTACGCCATCTTCGGTCTGAAGTATGATATATAAAATCATACATTGCAATGACTTACCTGTCAATGAATACTTCAGCTTCAACCATAACAACACAAGAGCACACAATAGATACAAATTCAAGGTTAACCGCACCAAACTTGATTGCAGGAAATACAACTTCAGCAACAGAGTGGTCAATGTCTGGAATACTCTACCTGACTCTATGGTTTTTTTCCCCAAACCCCAAAAACTTTAACCTTAGACTGTCTACTATTGACCTCACCCCTTTTGTAAGAGGTCTGTAGGGGGCGTGCATAAGCACACCAATGTGCCTACCATCCCTGTCCTATTGTTTCTTGTATTTTTCTTATATGTACCCATTTCATGTATTCATGACTATGTATATACTTATAGCTATTATCTTGTAAGCAATTGACATAGGTAGGATTAAAGGATGCTTTGTCTGCCAAAATCTGCTTTGCATATGAACAAAGCATATCAAAACAGGCAACAGGAACAAGGCCAGTTAGATTCTTTCCTCCTATTCATGATAATTGCCTTTGAAGGAGACATGTGGTTATTAAAAATTATAGAATCTTGAAAAATACCAGAATTCTAAAATGTTTGTAAGAGCCTTCTTAAATATAGGAAATTCCACTCTGTTAATCTCTGTGGAGAAGAACTATGATAGCTATAGGAAGGAGCAAATCCTATTACTGTAACAGTGTTTCACTCACAAAATACTGGCTTTCATTATTGGATGTGAGATTAGATAGAGATAGATAGATGGTAGGTGATTGATAGATAAGAGAGAGAGACAGAGACAGAGACAGACAGACAAACAGACAGACAAATAGAGAAAGAAGGAGAAGGAAAAGGGTAGAAAAAGAGATAGATGTTGTAGATGTAAATAGATATATTTTATGTTTTGTGTTGCAAAATATATTTTAACAGACATTAATTATATATTCTTGGTACATACTTTTGTTTCATCTATGATACTTCCCAATGACGGAATCCAAGAATGTAGACAAAATGTATGCATAGGATTGTCCATCTATGTGTTCAGCATTTGTCTTTATACAAAGCCATATTTACAGCTTTGAGGCTTTCAGTTGTTTATTGATGATCATTTTATTGAATGTTGATTTGTTTCTTTGCTGTCTTAGAATGTTACAAAAAGGTGATAATTTAAGAGAGAAATTAATAATTAGGATAAATAGAAAAGGATAAATAAATGGCAATAAAGGATATTCAACAACAACTTTACTACAATTTTTTGAACTCAATACCAATCAACTTTATTTTGTTATTTGTTATCATGCTTGTTTGCTTTTATTCCCTTCTCGGGTTTATTACCTGCTTGATTCACTTGGCTCTTGAATCATTGTGAATTTTTTTCACTTGTGGCATATAGCTAAGCTGAATTTATGGATTAAACATCATATGATTTGAGGACCAAGTAATTCTGTCTTCCATGAAAGTTGGACAATTTACATTTTGCCGTCTTAGAACTCTACCACTCCATAGTAAAGAGCTGAATGCACTTCTGTTTAAGTCTTTTCCAACAATATTCCCATGAAAATTAAGAAAAAAGAAAACTCTTTTTCTGATAATGCATAGATAGCGCCATAATTATCCTCAGAAGGTATACCTTTTTCTATATAACTAAAAAAACGCTAGGTGTAGATTACAAACAGTGATACATATTCTCCAAAACTTGCTAGAACAGTTATTCATGATTCATTCAACTACAATATAACCTAATTTTTACACAATCCATCCTAAAACTTTAGTTCTTTTTTGGAAGGAGGAAGGGTAATTCACTCATCTCATTCCTATGATCATAGGAAAATGTCTAATATTAATTTATAACAACAGCAATCAAAGGCATAGGGAGTGAGAGGACTCTCAATTGCAGCCCATACTCTGATCTCAGTCTCTCCTCAGAAAGAGATGGCGAAGTGCCTCAGTGCACATAACTTCTTTTCAGTGCACCATTGTCTTTTCGGGAGTTTAATGATGCTGAAGTGTCTCCATGATTAAAATTTAAAGGCTTACAAGTAACCAAGTAATTTGCCCAAAACTCCTTATCCAGCACTCACCACAAAGAGTCTGATTTTAATATACTATTAATCAAGCACCAGTCTAGTTTACAACAGATATTTTAAATTATGAAAGAACGAACTTCTTTGTTCTCCATAGTGTCATACAAAAAAATATTTCCCTTTATCAGAAATGTATATGAACACATCTATTGAAAAGAGGAGGAATAAAATATTTTGGAATCGGAATACTATATAGAAATATTGGTCTCTCTCTCTCTCTCTCTCTCTCTCTCTCCCTCCCTCCCTCTCTCTCTCTCTCTCTCTCTCTCTCTCTCTCTCTCTCTGTGTGTGTGTGTGTAAGAGAGAGAGAGAGAACAAGAGAAAAAATGAGAACAAGAGAGAGAGTACAAGAGAGAATGAGAGAAGGGAGAGTCAGAGATAGAGAGAGAACAAGAGAGAATGAGAAAAAGAAAGAATGAGAGAAAGAGAGAAAGAGAGACAGAGATAGAGAGAAAGAGATAAAAAGAAGTGTGTGTGAGAGAGAAAGAGAGAAAGACAGAGAGAAAGGGAAAGACAGATAGACTGAGAGAGAGAGAGACAGAGACAGAGAAACAGAGAGGCAGAGAGAGAGGGAGACAGAAAGAGAGAGAAAGTAAATTCTATCTAGAGTTTTTTGACATACATTTGCATTGTGTATCTGAAAATGTAATAAAGATCTGTTGAAATAGCTGAGTCTAAATTCTGATTTCTACTTTGTAAAAGAGAAAGAAAATGAACTAACAAAAATGTTATTAGAACGATTCAGTGGTTTTAGCAGCTGAAGCACAGGGATCAGTGTCAATGCAGTGTGCCAGCATATAGGAATCTCTACAGTATTCAACGTATTTTTCCAAGCCGAAGATTTATGCAGGACTGGTGCACATTTTCTACGCTCCACCTGAGGCTGGATTGCCACCTGGAGGATCACAACATTTTACTCAGTAAAAATAAGTCAATGCTAGTTTGTTTTATTGGTGTTTTTCTTCCCCTCACTTTGCTGTACAGCATGCTGTCTAGCCCTCCAAGGAGTTACAACCGAGCAATGACAAAACTCTCATTAGGAAAGTGAAAGCCCTTAGATTGACTGCTGGGAAGTTTATGAATGGGAGACTGGCTTTTTTCCACCTGGGTCTAGCATTGCAACTGGCACACTGAATGGCTCGCATCAGAAAAAGGGTGTGTAATAAAACACTTTCTTTTCCATCAGGAAAAGAGATGAAGACACCAGATAGGGATGCAAAATGGAAGCAATTGACCCTGTCATAGGAGATCCTCTAATTTTATTTCTGTAATTAAATAAAACAGGAAATAAAAGAGGGTAGCTTGTGCTCTTCTCTAAATATTTCCTTCTCAGTGTTCTAATCAGAAATGCTTTATTTCATTCCATCTTAACAAAAGGGGACAAAAAGAAAAGTCTCTGGAAGCGAGATAGCCTCATTTGAAAACATACGGGCATAGCTACAGAGTGGGAGAAAGAAGCCGTTATCAAAGAAAAATGTTCAAGACACCTTTTCAGACAGAGTTAAAAATGTAATTCTCCAGAAGTGCATGTTACCTTGTCATCGGGCTTACAATGTTAACCAATTCTTTTCTATCAACTGGCATTTTTTTTTTGGCAGACCCCTTTTGCATGATTCATGAAGGACCAGTAAATGGCTAATTGTTCAAATTAATTTGCGTAAATGACTAAGCAAGAGATAACAAAATTACATCTGCACTTGTTTGGCAAAGATTCAATAGCAGCAGCCCTGTACTGACAGCTGCTTCCAGACAACACTCATGCAGAAATTAAAAGCTACAAATATTAATTAATACACTTTTTTTTTGGAACGTTAATTTGCACTGAAAGGTTCCGGGAGTGCAAAACTGCTGAGAAGATGAACCATGATAATTAGAATTAATGGGATGGATGCATATTTTTTGCAGCTGAAGTTTTTAAAAAAAAAAACTATGAATGGAACTGCGAACTTGGAACTGACATTCTCATAAATCTCTATGATAATGCAGCTATTAGTATTAAAAGGATTAAGTACTGTGGCTCCAATGTTATCCATCACATGACACGTTGTAGCCCATCTGTCCCTGAAGCAACTAAGACATGATAGCTGTCCTTGAAGAAGCCATCTGAAAAGCTTGGGGAAATTAAGGAATTGCCAAGCACAAAATGAATAGCTCAAACCCCTGACTCCCAAATAAAAATAATGGCCAACACTCTATACTTGTCAACTTACAGCTTTAACAAATACTTTGTGCTCACAATGTCTGGATAGTATAGGTAAGCTATCCAAAACAGAGAGAAGTTAGACATGGGAGGGGAAACTATTCCACATTATTATTGTATTCACTGCTGACTTTATATAGGAAGGAACACTTGCTAACAATTATATGATGCTTTTTTCCCCCATTTTTCTCCAAGGCCTCAAGAATGATGCATAAATATATTTTCTTCTTAAAATATGTCTACATTTTAAAGGAACAGGACAAGGTAGCCATTTATAACTGCACAGATAAGCAAAATATGGGTAGAATTTATGCCTGAGAATATTGGAGCATGTAAACTTACTGAGATAAAAATCAATGGATGCTCTTATTTTTAACTTCCTGTTTCCATTTTATGGGTAAAGCACATTTTAAATGTTTTTTTTTGAAGACACAATCATTAATAACAGATAACAGTCACTAGACAGATAAATGACACACAAAATGAAGTTTCCAATAGTAGCGTATTATGTTTTCTTGCCTGAAGATGTGTACATATGCAGAGGTTTGCAGACTACAATGCCAAACATTGTACAAAAACAGAACATTTTGAAGATGATACAACGGTACAAGTGCAAACTATCACCCTCTAGATCATCTGTTTCTGCATTTTGAAATCCAACTGTATGATGCATCAGTTTCACATAAATCTTTGGACAGACAAGCAAGAAAAACAGTAAGGATTCATAGCTTGCAGTGTATAGTAACGAAGTAGTGGGAAATAGCAAAGCAATCATTAGTTGATCTTCTACGTTAGTTTGGAATACAAAACACAATTAATTTTATTATGGACCTAATGTAAGAATTGCCAGGAGGCTGATTTATGGTGTTTTATTTTTACATAAAATAAGGACATCTATGCAATGATGGAGAGTCCCAAATACATAATGGATTGTTGTATTTTAGGTGCATTTATATACATATCACTCATTTCATTCACGTCATTCCTATCATTATGATTCAATAACTCATAATACCTATTTCATGGATTTTTTAAAATCAACTTTCCGATTACTGTAGCATTTCTTAGAAAGAGTATGCCTCCTTATTGTTATCAGTATCTGCACTTGTTATGAATCTCAGAAGGAATATTTTAGTTAGGAATATCCAAGGATTTTCCCCTATATACTTAGCATATTTTGGCTTGCTAATATACAATATATATGTCTTGGTTAGCAGTTAAATAGACACAAATAATGTATTTATTCTCAGACAATTTGTATTTATTAGGTTGTATTTTTCAAAGAAATAACACAATTACAAAAAACATTGGCCATTTCAGAGGACATATAAGCCTACAGTTTCTCCTTGAAAAAATGTAGATTGTCTCATTTTATGACTGGAACATCAAGTGAGGATGTTCAGTTATTGCTTACAACTGTTATGGAGGATAACCTGCATGAATAACTGCTCTATGTATTATTTCCATTTTACTTGTTCCACCACAGTGGAAGTGAGGGTGGAAATAAAGAAAAAGAATGAAAGCATGAGAAATTGATACCAGATATTGATCCCATCTCATCAGTAGCATTATTATTAAATTTTGATCACCATTGTTGAACTTATTTGAATTTCATAATGGGGAAGACTAATATTTTTTGGAATGCTGGTTTTATAAATTTTATAAACAAAGTTGCTATCTACTGCTCTGGATCATCACATTTGATGTAGATCTTGTCATTTGCTATAATTTTATCATACAGGCATCAAACAGTATGGCTATAAGCATTTGTGTAATGTTCTTCTTCTAACACAGGGTCTTTGCTACTTCTCCATAATAATTTCTGATATTGTTTGTGTCATATAAATGAACCAATTAATTTCTATCTCCTCTGTGAAGTATCTGAAATTGCAAAAAGTGCTCTCTCTTTGTTTGAAACTATAAACAAAACATCTTATGGACTGTCAATTTTTGGATGAGAAGTGAAGCATCTTCAAGAAAAATTAAAAAGTGCAGTTGCCTTTGGGACTGAGAATTTTCCACTGACACATGCAAATGCATATTTAGATCCAAACTTATATTGGCCCAAGTATGCATTTGCATGTCACATACATGTGTCATCATTTTGACATGATTGTGGTTTGTTGCAGAGACTGTAATTGGTATCTGTCGAATCTTTTCTCTATGTCCAAGCATTTTAAGGTAGCCAGCCCATTTTTGTACATCTATTGCTCTTAAATATTGTTTAGGATTGTGTTTAATTTTACTGTGAATTTGTAAGCATCTCCATCTATGTGTGTATGTGAGAAAAAGCAAACACACAGAGAGAGAGAGAGAGAGAGAGAGATACCTACTTACCTATCTTATGATGGGCCATAATGTGCAAATATTTTCAGCTTAGTAAGTATATAAATGAGTTACCCTCATTATGAGCTTGGGCATTTTTTGGTTCCAAATGGATTAGCATCCAGTGCTAAAGTTGCTATTAGAGGCAATACTATAGGGTTAATCTCAATCTCTACAGGTTCCATTTACCAAAAGACACAGAAAGCATTCTTCATGCAGAAGAGTTTTCTGTTGCATTTTACTTTCCTTCTGTCACCAAATGGCAACCAAGCACACAATGGCCCACGGTACCAAGAGAAGAAGCACAACCTCGGAGCAGCAGCCTGCCCCCACTGAAAGCATATAAACTGCTCCCCAGTCAGTCAGGAGAGCAGTGCCGGTGCTTTCACAAGCCGTTTCTGATCTATCAGTTCAGGAGAGAAATGGAGAGTAGAAACTGTCACCGACTCTTACAAAAGACCCGGACAATAAAATAATAAACTCCTGACTGGCAATCTTGGAAATTGATCTTAGGGTTCCTGCAAAAATCATGGTGCAAGCTACAGGGAAGCCTATGCATGTTTTAGGCCCATTCCTACAGGGACCATATCAGCAGGATGCAGGCAAGCAGAAACCTGTATCCAGAGCTTCTGATTTGTGTCTCAGCTTTTCTAATTCCCTTTTGCCTGGTCTCCCTAAAGAGATTTCAGAATGGCTTGCTAATTACACGTCTCATCAAAGGCTCAACACTTATGTGAGCAATGAGTCAAAAGCACTTGTCTAGCAGGCACCTCTCTCCTTCAGAGTCTCTACTTTTGAATCATCCTTTCTAGAAAGAGAGTTGGGTCCTTGAATTCTTCCATATTTGGCCAGTTTCAAAGATAAAAAGCTATTTTAAATGTAGAATAGGCAGGGATTATGTGTGAAACTGTGTTTCAGTGGTGGAATTAAAAAATTTCTACTACCCGTTCATGGGCGTGGCTTGGTGGGCATGGCAGGGGAAGGATACTGTAAAATCTCCAGAGGTGGTATCTTCCAGTCCTCTGAATTACTCAAAATTACTCAAAATTTCCACTACCAGTTCACCAGAACTGATCAGAACCTGCTGAATACTACCTCTGCTGTGTTTGTGTGTGTGTGTGTGCACTGATAGATAGATAGATAGATAGATAGATAGATAGATAGATAGATAGACGATAGAAAGACAGACAGACAGACGGACGGACGGACAGACAGACAGACAGACAGACAGACAGACAGACAGATAGATAGATAGATAGATAGATGATAGAAAGATAGAAAGATGTTCTTATTTGTGGAAGCCTTCATTCAAGTGTTTGCCCTGATGGAATTTTTGATGATGATGGTGATGGTGATGGTGATGGTGATGATGATGATGATGATAAAGCTCTGAAAAATCAGGCCTGCCAAGCACAATTAAATCTTTAACTGGGACCCAGATGGTAAGGGTGGTTTACCTGAGGACAAAACTGACAGATTATTTCTGATGAGGATGGGAAGGACTCATTTTGTTTTCCTTTTAAACCTGACCCTGGGGACATGTCGTAACATTTGTATTATTTGCAATAAAATGTCAGCAATGATGCTACAGGATCGCTAAGGCTGAAATTTAAAGCATTCCATTTAGTGCTTCTATCATTTTCAATTCTGAAAATAAAAAAGACTGCAATTTCTTTTTGGATAGTCCTTGGATTGGTACCGTTCCCTGATTTATAATGGCAGTTGCTGAAGATGAGTATATATTATAAAGAAATCTGAAAAGTTCTTTTTAAGGAATTGTAATGCAATAATATAATGCTGAAATAATGCAAACCCAAAGGAAATTTACAAGATAAAAGAACAAATAAGATATAGCTTGCTTGCATTTACTTCTTTGCAAAGATATCTCTTGTCTCCCAGTTAAACAAGAGATTTTTAGACTAAGTCCATATAAGAGATTTTAAAAATTAGTCAAATTAATTCCTTGTACCTAGAAGTAGTATTTAGTCAGAGCGATACTAGAAATGTTTCTCTGGAAGTTAATCTGTCAATGAAATTTGTCCCACAGAAAATGTATATAGGATTACAATCTTAACTTGCAATCTAAATTCATTTATCTGAAAGAAAACTACATTGAACAGAATGGGATATATTATATAGGTGAATTAAAAAACAACTGCATTTTCCCACAGGGAGGATTCTTCTAATTAATTCAGAATCTTATTACAGATCCATTTGGATCTTTAATCCATTTGTAACTTTCCAAAATCAATGTTCTAATCCTGCTGTTTATTAAAAAAAAAGTTAACACATTTAAGATTTATTTCATTAAGGATTAAAGGAAACCCACGCAGTGCTATAAAACCTATTGATTCAAAGCTTCCTAATAACTGAAAAACAAATAAGAAGCTATTTTCAAAAGGGATTCAGAAACAAGGCTGAATGAATCTTATATCCATATTGTTGTGTCCGCGAAATGATGCCAGGAGTCGGTGACTTCAAATCATGCTCTTTTATTTAAAGTTGGAACTGAACTGGGGCAAAGGAAAAAAGCTCGCGGCTTTTATTCCTTTAGCCACGGCGGCCGCGGCCAATGGCACCACTTTGAATCTCCCGCGATTCGAATGGACCAATCACGGGAGTTTCTCAGCGAGCCAATCGGCGCGGCTCGCCTGACCAATCAGAGTGCCCCGCGCTTTGGCCAATCAAAGCGCGGGGATCTCAAGAATGCTAATTAGGGACAGAACACATGTGGGCTACATAAATAGGTGTGTACTCTGCTAAAATTTCTAAACTTCCAGCTGCTTCATGCACAAGTGGACCACACACACAAAAAAAAACATCAGTTCCTGCAGTCACTTATAGGTATGATTTTTGGAGTCACATCCCTTCCAAAAACCAAGATTACTTACCCTTGATTTTAGCTCCAGAACAACAATTTAACGAGATAGGTTATTCTTGGATACAGACAGTGTAATTGGCCAAGTCAGTCAATGAATTTTAATGGTTGAAGGTTTATTTGAATCTGATTCCTCTGGTCTTAGTTAACTTTTAACTATGATGACTTTGAGAAGGAAGGAAGGAAGGAAGGAAGGAAGGAAGGAAGGAAGGAAGGAAGGAAGGAAGGAAGGAAGGAAGGAAGGAAGGAAGGAAGGAAGGAAGGAAGGAAGTCATATTAAATTGATGCAATTATAAAGTGGTTATTGATACTTCAAGCAAGAGAACCTGCCATCTTGTCAGATTGATAAATCATTAATATCATCCAGACCAACTTCTGTCTTGAGTTTAGTATGAAATGCATTTTAGCATGTATGCATATGAGAGAGAAAAAAGCATGTATATGTTTAATAAAGTGCCTCAACATGAAAAAAAGAGGAAACCTTACACAATCATGAGATGTATATCTTCACAATGCATGTGGGGTATGTGGGAGGTGACACTTTTTCATGAGAGTCAACCCATGTAGTGCCAAAGTGTACCAATGTGTGCACTAAAGTGCACAGTTTTTTTCTGTCCCAAGAGATAACCTCCTTCCTTCCCTGGTGAAACTTTCTTAATTTTTACAGATATATTTCAAACTTCAGCAGTCCGTTGCCCTATAATATTTCTGCTTTTAAGCTGTTTTCTTGCCTCAATGAGCTCACATAAGATCCATCTGAAAGCTTTAGTACAAATTTACTTGGAATAAAGTCTTCAATTCATTTTCATGGCACCAAAAAGACAGCTTTAATAACTGCAATGACAAATAAACTGGAAATCATTCCAGGCCTTTTCACTTAACTGACAAGTAGAACAGTCTCATAATGAGCCGCAGGTTTTACGTTTTCTCTTTGACCATAATAGCTTCATTTAAAAGCGTCAGACCCTGACACTTCATCATTTATCTACATTATTTCTCATCTTCTTTCAAATAAATTATGGAATACTAGACTGAGCACATAAAAACAAAGTGACTTGTTATCTGTAAACAGCAAGATAAATTGTCCAGAAATTCCTCATTTAATTCCCTTTTAAATTTAAAGGCAACTTATTGGAGATATATATATATATATATATATATACACATACACATACATACATACATACATACATACATACATACATACATGTTTTCTTTTTGAGCAAAACTGAATAATATATATATATATATATATATATATATATATATATATATATATATATATATATATATATATTGTTTGCTTGTCAAACAAAACAAACAAACAAAAAAATCTCCACACCACAAGCCAGGCAAATACCTGGGCACAAAAAGTTCCCCCCAATACCTCCAGCTCAAACACACCCCTACCAGGCACCCAGATGAAACCTAGCTTCCTAATAAATGATAGCCGTCCATTTACTCAGAGCCAATCTGCACTAAAAGCCTCCAATACAGGAAACACAATGTTGCCAAGCAATCAAGAGAAAAAAAAAGCCACAAAACAGATAGAAGATATTAGAAACACCAATCAAGCAGAACACAGCAAACTCCAAGACCAATAAACACAGACCAAGACTCCCAACCAATCAGGATGAAGAAAAAACCATTTTGGCACAGCAGTAGGCTAGCCCCAAATTTAAAATAGAAACGGCTGTGAAAGTCTGACTCACAGACGAACACTATACAGAAGCCTGATGATGGCAGATGAGATTCTGCCAAAACGTTGCTACAACTTTAAAAGCACAATTACAATGATGTGGGAAAATACCCGAACAAAGTTGAATGCCGTACATACATACATATATCCCTCCTTCTCAAATTTTGTTGTAGTCAATTGTGAGGGGGAGGGGTTTACAGCCATCTTATTTTTCTTGCCAGTGGTTTTGTGCACTCAGCCACGACCTGATGATCATGCAAAAAGGCATAAAACAATTCTATGATCAAAGATTGGCAAGTAAAATGGGAGAAGGAAGAGGCGAATAAAACAATTTTACACACATATTCCTTTCTGTTTGCAAAATTCTCTCCCCAGAATGCATCTTGACACTTTACCCAACTTGATACAAAGCAAGGAGTAATAAATCTGAAAGTTGTCTAGTGTATCAGGAGTTACCACTGATATTTATCCTGACCTCCCCACAACCCCCCCATTCGATTTTAAACAGCATGCATTCTTGTCTGAAAGTAGTTTTAATGTCCCACAGAATTCACATTTATTTGAACAATGATACATTTTAAAGATCTAATTAGCAGCACTTGAAGCATTTGCATGTTAATTATTAGTGATGGGGGAAAGTCAAAACTTGGGTGGCTGCCTATAGACTGCATAATTCTGCAGCAGCAGTGAGCAAATATGGGCCCTTTTTGACCTGTGGACTTCAACGCCCAGAATTCCTGAATGGTTTTGTTCTGGTTCAGGAATTCTGGGAGTTGAGGTTGTAAAAGGGCCATAACTGCCCAACACCCCCCCCCCCCCATTTTACAGCTACCTCTACGTAAGTGGGACAGAAGTTAGAAAACTCAAAGAGGTAATATATGTAGCCAAGGATATTCAAGGTATGGAGTGAATAGGAGAGATCTTTATATTGGAAGAGGTAATATATGCAGCCAAGGATATTCAAGGTATGGAGTGAATAGGAGAAATATTTGCATGGGATTCAAAGCAATGATGAGATCTGATGGCTTCTTGGTGGCTTGGTGGCTAATCTTCCTTATAAGCACCAGCATTACAAGTAGAATTGGAAGTTTTAGTATTAAAGCAAAACTTTAAATGGGCAACACATTCATTTTGCTATGACAGAGTTTAGCAAGACCTTAATAAAATGATTAAAAACTGGATTCTTACTTCAGCAAATATGGGAACAGCAAACGTACAATAATTTACAGTGTAGCTTTTAAAAGGGACAATAGAAATCATGGAATGTTTTTAGCAATGACAACAACAATACCTCTCTTTCTTTCATTCCTTTTTCAGAATTTAGTACAATATTCCTGTTCTTCTGAGAAAACACTAGACAAATTTAAAAATAGTGTGTGATTAAAACAGGCACCAGATATTCTAGAAAATAATAACATACATTGCTCTCTTAAGACTACTTCATGACAAAAAAAACAATGAGAAACATTTCTGAATTATGACCGAATGCAACTTTCCAAATATGATTTTGTCACATTTATACAGAGTAGAAATTAACTATCTAGGTTACTATCTAACAACATACAAAACTACATAGTCAACTAAGTGTTGTGAAGAATATTTTATGAGTCACAAGGAAGGAAGGAAGGAAGGAAGGAAGGAAGGAAGGAAGGAAGGAAGGAAGGAAGGAAGGAAGGAAGGAAGGAAGGAGAGGAAGGGGAGGAAGTAGACAGATGGAGAGGAATTTGCATGATTTTTTTCAGTAGGCAATTGTTTCCAAAAGTCCATTTCAGTATCACTATCCTGGATAATATATTATAGCTTTGGACTTGTAATCTACCCTGGAATTGTCAACCTTATCTTACGAAGCTTTTTCTCTGGTAATATCACACTAATTACTAGATCATACAAAACATTTGCTAGACCAATACTTGAATACAGCTCATCAGTCTGGAACCCACATTATGTATCTGATATTGACACAGTTGAGAAAGTCCAGAAATATTTCACAAGAAAAGTTCTCTGCTCCTCTACTCGTTGCAGAATACCTTATGCCACCAGACTTGAAACTATAGACCTAGAAAACCTACAACTATGCCACCTTCGGTCCGATCTAAGCATAGTATATAAAATCATACATTGCAATATCCTACCTATCAATGAATACTTCAGCTTCAACCATAACAACACAAGAGCAAACAATAGATTCAAACTCAAGGTTAATCGCACCAAACTTGATTGCAGGAAATACGACTTCAGCAACAGAGTGGTCAGTGTCTGGAATACTTTACCTGACTCTGTGGTTTCTTCTCCAAACCCCAAAAACTTTAACCTTAGACTGTCTACTATTGACCTCAACCCTTTCCTAAGAGGTCTGTAGGGGGCATGCATAAGCGCACCAATGTGCCTACCGTCCCTGTCCTATTGTTTCTTTTATTTCTTTTATTTTTTCATATGTATTCATGTATTCATAACTATGTTTTTTACTTATACCTATTATCTTGTAAGCAATTGACAAAAATAAATAAATTAAAAATTAAAAAAAAACAATACTAGGACCAATAAAACATTTAAAACCTAAATGGAAAAACCTACTCATAAATGCATCCTAATGATAAATGGCTTTGTAGCCATACAAGGTAAATAAATAAAATTGTACTGAACTAATGGGAATCATATTTAATTTACTCCAATTGACTGCTTTATACAACGTTTCATAAATATATAGTAAGGGAAGTCAATCATTTTGTTGGTATCATTTTCAAAATACCATCCCTTCAAAACCAGAAGAAAAAGTCAGACAGAGTATTAACAAGATACCCTATACTTAAGGAGGATAAAATTATCTGTAAAATACAGAACTGCTTTTAAGCATTATTACATATATGATCTATATCTTTTACCATGCCTTAAATCTATGTCCCATAAAACATGAATGGCCCCATAATCTACTTGGCCCTACAAACACATCCAAACACATTGTACTTGTGGTCTGCAGAAAGACCTTTTTATATGTAGAAATTCTTCCTATAGATCAGGGGTATCAAATTTGTGGCTCACGGGCTGGATGCTGGCCATGCCCAGCCCCAGTTTAACAAAGGGGAAAAATATGTGACAACCATGTGTCATTGTGAGTTTTACACCCCTGCTGTAGACAGTTGAGTTAATTGGGAATTGGAGGTTTGATCAACGTGCATTTCCTGTTCTTATTTCTTCTCCTAAGAAGGCTTCTGGATGAAATTGTTTCCCAACAAAAAGGAACTCAGTTTTCTCTAGGATAGCCTACTCCATATATCCCTAGAATGAGCATCTAACATAAAAAGCAGATTTCTGAGTATGTGGGGTTGTTAAGCAAGCCTCCCATACATGTGGGCTTAACCAATTTCTGGCTAACTTCTAATTAGAAAATATGAAATATAAGTAAATAACTTAAGATGCATATTGAGTGTAATACTGAGTCCAAAAAGTACCTACAAGCAGGGATGGCCTGCTGGAGGCTCACAGGGGTTTGGGAGAGCCTAATATTCTGTGCAGTTCGGAGAAGCCCCAAATCCCACTCCTGGCTGACCCTGCCCATCCCATCCCGCTCCACCCCTCCCAGGAGTCCCCACGCATGCAGGTAAGTGCAGGGAGTGTGCAGAGGCTTGGGGAGGACAAAAATGGGCCTCCTGGAAGTTTGGGAAGGCCAGAAATGGATCTGCTTCCAGCTTCCAGAGAGCCACTGGAGCCCGGAGGAGGCCATTTTCACCCTCCTGGAGTCTCGAGGAAAGCCTCCGGAGCTCAAGGAGGGCAAAAATGCCCCCCCCCTGCTGTGGTGCAGGAGGCCGACTAGGTCATGCCCACCCAGCAGCCAGGCAGAGAACCCTTTGCTAAAATGTTTGAAGCAGGGGTGGGTGTCAGCTCCTATGGGAGGTCGCTGAAACTGGTTCAATAAAACACTTCACTCACAGTCTTGATGTAGCAATGTGTGTTTATTTTGGCTTTCTCCAACAGCAGCAAAAAACGGAAAGTCTGAGTAAAGCCAGTGCTGAGAGCGTCTGCCTCTCAGTGCTGTTTATATTTCCTGTTCACCCCCATTAATTAGCTAACATCCTTCCTTAGCAAAACACCCAATATCCACCTACAGCAATCTTACACGCTACCACCCAACCCAACCCCCAAATACTACATTCCCCCTCCCTGAGTGTCGTCCTTCCACTCTGAACTATTCGATATCCCCAATGTGGAATGCTAACCAGCCAAAATGATATCCCAAAGTATTTCTTGGCTGGTAAGAGTGGGAGGCATTTTGCTTAAAGCTTTGCAAAACGCCAAACGACTGATAAGGCATTTTCCCAGCCAGCCGCACTGAAGTGGGGAGGGGAGGTTACACCTGGCTTCGTCAGCTATCATTGACATCAATTTGGAACCTTCAAGGTAGATAGTTCTCCCCCAACCACAACGACGTGTTGGGCTTCATTCCATCAGCAGTTTTGTTGAAGCCCGACAGTGGGATTCTACCAGTTCGCACCTATTCACTAGAATCGATTGTTAACATTCTAAGCAGTTCAGAGAACCAGTTGTTAGAAGAAATTACTGGCCTAATCCTGTAAGGAAGGCAGAAAGGAAATATTCTGGTGTTGCTTACAGAAACTGCCTCTCCGTTAACCCTTATTACATTCTTGGCAGGACTGGACTTGCTGTATCAGGAACTTCTCTGAAGTTTTTTTGCCCTCCTTTGCTGGTACTTTGCTTTGTGGAGTGACCATTCAAAGTTACAATGGCACTGAAAAAATGACTGTTTTTCACACTTATGACTGTTGCAGCATTCCCACAGTCATGAGAGGCCAGGGGAGGAGATCCATGCCTCGAAGTGAATGATGTTGAGTTGGCTACACCACATAGCAAAATTCTGTAATGCTTCACATAAAAAAAAAACCCTAAGAGTGTGGTAGATGAAGATACATACCAAGATGAGCATATTTAAAGGAAAATGGATATAGAATGCATTTGATTGAAAGTAATTATTAGGCAATAATATGCCAGTGAATATTCAAATATGTATAAATGGAGAAATGCACATGTTTGCCCCAATTGCATGTAAATATGTTTACATTTTCAAAATGTGAAAGCTAAGCAAAGAAAAATTTCAGTGTTATCCATTTTGACTTGTCACAGAAGTTATAACATCTGGTCAGATCTCTTTTGAAGGTGCTCTCTTTTTTATTTTTTTGGTAGAAGAAGCCACTGGAGAGAATAGCAGTAGTACATAGACTTATATACTGCTCTGCAGTGTTTTAGAGCACTCTCTGAGTAACTTACTAATGTCAACATATTGCCCCCAACAATGTGGCTCCTCAGAAGGATGGGACAACCATGAGTCAATCAGATTAAACCCCTAGCTATGGGCAGATCTGAGACTAAAAGGAAATGGGTTCATTTCATTCTGTAAATGTATCTAAGGGCTAGATTTCCATAGCAGGATATCCTGCTGTGTGTGTCTACTTCGGGTGGAGGTAAAATAAGATATGGGATGAAAACTGATGATGATACTTAAAGTAGTTGTTTGCCCAAAGTTATCATCATCATGTTGATGATTTTCTCGAAACTTCTTTAAGTTTTGTCTGAAAATTGGTTGGGAACTAAAACACTTTCCTCAGTCCCAAAGGTGCTTTTTCAGGAGGCAACTGGAGTTTCTTGTTTCAACTTTTGAAGACATTTTGCTTCTCATTCAAGAAGCTTCTTCAGCTTTGGCAGGTTAGTGGGGAATGGAAGGATGTATATTCCTTGCAGACAGCTGGTCATTTGCAACTTATTATTTAGGATGCAAATGACCAGCTATCTCCAAGGAATATAAATCCTTCCATTCCCCACTATCCTGCCAGAGCTGAAGAAGCTTCATGGGTGAGAAGCAAAACATCTTCAAAAGAAAAAACAAGAAAGTCCAATTGCCTCCTGAAAAACTACCTTTGGAACAACCATGACCTGGATGACTGAGAATCTCTATAGAGTTCTGTAGTTTTCTCAGTATAATTTTTAAAGAAACTTGAGTTTGTTCAGAGGTTGTAGCATGAGAGCACAGGTACTATATACTCTTGGCTGGAGATTGGTACACTCCTTCTACCTGGAATGGTCATCCTCTTCCCCCAAGCATGCAGCTTCAGAAGGGATGGAGCAGTGAGGAGGGAGAACACTTGCCTAGCCAGGCAGATCAGTTAAGTCAATCTTGGTGATCAATGGGGTGACATATATTACAGCCAGATCCCCCTCACATCCAACAACTCTTACCCATTTTCTTCTAATATTATGACAATCTTTGGCCATAAACACTGGCAGCATTTAAAACAACTCTTGGAATTTTTATTTAGATGTAAATTTTCTTAAGCTGAGACTAAAACCACTGACTTCCTTATCTTTCTACCTACATGGCTGCATTTAATCAAAAACATACCACAACTGTCAAAAATTCTAAGTCACAAATGACAGCTATCTTCTAGAATCTAAAGTCTGTAAAACAATTTGGTGAATAGAAATCTTATTTGTCTTGACCTTTTATCAACATAACTTATTGACAGATTTTTTTAAATCATATTTTTCTTGCCATTTTATCAACTTTTTATCAACATCAACCAAAATTCTATTACTACACCTTTGCAAAAGATACTTTAGCAGTTCAGTTAAAGACATAAGTTGTTTGCTCCAATGTAGTGCTTCAGATATTTTTATTTTATTTTATTTTATATTTGTCAATTGCTTACAAGGTAATAGGAATAAGTATAAACATAGTTATGAATACATGGATACATATAAGAAAAATAAAAGAAACAATAGAACAGGCACATTGGTGCGCTTACGCATGCCCCTTACAGACCTCTTAGGAAAGGGGTGAGGTCAATAGTAGAAAGTCTAAGGTTAAAATTTTGGGGTTTGGGGAAGAAACCACAGAGTCAGGTAGAGTATTCCAGACATTGACCACTCTCTTGCTGAAGTCGTATTTCCTGCAATGAAATTTGGTGTGGTTAACCTTGAGTTTGAATCTATTGTGTGCTCTTGTGTTGTTATGGTTGAAGCTCAGGTATTCATTGACCGATAGGACATTGCAATGTATGATTTTATATACTATACTTAGATCGGACCGAAGATGGCGTAATTCAAGGTTTTCTAGGTCTAGAATTTCAAGTCTGGTGGCATAAGGTATTCTGCAACAAGTAGAGGAGTGGAGAACTCTTCTTGTGAAATATTTCTGGACTTTCTCAACTGTGTCAATATCAGATACATAATGTGGGTTCCAGACTGATGAGCTGTATTCGAGTATTGGTCTAGCAAATGTTTTGTATACTCTAGTTATTAGTGTAATATTACATTATATTTTTTCACACTAGAGATCACTGGATGTACAAACTTATTTTTCTTTTTAATTAAATTTAAAGTCCACAAAAAATGAAAAAAGGCAGAAAAAAACTAATTTCCAAAAATACTTAAACAGATCACAAACACAATTTTAAAAAAGAAGAACATGAAGGGTTTGTTTTTTTTCTGATTTTCTTGTCTATGTGACCGAACTTGGCTGCCAGGATTTTTTATTCAAGTGAAGATTGCCACACGTACAAAAAAAAAACCACTCCTGAAGAAGAACTCTGGGATAAAGTATGTCATATATGCTAAAGTATGGGTGAATTTACATAATCCCAATTTAATCACTCAGCTAAACTAATAAGCCTGAATATTAAGTAATCATTATAACCTATCATACCTTCCCCATATTCTCTTCTTAAATTAAATGTTCTGATTGCACATAATGCAATGAATATCTTTACTGTAAGGATCATAATAGTGAAACTCATGGAACTAGTAATAGTTTATTTTTTATAATATGCATGCCTCTGAATTTAAAATGAACAGAGCAATTGTCATTGCTCAAGAATTAAAAAGCAAGGGCAAAAATTAGCCCATAGTCAAGAGAGGGGCATGCATGATTTCATTTCCAAATGTGTCTGTACATCTACAGTCTTATTAGTGGATGCTTCTCTGCATAGTTGTAATTGTTTTTTTTTACATTTGTGAGTTGCAGCCTTACCAATGGCAACCTTTATTACCATTTTCTTATATACTGCTGATAATTGACAACATGATGGCAATGAAATATCTAGAGGTCATCTACAACGTGGTTCAAAGGTTCTGTGTCCTCATGATACAATCTTCATCTTTCCCCTGGATCATAATTGTGACTATCTAACTACATATTTATCTGATTTGATGCCAAAGTGAGTTTTCTATCATCTGCTGACACGTGTACAATTTCTGGGGCTTCAGTGGTGATCATGGTGATGATACAACAGGGCTTGGATCAGTGGTGGGATTCAAAAAAATTTACTAGCAGTTCTGTGGGTGTGGCTTGGTGGGTGTGGCGTGACTTGGTGGGCATGGCTTGGTGGGCATGGCAGGGGAAGGATACTGCAAAATCTCCATTCCCTCCCCATCCCACTAACCTGCTTTCCAGCTCCGTTCTCCTGTGCAGGGAAACAAAAGAAGACCCAGCCAATCAGCTGGGACTTGGGAGGCAGAGAATAGATGGGGGTAGGGCCAGTCAGAGGTGGGATTTGCCAGTTCTCCGAACTACTCAAAATTTCTGCTACCAGTTCTCCAGAACTGGTCAGTGCCTACCGAATACCACCTCTGGCTTGGATATACCTAGCATGCACTAGCTGCTTTCAGCTGTATGGACAGATCCACTTCCTACCATTTGTTTGAGGTTTATTGGTAAACCTAACAACCCTGCCCGGTCTGACCTAATGGAGAGTTGCTAGCTGAAGAAGGAAGGAATGGGAGAACTCCTTCCTGCTTCAAACTTCGCCACTCCATTTGCAATTATATTTCTTCCCAAGATGGCAGGAGAAGGAGGGGATTAGCTTCTCCTCCCCCACCTCCAGCTCTTCTTTCCTGTTTTCCTTCTTCCCTGATCCTCTTGCCACCTCTCTCTGCTTTGGAGAAATAACAAGAGAAGAATGGAGTGGAGGATAAATGGGGGGAGTGAGGTACTTCTCTCTGTTTTCCCTTTTCTGGGAGCATCCCAGCAAAGCAACTCCCATGGACTATGCACTGAAGGCAATCTTGGAGAAGAGAGTCCCTGTTCTCTAAAGCAGGAAAAGGAACTGCTTAAGATGCTCGCCTTACACACACACACACACACACACACCAAAGATTGGGGTTTGACCAACAGCTAAACCCATTGATCTGGGGCATCTGTCAAAAGGCACCTCCTTTCTCAACTCACATTAAAGAGTTTGATCTATGTCTTCTCTGCCAGCAGGAAATCCACCAAACCACTTTCCTTAATTTGCCCTTCATTAAAACTGTGAGGCCAGCAACACCTGCTGGTTTTCTTTTTCAGGCAGATTGCAGCCTGGTGTTGAGACAGGACAAACCACGCCAGCCTAATTTTTGTGCCACATCACAGACTAGAGGAAAACATGTTAAAGTTACTCTGGGGAGACATGGGGCATTCAAAGCAGCCAATCTCCTACTCAATGTGGTTCCTTCTACTCCCAGATTCGGGGCATGAACTCAGATTTGTAGCACAAAAGATAGACTGATGGAGTTGAACACAGCACCATCACCAAGTGCATCATAACTTTGAGAGGCATCTGTTCAAAATGTCCTGGACTATTGTGAAAATACATTGTGCACAATAGCCCTCAGCAATTAGAATGATTATCTCTAACAGAGTGAATAGTATTACTTCAAGTAAAATTTCTTCCCACTAGAGGAAAAGCGGGGGTGAGCAAGGATTTGATGGACAAATCCAGAGCTTCGGAGCTTCCATTTGTTATCTGGAGTTTAACTTTATGAAGGTTAACAGCAGTCAAGGCATTTCCGCTGCCCTGTTTGCAGCTGTCAAGCATGTTATAGACAAAACACCTTGAGGGTCTTATTTTCTATCTTCACATTAGTGCCAGCTCATGAAGCATTTCCTGGCTCCCAATGAGCAGACCACATGCTTACCCTCCAGTAAACATGGGGGGGGGGGGTTATTCACAGAGCAATACTTCCTAAGGATTGTTCAACTCCATTACTACGTTTTAATACATTTTCATACTATCAAAATCAGAGTACAGACATTTTATTTTACAAACATAGGCATGGGTGTTTAATACTGTATTTAGTTTAAGAAAGAAAGACTTTTGATCCCTGGAAAAAAAATTAACAGCTCTGATGTCTTCCTTTCTTTACCTTGCTACTTCTCCATTGCTTTCTACTGTTATCATCCGTAGCTATGATGTGAGCTACAGCTGATTACAAAGTAGACAAATCAGTACCTCTGTAAAACTGAAAACTGTCACTTGTCTACACTCTATTACAGAAGAAAAAGCTATTTCACATGTACTGGTAGGGTAGTCTCTGCACTATGAATGGAGGATAGAACCCATAATACCAATTCTTGCATTGTTATTATGCTGTCGTGCAAAATATTAAGCAATTGTCTGCTTCCATGCCACTCATAGCCACAACTAAATGAGTTTCTGATCTGAGTTTGACTTTCTTCTGTTTCTAGATCTTCTTCTAATACTTTTAGGTGTTTGACCACATCCCCCCCTCGGCTAATTTCACAACTAAATATACACAGTTCCCTGAATCTCTGTTCACAGTTCCCATCTACCTTCTTGCAGTAACATCACACTATTGGTTCATATTCAATGAGGTAAATTATTATTTTAATATCAGTTTTGGAAATCTCATTAACAAGTCAGGTAACACTCATCCTCTATCTGGGTCCTTGACTTTTGTCTCTTAAGACCTTTTCACTGTTTCTGTTATATTTCATGCTGTTTTCATTCTCTATCTTATCAAGTAAGTTTTGAATTTTATTTATGTGTTCCAGATTAGTAGTTATCCCTCCCAAGTATGCATTGTCTACAATTTTGACAAATATTCCACCCCTCTCTTTATTCCAATAGTTAACAAAATTATTAGTGAGTTCATGACTGGAGACTGATAAGTATGGAATAACTGATATTATTAGGAATCACCAAGTTGGATTAACAAGATTTAGGCTCTAGGCTAGACAAATAGATGGAGAGCTAAGGAAGAGTATTAAACTGGAGCTCTGGATAAATAAAACAGAGATCTGGAGAAAGAGAATCATACAACAAAGAGACAACCATTGTTTCTTTTAAAAAACAGTATAATTTTTAAAAATGAAGCAAAATAAATCTGAATTTTCTGCTCACTTTATTAAATTAAACACAAACCATACAGCAACACTCCCAAACATTCAAGACAGGTATGGTTTGCAGAGATGATCAAACATATCAGCTAGCTATCCAATTAACAAAGAGCTTATCACACTATTCAGTTCTTCCTTCAGCTTTGTCTATTTGTGAAAGAAAAGCTGAACAATATTTGAACTTCTACAACATGGTTCCCAACTTGGGGTTCCTGCAGCACCAGGAGAGTGTGAGATGGAAATTCAAGGGGTGTGACAAAGAATGGTTTGTGTCCCTTAGTGACAAGTAAGTAAGCAAGCAAGTCACAAGTCACAATTAGTTTTGTTGGGGTTGTGAACATTAATCAAACATTTTTCCAAGGGTGTGGGGCATAGAAAAAGTTGCAAACCATTATTCTATAGAGTGCAAAAGTCTATCAAATATCCAAACAGTCATGAAAACATTCTGAAGTGATTCAAAGGCATTTTATTTAACTCAATGCCTCCAATCAATGCACAAATTCAATTTAAAGTCTTTGAAAAGGATAATTTGATTAAATCACATCCAAACCAAATAGTATATTTGGAGCAGCATACGGCCCTAATAAATAGACCTAAGACTTGATACAGCACAGGCCTCATCCTCTCCTCATCCTAAGAAGTCAATTCTGAGTTGAACTGATTATGGTTTAAATTAACAGATCATGTTGTAACCCTTGAGATTGAGCCTACTGGAATGTATACATGAGCCACATCTGGAGGAGTACTGATTTTTCTGCTTCTTATAAAGAGGCAGGGGTTGCTGTGGTGGCTCAGGGTTAAGACACTGGTCTTGTGGGCTGGAAGGTTTGAGACCTGAGAGCCACACAACAGAGTGAGCTCCATCCTCCAAGCTAGCAGTTCAAAAGCATGCAAATGCAAGCACATAAATAGGTATCACTTTGGTGACAAGGTCACAGCACTCCATGACACCATGCTGGCCACATGACCATGGAAATATTTTCAGACAGCGGTGGCTCAATGACCTTGAAACAGAGATCAGCACTGCTCCTCCTCCCCCTACCACCATAGTCAGCAAAGACTAGTGGAGTGAAATCCACAGGAATTCCTTTGTAAGAGGCATATTCAGTAACATGAACACCCTCATTTGTAAACTGATGTAAATTCTGAACCTGGCTTAATTTTAGTTTCTGTTATTTCTGAGAATGAGAAGACACAATAGCATTTGCACTTGTAATTAAGAAAGAAAATAAAATATTGTATTTTTCTCTTCCTCTTCCTCCTCCTCCTCTCTTCCCCTCTCTTTCTCTTTCTTTTAGAATTGACTCATCATCCCCCAATTTTGTTTTTAATTATAAATTGCTCTTCCTTTTTTTTCCAAGGGTGGGGCAGTTTATAAAAAGATTGTCTTCTGAAGTGATGAGTTAGAGAATGAGGCAGGCGCCCTTGCCAAAGCAACTACCACGACTATTAATTCAAGCGTGATGAAATTGTTCATTTTAACTATAATCATGTAATTCATCAAAATATTACTGGAGCATATCATTCTGTGCTATTACACTGATATAGCACCTTCTTCCACCTCTGCCAAAAGCAGGAAATGGCTTTTTCTATGCTTATCTACACAAAAGCAATTGAAATTGGGAGCTTATAACAATGAACAACAATTTCAAACCTATTTTAAAGGTTTGTGTACTGCTGACATTAATACTGGGGAGCAAAACAAATTTCCACTTTTTAGGAAGGAGTACTGTGGCAGGGATATATCATCAAGGAAATTGTGAAATTTTAAAGTGTATTCAGAGAGCTTGCCTACAGATGATCAGCTCTGAGAGAGACTTGTTGTGTTGAAGTTAAACAGTCACAGACTGCTCTTCTTTAACACTGAAGGGAATTGCACATATACACACAAAGACAAATAAAGAAAAGAGGTACAGGTGGGGCCAACTATATTATACCTGCAAAAAATTCTGCAAAAGCAATAACTGTGCAGTAATCTAACTTTCTAACCTCTCCCACATTTCTGTTGTGAGAGAAGAAGACTTTCTGAGGATGTCACAGTTCTGCAAGGAGATGAACAGTCCCAAAGGGGACCTGCTTTCTATCAATTGTACCACAACTGGAAATTACCATTCATCATAAGGATATAATAAGTTACTCAGCAAACATATTCCCTGTATGCTTCTTCATTATTATGGGATTTTTTATTTGTTGGTTTATATCCCACCTCAGGGGTGGGCTTCAAAAATTTTAGCAATGGATTCTCTGCTTGGTTGCTGGGTGGGTGTGGCCATGGTGGGTGTGGCCTAATTGGCCTCCTGCACCGTGGGGGGAGTATTTTTCCAGGAGGCTTCCTCGAGCCTCTGGGAGGACGGAAATGGCTCCCCTGGGCTCTGGAGGCTCTCTGGAAGTCAGAAACTGGACCATTTCGGGCCTTCCTGAACTTCAGAGGCCTACTTTTCACCCTCCTGAGACTCCATGCACACCTTGCACTTACCTGCATCCAAAACAGGCTACGTGAGAATTCCTGGGAGGGGAGAGGCCAGCCAGGGGTAGGATTTGGGGGTTCTCCCAACTGCACAGAATCTTAGCTAGAAGCTCTCCTGAACACCTGTGAATCCCCAGCAGCCCAGTCCTGTCCCACCTCCATTACTTTTACAGACAACTCAAGGCAGTGAAATATCCAACACACCTTCCTCCTTTTATTTTCCCACAACAACAGCCCTGTGAGGTGACTTGGACTGAGACAATGTGACTGCCCCAAGGCCATTCAGTCACCTTTCATGTCTAAAGCAGGACTAAAACTCCCAATTTCCCACTTTCTACCTTTGCCACCAGACCAAAATGGTCCTCTATATAATTAATTAAAATAATTAGTTATTACGGTGGGTTTCTCAGCTAGTCAGATGTTTTGGGATTGCACCCAAGGGAACCTATTATTACTGGTGCAATCTTTGTTTCTTTTGTCACATTCAGCTTCTATTTGTAAGTCTTCGTATTTTGTCATTTTCTCCAGTTTTTTCTCTTCTCTGCTGCTGTGTTTTGGTACCACAGCATGCGCTATCCAGACTTTTTTGTCTTTCTTTTTAACAATAATTAAGTCTGAAATATTGTGTGGAAGGTGCTGGTCTGTTTAAATTCTAAGATCCCAAAGCACTTTAGCTTCTTCAAATTATATTATTATCATTATTAGTATATTACTAATAATATGCTATTATTATTATTATTAATAATAATAAATTTATCTTTTATTCATTAAACTGGAAACTCAGTTCAGTCAACTGAACATTTAAAAATGTATCACAAACACCAGTGACTGTTGCTAATGGTTGATACAGGTTGCTGCCAGCATCCTAAGTATCAACCAAGTATCTTCTTAAAATATATGATGTTTCGAGTAGCACAGTTTTTTGCAGCTCCGCTGGTGTTATTGCAGGAAGCTGCAATTTCTTGATATATTTTATAAAATTCTTGGACACGGTACCAATGCCCCAATGACAATGGGTATCACTGTAACATGTTTCATCCATAATTGTGTACTTTCAATGGCCAGGTCACGATATTTCATGATTTTTTCCAATTCTTTTTCTTTGACTCTGTCCTCTCCCGGTACAGCAATATAAATAAATTGTATGCTTTGGCCCTCGACAACCATAATATCTGGCATGTTGGGTTCCAAATGGTGATCTATCTGTATCTGAAAGTCCCACAAGATTTTCACCATCTCATTTTCGACAACTTTTTCCACTTTATGTTCCCATGACTTTTCAGATACAGGTAAATCGCATTTTTTACATAATGACCAGTGGATTAATTTAGCAACTTGGTCATGTCTAGCTTTGTACTCAGTTTGCATGATTTTGCTGCACTCACATATTAAGTTGCAATTTGTCATTGCAAAGTTGGCAATTTAGATTGTCAGTGGATTTTTGTATCTTGGCTTTTGTGGCATTAGTTTGTAGTGCTTGTTCTTGTTCCACCACTGAGTTTGGACTTTAAGGTCTTCTTCACTCTTGGGATATATTCACAACCAATTTCTTCTTGTTTTCAGTGTGCTTAATGGCAGCCTGATGATGCTCAGGTGTTTGTAGTGATTGTCTTCATCCAGACTCTTTATGTTATTTCTGTAGAAGCATCTTGATTCTTTCAGATTTCAGTATTTTCACCTGTTAATGCTGAAGATGGCACATTTGTCCATTCCAAACTCCATTGCACTATCTTGGCTTTATGTCCAGACCGTGTTTCTATTTCAGATGGTATTTTTCCATACAACTTCAGATCAACCATGTAACGGATATGGGTTAGCCTGCTAAATGTTTTTAATGTTTGACAGACATGGCTGATAAGGTGAGATGCAACTCACAAAAAGTTATGACTTTCATTAAATGTGTTAGTTGAAAATAATGCCATAAAACTCATTCTAATTTTGAGGTACCATAGATTAATGCAACTCTGTTAACATCAGGAGTAATACCAGACCAACAATCAAGCAGTAAACAATACCCCGATCAAAGAATTATCAACTCAGACAACAACTGAACAGTAAACCACAACCTAATCAAGGAACTGCCAAGAACAAAACAACACTCCTGCCAACACTGATAGGGCAAGCCATTGTGTATAAACAGAGACCAAACTTCTAGCAATTAAGCTATAACCTTGTTGGATAATGAAACATCTGCAAGAAAACAACCAAAGCAAGGACTTCACAGTTCAACCCTAAGCTATAAATATTCTTTTCTATGGTAACCTGACTCTCCTCCTGCATCGGCTTTCCCAAAAAGATCTGAATATTCTTTGTTTTTTTTGGAATCCTAGAATTAGAATTCTTTATTGGCCAAGTGTGATTAAGCACACAGGGAATTTGTCTCCAGTGCATAAGCTCTCAGTGTACAGACAACAATAGTGATAGATCATTAACATAGAGAGTCAATATTAATCAGAGCATGTCATCATTTCCCAACCTGTTGTCCTCCAGATGTATCAAGATGAATAGCCTCAGATCACCCCAACATACCGTAGTGATGCTTCCTTGGAAACCAAACCCAGTGCATTTGGAGGACACCAAGCTGGGAAAGAGCAAAAGGAGAATGAATTAAATGGACAATATTTTTCATGTTCATTTCCTGCCTATGTAGTGGTGGGGATTTCCGACAATCATGAAAAATCCTGATATAGTGGAAAAAGCACTAATTATTTTTTTCGTGGGAGGGTGGGGATTGAATGAGTGTTGACTCTTTATAAATGCTTGGATTAATCCCTACAGGTGTTTTTTTTTTTTTTTTGGCAAGATTTCAGAAGTGGTTTGCCACTGCCTACTTCCTAGGGCTGAGAAAAAGAGTGACTGGTCTAAGATCACCCAGTTGGCTTTGTACCTAAGGTTGGATGAGAAATCATGGTCTTTTGGTTTTACCCTGATATCTTAACAACACTACACCAAAATTGTTTTTTAGCGTTAGGCTTACAAAAGATACTGTATAGAACCAAGTGTCAAACTAATAAAGGATGCTGCACTGAGGCTCCACAAAAGCCTTGCTCTTTAGCATTTGCAACAAGGAGTGTTTTTGGGAAAGGCTTCCCTGAAGTTCTGAGCAAACTAGACTAAAGTGGAAAAGAAGTTAAGATGACAAAGACTGCGCAAGTAGATGAATGATTACCGGAGCAAAAATTGCTTCTACAATACATACTCCAGGGAAAGAAAGAAAAAAAAAAAAAAAACCAGTAACAACAGTAGAATACTTGCAGGCAGCCACTATTCAAAGCCTGCTTGATGTGAAAGCAATTTCAGTAGTAGGAAAACAGCTATAACTCTTTTGTGAGATTACCAGAAAGAGTAATGAGAAAAGTGTTGTAGGTAGAAACTCCATTATATGAACCTCAATTATCCATCTCTTCTGATCATCAAAATTCTAGTTTTGTATCCTTCACTGATCAGATGAGCAGGGACACTGTGTACAGAATTTTCTGTTGCTATTTTACCTACACAGCCCTATAAGATTACTGCTTGTTCCATTTCCATTCTAAACTTGACTGCTGCAATCATTTATGCACAGATCTCCCACAACAATCCTGAAATATCAAATCCCAAAAGAGAAAGGGAAACCTAAATAAAAGAAAGAATGAGGAAAATGCCACAGGAAACTAAATAATAAACATCAAAAATGTAACAATATTAAATCAGGATTAAACCCCTAAGGCCTCCCGAGTAGCATTCCAGAAACGTCAGGGCCTCTGAAAATAGAGATTGTTCTGTTCACATAAGTAGAATTAGAGATCAGATTGGTGGTGTTTGGAGAGAGTCTGGAGATCATAAAGACTATGGGTTCTATTATTCCATTCCATCTGATCCCCGGGTGTTAAGTTCTGCATATGGGTGCAAGGAATGGAGACGAGGCAGTGAACAGTGAACTTCAACTCTTTATTAATCATTCTGAACAGAGCAAAACCCTAGGGCAGCAGCAGCCCTTTTATAGAGTAGGCTGCTGACCTATTAGCCAATGAGAAACATGGAAGTGTTAAACCCTTGAACCAATGAGAGTGGCTCATTAACAGCCAATCAGATTCCCCAGAACGGACCAATCCTATATCACTATTATTGGCCAATCAGAAATGCAGGATTAGAACTGTTGTGAATGAATAATACCAATAAAGTTATCTTGAGCTTGAAGTCAAGTGCAGGGTTCTGGCCCTGCACTTCTGATTGGCTGTTAATGGCAGGATCGGATTGGTCCATTCAGGAGCATCTGATTGGCCATTAACAGGCCATTCCCATTGGTTAACAGAGCTAGCGCTCCAGGTTTGCTATTGGTTGAATAGTTAATAAGTTGCCTAAATAAGGAAGGCTATAGCAGCCTTCCAGTTTGAGCCGTCACAATATGTAAATAAAGAGTTTGAAGCTCACTGTTTCTACCGGCTTGTCTCCATCATTCGCACCCATGCTCCAGACTTAACACTGGCGATGAGGATGGGATTGGATGACATCAGAGCCAACTAAGACAATTAAGCACGTGGCTGAAGCGCATAACGGTGGAACCATGTCTGGCGGCGTAGTACCGCTCCATTTGATCCAGCTCAAGAGGACTGGGAGTCCTACATGGTTCGTTTTCAAATGTTTTTGGAAACGAATAATCTGAAGGATGCCACAACTGGGAAGAAACGGGCGGTATTCCTAACGCACTGCGGCCCAACGGTATTCAAAATGGCTAAGGCATTAGCGAAACTGGCGGAAGCGAAGGCCATGGACTGGGACATCCTCGAACCACTACTAAGGGCCCACTATGCACCAACCGTTCCAATGCTCGTAAGACGACACGAGTTCTATCAAAGAAACCAGCGGAAAGGAGAAAGCGTCACCGATTTCGTTGCAGACCTCCGGAACTTGGGAGGCCTTTGCGATTTCACCAACCTAGAAGAGGCCTTGAGAGACCGAATAGTCCTCGGGCTAGGCGCTCTAAACATACAGAGCAAAATAATGGCAAAGGGCGACATCACCCTTAAAGACGCCATAGCTGAAGCTACAGCAGTGGAGGCGATCAAGAAGTCGGTTGCCCAACTACGCCAAAATCGCGCTCCAGCACACCCACGAGCCAGCGAAGTTTCACCTAATGCAGAAGGGCAGCTGCAGATGGCCCACCATGAGGATCTCTCTTCATCGTCAGACAGTGACGAAGAAGAGGTCCATTGCCTGCAGTCCGATTGGGACCGTTACCCAAAGTCCCAACAACCGTGCGCTGGCTGCGGGGCCAACCATTACTGCTCCGACTGCAAATTCCGCGACACGCTCTGCCACGAATGCGGGAAACCAGGACACATCGGATGGGTCTGCAGAAGCCTCCGCGGACCCAGCCAGACCTCGAAAGGAACCAACCTCCGCCAATCTACAGGGAATCGCCCTGTAAGGCGAGAACCAGTAAACCACTCCTACAGAAACCGACCCGTGAATCGTCTAGCGAGACAGGAAGAGGCCCACCAAACACTCACTATTGGCCATGCCTCTTCACTAGATGCTAAGAAAATTTGGGTCAATGTGAACATTGAAAATCGACCCTGCCAAATGGAAGTTGACTCGGGATCGTATCTTTCAATGGTCCCATGGAAGACCCTCAAGCAACTCATCCCCATTATCCAGCGCCAAGACCTTCAATTCCAATGGCTCGTGTAAAAGGACTACCAGGGGAACTGAATTCCAGTCGCCGGATCCAGTCGAGTCCGGGTTGCATTCAAGAACCGCATGGCGTACTTACCCCTGATGGTGATCAATAAGGACCGGCCTAGCCTGTTAAGCCTGCAATGGTTCGCACCACTCGGCATTGAAGTGGCTGGCATTAACTGAATCAGCGGCAGTGACTGGGAGGAAGACCTCGCCCACGAATTCAGGGATGTCTTTGAGGAAAAGCTAGGTGAGTACAAGGGACCCCGATATCCTTTAGCCTTAATCCAAAGATAGCTCCCATCCACCTTAAGCCTCGTCAAGTTCCGTTCGCTCTAAAGCCAAAAATCGATGAGCAGCTTGATAAGTTGATTGCCCAGCGAGTGTTAAAGCCAACTGACCACTCCCCATGGGAAACGCCGATTGTGACACCAATTAAGCCGGACGGCTCCATTAGAATTTGTGGGGACTACCGAGCCACCCCAAAACCACGCCCTGCAACAGAACCCATATCCGGTACCGGTGGTACAACACCTCCTCCATTCCCTGGGAGGCAGAAAAGTCTTCGCTAAACTAGACTTAGCTCAGGTTTTTCAGCAACTGCCAGTTGATGAAAAAACGGCACAGGCACAGACTATCGTAACACACCGAGGTGCCTTTAAGTGTACACGGCTTCAATTCGGAGTCAGTGTGGCCCCAGGGATCTTTCAGAGCCTAATGGAGAGACTATTGCAGGGGATCAAGGGCGTTGTCCCCTATTTTGACGATGTGCTCATTGCCGCCCCCACTCCAAAAATCTTACGGGAGCGTTTAAGACTGGTATTATGAAAATTCCAGGAAGCAGGCTTGAAAGTCAAAAGAAATAAGTGCAAACTGTGTACGATCGTGTTGAATACTTAGGGTACTTAATTGACAGTCAGGATATTCACCCTACCAATAGCAAATTAAGAGCAATAAAAAACACTCCCAGACCCCAGAACAAGACCGACCTCCAGTCGTTCTTAGGCCTCATCAATTTTTATAATGTATTCTTGCCGCTCAAGGCAACTGTCGCTGAACCTTTACATCGGCTATTAGATAAAAAATCGATTTGGGTATGGGGTCACAAAGAAGAGCAGGCGTTCCGTAATGTGAAAAAACTACTGACTTCGGATGCCGTACTAATGCAGTACAATGAGACTTTGCCAATAAACATTACATGTGATGCATCGCCTTTTGGAGTGGGCACCATTTTGAGCCATGTGTTACCTAATGGTTATGAAGCCCCTGTTGCTTACTTCTCAAAGACGCTCTCAAAAACCGAGCGAAATTACAGCCAGATCGATAAAGAAGCCCTGGCGATCGTATCAGCTGTTAAAAGATTTCATGAGTACGTGTACAGCCAGGTTGTCACCATTGTAACTGACCACAAACCATTGCTGGGGATCTTTGCTGGGGACAAGCCAACTCCCTACATACTTTCTCCCAGAATGACCCGCTGGTCAGAATTCTTGGCTGCCTACAATTATCGGCTACAATATCGTCCCGGTAAAGCCATTCCCCACGACGACGCATTGAGCCGTACACTGCTCCCTGAAACTATCAATGATCCTGCACCAACGATGACAGCGTTGCAGATCGAGACACTCCACATGCTGCCATTAACTGCCCGTGACATCACGAGAGAAACAAAATGTGACCCATCTTAGCACAAGTCCTCACATGGGTGGAATGAGGATGGCCATTGGACCAAGTACCAGACGACTTTGCACCATTCAAAAGTCGTCAAACAGAGTTGTTCTTGCAGAAGGGCTGTGTCATCTGGGGAGATAGAGTCGTTATTCCAGAACGACTCCAACAGACATTGCTAAGAACCTTGCACAATGGCCACCCTGGCATCGTGCTCATGAAGGGCCTCGCACGAAGCTACGCATGGTGGCCAGGCATCGACAGACAAATCGAATCGTGGGTAAAAACTTGCAGGAGATGCCAAGAAGTAAGCAAAGCTCCACCAAAGGCAACCCCAACTGAATGGGAGATGCCGCGGGGACCCTGGTCCCGCATCCATCTGGACCTTGCCGGGCCGACCAAAGGCCACACGTTTTTACTAACCGTCGACACCTACTCGAATTGGCTCAAGATTCACCGAATGAGCAACACGACCACTGACGCGGTCATCAAAAGACTGGAAAGACTGTTTGCAACCCACGGATTACCAGATGTTCTGGTATCTGACAACGGGCCCCAGTTTACCGCGCTGTCTTTTGAGCAGTAACTGGCTGACCGCGGTATCCGACATGCGCTCACTTCACCTGCGCACGCTGCTGCCAATGGTAGGGCTGAGCGCATGGTACAATTCGTCAAAAAGACTCTCCAAAAGATTGACTACGACAACATCGATGAGAAAATCAACTGGATCCTTTTCCTACATCACATCACACCTCACAGCGTCACCAACAAAACTCCCACCGAGCTGCTAATGGGACGAAAGCTCCGCTCCCACCTCAATCGGTTACACCCAGCCTACGAACCGGAAAAACCACTCGGATCCAGCGGCCAATGCCGTACCTTTCAGGTAGGTGATTTAGTATTCGCTAAAAACTTATCGGGCGATCCACTGTGGGTAGAAGCGACCGTAATCCGCGCAACCGGCCCAAGATCATACCTCATTCAGTGCCCTGACAACAGACTTTGGAAGCGCCACATAGATCAACTACGATTGCGGCCACCATCGCACACTACCATACTCCCTTATGACCAAACTGAGGGGGGGGGACATACAAAGGAAAGCGAATTGCAATTAGAGGGAAACCTTTTTAAAGAAACTGATAATGGGACTGAAACGCAGGAACAGGAACCAGGGACCGGAGTGAGTTCACCTCAGGGAGTGGCCAGTGATATTGGTGATGATGGGAACGCGAACTCGGAACCAGAGGCACCCCTACCGAAAAACAACGATCTACCTCAGCAGAAGTGCAGCCAACCGCCAGGCACTTTGCGAAAATCGAAAAGACTAACAAAACAGCCGTCCTACCTAAAGGATTATGTAACTGCGCCCCGTGGGCAGAAGACGGGGGAAAGGGGTGTTGTGAATGAATAATACCAATAAAGTTATCTTGAACTTGAAGTCAAGTGCAGGGTTCTGGCCCTGCACTTCTGATTGGCTGTTAATGGCAGGATTGGATTGGTCCGTTCAGGAGCATCTGATTGGACATTAACAGGCCATTCCCATTGGTTAACGGAGCTGGCGCTCCAGGTTTGCTATTGGTTGAATAGTTAATAAGTTGCCTATATAAGGAAGGCTATAGCAGCCCTCCAGTTTGAGCTGTCACAATATGTAAATAAAGAGTTTGAAGTTCACTGTTTCTACCAGCTCGTCTCCATCATTCGCACCCATGCTCCAGACTTAACAAGAACCCAGCTTTTTCTTAATGTTTGTTAAAACTTTATTTAAGCGCCTTTATTAGTTCATAACACCCCTTCCCCCCAGGTTCTGTTTGAGGGGTGCGGTGACGTAATCCCTAAGATATGTAGGTTGTTTTAACTGTCTATTAGATTTGCGCTGTCCCAATGGTTCCTGTCTGTAGTCCGGTTTCGGCGGGACATTTTTGGACATATCCGGTACAGGCGGTTCCGCATCCTCACTGGACGACTCGGTGCCGTAATTATGTCGTTGTTGTCCTCCGATCTTTGCGGGCTTGCCTCCGTTGAGTTATTCCTCTGTGGTGAGGCCAAAACTCTCCCTGATTCTTCTTCATGTATCGTGCCCGATTGCTGACTTCCTTTGCTTCTGCTTTCCACCATCTCAAATTCAGTTTCTTCGACATTCCCTCCCCCCTCAGTTTGGGAGTCACAGGAGTTGCGGGAACTGGGTTGTAGCCTTGAGCGAAGCTGATCTATATGGCGTTTCCATATTTTTCAGTCCCAGGTTTGCACACGGTACGATCTGGGCCCAGTGGTTTGAATTACGATTGCTTCGAACCATAATGGTTTGTCGGAGAGGTTTTTAGTGAAAACTAAGTCGCCTACCTTGAACTCGTGGCATTTTCCGCTAGATCCACAGGTTTCTCTGGCTTGTAGGATGGGTGGTGTTGGTCGAGGTGGGAACGGAGCTTGCGTCCCATCAACAGTTCAGCTGGAGTCTTGTTGGTGATGCTGTGTGGAGTGATGTGTTGGAGTAGAAGTATTCTGTTTAGTTTGTCGTCAATGTCCCCATAGTCCATTTTGTGGAGAGTTTTTTTAACTAATTGGACCATGTGCTCGGCCCTGCCATTAGCCGCAGGGTGCGCTGGCAAAGTTAGCGCATGGCGGATACCCCAGTCCGCTAAGTATTGTTCAAACGCCAGGGCGGTGAACTGGGGTCCATTGTCGGAGACCAGAACGTCTAGCAGCCGATGCGTTGCGAATAGCCTATTCAATTTTCGGATGACGGACTTGGTTGTAATATTCTTCATTTCGTGGATCTCGAGCCAATTGAAATACGCATTCACTGTTAGGAGGAACATATGACCCTTAGTAGGTCCCACAAAGTCAACGTGGATGCGGGACCATGGCCCCCGGGGGCTTTCCCACTCTGTTGGAGTTGCTCTAGGTGGGTCACTGCTGACTTCTTGGCACTTTAGACAAGTCTTTACCCAGGCTTCGATCTGCTTGTCGATGCCCGGCCACCACGTGTAGCTTCATGTGAGCGCTTTCATACACACGATGCCGGAATGACATCATGCAATGTTTTCAATACTGCTCGTTGTAACCGCTCTGGGACGACGACTCTATCTCCCCATAAGATGCAGCCTTTTTGTGAAAAAAGTTCTGTTTGCTGGTTTCTGAAAGGGGTGAATTTGTCAGGGGATTGTTCTACTGGCCATCCTCTTTCGACCCAGCTAAGAACTCGCGCCAAGACAGGATCTCATTTTGTTTCGATTGCAATGTCTCTGGCTGTTAGCAGCGGTGAATGTAGCGTTTCAATCTGGAGTGTTGTAAGGTTTGGAGCTGGGTCATCGACAGTCTCCGGAAGTGGGGCACGGCTCAATGCATCAGTGTGGGGAATTGCTTTCCCCGGGCAGGTGTTGTAATTTATAGTTGTACGCAGCTAAGAACTCCAACCAGCAAGTCATTCTAGGTGACAATATATAGGGGGTTGGCTTGTCTCCCGCTATAATCCCTAGCAAAGGTTTGTGATTGATAACAATAGTAAAAACTCGTCCATACACATATTCATGAAACCGTTTCACAGCAGATAAAACAGCAAGAGCCTCTTTGTCGATTTGACTATAGTTACGTTCAGCCTTTGATAGGGTCCTTGAAAAATAGGCAATAGGGGCCTCACTACCATTTGGTAACACATGACTCAAAATGGCTCCTATTCCAAACGGTGACGCGTCACATGTAATAGTTAAAGGCAAAGTCTCGTTATACTGCATTAAAACAGCATCTGAGGTTAGTAAGTTTTTCACTTGTCGGAATGCTTGCTCCTCTCAGTGTCCCCAGGCCCAGGTTGCTTTTTTGTCGAGAAGTCTATGTAGGGGCTCAGCTACGGTTGCTTTCTGGGGCAAGAAGATGTTGTAAAAGTTAATGAGCCCCAGGAAAGCTTGGAGGTCAGTCTTATTTCTGGGTCTTGGGCCGTTTTTGATTGCTTTTAGTTTGCTATTAGTGGGGTGAATGCCTTGTTTATCGATTAGGTACCCCGGGAACTCTACTTTATCTGTACACAGTTGACATTTATTTTTTTTAAGCTTAAGGCCGGAGTCTTTAAATTTCTGGAGAAGCATTTTAAGACGCTTTTCTAGTACTTCTCTATTCGGGGCCACAATTAAAACATCATCAAAGTATGGCACGACCCCCTTGATCCCTTGCAAAAGTCTCTCCATCAGACTTTGAAAAATCCCTGGGGCTACGCTCACTCCGAATTGGAGTCAGTTGCATTTAAAGGTGCCTCGGTGTTTAACGATCGTCTGTGATTCTGCGGTTTTTTTTATCTACAGACAGTTGTTGGTATGCCTGTGCTAAATCCAATTTAGCGAAGACTTTTCCGCCCCCCAGGGAATGGAGAAGGTGTTGTACCACCAGCACTGGGTAAGCGTTCTGTTGAAGGGCTTGATTAAGGGTGGCCTGGTAGTCCCCACAAATCCTTAACGATCCATCCGGTTTGATGGGTGTTATGATTGGGTTTTCCCAATGAGTGTGGTCAGTTGGTTCTAAAACACCCTGGGCTGTTAATTTATCGAGCTGCTTGTCAATCTTTGGTTTAAGGGCAAAAGGTACCCGACGAGGCTTAAGGCGGATGGGGGCTACTTCAGGGTTAAGGTTAAATGATATCGGGGTCCCCTTGTACTCGCCTAGTTGTCTGCAAAGACGTCCTGGAATTCCTGGACAAGGGCCTCCTCCCAGTCGTCACTTCTGGTTTGGTGAATGCCAGCTACCTCGATCCCAAGTGGGGCAAACCATTGAAGGCCTAACAAGCTAGGCCGGTCACGGTCGACAACGGTCAGTGGTAATGACGCAGTACGATTTTTGAATGATACTTGGACTTGGCTGGATCCAATGACCGGAATTCGGTTCCCCTGATAATCTTTGAGTATGATTCTTTGGGCTCTGAGGTCTTGACCCCGGACGGCAGGGATTAATTGTTTAAGGGTCTTCCAGGAAACCATCGAGAGGGACAATCCTGAATCGACTTCCATCATGCAAGGCTGGTCCTTCACTTGGATCTTCTATGCATCTAGCAATGAAGCGTGACCGATTGAAATTGTTTGGTGTGCCTCTTCTCGTCTCGTTGAAGTGGCCAGTATTTTATTTCTGTAGGAGTGGTTGTTCCATTGGTGGTTCAAATGTTCCTGACTCACAGGATGATTCCCTGTGGTCTGGCGGTAGTTGTTTCCCCTCTGAAGTGGGCTGGATCCTTGCTTACTTCTACAGACCTTCCCGATGTGGCCTTTTTTCCCACAGAAATGGCAGAGCGCGTCGAGGAATTTGCAGTCTGATCGCGGGTGGTTTGCCCCACAACCCGCGCATTGGTGTGGTAGTCTTTGATTCCACTGGTGGCGTTGGTCACGTTCAGACTGGAGCCAGTTGACCTCTTCCTCATCACTTTCTGATGGAGATTCGAAGTCCTCGTGGTGGGTCGCTGTTGTGTGCCTCTCTAGGCAAGGTGAGATATTGCTGGCGAGTTGATGGAGTGGTGCGTTGGTGTGGTGCATTCGGGGTGCCGACTTCCTGGTTGCTTCTGCTGCAGTAGCATCCTTGATGACATCAGCAAGGTTGATGTCCCCTTTGGCCATGATCTTGCTCTGTATTGTCTGGTCACCTAATCCCAGAACTATTTGGTCTCTCAGAGCTCCTTCGAGGTCTGCGAACCCACAGAGGCCTCCGAGGTTCCGGAGATCCATGATGAAATCTGCAACACTCCACTGGTCCCTCTGGTAAAATTCATGTCTTCGGACAAGCATTGGTACAGCAGGTGCATAGTGGGCCCGTAGAAGAGGCACGAGGACGTCCCAGTCCATGGTTTTCACCTCAGCCGGTTTCGCTAGTGCCTTGGCCATCTTAAAGACGGCAGGCCTGCAATGGGTCAATAATTCTGCTCGCTTTTTCCCCGTAGTGGCATCCTTCAAGTTGTTGGTCTCAGAAACATCTGGAACCGGTCTATGTACGAGTCCCAGTCTTCTTGTGCCGGGTCAAATGGAGTGGGTGGTATGGCACCGCCAGACATGGTTTCCGTTGTCGATGCGCCTTCAGCCACGTGCTCTGTTTGGTGCTCTATAGTGTTCAGTCAGCTCTGATGTCTCCGCATCCCACCTTTGTCACCAGTGTTAAGTTCTGCGCATGGGTGCAAGGAACGGAGACGAGGCAGTGAACAGTGAACTTCAACTCTTTATTAATCATTCTGAACAAAGCAAAACCCTAGGGCAGCAGCAGCCCTTTTATAGGGTAGGCTGCTGACCTATTAGCCAATGAGAAACATGGAAGTGTTAAACCCTTGGCCCAATGAGAGTGGCTCGTTAACCGCCAATCAGATTCCCCAGAATGGACCAATCCGATATCGCTATTATCGGCCAATCAGAAGTGCAGGATTAGAACCCTGCTTTTTCTTAGGGTTTGTTAAAACTTTATTTAAGCGCCTTTATTAGGTCATAACACCGGGCATGATATCTGTTCTATCCAATTAAAACATTGCTCAAAAATTACAGAGGTGGAAAGAGCTATTTAGGTCATCCATTTTCAAGGCAAGAATTCAAAATCAAGCAGCAAATGTTTGTCAGATAATACCATTAGAGTCAAACATGTTCAAAGCCAATGATGGAGAAGGAACTGATCAGGTTTAAAAGTTTTCTATGGTTGCTTGACAAGCTGGACCAGATTTCCACAACTATATTTTCACAATCAAGGCCAAGGCTCCCAAGAACATCTTCTTCTGAGTCTAAAATGTCATTATCTATTTGGATGAGAAACGGTGCAAAGAGAAAAGAGCAGGGTGAATATTTGTCTCTATACAAGAAGAGGCAATATACGTAAGTTTCATTTTACCTTGTTAAATTATTCACTTAAACTCTGATGCTTTAACTTCCTTCCTTCCTTCCTTCCTTCCTTCCTTCCTTCCTTCCTTCCTTCCTTCCTTCCTTCCTTCCTTCCTTCCTTCCTTCCTTCCATGAGATGTTTCCATTGGACAACCATTGTCCTCCATTCAGAAAGTCATCTTCAGTCATAAAAACATCACAGCTCAGACTATACTGCTCCACAATTTCCTTTCAACCTGAAAGAAATGAGTGACAAGTCTACTTTCTATTTCTGAAGCCAAATTGTGACAGTGGTAAAACAGTGGAAACAACTTCAACAGCATTTGAGGATGGTTTTTAATATCACCAAATACACCTTGATATACTGTATAACATGTTTTTCTATCAAAACCACATAGTCTAGATCAGGGTATCAAACTCAAGGCCTGCAGGGTGCTTAGACCTGGCCCCTGGGGCCACCTTGGAAATAGCAAAGGACCAGCCCATGGTGCCTCTGCCAGTGCAAATTGAGTTCAGGAAGGCTGCACGCTCTGTTTTTGGCTTCAACAACCTCCTGAAGTGCTCTGCCAGTGAAAACAGAGCTTGTGATTCCATTTTTGTTGGCAGATATCTGCAGAAGACCATTGCAGCCAAAATGGAGCCCGCGAGGGCCTTGCATGGCCCTCACAAGCTCCATTTTAACTGGCACAGTGCTGGCAAAACAAACTACTAGCAAAAGTGGGATTTGATCGCACAAGTGATGTGACCTAGCCATGCCCCCCCCAGCCCCCCCAGCCCCATAAGGTCAAATCCAACCCTGATGCGGCCCTCAGTGAAATTGAGTTTGACATCCCTGGTCTAGATCATTACACACACACACACATATTTAAGTATTGCAAATGACTGCCTCTAGGAATGACTTGATAACTTGTATTAATATCTCAAATTACATGAGAAATGATACCACAATATTCAACTTTACCAATACAGCAGGAGCAATGGGATTCATTCTTCTTTTTCCCAATTCTGCTTTCTTCATGAGTACAGGTTAAAGTAGTACATTATCTTAGTATGCAATATTTTATGGTCAATATTAAAGAAACTTAATAACATTTATTTTTTTATTCTGTAAGCATTTGAGAATAATTAAAAGAAAATCTCTATAAGCTGTCAGACATTGAGTATCTAATAGCAGCATAACTTAGCTTTTATATTAACTTTTTTATTTGTCTACATGGCAGTGCTACTGCATCTTAGAGCAACCCATTTGTGCAGCAATAACAACAACATCAACAACAATACACACATATATACACACACTCCCAAAAAACAAAAAAGCCTCAGAAATACAATGATGGGTAGTTCAAGGTTCTCCAACACTTTTTTGGACCTGACATGAAAACTGGTTAGTGGATGAATTTTTCTCCATTTGCCAACCTTCATATATGCTCAGTACCTAAGCATTTGTGCAATTTGTGGAAGAAAGTAGGTTTGGATTTCTCAAATGATCCAGGAACATTTTGAATTGTTTTTCAGAAGGACTGGTGATTTTTCCACGAATAAAATAATGGCGGCTTTGACTGGGGAGGGGCTCTCAGGACTGGTCTAAAGAAAAGAAAAATTAGAGGTGACATGATAGTAGTATTCCAATATTTGAAGGTCTATCACAAAGGAGAGGGGGTCAAATTATTTTCCAAAGCACCTGAAGGCAGGACAAGAAACAATGGATGGAAACTAACCAAGGAGAGAAGCAACCTGGAATTAAGAAGAAATTTCCTAACAGTGAGGACAATTAATCTGTGGAACAGCTTTGCCTTCAGAAGTTGTGGGTGCTTCATCACTGGAGGTTTTTAAGAAGAGACTGGACAGTCACATATCTGAAATGGTATAGGTCCGTGATGGCGAACCTATGGCACAGGTGGCACACAGAGCCATTTGTGCAGGCATGCAAGCCCCAGGCAAACTGACCTCACTGCACACGGGTATGCCTCCCAGCTGATTTTTGGGCCTTTTTCAGCCTCCCAGAGGCTAGAGGAAAGCCTCTGCAGCCTTTGTAGGCTGAAAAATTGGCCCATTCCATCACTTCCTTTATGTCCGGAAATACTGGAAGTGACAAAACGGGCTCATTTTTCAGCCTACAAAGGCTGCAGAGGCTTCTCTCCAGCCTCTGGGAGGTCAAAAAAGGCCCGAAAATCAGCTGGGAGGCACAAGTATGCGCAGTAAGGTAAGGGGGGTAGCAGGGGGGAGGATTGTGTGCACATGCACAGGGGGTGGGGGTGCGCATTGCCTTCTGGGTGCTGGCACATTGGCATAATTTTTGGCACAGGAGCCCAAAAATGTTAGCCACCACTGGTATAGGTTTTTCTGCTTGAGCAGGGTGCTGGACTAGAAGACTTCCAAGGTCCCTTCCAGCTGTATTCTATTCTACAATGACTTTTAAGGATAGTCTTCAAAACTGATTTCTTTCTCTCTCTTTTTTTAGGGAGGTACTGGGACTAAATACAAAGTTCTACTCCCTCACAAATGGCATCACTCCCTATTTATCATTTGGACATCTTCAGGATGCATGACTGGCAGCTTGTGCACATTTCATTGGTCAAAATATCTACTTGGCTTGCAGCCAAAGAATCCATAGAAGCAATGGAAAGCATTTTCTCCATGAGGGATTTCCATCCCCCAAATAAAGAACATCCTTAGATTCCACCTCCTTCTTCCAAGTGGATGAAGGTGAAATGTGAGCAATCCATATTTCTTTAAATGGCCTGTGCAATACTTTTAACATAAGAAAGGAGGGTGGTCTCTAATCTTTTTTTAATTAACACTTTCATGTTTATTTCAAAGAAGCCCCTTCCATTTTAAATAAACATATAATCTTTAGCATCATGTGCCTTAGTTTACAATTTAAACCTGGTTACTTCTTATTGCAAACAAGTTTGAATACAATCGAAATGTCGAAAACAAAGGCCATTGATATTATTATAAGAATTTCCCTTCATTTTTATCTTCTGGATGCCACCCAATCTTCTCTATAGAGTTTCTTGGTAGATTGAAGGAAAAACACAGAATGCTTTGGGGAATGCTTTCGGCTAACTATGTTCACTTCACTGATGAACACTCTTAATGGGATCTAATCTACTGTTGAACAATGGTTCCTGAAATCAGTCTAGTGCAGAGGTGTTTAACTCAGAGGTGTTTAACTCCGTGGGCTGGATCTGGCCCATGGGATGCTTAAATCTGGCTGATGGTGACAGCCTAGAAATAGCAAAGGACTGCAGTGCCTCTGGCAGCCAAAATGGGCTACCAGGGGGGGGGGCTGCACTTGGCCTCTCTGTGTCCCATTTTGGCTGGCAGGATGCTGCAGAGGGCATCCGTCCCATCTCTCTCCCTCCAGGTGGCCCACAAGAAATCCAGTCTGACACTCCTAGTCGAGTGAATTATGTTGATATAAAGGCCTGCCCAAATGTTGCCTGTGGAACTGATCTTGAACTGCAAGATCCAAGTCAAGCTAAAGAAGAAAAAAATCAGCCAGTTTCTACAATATGATCTTCAGCATATATCCACCATTTGCACCATTGCTTTGAAGTCCTGGATCTCATTTATAGAAAACTGGAGGAGCTATGGAATGAATTTAAAGAGGTTGTTAAGCAAGAATGTGAAAAGGGCTGCCTAAGTAAAGAAACAGAAGAAAACAAACTGGATATCAGAATAAACACTGGAAATTGCTAAGAAGGAAAGAGAAGCCAAAAAGACAAAGCTCTCCAGAAAGAAGTTATCAAAGCCTTTCAGAGACCTGTTAGGAGAGACACAGAGAAACAAGGGAAGTCTTCCAAAAGTTCTCTAAACTCAGAAGGGGGTCCCAACCTCAATTGTGTATGCTAAAAGATGCCAATGGACAGAGAGTAATTGATTCAGATAAGATTCAAGAAAGATGGATGGAGCATCCTGAAATGTTGTACAGAGAAGGCTAAACAACAGCTGCTCCATGAACATCCAGACATGCAGTTCTCCTGGAGGAGGAGAAAATTATCCTGGTATTTTAGTAGATTTTTTTTTGATATAATCAAATGTACTGTACTAAGTACTGTTAGTACTGATGTAAGTACTAACAGTACTTTGGAAGTCAGCTGCACTTTCCATGTAGCATTGCAATTGTGATTAACTGTCATTATGGTGAAAACAGTCAATTGTTTTTAAAACTTACCAATTTTATTCTGTTTTTCACTTGATCAATGTATATCAGGTCATTTTAGTTTAGAAATCTTATGTTTCCTATTAATATTCAAAAAAAAATATCGTGGAAGAAGGAGAATTCTCTAATTTACATATACGAAATACATAGGATTGTTTGTTTGGATTCATACTCTGGCATAATCAATCAGTTCTCAGTGACTTTCAGTGAATATAATCAAATAATAATTTAAACAGCTATGCAAAATGCCAAAACAAATGGCAATATACAAATAAAAATAATACACACATAAAGTCAACAAAATATTAAAAGTGTTATCCAGAATAATTCTGATTTTAATAGCTTCCTAAAGGCAAATAGGGAGCATCACTCAATTGTGTGAATCTGAACCAATACCATATAAAATCCAGGTTTACAATTTCAGTAAAAGCTAGATCTGATTATATTCAAAGCATTCACAATTCAATTCTGCCCTCAAATGCAAGTGGGTATTATTCCAAAATAAATAAGTATAGGATTATATATTTGACTGTGATCCTATATACTTTTATCAGGAAGTATGTCTTAAAAAGAGCCACTTATTTCTATGCATGCCTAAAATGAATTTGTGAACAGAACCTCTCAAAGGAAAGACTATCTGCATCTAACAAAACATAATGTAAATCCTATTTCTTTAATAATATTCCTGCATTCTGAAATCAAAACTGATTCATCATCCATTTGAACTCAAGCTACCTACTTTAAGCTCACAGACTTGATAACAATCACAAAATGCAATTTGTCTTCATAAATGTATTATTATTTAATCATATGAAAGTTTGGTTCTATCTTGGGCAAATATTTATAGTAGCTTTAATACACAGGAGCCATTCCTGACAGATATGATGAAACAGATTTATCACTCTTGACAAATTATATTGCAAAATGTCTTCTCTTGACTGCCCACAGAAGAAAAGGCATGAAGGAATTCAACAGGAATGTCACCTGTGATTCTTTTGTTTTTTTTAACCTTTTACCGTGGCAATCAAAAATCCTTTTTGGTAGGAACTCTGCCACAGTTAGTCTGGGAACTGGTTATTAGGGTAATTGTGTGAATGAGGAAAACCTGTAGCCCTTTAAATCAAACTAAGTAGTGTTTTATTAAAGTGCCCAGCAAATCAATCTAAATCCAAGGATAATAAAGCTCTAATCAGGTAGTAGAAAAAATAATAATAGGTTGTCATGCATGAGGAAAAATAGGCAATCGTGGAATGTTTTCTTTAATTAGGTCATGTAAAGTGGAGAGATTGAGCAGGAACAGGCAAGACATTCATCATGGGCAAGGTGGGAAATTATTTAGATTACAGATGAAAGAAAATTGAATGTGATACTCTAAGATTTGTGTGGACAGAAAATTAAAGATTTGTCTCCCTCCCTCCTCCCCCTCCCCATTATTCATATCCCTTGCTTTTGGTACTTATTGACAGGTTGTTCAACAAAATGATTCCAATCTGTTTTTTGGATGTTTTACAGTGTCATACAATACTTACTGCAAGTCCTAGGCTGATTTTTTTTTTAATTTTGCTGTATCCGTCAAAAGGCCATCTACTCCAGTCTCCATCTTCCAACAGTTGACCTCCAGGGGCCTTGGGAAAGTCACCAGTAGGCTTTAAAGAAGGTGACAATGTTCTTTTGTTGTTTGCCTCTAGCTACCATGCTACTGTAGCATCCTGCCTCTGAACAAGAGCCATGGTGGCACAGTGGTTAGAATGCAATGTTGCATTCTGACAACTGCCAGCAGTTTGATTCTCATTGGCTCAAAGTTGATTTAGCCTTCCATCCTTCCGAGGTCAGTAAAATGAGCATCTAGATTGTTGGGGGCAATATGCTGATTCTGTACAACAGCTTAGAGAGGGCTGTAAAGCACTATGAAGTGGTATATAAGTCTAAGTTCTAGCACTAATGCTATCCTCTGTATTACTATTTTGACTACCCATGAAGTGCCCATTCATCATGATTTAATCTAAGCCAATGATCTTCACCACAACATATTCCAAATATATATTAACAAAGCAATGCATAGAACAAAACTTTCTACCAATCAGTTTGGTTAAGAGTCTTGTATTAAAGTTCTTGAAGGAAAAGAGAAAATCTGTAATAGCATTATTCATTCCATATATAAATACAATACAGAAGCCTGATGATAGCAGATGAGATTCTGCCGAAATGTTCCTACAACTTTGAAAGCACAACTATGGGTTCTTTGACACACCTACTGTAGTTGTTATTGATTTTTCCAATGACACCTCTACACTGAACTCTCATATTGCATTTAAAAGGTAAAAATAAAGGTTTCCCCTGTCCAGTCATGTCCCTTGTCCAGTCATGTCCAACTCTAGGGGTGGTGCTCATCTCCCTTGCTTATCAAGGGAGCCAGCATTGTCTGAAGACATTTCCATAGTCATATGGCCAACATGGCTATATGCTGAGCCACATGGAACGCTGTTACCTCCCCACAGAAGAATGAGAAACAACAAGAAAAGACTGCAAAACAAGAAGACTGGGACAAAGAAGAAGCCATCTTTAATGAACAAGTTAATTCTATGTGGGGAAGAAAAAGGAAAGGGGGGAAAGAGAATGGAGAATTTAAGACTTAAAAAAACAACCAAAGAAAAGAAAAATAATTCAAAAAATAAGTATAATACTGGAAAGCAACAGAAAAGGGGAATACAGAAGAGAGAAATAGAGGTAGAGAGACAAGGGGGTAAAAAGGGGAGAGAGAAGAAGAGAGGGAAGAAGGAAAGGAAAAGATGTTACAAAGGACTGGAGCAAGTTATAGAAAAACAGGACCTATTAAGAGATAATGGGTGAAAATCTAACTGAAAAAGGGATTCTGTAAAGGTACATAAGATTGTATTGTTATATTAGTAATAGAAATAACTTTAGAAAATTGGAAACAACGTATGATTAAAATGAGGAATAAAATAGTTAGTGTAATTTAATGAAATGTTTGTGAATAAAATAAGTGAAATAAAATAAATGAGAAAATTGAATTAGGAAGGAACGGGAACATTTTAATTACTTAATGTTTTATAAAATATAATTGAAGGGGGGGGGGATTAACTATGGAAAGCTTATAATTGTTCCCAAAGAAGTATGATATTTAATTGAAAAGTAATGTTAAAGAAGTTAAGACTTTAATGAATATTAATATTAATGATAGAATTGAATTGGAATGGAATGTTGTTTTAATTATATACATTTATAATTTTTTTTTCTTTTTTTAAGAATACAGTGTGTATTTCAAGAATGTACCAAGCAGAATCCGAATGGAAGTTATCTATTATATTGAATGTTACAACTTTAGGGAAAAGATATAAAGGCGTCATACTCCAATCAGTAACTACAGGAGAATTTTTGTTTAATGAGAAAAGATAATAGATAATTGAAACAGGACAGACAAAAAATATAAATACAATGATTTGAATTGAGATGAGATAATTAAAATAAAATTGAGAAAATTAAAAGAGGGAAGAAGCTATGCAGAAAATGTAAAATAGTAATAAGGTATGGAATAGAATATAAAATTGAGCATGGACCTGAATTTGTGTCTGTACAAAGAAATGTAACCCGGGATTATGCTGCTTTCAAAACAGATGTTTTATTTGTATTTTTTTTTCTCTTTGTGAAAACTCAAATAAAATTTACAAAAAAGAAGAAGAAGAAGTGGTACCTATTCATCTGCTCACATTTGTGTGCTTTCAGATTGCTAGGTGGGCAAGAGCTGAGGAACTCACCCTCTTGTGCAGCGCTCTGGTTTCGAACCTGGACTGTCAGATTCCAGCTGACAAGCTCAGTATCTTTAGCTGCTAAGCCATTATAGCCTTACTACATTTAAACACATGCTAATGTGCTAATGTCCTCAGCAAATAATTGCATTTGATTTTCTCATCATCAGTTTAGTCCTTTTGTCATGTATAATTTTCTTGCTATTCCAATAATTAATTATACCCTTGAACATTTCACCTTTTTTTGCTGACCGATTAAGGGCATTGGATCATCAAACTATTTGAGGAGAATGGTTGAGTTTTGCTGTACCCAAATTGCCTCTTCCTGAGACTTTAGAGCAGCTGTTTCAAGGATCTTCTGAAAGCATGCAGAACTTATTCATGTCACTTGCGGACCCAGCAGAAAAGCTATCTGGGCATGTACATATGGGCAGGTAGGATTTCAGAAGGTTCCCTGAGGAGCTATTCCGAGCATCCAAAACAGTCACGCTAAACCCCTTTGAAAATGGGCTCTATGGTCAACACATTTAGCAGACTTCTCCTTTGAATACTTTGCAGAAGGTTATATTTTCTACTGACACCCTTACATTATATGAACAATCTATAAGCTTCTTAAAGTAAGTTAACTCTTGAAATAACCACAATGCCATGGTGCTTCCTTGTAATATTGCAACTGTTACAGAGTTCTTTTTTTTTCCAGATCTTCCCATTTCTAAAATTACAGGAGTTTTTTCCTTGGTTTTCCATTGTCATAGAAATTATGGTTTTGCTTGTTTTGTAGCTATAGTTTTTGAAATGGGACCAGTTGTATATAAAACCACATACATATACTGTATAACTGGAACACGTTTGGAATTATACTACTTCTTATACATCTAGGCTTACACTATAAACTAGTAATTCTACATAGCAGCTTTCCTTATTCTTATTTTTCAAATATGCTTTATTACATCCTATGTACATGATCCTCAAGAATGGGGAAGTGGGGTACCTACAACCCTGGAGGGCACCAGGTTGCTAACATGTAGATATAACTAGTATAATTGCTGCACTTATTATTTTTATACATAAATAAACCTAACTGTTGCACTTATTATTGTAATCTGCGAAAGGGAGCTTGCGCTGTTGATGAAAATCTACATGGTAATTATTTGTTTGCTCATTGATGCAATTTATGTGGCCACCTAACTTGAAAAAGTGGTGCTTCACGATTTCCATAAATAAGAATTAGCACCTGTTGTTTCACTTTAAGATGAATCATTCTGACTACAATATTATAGAGCAGTTCTGCATGACAATCCCACTACTGGACAACATTTCAGAACTGTGATCCCATTGACATTTTATTGAACTGCAAAGAAACAATAATTTAACACACATTTGCAAAACATTTATGGTGATCATGCAGCTCTCCCAGAAGTTTCTTTAAACTGTCTTCCTCACCAATTCATCTGATATTCATATTTCATCTCAAAGTCTAGCTGGATGGCAGAACAACAACGTATATGGAGGTCTCTTTGATTTAGTGGTTCACAGATCTTTTAAAAAAAGTTACTTTCACCTCTGAGTCTACCACTCATGAAGAACCAGCCTACAAATCACTTGTCAAGAACTTTGATCTACCTAGTTTCAGGTGGTTTCCCCTCTGTCTATTATTTCTGCCAAGAGACCCGTGAAAATTAAATACAGACCTCATCAATGCTTGAGTGACCTGGTGCTCCATCATAACAGCAGTGTAATGGCAATAAATCATTTCAACTTTAATCTATTGTTATTGATGAATGTACAATTATTTGTCATCTAATATGCTGAAAATGATGACCAAAGAAATATATCAACTTTTTTTTCCAGCTTCCAAGTACGGCATTGATGGATTGTATCCCTAAGCTGTTATTACACTTATAATGTGCTCTTCTGTTATGACAGCACAGCTAGTTTTTTAATCATTCCATAGTAATCAACTTAAGACAACATAGCAAGATTCATAACTCATGTTCTTTTCATTTTTGGCAGTGATGGGAAATGAAAGTGTATACTTTTGAAATAATTCTTACCTGACTAAAGCGAAGATTGCTTTAAAATTCTAAATAAATGGTTGCTTATTGAGCTGGAACTGAAAAGTGACATATTAAAATGTCTGTTTCTAAAGAAAATAATAATAATATGGCCTTGATTGAAATTAAGATTTTGTTAAAAAAAGAAAAAGAAACTTTCTTCCTTTCCTTTTCAAACAATTCAGTCTGAATTAAAGCATATGTGCCAGTTGGTTTAGCTGGGCAAAACTGTATGCATTTTGTGATTGCAGCATACAAATGCCACAACATTTTGAAGTGCAAAATTCTGTCTCTTGATTATATCAGAATTTGATGGCTTGACAAGGGATTTAGACCAACTTTTAGAATGCATATGGCATGTGATTTACACCTTGGTGGAGAACCAAAGGAACCAGAATACACCAAAGACTCCTTTTGAAAAATGGATATGGAGGTCTAAATTCTCGAATTATCTTCCTTCTGTGGCCTTAGTTTGATTGCCAAGGCTGTTCCTGAAGGTCTCCCACCATTTTGAAATACCATGGCATGTGGTAATGCAGAATTGTGTCTAAGGGTAAATGAAAAGCATGAGGTGCCTCATGAATGTTGTTAGAAGTGGAAGGCCATCTTCATCACTGCAGCACTTAGGTAGGGCCAGAGTTCATGATAGCTCTTTCTTTTAACCCACCTCCCAACCCCAATTGAGTGCGACATATATGATGGTGGTGCAGCAGGGAGAAATGAAATGAGAAACATAAAAACTCTGTCCCCTTCATCACTATCTTCAGCGGTACATTACTGAAATTATATTTGGTTTCAGTCCTGTAACAGCAGTCCAATGATAACATATTGCAATCTCCAATAGTTCTGATGGCCCAGTTCTTTGTTTTTGAATATGGCTCTTATTGAATTCAATGTAAAAGACTATTAAGTCTACTTAGACTACTGGATGAAAATAGTTAAATAAAGTTTAGATAGTGATATGGATAGAGTAAGTCGGTATAATCAAGTTGCTAGCTAAATCATCTCAAATTTGGGGTTTGGGTGAGTAGATGAAATGTTCTGTTTCTTTCTCTCAATCAAATTTACAGTACTTGTTTCTCCCCATTCCTCATTGGGGAAAATATCCAAGGAAAAGCAAAGCTTTATTGAGCAAAAATAAGTTTTGCTCTTGGCTTACACAGCTCTGCTGTGGATTCTACTGTGTATCTTAATCCTGCTAAATGTTAGCACTATGAATATTCTGCTTTTAAAAATACTAATCCAACCAAGGCAATTAAAAGTAAAAGTATTAATAAAATTGAAATGCATTAATAAAGCAATCATGTGCCTTCCCAAGAAGAGCTGAAGTCACTTGATCCTGAAAAAGGGGTGGGGTGGGGAAAACAAGTGAGACACAATGTTATACTTCTATCTCGGTCTTCCAATTTATGTCAGCTTGTAATGAAGAGGGGGAATACAACTAGGGAGCCTTCAAGGTGTTTTGGAACCTACCAAAGAAAGGTTCCCTGCTTGCATCCCCCAATAAGGAGGACATCCCCAAATTGCCATAAAGAATACAGTGGGTCTTAAGGAACTCACAACAGGCTGTGACAACTTTTATTAGCAAGTCTATATCTAGATGCATATTTCTCTGGGACCACACAACTTACTTGGTTTCTTTAAGGAGGCACCAAAAGATTCAGCAAGCCACCAGACTAGAAATTCTAGACCTAGAAAACCTAGAACTATGCCGCCTTCGGTCTGATCTAAGTATAGTATATAAAATCATACATTGCAATGACTTACCTGTCAATGAATACTTCAACTTCAACCATAACAACACAAGAGCACACAATAGATACAAACTCAAGGTTAATCGCACCAAACTTGACTGCAGAAAATACGACGTCAGCAACAGAGTGGTCAATGTTTGGAATACTCTACCTGACTCTATGCTTTCTTCCCCAAACCCCAAATACTTTAACCTTAGACTGTCTACTATTGACCTCACCATTTTTCTAAGAGGTCTGTAGGGGGTGTGCATAAGCGCACCAATGTGCCCACTGTCCCTGTCCTGTTGTTTCTTTTATTTCTTTTATTTTTCTTATATCTATCCATGTATTCATAACTATGTTTTTACTTTATCTATTATCTTGTAAGCAATTGACAAAAATAAATAAATAAATAAATATTCGACCTTGTCCACTTCTGACCCAAATGCCTGTTTGTTCACTTGTTATAATCAAAACCTTCCAAGCTCACCTCAACATTATCCTTTATCATGATCTCATTATTAATATTACTTTCCTCGTCATTTCTCTAAATATTTATGGGATATGCCTCCTCCCTTAGCACTTCTATAAGGCCTACATTCTTCCCAACTTTCCTGTGTAAAACAGAGAAATGCCACCAAGAAGTGTTAGTAGAAAGTGTGCAGCCATGACAAAAGGCTTGTTGATTTTGCAGCAAAGATTTGTTAGATAAGTATCCACTGATGATAGAATGAATACGATGCTTCTTAGCTCAGACTACAAACAAAACGAGTTCTAATTGAAAGATTAAAATACCAATAATAACCAATACTAATAAGTTTGTACAGAGTCAAAGAGACTCAAACCTCTGCGTGATATTATTCCAGAGGGCAGAGGCAGTGATATGATTCAACTCGTGTAACAAGTGCGCATTTTGCATGTGCGTGCACCAAACACGCGCTTTGCACAAACACACAGCATTTAGAAAAGACCATTTTTACCTATAATACTTACCTTCTGCTGCAGCCCCGATGAGTAAAACAGCTGATGCACAGCAAACCACTCTGCCGCGTTAATAAACTGTGCTCAAAAACAAGGAAACAAAGCACAGGATAAGGGCAGGGCGGATGGGCAGGGCCAAATGATCACCAGAATTATCAGTTCGCCCAAACCTGTCCAAACCAATAGAATCCCACCCCTGGACAGAGGCCATAAAAGAGAAGGCACATCATCCATGTCTCATCAGATGCAGGGTCTCCAAAGCCATTGGATGGTATCATTAAATAGGAGACATTCATTGCCATCATAAGCTCTTTCCAACCATGGACCATCTTTAGTGACAAGTAAAAATCAAATAAAATAGGAAACATCTATCTAGTGACAGGCATAATGATGCCAGCAATGGTGACCATAAGAAACCATGACTTCATATACATGATGATATCACCATGAAAATACCATCATTGTGTACTTCTATCATGATGCTTAATGCAAATACTGTACATTCTCTGTGGCATTTGTGGCATTTACATCATGAGTTGAATTAAAACTTCACAGGGATTTGAACTATGGTCAATGATTTAGTGCTTTCCAATTTGACAAAACTCAACTTCAGCTTCCCAGTTCTAAGTGCTATAAAATTCCTTATCTATAAATGTCATATTTTTTCTTATTGTATTGTACTTCATATCGGTTAATCCTATATTTCAAAATTCTATTTTTATGCACCTATACTCCTAAAAATATTTACCTCATTTTCTTCTGAACAAGCATATTTAAGTTTTTGTTCTGCATTATAACCAAAGAAAGTCAATTTGGTTTCATTGACCTAATTTACAAACTTCCAATTGGTTTCAGAAGAATTAGATGTCACCTAAAATATTTAATTACAACATGGGATTTGCCAATATGTGGAAAAATAATTTATTTTTTAAATGAAGCCAGCATGTAGAATAAAGCTATAAGACAAACCTGATGTTTACATGATGTCAGCATTGAGTATCACTTTATCTGTGAGAACCACCAAAATCTTGATTCTTACTACAGCTGTATAAAGGAGACCAAAATTATTTATTAACAAGAAAAATGTTAAACATTCAGTTTAGCATATGACAGCTTTGCCTTCATCTTTGCGATAGCAAAACAGTAGCAGAACTTTGTATATTAATCAGGCATTTACCTTATTTGTTTTTCTAGACAATTTGTTTTGAAAAGTTATGAATATTGCTAAGAACATGCTTAGAGTTCCCTAGACTATAACCATCATTATCAGTTATCCTTAAGGGCAATCTTTTCTTCTTCTTCTTTGTAAAATCATGATCCATTTGATATCCCCAAAACAGCAGCATTAATTTTAATTTGTCACATTGTAGGGTGTAAATTGAGTAAATGTTAATAGCATTCTTCTTGAGTAATCAGTTCTACATGATTAACCTAAAAATTGCCAAAATGTTGTTTACCATTCATTTGTTTGGGGAGGGGGGAAATGGCATGAGGAGTCAGAGAGAGCTCGATTAATTTACTTTCTGATCTGTATTAAAACTTGCCACAATGATTCATAATCATTTCACTCCATATTTATTCTGACAAACCACTTTGGGTGCTGTTCTGACTAAAAAAAATTGCTTCACTGACAACAACACTGATCTTATTTGTTTTCAAATGTTGCATGAATGTAAAGTTTAATCTTATATTATATTAGAGTAGGTTTATTTCTTTAAAAAAGGTAGATTTTTTTCAGGATGACTCCTGTTATTTTTATATCTTTATTTTAATCTCAAAATATCTAGTGTGTGGTCTTTAGTACCATCTAGTGGAGAAAGGGGGACAAAACAGGAATGAATAAGATTAAATTCATGGAAAAGAAAGTGAAAAATAAAAGGGCAAAGATCGTTGGCCATCTCAAGCAGAAAGATTAAGGAGCATCTTTCTTTTTATCTATCTATCTTTCTATCTGCCTACCTACTTATCAATCATATTTTTAGGGTTAAGGCAATATATCAGTTTGTCATGATGTTCATGAAGAAGTCAAAATAACAAGAGTTGGATGGGACCTTGGAGGTGTTCTAGTCCAACCCCTGCTCAAGCAGGAAACCCTATACCATTTCAGACAAGTCCACCCTTCTTAAAAACCTCTGGAGCAGCCACAACTTTTGAAGGCAAGCTATTTCATTGGTTGATTGTTCTTTGGAGTGTTCATTTGGGATTGTTTTGACATCATTTGAGATGTAAATAATTCAAGAGAAAAGAAATCAAAGGAGAGAAGGATATACCATTGTACCTTCCTCTCTCTCTTTTTCCTTATCATTTAAAAATATGTAGCTGTTATGGCCAATGTTCCTCCTCCTTCTCCTCCTGACAACTAGTATCAACCACAGCATTGGTTGATTGCTTCCTTGAAATGATATTAGCAATCCACAAATATGCAGACTTTTAGTTATGATGGAGAAGGGTGGGGAGAAATTGAGAGCAAGAAAGATTACATTGAGTGGGCGCCCATATTTTACAAATACCACAAATTTTTCCAACAAATTATTATGTGGAAGCTTACTGCATTTCAATATGTTAGTATACTACTTTCAATCCATAGTTTAATAGATCTTGTTTGTCTTTTAATGCCTTCTGTGTATTTTTCACTACTGGAAGCATATTGCAATTTAGTTTCCCCTCATTTTTTCCTCCGACACTAGTATTGCTGGCAGAGCCTATATTTCCCTTTCATGGGTGAATCCAGCCGTATCAGTGAATAAGTACTTAACTCTGGAACCATGAACTCATGAGGAAACGACATTTTCCAGTTAATAGAAAGAGAAGAAAGATGTTGCATGAATCCATGGCTCTGTCATTACATTGCTTTCACAAGTAGACAACTCTCAATAACAAGTCATTGTGGAAGTAGAAATGACATTTATTATGAGAGGATTTTGTACAACAGGGTACTAGTCATGTCTATTTACTCAGAAATAAGTCCAATGCCATTTATTCTGAATTCAGGATTCAGAGATTTGCAACCCTGATGGTCTAAAGAATTTAATACATGAAAATAAAATAACCATCAAAATATATTTTCAGGCTGAACAGGTGAAAATCTGCATGTCTGGGTTTTTTTTTCTGATGTTCATATTTTATTAAGCACAAATTTGTTCTGCCTCTTTCTTAATTTCAATTATTATTAAGGCCCTTTTAGAAAAGTTTTTAAAAAGTATTCTCTTATATATTTGTTTAAGTCAATTTTCTTTAATATTTGCTTTTCAACTGACACTTTCTTTTCCATTCACATTGTTAACACATATTCCTTGATCAGAGAATGGCATTGCCAAATTCAGGGAAGTGTGAAAATAAAAACCAACATATAATTGTGCAGCAGTTCCTAGATTATTTCAAAAAGTGTGAACTGGGGTGGTTTGTATCAAAATATAAACCAAACAAATTTCTCCCCCATCTCTACTTCATGCAAAGCCTTGATCTGCCTAACATTCCTTCTGGACCAAATTGTGCAAATTTCTAGATTAATGATACTTTTGATTACATGTCTCTAATCAACAGAACAATATAATTATCTTTCACAGCTTGTACAGTATGAAATTTAAAATACATTTACAGCCCATTCCTCAAAGTACTTCCTCCAACATAACTCCCTTCCACTTAATGAACCTGGCACAGACTGAGAGGTGGGCTGTTACAAATTAAGTGGATACTAAATTGTCTCAATAGAGGAGTTATCCGACATAAATAACAAATTATACAAACAGTTGCAACAGAGTGATAGCTTTTCACATGAATATGTATTTTGCATCCTTTTGGTAAACTAATATGGGTGCTCAGCTCAATGTTTATGGAATAGGTCTGTAAGATTAGTTTTGAAAACAAGTTTTGAAATTAATAATAATAAAAATATCATGTAAACTATCCATGAAAATTAAAATGGGAAAAATGTACGTTTTAGAACAACTGAAATATTAATAACAAAAATCAGAGTATCTATGTATTGGTCTGAATATGAGATCCCTAATTATGTCATTTCATATTAGCAACCTGAACTTGGCTTGATATACAGTCTTGTATAAGTACCAAATTATGCACATGGTATACACACATTCATAAGCACACACACACAAACACACATTTCTGTAATTCAGCAAAAGCCAGAACAATCCAACTTTGGCTGAGTTCTTATGGGCTTTCACAATATTTATTTCAATCGGTCTCATGTAAAAATGCTTATTTTATTCATATTTCCAACCCAGCAGCCAATCCTCATTCTTATAGACATTTGTGAATATTTTCCTTCAGGTTTTGCACTTCCTCAAATTTTATCACCTTCATTTGGCCTCAGAAATACCTTCCAAAATTTATATTTTAGAATAAAGAACATGTATAACGTGACTTTTGAAAGACATCAAATTTAGAAATATATCTTGTCTGAAAAAAAGCTAATTTTAAGCGGTGTTAATGTTCATTTCATTTTATCTCACATATTTTACATACTGTGATTCCACCCTCATATCCTTACAAGAGTTGGCTTACTCATGTTTTTTAATAAAATAAATAAGAAGAATGTTTAATTATATGCTAGAATGTGTTAAGGAATGCATTTTTAAAAACTGGGAATTTTTAATGGTTAAAAATAGTTTAATTAGAACTAAGATGGAGTAGAATTTTATGGAACTGCATCTAAGAATGAACATATATATGAGCCTATCATTAACGTAATGTGTCTCTAACTTTATTGGTAGATTATCTGGAAAGAAAGAGGGTTGAGAAAAGAGTTAAAACCCTTATCAAACATAACTCTTTCTTGACTCAATGGCTTGACACAATGCAACATAATAGACCCAAGTGACTGAATCAACAAAGAAATCAATGGGATCCTAGTTGTCATTAGAAGCAAGATAATCTCAAGATTGGATGACTTTTATACTTTTTTCCATGGGCTCTCTTGAAAATGGTGTAGAAACAGCATCTGATGCAGAAAGCAGCTGCAAGATCGTTAAGCAGATTTATTAGTTTTGCTTTTAATTGTTATTACTGATAATTAATTACATTGCTTTAAAGATTCAATAGAAAATATGAGTTTTTTTAAAAAGAGGAAAAGATTGTGAAGGTAGTTAGCTAAATAACTTGAGATAATGATGGTTTTTAAAGACTTAACTCAAGACATTGGCCTTAAAAGATTTAACAATCAGAAAGAATTACTTCTCTAGCATGATCCAATCTATTCAGTAAAATCGACTGGGAAGGCCATATCCCCATCTAAGGGTTGGTCATACACTGTAAGGACTTTCTTGGTGATAATGACAATTCTGGAATCTCCTTTAGGAAATATAGTTAGATTTTATGCTGTCCTGAAAGTTACTAGTTTAAACTCATTCTGCAAATCTTTTAACTGCTTTTTAAAATGTTTTCCAGCAAACACTGGTTTTATTGATTTAGCATATTATTTTTGCACAGTTTTAATGTTTTACATCTGGGCACTGCAGTGTATTACCTGAAGTGTCAAGTCAAGTCAAACTTTATTTCAGTCAAAGGCCAACATAGAATTAAACAATGAACAAACTGTTAAAAAGTAAAACAGGAGTTTATTTGACCTGAGTTCTTGAAGGGTGGTAGTGATTGCTATTATTATTATGTAACAGAAGCAAGTTAATATTATTAATAATCCAACAGAGCAGCTCAAGTCAAATTTGTAGTACAACTAGAGGTTACATTTAGAAATCAGAAGGAACTAATATCCTTGATTTTTTGCCATGCTACCCTTACTATAAACCATACATTTTTAAAACTCTAACTACACTCTTACTTTTAATACTAGTTTAATAACATAATGAACAATTATGTTAATACTGAACACTGAACTCTGTTTTTCCTAATACTAAATTCTTGAACCTACATCAAATATGCCAGAGGTTTCAGAGAATGGGATATCTACAGATAGTTGTAGTCCAGTTTTGCCTCTATTACATACTTGAGCATTTCTCCTAATACTGCACTCTCAAGAATTTGGACCTCAAAGGAAGCACACTTCACATGAGTTATCTAACAGTAAATTGTCTTAATGTTTGCCGTCAATATTTCCCACTATGCTCAATTATTTCTAATCCAATGGCTTCTCTACACTCCCCAAACCAGTCATTTCTTATACTATTAATAAAGTTAAAAATCTTAATTAATTAAGTTTAAAAAAGATTGTAAAATCTTTCAGGACCAACTCCTTGCCAAAACTATGATCACTAGCCACAGTCATCCCCATCTTCAAAAAGGGAGACACCACCCTAGTTGAAAATTACATACCAATCTCCTTATGCTGCATCACCTGTAAAGTCATGGAATCAATTATTAACCAATCCATTATCCTCCACCTAGAATCTAACAACTTACTCTCCAATAATCAATTTGGTTTCAGAAAAAAATTGTCCTGCAATTTGCAACTTCTACACTGCAAAAACATATGGACTAAACAACTTGATCAGGGCAACACAATAGACGCAATATACATATACTTCTGTAAAGCCTTTGATTCAGTGGTACACGATAAACTACTATTAAAACTAAAATCTAATGGTATCTCTGGACACCTACATAACTGGATAGAAGCATTCCTGTCAAACAGACAAACAAATGGTCAAAATTGGGAGCATCCTATCAAATACTGTACCTGTCAAAAGTGGTGTCCCCCAAGGCAGTGTTTTAGGACCAATTCTCTTCATACTCTACATAAATGACCTCTGTGATCATATCAAGAGCAACTGCATTCTCTTCGCTGATGATGTAAAGCTATTCAACACCACAGACAATACTGCTACTCTCCAAAAAGACCTTGACTATGTATCAGAATGGTCAATCAAATGGCAACTTCAAATCTCAACGAATAAATGTTCTGTCTTACATATTGGCAGAAAAAAATCAGAAAATAAAATACAATCTAAATAGTCAAGACCTTGTTGAGGATCCAAACTCTGTCAAGGACCTTGGAGTACTCATCTCTAATGATCTAAGTGCTAGAGCCCATTGTAACTACATAGCCAAAAAGGAATTAAGAGTTGTTAATCTAATCCTGTGTAGCTTTTTCTCCGGTAATATCACTCTACTAACTAGAGCATATAAAACATTTGCTAGACGTATACTTGAATACAGCTATCAGTCTGGAACCTGCATTACATATCTGATATTAATACAATTGAGAAAGTCCAGAAATATTTTATGAGAAGAGTCCTCCACTCCTCTATTCATATCAGAATACCTTATGCCACCAGACTTGAAACTCTAGACCTAGAAAACTACACTCTAGACCTAGAACTATGCTGCCTCCAGTCCAATCTAAATATAGTAAGTATATAAAATCATACATTGCAATGTCCTACCTGCAAATGAATACTTCAGCTTTAATCATAACAATACAAGAGCACACAATAGATACAAACTCAAGGTTAACTGCACCAAACTTGATTGGAGGAAATATGATTTCAGCAACCAAGTGGTCAATGTCTGGAATACTCTACCTGACTCTGTGGTTTCTTCCCCAAACCCCAAAAACTTTAACCTTAAGCTATCTACTATTGACCTCACCCCCTTTCTAAGAGGCCTGTAGGGGATTGGTGCATTAGTGCACCAATCGTGCCTACCATCCCTGTCCTTTTTTTATATATATATAAGTAACTATCTCATGTATTCAAAATTATATTTATTCTTATACCTGTGTCTTGTAAGTGATTGACAAATCAAATAAATACTAAATTTTAAAAAAACCTAAGTTTTCTTTGAATCGGATGGGTGGATGGATGTTAACTGATCTATGGCCTTAATCCTAGATGATAGATAGATAGAGATAGATAGATAGATAGATAGATAGATAGATAGATAGATAGATAGATAGATAGGATGGAGAAAGGGGGGAGAGATCTTCCTTTTTATATGTTTTTTTTTTATTTTCAGTGGATATTTAATTATCTGTTGAATAATAATCTTTTATATAACCACATAGAGAAATAAAAGGATATGCCAACATATCAGAAGCCAAAGTAAACCACAACCTACCTTTGAGGTGTTTGTGTTTGTTTTTTTCCTTACAATTCTTCCTTTACGGTTTATTGGCTGATTTAACATTGTGTCCTTTCCAGTGAGATGGAAGATCCAAGTGCCAGCAGCTGATTTCCCCATTGCTAACCATGGCTGTCTCCTGTGTCCTTCCTGGAGGGATCTTTAATTCTTTGCACCTGATTAAATGGTAACTAAGAGTCATGCTTTGGGGTGATTCACTGGTTTGGATGACTGACTAACAATCTCTACAGGGCAGTGTACAATTTACTTGTGTGCCCTAATTAGCACTGCTAATTGGGGCACAAAATCTATGTAAAATTGGACCCTCTTTTTTTTTTTTAATTAGCCATCATTTTGAATGGCAAGCAACTAAGATAAAAAGTTTTATTTGTCTCTTCTGTGAAGTATGTCAAACATATGCATAAAAACTTTGATTGTATCTATGTGCAATACATACACACTGGTATGCAACGAGGACTAAAACTTTCAGTCATGTTTCACAAACTAATTACCTATATTTATTTTATTTATTTATTTTGTCAAACAATTATTAGATAACAGGTATAAGTATAAACATTATAAATACATGAAATGGATACGAATAAGAAAAATGAAACAATAGGACAGGGACGCTAGGCATGTTGGTGCGCTCAAGCACTCCCCCTACAGACCTCTTAGGAAAGGGTTGAGGTCAATAGTAGATAGCTTAAGGTTAAAGTTTTGGGGATTTGGGGAAGAAACCACAGAGTCAGGTAAAGTATTCCAGACATTGACTATTCTATTGCTGAAGTTGTATTTCCTGCAATCAAGTTTGGAGCAGTTTATCTTGAGTTTCTATCTATTGTGTGCTCTTGTATTGTTATGATTAAAGCTGAAGTATTCATTGACAGGTAGGACATTGCAATATATAATTTTATGTACCATACTTAGATCAAACCGAAGGCGGCATAGTTCTAGGTTGTCTAGGTCTAAAATTTCAAATTTGGTGGCATTAGGTATTCTGCTACGAGTAGAGGAGTGGAGGACTCTTCTCATAAAATATTTCTCGACTTTCTCAATTGTATTAATATCAGATATGTAATGCGGGTTCCAGACTGATGAGCTGCATTCAAGTATTGGTCTAGCAAATGTTTTATATGCTCTAGTTAGTAGAGTGATATTACCGGAGAAAAAGCTACACAGGATTAGATTAACAACTCTTAATTCCTTTTTGGCTATGTAGTTACAGTGGGCTCTAGCACTTAGATCATTTGAGATGAGTACTCCAAGGTCCTTGACAAAGTTTGGATCCCCAACAAGGTCTTGACTATTTAGCTTGTATTTTATTTTCTGATTTTTTTTGCCAATATGTAAGACAGAACATTTATTTGTTGAGATTTGAAGTTGCCACTTGTTTGACCATTTCTGACACATAGTCAAGGTCTTTTTGAAGGGTAGTATTATTGTCTGTGGTGTTGAATAGCTTTATATCATCAGCGAAAAGAACGCAGTTGCTCTTAATATGATCACATAGGTCATTTTTGTAGTGTATGAAGATAGTTGGTCCTAGAACGCTGCCTTGGAAGACACCACAGTTGACAGGTACAGGATTTGATAGGACGCTCCCAATTTTGACCATTGTTGCCTGTTTGAAGGAATGCTTCTATCCAGTTATGCAGGTATCTACAGATACCATAAGATTTTAGTTTTAGTAGTAGTTTATCGTGTACCACTGAATCAAAGGCTTTACAGAAGTCTATGTAAATTGCATCAATTGCTTTGCCCTGATCAAGTTGTGTAGTCCATATGTTTTTGCAGTGTAAGAGTTGCAGATTACAGGATAGTTTTTTCCTGAAATCAAATTGTTTATTAGAGAGTAGGTTGTTTGTCTCTAAGTGGAGGATAATGGATTGGTTAATAATTGATTCCATGACTTTACAGGTGACGCAGCATATAGAGATTGGTCTGTAATTTTCAACTAGGCTGGTGTCTCCCTTTTTGAAGATGGGGATGACCGTGACTTGTGATCATAGTTTTGGCAAGGAGTTGGTCCTGAAAGATTTTTCTTTATATTATGTTATGTTATGTTATGTTATGTTATATTATGTTATGTTATGTTATGTTATGTTATGTTATGTTATGTTATGTTATGTTATGTTATGTTATGTTATGTTATGTTATGTTATATATTATACTATACTATACTATACTATACTATACTATACTATACTATACTATACTATACTATACTATATTATATTATATTATATTAGAAACATAACTACTGTATGTCCAATAAGATATACTAGCATTACATTTGCATTTTATAAAGGACTATTATAAAATAAACACAAAAAATAACATGCTCAAATCAATATTTCATATATTCATGACTCTATATCGGGGTCTTCCAACTTGACAGCTTTAGGACTTGTCTATATAATGAATCCTAATGCATATCTTTGAGTAGAGACATCTAGGTCATTCTATTATCATTCCCTTACTTGTTGAGGAACTGATATAGGATTATACTTATCTTCTTTTAATGACCCCATAATCCTTTGCAGGGTAGGTCTGGGCAACTGAATGGAGCTGAATGTTTACTGGCCAAATGCCCTTCCTGTCACCAATGCAGAGTTTTTTTCAGCAGATATATTCTCATCGTGCCCAGAGAGAGAAATATCTGCCTCTACCTAGGATTGAACTCACAGCCTCCTTATTGTGAGGCAAGAGCTCCACCTTTAGGCCACCACACTGGCCCTAAATGATTGTACTTTATTGATTGACTGATAAAACTGATATTTTGTTGATAAAAATCTACAGAAAATACATTTTAGGTATAAGCAAATCACTAGCTAATGATAACCTATGCAAATAGTTCAAAAAGGATATGCATGGGAGAGTGGAAGGATGCCAAAAAAGTAAGATAGAAGGAGATGACTTCAGTTTATGAATCACAGAAAACAAACAAATTTTAGCTCTACTATTTTCAGCAAAAAGTCTTTTAAAAAGTTCAATTTTCCACAAAGTATTTGTTATTTTATCTTTCACTATAAGTATTTCAATATACCTCAATCTTATACACATATAATAATCTTACAGTCTGACAAAATAATATCCTCTTCTATGAATGTATTTATAATTTAAAAATTCATTCTTCAGGAGTTCTCCACCAATCTTCTCTTCTCTTCTATACTTTTTATTCCCTTTATGTTTCTTTATTTCAAATTTTAATCCATAAAAGATGAGAAAGAAAAATAGAAGAAAGTCTTTCTTCCCCATGTCCATAATAGTTTAGTACCTTTCAGCACTCTGTACTTCTGTGCTCATGTGTTCTTCTCCTATTCATGTTTCCTTCTGTTTCTACTGTACTTCTTTGTTTAATTCAGGCAGCCAATTGGCTTCCTTGACAAATTGAAATATCCTTCTTTCCAAAGAGATGTATATTACCTGTTTATTTAACCCAAAAATAGGTAATGAGGTCTGTTCCTCCTAGTGATATTAGGATACTATCCACCTACCTGGGTGATACTGAGCTGACCACAGTCCAAAATGATGTCAGGTCCAGGCAACAAGCTGGTCGGTCATTTTTTTTTTCTGTAGCAACCTATAGATCTACAGCTGTCTCCATCAAAATGCAGATGTGACCCAGATGCCGCTTTTGATTGTGCAACATGATGTTCGGACCCTGCTCCTGCAGGAAAAATGCTAGGAAGAAAATGATGATGATTTAATCAAAAAAATACTTTAAATGAGGCAATATTCCAAATTTGACTGTGATTTGAGTCCATTTTTTAATTTTCTTATTCCAAATCCCAATAAGCTTTTTGCATTTACTACTTTTTAAATCTTTGTAAATGGTTCCTTCCTCTTTACTTTAATCTGTTCCAGATCGAAGGTACACTCACTCAAGTGGCTTTAGGTGCTCTGCTGCTATGAAGATCTCTTTATGTTTTAAACACATTTAAATGTGTTTAGAAAGGGGAACTAAGGGTAGCAGACAGTGCTCTTTAAAAAGTCTTCACACAATGTTGTGAGCATTCTGGGGCTCCCAGATTGCTCAAGGTTCCTAAAGACCCTATTAACTTCTTTGTAAGGATCTCCCTCCCACCAAGCTCATGTGGGGTGATTTTATGATTCTCCTTATTCAGAGAAGCTCTGTTAGATTATGCATATAGCCTGGCTATTGGTGTTTGTCTCTGCTTTATCCCTATAGGACACCACAAGGCTCAAAAATTACCTTCAGAAACCATTTCCGAGGTGTAACTTCCAAACTGAATGTAGCAGCTCAAGGATTTATATGGCACCTCCAAGTTTGCCCAAGTAACCCTTCTACTGTGAGAGTTACACCGATTGCAGGTGAACAGCTGGGTGGAATTCAAGGTGCTGATTACCTTTAAAGCCCTTTTTAATTTAGAATCTGAGAAACCAACTATGCCCAACCATGCCTGTCCATGCAATTAGATGTTCAGATTAGAGGGGACATCGTTGCTGTCATCTTGATTTCCTTAAATAGTTTGCAAGCTGCATTGGTCTATAATATGTCTCCTCCACATAACATTTCCTTCCATTCAATCATGTCCGATTCTTGGAGACTGCCTGGACATGTCCTTGCAATTTTTTTTGCAAGATTTTTAGAGATGCTTTACTTTTGCCTCCTCCCTTGGGCTGAGAGGCAATGACAGGCTCAAAGTCAATCAACTGCCTTTGTACCAAGGGCAGGGTTAGAACTCATGGTCTTCTGGTTTCTAGCCTGATACCATAACCAGTACACCAAACTGCTGCAGTGGGTTTTTTTCCCCAGATCGTTTTCCATGCCACACTTCCTCCTATTTCCCTGACACCATCCCACATCTCCCAAGCATGATTCCAATTGCTTCCTCTTCTGGCCCTCTTATAGAGACACAAATAAATAGAGAAATAAACACAACCTGCTCTCAGGCCAAAGGCCTCTTTTAAAGCTCCCAAATCTGCAAATATCCCAATTTCCCTCTTCTCTGAATGCCATGGGTAGGGGAATCATTCTCAGCATATGCATTCATTAAAACTAAAAAAAATATTACTGCAATTTGGATTTGAGAGATCTTAAAAAGAAAACAAGTTATGATGCCCTGCTTATATGTAGTTGATTAGGGACATGGCCTATGGAGTTACAAGAGGGAAACAATGGCATCTAAAAAATTTATCTGATTGGTAATTAACCCATCATAAACCCAACTAATTCCAGCAAGAGCAATATAAAAGAACAAAATCTCATATTCATGACTCTTTGAATACATACTGCATGTAGAATTTCTGTATGTTTATGTATATCTATATATATATATTAAGAATGCATGTGTCTGTGTGTATCTGTGTCTATGTCCTTCAAGTCAATCTTGACCCCTGATGATTGTCTGGACTACAGTTTTCTTCACTTACCATTTCCTTCTTCCTATGTCTGAAGTGACTGACCTAAAATCACCCAGCTGGGTTTATGCCCAAAGCAGGACTAGAAGTGATTTCCTATCCTGGTATTTGTTAGCCCTTTGAGGCAGTCTAGACAAGAAACACAATTCTGAGTACTAATTCTATATCTGTTGCAAAGTTACATTGATAGAATTTTGCAAGACTGAACATATCTCTCTTCTCCCCTCCTCTCCTTTTACTCTTCAGGGAACTAGGGAAGGTTTCTTCTGAAATGCTTCCCATGTTCCCCTCTTTCCCAGTAGACTGGGCTATCTTTTACAGGTTGGTAAATAAATGTCATTTCATTAAGAATGTTTACAAAGATAAAAGACAAATATTAAAATATATAAAGAAGAAAATATGTATTGCTCACATGTGAATGAAATAATAATAATTAAAGGAACAAGAACAAAAAAAAATAAGTTTGACTGTCTTTTCAACAGTTATAGACAAATTCATTATCCTTCTTCTCTCTTTTATATTACAAAAATCTCTTCAGCCCTTTATTTCATCCTTTTTCAAAACTCAAATTTTACTTTTTAGTTTTCAAAAATTGGGAAATCATTTTCACTCTTTTCCATTTTCAGCAAAAAGTCTATAAAGGATATCCAGTCTTTTATAAAAGACTGTCTCTTATAAAAGTTGGCTGTTCATCCCTCTGCCTCCTAAAGCCATTCCCACATACCATTACAGTACCTTAGCTTCTACATGAAACTGGTTCCCAATATTCTTCAGATACGATGTTGAACATTTCCCAATTTTGTCACCATATTTTCCTGAAAGGAAGATGGCGATTTATTCTCCAAATAATGCCCTTTGAAGTAGAAAGCCTTGTCTTATGTGCAGTCCACAGAAGCAGACACTATTGAAAAAGAAAAGGTAGGAGATAGATAGAAATAACACAAACAAATGGTTGGAAGAGTGGGATCCCCATCTTGTTTGTGTCAGAGGCACCATTTAATGCACTTTCAATTTGAAAGAATCAGATAGTGACATCACCATTGCCAGGAATGCCAGTGGAGTCTCATTTCATGTCCCCTTCAAGGAGCTGGAGTGAATGACAGGAGCTCACCCCACCACACAGCAGCACTCGGGTCTCGAACATGGACTTGCTAACCTCCAACCCAGCATTGTAACCCTGAGCCACCATTCTCACCATTGGAAGAGTGGAATGAGAGGGAAAAAAGCATTCACCATTGTTTCTTGCCTAAGAGCGGAATTTCTATAAAAAAAAAAAATGGTGGAGTCCACAGACAGATGTTCTGGAATGCACACTATGGCTGATTAACTGTTGTTGTTTTTTTTTTAAAAAAAAAAAACAACAACAACATGTTCAGTGTGTATTAAATTGACTTGAAAGCAATAGAGATCTGGTTTCTTTTCTTCTGGCAGGATGCCTCCACATTTCATGTGTCCCAGAGCACTCCTGAGAATAAGAGAACAAGGTAATTGGAGACGGGTGGTCTGTAGCATTTCAGTTTCTAAAAACAAGTGAGAAAGTCATGTGTGAGGAAGCCATTTGTGGAAGTTTGCAGCTGGGAATGAGCTGAGGTGCAGTGGAAGAACCTGCATGACAAGTTGGCTAGAGGAACCAGAAAAAGTTGAAAACCTATTCAGAATGCACAACTTTTGTCAACAGTCATGAAGGCCCTGCTAGGCAGGATCTCACTGGTTTCAGAGTATAATTATACTGTATATAAAGGCCTGCCTGACATTCATGATGACCAGAGCTATGTGTCCAAGCTCTAATAGTTACACTCAGGATTTATGAAGTAAACATCATCCATCTTCTCCAACATTCATTAAGAAAGCATAGCCTGTTATTGCTTCCTTCCTAAACTTGTAGGAAATGGCTTCCAAATCCCTTGTCACCCTGGTATTTTGGCTCTCCACTGGACCTAATTCAACGTCTCCATTCCCTTTCAAACTGTGGTGCTTAGAATTAGACACAATATTCCAAATGCAATGTAACCACTACAAAATAACCCCAAATCTGGGTACATCAATATCCAGATATTGATGATCCAAATATTTAAGGGTTGGTTACACACATTCCTTACTCATATAGAAAAACAAAAAACAAAGCAAGCTTTCAAGTATACTTAAGTAACTGTTTTACAGATCACACTATTTCATATATCAACATACAGCCTAGATAGTTCGTTGGTTTGTTTTTTTAAAAAAATCAAATGTATATGGTTACGTGTATACTTGTAAAGATAACTTTGGAGGTTGCAGGTACAATGAAGCTTCTAAGAACTATTCCTTATATCAATTAGATATAATCAGATGCATTTTACTTTACATATTTCTTAAAATATATTATTCTGCCTTTCCATTAGCCAAGGTCAGCGTATTCAGAATAGCCACAATATAACCAACAATACAAGAGAAAATCAGTAGAATGTTAGCCTCTTTAGTGAAGAGACTGGCCAGACGAAATGCCTGGTGGGGAATGTATTGTGTCTTTGCAACAGTAGAAGTTCATCTGAGAGGCAATGAGACAGTCCTAAGGTCTGCCTGAAATGATCAGAAGATTCAGTCATGTCCCAAATGAAAGCACTTTTATCCGTCCACTTCAGAAACAAAAAGCAAAATTATCCACAAGATGTTCAGAACCAAAATTCAATCCTCTCCATGCATTTCAAGAAATTAGACAGTTTGAAGAAACATGGAAAGGAACAAGTTAATCACAAGGAAAATGCTTTTTTTGTTTTTACTTTTTCTTTTTCAGAGATTAAAAATATTAGAATGTGGTAAAGTACAGTTGGGAAGATGAAGGTGTGGCTATTTTGTTCTCTATTCACAGGCAATAGTTGAAAAGAAGTTCTCCAGCCACAGTTTTAGGAGAAGGAAGTTGAATGATAGCATTTATGTCATGTTCTCTGTTCTTAACTCTTAGTAAAATAGATTATTTGGCTAACTGGGAATTTCAAGACTCTTGGCTAGATTGGGATGTTGAAAACACTGTAGAAGATGGCAGCCCCAAAGTAATTTCACAACATCTTGAAGAAAATTGCAGGAATCACAGGAGTTGTGCATGGCCTCTTTACATTTATCATTCCAAACTTCCCAACCTTTTCCTTAAAATTTACTTTTTCTAAGCCAGTCTCTGAATCTATACACTGATCTTGCATTTATCTATTACATTTCATTTATTATTATTCTATGTTTATCTGTCTCATTAAGATTCAAATAAATCCTTCCTTTACAAAAATCAAATTTAATGCCTCTAAAATTTCTCTTGTACAAAGTCTCTGCATTTAACAAATCTTATCCCCACCAAAGGATCAAAATCAAAACTCATCTGATTCTGGTGGGAAAGCAATGAATAAATCAAGACTTTTCCATTTAAAAACAATAAACATTTAAAGTATCTAAGCAGACTTATATATTTACATATTCAGATATACTTCTTTTACTAAAATTTAACAAGCTTATGGAAGACTATAAATCTTAAGGTTATAACCATTGTCAGACTTTCTCCAACAGTGTGATAGACAGAGTTATAAGAGATAGACAGACATATATGTCTCTTAATAAGAGACATAAATCTTCGACTTTCCAGATTATATTTCAGATTCAGTCATGGGTCAAACAGGGCTGAAATGGTGCAACTTCCCAGTCAAAGTACATACATCATCATAACTTTATTTACAGTCTTCCTTCCTTCCTTCCTTCCTTCCTTCCTTCCTTCCTTCCTTCCTTCCTTCCTTCCTTCCTTCCTTCCTTCCTTCCTTCCTTCTTTCCTTTTAATTATCTTCCCCATTCTCTTTCTTATTCTTCCAGGGTCCTATGTGTTTACTAATCAGGATGGCTTTCTATTATTTATAGTTTATAAAGTTTATTTGTCATTACACTCGCAAGCGGGTGCAACGAAATGAGGTGCTCTTCCACAAGTAAAAACTGGACAAACACCACTAAAAGAAAAAAATTAAATTAAATTAAAACTAAACACAGCCGACCATACAATGATCTCTATGCAATTTAAAAATGTAAAACCCCATTACTCTCATTCACTTCCACATAAATCTTATGACCCTGCATTCAAACTCAAAACTGCACTTGGATAAAAACTGTTCTTAAATCTGGTCGTCCTTGTTCTTAATACCCTAAATCTCCTTCTCGATGGTAATAGTTCAAAGAGCTGATGTCCCGGATGAGAGGAGTCATTCAATATTTTAAGTATCTTCCTCCTACATCTATTCCTATACAGTTCTTCCAAAGAGGGAAGTGAGCAGCCAATGATGTTTTGGGCCATCTTAATCACCCTCTGAATTGCCTTTTTCTCTGCCACTGTGCAGCTCAAGAACCATACACAGAGACAGTAGAATAATATACTCTCAATTGAACTCCGATAGAAAGTAGTCAATAGACTCTCAGCCAGTTGTTGTTTCCTAAGAATCCTTAGTAAATACAACCGTTGTTGTGCCTTCTTAATTAAAGCAGCGGTGTTTGCACTCCAGGTCAGGTTATTTGTAATGATGGTCCCGAGAAACTTACATTCAACCACCTGTTCCACACGAATTCCCTCTATATACAGTGGCTGAATGTCTGCTCTTTTTTTCCTATAGTCCACTATAACCTCCTTGGTCTTCTTGATATTAAATAGAAGATTATTATTTTTGCACCAACGGGATAGCTGTAATACCTCATCCCGATATGCAGACTCATCATCCCCAGAAATAAGTCCTACAAGCGTAGTATTGTCTGCAAATTTCATTATCCTATTGTTGGGATGTTTATTTGTGCAATCAGATGAATAGATGGAGAACAAAAGTGGACTAAGGACACAACCTTGTGGAGTGCCAATGCTAAGTGTCTTGACAGTAGAAATATAGTCATTCAATTTAACTCTTTGTGGACGATTTGTTAAAAAGTCCAATATCCATAAGCAAATAGAATCTGGAAAATCTAGATCTTTAAGCTTAGCTATTAATCTGTGCGGCATGATGGTATTAAAAGCAGAACTAAAATCTGCGAACAACATTCTTACATAATTCCCCGGTGTTTCCAAATGGGATAAGGCCATGTGAAGCACAGTGATAATTGCATCCTCGGTTGATCTATTTTTTTTGTAAGCAAACTGAAGCCCATCAAAAAAATCGGGAAGGCAGGAGATAATATAATTTCGAACTAGCTGCTCAAAGCACTTCATTAAGATAGAAGTTAGTGCCACTGGCCTATAGTCACTCTGACCATTTGTGGGCAACTTTTTAGGCAGTGGAACGATGGTGGAAGCCTTGAGACAAACAGGAACCACACATTGTGTCAAGGATTGATTAAAAATTCCGGTCCATACCCCAGCTAACTGTTCAGCACAATCTTTTACCACCCGTCCAGGAATTAAGTTGGGCCCAGCTGACTTTCTGGAATTAACCGCCTTCATTGTCTGCCTCACATCCTGCTCATTCACAATGAAGGGGAGGCTCTGCTGAGTAAATGATGGCAAAGGGACAATTTCGGTTTGATGGATTTCAAATCGAGCAAAAAAGTTGTTCAACTCCTCAACCACCGCCGCACTACCATCCGCAGAGACCTTTTTTGCATTATAGTTCGTTAGTTGTTGAACTCCCTGCCAAACCTGCCTCATGTCATTACTGAGAAAGCAATCTTCAATTCTCCTCTTGTATTCGGCCTTAGCCTGCTTAATGCCTCTCCTCAAGTTCGTTCTTGCAGCACTATAATCCAGATCATTCCCAGACTTAAAAGCCTTGTTTCTTGCATACAACAAGCGTCTAACCTTCCCGGTCATCCAAGGTTTTTGATTAGGATAAACCCGGATTCGTTTATCCACCGCGACCGTATCAATACAGTGTGCCATATACCCTAACACTCTTTCTTATTCTTCCAGGGTCCTATGTGTTTACTAATCAGGATGGCTTTCTATTATTTCCAGTGTTAGAAAAGAATATGCCTTTGAATGCCAGTTGCCATGGAGCACAAATGGGAGGCACAATTGCCTCTTTCACTCTTCAGCTTCTAGGAAAAACAATATTTATCTGTTTAGTTAGAATTTAAAGTTTTCAAAAGCCCTACAGTGACTACAATTGTGCAGTAAGAACTCAGTATTGACCAAGGAATTCCAACCACCTTGTCATTCATGGTGATAATATATTAGGTGTAGCTTTGTTTCCTGCGATTATGCCCAGGAGTGGCTTGTGGTCTGTGATTAGTGTGAAGGTTCTCCTGTAGATATATTTGTGGAAACATTTTATTCCAGTGACAGCGGCCAATCCCTCTTTGTCTAGTTGACTGTAGTTCCACTCCAGCTTTGACAGAGTCTTTGAATAGAAGGCTATGGGTGCTTCTTTCCCATTGGGTAGTATGTGGCTGAGTACAGCGCTGATGCCGAAAGGTGATGCATTGCAGGTTACTGTTATTATAAGTGTCTTGCTTTATTGTATTACTACCCGGCCAGATGTGATCAAATTTTTTATCTCCTGGAATGCTGTTTCTTCTCGTTGCCCCCAGGACCAGGTTGCTTTCTTGTCAAGCAATCTATGTAATGGTTCTGCAATGGTTGCTTTCTGTGGTAGGAATATATTATAAAAGTTAATGTCCTAAGAAAGCTTGTAGATCGGTTTTATTTGTGGGTCTGGGGGCTTCCTTGATTGCTCTGACTTTATTTTCAGTGGGGCGATATCCCGCAGCATTGTAATGAAATTGCCAATGCTCTTGCCTTCTTTTTGTTCACGTCAACAAATTTCATGTCTCTTGATTAGGCAGGAAATGGTTGGTGTGTAGTGAGCCCTCGATAATTTTTCCAGTTCCGGCCAGGCCATCGTTTTCACGTTAGTGGGTGCCACTAACGTTTTGCCCATCTTAAATACCGCTGGACCGCAATGGGTTAGGAATATGGCTTTCTTCCTGTTTTCAGATACATTATGGAGGCCACTTCCTTCGAGGAACATGAGGAATCAGTCAATGTACAATTCCCAGTCTTCAGTTGCCAGGTCAAATGGTGTGGGTGGCATGTTGTTTCTAGCCATGTCACCTTGATGCATTGCCGGTGTTCGTCGGTCACCATGTGCTCGCTGGTTCCCTTTGTCTCAGTATCCCACCTTTGTCACCACTGTTAAGTCATGGGAATGAAACTCAGGACACCAACATGATATCAATCTGTTTTACTTCCATATAGGACTGAGCGCTTAAGAAACTATGGCAGCCCTTGTTATAGTTGGGCTGCTCGTGGCTATGGCCAGTGATGGCTCTTCAAAATTCCCGCTGCCACGGATTGACCAATTGCAGGTAAGTATGCTAATACATAACACCTACAGTGTTGTGAATGAATAAATGTGTTAATAAAGTTATCAAGAGCTTGAAGTCAAGTGCAGGGTTCTGGCCCTGCACTTCTGATTGGCCATTAATGGCGACATCAGATTGGTTCGTTTAGGTGAATCTGATTGGCCATTAACGAGCCTCTCCCATTGGTTAATGGAGCTAGCGCTCCCAAGTTTTCATTGGTTGAATAGTTAATAAGTTGCCTATATAAGGAGGCCCGTTCAGCCATTGAGCTGAGCTGTCACACCATGTTAATAAAGAGTTTTGAAGTTCACTATTTCACCGGCTCATCTCCATTCTTTGCGCCCACGCTCAGTACTTAACACTGGCAATGAGGGTGGGATGTGGAGATGTCAGAGCTGACTGAACAACAAAGATCGATAACTGAGCACGTGACCAAACGCACAACGGTGGAACCATGTCCGGCGGCATCATACCACCCGCTCCATTCGACCCAGCGCAAGAAGACTGGGACTCTTATATGGATCATTTCCAAATGTTCTTGGAAACCAACAATTTGAAGGATGCCACTACTGGAAAGAAATGGGCGGTATTCCTAATACATTGCGGGCTGACCGTATTCAAGATGGCCAAGGCACTAGCGAAACCAGCAGAAGTAAAGTCTATGGACTGGGATGTCCTTGAACCTCTACTGAGAGCCCACTACGTGCCAATCATTCCAACGCTCGTCAGAAGGCATGAATTTTATTAAAGAAGTCAACAGAAGGGCGAAAGTGTTGCAGATTTCATAGCGGATCTCCGGAATCTGGGAGGCCTATGTGGGTTTGCTGATCTCGAAGAAGCCTTAAGAGACAGAATAGTTCTGGGATTGGATGGACCACACATCCAAAGCAAGTTGATGGCGAAAGGCAACATTGGCCTTGCCGATGCTATCGCTGAGGCTACTGTAGCAGAAGCAACCAGGAAGTCGGCTGTCCGAATGCGCCACAACCGTGCCCCGGTTCACCAACCAACCTGCGAAATTTCACCTCAGTCAGAAGGGCAGCTAAAACGGCCCACCATGAGGACCTCTCTTCGTTGTCAGACAGCGACGAAGAAGAGGTCCATCAACTAAGGTCTGAACAGGACCAACACCAGAAATCTCAATATCAATGCGCTGGTTGTGGGGCAAGCCACCCCCGATCAGAATGCAAATTTCTCGACACGTTCTGCCATGTGTGCGGGAAACGAGGCCATATCGGACGGGTCTGTAGAAGTCAAATAGGACCCAGCCAGCCCTCGAGGGGGGCTAACTATTGCCAACTGACAGGAAGCCATCCTGTAAGGCGAGAACCAGTGAATCACCAATGGACCACTCCTACAGAAACCACTCCTACAGAAACAAAACCATAAACCACCTCACGAAGTGAGAAGAGGCTCACCAAACTATCACAATCGGTCACGCCTGCTCTTTGGATGCCAAGAAGATCCAAGTGAAAGTGGCTATCGAAAACCAGCCCTGCCTGAAGGAAGTCGACTCAGGATCGTCTCGCTCGATGGTTTCATGGAAGACCCTCAAGCAACTCATCCCTACCGTCCGGCGACAAGATCTCTGATTCCAAAGACTCATACTCAAAGACTATCAAGGGAATCAGATTCCAGTCGTAGGATCCAGTCGAGTCCAGGTATCGTTCAAGAACCGTACAGCATTCCTACCCCTGACTGTGATCGACAAGGACCGGCCTAGTCTGCTAGGCCTCCAATGGTTTGCTCCGCTCAGAATTGAGGTGGCAGGCATTCATTGAATCAGTAGCAGTAACTGGGAAGAGGACCTCGTCCAAGAATTCAAGGACGTCTTTGCAGAAAAACTAGGCGAGTACAAGGGGACCCCGATATCATTTAACCTCAATCCCAAGATAGCTCCCATCCGCCTTAAGCCTCGTCGAGTGCCATTTGCCCTTAAACCAAAGATTGACAAGCAGCTTGATAAATTGATAGCCCAGGGTGTGTTGTAACCAACCAATCACTCTCCCTGGGAGACCCCAATTGTTACACCCATTAAGCCGGATGGATCGATAAGAATTTGTGGGGACTACCGAGCCACCCTGAACCACGCCCTTCAACAAAATGCATATCCGGTACCGGTGGTGCAGCACCTCCTCCATTCCATGGGGGGCGGAAAAGTCTTAGCTAAACTAGACTTAGCCCAGGCATACCAACAACTGCTGGTAGACAAAAAAACGGCAGAGGCACAGACAATTGTTATGCACCGAGGTGCCTTTAAATGTACCTGACTCCAATTCGGATTGAGCGTAGCCCCGGGAATCTTTCAAAGTTTGATGGAAAGACTATTACAAGGAATAAAAGGCATTGTTCCATACTTTGATGATGTGTTAATCGCTGCACCTACCCCAAAAATTTTACGAGAACACCTGAGGTTGGTTCTTCAGAGATTCAAAGACGCAGGGCTTAAGGTTAAGAAAAACAAGTGTAAACTATGCACTGATCGTGTCGAATTTTTAGGATATTTGATTGACAGTAATGGCATTCACCCTACCGATAGCAAATTGAGGGCAATCAAGAATGCCCCAAAACCCCGAAATAAGGCCGACCTCCAGGCGTTTCTAGGCCTTATCAATTTTTATAATGTTTTCTTACCACACAAAGCAACCGTAGCCGAACCCCTACATCGCTTATTGGACAAGAAAGCAATCTGGGTATGGGGACATAGAGAAGAGCAGGCATTTCAAAATGTAAAAAAATTATTGACTTCTGACGCTGTACTAATGCAGTACAATGAGACTTTGCCATTAACGATCACGTGTGATGCATCGCCTTTCGGAGTAGGCGCCATTTTGAGCCACGTTTTGCCAAATGGTAGCGAAGCCCCTGTTGCCTATTTCTCAAAAACGCTTTCAAAAGCAGAACGCAATTACAGTCAGATTGATAAAGAAGCCCTTGCCATTGTGTCTACTGTCAAGAGATTTCATGAGTATGTGTACGGCCGAGCCTTTACAATAGTGACTGACCACAAACCTTTGCTGGGAATAATAGCGGGAGATAAGCCAACCCCCTATATATTATCTCCCAGAATGACTCGCTGGTCAGAATTCTTGGATGCCTATAATTATCGGCTGCAACACCACCCGGGGAAGGCCATTCCCCACGCCGATTCATTGAGCCGAGCACCGCTTCCAGAGACCATTGGTGACACCGCGCCTACAGTGACAACGTTGCAGATCGAGACACTTCAAACACCGCCATTAACAGCCCGAGATATCGCGATGGAAATGAAACGCGACCCCACCTTAGCACGAGTTCTCAGTTGGGTCGAGCGTGGATGGCCATTGGACCAGATACCTGATGACTACGCCCCATTCAAGAGTTGACAAACGGAATTTTTTTCACAGAAGGGATGCATTATTTGGGGAGATAGAGTTGTTGTCCCAGAGCGGCTACAACGAGCGGTACTAAGAACCTTGCACGATGGCCACCTCGGCATTGTGCGCATGAAAGCCCTCGCACGTAGCTACGCATGTTGGACGGGCATCGACAAGCAAATCGAGACGTGGGTCAAAGCTTGTCACAAATGCCAGGAAGTAAGCAACGCCCCACCGAAAACGATCCCAACTGTTGTAACTATGTATTATTCATATGATTGCAACTTGTATCAGTGCAGCCATATACTATCCTAGCATTGTAACGATTTAGCTTTCTTGTATAAACATTAGACTCCTGTCTTTTCTTATCTTTGCCAGACACGCATAAGAAAAGGGGAGTTAAGCAGCTGTCAATGCAAAATGATATTCTAACCCTGCTACCCTGCTATCTTAACTAACCTTGAGCTATTATTAATCATATGTATTCCTGCTGACCTAAACTATTATAATTCATATATGTCTTGATTATCTTGAGCTTTGAAGTATTTCACCCCCCTGTGTTTAAGCATAATAAAAGAGCCAGTGCCGATGCATTCGGCGCGTGCTCATCCCGAGAAACCTCGTCTCGTGTCGTTTCTTTCTCCTTGGCTCCCTTTCATGAGGCGCCCATCTAATGCGGGATGGCAGATACCGCATTTTAGTGACCCCGACGTGATTCCCTAAGGGGGATACGCAACGGCGCGCCCATACTTATCAGCTCGGTTGGAGCTGTGCATCGCCAGGCGCCTGAGCGAATTGCACCTCATCGGATCTGAAAGACGGTCTCGACTTTAGTAAGTATGGGTGGAGGCTTTTCTCAACAGCAGAAGGAATTGAGAGAGCTAGTCGCTTCTTCTAAATACTCTGCTAATTTAAAGGGCTTTCCCATAAAAAGGAAATCTATTGCTACGTTATTGGCTTATGTGTGGCAACATTGTTCCAATTATTCAGAGGAAGGGTCCTTAAAAATTTTCCAATTGGCAAAAAATTGGTGAACATCTCCATTGTCCTCCTCGTGCACCTATTGGCTTTTTGGTCACTTGGAGGAAAATTATGGAGGCTTTAAAAGTCCATCAAAAAATAGAAGCAGGGAGTGTGTTTGAATCTCCCCTGCCAAGTTATGATAACTTTTTAATTTTCTCTAACTCAGGCAGAAGCTGTTACATTCCATTCCCATAGGAGTAAAATCCTAGAGGATTAAAAGCTTGTGAAATTTGGCAAATGGATGTAACTCAAAATCCACCTTTTGCCCCATGGAAATATTTACACGTTTCAATAGATACATATTCAGGATTTATTCTGGCTACTCCTCAAAGGGGAGAAGCTGTAAAACATGTCATCAATCATTCAATTCGTACCTTTGCTTCGCTGGGACGTCCAAAAGAAATAAAAACAGATAATGGGTCTGCCTATACAAGTTCTGCTTTTCAGGACTTTTGTAACAGATGGGATGTAATCCACAAGTTTGGGATTCCCTACAATAGCCAAGGGCAAGCTATTGTAGAACGGGCTCATTTGTCCCTGAAAAATGCTCTTGATAGATATTCATTGCGGGAAAAACCCCCGAACCTCCCAGCATTGCAAAACTCTCTTAACATTTGTCTTTTTACTCTAAACTTCCTAAATTTAACGGGAATTCCTCCTACTTCTGCTGCTGTTCGTCATTTTTCCCCCCCCTCTCCCCCTCCTAACAGACCTTTGGTATATTACCGCAGGTTGCCAGATCCAACCTGGCAGGGTCCTGCTGAACTTATTACTTGGGGGAGAGGATACGCTGCGATCTTACTGCCAGACAAAACCACTTGCTGGATCCCTGGTCGGGCGGTAAGACCCTATCATGGGAAATCCTCCAATACATCTGCATCTTAAACTCTTCCTGATATTATTGCCTATATCCTCTTTGCAATTTCTACCTTATTCTTATCCTACTTATACTTTTGTTCAACATGGTCATTGGACCACATTAGAATTTCGCTTTAGTAAATATGATAATGACTGTCCTATTGTTTGTTGGCATAATAATCTTTCCATAAATATTTCTCCTTATATTCACACATATTTCAACGAAACACATGCTTCCTGTCAAAAGATTATTCGTGTTAAAGCTACTCCTTTAACAGAAGGCTCTTATACTTGTTCCATGAGGGTACGTCATGAAAATGCTACCCGCAGCTTTCATTCTGTCACTTCTGTTTTGTTTACAGAACACTCTACCACTCGCTTTTTTGTTTCTCCTTTACTCTTCCTATGGAAAGGAACCTTAAAATCTTTTCCTCTTTTTAATCTAAACATAGGGGGATCTAAATGTCCTTATATTGTATCAAGGGTTTCCCTACCCCACTTAACGTCCTTTATGAATGATCAAGTTAATCTTCATTGTCATTATTGTAAATATTATCCTTTTTCTACTAATTGTATTCCTTCCTCATATCGTAAATGTTCCACAACTAACTTGTCCCTAGCTCTTTCTCCTACCTGTCATGCTTTTATATACCCAAACTCTGATCCTGTCAACAAACAACGCTTCAAAAGAACTGCCCATGACGATCCGCAGAAGCCTCATAGAAGATACAATATTACGTGGATTATAACTGACTTTCAAGGCATTCGTTTAAACTTCACAACCAATTTTTCTCGCATAGAAGACTTTTACCCACCGCTTCAATTCGATTTGGCAGAAATGCTTGTAGGCTTCATCGCTTACAATTCACCTTCTCGTACAACGGAGCCTAATCATAGATTTGTGAATGAACATAGGTTTTATGTATGCCCCGGACAGTCTGTTTCTGACACTCAGTCCCCTGCCCAACGACTTTCTGACTGCGGGGGGTTATCAGATTACTTTTGCAAAAAATGGTCGTGTGTTTCAACTGGACACATTTATTGGGATCCAGGCACTAAGGGTGATCTCATTACTGCCACTCGCACCACATGGAAAATTCCATGTGGTGGTAGAAAATGGCCCAGATGCAACCCAGTAACCATAGAGTTCACAGACAAAGGCAAGGAAAGTACTTTATGGGACACTGGCTTGAAATGGGGTGCTCGCTTAAAAATACCTTGGCCAGGAGAGCATTATGGAAATATTTTTTACATTAAACGTCATATTGAACTCCCTCGCTTTGACCCGATGGGACCACATGAAAAGACTATTAAATCCCCTTTCTTGCAACCCATAACACAAGAAGTTAACCCATTGATTCCATTGATCAAAGCTTCCTATACCTTGTTGAACTCTTCAAACTCATTAATTGCCTCCACATGTTGGCTTTGTGCTTCTGCCTCTCCACCTTTTTACGAAGCCATCGCTTCCCAAGAACCCATCGTTAATTCCACATCAGATGAACTTTGCCGTTGGAGAAACTCCACTATTACTGTCTCTTCCATCACTGGGGTTGGTTGTTGTTTGGGAAATATTCCATCCAATTACTCACAATATTGTCATAATGTTTCCAATAGCTATCATTGTAATTTATATCTTCCTAAACATCGCCTTGGCCGCTACCACACCGTTGGGGGATATGCTGCAGTCTACATCTCTTCAGGAGGAAATTTAACATCACGCCTAAAAGGAATGTATTTTATCCCTGGCAAAAATTCTGTCTGGGCTTGTAACACTGGTATCACAGCATGTGTCTATGGGGATGAACTTGTTAAATCCAAATCATTTTGTATTCAAGTATGGCTTGTACCAAAAATTAATGTGTATAACTCTGATGATTTTATATCCCTACAGGCACCCATGGAATACCCCCTCAGAGCAAAACGAGAAATTATTAGTGCTCTCACTTTAGGTCTACTGCTTGCTCTGGGCGCCACGGGCGCAGCCACGGGCATTGCAGGACTAGCTGTTTCTGACAAAAGAATTACAGCTCTGGGTTCAGCCATTGATGATGATTTATTACGAATTGAAAAATCAATTATAGCTTTGCAAAACTCCTTGACATCCCTCTCGGAAGTAGTTTTGCAAAATCGTAGAGGTATAGATCTGCTATTTTTAAAACAAGGGGGATTGTGTGCTGCGCTTAAAGAAGAATGTTGTTTCTATGCTGATAGCAGTGGGGTCGTGCTGGATTCTATGAATGAATTAGAAAAACGCTTAAAAGATAGAGAAAAAGAAAGGTCATACATGTATAATTGGTATCAAGGTTCGTTTTCTATTTCACCATGGCTCACAACTCTTTTAACTGCATTGGCAGGACCATTAATAATCATTATATTGATATGTATTATAGGACCTTGTTGTTTTAATAGAATATTGCAATTTTTTAAAAATCAATTATCTTCCATGACTGCTGATGCTGATGTGTTATTGCAAGCTCATGTTATGTCTTTAACATCGGATGAAGAAATATCATTGCTGAGTTACCGCTCCTTGGACAACCCTGATGATGACGGGTCGCACGCCTGCCTAGATGACGGGGACGGAGAACATTTCAGAAAAGTAGTTCCTGTTTTGGACAAGGAAGAAGACTCGTCATAAAAAATAAAAACAGAGGAGATGTTGTAACTATGTATTATTCATATGATTGCAACTTGTATCAGTGCAGCCATATACTATCCTAGCATTGTAACGATTTAGCTTTCTTGTATAAACATTAGACTCCTGTCTTTTCTTATCTTTGCCAGACACGCATAAGAAAAGGGGAGTTAAGCAGCTGTCAATGCAAAATGATATTCTAACCCTGCTACCCTGCTATCTTAATTAACCTTGAGCTATTATTAATCATATGTATTCCTGCTGACCTAAACTATTATAATTCATATATGTCTTGATTATCTTGAGCTTTGAAGTATTTCACCCCCCTGTGTTTAAGCATAATAAAAGAGCCAGTGCCGATGCATTCGGCGCGCGCTCATCCCGAGAAACCTTGTCTCGTGTCGTTTCTTTCTCCTTGGCTCCCTTTCATGAGGCGCCCATCTAATGCGGGATGGCAGATACCGCACCCAACCAAATGGGAAACACCGCGGGGACCCTGGTGGCGTATTCATTTGGACTTTGCAGGACCTACCAAAGGCCACACATTCTTGTTAATAGTAGATGCCTACTCAAACTGGCTCGAAATCTATGAAATGAGGAATACAACAACCGAAGCGGTCATCAAGAAACTAGACAGACTATTTACAACACATGGATTACCAAACATTCTGGTATCCGATAACGGACCCCAATTTACCGCGTTGTCCTTTGAGCAGTACCTGGTGGACCGTGGTATCCGCTATGCACTGACTTCACCAGTGCATCCTGCGGCCAATGGAAGAGCCGAGCGCATGGTACAATTCGTCAAGAAAACACTACACAAAATGGACTGTGACAATATCGAAGAGAAAATAAACCGGATACTCCTTTTGCAGCATATCACTCCGCATAGCATCACCAACAAAACTCCCGCCGAATTGCTAATGGGGCGGAGGCTCCGTTCCCACCTCGACCGACTACACCCATCGTACGAACTTGAGAAACCACACGGATCCAGCGGGTGATGCCGTACCTTCCAGGTAGGCGACTTAGTATTTGCTAAGAACTTGTCGGGCGATCCGTTGTGGGTCAAGGCGACTGTGGTCTGAATAACTGGCCCCAGATCGTACCTCATGGAGTGTCGCGATAATAGACTATGGAAGCGCCACATTGATCAGCTACGATCAAGGCTACAGTCAGGAATCTCCGAGTCCCCTGATATCCAAACTGAGGGGGGAGGAGATACGAAGGAAGATGAACTTGGAACAGCAGAAAGTTTTAATGATAGAAATGACGGCGAAATGGAAACATGTGAAGAAGAATTGGAGATGGGAGTGAGTTCGCCTCATGGTGATACCAAAGATGTTGGTGACAACGAGAATTCGAACTCAGAGTTAGAGACATCCCTTTCGCCAGATAACGTCCTACCTCAACAAGATTGCAGCCAAATACCAGGTGCAATACGGAAATCAAATAGACTAACAAAACAACTGGCCTACCTCAAGGACTACGTAACTGCACCCCATAAACAGAACCCGGGGGGAAGGGGTGTTGTGAATGAATAAATGTGTTAATAAAGTTATCAAGAGCTTGAAGTCAAGTGCAGGGTTCTGGCCCTGCACTTCTGATTGGCTGTTAATGGCGACATCAGATTGGTCCATTCAGGTGAATCTGATTGGCCATTAACGAGCCTCTCCCATTGGTTAACGGAGCTAGCGCTCCCAAGTTTTCATTGGTTGAATAGTTAATAAGTTGCCTATATAAGGAGGCCCATTCAGCCATTGAGCTGATCTGTTACACCATGTTAATAAAGAGTTTTGAAGTTCACTATTTCACCGGCTCGTCTCCATTCTTCGCGCCCACGCTCAGTACTTAACATACAGTGACTACAATTGTGCAGTAAGAACTCAGTATTGACCAAGTGGATTTAAATATCTCGCACATAGAGAGAGTAAGGACCATGGGCTTAAGAAGAAAAGTTAAGGTCAGCAGTAGGATTAAAAAAAAACTATCTAAATGCAAAGAAAATGGTAGAGAGTTTGGGCTTAATATCTATGTGTTAGAGCAGAGGTCTCCAAGTTGGCAACTTTAAGACTTGTGGACTTCAACTCCCAGAATTCTCATAGCTGGCTGGAGAATTCTGGGAGTTGAAGTCCAAAGTCTTAAAGTTGCCATGTTTGGGGACCTCTGTGCTAGAGCTTCAAAAACTAGATAGTTGCCAAAACTAATTCATAATAGAACTTTTTTAAAGAGTTGCCTGCAAGAGAACTTGTGACTTTTGACTGATTTGACTCCTGAGCATTTTGATTGACTGCAAACTTCTCATTTGCCAAGGCTTTTGGTTGCCTGAAAAGAACTATACTGAGTGGTCAGGGAGTTGGAGGAGTCCAACACCTTGCTCTGTATTCAAGAATCAAAGCATCTCCAAAAAAAATGACATCTAACAAAAATAGAAAGTTAATTTTAAGAAAGGGCCCAGGAAGGCTTTGGCCCTCAGACTTAGAGAGGATGTTGAAACCAGATCTGCAACTTTCTAATAAAACCAGAATTTTTCAACAACCTTTTCAAATATATTGTACACATTCCTTAACCCGTCTGGCATTGTTCTGTACCAGCTAAAGAGATGGGTACCAAACAATAAGACCTGCATATTCCCATTTACAGTTCTCTCTGTGAATTTTATGTTGGTGTATTTTTTTTCTCTTCCATAGTGCCTCTGTCCACTAAGCATTAAACCAGAATGTCCACTGAATGTTAAACTAGAAATTTAAATCAGAAAACCCCAACTACTGAACAAACTCTTGGAGTTGTATTCTGGCTGTTTTGTTGTATCACCTTCAACAGGCTGACCTGATCATTTGAAATTCTGATATTCTTTGGATAGCCCTACTGTGCCTAGGCCTGAGTCATTTCTATTTCCCCCAAAGACCCACAACAGGGAAGCCATCCCTTGAGTTGAGGATATTAAATTAGGAATTTAAAGAGGCCCATAGTTATAAGACATGACACCATATATTCTCCTTCCTTGACTTAATGACTAGAGCCAACATAAAGTCTGCAATGGAGAACAGAGGAAAACAACAGCTTGCATAAAGATTTTCATTAAACCTTCTAGCCCATCATAATTTCTAATGTCAGCAGCTAATCAAGAACTTACTGGCTTCATCAGTGAGTGGTCAGAAGAGACTTCCCATGGGACTATTTTTTTTTTCTGCGAGGATAAAATGTATTCTTATGCCATCACAAGGGTTTTACTGCATTTGGTGCACTGGATATAAGCAATACTGCATCGCCTTCTACTGTTGAAATGCACATTTCAACCATTGGAGTACATGATTTATCTTTCGCAATAAAAACATTTATATAAATGACAAGAGGTTTGACTGCATTATTAGTCAAAAGGACAGTCAGCCATTAGCAGTCTTCTCATGCGCACAGCCAAGACTTATCCCACTTTGATATTTTGATCTATCATTCGGAAGGGGGGGAAAAGGAGGATAAATGGAATCTTTTCACTATTAAATCTGCATCTGAGGAAGTATGGATGCGCATGCAAACATTCTTAATAATGCTTGTCTGTTTAAAATGTAATCCTGTGTTCACTTACTCAGAAATTAGAAAATTGCAGAAGAGTTCACTCTCAGTGTTATGTGAATTAAACATTTCTGTCAAAATTTGGGTAATTATTTTTTTCAAATAATTATTTTGATGCTGCTTTCATTGATGGATTTATTTGCACTTTTCTTTAATCCACTCATCCTTATGTAAAACTTTTCTAATTAAAGTACATTTATATGTAGCACTTTCTAAAATTAGTTGTTTTTCTCTGCGTAGCTTTTTTTAATGCATATTTTTCTTCAGTTATTGAGCACGAAATAGTTTGAAATAGATGTCAAAGACTTTGTGATTTATAAATCCATTTGGCTATTGTCTGGGAAAATAATATTTGTAGCTCAGGATTGAACTGTGGAGTCCTAGGTGTTCTCTGTGCTTGGTTATTTTCTTGCAGATGTTATGTTACCACACTAGGTAATATTATCCGTACTAGAAGGGAGTAAGATTTGCTCTCTGTTTATATACAAGTAACATACCTGTCAATGTTTCTTTTTTGGGCTTTTTGATTATCTTTTTCGAATGCTCTGTACATGTTAGTAATCTCTATGTGCCTGTTGATGATTGATTTCTCTGAGTGCCAGGCTTTGAGGAACTCACAATGTTTTTGGACTGGGCTTTATCTAGGATGCTCTGGATGCTATGATGGATTCTTTTCTGGTAATATATTAAACAATTAGAACCATATTTTCGCTATACAAATAGGCTCCTTTTTCCATTGGGTCCAGCCATACCCATATCCACACCAAATTATGATGGGCTGAATCTACTAACTTGAATCTCTTAACAAATCAGGAATTGAGAGGAATATAGATCAGCATCTCTCTCCATATCTTATGCCTTTTTCCCCTATAGAAGTTTGATATGAGCTTTTAATACTGTATATTGTCTTATAAATAGGATTTACATCCATTCAACCATACAAGCAAAGGAATAGAATTCATACAAAGCATAAAAGAAGGAACAGACTGATGAGCTATTAACAGCAACCAAAAACACATTACACTCTTTTTGAGGAATGTAAACAGCAATAATTTTAAACAAGGTATGTTTGTTGACTGGTTGGGCAATCTTGATTTCTTTCTGTTCAGTTATGGAGGAAAGATCTGGTAAGACTGACAATGCATATAGATAACAATGGTAAATCAGGGAGGAATAAAAAGAAATAAATTCTAGAGGGTAGGATCTGGAAGGTAGGGTTGTTCTTTTCTAAACCCAAATGGCCAAAAGTAAAACAAGGGTACATGAGGTTTTGTTAAACTAATGCAGCCTGAATGAAAGTAACAATATAGAAAACTCTAACCACCTACTAAATCTGGCTTTCCTAATCACCATACGGATAAATGATAAAAACAGTCATGGGTTTTGACCACTTGGGGCATTTATGGTATAAAAAGGATTATATGGAAATGGTACCTTCAGAAATGAAAGATGAATTCTATTTTTCTCTGAGCTTTCCAGTACAGGGCCAATTTATGGAGACTTTCAAGCACACTGTTGGCCCATTCCAACACAGTTTTGTCACAGGTGGATAACATTATTATGCTTACAAGACATGCGACTGCTTTTCTATCTTTTCTAGGAATAACCCCAAGTGAATTCAATTACATTTATATCTAAGAGTGTGTATCTGTAGATCAGTTCTGATCTTTTATCTCATCCATATAAAGGCCAAAGTGATCCCAGTGGTAATACAAGCACCTGGTGTGTGCGTGTCTCCTAATCTGGTAAAGTGATTCCAATAGGTCCCAGGAATAATATCAGAACTCTCTGTCCAGAAGAGTGCAAGGAACAGGTAATATCCTGTGCGCAGAACCTTCAGACTCCCAGGATCTGAAATTGAGAGAGACTCAAACCATCCATAATGGTAAGAAGGAAAAAAATTACATACACATATCCATACACATACATACTATATATGGTAACTTTATTACATTTATATTGGAAAATGTATTAATATTTTGAGCTTAGATATCATTAATGAATTGCCACAAAACTAAGGGGAATCTCTAATTCCAAAGACTCTAGAAGATGCTTATTTTATGAAATAAGGACTGAAGTCATGCATCTCAAAGCAAACAAGCCAAGAATAACATAGGCTCCATTTAAGACCCTACTCATAGAACGAGAGTCATGCTAGGATGAATGAGAACGATGTCCCTGAAGCATATTATCCAAATATAATCTCTGTTATGCTAAACTACATCATAAGCAAAACATCATTTGCCATATGCTTTTCTCATTCCCAAATGCCAGCAACAATTTGACTTTGCAATGAACTCAAGTGCTGAGACACCAAGATGTGACTTTTATTAGAGCTGGTATAAGCTAAGAGTTGATATCCTTCCATTACGGTTCTGATGCTAATTTTCACAGAAAATGATTTCCTCCTTAACCAGCCTCACAAACCAAATAAGCCATCTTCTCTGACATATGACTTACAATGGCATTAAATTTATTTAAATTGTTTTTTCCTGTGCTGTGATAGTGCTGACCCTTTTATTCTGTCAACAATTTGTTCTTTATATCTTACGGCTTCATCTCCGAAATTGTGAGAAGACGAGTCTGAGTTCTTTATATTTTAATTGTACCATCAAAGCCCATCGAGGATATGATAAAGTAACCAGAAGTTAAATTATCAATAAGAGTCATTTGTTTTGCATTTTTTATTTTTAAAGAATACTTATGAGAATTGTGATAAATTAGCAGTGACAAACTATGTCTTGCAGGCCAATTTTGTGTGGAGACTTTAATTAAACATTGCAGCTGTTTATCTCTATGGTGATTACATTTTCATATGTAAATTACATGTATTAAGATCAAGATACTTATGTAAATGTCACTTGCCTTAATGTTTTGTGTTCTTGTTATTAACATTTAACCATCAGCTTGTAATCTGCTTGTACTGCATTACACTGGCATGCACAACATGACTAAAATAAGGAGATTTAGATCTTAATAACAAACAAGTTTTTAAAGAGAACTATGGCTTACAATGTAATTGAGATACAAAGAGATTTTTAAAAATCCAAAGAGCTGTGTTTTTTTTATTTCAGATTATCATTGGTTAGAACTTTTCCATTTCTTTCATGTCACCCATCTGCCAGTCAACAAATGCTTCAGAGAATAAATCATGTGTACCTTCAGTTTTGAAAAATAAATTAAAAACGGAAGACATTTGTGGATTCCAACATCAAAGCTACATTAAAACCCAGTCAAGATATACCATATCACTCACATAAATCTGTAAGAAGATAGCATGCCATGTAGACAAACAATTATATACTATATATAACTAATGGAAAATCAAGTTATTATAGGGCACAGTTTGAGCAAAATTCATCAGTCTAAGACAATGAGAATAACAGACATATTTATTATTAAATAAATGGGATGTAATAGGGCTTAATCTGACAGACATGTCCCATGTCACTTATTAGGCAGTTTGGAACCTAATAAAACAACATTTGTATTGTTCAGACAGCAAGATTAGAAATTTTCATGATGTCAATTTTTTTTTGGTACTTCACCTTTGTTACCTTATAATGCTGTTACAAAATTTCTCTGTAATCAAAGATTGGAAGTGCTGCAAAATGAAAGGAAAAAAATGCCTTACCCACTTTTCCACACAAAGAAACCACTGCTGGATCAAAGGGTCATCTATTAGTGTTCATGTTATTTCCAGCTCGATGTTACTCCCATTTATGGAGATTTGTGTGTCCATTTTTCAGCATACTTCATTAAGTTCCTTATTATCTTGAGACCCTAAATGGGTATTTTCCTGCATCATATTTTTTCTTTTTATATCTTTCTGTCATAGTCTGATTTTTATTTTTTAATTGCCTTACTTTTTTTAGTGGAAGCAGACTAATGCAAAATCTCTTGGAAGAAAGGGTACAGTTTAAGTAGCACTTGGAAGAGATGCATTATACCTTGTCATCATGTTCTACCACCACAGAATAGTAGTGTCCTGATGCACAATCAAATATTTGCTTCATTTCTTCACCCATCCACATTGATGATATGGTTTCATATCCCTTTGTAGTCTAGCCACTCTTTATAACAGAGCATTTAGCAATAAAAATAGCATTTAGACTTATATACTGCTTCATAATGCTTTTTAGCATTCTTGGTTTACAATGTCACCATGTTGCCCCAACAATCTGGGTCCTCATTTTATTCACTTTGGAAGGATGGAAGGCTGAGTCCACTTTGAGTTGGTCAGATTCAAACTCCAGGATGTGGGCAGAGTTAGCCTGCAATTATGCATTCTAAGCACTGTACCACCAGGGCTTCTAATTGCTAATTTTATTATTAATTAAACTTTTTCCAACTACCTCAAAACTGAGGAAGGCTAAATCTGGAAAAATTGATGGTGTTCTGATCACAGAAATCACTCAAACTTAAGATAAAGCCGTTGATTCCTGAAACCTTTATTCACCTTTCTTCTACTCTCACTAAGACATTTCCAATAAATATAGATGTATTTTTTTTAAAAAAACACCATTATAGATTCAATTGCTATGGCACCATAACAGACTGCTGTACTGACCAATAGGATCAGAGATTTGTAGATGTTCTCAAACCAGGTCAGAACAGATTTATCCTTCCTTAATGGGAAAACTGTATCCCTAATCCACTGAATTTCTCCAAGATTTGAACATCCTGAATCAGAGGACACTCCTATATTTCATTTATCTCAAAAAAGTAAAAAAAAAATAAATATTTTTTTTAAAAATGAATGCACATAACAAATACGAAATCCAATGGCTAAACTTAAATACTAATAATTGTTTGGAGAACATTTCCTTGTAATACAAGCTAAATTGTTTATTTCATTTTCTCTCCCCAGCAAAGGAAGTAGAACATAAGAACTGGGAAGTAAAGATTTTTTTTTTTGGGGGGGGGGGAGAGCATAAAATGTACTTTCTGCACACAGTAGTAATTAATAATGGGAAAGAATCCTGAATGTTTTATAAGGTATTTGCAAATTGTTACATTGCTGTAAAGATGGTGTGATTGTCTTAGAAGCTCTTAAACACAGATATATAATGATGAAGTTCAACCAACAGTTTTTTTAAGCCTTTAATAAGAAAGGTTTTTTTTTTTCAGTGGGTAGTCTTGCCATAAAATATATTTTATTCATTTCCCTTCCATCTACTCAAAATAATGACCTGGAATAATAACTGTTAGATTACTTTAGGTGAGCAGCCACTATAATTACCAAAAGTTAATTAGAATTATTACGATAACAGAGAAAGCCATTCATGTTATTCTGACTTTTAATAGAGGGACCCAACACTCCATTTTATTCATGAGCTCAGCTCAGCCTTTTTAATAGCTCCCCTCCTTTACCAAATTAAATGTTGATGGATTGTCCTCTCAATGTGTGTGCAAGCTCCCTCAGAGCTATATTTATTATTGACCCTAAAAACTAAACTACAATGAAGAACCATAAACAATTGCTTGTCTCAAGTGAGCAGTAAACATCCTTAACTTCATTTCATGCTCATTCTCTTCTTTAGGAATGGCTTTAATACTACATTTTGCCAAGCTGTTCTTGCTTAATCAATGAAAGTCAAAGAGAGAAAGAGAACATTGCTCCTCTTTAAAAAGAAAAAGAAACAAGATGGCAGATTGCTACTGTTGGCCAGATCTTGTGTACCACAATAGTAGTGCTGTCACTATAGCTTTCTTCAGTTCACAAAATTATGTGTTGAGTATCAGAAATTGTGCAAGCTGGGATGGAGAGCATGTAAATGTGTACTGAAATAATTATTTGAGAGGCTAAGTGAGGATATGGCCAAAATAGTCTTCCATTTTCTAACTATATAATCCATTAAACTAGTTTTAAGAGCAAGATGTGATTGCAAACATACTATTGTGGTACAGAAGGATCACTTTGTGCTTGGTGTTTGGTGAAGCCCAAATTCAGTGTTATCATGACAAAAAAAAAAAGTCATCCTGCAAGGTTTTGAGTAGACCAAAAGTTGTAAAAGACTTAGGGCCAAATTTTAGTAGGATCATTGAAAGTGGAAGTGTTAAATGGCTAAAATAATCTATATTTTTAGATATGTTAATCATGATTATATTTGCTTACAATGATCTTCTGAACAATGTGTGTGTGTGTGTGTGTGTGTGTGTTTGCTTAATTATTAGAAAGACTGGAACTTTTAATGCATCTGGGAGGGATTTTCAGTTTGTTGTCATTGTCCAAAAATAACTTTATGCACACTGGTTTAGTAGCATTTTCTGCGTGTCATAAACAGCATATGGATCTAGGTAGAATTTAATTCAGTTTTATTTATTAACTCCCTTTGGCATCAAAGGTCTCAGGTTATGTGTTTGAATTTATTTATTTCCATCCAGTATAAATTGGTTAGGAACTGGTTACATGTTCAGAGCTGACAGCTTGATCAAAAATATGTGCAGAGCATGGGAGAAGGCGGAGCTTCGTCACAGCGATACAGCTGTGATCTCGGGGCTCCGAGATCACAGCTGATATCTTCGCCCCTGGTCGGTCCCAACGGACCTAAACCATCTCGTAGTGGCGGTGACAGTAAAGGGCACGTTCTGAAGATTCCGGGGACATCGCAAGTCCTTGGTCGATCCAGAAGAAGTCCTTTTGCCAACGGCGGAAAGGCAGCCATTAGGCTGTTGAAGCTGAGACAGCTCCGGAAGAACGGGATAGAAAGAAGTGTATTGGCTGGTGAGGATCTTTTTTTTTTTGCTTGGGACTCAAGAACACTCTAATATTAGAAGAAATCTGTAAAATTATTGACAGAATTTGATTTAGCAGCGATTTTTTTAGTAATGTCAAAGTGAGGCTTGGCTTTTTACTTTTACTTTTTTTTTTTTCTTTACTGAACTTTTATTGCGATCTAGTTAACCAGACTGGCTTTTTTCTTTTATATTTTTATATTTACTTGCTATCTCTATGCCTTTCTGATTGTTTATATTTGTTAAAAATAGAGGCCCCCTTTAATATCTTTTTTTAATACACATAAATATACATATATACTTTTTTTTCTCTTTTTAGGCTTTTTTTCTGGGGGGAAGAAGGGGGAGTGGATTGAAGAAACTTTGTAACACTGCCAACTAGAGGCTTGAAAATATTCTGTTTGATGTTGAAAAACTTTTGTTTGAAAAACTTTTCTCAAGGCTACTGGAAATGATAAGATAGAGGGAAGAGTACTGGAGGATTTTTATACAGGTGCTCTTTGGAATTTCTATTATTAAATGAATATTTGAAGTTTGGCTTTGAAACTTGTGGAGAAGTCAAATAAGAGCCTTGGATAAATAAAAGGCAGTGTGTGTCTTTTTTTTTTTTTAACTTCTTATTAATTGTTTCATTCCTCCCCTCCAACCCCACACTATTTTGTAATATTGATATATTTATTTTTTAATATATCTCATTTTTTATTTATTTTTTTTTCAAAGGGGAAGCCTCAGAATATCTTTTTTTTGCTTTTTTTCTCTTTTTTATAGGGATGTCTGCCTTTTGATTTCTATTTTTGACCTATTTTTATGGCTTTTTTTTTCATTTTCTGAGGTTTTTCAATTGGATTAAGGTGGGAAGAATTTGAAGAAATATCCTTTTCCTTTTTTTCTTTTCCTTTTTCTTTGCTTATTATTTTTTGATATTATTGGGCTTTATTTTGCTTCTTTTTTTCTCTTCATCTTTTAATTTTTACTTTTGAATTATATTTGCGTATTTTACAATTGGATTAAGGTCTTGAAGAACCTGAAGAATCTTTTTCTTTTTAATTTTGGGCTTTTTACTTATTACTAGTTTTGTTTTTTGTTTTTTGTGGTGTTTTCCTTTTTTTAAATTGGATTATAATTGGCTACCACACTAATTGGATTAAAAGACCTGGAAGACCCTGAGTTATTGAAATGAGTAAGAATATTTTACCTTCGGGCATCTCAACTCCTGCTCTTGTTTCCCCATCATCTGGAGGACAACTCTCAACAATGGTGAAGCAAGACAAAGTGCAAGTGGATTTAACGATGGTTATGCAAGGAATACAAGATCTTAAAATGAGTATGGAACAAAGAATGGCGAGTATTGACCAAAGAATTGGAAAGATGGATGAGAAAATTGAAAATTTTCAACAAATGATGGTGAAACAAGATGAGAGAATCCAAAAAATAGAAGAGAAAGACAAACAAAGCGATGATACAATTGGGAATATCGATCACAGATTAACAATGGTCGAACAAGAAAAAGGTGGGATGTTGAAGTGGGAGATGGACAGGTCAGAATTTTATCTTAGATTCCAAAATATTGAGGAAGAAAAAGGACAAAACTTGGCGGCAGTAATGATTGAAATTCTGGCTGGAGTCTTGGAAATAACAGAGGAAAAGATGATGGATGGAGTAGATGAGATATATCGAGTCTTCACAAGATATGCGATGAGGAATCAATTACCAAGAGAGGTCCATGTTAGATTCACTAAAAAAACTATTAAAAACCAAATATTACAAGTGGTAAGAGAGAAGGGATTGAAATATAAAGGCAAAGAGATTCTGGTCTTAAAACAAGTACCTAGAAAAGTGAGAGAGATTAGAAGAGAGTATCAACTTTTGACTAAAATGCTATTGAAAAAAGAGGTGAACTATAGATGGCTGATCCCAGAAGGATTAATGTTTACATGGCAAGAACAGAGACACAGAATTGATTCAATTGCAAAAGCAGAAATGTTTTACAAGGAATTTTTCGAAAGAGAAATGGAGATAGAAAAAGAAAATATTTCAACTGAATTTGAAGAGGATCAAATGGAGATGGAAAAAGAAGAAGGCGCAATAGGTGGACAAATGGAGATCAAAGAACAACGTGAAATAAGATCCACGAGAGCTGTTAGACCTGAATATAAAGCATAACCATGGGGCAGAAAAAACTGATTTCTATGAATATAAATGGACTGAACTCAGCTATCAAAAGAAGGAAATTTTTTTGTAAATTAGAGAAGCTAAAATTTGATATAATTTGTTTACAAGAAGTACACATTAAAAAACAACATGAACAATTATTGATACGACCAAAGTTAGGGAAAATATTTACTTCTCTGACCCATTGTAAGAAAAGAGGAGTGGTTTTGTATGTCAAAGAATCCACTCCAGTTAAATTGATTTATACTGATGAAGACAGAAGAGTATTAATAGTTGAAATAGTGGATAATAATATAAAAATTCTCTTGGTTGCAATTTATGCCCCAAATGATAAACAAGAAGAATTTTATAAAAAATTATATATGAAAATAATTGAACTGGACTATGCTAACATACTTATGATGGGGGACTTTAATGGAATTGTAGACAATAAACTGGACTATACAGTAAAAACAACATGACAAAATAGGAAAACTCTCCCTAAATCCTTTTTTAAAATGACAGATGAACTAAATTTAAAAGATATATGGAGAGAAAGAAATACTAAAACTAAACAATGTACTTTTTATTCAAACAGGCATTTATCGTGGTCCAGAATAGATATGATTTGGACATCAACAGAATTATTATCTAATATTCAAGAAATAAATATTGAAACAAGTACATGGGCAGACCATAATCCAATGACAATTAAATGGAAAGGACAAAAAATAAGATCTAGATGGACATTAAACAATACTATTTTAAAGGGAAAAGATTTTATACAATGGATGGAAAAAGAATTGGCCTTCTTCAATGAAAATAAAAAAGAAGATACTTCAATACAGAATGTTTGGGATACAATGAAAGCATATGCAAGAGGATTAATAATTGACTATACAAGGAAAAAGAACATTAGGAAGAGGCAAATGATTAAAGCTCTAGAAGATGACCATAAAAAACTGGAAAAAGAATTACAGAAGATGCCACAGAAAAAAGATATCAAACTTAAAATGGACATAATTAAACATAAAATGGATCAAGCAGAGAAAGAACTGGCACAAAAAATTAGAAGTGCTGAACAGAACTATTTTGAAGATGCAAATAGGCCAGGTAGATGGTTAGCATATAAGTTGAGAAAAGAGAAAGAGTCAAGGAAAATATCACAGTTAATAGATGATCATGGTCAAATTTGTTATGGTAATAAGGAGAAAAAGGCAATCATTCGAGATTTTTATGGACAATTATATAAACAGGAGGATCTTGATGAAGGAAAAATTAAACAGTATTTACAAAATGCTAACCTACCTGAGATACCTGATGAAACTCGGAAAATGTTAGAAAGTGCTATAACAATGATGGAATTAACTGAAGCACTTAACAGACAGAACAATGGAAAAGCACCAGGACCAGATGGTTTCCCGGCAGAATTTTATAAAACATTACAAGAATCGTTGAGCATTCCACTGTTAGAAGTCATGAATGAAGTTATGATAAATAAGAAAATACCTGAAACATGGTCAGAAGCTTATATTACACTTATTCCAAAAGAAGGGGTTGACCCATTACAAATTAAGAACTATAGACCTATTTCTTTATTGAATGCAGACTATAAAATCTTTGCTTCAATCTTGGCAGAAAGGCTTAAAAAATACCTCAATAACTTTATTCATTCTGATCAGAATGGATTTTTACCAAAGAGACAGATTAAAGACAATATGAGGGTAATCCTGGACACATTGGAATATTATGAGGCGCACCTGGAAAAACAAATGGCTTTGATATTCTTAGATGCCCAAAAGGCATTTGATAATGTGAACTGGAGATTTATGTTATTACTATTGGAACAGATGGGCTTTGCTAGAAAATTTATCCAAGTAATAGAAGCCGTATATTATAAACAAACGGCAAAAGTAATGATAGATGGAGAATTCACAGACTCTATTAATATTAAAAAAGGTACAGGACAAGGATGCCCATTATCTCCTTTGTTATTTGTATTGACCCTGGAAGTTTTAAATAGAAATATTAGAGAGGATATAAACATAAAAGGAATGAAAGTCAAAAAGGAGGAATTCAAATTGCAAGCCTTTGCGGATGATTTGGTCTTTATTTTGGAAGACCCTTTAGAGAAAGCTTTAAAACTATTGGAAAAGATAGAGACGTATGGTGAGATGGCTGATTTAAAAATAAATAAAGACAAAACAAAGATTCTGACAAAGAACATGTTATTAAGACAAAGAGAAGAGCTGGCAGATTTATTGAAAATTCAAGTTACGAACAAAGTTAAATATTTGGGGATATATTTGACGTCAAGATGTGCTACATTGAAAGAGAATAATTATATTAAGCTTAAACAGCAAATAGCATCCGACCTGAAAAAATGGGAAAACCTACAATTGTCATTGATAGGTAGAATTTCAACAATCAAGATGAATATTTTACCCAGAATTTTATATTTGTTTCAAACAATACCAATTAGGTTAAGTAAGGATTACTTTGAAGAACGAAATAAAATTGTGTTGAAGTATATATGGCAAGGCAAGAAAGCGAGAATAAAATTAAAACTTTTACAGGATGCTAGAATTAGAGGAGGATTTGGGCTCCCTAATTGGGAGTTGTATTATCAAGCTGCAAACTTAATGTGGGTTAAAGAATGGATAACGTTAAGAAAGACTAGATTGTTGACATTGGAAAGTCATGATTTATTATTGGGTTGGCATGCTTTTTTATGGTATAAGGGAACTAAATCACAGGGTTATTTTAGAAGGCATTATATACGGGAATCGTTATGGTTGAATTGGAAGAAAACTAAGAAACAATGTTGTTTGAAAATTCCAGTTTGGTTATCAACTATTGAAGCTTTTTCGTATCCTATAATTTATAAGAAGGAACAAACAGTAAGATATGGGGAAATATTGGATGAAAAGGGTGAACTTAAAACGATGCAAAATTTAAAAGAACAAGGTATAAAGATGAATTGGTTTTCATATGCGCAAATACATGCAAGGTATCTTAAAGATTCTAAAACAGAAGGATTTTATGATAAATTGACTGACTTAAATAGGATTTTGACAGGTACTGATGAAAAAGTGATTAAAAAACTATATAGTTATTTGTTGGAAATTAAATTAGAGGAAGAACAAGTTAAAGAAACAATGATTGCTTGGGGGAAGAATTTTGGATTTGGGATTGATTTAGAGAAATGGCAAAAATTGTGGTCACAAAATTATAAAATGACAAAGTCAGCATATAAAGAAAATTTGTATAAGATGTTTTACAGGTGGAATTTCCCCCCGACAAGAATAGCAAGAATGTTCAAGAATAAATCTGAAAAGTGCTGGAAATGTCATCAGATACCTGGCTCATATTACCATATGTGGTGGACTTGTGAGGAGGCCAGGAAATATTGGATAAGAATTCGCATATGGCTGGAAAAAATGATAAAGAAACACATCGATTTGAAACCAGAGATTTTTTTATTGGGAATCATACCTGATATGTTTTAAGTTTTAGCATGGGCGAGAAAGAATGGAGACAAGTTTCTGAACGGTGAACTTCAGCTCTTTATTTACATTGTGACTTGCTCTTTTAACATCAGTAGAACCTGCCTTATATAGGCAAACCTTATAACATTTAACCAATAACAAGCTAGGAACGCGAGCTTGTATAACCAATAAGAACTCTCTGTTAAGGGCCAATCGGATTCCCCAGAACGGGCAAATCCGTTCCGGCCGCTTAACAGCCAATCAGAAGTGCAGGGCCAGAACCCTGCACTTACTCCAAGCTCACACTTTATTAATTATATTGCATACACAACACCCCTTCCCCCTGGTTCCTCAGTTCAGGGCACCGTTACATAGTCCCTTAAATAGGATGGTTGTCTTTTTAGTCTCTTTGATTTTCTTTGTATCGGTTGGTTGCAATCCCGCTGAGGTAGATCGTTGTCTGGCAGTGGGGCTGTCTCTGGCTCAGAGTTCACTTCTACGTCGTTGCCCACATTTTCCGCGATTCCCTGAGGTGCAAACGTTTCTCCCTCCAGCTCCGCTTCCTGAGTTTCTATTAATTCATCGTTTCCTTCTTCTTCTGTGCCTCCCCCCCCCTCAGTTTGGTCATAGGGGAGTTGCGAACTGGCCACTGCAAGCCGCGACCGTAATTGGTCGATATGCCGTTTCCAAAGTTTATCGTCAAGGCATTGCACGAGGTAGGATCTAGGGCCGGTTAAACGTACTACTGTCGCTTCCACCCACAATGGGTCACCCAATAGGTTTTTTGCATAAACCAGGTCTCCTACCTGGAAGGTGCAACAGCGGCCGCTGGATCCTAGTGGTTTCTCTGGTCCATACACAGGGTGCAACCGGTCAAGGTGGGAGCAGAGTTTCCATCCCATTAGCAGTTCAGCGGGAGTTTTGTTGGTGATGCTTTGTGGGGTGATGTGTTGCAAGAAGAGGATTTGGTTGACCTTGTCATCAATATTGTCGTAGTCTACCTTTTGCAAGGTTTTCTTCACAAATTGAACCATGCGTTCTGCTCGGCTATTGGTTGCAGGGAGCGCAGGCGAGGTGAGCACATGGCAGATGCTGCGGTCAGCGAGGTACTGCTTGAACGCTAGTGCAGTAAATTGTGGGCCGTTATCGGATACCAGGACGTCTGGTAATCCGTGGGTTGCAAAGAGTCTGTTTAGAATCTTGATGACCGCCTCGGAGGTCGTAGTCATCATGTGATGAATTTCGAGCCAATTGGAGTAGGCATTGACGGTAAGCAGGAAGGTGTGGCCCTTGGTTGGCCCCGCGAAGTCCAGGTGAATTCGGGACCAGGGTCCACATGGTGTCTCCCATTCAGTAGGCATGGCTTTTGGTGGGGCGTTGCTGACTTCTTGGCATTCGGGATAAGCTTCAACCCACTGTTCGATTTGCTTGTCAATGCCCGGCCACCATGCTTAGCTTCATGCAAGGGCTTTCATTCGCACGATGCCGGGGTGGCCATCGTGCAAAGTTCTCAGCAGCGCTTTTCGGAGCCATTCTGGAATAACGACTCTATCGCCCCAGATGACACAGCCTTTCTGGAAGAAGAGTTCTGTCTGTCAAGTTTTGAATGGTGTGAAGTCATCTGATAACTGGTCCAATGGCCATCCGCGTTCTACCCAGCCTAGGACTCGTGCTTGGGTGTGGTCATTTTTGGTTTCTCTCACGATATCTCGGGCAGTCAGTGGCGGCGAGTTGAGCGCTTCGGTTTGCAACGAAGTTGGTGCCGGATCATCGAGAGTCTCTGGAAGCGGTGCTCGGCTCAATGAGTCAGGGTGGGGAATGGCCTTCCCCGGGCGGTATTGCAGCCGATAGTTATTAGCAGCTAAGAATTCTGACCATCGGGTCATCCTAGGGGATAATATGTAGGGAGTTGGCTTATCTCCGGCTATTATCCCCAATAAAGGCTTGTGGTCAGTCACAACAGTAAAAACCCTACCATACACGTATTCATGAAATCTTTTCACAGCTGAGACAATTGCGAGGGCTTCTTTATCAATTCGTCCATTGTTCCGCTCCGTTTTTGACAGAGTCTTTGAAAAATATGCAACAGGGGCTTCGTTCCCATTAGGCAGTACGTGGCTCAAAATGGCGCCCACCCCAAAAGGCGATGCATCACAGGTTATAACTAACAGCAAAGTCTCGTTATACTGCATGAGTACAGAGTCAGAAGTGAGCAGTTTTTTAACATTTCGGAACGCCTGTTCTTCACGGTAACCCCATAACCAAATTGCTTTTTTATCTAACAATTGGTGTAACGGTTCAGCGACAGTTGCTTTGTGCCGTAAAAATACATTATAAAAATTGATGAGGCCTAGGAATGCCTGGAGATGGGCCTTGTTTCTTGGCCTGGGAGCATTTTTGATCACTTTTAATTTACTTTCGGTAGGGTGAATGCCCTGGCTATCAATCAGGTACCCTAAAAACTCAACACTGTCAGTACACAATTTACATTTGTTTTTTTTAACCTTAAGACCGGCCTCCTGGAAATTTTTTAGGACTAATTTTAACCAGTCCTGTAAGATTTTTTTTGTAGGGGCTGCAATTAATACATTGTCAAAATAGGGGACCACGCCCTTAATCCCTTGCAATAACCTTTCCATAAGGCTCTGAAAAATCTGCGGGGCTACACTTACTCCAAATTGCAGCTGGGTACATTAAAAGGCACCTTGGTGCATCACAATAGTTTGGGCCTGTGCCGTTTTTTCATCTACTGGTAATTGCTGATATGCCTGAGCTAAATCCAATTTAGCGAAAACTTTCCTGCCCCCCAGGGAATGGAGGAGGTGCTGCACCACCGGAACTGGATATATGTTCTGCTGCAGGGCGTGGTTCAAAGTGGCCCGGTAGTCCCCACAAATTCAGATTGACCCGTCTGGCTTAATGGGTGTTACAATAGGAGTTTCCCACGGGGAGTGATCGATTGGCTCCAACACCCCCTGAGCTATCAGTTTGTCGAGTTGTTCCTCGATTTTCAATTTTAAGGCAAGCAGAACTCAACGGGGCTTTTGGCGAATGGGAGCTATTTTTGGATCTAAGCTGAATGAGATTGGGGTCCCCTTGTACTCGCCTAAGCTGTCCACGAAGACGTCCCTGAACTCATAGATAAGGTCTTCCTCCCAGTCACAGCCACTGACTCGGTTTATGCCGGCCACTTCAATGCCGCGTGGCGCGAACCATTGGAGGCCCGGTAGGCTAGGCCTATCTCTATCGATGACCGTTAAAGGTAAGTATGCTGTGTGCTTCTTGAAAGAGACTTGGACTTGGCAGGACCCGACGACGGGGATTCGATTCCTCTGGTAGTCCTTGAGGATGAGGCGTTGGAAACGGAGATCTTGGCGTTGAATTGTGGGGATGAGTTGCTTGAGTGTTTTCCATGACACCATCAAGAGGGATGATTCCGAGTCGACCTCCGTGTGGCAAGGCTGGTTCTCGATGGCTACTGTGACTCGGATTTTCTTAGTGTCCAAGGCTGAGGCGTGACCAAAAGTGATAGTATGGTGAGCCTCTTCTCTCTGCAAAGCTCGATTTCTGTAGGAGTGGTTTACTGGCTCCCGCCTTACAGGATGGTTTCCTGTCGATTGGCGATAGTTAGCCCCTTTTGAGGCCTGGCTGGATCCTGGCAAGCTGCAGCAGACCCGTCCGATGTGGCCTCGTTTCCTGCACTCATGGCAGAGTGCGTCGCGGAATCTGCATTCGGATCTGGCATGGTTGGCTCCACAGCCAGCGCAAGGGCGTAAGGGCTTCGGCCGAGGGTCCCGGTCGGACCGCAGTCGATGGACCCCTTCTTCGTCGTTGTCTGACGATGAAGAGATGTCCTCGTGGTGCATTGTCACAAGCTGCCCTTCTGAACTAGGTGAGATTTCACTGGCCGGTGGTGGTACCGGAGTGCGGTTTCGGCACAGTTGTGCAGCCGACTTCTTAGTTGCTTCTGCTGCAGTAGCATCAGCAATGGCGTCGGCAAGGCTGATGTTGCCTTTCGCCATCAGCTTGCTTTGGACGCCTGGTGCATCTAATCCCAGAACTATGTGATCTCTTAGTGCTTCTTCTAGATCGGTGAATCTGCAGAAGTCTCCCAAATTTCGGAGGTCTGCTATGAAGTTGGGTACGCTCTCTCCCTTTCACTGGCTTCTTTGATAAAACTCATGGCGTCTCACGAGCGTAGGCATGGTCGGGGTGTAGTGGTCTCGCAGGATAGGTTCGAGGTCATCCCAATCCATGGCCTTCACTTCTCGGGGTTTGGCTAGTGCCTTAGCCATCTTAAATATGGTTGGACTACAATGCATCAGGAACACCGCCAGTTTCTTCCCGGCTGTGGCGTCCTTTATGTTGTTCGTCTCTAGGAACATTTGGAAACGATCCATGTAAGACTCCCAGTCTTCTTGTGATGGAGTGGGTGGTATGATGCCGCCGGACATGGTTCCGTTGTTGGCGTCGTCTGTCACATGCTCAGTGTTCTTCGAAGTTTCGTTGGATCAGATGTCTCCACATCCCACCCTCATCGCCAGTGTTAAGTTTGAGCATGGGCGAGAAAGAATGGAGACAAGTTTCTGAATGGTGAACTTCAGCTCTTTATTTACATCGTGACTTGCTCTTTTGACATCAGTAGAACCCGCCTTATATAGGCAAACCTTATAACGTTTAACCAATAACAAGCTAGGAACGGTAGCTTGTATAACCAATAAGAACTCTCTGTTAAGGGCCAATCGGATTCCCCGGAACAGGCCAATCCGGCCCGGCCGCTTAACAGCCAATCAGAAGTGCAGGGCCAGAACCCTGCACTTACTCCAAGCTCACACTTTATTAATTATATTGCATACACAACAATATATATAACAAAAATTTAAAGTATCTGATTGTAAATGTATTAACAGCAGCTAGGATTGTATTTGCTAAACATTGGAAGAGTAAGAAAATACCATAAAAGGAAGAAATTATTAAGAAAATATTGGAATGTGCTGAAATCAGTAGATTGACATTTGAAATTAGAGAACAAGAAGATAAACAATTTTATGAAGTTTGGGATCTTTTTTATCAATGGTTAGATAATACAATATGATAATAGAATATTTAGAAATTTAGGAAATAATGAATATATAATTTTTCTTGGTTTTGATAATTTTTAAGAATATTTTATTAAGATAGATTTGGTATGATTTTATGATTTGTCATAAAATAATTTAACTTAATTGTAGTTATCTCGCTTAAGTATGAATTAGTAAAATTACAGTCAAATGATTGTTCGATAATGATATTAGGATATTTTATTGATGAGTGATAATGTGTGTTATTATGTAATATAATTATTCTGATGACTATAAAATGGATGCACAAAAGGGAGTGGTAAACCAACCGATACACTGTAAATTTATGAAGAATGTTATAATTTTTTTATTTTTTATTTTTTATTTTTTTATGTCATGTTTTATGCCTTATATGTTTTTTGTCTGTTGTTAAAATCAATAAAACTTTTACCAATATATATATATATATGTGCAGATCAGCATACCATTTTGATATTGTGGCCAGTCGCCCATAGAATCATTGCATATCATGTTTATTAAATATTTTTACGAAAATAAAAGGTAATCATGAAAATATATGAGGAAATGTTAAGAAAAAGAGAGAAAATAAAAGAAAAACTGTGGGAAGCAGTACACAGAGAAAAAGAAGAAAATAATTAAGAAAAGGCTTTTATATGCTTGCCAGAAGTTATAAATACATTTAGCATCCACTTCCATCTCTAAAATTACATTACATAGTCCCTCAGTCTATATTCAACCTTTTGAATCAACAAATCCAAAAGTCACATTTCATTTTTTCCCTATTTTCAGCAAAAACCCCATAAAAGTTTTTTAGTTGTTTATGAATGAAACAGATCAATTTTATAAATTCAGCCATCTTCACAATCCAATTCTCTATTGTGAGTATTTCAGTGTTTCCCTATCGTCACCCAGGGAATAATAAAGAACTACTTTATAATACCTCTAGTGCTATTTAATCTAAATACCCAGATTCGACATCTGGCTAGGCCAAGATAGATCTGACTTCCTAAGTATCAAGGAAATCCATTGTGCATAGTGAAAAACCTGCTTTTTTCTAGGTAACAGTTCTAAAGTACTACAGTTCCCATCCAGTTGTATAATTTTTGAGAAAGTTCGTCCAAATCCAAATTTTCTCACATTCTTTGTAGCTTTTCATTTGGATGCCATCCTCTTAATTACTTAACATTGGAACCCACTGTTGTTTTGAGAATCATAACTTCTTGTTGAGGTTTCTTAAAGGTCTTCATTCTGGTATTCCACATGGCGCATAAGTTAAAATCTACCAAAACAATCTCTTTGGCATCTATTGCTTCCTTTGAGTCGGTCTCATGCACGCCATCTCTAACATATGTTCACTTAAGTTGACACAGATGGCATGTTAGATAATAACACTGATAACAATATGGTAACAAGCTTGACTCCAAAAGTGTCAGTCTGTGAGTAGAAAGCATATTTACCTTGCTCACCAGAAAAAAAGGCTTTACAACCTAGGCAAGGAATATTGCGTGAAAAAAATATTATTGATTCCCCAAAAAACTTGTTTTCTGTTTGTACATTTTCTCTATCTATTCTGGTTTTCCTTCCAGGAGCCCTCCTCCTGAAGAGACAAACTAGAGCTGCACAATAAAACCAACCTCCTGATGTGTGGCTTTCAATCTTAACAACTCTCAGCAATGGACATTTGGATGTTTCCAAGGTTGGAAAAAGCTGATAAGTTATCCAGATTCTTTAAAACTGATTTGAACGTTTGTGAAAGACTAATCATACCGTAAAAGAGATTTCAAGCTTTTAGTTTCTTGAAGATAGAAAATGTAGACATGGTGTTTTACAAGAAAGGGGTTCCTTAGCAATTATTTCTTCTTCTTTTTTCAAGAATGTGTAGGACCAAACAAGTAATTGTTTGACCAAACAAGTAGTTTTTTGGGGGAAGTTATGTATGGCAAAAATTTCTGAGTCAAGGCCTTCATTTCTTTGAATGCAATATTACTCATCTCATAATATAGCAAAATATAAGCCAGTTAGACACTGAAGAATCAGAAGGTATTTGGGGATGTTAACCAAGAAGCTGCTTGGGGAAAGATATACTCATATTGTTGCATCTGGAGAGGATGAAGTTTAATTCCATTAACTGGCTTTGATCTTAACCACAACTTGTCAACATGTGTGTTGCTCAAACAAAATGTCGTTGAAGAATAGGTAACTGAGAATTCTCCAAACCCCGCTACATCTCATTGCTTTTTGGCTCAAGGGATATGTGAAGAGGACAATCCTAGACTCTATCCAGCAAGTAATGTACAGCATTCTGTAATTTCACAGTGGGAAAGTAACAAAAGACATACATAAGATATAGTTGTTTGTTTGTTTGTTTGTTTTTCACATTTCTAAACTGCCCATCTCCTTCAAAGAGAAAATTATCAAGTTGAGGCTGCCATTTCCCAAAACCTGTAAGTATGAACAAATCTAGATAAGCCAATAATCTTATAAAATAAAATCATTGGTTTGAACGTTATTATTTGTGCCTGGGATTCCCCTATCTTGTTAAGATTCCTCAAACAATGTTCCAAAGAAATTGATCGCTGTTCTAACATCTGAACAGAGCAGGTTCTAGACCAGGGATGTCAAACTCACACTGTCATGGCAGCATCACATGACATATCGCAACTTTTCCCTCCTTCGCTAAACCAGGGATAGGTGTGGCCAGCACTTGATGCATTTGGCCTGCAGGCCACAACTTTGACAACCCTCTTCTAGACCACGCAGTGTATTCTCATAACTACATTTTCCAATTATGCATAGTGAGTAGAATGATTACAACAATTTGAATATAAACTGACCCTACTTAACAGAATGTGCATAAATAAAAAAGCATCTGAAGGAATGCCCCAAGAAAGCTAGGCTAAACTAGATTTGGAGTATTATAAACATATTTGTATTCTAACAAAATAGGGCTATGTGAAATTTCATGCATGGCCATATAACTAGCTTCAGTGTAGCTTGCGCTCCCAAGTGGTACTGAATAGATCAATACTATTGAAAATACAGGATGAAAAGTTCATCTTCACAAAAGAAAAGTTGATAATTGTCTTTAAACTGCTAGCAGATAAATTTGACATCCTATTACAGAAGCTTTTGAATCTAAAATGTCAGTGTAGTGTCTTCTGTTAGGTATTCCAGAGACCTAAGATCTAATTCAGTTGAACTAGACAGAAGTTGATCAGATAGACTAACAATAGCATATTTATATCAGAATCTGATGCACTGAGCAGAATGCAGATCTGGAAACTATTAGAGAGTACCCTCTGAAACTTGTCATATTATCTCTATAGATAATATTATCTCTGTAATTCATGCAGTAAAAGTATATTTACAATTTAGTATTGCTCTGGTGGAACTTGAGCTAGGATTAAAATCAATGAAACACATGCTCCAACTTTTACCTCATAGAATATGTCCAATATAATACTAAGGCAAATAGTATCAAAAATCAGTTAGTGATCCAGAAGAATCAATAGAGTCATTCTCCTATCTGGATAATTGGTTTCTTCCAAGTTGACTGGAGCAATCTCACTAGTATCTCATTCAAGACGATCTATAGCCAGAAAGTAGTACTCATTACCTCTGAGTCTTGTCAAAGGCATGTTCTTCAAAACAGGACCTGCTATTGTCTCTATCATTACCCTAGGTACAACCCACCTACACTGAAAGTACACTTTACCCATTGCACCTAGGTAATCTCCTCTGGGGGGGGGGGAGAGGAGTTATTATCAGCAAGAGGGAGTCAAACTGAGTTGACATGTAGTGTGATGAACTACACAGTAGTCAAGTATCTTGCCTTACTTTCCTCATCTTCAATATCTGAAAATCACTCCAGGCATTCCAATTAAAGACTGCTGTGAACACCTCCTTAGAGACTGTCAGAACTGGTTTACCATGTCACTTTTACTTCAAGTTCCTTCCCTTTAATGATTGTTTATCCAGTTAATGAACTTCATCCAATAAAGAGAACGACTGCAAATATTTTACAGAGATGGAGATGAGACAGGCAAATCCTTTATTGTTAGGAGGTTAGGTGGGGAGGCAAGAAGAGAACGATCATAATTATATTTTCTAAATTGGAACGTGAACATAGGTTACTTGCAATAATGTCATCCTTAGTAAAACTTCTTAGAAGGAGATAGCTGAAATAAAAGGCATTTTACTCTGTGATTAATGATTCAATTAATCATACTGATTATATGATTAATGGTTTACAATTAGACTTTTATTAAAGACAATAGTCACTTTTAGATTGTGGAGAATGGTTTTTGAAATTTTTCAGAAGAAAAACTTATAGTAATGATTCAAATTATCTAAACTTGTACAATACATATTACATATTAATCTGCCTAGCTGAGTAATGAATACACAAAACTGCAGATGCCCTTTTGCCGTCATGTTATCAATGTATATTTCGAATTTGGATGTCCTTTGAGCATGCTAAATTGATGTTATACACATATATTTGGCAATTCAATTCAGTAGAATAAACTAACATAGAAAAACTAACCAGAAGGTCTAAATCTGTCTATATTATAGTAATAGATAAAGGAACTTCATATCAATATATGTAAATACTCCCATTTTCAAACTGAATTTTCAAGATCTAATTTGAAAGCCCAAATTTGGAAAAGATTGGGTGGTGAACTCATTCCAACTTACTGGAAACTATAGGAAAAAAATTTAAAGTCTAACTCTTTGAAATTTGATCCAACCACTCTCCCAAATACTTTAAGCATGGTTATGCCCTTGACAATATCTGGAATTGAGTTTGACTTGAAGGATATGGTATCTTAGGAGTACATTTTGTGTGTATATGTATATGTATATGTGTATATATATATATACATAAAAATATATATGGCATTCAGCTTTGTTTGGGTATTTTCCCACGTCATAGTAGTGGTGCTTTTAAAGTTGTAGCAACTTTTCAGCAGAATCTCATCTGCCATCATCAGGCTTCTGTATAGTGTTCGTCTGTGAGTCAGACTTTTACAGTGGTTTCAGATTTAAATTTGGGGCAGCCTATTGCTGTGCCAGAATGGTTTTTTTCTTCATCCTGATTGGTTGAGAGTCTTGGTCTGTGTTTATTGGTCTTGGAGTTTGCTGTGCTTTGCTTCTAATATCTTCTGTCTGTTTTTTTGGGGGGAGGGGCTCTTTTTGTATCTTGATTGGCTGGCAACATTGTGTTACTTTATTGGAGGCCTTTAGTGCAGCTTGGCTTCAGGTAAATGGACGGCTATCATTAGTTAGGAAGCTGGGTTTCATCTGGGTGCCTGGTTGGGGTGTGTTGAGCTGGAGGTATCAGGGGGGATCTGTTTGTGCCCAGGTGTTTGCCTGGCTTGTGGTGTGGATATTTTTTTGTTTGTGAGTGCAGGCTTTCAAATGATTGGCAGCCTGGTGGAATCATCTCTTCTGTTCATGCTTTCTTCTGTTCATGCCAAGCTGCACTAAAGACCTCCAATAAAGTAACACAATGTTGCCAGCCAATCAAGATACAAAAAGAGCCAAAAAAAAAAAAAAACCAGACAGAAGATATTAGAAGCAGAACAAAGCAAACTTCAAGACCAATAAACACAGACCAAGACTCTCAACCAATCAGGAGGAAGAAAAAACCATTCTGGCACAGCAATAGGCTGCCCCAAATTTAAATCTGAAACCACTGTAAAAGTCTAACTCACAGACGAACACTATACAGAAGCCTGATGATGACAGATGAGATTCTGCTGAAACGTTGCTACAACTTTAAAAGCACCACCACTATGACGTGGGAAAATACCCGAACAAAGCTGAATGCCAGACATGTAAGTACCTGCGAAAACTTAAGAAAACATATATATATATATATATATATATATATATATATATATATATATATATATATATATATATATATATGGATCTTTGGTTATTCGGGTTTTCTCCCGCGTAAGATTGGAATTATCTAGGCAACGTTTCGATGAAGTCTCATTCATCATCTTCAGGCTTGGTCTTCAGCTCTGTGCTTCTCAGAGTGATGTGAGCTCGCAGCTGCTTCTTCCTTTTAACTGCTCCTGGGGGTGTGACTTGATTGGCTGGGGGCTTGGCTGTGTTCTGATTGGATGGGGGGGTGTTCTCATTGGTTGGGGGTTTGGCTGTGTTCTGATTGGTTGGGGGGTTGGCTGTGTTCTGATTGGCTGGAGGCGTGTTCTGTTCAGGTGGGGGCTTGATTGTGCTCAGGTTAGTCTTAGTTGCTGGAGGGTTTGAGCTGGTGAGCTGTGATCTTGCTGTTTGGCTTCGAGTTCGTGGTCGTGCTGCATCTTCATGGTGGGGGTCAGTTCGCTTCATGTATGGTTCAGAGGGGTTTGAGATGGGTAGTGATGCAGCTGCAGTGCGGCTTCTGGTCCGTGGTCGTGTTTCATCTTCTGTGTGGGTGTGAGTCTGCTTTCTATGTGGAAGTGTGGTGGTGGCATCTTGTGTGGCTCTCAGGGGTGTGGGTCTGGTGTCATTCTTCATGTTAGGTACGCGTCTGTTCATGAGGGCGGGTTTCCAAATGGCTGGTAGGCGGGAGGCATCATCTCGTTTATTCATGCTGTGTGGGCGTTTTTCTATCTCTATGGCTTCTCTGATGATTCTGCTGCTGAAGTGTTCGGTTTTGGCGATAGTTCTGGTATTTTTAAAGTCAATCTCATGTCCTGTGGCTTTGAGGTGTTGGACCAGGGAAGAGGTCGGTTCTTCCTTTTTGATTGAGTTCTTATGTTCTTCAATGCGTGCACCTATTCTTCTGTTAGTCTGTCCAATGTATGTGGTGGGGCAAGCAGTGCAAGGGATTTCGTATACTCCTTGATTTTCTAACTCGATACTGTCCTTAGGGTTTCTTAGGATGGTGGATATCTTTCTGTTTGTGCAGAATGCTGTCTTAATGTTGTGTTTTTGGAGGATCTTGCTGATTTTGTCCGTAGTGCCTTTTATATATGGGAGGAGGGCTTTGCCATTCTCTTGTTCTTTGTCTTGGAAAGTTAGAAAATCAAGGAGTATACGAAATCCCTTGCACTGCTTGCCCCACCACATACATTGGACAGACTAACAGAAGAATAGGTGCACGCATTGAAGAACATAAGAACTCAATCAAAAAGGAAGAACTGACCTCTTCCCTGGTCCAACACCTCAAAGCCACAGGACATGAGATTGACTTTAAAAATACCAGAACTATCGCCAAAACCGAACACTTCAGCAGCAGAATCATCAGAGAAGCCATAGAGATAGAAAAACGCCCACACAGCATGAATAAACGAGATGATGCCTCCCGCCTACCAGCCATTTGGAAACCCGCCCTCATGAACAGACGCGTACCTAACATGAAGAATGACACCAGACCCACACCCCTGAGAGCCACACAAGATGCCACCACCACACTTCCACATAGAAAGCAGACTCACACCCACACAGAAGATGAAACACGACCACGGACCAGAAGCCGCACTGCAGCTGCATCACTACCCATCTCAAACCCCTCTGAACCATACATGAAGCGAACTGACCCCCACCATGAAGATGCACCACGACCACGAACTCGAAGCCAAACAGCAAGATCACAGCTCACCAGCTCAAACCCTCCAGCAACTAAGACTAACCTGAGCACAATCAAGCCCCCACCTGAACAGAACACGCCTCCAGCCAATCAGAACACAGCCAACCCCCCAACCAATCAGAACACAGCCAAACCCCCAACCAATGAGAACACCCCCCCATCCAATCAGAACACAGCCAAGCCCCCAGCCAATCAAGTCACACCCCCAGGAGCAGTTAAAAGGAAGAAGCAGCTGCGAGCTCACATCACTCTGAGAAGCACAGAGCTGAAGACCAAGCCTGAAGATGATGAATGAGACTTCATCGAAACGTTGCCTAGATAATTCCAATCTTACGCGGGAGAAAACCCGAATAACCAAAGATCCACATACAAATACCCGCGAGAACCTCAGAAAACAAATATATATATATATATATATATATATATATATATATATATATCGTAGAATTGTGAAGGTTTGCATCCCGAGATAGAAGTTCAGAAGAAAGAGAGATTGCTCTTCGGGAAAAGTTTTTAACATCAAAGGATACCATGTATTCATCTGGTTCTATTCTATTTGTATTTCTTTGATTCGTTCAAGAAAGGTGTATGCATTTGTAATACTGTGTTCTGAGTTTGCGATCAAATGTTTGAGGTGTTGGAGAAGCCATTTGGCTAAGTTGTAAGTGGGGGTTCCGATGAGTGAAATTACCATGCGAAGTGGAATGTTCGGTTTATGTATTTTTGGAAGACCATATGATGTTATATCACTTTTTCCATCGATCCCTCTTGAACATGCCAAAAAAATAATTCAACAACAATTAGAAGAAAAACCCATCAATATCCCCACTGACAGAGTGATGGAGCTAATCACACTTTGCCTAACCAACTACTGCCAATTCAACAAAAAATTCTACCTCCAGAAAAAAGGCACACCAATGGGCTCTCCTATTTCAGGTTTCATCGCTGAAATAGTGTTACAAGATCTAGAAAAATCCGTTTTTACAAATCTCAAACCAAAACTATGGCTTCGATATGTAGATGACACATTTGTCATTGTCAAACGCACTGAATTAGAACAACTACACAAAGCAATCAACTCAATACACCCAGACATACAATTTACACGAGAAGAAATGAATAATACTCAATTATCATTTCTAGATGTCAACTTAAAACTTCTTGAAAATGGCAAATTACAAACAAGCGTATACAGAAAGAAAACAAATGCTGACATTATACTTCACTACCGAAGCAACCACCCTACTACACACAAAAGAAGCTGCATCTCCACACTCTTCAAACGAGCCTACACTTATTGCCAAGATAAAAAAACACGAAAAGAAGAACTAAACTTTCTCTACAACCTCTTCATAACCAATGGATACCCAAAAAGCTTCATCAAAGACTGCCTAAGACACAAACCACATAAACAAACAGACACAAACAACAAAAACCCACAAAACCCACCTAAATGGTACTCACTTCCATATATACATGGTGTATCAGAAATCATATCAAGACATTTACAACCATTTAACATCAATATTGCACACAAACCAACAACTTCATTAAGAAAAACACTCATATCAGGTAAAGACAAATTACCAATCACTTCAATGAAAAACGTTATATATGAAATACCATGCAAAACATGCCCCCAAAAATACATTGGCCAAACTGGAAAACAACTCCACGAAAGAATACATGAACACACATTAGCAGTTAAAAGAAGAGACCCACTATCTCAAATAGCAACACACAGCATAGAGCACAATCATTGCTTCAACTGGGATGCAACCAAAATAATTGGCACAGGCAAAACACGTTATGCACGTGAATTTATTGAAGCATGGCATACTGGCACCAATTGTATTAATCGCCACAAAGACATTGACCCCAACTACCAAAGTTTACGTGATAATTGGATGAACAACATCAAAAAACAACCCAGCTCGCACCCAAAACAACTAACAAGCCAATCACGCGATTGATGCCCGCGCTGCCAATCTACAGAACGCTGACACCAACGACAGAAACAACGACCAAAGCTCCTTCCCTGACACATCTCCAACTAACTGTTCACTGAAGACGGACTTGAGATAACAAATCCGAAAATTCTGAACAAAAAATAAAAACTTTTCCCGAAGAGCAATCTCTCTTTCTTCTGAATATATATATATACATATACATATACATATACATATACATATACATATACATATACATATACATATACATATACATATACATATACATATACATATACATATACATATACATATACATATACATATACATATACATATACATATACATATACACACACACACTCTCTCTCTGTGTGTGTGTGTGTGTGTGTATTCATAGATTTTCATGGGTACAGGTATGTAGGTCTAGGTGTGTTCGGGTCTTTTCCCATTTAAGTTTAAGAGTATCTGCTTGCCCTGACATGAAGCCGAAAGCACCAACCTGAGAATGGCAAGTGGGACCTCGCCGAAACGTCACCAAGATACTCTTAACCTTACATGGAAAAAGACCCGAAAACACCTAGACCTACATATATATATATGATTTTGGAAGTATCTGTAGTCATCTTAATATCACTCAATTATCAATGTGTAATTTCACTTAATAATTACATTACAAAATCAATCCAAGGAACAACTGGTTTTTGAAAAATATAATACTTCTCACTGGAGCACCTCAAAAATAGAGAGAGATTCACAGACATTTTATACAGATAGATACCCTGTTTCTCCAAAAATAAGACCTATCCTGAAAATAAGTCCTAACATGTTTTTATTTGCACACCCAATGTAAGCCCTGCTCCTAAAATAAGCCCTTCTTAATAGCCTGCACAGCCAGGCACTGCCACTTGTGTGGCAATGAAAACAAGGATGGGAAAAAATCTGGTTTGCTCCAGCAAGTGGCTGACCCATCCCAACCCTGGGAAGAAATAGCTATTCTGTCTGGTTGCTCACAGTGCCACCACCACAAGGGAAGGCAGGGCCTCCACAGCCAGGCCATCCACGCCCCGACACATGCCTCATGGTGACAGCACTGGCAGCCATGTGCAGCAGGAGCCAATGTAGCCATTGGCCCACTTCTGCTTGCTTGTGGCCACAATGGAGTAGGATGCCGAGCAGTCAGATAGTGCCGCAGCCAGTGTGATAATGCCATGGCAGTTGTTGGGGCATGGATGGCCTGGCTGTGGGGTTCCTGAGGTTAGTCGGTATGGGGCACATGGGGAATCTCCACCCTCTGCCTCATGCCATGGCACTGGCATGTCGCTCTGCCTCCTCTTCTATTGTAGCCATGAGCAAGCAGAAGAAGTGGTCCTGCTGCACAAAGCTACTGGAGGTCCTGCTGGACAGGGCTATTGGAGCCAGTGGCATGGTGTTGGGGTTTGGGTGGCCTGGCTGTAAGAGCCATGATGTAAGCCAGTGTGGAGCATGTGGGGCAGTTCCATTCATCCACCTCGCAGTGGTGGCACTGGTACATCACACAACTCCTGCCCTGCTGCATGCAAGCAAAAGAAGTGGGCCTTCTGTACTTGGGGGGGAGGGGAGGGGGGGATAAGACAGTCCCCAAAAATAAGCCCTAGTGTTTATTTTGAGACCCAAAAGAAAATAAGACCCAGTCTTATTTTCAGGGAAACACGGGTTGTACAGTGTTTAAAGATAAAAAGTTCACCTGTCCAGTCATGTCCAACTCTTGGAGAGAGCGGTCATATCCATGTCTTAGTCACTTTTGATTGGGGAGTCTTAGCTGAGGGAGTTAGCATTGTCCAAAGATGCTTTCAAGGTCATGTGGCCGGCGTGACTATATGCTGACATGCATGGAATACTATTATCTTCCCACCAAAATGGTACCTATTTATTTGTATGCTTTCAAACTGATAGGTAGGCAGAGAGATAGGGCAGGGCTGGGAGCTGGCACTTTCCAGCTGACAAGCTCAGTGTCTTTAACCCCCTCCCCCCAGGTGTTCTTAAACTTTCAAAAGGTAGGAAGCTGAATATTCTCCTAAAATATACATCCAGGAGAGCACTAGGCAACTATCTTCTCCTATGGTTTTAACAGGACAAGGAGACTAGCCAGTGTAGGATAGCAATCAGACATTTGAGACTTCCAACAATCTGAAACCATCTCAAGAATTGGTTTTTCAAAAGCATATTGTCTATGTATGTCTTTTCATACATAGAACCTTAAAAGGGAAGGTAGAAGTAACCTCAATTTAAAATGTGAAGCTGAAACCAATTCCTTTGCTGGCTCTTTGCAGATAATGAAAGATGAAGACATTTATGTAAGGTATTGCCAGCGCATTTTAAAATGATGCTTTTATGGGACTAATAAAAACAGCCTTTATTTACAGCATCTGCAGCATGAGAAATCTCAACTTTTAAGGTGGTGATTCTGAAAAGTCAGCTTGGATTATTATCTAGTAACTATCCTGAAATGCATTTCAGGAATTTATGACAAATGTTTCTCAGGCTTTTTATTACGTTATAAAGAGTGTAAAAAGAAGAAAACTGGAGTGTCACCTTATAATTTAACTTGTAAGCTGCCCAGAATCAGGGCAGATGGGTGGCATAAAAATGTAATAAATAAATAAAAAGTTGGAAAAACATAACATGGCCACTGTGGATTGGAATATGCTGAGCCTGGGTGCTGCTAGTGATGTGTTTATGACAGAATAATTATTGTGATGGATTCCTGAACAGATTCCTTTTCTTTTAGCAACCTTGCAATCCCTTGCATCAGGGTGGAATTAGAGTGACTGAACAGAACTCAGGTGTTTACTGCTCAGATGCCCTTCCTGACACCTACATGAAGTCCAGAGCACACAATTATTCATTGTGCCCAGAGAGAGAAATATCTGCTGCTCCCTAGGATCGAACTCACAGCCTCCTGATTGTGAGGTGAAAGTTCTACCTCTAGGCCAGGGGTCTCCAACCTTGGCTCCTGGAAGCCTGGCGGACTTCAACTCCCAGAATTCCACAGCCAGCTGGCTGTGGAACTCTGGGAGTTGAAGTCCGCCAGGCTTCCAGGAGCCAAGGTTGGAGACCCCTGCTCTAGGCCATCAAGCTGCTGGATTCCTGAACTGAAATAAGTGACATAAATGCTCTGTGATGATGGTGATAGTGAAAATTATAATAAATCCTGTACAAAACAGCAGCAATTCCCCTTGTCTGTGTCAGCTGTGCTTCTGTCTGCCGAAAATGGTAGTGGATGTCTCCTTAGGGTTTTTGCAGTGCTCCAAGGAGATTTTTATCAGCCAAAGGCCTTCTACCTAAGCATGCAGAGGAGGTATACAAAAAAGCACAAAGTGAAGCAATGAGACAACTTGGATTCCCTCCTTAGAAGCAGGGGGCTTTGGGGAACCACCTCAAAGGAATGCCTTTCTCAAAACATTGCCAAAATGAAACACTTGTTTTGCAATGCTTTACAAAGTCCTGATGTCATCCTGTTCATCATCCTCTTTATCATCATCATCTCTTCAGGGGTTTTCATTTGTTCTGCATGAAGACTATTTGATGGGGCATTTTAAGCTTGAAGTGCTTGGAATTTGAAACATCTTGCATATTCATCACTAGGAAATGAAATTGACCTTCCTCAAATTCTTCCTTTAACATTCTATACCAGCTAACCCCTTTGGGCTCCTGTGCCAAAAATTGTGCGCATGCTGGCATGCCAGCACCCAGAAGGCAATGTGCACTCCCCTCACCCCCTGCACATGCCCACGCCCCCCCCCCCCTTACCTGCACTGCACCTCACAGCTGATTTTCGGCCTCCCAGAGTCTTGAAAAAAGCCTTTGCAGGCCGAATAGTCCCGTTTTATCACTACCCAAAGTGACGAAACAGGCCTATTTGGCCTGCAGATGCTTTTTTCAAGACTCTGGGAGGCCGAAAAAGGCCTCAAACCAGCCGAAAATCAGCTGTGAGGTGCATGTACATGAACAGTGAAGTAAGTTTGCCTGCTGCTCGCGTGCCGGCACAAATGGCTCTGCATGCCACCTGGCATGTGTGCCATAGGTTTGCCATCACGGTTCTATACTGTCCTATTTGGTTCAACATTATTTATGTTCTTTTTCTTAGCTTCCCAGAGTCTTGACTGTATAGGAAACAACCAGAAGAATGTGTGTTTATCTAAGTGATCAATCCATATGTGTTTCTATTTGCACATAGAATCCTAAGGATGAAAATGGAGATAACTCTACTCAGGCACTTGGATTGTGTAATTATATTAGAATTGCTTGTTGATAGGCATTAAGTACAATTGCTCAATTTTGCATGTTCCTCATTTTCAATATTTAAAGTAACTCATATTGCTTCAAATTTGTGGTTTAATTCTCAGCTATGGGACATCTCTGTTTTCTCAATATCAAATAGAAATCATGCAATGCATCATATCAATCTGGGGAGGCCAGATCAGAAGTAAGGCTGTTCAGAAAGTGCTTGATCTGCTTCAAATGTCAGTTCTGAATCTCTGAAAGCAGACCTGGACTAGCAGTGGGATCCCACCTGTTCCACTACTGGTTCAGAAATCGTGCACATGCGCATATGTACTTAACATGCCTGCCCCTAACACACACGCACCTAATGCGCACATGCAGCTTTTCACATACCAGCTGAGGCCTGCAGCGCCAATCAGATGACAGGATAAAGAAGAGAAAAGTGTAGAGGCAGGTGGGAAGGCTGATCCTGCGCTTTCCTCTCCTTTCTCCTCTCAGCTGATCATCTTTTTTTTCCTCCTCTCAGCAGATTGTGGGAGGCTTTTTTTACTACCGGTTTGGACAAACCGGTAGCAATTTTTCATTCCTTTCACCCATCAAACATGCCATCACTGGCCTGGACTGTTTAATAGCTTGTTGTATTCTACCTGGTCTGTAGATCAGAAGCCTCATTTGAAAACCATCCTTGGACCAGAAGCCTGAGTTGAAAAACCAGAACCCCATTCTTGCTGGACAAAAGTTCCCTGTAAAGTATTTACCCAAATCAGATTGTGTTTTCCTTTTAAGTTATGTGGCACTTTAACTCTTTCATTTTCTGTTATTTATTTATTTATTTATTTGTCTATGTTGTGGTCCCACCGTTCTTTCTTGCAGGGAAATGGTATTTCTTGGAAATGTTCCAATGTTGTTACTTTGTCTTGCCCTAATTCTGCGTTTGTATACATTTATAGATTAAGATTATAGATTAAAATAACCTTTCTGGTCATTTTTTTTATTCTGAGCACACTGGCACACATTAAAAATGAAATTCTGTTGCCTGCTCTCAAAAGAAAGTATATATCTACTCATACTCATACATAGCACACATATACATATATATATGTATGGGTATAGGTATATATATATATATATATACACCATGTATATATATATATATATATATATATATATACACACCATGTATATATATATATATATATATATATATATATATATATATATATATATATATATATATATATATATATATATACACCATGTATATATATATATATATATATATATATACACCATGTATATATATATATATATATATACACCATGTATATATATATATATATATATATATATATATATATATATATATATATATATATATATATATATACACCATATACCCATACATATATATATATACATATACATCCATGCAATAATGTTGACAGGTTTACTTACAAAGGAAGTAAAGGCTTGTTCTTATGGCTTGGTCTTGTGCAGTCTGAGTTAGCCCCTCTATCTCTTTCTTCAACTTTTATGCTCTAAGTCATTGCCAAATCCTATTTTTATCTGCTTGGTCAGCTAGTTTTTTATGTACTCGCCAAGAGATAGCAACTGTTTGACAAGGCAAATAATACACTAACTTGCCATGTCTCTCTTCTTTTCTTCATTTGGTCTTTCTTGTAGGTCAGGGTCATCTCTTTGTTATTCAGTAAACTTTCATGGTATACTACTTTCAGTGCATCTTCTTCACTATCCTTCAGCTATTCTTCCAATGCCCTTTTTTCTTCTTCTTCTTCAATTTTCTGGTGTACTTGTGACATTCTGCAGTCAGCTTCATAAGTAAAATCTGTCAGCATTGCTGCATGGATAAAGGGCATGATTCACTGTTATTATTTCACCCTCATAATGTATTCACTTCTAACCTTCTTCTTGACCTCTTTGTGCTTGATGTTGTCAATCTGAAGGATGCCCATGTACTTGTAATATTGCCTTCATCCAGACTCTTAGTGTTATTTTCATAGAGCATCTTTATGCCGTCAATTTCCCCCTGTTGACGGTGAGCGTGGCACATTTGTTCAGCCTAAAATCCATGCATTACCTTGGCTATATATACAGAAAGTATTGAGCAATGATTTTTATTTCAGATGGTGTTTTTCCATACAGTGTTAATTCTGTGGCTGTGAAGCACTCCTTTTCAAATAACAGGAAGGACTCTCCTACCCAGAGTTAAGCACAGCTTTCACCCAGCAAGTGTGAAGAGAAAAGGTGTTAAGTACTGAACATGGGTCGGAGTAAATGGAGACAGCCTCTGAATAGTGAACATTCAGCTCTTTATTTGCATAGTGACTTCTCAACACAACAACAGTGAACTCTGCCTTATATAGGCAACCCCTGTAAGAATTGTCCAATAATGAGCTATGAACGCTAGCTCTTTTAACCAATAAGAATTCTCTGTTAAGGGCCAATCGGATTCCTCAGAACAAACCAATCCGATCTGGCCGCCTAACAGCCAATCAGAAGTGCAGGGCCAGAACCCTGCACTTTACCTCAAGCTCATACTTTATTAACTATGGTACATACACAACACCCCTTCCCCCTGGCTTCTTAATTACGGTGTAGTTATATAGTCCCTTAGATAGGACGGTGTCTTTTAACTCTTTCGGATTTTCATTGGATTGGTTGGTTGCAATCCTGTTGAGGTAGATTGTTGTTTGGCAGTGGTTCTGCTTCTTGCTCAGCTGCAATTTCTTGCGGTGCCAACATTTCTCCTTCCTGCTCCATTTCCTGAGTATCACTTAGTACGTCGCTCCCTTCGAGCAGGTTCCCTGGAACTTCATCTTCTTCCGTACCTCCCCCCCTCGGTTTGGTCATGGGGGAGTTGTTGACTGGCCGTTGTGAGTCGTGACTGTAATTGGTCGATATGCCTTTCCAGAGTTTATTGTCACAGCATTTCACTACGTAGGATTTGGGGCCGGTCACTCATACTACTGTCGCCTCTATCCATAATGGATCACCCGATAAGTTTCGTGCGTAAACGAGGTCAACTACCTGGAAGGTGCGACCGGCCGCTGGATCCTATTGGCTTTTCCGGTTCATAAGCAGGGGTGCAACCGGTCGAGGTGGGAGCGGAGTCTTCGTCCCATCAGTAGTTCGGCGGGAGTTCTGCCGGTGACGCTATGTAGATTATGTGTTGCAAAAAGAGAATTTGGTTGACCTTGTCATCGATATTGTCATAGTCCACTTTTTGCAAGGTCTTTTTAACAAATTGGACCATGTGTTCAGCTCGGCCATTGGTCGCAGGGTGCGCAGGCGAGGTGAGCACATGGCGGATGCCGCGGTCAGTGAGGGACTGCTCGAACATTAGTGCCGTAAACTGTGGCCTGTTATCAGACACCAGGACATCTGGCAATCCGTGGGTTGCAAAGAGTCTGTTTAGAATCTTGATCACCACCTTGGAGGTCGTAGCTGTCATACGATGAATTTCTAACCAATTGGAGTCTGCGTCGACTGTCAGCAGGAAGGTATAGCTCTTGGTTGGCCCCACGAAATCCAAGTGGATTCTGGACCAGGGTCCACGTGGCGTCTCCCATTCAGTAGGCATGGCTTTTGGTGGGGCATTGCTGACTTGTTGGCAATTGGAACACGCTTTAACCCACTGTTCGATTTGCCAGTCCATGCCCGGCCACCATGCGTAGCTTCATGGAAGCGCCTTCATTCGCACGATGCCAGGGTGGCCCTCATGCAGAATTCGCAGCAGTGTCTTCCGGAGTCGCTCTGGGACAACGACTCTATCGCCCCAGATGATACAGCATTTTTGGGAAAAAAGTTCAGTCTGTCGAGATTTGAATGGTGCGAAGTTATCTGGTACTTGGTCCAATGGCCATCCACGTTCTACCCAGCCTAGGACTCGAGCTAGGGTGTGGTCTCGTTTGATTTCTCTCGTGATGTCTCAGGCGGTCATAGGCGGCGAGTTGAGTGTTTTGATCTGCAACGTGGTTGCCGTTGGTGCCGGATCGTCGAGAGTCTCTGGAAGCGGTGGTTGGCTTAATGCGTCAGCGTGGGGAATGGCTTTCCCTGGGCGATATTGCAGGTGATAATTATAAGCAGCTAGGAATTCTGACCATCGGGTCATTCTAGGGGATAATATGTAGGGGGTTGGCTTGTCCCCGGCTATTATCCCTAGTAATGGTTTGTGGTCAGTTATAATGGTAAATGTCCTTCCATACACATATTCATGAAATTTTTTTACAGCTGAAACGATTGCGAGGGCTTCTTTATCAATTTGTCCATAGTTCTGCTCTGCTTGTGAAAGAGTCTTTGAAAAGTATGCAACAGGGGCTTTGTTCCCATTAGGCAGTACATGGCTCAAAATGGCGCCCACCCCGAAAGGGGATGCATTGCAGGTAATAACTAACGGCAAAGTCTCGTTATACTGCATAAGTACAGACTCAGATGTGAGCAGTTTTTTAACATTCCGGAACGCTTGCTCTTCCCGGTAACCCCATACCCACAATGCTTTCTTATCTAATAATCGGTGTAACGGTTCAGCGACAGTTGCCTTGTGCGGTAAAAATACATTATAGAAATTAATGAGGCCTAAGAACGCCTGGAGATCGGCCTTGTTGCGTGGCCTGGGAGCGTTTTTGATCGCTTTTAATTTACTCTCGGTAGGATGAATGCCCTGGCTATCAATCTGGTACCCAAGAAACTCAACATTGTCAGTATACAATTGACATTTATTTTTTTTCACCTTAAGTCCGGCCTCTTGGAATTTTTTTAGAACGCATTTCAAACGGTCCTGTAAGATTTTTTGGGTAGGGGCTGCAATTAATACGTCATCAAAATAAGGGACCACACCCTTGATACCTTGTAATAACCTTTCCATAAGGCTCTGGAAGATCCCCGGGGCTACACTAACTCCAAATTGCAATTGGGTACATTTAAAGGCACCCCTGTGCGTTACAATTGTTTGGGCTTGAGCCGTTTTTTCATCCACTGGTAATTGTTGATAAGCTTGGGCTAAATCCAATTGAGCGAAAACCTTACCACCCCCCTAGGAATGGAGGAGGTGCTGCACTACCGGAACTGGATACGCATTCTGCTGTAGGGCATGGTTCAAAGTGGCCCGGTAGTCCCCACAAATTCGGATTGACCCATCTGGCTTAATGGGTGTTACAATAGGGGTCTCCCATGGAGAGTGATCGATGGGCTTCAACACCCCTTGAGCAATTAACTTGTTGAGTTGTTCGTCGATTTTTGCTTTAAGACCGAACGGAACTCGACGGGGCTTCAAGCGAATGGGAGCTACTTTTGGATCTAGACTGAATGAGATCTGGGTCCCCTTATACTCGCCTAAGCTGTCCGCGAAGACGTCGCTGAACTCAGAGATAAGGTCTTCCTCCCACTCACAACCACCGACTCGGTTCACGCCAGCCACTTCAATGCCGAGTGGCGCGAACCATTGGAGGCCTAGTAGGCTAGGCCTATCTCTATTGATGACCGTTAGAGGTAAGTATGCTGTATGCTTCTTGAAGGAGACTTGGACTCGGCAGGACTCGACAACGGGGATTCAATTTCCTTGGTAGTCCTTGAGGATGAGGCGTTGAAATTGGAGGTCTTGGCTTTGAATTGTGGGGATGAGTTGCTTGAGTGTCTTCCAAGACACCATCGAGAGGGACGATCCCGAGTCGACCTCCATGTGGCAAGGTTGGTTCTCGATGGCTACCGTGACTCAGATTTTCTTAGTGTCCAAAGCTGAGGAGTGACCGATAGTAATAGTATGGTGAGACTCTTCTCTTTGCAAAGCTCGATTTCTGTAGGAGTGGTTTACTGGCTCTCTCCTTACAGGACGGTTTCCTGTCGATTGGCGATATTTGGCCCCTTTTGAGGCCTGGCTGAGTCCTGGTAAACTGCGGCAGACCCAGCCGAGGTGGCCTCATTTCCCGCACTCATGGCAGAGTGCGTCGCGGAATTTGCATTCGGCCCTGGCATGGTTGTCTCCACAGCCAGCGCAAGGGCATAAGAGCTTCGGGCAAGGGTCCCGGTCAGACCGCAGTTGATGGACCCCTTCTTCGTCGCTGTCTGACAACGAAGAGAGGTCCTTGTGGTGCGTTGTTAATAGCTGCCCTTCTGTGCTAGGTGAGATTTCGCTGGCCGGTGGTGGTACCGGAGTGCGGCTTCGCTGTAGTTGTGCAGCCGACTTTTTGGTCACCTCCGCAGCCGTGGCTTTGGCGATGGCAGTCAGCAAGGCTGATGTCGCCTTTTGCCATCAGCTTGCTTTGCACGCCTAGTGCATCTAATCCCAGAACTATTCGATCTCTTAGTGCCTCTTCTAAATTGGCGAACCCGCAGAGGCCCCCTAAATTTCGGAAGTCCGCCACGAAATCGGCCACGCTCTCCCCTTTTCATTGGTTTCTCTGATAAAACTCGTGGCGTCTCACGAGTGTAGGCATGGTTGGCGCGTAATGGTCTCTCAGGATGGGTTCGAGGTCGTCCCAGCTCATGGCTTTCACTTCTCGAGGTTTGGCGAGTGCTTTAGCCATCTTAAATACGGCTGGGCCACAATGCGTCAGGAACAGTGCCCTTTTCTTTGCTGGTGTGGCGTCCTTCAAGTTATTCGTCTCGAGAAACATTTGGAAGCGATCCATGTAGGATTCCCATTCCTCTTGGTTCGGATCGAACGGAGCGGGTGGTACGATGCCGCTGGACATGGTTCCATTGTTGGCGTCGTCCATCACGTGCTCAGTATTGCTTCCTGGCTTCTTCGGTTCAGACGTCTCCACATCCCATCCTCGTCGCCAGTGTTAAGTACTGAACATGGGTCGGAATAAATGGAGACAGCCTCTGAATAGTGAACATTCAGCTCTTTATTTGCATAGTGACTTCTCAACACAACAACAGTGAACTCTGCCTTATATTGGCAACCCCTGTAAGAATTGTCCAAGAACGAGCTATGAACGCTAGCTCTTTTAACCAATAAGAATTCCTAATAAGGGATTAGTTGAATTTAAAAAGGCTAATGGGCACATTCATCTATTTTCAGATAGTGTCATTTTCAGACAAGTTCAGTCAAAAGATCATTCTATCCCATCTCTGTATTAATTTGTGTTTTCAAAAAAAAAATAATCTACTTTTAAAAGCAGTTTTTGAGCATATTGTCTCTCAAAATACACATTTATGAATGTGTTTTTTTTCTCTCAGAATACATATTTAAAAATACTTGTTTTACAAGTTAAATTTAAGAACTACAGTATATCTAAACCTACAGAAAGTGTGAAAGCTGGTAGAATAACATTCTTCTCCGTACATATGTCAGGAGGTACTTTATTCTGTGAGATTGAATGTCTTAATCATCTCTATAGACAGTACCCAAATAACCCTCAACTCCAAAAGATGTCCCTATTATTCTTTGCACGCACAAAAAAAATCAGTTTTATAGGTGAAAGGAATGAAAAATGTAGGAGTCTAATGGCAAGAAAATGATGGGATTTATTCAGGCCGCTTAATACCATTTCTCTGAGCTCAATGCTGCCCATTAAAAGTTGCTGGCAAAAGAATTGCCAATAAATATGAACTAATCCCCAAAGTGTTCGATGTGACTAATAAGCACTTCCATTTCTTAAATTCATGCCATGTGGTGCCCAAAACTCTGGTAAAAATTGAAGATTTACTAATACTAAATCTATGTCTGTGTTATAAATTGAGCCACAATGTATTAAAAATAATAAGATCTGTTCATAACCCTTTAGCAATTACTGCCATTAAATGCTATATACATAATTCATATCATTGCCCTTTACTGTTATATTACTCATACTGATTATTATGACAACAGGGAACAGAGTGAGGTAGTGGGCCCAAGATAGCAAACATTGGAATATTTCCAGTTAAACCCTTCTGCTAATAGAATAGCTTTTATCAGTGGAAAGGAAGGTCCAATGTTGCTTCAGAATATTGGGATTCCTCTCATAGCAGATGTGGGAGAGGTACCAGAAACTTTGAAGAGGGAGAGAAACAGAGAAAAAATTATTGTTTGAACAAAGCTTTGTTCTTATAGTGTTGGCCTTCATTCAAGAACTGTAACATTCCTAATTAAATTGACTGTTTTTTAACTCGCTTCTATTCAGATGTATTGGATTCCCAATGACTATAATTGCCATCCATGGATGCTGTGGCTTAGAAAATATAGATGACAAAGGAAGAATAGGAGGCAAAGGCCAAGGTGAATTAATCTTGGATTAATGAGGTTATGATTTAATTAGGCGGAAGAAGAACTGCATGTTATAGATAAAGGCATTCTAAAGAAGGAAGGCCTCTGTTTTTAGGTGATGGGAGGAGGCATCTTATTATCTGATGTTCTTTTGCATGCAGGAAAAATATTTAAAAATTATTGCTTGATTAATTGGGGAGCCTGTTTCTAATCAATCAGGATTTTAAAGAGATCAGTCCAGCTGATAAATCCAGCTGCCATATTTCTTGATGCATTGTGTTGCTCTGGCATTTGAGAACCAATTTCACCTATTCTGTCTTGCTACAGTAGACACTGGTCTTTTATATTCAATTATCGACATTCTCCCCCAGTGGCTGCTCTGAATTATATTAATAGGAGGTAATATTGGCAGAAATAGGGGGACGCAGTGGCTCACTGGCTGAGATGCTGAACTTGTTGATCAGAAAGGTCGGCAGTCCAGCAGTTTGAATCCCTAGCACCACGTAACAGAGTGAGCTCCCATTACTTGTCCCAGATTCTGCCAACCTAACAGTTCGAAAGCATGTAAAAATGCACGTAGAAAAATAGGGACCACTTTGGTGGGAAGGTAACTGCATTCCGTGTACCTTCAGTGTTTAGTCATGCCGGCCACATGTCCACAGAGATGTCTTTGGACAGTACTGGCTCTTTGGCTTTGTAACGAAGATGAGCACTACCCTCGAGATCCAGAAACGACTAGCATGTATGTGCAAGGGGAACCTTTACCTGTACCTTATAGTCAGAAGTAGACTTAGGAATGGTAAACTACATTACACAAATCTCCAAAGGAGTTTACGTTAGTCTGGAAAACCTATCTCAAAATGCTTTGCATTGTTTACCTTTGATGTTCCCTAGGCTTTTTCTAAAATAGTTTCCATATTTTATTTATATCTTTCTTGCCCAAATTAATGAATGAGACCATTCATCCTTCCACAACTGGGTCTGCCTGGCAGCTTAACTTAATGAACCTATTCTCAGTATAAGCTTTCATGAGAACTTTATGGAAATATTTCTTTTTCTTCCTCTTCTGTCTCAAAAGTAAAATATCTGGTTATATGGCTAGTATCCAAACACACAATGTTGAGAATATGTTGAGGATAGCCATTTTTAAACAGCTACTGTACTCTCCCTACTGAGAAAGCAAAAGAAAAGAAAGAAAAGGAGATGTTGTAATTTGGTAACTGATTCACAATCATAGAAATCAAGAGGCCACGATACAATTATTTCTTGATTTTCCTCATCTTTTTCATATTTTATAGCAAAAGAAAAAGAAAAAAGTTAAAGATTCCCATGTTATTACCACATGAGGGCGCTATCTCCTAAAAAATGTATCAGCTTGAAAAAAAAAGTCAAATTCAAAGGTTGAAAACAAGTCATAGATGTAAATGGACAATCTTTTCTTAAAACAAAACAAAACAAAAAAGATTTTGAAGCAGCATTTAAGATGGGACTGTATATTAAGGCTTTTTATTCTGCCATGTAATTCTATCAAAACTCAAAACTGTTTGTTTGTTTGAAGATGAGAATCCTCAGCAAGAAAAATGGTGAGAATAGGTGGGGTTTGAAATTCCAATATAAAGTAAAAAACAAAACAAAACAGATTAGCCACAAGGAAACCATATAGGAATATAGAACAATGGCCAAGTCTTTCTTTGGCTTCCAAGCAAGAACTGATTTTCCACATCATCTTAAATGAAAAGTAGCAGAAGGTGGATCTGGAAATACTGATAGATCTCTAAACAATATAAAGGAAAGACATGCAGAAGTTTGCTTTCATTTGTTAACAATAATAACAACAACAACAACAAAAATCTGGTGTTCTCTTCCAGCCATTGTCTCCACCTATTTATAAAGCCATGTCTACAAAGGAAGCCCAAAGTCTTGATACCTATTTTAGGGAAAATATATCAGAGGTGGTATTCAGCAGGTTCTGACCAGTTCTGGAGAACCGGTAGTGGACATTTTAAGTAGTTTGGAGAACCGGCAAATGCCACCTCTGGCTGGAGATTTTACAGTATCCTTCCGCTGCCACACCCACAGAATCAGTAGTAAAAAAAAATTGAAACCCACCACTGAAGTACTTACTTCCCACTGAAAAGCAAACCCAGAACAGCCAGATCACCTCATACATAAAAAAACAAATCCTGAACATTTCATTTAATTATGTCCAAAAAGAAATAAAATAGAAATAAACACCAGAATTATAAAGGACCTTACCTCAGATCCCCTGTATCTATACTTCCAAAGTTCAGTAGGTTTTATCCCAAGAAAGGGACCCATTGCCTCTCCAAATTTCATCCTATTATAATAGAATCTTTAAAAAAAAATCTCTGACACTATTTTTGGTTTTCCTATAAAAATAGGCTAAAAGGATGGATTTTATTTAGACTCTGTTCCTGCAGTAAATTGGCTAAAGTCCTAAAAATTTGGACTTAGTTGAATAAGAAGAATAAGCACTGCGTCAGACTGAATTTCAATTTAGGTGGCAGATCATAGCCAGATAATATAAGTGCTGTGAAATAATTGATATGGCAGAATTAGATTCAATACTCATCAATATCTGTTTATATATAGTGCAGTTGACATATTTACAAATCTGATATAAATGAGAAAGGGTACAAAAAGCTATTGCCTTCCAACCTTTTCCTTACAACCAAGGAAGGATTCCACAGCCTGAAATTCTTCAGAAAGTGGGTAAGATCTCTTATCATTGGCTTTGGGTTTTTTTTTTTAACTTTTTGCCTCATTCTGAATTCTTTCAAGTTGCAGTGAAGATAAAGGAAGAGAAATCCTTTTTTTTTTCCTAGCTACAGCTATCCTAGATCTTCCCTGCTCAGCATGAATCAGTAGTTAACACATGATTCTTGGATCACAATTGACTTTAATGTGCATCAGTCAGTAAATTTCATATAATTATGGTCTGCTTCATTTTGAAGTTTCAATATTCTTTTGTTTCCTTGTTTTTTTTTAATTATGGGTTACAACCAAAACTTTCTTGCTAAACAGCAGTGAAAGTGCAGTCAAACAATGTGTCCATAAGAATGTCCTCTGTAAACCACAATTTCATCAAAATGACATCACAATGTAAATTGTTCTCCTAAGGTTCTTGACAATGATATCATAAGGCATCTGCATAAGGCATCAAATTGGCATAAATACCTTGCTTTTCAACTTTTGTCATTTGCTCCCCTTGACATATGTCCATGTGTTCCCTGTCCAATCGTCTATCAGCATTCTAACCAAAGATGGTATTCAGCAGGTTCTGACCAGTTCTGGAGAAGCGGTAGCGGAAATTTTGGGTAGTTCAGAGAACCGGCAAGTACCACCTCTGACTTTACAGTATCCTTCCCCTGCCACACTCACAGAACCAGTAGTAAAAAAATTTTTGAATCCCACCACTGATTCTAACCCCATTAAATCCTGAGGAAGGATAGAAAATGAGAAATAATAACATAAATTTTATTCCTTGATGTATGAATATATAGAAAACAAAGAAATTTCACTTCAGCTTTCTGGTTTTTCAAAAGTAAGGAAAACAGAAGATGTACTAGAATTTGTCAGCATCTATCAATGGATTAATCCTCCTATTAATCAATTAATGTAGTCAGGGAATGTTTGCTTGTTACATGTTACTCTGAATAAAGTTTGAAATTAATTGTCTGAAATGAAAATATTTAAGATGTAACAAGTAAAAAACCCTGCTTTATATTTTATCTGCTTTAAATATAAACTCAGTGTGGTATCCTATTGTATGGACAATTCTGGAGCTGGAATGGATTGCTTCTATTTCAGATGTAGTGAATACATGTAAGTGAATACATGTATGTGAACAACTGAATGTTGGCGGGGGGATTTAAGCACAGAGCAACATATCATGGATCAGGAAAAGAAAAAAGGTAATTTAAAAAAACTCTCCTGAGTTTCAAACCAGAAACTTTCTATTTACCGCACAAAAGTTATATATAGCCATCATGCTATTATTATATTATCTAGTATCTTCTGATTATATTACAGTACTTTGCTGTTTGTCTGTACATGAGAGCTTATGTACCAGAGACAAATTCCTTGTGTGTCCAATCATACTTGGCCAATAAAGTATTCTATTCTTATTCTATTCTATTCTACTACTGTGGTAATATAGATCTAAATACATTTAAATAAAAAAGGGCACTAAACAAGGGGAGGGATTAGTTGTTTGTGGTACCTGTATGTATTTGCTTAAAATTGTATACTATGCATACAGAGACACAGACACAGACACACATACAAACATAGAAAAGTATATATGTCTAGGGAGACCCACCAATAGGTTTGAGGGTACAACACAATTGCTCATTGGGAGAATGTGATAATCTGCAGTGTGGATTGAACACCTCAAAAAGATGTTATCAAAGTGTCTCAGTCCAAACAGTTTTTTATAAAATTGGCTTGGAGTCAAGTCAGCGTGAACACATGACAGGAGCAACTTCAATTCTAAGTGTCAAAATGCCTTCAAAAATACTTCATTTCCCCAGTCTCTCTTTGCCAGAGATGAGTTCTATCACTTAGAACCAGAGTGGGGAACTTTAGGTAAAACACTGACTGAGGTAAAAAAAAATTAAAAAAAAGAGCAAGCAGTTATAATTTTTTTGGCATCATCTCCATTTGACTTTGTGACTGAGTTCCACAATTGTGTTAAGAAACAGTTGCTTAAACATTGCTTAATAAAAACACAGCTTGCTTGGTTCGAGCAATGCAGTGGTAATGTGTTACAACCCAGGACTTGCAAAATAACTACCATGGCTTATTCTACGCAACATCCTCAGCAAAACCATAACATAATGTGAAAAGATTTATTAAGATGTCCACGAGTTCACAGCAGATATCGTTAGCTAATGGATGGAAACTGAAAGCTAAAGGTCAAGGTATATCATATTGTTCTTGCATAAGAGAAAATGTAAAAATGTTATATGTACCACAACTTAAGTTTAATTTGCTTTCGGTTAGAGTTTTGGTTAAACTAGATTATGTAATTACCTTTACAGGAGACAATTGCATAATTGAAAAAGAAGGTAAAAAAGTGACTGCAACTTTAAAAGGTGAATTGTATGTGTTAAATGATAATTCAGAGGTAGCTAACACAGTTTATAATAATGTTAAACCTCATAATGAGTGCATACATTTGTTACACAGACATTTGGGGCATATAAATTTTAAAATGCTTAAACAAATGGTGGAACTATCTAAGGGTATAAAATTGAAGCCTTGCAGTAAGTATTTGCACTGCAATGCATGCAGTTAGGAAAAAAGCAAGCAAATGCCAGCAAATAGAATTAATGGATTTAAAACAAAGGAGCTTCTAGAGGTCATATTTGCTGATATTATAGGTCCTAAAAAACCAAGTGTGGGAGGTGCTCGTTATATACTAAGTATAATAGACCATTATTCCAGATATGGTTTCTGTTATCTAATGAAGAGCAAAACGGAAACATATCAAAAATTCTTTAATTGGCTTAAATTCGCTGAAAGAAAAACTAAAAGGAAGTTAGTAACTCTTATCACTAATAATGGTACGGAATTTATAAACAATAAATTCCAAAATAAACTGAAGATGGCAGGTGTTGAACATAAAAAGTCTGCACCATATAGGCCACAACATAATGCCTTTATAGAAAGACGAGGCCAAACAATTCAAGCAATGGCTCGTACTATGTTGTCAGATTCAGGATTACCTGAAAATTTGTGGGGAGAAGCAATAATGTGTGGTAATCATATATTGAATAATGTTGTTAACTCAACAACAGGTGAATTACCATTCACACGGTGGCATGGTAGAAAACCTGATTTAAATTACATCACACATTTGGAGCACCAGCATGGGTGCATATTCCTACACAATTGAGAAATAAGGGGCAACATAGGGCTAAAAAGTTATTCTTTGTAGGTTATGAATCTAATCACAAATCATACAGATTCTGAGAAAAAGGAAAAAAGAGTTTACTGTAGTGCTACTGCCAAATTCCTAGAACATGTAGGATGGGAAAAACTGGAACAAGATTCAAGTAAGGAAGTAATTATAAAACCCTACAAAAGACCAAAAGAACAAATCAGTAATAAGAAGAGTACAATTGAAGAGGAAGTACAGGAAGAGCATACAGGACCAGAAAAGGAAGAAATACCAGAACAGGAAGAAATAGATAATCAGGAACAGGTAGAACATGAAAGTCCACCTGTAAGCCCTGTAATACCTAGACATTCTACACGTGTAATCAGACCACCTGACAGGTATCAAGCAAGTATAGTTTGCCAAGTTAGTAAAGTTCCAACTACTGTTGAAGAACTTAGGATGTATCCTGCAAAGGAACAAGAAAATTGGCATAGAGCAATGGAGAAAGAATTAAATTCATTCAAGGAAATGAAAGTTTATGAAAATGCCAAATTACCTCCAGGTGAAAAGTCCATTGGCTGCAAATGGATATTTAAGTTAAAAACTGGTAAAAATGGGACTGTTACCCATAAGGCTAGGTTGGTAGCTCAAGGATTTAATCAAACTGCATATGATTATGATGAAGTATTTGCACCAAATTTAAAGGCAATAACCTTGAGAGCAGCTTTAGTGTGGGCAGCTAAGAAGAATTATATCATAAATCATTTAGATGCAGAAACTGCCTATCTGCATGCACCATTGCAGCACACTATATATTTAAGAAAACCAGTAGGTATAAAGGATGATAAAATTAATAATGACTGTTGGAAACTGAATAAAAGTCTCTATGGTTTGAAACAATCTGGTTATGAATGGAACCAATATATTGTAAAAGAGTTAAACAATATAGGATATAAAGAAGGTTTAGCTGATCCATGTTTATTTAAAAAAGAGACAAATGGAACTGTGTCATTATTATTGTTGTATACAAGTGATATTGCTTTAATTACTAAGACAAATAATGAAGCTACTGAGATAATATCATTATTAAGTAAGAGGATAAAATTAAAGCAATTAGGAGAAATAAGACAATATCTAGGATTGACAATAAACAAAACCAATAGTAGATATAAGATATCACAAGAAGATAAAATTTACCAATTGCTAAATATGTATAAAATGGAACTTTGTAAGCCCGCAAAAACTCCAATGAGTCAGGAATTTTGCCATACTGATGCTCAAAGTTCAAAATTTGATAAGACCATTTATCAATCATTAATAGGTAGTTTATCATATATAAGTAATTGGTCAAGGCCAGACATTGCCTATAGCATTAATCAATTGGCAAGATTCAATGCTGAACCCACTGAAAGACACTGGCAAGCGCTAAAGCGTATATTAAGGTATCTTAAAAAGACAATGCACTATGCATTGTATTTAGAGACAAAAGATGATTTGATTTTAAGTGCATATGCTGATGCAAGCTTTGCAACAGATATAAAAACTAGAAAATCAACTTCAGGTATGGCTATACTATTAGGTAAAACACTGATTGGTAGGAGGTCAATTAGACAGTAACACATAAGTACGTCCACAATGGAAGCAGAATTTTCATGTCTATCTTTATTATGTACTGACTTAATTCTGTATAAACAGTTGTTGTTAGATATGGGAGTAACTGTTAAAGATGCCATTGTAGTTTATGAGGACAATCAAGCAGCCATACGGTTGGCTACAAATACTGCTGTAAAAACTAGATCTAAACATACTTGTGTCCACGAAATGATGCCAGGAGTCGGTGACTTCAAATCATGCTCTTTTATTAAGGTAGGAACCGAACTGGCTCTTCGCAAAAGGTTCGCGGCTTTTATTCTTTCAGCCGCAGTGGCCGCGGCCAATGGCACCGCTTTGAATCTCCCGCGATTCGAATGGACCAATCGCGGGAGATTCTTAGCGATCCAATCGGCGCGGCTCGCCTGACCAATCAGAGTGCCCCACGCTTTGGCCAATCAAAGTGCGGGGATCTGAAGAATGCTAATTAGGGACAGAACACCCCTCCCCTCTTGGTATGGTCCTTACGTCGTGTAGTCACGTAGGTAGGCGGGGCTCCATCTGAGCCTACTGGACCTGCGCAGCTCAGTAGTAGGTTGGATCCCGGCCGGTTCGGTCGGGATCTCTGTTGCTCCTGATGCCGTCGTGGGAACTGGCTGGTCGGTCGGGCCGGGCCGCTCTCCGTAGCTCCCTCCTGGGCCTCCCGGGTTGGTTGAGCTGCGGGTTTCGCCGCTCCCGCTCGGTCTTCCCGGGTCGGTCAAGCTGGCCTGGCTGTTTCTTCCTGGTGAGGGGTCGTGATGGCTGCTTTCCGGTAAGTATGGCTGGTTTATTCTTCTTTGGTTTTGGTCCCCTGGGTATTCCCTCCCCCCTTGGTTTGTGTTGTGGGGGTTGGTTTCGCCTGTTTGTGCGTCGGTGGTCTCTTGGTTGGCAGTCCTCGACCTTAATTGGTCGATGTGGCATTTCCACGCTCGTCCATCTGCTGTTTGTAGCCGGTACGAGTGTGGGCCTGTTATTTGTGTGATGACGGCCGGTATCCATAGTGGGTCTCCCGTCAGGTTTCTTGCGTATACGGGGTCGCCTGGTGCGAAAGTTCGGTGTTTGCTGTTTGAGTCTGGGGGCTTCTCCGGGTTATACGTGGGGTGTAACCTGTCGAGTGGGGACCTTAATTTCCTCACCATTAATAGTTCGGCTGGGCTCTTATTCGTTGTGGTATTTGGGGTTATGTGTTGGGTGAAGATTAGTTTGTTTATTTTCTCCTGGATCTCCCCGTGGTCTATTTTCCAGATGGTTTTCTTAGTGAATTGCACCATCCGTTCCGCCCTACCGTTTGCCGCCGGGTGCGCCGGGTGCTGTCAGTGCGTGGCGGATGCCCCTTTCCGCTAGGAATTTTTCGAATTCCAGCGAGGTGAATTGGGGCCTGTTGTCAGAAACGACGACGTCTGGGAGGCCGTGCGTTGCAAAGAGTTTGCAGAGTTCCTTGATCACGGCCTCCGTGGTTGTTGTCTTCATGTTGCTTACCTCCAGCCAGTTGAAGTAAGTGTCTACTGTTATAAGGAAGGTGTGTCCTTTTGTGGGCCCGGCGAAGTCTATGTGAATCCTAGACCAAGGTCCCCTTGGGGTTTCCCACTCTAGGACGGGTGCTGTGGGTGGGCTTGGCCTAGTTTCCTGGCATCGTTGGCACCTTGCTACCCAGGTCTCAATTTGTTTGTCCATCCCTGGCCACCAAGTGTAACTTCTGGCCAGGGCTTTAGTCCTAATGATGCCAGGGTGCCCCTCGTGTAGCAGTTCCAGAACCTTCCCTTGTAGCTTTTCTGGAATGACCACCCTATCCCCCCATAGTATGCACCCTTTTAATAACGAGAGTTCCGTTTGGCGGTTTCGGAATGTTTTGATGGACTCGTCGTTGTCCCTTTCTGGCCACCCTTTGTCTACCCAATGCAACACCCGCGCCAGACGTTTGTCTTTATTAGTCTCTCGGGCAATGTCTGACGCAGTTATGGGCAGGTTGGGTAGAGTCTCTATGCTGAGGGTGGTCGTCGTGGGTGCTGGGTCGGTGTCAGGTTCCAGTAGCGGCGAGCGGCTTAAGGCGTCTGCATGGGAGATTGTCTTACCCGGTTTGTGTATGAGTCCGTAGTTGTAGGCTGCCAGGAACTCGGACCACCTTGTCATTCGGGGAGACAGAATGTTCGGGGTGGCCCGGTTTCTTGCAAGGATTCCCAGCAGTGGCTTGTGGTCGGTTATGATGGTGAATGTCCGGCCGTAGAGATACTCGTGGAATCTTTTTATGGCGGCAACGATAGCCAGAGCCTCTTTGTCCAGCTGGCTATAGTTCCGCTCCGGTTTGGTGAGGGTCCTTGAAAAGAACGCGATGGGCACTTCTTTTCCGTCGGGGAGGGTATGGCTGAGGACAGCGCTGACGCCGAAGGGTGATGCGTCGCATGTGACGGCCAGAGGTAGGGTCTCATTATACTGTATAAGGATGGCGTCTGAAGTGAGGAGGTCCTTTGTTCTTTGGAAGGCGGCTTGCTCACGTTTCCCCCAAGTCCAGGTCGCCGCCTTGTCCAGGAGCCTATGCAAGGGCTCCGCCACCGTCGCCTTTTGGGGCAAGAACACATTGTAAAAGTTAAGTAGCCCCAGGAATGCCTGTAGTTCCGTCTTCGACTTGGGTGTGGGTGCTTCTTTGATGGCCTTGATTTTTTGGTTTGTGGGGTGAATGCCGTGATGGTCTAGGAGGTATCCTTGGAATTCTACCCGTTCCGTGTATAATTGGCATTTCTCCCTCTTGACTTTGAGCCCGGTCTCTTTGAATTTGGTTAGGACCTCCCTTAGGCGACCCTCTAGTTCGGCTTGGTTGGTTGCCGACACTAGGACGTCATCGAAGTAAGGTACCACCCCCTTGATGCCTTGCAATAGTCTTTCCATTAGGCTTTGGAAGATTCCCGGTGCCATGCTGACTCCGAATTGGAGTCGGTTGCATTTAAATGCTCCCCGGTGGGTGACTATGGTTTGCGCTTCTGCCGTTTGCTCGTCGACTGGCAACTGTTGGTATGCCTGGGCGAGGTCGAGCTTGGCGAAAACCTTGCCCCCTCCCAGTGAGTGCAGTAGGTGTTGCACTACTGGGACGGGGTAGGCGCTTTGTTGTAGCGCGCAATTTGGGGTGGCCTTATAGTCCCCACAGATCCTCACCGACCCATTGGGCTTGATCGGGGTGACTAGGGGGGTCTCCCACCGGGCGTGGTCTATGGGCTGTAGGACCCCTTGCTTGACGAGCTTGTCAATTTGCTCGTCTATCTTGGGTTTAAGTGCGAATGGCACCCGCTTTGGTTTCAGGCATTTTGGGGAGACGTTTGGGTCTAGGCTGAATGATATAAGGGGCCCTCGGTACTTGCCTAGGTTTCCGTCGAAGACCTCTTGGAATTCCCGGGCCAGTTGCTGCTCCCAGCTGTCGTCGGTGACATGGTCGACTCCCGTGACTGCGATGCCGAGCGGGGCGAACCATTGCAGTCCCAGTTGGCTTGGGCGGTCGCGGTCGACGATTGTCAGGGGAAGCCTTTCGGTGTGCCCTTTATATGTGATGTTGAAGTGTTTGGTTCCGACTACCGGGATGCGGTTTCCCTGGTAGTCCTTTACAATGAGTCTCTGGCTGTCTAGGTTCCTCCTTTGGATGGTAGGCACCAGGCGTTTTATTTCATGCCATGCTATCATGGAGAGGTAGGACCCGGAATCCACCTCCATTTTGCATGGCTGGCCCTCGATGCCTACCTCCACGTGGACCTTCCGGGTGTCCTTGGTTATGGTGTGGCCGATGGTGACCGTCTGATGGGTCTCCTCTCTTCGCCAGTTATCGCCGCCTCGCAGGGATCGTCCGTTCCGGTCCCATCTGTTGTCCGAGGGGCGATCTCTGGTCCGGGGTGGTGTGCTCTCTCTCTTCCGGTCGCTCTGGTCCCATCGTGCCGGGCTGCGGTTCTTTTTTAGGCGGCAGACACAGGCGATGTGTCCCTTCTTGTCACAATGCCGGCAGATCGATTCGAAAAACCGGCATTCCGACCTGGGGTGGTCACCGCCGCAACTGGCACAGTTGGTCCTCGACTTACGACTCCACCGGTTCCGTGGGTCGCGGCCTGTCTGGAGGCGATGGATGTCCTCATCATCATCGGAAATGCCCGATGCTGAGTGGAAATCGCCCTGGTGGGTGGTCGTCTCGGGTTGGGCCTCGGCCGACCTCGCAGGGTTGTTGTTTCCGCTGCGGTCCCCAGCGTTCGGTCTGCGCATGCGGTCGGCGGAGGTTCAGGTTGCTTTGGCGGCTGCGGCTGCGGTGAGGGTGTCTGCTAGGCTGATGTTGCCCTTGGCCATCAGCCGGCTCTGGAGGACGGGGTCCCACAAACCGAGCATGATTCTGTCTCGCAGGGCGTTGTTCAGGTTGTCGAATTCGCAGAGCCCCCCTAGGTGCCGTAGCTTGGCGACGAAGTCACTGAAGCTCTCACCCAACCGTTGGTCCCAATGGTAAAATTCGTTGCGTCGGATCAGGATGGGTACCTCTGGAGCATAGTGCCGCTGAAGTATTGGCTCGAGGACGTCCCAGTCCATCACGGTCGCATCGGCGGGTTTGGCAAGCGCCTTGGCCATCTTGAAGACCTCGGTCCCGCAGTGGGTCAGGAAGACGGCGCGCTTCATGGGGCCGGTGGCGTCCTTCAGGTCGCTGCACTTGAGGAACATGCAGAATCGGTCGGAGTACGATTCCCAGTCCTCGGTGGTGGGGTTGAAGGGTGCGGGGGGTGCGATTTTCGCCATCATGGTGGTTCGTCTGGCTTCCGTCGGACACGTGGTTCAGTTCAGGGTCTGGATCCCACCTTCGTCGCCAGTGTTGTGTCCGCGAAATGATGCCAGGAGTCGGTGACTTCAAATCATGCTCTTTTATTAAGGTAGGAACCGAACTGGCTCTTCGCAAAAGGTTCGCGGCTTTTATTCTTTCAGCCGTGGCGGCCGCGGCCAATGGCACCGCTTTGAATCTCCCGCGATTCGAATGGACCAATCGTGGGAGATTCTTAGCGATCCAATCGGCACGGTTCGCCTGACCAATCAGAGTGCCCCGCGCTTTGGCCAATCAAAGCGCAGGGATCTCAAGAATGCTAATTAGGGACAGAACAATACTGACCTTAGTTATTTGAATGTAAGACAATCTGTAAAAAATGGTTTGATGAGATTGGAATATTGCATGACTGATGAAAACATTGCTGATGGATTTACGAAAGCCCAAGGTGCAGTCAAGCACAAAGAAAATTGTGAAAACTATGGGTTGAAATTGTAAATAGATATATATATTATTATATTACCCAAAAGGGGACAATATTAGAGATAACATTGGTTACCTAACTTAGTTTGGGTAAAAATAATATATAAACTATGTTAGTGAGTTTAAGTGTATGTATCACTTTAACTGCAAAACATGTATTTTGGGTGCGGTTGTAAAATCACCATATGAGGGAGCAAGCGAGCTCACTGTTTGCTGGCTTTTACTGTAGTAGCTGACAATGTTGGATTGATGGTGATAACTGCATGTTTTCCCTGCTGTTGCTGAGAGAAGAAAAGGGGTTTGATTTTCTTCATAACTCTGACTGCAAAAGAGATATATTGCTGGACTGATTATTTGTAAGTTTACTGACCTCTATTTTCAACACTGGACTTTGCAACTGATTAACCCCTGGATGGATTGAACTAGTTTATGACATATGGACTGTTTTGACTATGCTATAACTCTTGCTGGAATAAAAAACTATTTAACTGGCACAGTATATCTGTCTTACTGAGTGTAAACTACAACAACGTTTATCTTACATCATTTGCCTGCCTGCTAGACTGCCGTTGCACATTCTGCTAGGGTGTGTATCCCTAACAGATACTATAAAATCTCCATTCCCTCCCCACTCCTGGGGGAAGGATACTGCAAAATCCCCATTCCCTCTGCACCCGACTAATCTGCTTTCCAGCTCTGTTCTCTTGTGCAGGGCAACAAAAGAAGACCCAGCCAATCAGCTGGGACTCGGGAGGCAGAGAATAGATGCAGGCAGGGCCAGTCACAGGTGGTGTTTGCTGGTTCTCCAAACTACTCAAAATTTCTGCTCCCGGTTCTCCAGAACTGATCAGAACCTACTAAATACCACCTCTGATGTGGGGAGAGCACTGGATGGATTGTGCTCTTTCAGGTTGACCTTTCAATTAAGAATACCAGCCATTAATTTCATAGGCCAAAAGCCACTTTAGAATCAGGTAGCTTTTATCCCCCAAATCCAGCTTTACATAACCAACCTCTGAAACCTGCCAAGGTTAATTTTACATTCAAAGTCATTTCAATGCTAATTAACATTTTGTACCAATAATTGGCAGGAAATGTCATTCTTGTAGAGAGCAGCCATATTCCTTTAGTGAACCTCTTTGTCGGTCAGGGATTCTTTGAATAGAAAATGTTTTTTAATCAATGTCTCATAAAAAGGCTTGACAGAATAATAATTTTGCCATGATTTTTAGTCAATTGCTGTCTGACAACTGAAAAGCATGTCTATTCAGATAGCTTTCACCCATGCGTAGGCTAAAAACTTTGCAAATCTTATATTGCTGGATTGATTGGAAATAAAGCAGGTTAAGTTAACAAAAGTTAGCAAAATAGGCAAAGTACTTCTTTGCTTAAACTCCATATGTCCTTGACTGAACGCTCATTATGCTATCAAATTGCAAATAATGCAATGTAAAGGCCTTTCACCAAGAACTGAAGAGCCATTCACTCATCTTTGATGTGGCAGAAAACTATACTAGTGTGAAGTTCACTGTATTCCTTGTTGATGCTTATTTTGCTACTGTTGCCTCCATGCAATTAGAAAAAAGATGCTAAATGATCATTTAGGATGCTAATTAGTGGCACACACACACATAAAAATCTAAACAACCATTTTTTTCTGCCGTGTTTCTTTAATGTTGTCTTCCTTTGATGGTCATCCCTTGGTAAGACAAGCTTAAGGGTTGGTTCCAGAGGTGGCATTCAGCAGGGTCTGACCAGTTCTGGAGAAGCAGTAGCAGAAATTTTGAGTAGTTCGGAGAACTGGCAAATACCATCTCTGACTGGCCCCAACCCCATCTATTCTCTGCCTCCCAAGTCCCAGCTGATCATCTGGGTCTTCTTTTGTTGCCTGTACAGGAGAACAGAGCTGGGAATCAGATTAGTAGGGTGGGGAGGGAATGGGATTTTACAGTAACCTTCCCGCAGGTATGGGGTGGAAATGGAGATTTTCCCCTGTGACACCCACCAAGCCACACCACCATGTCCACCAAGCCACACCTATAGAACCGGTAGTAAAAAAAATCGAATCCCACCACTGGCTGGTTCCATGCTGAATATTACATTGTTGTTAATGTAGCACTCAGCACTATCCAAGAACACCCAAGGTATGTAATACTTATTAGGCTTTGTCAGCCATCAGTTAGAAGCAAGTCAAACTACGGACAAAGATGGGAAACAACAGCAATAGAAACCAATAGGGTTAACCAAGGAGAAAGCAAATTATTCAGCACTAATTTGGTTTCCTGCAGGGAACATATGGGAAAAAGAGACAGTCCTAAAAATGGGTGTCACCTGACATCTTGATCTTTTTTGAACCCTCTTTCAATAAGGCTGCACACCATGAGATAAGATAACTTTTTCAGTTCAGATACTGAGTTTGGGCACTGTTCATTTATTGGACTCTTGTTTCTTGAAAAACAATCAAGCTTCCATATTCCTATTACCCATTTCCTTCTCATATTCTAGTGTACAGCCATTCTGCTTCAGGAATGAATTAACAACCCTGCCAGATAGCTGCTAATAAACTACTTTGTAATCTGAATTCCATACTAATAAATCTAACAGGGAAGACAGTTCTGGAAAGATTTTTTTAAAGTTACATTGTTTAATAAGTGTGTAGAATTCCAATTAAAGCCAGAGGTCAAATGTTATTGGGAAATAAAATTGCAGCCAAAGGGTATCCAAGAGTTATAGTAAAATATTGTCTCTTAGTAGAGATGGATTGACTCCATGTTGAAAAATGCTTCCTTATTTCATCCAGAAAATATTGGACCTCTGTTATTAATTATATCAGATAATTCATTGTCAGGCATACAATGCTGGAACTTTCCAAATAAAATTTTGTTTAATACATTAAAAAAATGTTTCACTGTCAGTAAACGCTACTAAGGAAGAATAAATGTTCTGCATGGAACTGAGCAATTTGTCACTTGCCCTTTTGAAAGCATTCAAAATATTGAAAATTTAAGAAAAAGATTAATTTTTAACATTTGAAGTAAGTGAAGCTAGGAATGTGTGATTTATAACATTTGCTTTTCTTTTTAAAATAGTTTACTTTTTATTAGCTAAAAATAAAATGATCTACAAGATTCAGTAAGTCTCCCAAATCGTTCTCAGCTACCAAAAGTAGAGTTTAATTATGAGTTCTTTTGAGGATCTTGATTTTTATTTATTTATTTTGCTCACAAAAGAACAAATAAAACACCCGGTGTTTTTTCAGTTATTTTTCTTTGAAGTGGACCTTCTGAAAATATCACCTGATATTCTCCAGTGTCCTAGAACAGTCTACTATGGGTCTATGACAACTTGCCATAGCCAAATCGCCGTGGCCAACTCACCAGGCCAACTTGCTACAGCTAGCACTCCACGCAACAATTCCCCATGGCCAATTTGCTACAGGCCAACTTGCCGCAGGACAAGAGTTACACTAATGTTGAAGAAATAGAAGAATAGAATCATTGAAGAAAGGATATCAAAGGAGGGACAAAATGAAATACAAATGACAAAAATTAAAATACTTTTTAACTATTTTAAATAATTAAATTGAATTGTTGAATTGCCCTGCAGCAAGTTGTCCTGCGACGAGTTGGCCATGGCAAGTTGTCCAGCGGCGAGTTGGCCATGATGAGTTGCCTTGGCCAATTGGCCATGGTGAGTTGGCCATGGCAAATTGGGTGCAATGAGTTGTCCCTGCTGGTCTTCTACATGCCTTCCAGATGTAGAGAGTACCTCTCAGATGTTTGGGCTTCAACTTTCAGAGCCCCCAAGACATATGATCTCCCAACATACCAAGCTAACAGTGCTACTGAGAAGGATTCCACAGCTACAGGATATTCACGGTTGAAGTTGATTTTTCTCAGGATATATTTTATGCAGTTCAGAAACATGTGGAAGAAAAAGAGAAATGATTGCCTACTTCTTCACTGGTTACTAAAATTTAGGATGATTTAACTGCCATAAGAAGGGGCCACCTTCAAGCAATGGCAAGCTGTTTAATCTTGATTTGGCAACTGATTTGACAGAACAGACCAATTCTGTAGAAGGGATGTAAAAGTCTCAGTTGGCTGTGATAGTAATTTATTGCAATTCTCCACTTTACTACTCATGATTTAGAGCAATTATTTACTAAAACTCTCAAAGTATCCACCTTTAATGTTTAAATGGTTTGGATGTTTCTTATTCATAATTGTACTTTAGTGACAGAAAAACACAAACTCGCCATATTTTAAATTGTGGAAATGGTGTTTTGTTTATACAACATGCACATACAAATGATTCCTTCGGTGAAATGCAAGATTTGTATGTATGAGCTGATGGTAACTGTTGTCAGAAATTTGTGGGGGTGTTGAAATTTGTTGATAGATTTCTTGCTATAAGAATGGATACAGCCATTAAACCATTTTTAAGAATACCCAAGGGCACAAATTAGAGCCATTTTATTAGCTTTTACCATATATTTGCATTTAGAGTTTAAGCTGTTCCATCCTATGCCACAGTGCTTAGAATGCTGTCCTGCAGACTACTTTTGCTTACTCCCGGCTGCCTGCAGTTCGGCAATTCGAAACTCACTAGGCTCCAAGTTGACTCAGCCTTCCATCCTTCCAAGATCGGTGAAATGGAGACCCAGATTGTTGGGGGCAATATGCTGACTCTGTAAACTGCTTAAGGGCTGTAAAAAGCACTGTAAAGTGGGATACATATTTAAGTGCTATTACTATTGCTATATTCAAATCATTTTGATTCTAAATCAGATTATGAAAATCCTGAATAGATTGACATTCTTGGCAACATCTTGCCAAAAAGCCACGATGGCACAGTGATTAGAATGCAGTACTTCAGGCTACTTCTGCTGACTACTGGCTGCCTGCAATTTGGCAGTTCAAATCTCATCAGGCTCAAGGTTTGACTCAGCCTTCCTTCCTTTCGAGGTCAGTAAAATGAGGTCTCAGATTGTTGGGGGCAATAGGCTGACTCTGTAAAATGCTTAGGGAGGGCTGTAAAGCACTATGAAGTGGTATTTGTGCTATTGCTATTGATATCTTGAAAGTCGTTCAGTCTGGACTATAGTCTATCGTATCCACTCACTGGATGGTTTCCCTAATTTTGTATCTTCCCATCTTCCATTCCAAGAAAACAATTCCTAATCCATGTCTTCTCATGGTTAAGGTTTTCCTGGGCATATATACAATTATATGTGTGTGAATGTAATTTGTATATGTATGTGCAGGCTAAGCATGGCATAATTTTTTGGAGTTAAGTAGAATGTATATGTGCAACATTTCAAAGAGCAGAATGAATTCTGCCTTTTTTTTTTGTCTGTTCCTAGCATTGAAAGTGGGAAACCCCAATTCTTCATAAAGCACAAGTTATGTTATATGAATATTGATTAAAAATATATTGACTAGAGATTGTAATACTCTAAAAAATGAAGGTTTGTTTTATTAATAGCAAAGAGAAAAAGGAATCAGAAAAAGAAAGGTAATCTTTGAGTGAACTACTCTCTCCATATTTTGTTGCTGTTTGCTACAGATTTTTTTTTTAAGCCACCACAGTTCTTAACTGCAATGCAAGTAAATTGCCTGTGTTAGACAAACCTTAAGGGGAACATAGAAATTAGAAGTGTTACAAATTCAGTGTCATCAGATCAGCTATGCCAATCCTATAAAAGTGATCCTTCTATTGTTTCCACTGCCATTCTTTGTGATAAATACTTGTGAGTGTGCTCCAAAGCCACATTGATAATATTGTTGGGAACTGAGCAATAGCTAGAGAAAAAATTGGAAACAAAATTGTCTAGGCCTAAAGGCAGAAATAATAATGGCACACAGTGCCATACAGTGCCACACAATGAAATCTGTCAATAATATTTGTTGACACAGTTCTGCACAGAAGAGTATTGGTTTCAGGACTCACTACAAGACTGAATCTTCTACTATGAAGGTACAGTAGCCCAATTTGTCTTAAAGGCATGTTGCCTTAGATGACAAAACAACTCATATTGCTCCTCTGAATTCTGGAATCTTACTCACTAAACTCACAGTCCTGGTTCCCCCATTAGTTAGCAGGTGGTAGACAATGTATAAATAGCTCCAACCTGTTTGTTTTCTGAATGGATTTCCAGAAAATTTAAAACATTATAGGTGGAAGAAAATAACTGAATTTCATAAAAATTAGCACATCAGTTTTTGAAACCTGCTTCTTAAAATGCACAATAGTTTGGGTTTTTTTTTTTCCATTTTGCAAGAAATTTGGAGCCTAAGCAAGAATGAAATGCGTTGAAGAGAGGTTTTCCAAAGAAAAGGTGTCATATCAAGTGTCAGGGGAAAAACCTGATGAGCATAGCTGACTTTAGGATTCAGAGGTTTATTAGAATTTAAAGCATAGTAAACATAACACACTTATTTGCATCACAATGCAATATGGGTCAATTGGACAAGCAGTCAAAAGGGACGACTTGAGGTTGATTGGCAACCTCCCATTATTCAACTTTGTCTTTTATACCTTAAAATCACAAATCACATGATTTTCAGCATCTGTCCATGCTGTCATAGCAACAGGGGCAGTTATCCATTCCTCCAACCTAAATGTTACAACATAGTTATTTTTTACATGTACTTTAAATGCACACTTCCTCTTTGCCCACAACATTTTGCAAGCAAAGCAACTGCTAGTGTTGCAAAGCACCATTTTGACATATTTAAAGGTCACAATTTCAGCACCCAGATTAAAATTGATTTTATATTGAGCCCTTCAGCCCTTAATATGCATGATAGTGCAGGTAGATAGACCTATATTAACAAAAAATGTTGGCCATAATATAGACCTGGAAAATTGGGAGAGAATGTGGGGATCAAATTACAAATTAATTACATCCACAGCATACAAGGAAAATCAATACAAAATGTTCTGCAGATGGCACCTTCCTCCTGCTAGATTGGCAAAAATGTTTAACTCAGATCCAAATTGTTGGAAATGTGGAAAAGAAAAAGGCACTTATTTTCATACCTGGTGGACATGCCAGGAAGTGAAAAAATATTGGAATACAATTAGACAATGGATAGAAGAAATCATGAATCAGAAAATTGAATTTAATCCGGAAACTTTTTTATTAGGTATAATAACACAAAATGCAATAAAACAGATAAATTTATTATGTTACATATATTAACAGCTGCAAGGATTTCATACGCACAACTCTGGAAGGAAAAAGGGTTCCACCGGAAGGCATGGTTATTAAAAAAATAATAGATTGTATAGAGATGGACAGGTTAACGATGAAAACAAAAGACAGAGAAGATTCAATTTATTATAGGGCCTGGGATGCCTGGTAAGAGTGGTTTAGAAATAAAAATAAAATAAAATGGCAATTAGGAAAAGAATGAGGGAATATGTAAATATACCATGGAGAAGATTGAGATGTAAGGATAAAAGATATTGATTTAAAGTAAGAGTAAGATGCAATGGTAAAGGAATGATAAATACATATACTGAAAAATGTGAGGAAATTGCAAAAGATGTCTTGATGTTGATAATAATGTATAAGTTTTGTTTTATGTTTTTTTTTAAATTTGGAAACTTAATAAAATTTATTAATAAAAATAAAAAAACAAAAAAACAAAGGTGTACATGAATTTTTTCCCTTACACAAGGGATAATTATTTATTTATAAGTGGATTTCAGCTGACAAAAGGGAACAGAAGATGAGGTGAAGCATTGGGAACTGTCACCTGTATTTTTTGTATGGAAAAAAAATGTAGCCTTTAAGTTAGTCAGATGGAAAATATCAGGTGCATGTAAACAGAAACAGGAGTTTAGTTCAAAACATTTCATTTATTCCATGCTGATGTAATATACACAAGAACCTGATCTACTAGTGGTCAAGGCAAATTGGCACTAAATAAACTCAATGGAATTCAGGGATCTGGACTTAGATCTCTTGTGGGAGAAGTGGTTCCAAACTGATGACACATTTGACCCTCTCCTCAGGCTCAGCTTGGTCATCTCCAACATGAAAGCTAGCTATAAAACATCTTGCACCATCTAAGCATAGGGAGATGAAAAACAGCAAAGTAATAATTGCACTTGAGGTTCTTGCCATTGAGGCCTTAAGACACTAATTGGAAGAAAAGAAGTCAGATCAAAGCTGATCAAAATAATTAATGTTTCGTACACCTCTTAGCTTTCCTTGTCATACAGTATATCTTCTGGACTTTATAATGGTAGGTCTTTTGGAATATTTTATATTTAAGACAGACAATATAAAGATGCACATTTCTCCTCAGACATATAAAAATCACTTGCTATGTTCCTCATTCTAATTTGATTTGCATGAAGGTAGAATTATGAAATGTACCTTGTTATTAAAACTACAGGGGTTCATAGTTGGGGTGTCAATAACTGCATGTGAGACTTATGGTGTTTTCATTGCTTAGGTTGGCGGGAAAAAAAGGAATGTTGGGGTCAAAGCAGCTGAAAATAAGGTTGGGATGGGCAAAATTATGTGGGGAATTACATGCAGTCCATGAACAGAGACTATGTACCAATGATGTAAACACAAGTCATATAGAGTAGGGTCAGAAGCCATTATGAAAACCCTTTAATCTCCCAATGCATGGACAGACTTAACCACTTTCATCTGGAAAACTATTAGCATCTTAGACCAAGCAGGTTGTGATATGCTACCGGTTCGGACCAGTTCCACCGAACTGGTAGTAGATCAGCTGAGAGGAGGAAAGACCAAAAAGACATGGAAGAGTGGGAGGGTCGCTCCTACCTTTTTGTTTCTTCATCCTCTCAACTGATTGGCTTGTTAGGGGGTGCATGCATTGGGGGGAGGGTGCGCACACACAAACACACACACACAGATACCCCTCCATGATACCCACCAAACCGGTAGCGACCAAGGTAGGATCTCACAACTGGAGCAAGCCAAATCCAAAAATGCTAGAGAAGTCCTGGAAGCTTCATATTAGACTAACTAGTCATCAATAGACACACAGAGATAAACCACATTTACACACCATTTAAAAGACACAATTAAAAAGAACAACCTAAGAAGGAAACAGAAAAACTACAACACATCCTTTTTAGCAGACTGCATTCAAATAAGCAGGGATTAGCAGTAGATAAATAATCAGGCAGAAAACAACCATCAGGGAACTACAAAGGAAGAAACTACACTCACACACAAATTGATTGGGCAAGTTATTGAATACAAACAACAGCAAACCCCACACTCACTCACGCAGATTATGTTCATAATTACCTGTTTGTAAGCAAACAATCAGGCTCAGAGAGGACTAAGAATTCCAGGATCTTAAGTATTGCTCCAATTGTCAAAGCTTATATTTTCTGCAATTAGTAGTTGTTTCTATACAAAACGGTACAAACATGGTTCAACATTTGCCTGTGACATCATTCAGAGATGGATAGTCTTAAATATTGTGGAGCCTTGAAACCATAAATTTAGCAGTTAAGATTCATGCTAGTGTATATGTATGCAGAGGGCCATGCATTGCGTTGATTAGAAATGGTGTCTCCAATTAAGCAAATTGGAAATCAACATTTGTGCTAATACATTCAGGATTGAAATCATGATAACATGTTTTTGCCTGACGCAATTTAGTGTGGATTATAATGCAAATATTATACTTTGTCATGTGAAAAAGAATTCTATACCACATTAAAAATGATGCAAAAAGATGATCACCGATGAATGTAGTAGTTGATAAGAATGTGTCACTTAATGCTTCTCATCTGACAACAGTTCACAACCTAAATGGGCCTCTGTAATGGGGAGAAAGTGATATCTTAATTCAACAGGGATACCATATCTGCAAAATATAAAACCTGCTAGATGGGCAGCTAAGAGTTTCCTATATTTCTTTGCTGCCGTCCTGTGTTAATCTGATTTTTTTGCAACTTAAATTTGTTAGCTCTAGCAGTCACATTAGAGTTTGATACTCTCTCCTCTCCTGCTCAACATATATATGAGGGTGCAGAGTGAGCTCATTCATCCTGATGGGGTTGGGTATCATAAGTATACATCTCTGCCCCTGGCAAATTAAGTGATGCCTGGAGGCTGAGGGGAGAGTCTGCAAGGGTAACAACAGACTTCAGCTGAACCCTGGCAAGAGCAGCTCTGGGTTTTAGAGCCTTCTGTATCTGGGAATGTACCATCTTTGATACTAGATAAGGTTGTACTACCCCAGACAGACTTGGTGCAAAACTTAGGGGTCATTCTAGACTCTCCTCCACAAGAAGCAGGTAGCAATCATGGCTAGGAAGACCTTCACATAGCTTTGTGCTGTGTTCCAGTTACTCCTCTTTCTGGACCATGAGGCTCAACAGGTATCCCTGTTGAATTAATATCCCACTTTCTCCCCACTATAGAGGTCCATTTAGGTTATAAACTGTTGCCAGGCTGTTGCTGTCACTTATGCCCTGGTTACCCTCCAGAATGGATTAATATAATGTGCTCGTCATGGAACCGTCCCTTGAAAAACATTCAGAGGATTTTGGGACTCAGGTTTTGTGAGCTGCATTGATTGCCAGTTTGCTTCCAAATGCAATTCAGTGGGCTAGCCTATGGCATGGGATCAAGTTAGTTGAAGGAACATCTCTTCTCAGTTATATCTACCCATCACATCAAGTTCAACAGAGATAATATATTCTGAGTCCCATCTGCAAAGGAATTTCATCTTGTGGGACCTTGGATTTTTTCTGCCTGTAGCCTTCACTTTCTGGAATGTCCCCTTCTGCCCCATCTCTGTAGGCCTTCTGGAGAGCCTTAAAAAGTGGTACTTGCATCATTCCTAGGGATCCTTTGGTGAGCCTGCAAAGTAATTGAATGATGCTAAGTGAAGGCTGTCCTTTCACTATCTTTAGGTTTTATTCCTTTTTTCATTTCTTTATTTTTATTGTTCTCTCCCTCCCCCTCCCCTCCCCCTCCCACTCCATGAATGTGTATAGTTGTGCCTCAGCTCTGACATTTCTTTTCTAACCTCTTCTGGCTGTCTTTATTTCTATTCTAGCCTCTCTAGTCTCTTCCTGTAGTCCTCAGCCATTGCTTCAAAATTCTCCCTTCATTCGGGTTTCCGGTTCCGCGTGGCTTCGGGGCAGCAGGAATTCGCGACAGCTCGCGATTCCTGCTGTGCTAGCCGTCAAGGTACCCCCGATCCAGATGGGTCAGGGGGATATGGCTGCCCTGTAGGGACAGCTGAAGAGAGAGGGGAGTCGGATAGGGGGGTGGGGGTGTCGCAGACCCCCCCCCTTCTCCGGAAAAACCCCTTTTTCCCAAGGCAGTGGAGCGGCGGTCAGCAATGGCCGCCATGAAGAAGCCAGCAACCGGGTAAGATTGTGCTGGAGGAAGTGTGAAGAGTGAAAGTTTTGTCTGAGCCGGGTCAAGTAACATCTTTTAAATTGCCTGGAACTGAGCTGTTTGAATTGCTGGAGGATACATTGTATCCCTAAGAAGAGCGAAAGCGGCGGAGAAGCTGTTAAAGGGAACTTTTTTTTTTTCTTTACTCTCCCACCCCATGGAAACAGCAGAAATATTTGGATATATTGGATATTGAAAGTGAATTGCTTTGAGAGTTGAAGCTAAGAGACAAAAGGATTCTTGGACATTGAAAAATTTAAGAAATTGGAAAATCTTTGTTGGAGGTATGGATTTCTGATTATTTAAAATTGACATTGCAAGTGGGAAGGGAGAGGAAAAAAAAATTGGAGCAGAAGCCGAAAAAGGAGGAGATTGCCTAGAATCCCAAAGGAAGATATATGGTAATTGGACCTCTTTGATTAAAAATTACCCCAGAAAGAGAAAGAGAAGAAGGAAGAAAAGTATTAACTTTTGGAAAAAAATTTTAATTGTTTTTGATTGTCTTTGATTAAAAACACTTGTGGTTGTTTTGGAAAAAGTTTCCCTTTTCATAATGGCATCGTTTGTGGATGAACTAGAGATTGAATATCAAAAATATAAAAAAGAAGATACTTTGGGCACTTTGTTTCAATTCTTAGAAATGGCGTTATGTACTTATGAAAAGTTGATTACGCAGCAGAAGGACTGGGACAAGGAAGAAGAGGAAGAAGAAGCCATCTTTGATGAACAATGGGTCCCTTCCGGAGAGGAGGAGAAAAAGGATAAGAAAAAGGGGATTTTAAGAATTATAAAAACAACCAAAAGAGAGAAAAATGAGCGAAAAAGTGGAGGCAAGGTTAGAAAGCAAAGGAAAAGGAGCAAGAAAAGCGAGGAGAAAAAACAAAGGGGTAAAAAGGGCAAGGAGAAGAATAAGCAAGAGAGAAAGGGGGGGAGGAGAAGCCTGAATGGGGGGAAGCAAGACCTAAAGAAAAAAAGTTTATTTAGAGACAATGGGTGAATTTAATTTAGGATAAAAGAGGGATTCTGGAGGGTACATAAGTTTGTGTTTTTATATGTGTATTTAGAGTATAAAATTCATTATGTAATCTTAGAATCTTTTAAACAGAATCCCAAGAAAAATTGCTATACGAAGTATTTTTAAGTTAGGGTAATGAGTTATAGACGTTACTCCAATTGGTGTATAGGAGAAGTATAGTAAAAGAAAAAAGATGAATGGATAATGGGAAATAGAACAGACAAAGAATGTTGTTGAAAATGGTGATAAGATATGGAAGGATATATATGGTTGTTTTTTTTTTGGATTTTGTATATTGATAAAAGGCAATAAAATTTTAATTAATAAGAAATAATTTGGATGAAAAGGAGAAGTAGGGATAAGATATGAAGTTAATACTATATGAAGTATTGATACTATAATTTGGAATTGTTATGCTTTATTGGTCTTTTATTATTATTTTTTCCTAGAAAAGAATTTATAAGCTGTTATGCTTTGATTCTTTGTGCATTGTTTTTATAAAACTGATAAAAATGGTTTTTATATATATATATATATAAAAGAAAATGATAATAAGATATGGAAGGATATATGGGATGAATATGATGTTTGAATTTGTGTCTGTGTGAAGAGTTTTAACCCGGGAACAGACAACCTTCAGAAAAGATCTTTTAGTTTTGTTTATGTTTTGTGTTTTGTATGTTTGTGCATTGTGTTTTTTGTAAAACTAATAAAATTTGTTTTTTATAAAAAAAAAAAAAAAAGAATTAATAAAACCTTGGAGGAATGTTAGATGAGAATAATTGTAAACAAGCCAGAAAGAAATGAATATGATGATTATAAAATGGATAAATATAGAAAAGAAATGAAATTGAATAAGAGTAAAGAGAAATAATGAGAAATTTGCTGAAAGATATTTATGTGTCCATATGGAAATGGGATAAATTAGAATTATGTTGTATAAAAATAATGTTTTATTCGACTTGTAAAAATTTATAATGTTAAGAGGTTTTATGTACTTAATGGTTAATGATGTGTTGTTTGTCTTCAAAATTAATAAAATTTGTTTCAAAAAAAAAAAATTCTCCCTTCATTCACCCTCACAGCTTCCTCCATTGATTTACTGTCTTGTCCCCCAAACCCTCAATCTACTGCCATTGCTGCATTACCACCATTGAATGTCACCTTTACCAATACAGGCTTCTGCCTCTGGTCATGATCCACAACCACACCTGCTCCTGCTGCCAACATCACTTATTTCTGTCTCCAGTTCTACCACTTCTTCCAGACTTGGTCCTGATCCAATGCTACCACTGCTGATCCCACTGCCATCAATGCCACACTTTACTATCTCTGGAGTTCTTCATCTCCTTCATCTCCCCTGGCCTCTACCATCAGCCTTAATCAGGGGTGGAATTCAACCGGTGTTGCTACTGGTTCGGTGACTATGTTTTTTGTGTGCATGTGCGCTTTGTGTGCTTGCCCGCCAGATGCACACTGCACATGCGTGTAAAAAACCTTAAGCTGTGCCAACTGGACAGCTGAAAAGTGCTGCTAGCGGCATTCAAAAATCCTCTTCTTTCCTGCTTTTTCAACCTCAGCTGTGCCGCTCAAAGCAGCTGAGGTTGAAAAAGCAGGAAATAAAGGACAGATAAGAGCCTAGGTGGGTGGGTGGGCCAAACAGGTCAGCAGACACCGAACCAATTCGGTGGCTGCTGCTCTTCAGAGCTACCGGTTCTATAGATCTGGGCAGAACCGTTAGCATCCCACCCCTGTAATCTGTTCCTACATCTCTCTTCTGCTGCTATCCTCACTAGCTTTCATTACAGATTATTCTCCTCAGAGGAACATCTGAGGTTTTGTACAAGTGACAGATTTTTTTTCCCCCTTCATCTCAAATGATTAAGCAGTGGTCTGACAGAGCTCTCATTGCTGAGAACATTTTCCCCGTCCCTCTTCATTATGCTCCTTCATCAGACAGACTTGGCTGTTTTTCCTAAAGCTTCAGAACCTGCCAAGCAAATTTGAACAAAAACTATGTCTTGATTGAAACATGGGAGTTATTCCTTTACAAGCAATAAAAGAACTCTTGTTTCACCTTCAAATTTTGAGAAGGGCGGACAGTAGCTTGCACCCATCACTACAGTGGTGCTAATATGCATAATTCAGCTTGGGTTAAGCATCAGGATGACATGTGTCACTTTGGTTGCATTTACTGTTTGATGCATAGAGCCATGCAGGAAGTAAACCATTCAAAATTCTCTCCCCGTCTTATGAAACTCTTTTTATCTAGCAATTACTAATGGCTTTTCCACCTTACATTCCACTAAATCTTTGCCACAGATGAAGGGTAGTAAAATGCTTTTCCTTACTTGAGGAGTGATAACAGATTATGTAACCAACTCCAGAGTGAGCTTTCTCTAAAGAACTCACAAGATGATCTTTTCATGATTTGATTAGAGCAGGGGTGTCAAACTCGATTTCATTGAAGGCCGCATCAGCATTGTATATTACCTCGGAGGGCCAGAGTGGGCATGCCCAGAGTGGGTGTGGTCAGCTCGACATCACTCGTGTCAGGGGTGCCTCTGATGGCCTGAGGCCTCTGCCAGAGAAAACAGGCTCCTAAGCTCAGTTTTCAGCTGCAACGGCCTCCTGTAAGTAACCCTCTGCCAATGAAAACAAAGCTCAAGAGGGCTGAGTGCATCCCACTCAAGTTCTGTTTTTGCTGGCAGAGGCACCGCAGGCCAGTCTTTTGGCGTTTCCAGGGTGGCCCTCCTGACCAGATCTAATCACCCCGCGGGGTGGATTTGGTCCCCGGGCCTTGAGTTTGACACCCCTGGATTAGAGCCTGATGAATATCTAATGTTTAAAAATGATTACACAATAATAGGTCATTCTAAAAAGCATGTCAATAGCTTTCATAAAATAAACTAAATCATCCTTACGATACTGTCATATACTTAGACAAAAACAGAGGAGTGGCTAGTGAACATTTTTCAAAGATAACGTTCTAAAAAGCATGTCAATAGCTTTTATAAAATAAACTAATCATCCTTATGATACTGTTATGTAATGCAAAAACAGAGGAGTTTTTCAGTGGCTAGTGAACATTTTCTCAGAGACAACTGGCCTGTCATTATTCCGAAATCAGCTTTTTAATTTGCTCATATCATAAAGAAGAGTCTCCTTTTCCATTTTCTTTGGAGAGGGTTCATTCATGACATGCCTGTTCCCCAAAACTTTATGGAAATTAAAACTCTCAATAAAGATCTAGGTGAAACTTTGGGGGAAAAGAAATTCAACCCAGTGTAAAAAAGCAACATACTATTCATATATGACCAGTAACCAAAAGCAAGCCATAGTCAAAGTGCAACATTGAACAATGTTGGCATCTTCTGTCACAAAGTCCACTCCTACATTTACACTACAGAGATATAATTACTGATACAAAAGTAATCATGAATAGTACAGCAAATCCAGAATTTGAAGACATTTATAATGAATTGTAATTTTTTAGGAATATACTGTACATGCACAAAAAGTAGAAAAGGTGTTTTGGGCTTCTTTTTTTAAAAAAAAAAAAAAACATATTTTTTACAATATTTCATGAATAAACATATCAAAAGTGTAATCACTGGCTTCAGCAAAACTTTATATGGGTTGTGAAGTTTGTTCACCCTTACTATATGTTTTCATTTAGTAGGAATATACTAAAATAACCAAAGACAACAGCTTTCACACTTTTAATTAGGTGAGAATTGCCAGTCTGATTGAAAACCAATTTTAAAAAGAAAATAACGACATTCATTACTCACTATAAACACACATATTAGATTCTGCCTTCACACTTCCTGTATTTTTTAAGAAGTAGCAGAAGATGACAAATGGACTAGAATTTGTTTGCTTTTTAGAGGTGGCAGTCATAACAATGACACACACACTTATTGTTAAGTTCTGCGCATGGGCACAAGGAACGGAGACGAGGCAGTGAACAGTGAACTTCAACTCTTTATTAATCATTATGAACAGAGCAAAACCCTAGGGCAGCAGCAGCCCTTTTATAGGGCAGGCTGCTGACCTATTAGCCAATGAGAAACTTGGAAATGTTAAACCCTTGAACCAATGAGAGTGGCTCGTTAACAGCCAATCAGATTCCCCAGAATGGACCAATCCGATATCGCTATTAACGGCCAATCAGAAGTGCAGGATTAGAACCCTGCTTTTTCTTAAGGTTTGTTAAAACTTTATTTAAGCGCTTTTATTAGTTCATAACACCCCTTCCCCCTGGGTTCTGTTTGAGGGGTGCGGTGACGTAATCCCAAAGGTATGTAGGTTGTTTTAACTGTCTATTGGATTTGCGCTGTCCCACCGGTTCCTGTCTGTCGTCCGGTTTCGGTGGGACGTTTTTGGACATACAGGTGGTTCTGCATCCTCACTGAATGACTCGGTGCCGCTAATGCTGTCATTGTTGTCCTCTGATCTTTGCGGGCTCGCCTCCATTGAGGTATTCCTCTGTAGCAAGGAGAGTCCCCTCCCTGATTCTTCTTCATTTATCGCGCCCGATTGCTGACTTCCTTCACTTCTGCTTTCTACCATCTCGAATTCGGTTTCTTTGACATCCCCTCCCCCCTCAGTTTGGGAGTCACAAGAGTCACGGGAAATGGGTTGTAGCCTAGAGCGAAGCTGATCTATATGTCATTTCCATATTTTTCTGTCGCAGGTTTGCACACGGTACGATCTGGGCCCGGTGGTTTGAATTACGGTTGCTTCGACCCATAATGGTTCGCTGGAGAGGTTTTTGATGAAAACTAAGTCGGCTACCTTGAACTCGCAGCATTTTCCGGTAGATCCACAGGGTTTCTCTGGCTCGTAGGACGGGTGAAGCTGGTTGAGGTGGGAACGGAGCTTGCGTCCCATCAACAGTTCAGCTGAGGTCTAGTTGGTGACGCTGTGTGGAGTGATGTGTTGGAGTAGGAGTATTCTGTTTATTTTTTCGTCAATGTCCCCATAGTCCATTTTGTGGAGAGATTTTTTTAACAAATTGTACCATGCACTCGGCCCTGCCGTTGGCCGCAGGGTGCGCTGGCGAAGTTAGTGCATGGCGGATACCCCGGTCCGCTAAGTATTGTTCAAACGCCAGGGCGGTGAACTGGGGTCCGTTGTCAGAGACCAGAACGTCTGGCAGCCCGTGCGTTGCGAATAGCCTATTCAATTTTCGGATGACGGACTTGGTTGTAGTATTCTTCATTTTGTGGATCTCGAGCCAGTTGGAATAGGCATCCACTGTTAGGAGGAACGTATGTCCCTTAGTAGGTCCCGCAAAATCAATGTGGATGTGGGACCACGGCCCTCGGGGGGTTTCCCATTCTGTTGGAGTTGCTCTAGGTGGGGCATTGCTGACTTCTTGGCACTTTAAACAAGTCTTTACCCAGGCTTCGATCTGTTTGTCAATGCCCGGCCACCACACGTAACTTTGTGCGAGCGCTTTCATACACACGATGCCGGGGTGACCGTCATGCAATGTTTTCAATACTGCTCATTGTAACCGCTCTGAGACGACGACTCTCTCTCCCCATAGGATGCAGCCTTTTTGCGAAAAAAGTTCTGTTTGCCGGTTTCTGAAAGAGGTGAAGTCGTCAGGGGTTTGTTCAATTGGCCGTCCTCATTCGACCCAGCTAAGAACTCGTGCCAAGAAAGGATCTCGTTTTGTTTCAATTGCAATGTCTCTGGCTGTTAGCGATGGTGAATGTAGCGTTTCAATCTGGAGTGTTGTAAGGGTTGGAGCTGGGTCGTCGATGGTTTCCGGAAGTGGGGCACGGCTCAATGCATCAGCATGGGGAATGGCTTTCCCCGGGCGGTGTTGTAATTTATAGTTGCACGCAGCTAAAAACTCCGACCAGCGAGTCATTCTAGGTGACAATATATAGGGGGTTGGCTTGTCTCCCGCTATAATCCCTAGCAAAGGTTTGTGATTGGTAACAATAGTAAAAACTCATCCATACACATATTCATGAAACCGTTTCACAGCAGATACAACAGCAAGAGCCTCTTTGTCGATCTGGCTATAGTTACGTTCAGCCTTTGATAGGGTCCTTGAAAAATAGGCAATAGGGGCCTCACTACCATTAGGTAACACATCACTCAAAATGGCTCCTACTCCAAATGGTGATGCGTCACATGTAATTGTTAAAGGCAGAGTCTCGTTATACTGTATTAAAACAGCATCTGAGGTTAGTAAGTTTTTCACTTGTTGGAATGCGTGCTCCTCTCGGTGTCCCCAGACCCAGGTTGCTTTTTTGTGGAGAAGTCTTTGTAGGGGCTCAGCTACGGTCGCTTTCTGGGGCAAGAAGATGTTGTAAAAGTTAATGAGCCCCAGAAAAGCTTGGAGATCAGTCTTATTTCTGGGTCTTGGGGCATTTTTGATTGCCCTTAGTTTGCTATTAGTGGGGTGAATGCCTTGTTTATCGATTAGGTACCCCAGGAACTCTACTTTATCAGTACAGTTGACATTTATTCTTTTTAACCTTAAGGCCAGAGTCTTTAAATTTCTGGAGAACCATTTTAAGATGCTTTTCTAGTATTTCTCTATTCGGGGCAGCGATTAAAATGTTATCAAAGTATGGCATGACCCCCTTGATCCCTTGCAAGAGTCTCTCCATCAGACTTTGAAAAATCCCTGAGGCTACGCTCACTCCGAATTGGAGTTGGTTGTACTTAAAGGCACCTCGGTGCGTAATGATCGTCTGTGCCTCTGCGGTTTTTTTATCTACAGGCAGTTGTTGGTATGCCTGTGCTAAATCCAATTTAGCGAAGACTTTTCCGCCCCCCAGGGAATGGAGAAGGTGTTGTACCATCAGCACCGGGTAAGCGTTCTGTTGAAGGGCATGATTAAGGGTGGCCCGGAAGTCCCCAAAAATCCTTAACGATCCATCCAGTTTGATGGGTGTTACAATTGGGGTTTCCCAACGAGCGTGCTCAGTTGGTTCTAAAACACCCTGGGCTCTTAATTTATCGAGCTGCTCGTCAATTTTTTGGTTTAAGGGCAAAAGGTATCCGACGAGGCTTAAGGCGGATGGGGGCTACTTCAGGGTTAAGTTTAAATAATATCGGGGTCCCCTTGTACTTGCCTAGTTTGTCTGCAAAGACGTCCTGGAATTCCTGGACGATGGCCTCCTCCCAGTTGTCGCTTCTGGTTTGGTGAATGCCAGCTACCTCAATCCCGAGTGGGTTGAACCATTGAAGGTCTAACAAGCTAGGCCAGTCATGGTCGACGACAGTCAGTGGTAATGATGCAGTACAATTTTTGAATGATACTTGGATTTGGCTGGATCCAATGACTGGAATTCGGTTCCCCTGATAATCTTTGAGTATGATTCTTTGGGCTCTGAGGTCTTGACACCGGACGGCAGGGATTAATTGTTTAAGAGTCTTCCAGGAAACCATCGAGAGGGACGATCCTGAATCGACTTCCATCACGTAAGGCTGGTTTTCGATGGCGACCTTTACTCAGATCTTTTTTGCATCTAGCGATGAGGCGTGACTGATTGTAATGGTTTGGTGTGCCTCTTCTCATCTCATTGAAATGGCCAGTGTTTTATTTCTGTAGGAGTGGTTGTTCCATTGGTGGTTCAAATGTTCCCGACTCACAGGGCGATTCCCTGTGGTCTGGCAGTAGTTGTTTCCCCTCTGAAGTGGGCTGGATCCTTGCTTGCTTCTACAGACCTTCCTGATGTGGCCTCTTTTCCCACAGAAATGGCAGAGCGCGTTGAGGAATTTGCAGTCTGATCGCAGATGGTTTGCCCCACAACCCGCACATTGGTGTGGTAGTCTTTGATTACACTGGTGGCGTTGGTCACATTCAGACCGGAGCCGGTTGACCTCCTCCTCATCACTTTCTGATGGTGATTCGAGGTCCTCGTGGTGGGTCGCTGTTGTGTGCCTCTCTAGACGAGGTGAGGTATCGCTGGCGAGTTGATGGAGCAGTGCATTGGTGTGGCGCATTTGGGTGGCTGATTTTCTGGTTGCTTCTGCTGCAGTCCTTGATGACATCAGCAAGGTCGATGTTCCCTTTGGCCATGATCTTGCTCTGCGTCGTGTGGTCTTCTAATCCTAGAATTATTCAGTCTCTCAGAGCTTCTTCGAGGTCTGTAAACCCACAGAGGCCTCCCAGGTTCCGGAGATCCGCGGTGAAATCTGCAACGCTCTCTTCTTTCCGCTGGTCCCTCTGGTAAAATTCATGTCTTCGGACAAACGTTGGTATGGCGGGTGCATAGTGGGCCCAGGACGTCCCAGTCCATGGTTTTCACCTCAGCTGGTTTCACTAGTGCCTTGGCCACCTTAAAGACGGCAGGCCCACAATGGGTCAGGAACACTGCTCACTTTTTTCCCGTAATGGCATCCTTCAAGTTGTTGGTCTCCAGAAACATCTGGAACTGGTCTATGTATGAGTCCCAGTTCTTCTTGTGCCGGGTCAAATGGAACGGGTGGTATGGCGCCGCCGGACATGGTTTCCGGGGTCGATGCACTTTCAGCCACATGCTCTGTTTGGTGCTCTGTAGTGTTCAGTCAGCTCTGATGTCTCCGAATCCCATCCTCATCACCAATGTTAACTTCTGCGCATGGGCGCAAGGAACGGAGACGAGGCAGTGAACAGTGAACTTCAACTCTTTATTAATCATTATGAACAGAGCAAAACCCTAGGGCAGCAGCAGCCCTTTTATAAGGCAGGCTGCTGACCTATTAGCCAATGAGAAACTTGGAAGTGTTAAACCCTTGAACCAATGAGAGTGGCTTGTTAACAGCCAATCAGATTCCCCAGAACGGACCAACCTGATATCGCTATTATCGACCAATCAGAAGTGCTAGATTAGAACCCTGCTTTTTCTTAAGATTTGTTAAAACTTTATTTCAGCGCTTTTATTAATTCATAACACTTATATATGTGTGTGCTTTTTTAAAATCATTTATTTATGGTTTGTTGTATTTATATGTCATTTGCGTATCAGTACTTCAAAAAGCTGCTTAGTTAAAAATGAAAGAAATGTAAAGCAGCAGTAAAGTTAGAAAAGAATAAAGTTAGATGCAAGTAATAAACCAAATAATAAACCAACGAGCTGAAAGTAAGAAAAATAGTATGCTGTCCTTAAAACAGAACAAAGAAAAAACAGGACATCTATCATGTTTAAAAGATCAAAGAAAAGTCTTCCCTTGATACGCAAAGATAGTGTAATTGATTTCAGATAATCCTTTCCAAGGAAAGCTTTTGAGAAATAAAAACAATATCATCTCCAAAAGATTCTCCATGTGTAATAATATTGGATTCCATTAGAGCAAGGGTCTTCAAACTTGGCAAGATTAAGACTTGTAGACTTCAACTCCCAGAATTCCTGAGTTACTGTGACTGAAGAAGGAATTTTTGAAATTGAAGTCTACAAATCTTAAAGCTTTCAAGTTTGAAGACCCCTGCATTAGAAGGGAATCTTAAAAATGATCAGGTCCCAACTCATGTAGGCACTCAATTAAGCTGTTTTTCCTGTCGTCATCAACAGCAGCCCAATAGACGCTATAAAATATCTTTCAAATCTATATGGATAGCCTTGCCAGACCAGATACATTCTGGGCCTTATGTTACAAATGAACATAGAATATAGAAGAACAGAGTTGGAAATGACCTTGGAGGTCATCTACTCCAATTTCCTGCATGAGCAGGAGAGTTGATACCATTTCAGACAAGTAGCTATCTAGTCCCTTCTTGAAAGCCTCCAGTGTCGGGGCACCCACAACTTCTGAAGGCAAAGCATACCACTGATTAATTTCCATTGATTTCCAAATTTCTCCTAGTTCTAGGTTGCTTCTCTCCTTGATTAGTTTCCATCCATTGATTCTTGTCTTGCATTCTGATTTTTTGGTAAATAGCAATAGTACTTAGACTTACATACCATTTCACAGTGCTTTACAGTTTACAGTCTAAGCAGTTTACAGAGTCAGCATATTGCCCCCAACAATTTGGGTCCTCATTTTACCCACTTTGGAAGGATAGAAGACTGACTCAACCTTGAGCCTGGTGAGATTTGAACTGCCAAATTGCAGGCAGCCAGCAGTCAGCAGAAGTAGCCTGCAGTACTGCACTCTAACCACTGCACCACTATGGCTCATAGTGGCTCAAATAGTTTTTAAATACTGGAACACTGCTATCATATCTCTCCTAGTCGTTCTTTTCACTAGACTAGAATTAATGACCCCAATGATCAATGTCCTGATCCTTAGGACAAAGCTGGGCATTTTGTGTGGCGGGGAGAGGGAGTCCCAATCAAAGCCCTATAGTAGATATTAGGCCTTCGGAGGCCATAAATGAACTATTTGAATTTTTCTCCCTATTTACAGTATTACAAAGCTATAAAAACATCTTAAGACTTCATATGTGCAACGCTTTTCCACATTACGATCTGTCCTTTTGCAAATCATTCTCAATTTACTTTAACCACAATATGGGATTCCCCAGGCTCCTATGTACATGCACATCCTTACCGTCTGTAGATGATGAAGAAACCTTTCCTGTGTTTCTTCCCTTTGGAGGAGAGTGAACAATTTGTCCACTTAAGAGGTAGGCTTCTAAGATCTGGGTCACCTGGAATGAATGCCAGTCATTCTTCAGATCCCATGAGGGGAAAGCAATCTCATGCCTTTCTTGACTATACACCAGAGGAAGCAGTCCCCCCCACCCACCCTGTGTGGGTGAGGGTAAGACAGAGATTATTACTAAGTCAGGAAAACAAAAAGTGAAGATTGACAATCAGATAAAGTCCTTCCTAAAGTGATACATATGGTGGGAGGCACGAGCACAAACAACCACAAATGCATAAGAGAAGCAAAGAGAACAGAAACCCCCGTGTTCCTACGGTAGTTGAGAGCAAAGGTATTTTGCCACTTTCGGCACACCTCTGATTTGATGGTGGTGGGCTTTCCAACTTTACTGCCTTCAGATCTCAGGGTGGGGGAGATAAAACCCTTTCCATATTTCAGCTCCTTTGTCTCTTTTCTACAGTGATGGTTGGACAATGAGACAAAGTTGATGTTTTGATGCTCTTTCTGGCCCACTCTTAATCAGAGTTCCTAGCTGGTGGATTCTCCTGCTTCTTTACCCCTCTGGCTGGGGTGAAATTCAAAAATTCCCCCTGTAGGTCTGGCTGTGGGTGTGGCTTGGTATACTTGGTATAAGAGTAATAGCAACCAGGCATGATTTTTTTTTACTGATTCAGATCGTCCCTATCACATCTCCTGAGGTGGGCCAAAGTTGGTTGAATTTCACCCCTGCCCTCTGGACAGGAAAAATATCAATAAGCAAACACCACAATTTTACTACTGATTCTGCCTTAGAAAGGAAATATGGCACAATTCTGGTCAATTTCACATGATTTTTTTTTTAAAAAATAAGAAGTCTAGGTTTCACTGTTTCATCAGCAAACTTTTTTTTTGAAGGCTCAGCTTTTTCACTATTTCATTGGTGAACCTGGAAAAACAATTAACATCAAAACGGTTGCCACCAGTGATCAGAGGAGGTGTTTCCTTATTTTGAAATGAAGTGCAGCAGGTGAACAGGACACAGCTGCTCCAGATGGCACAAGACATAAAAGTTTCTTCACTATTTTTGTCATAAAGCAGAAGAAGACAGTTGCAGGTGGCCTTTCTGGTGGGCTCAGCTGGGTAGAAGAGGACATTGTGGGTTAAATTGCCCTTGAGAAATGGTCAGGGGGCCATTCTCATGCTGGGACAAACAAATGCTGGGATCAGTTTAGTCACTGTAGCATGGCAAAAATACCATGTGGAGAGTTAGATGAATAAATAAATGGCTGATTGGTCAGCCAGCCATATAAAAACACATTACAAAGTTAAGAAAAAATGGTCATGATTTAATTTCTGACAGATATTATTTCAGCTCATTAAAATTTCAATGACCCTGTCAAACTTATTCAAATTCAAACTTTTCAAGATCATGTCAAACTTTTTCAGGCTTTCAAGCTTAGCGTGTACATATGTGAGAGATGTTTTTGCTGTCCCTGAAAGTGGTAAAAAAAAAAAAAATCTCCTTCAATAATTTGGCTCAGAACTACCTATAGGCAATCAGTAACACAAACTTGAAAGTTTAGAAGGTTAATATGTATGTGCTTCCGTCTGGCCCTCTCCACCATATATTACTAAGAAAAAAATTGAAGGGATTCATTTTTGCTGTCCTTTTTTACTACTGAACTTTCAAAGTGATATGAAAAAACAAACATTTTTGAAATCTTATTTTTCTTCTCTCCCTTCTCCAGTATTAGCATTACAGTATGTCTATAATTATTAGTAAAACATTTTATTTATTCAAGTTGTACATGTCTGGATAATCTCATTGATGGATATGTTTATACTGTGCTTGGAGCAAAAAGCTATTGATTATTAAAAGGGCTCCACCTACATCAATAATGAAGTTTTTTTTTAAAATTGCAGAGATGCAAAGTAATTAGACATAGACATTAAGAAGGAAGCTTGTTTCTTTCTTTTTTATTCTTGTTACTAGTCTATGGCTGCTTCAAAATTCAGAGACTGTTCTACTGCAGAAAGTGGGTTTCCAAAGAGAATATAAATGAAAGAATATCATTTTAGTTCATAATTTATGAAGGTAGTTGGCACCCAATTGGAAAAGAGTAGACAGTGAATAAAGCTTAATGAATAAATAGTACATCTGGGTGGAAAATGGCTTCCCATGCTCTTTAAGTAAAAAAAAAAATCAGATCTACACTAAGATCCAGTGAGAGTAACAAATAAACAAGGACATTGCTATGTAGGAAAGCAAATTAATAGCTGAACTAAGGGAAAGCAAAAACATTTAAATGGATCATATTGTGCCATAATGAGAGAAACTTGTGAATGTTTGTGTTTCCCATGGAAGCGGGTTAAATGCTGAAGCCTTTAATTTCACATGTATGCTTTGGGATGGTGGTTACAGCTTTCAGCTGTGATTAATCTCCAAAGTAGTCTGCAGGTAGCAACACAGACCAATTTTCTTTGCATAAACAATCCCCATTCCTGATTGTGAAGCCTTAATTTAATGGCGGTCAGTGCAAATGCAGCAACATTATTTTTCAGGATTTGTTTTTAAGGCATAAGAAGCAAAAAGGCACATTAAACCTCTGATAGCTTTAGCATATATTAAGGCTTTCAGAGAACGAACAAGTGGGCAGCTAATATATCTAGAGTTTGAGATATTTCTAGACATGCAGTGGCTCCTGTAGTAACTTGCTGTCTCTGCATTTACAAGACACTGACCAGCATATCACAGGAACAAGTTTTTGTATGTAAGATATGAAATGTACAATATAAACTTTTCCCCTTTGTTACGGACAAGGCAATTGCGCTAATTTAAAAGTTTAAATAGTTTTACTTCCACAGCAGGCTTGAAATCCTGCACTTCTGATTGGCCTGCCAGCAGCGGATCCTGATTGGTCGTCCTAGGCCGATCTGATTGGCTGTTAACGGGTGCTGCCGATTGGATGCCGCCAGCGCAGCAAACTCAAAGCATTGGCTGTTATGACAGCAGCAAGCCCTATAAAAGGGCGGCTGCTGCCCGAGTATTTTAGCTCTATTCTGAAGTCACTAATAAAGAGTTGAGTCACTTTCCGATGCCTAGTCTCCGTTCTTTGCGCCCGTGCTCCGAACAGAACACTGGCAACGAAGGTGGGATGCGGAGACTTTAAGAGCTGATCAAACACTCAACGAACCCTACAGAGCACGTGGCTAAGAGCGCACTGAAGAAGCGGCAGAATGACCAGCAGTGCTATACCACCCACTCCATTTGACCTGGCTAACGAAGACTGGGACTCGTATATGGACAGGTTCCAGATGTTCCTGGAGACCAACAATCTGAAAGATGCTACGCCTGGCAGGAAATGAGCTGTATTCCTGACCCATTGCGGGCCTGCCGTCTTCAAGATGGCAAAAGCACTTGCGAAACCAGCAGAAGTCAAGACAATGGACTAAGACAACCTTGCCCCAATCCTCTGGGCCCATTATGCACCGGCGGTGCCAACACTCATCAGAAGACACGAGTTTTACCAGAGGGATCAACGGGAAAGCGAAAGCGTTGGAGACTTCATCGCTGACATCAGAAACCTAGGAGGACTCTGTGGCTTCGCAAATCTTGAGGAAGCCATGAGAGATCGAATTGTTCTGGGCCTAAGAGACCCCACAACCCAGAGCAAGATTATGGCGAAGGGAGACATTGCACTTGCAGATGTCATCGCCGATGCTACTGCGGCAGAAGCAACCAGGAAGTCAGCCACTCGAATGCGCCGAGCAAACGCACCACACCGCCAACTCACCAGTGACACCACACCATTTTCCGAGAGGCACACAACAACCACCCACCATGAGGACCTCGAATCCTCATCAGAAAGCGAGGAAGAAGAGGTCAACAGACTCAGGTCAGAACGCGACCAGCGGGACCAAAAGAATTGAAAATCACCGTACCAATGCTCTGGATGTGGGGGCAGTCATTCACAATTCGACTGCAAATTCCTAGACGCACTCTGCCGTTCCTGCGGGAAGAGGGGCCATATCGCTAAGGTCTGCAGAAGCAAGCAAGGACCCAGCCCAACCAGGAGAGAAAGCAATTTCCGACAGACAACAGGCACCCCACCAGTTAATCGGGACCACCAAAACAACCAATGGAACTTTCAATACAGAAACCAAGCAGCCACCACTTCATCCCGACGAGAAGAGGCACACCAGACCATCACCATAGGCCACACTTCATCCCTTGATGTAAGGAAAATACAAGTGAGGGTCGCCATCGAGCAGCGACCATGCGTTATGGAGGTCGACTCTGGATCGTCCCTATCTATGGTATCCTGGAAAACCTTCAAACAGCTGATCCCTGACATCCATCGCCAGGACCTCAGCACTCAAAACATCATATTGAAAGACTACCAAGGAAATAGAATTCCGGTCGTCAGTTCCAGAAACGTCCGAGTCACCTTCAAGGATCACACCGCAACTTTACCGTTGACCATTGTCAATCGAGATCGACCCAGCCTTTTGGGTCTACAGTGGTTTGCACCATTAGGAATCGAACTAGCTGGCATCAACCAGACTGGCCGTGATGACTGGGAAGCGGCCCTCATCCAAGAATTCCAGGACGTGTTCAGCGAGAAGCTAGGCAAGTACAAAGGGTCCCCTATATCATTTAACCTCAGCCCCGAAGTTGCACCCATTCACCTTAAGCCTCGTCGAGTGCCCTTTGCACTCAAGCCAAAGATTGATGAACAATTGGACAAATTAATAGCACAAGGTGTATTGGAACCTTTTGACCACGCTTGATGGGAGACCCCAATCGTGACCCCCATAAAACCAGACAGATTGGTGAGAATTTGCGATGATTACTGGGCCACCCTAAATCATGCGCTCCAGCAGAGCGCTTACCCCGTACCTGTGGTCCAACACCTTCTTCACTCCCTCGGAGGTGGGAAAATATTTGCAAAATTGGACTTAGCTCAGGCGTGCCAACAGTTGCCCGTAGACGCACAGACTACAGAAGCCCAGACTATAGTCACGCATAGAGGGGCTTTCAAGTGTAACAGACTCCAATTCAGAGTAAGTGTAGCCCCCAGTATTTTCCAGAGCTTAATGGAAAGATTACTACAAGGCATAAAAGGGGTCGTGCCCTACTTTGATGATGTACTGATAGCTGCCCCGACTAGATGCATTTTAGAAAAACGACTCCAAATGGTTCTACAGAAATTTAAAGACGCTGGCCTAAAGGTCAAGAAGGACAAGTGCCAACTCTGTACAGAAAAGGTTGAATTCCTGGGCTATCTACTTGACAAACAGGGAATTCACCCTACTGAAAAGAAACTGACTGCCATAAAAAATGCCCCAAGACCTAGGAATAAAACAGACCTCCAAGCTTTCCTAGGACTCATTAACTTTTATAACATCTTCTTGCCCCAGAAAGCAACTGTGGCCGAACCCCTGCATAGGCTCCTCGACAAGAAGGCTTCCTGGGTCTGGGGACAACATGAAGAACAAGCTTTTCAGAAAGTCAAAGACCTCTTAACCTCAGATGCTGTATTGATACAATATAACAAAACCTTACCTTTAACCGTCACCTGCGATGCCTCACCATTTGGGGTAGGAGCCATCCTGAGCCACATCCTACCAAACGGTACTGAGGCACCTATTGCATTTTTTTCAAAGACTTTAGCGAAAGCTGAGAGGATCTATAGCCAACTCGATAAAGAGGCTCTCGCTATCACAGCTGCTGTCAAACGCTTCCATGAGTATTTATATGGAAGACCCTTTTCCATAGTTACCGATCACAAACCATTACTTGGCATTTTAGCCAACACCCCACATCTTATCGCCAAAAATGACGCATTGGTCAGAATTTCTAGCCACATACGATTACTATTTGCTACACCGCCCAGGGAAAGCCATTCCCCACGCTGACGCTTTGAGTCGCTCACCGCTACCCAAAGTCATAGATGATCTGGCTCCAACACTAACAACACTACAAATCGAAACCGTTCCTTATCCACCAATGACTGCATGAGACATCGCCACAGAAACGAGGAAAGATCCTTGTTTAGCAAGAACCCTCAGCTGGGTGGAAAGCCTGACAACGAATTCAGTGACATCTTCAAACCCTGCAAAAACCGACAGACAGAGCTTTTCTCCCAAAAAGGATGCATATTATGGGGAGACAGAGTTGTCATTCCGGAGCGGCTACAACAGAAAGTCCTGAAACTGTTGCACGATGGACATCTTGGCATCGTGCGAATGAAGGCACTAGCCAGGAGCTACACATGGTGGCCAGGTATAGATAAACAAATAGAAACGTGGGTAGCCTCTTGCAACAAGTGTCAAGAAATTCACGCAGATCCACCAAAAGCCCCACCAATGGAATGGGAGACACCCCGGGGTCCCTGGTCCTGCATCCACCTCGATTTTGTGGGACCCACCAAGGGGCATACCTTTCTCATAACCGTGGACGCCTATTCAAATTGGCTAGAGGTCCACAAAATGAAGAGCACCACCACAGAAGCAGTCATTAAAAAATTAAATAAACTATTTGCTACACATGGACTACCAGATGTCCTGGTTTCTGATAATGGTCCCCAATTCACTGCTCTCACATTTGAACAGTACCTAGCGGATCGGGGGATACGCCATGCCTTGACATCACCAGCTCACCCTGCGGCCAATGGTAGGGCTGAGAAAATGATCCAATTCGTGAAGAAAACTTTACAAAAAATGGAACAAGGAGACATCGATCATAAAATAACCAGGATGCTCCTCCTCCAACATATTACACCACACAGTACTACAAACAAAACCCCAGCCGAACTCCTGATGGGACGGAAACTTTGCTCACACCTTGACCGCATGCACCCTGCCTACACGCCAGAACAACCCCTAGGGTCCAGCAGCAAGTATTGCACATTCAAGGTAGGCGACCCAGTCTTCACAAAGAATTTCTCAGGTGACCCATTGTGGGTCCCCGCTACTATAATTCAACTTATGGGGCCTCGTTCCTACCGGTTACAAACTGCTGAAGGAAAAATGTGGAAGCGCCACATTGACCAACTTCGTTCCAGACTGGCACCTACCCCTGTCTCTAGCCCTGAACCTCAAACCTGGGGGGGAAGGGAAAGTGAGGGGGCCGAAAATGAGCCAACATACGACACAGTACGCGAAACCCAAAAATCAACACAACCAACCCCAGGATATTCACCTTCCGAGGAAGAACTGGATCAGATTAGTGCCTTGCCACAAAGCAGCACTGCGACAGCAGCAAACCCAAGAAACTCAGGAGGCAGCTATGACGGAAGCAGGGATGACAGCCCCGCGTCACCCAGCGAAGTGGTTGACCCAGCCGTGCCGTCCAGCCCAGCAAATAGCCCATCGGGAACAGAGCCAAGGCAAGAACTGTTGGGGCAACGCAGATCAGGCAGACAAGTGAAACGACCTGCGTACTTGCGAGAGTACATCACCCCACCCCTCAGACGGAACCTAGGGGGGAGGGGTGTTACGGACTAAGCAATTGCACTAATTTAAAAGCTTAAATAGTTTTACTTCCACAGCAGGCTTGAAATCCTGCACTTCTGATTGGCCTGTCAGCAGCGGATCCTGATTGGTCTTCCGAGGCCGATCTGATTGGCTGTTAAAGGGCGCTGCCGATTGGACACTGCCAGCGCAGCAAACTCAAAGCATTGGCTGTTATGACAGCAGCAAGCCCTATAAAAGGGCTGCTGCTGCCTGAGTATTTTAGCTTTGTTCTGAAGTCACTAATAAAGAGTTGAATCACTTTCCGATGCCTAGTCTCTGTTCTTTGTGCCCACGCTCTGAACAGAACACCCTTCTTTTTCCCTTATACATAGTGCTGGAAGAAATACCCTTCTGGGTTCAGTTCGAAATGGGGAAAAAAACACTGAAAACATGGAGGCTGTTTGGAAAGATGGTTTAATGGTGGACAGGATCACATGCCTTGGAGCTCTTGGGAGAAGAGGAAAGAGATGCCAAAAGTCCCTGGGTTTTATACCCTCTCTGGCTTTGAACTTCCTGGAGCACAGGAAGAGTATCCTGATTGGTTGCTATCAGAGGTCATAGCTAGCTTTGAAGGTTGTCTGTGTGCTAAGTTTGGTTGAAACTTGATGGGTGATGCAGTGAAGGGGAATTCAGTGGCTCTGCCTGAAGGAGGTTGATGTTTATTATGTAGAATAGACTGGCCCAGGCCTTACTGGCCCATTAACCGGGGGGGGGGGGGGGGGCTGAGTTTCTGCCTCTCTGAGTTTCTACTTCTCTTTAAGGAGAAATATTCTGCCTTTTTAATATTTCCTAGAATATTTCATTTTTCTAGGGGTGGGTTTTAACTTCCAACCATAATTCTCTTTCTACTGTTACAGGCCCAAAATAATCAATTTCATTGTTTACTATTATGATCATAAAATAGAATTAACAGAGGGATAGAATCAAGATCATGTGACATGTTAGTACCACTTCATAATGCCTTGGTAATCTTGCATCCAGATTTGGTCATCATTGTACGTATAAAAAAAAGATGCTGAGACTATAGAAAGAAGCAGAGAAGAGCAACAAATATGATTAGGGGACTGGAGGTTAAAACATACAAAGAACAGCTGCAGCAATTGGGAATATCTAGTTTGATGAAAAGAAGGACATTCTCCAAAGTACCTGAGGGCAGGACAAGAAGCAATGGGTGGAAACTAATCAAGGAGAGAAGCAACCTAGAACCAGTGGAACAGCTTGCCTTCAGAAATTGTGGGTGCTGCATCACTGGAGCTTTTTAAGAAGAGATTGGACAACAATTCACTGCTCTCGCATTTGAACAGTACCTAGCAGATCAGGGGATACGCCATGCCTTGACATCACCAGCTCACCCTGCGGCCAATGGTAGGGCTGAGAAAATGGACAACCATTCATATGAAGTGTTATAGGGTCTCCTGCTTTTCCCCCCCAGAAAATTTTAGTTTATTCAAAGAAGATTAAAATAAAAAAATACCAAAGGTCCCTTCCAACTCTATTATTCTGTAATAAATAGATTAATAAACTTATTTTTAGAATTATTTTAAAGAACAGCTTTGGTACTTTGATCTCTGTAGAGAAAGAATAGCAATAGTAATAACTGTATCTGCAGTAGCAATAGTAATAATACAGGTAGTCCTTGATTTACAACAAGTCGCTTAGCAACCATTTGAAGTTATGATAAGCCTACCTTGGGGTTACTTATAATCCAGATTAAAGTTCAGACAGTTGAGCTCACACACACATACACACCACAGTCATGTGACTGAACTTTGGGTGTTTTATAACATTGCTGCATTTATTGTATAACTAACTGATTTTACAACTATCATAACTTATAACTGTAGTGAGCAGACTCCAGTATGGTCATAAGTCAAGAACTACCTGTAATAAGAGTATCTCTTGTCTATGCATGCTACAGATATTAATCTACATGGCTAGCCAATCAGCAAAAACATAGTTGGAATGTTAACTGAAGCATCCTTTGATCTTTTTCTTAGTTTCTGATTAGGGTAGAATTTTCTCTCTTCTTTTAAGTATTCTGCCATTGCTTACATCCTTTTCAATAAGTGCCCATTTAATTCTTGTGCAATAAATGAATAACATATCTTTATTATTTGACTATAAGGAGTTTTTCTTCCTGAAAAATATTCCTAGATCATTACCTTGGATACATTCTATTTTGGCCCATTACATTAGACATATTTTTGAAGCTTCAGAATACACATGATCAGCCTTAGTCCAGTATTCCTGAACAATATAACTAAAGAGTTTGTTTAGAGAGGGGTTTTTTTTTAAAAAAAACAACTGAAAGCTCTCAGCAAAAATACAAAAAGACCTTTTTCTGAATATGTGACCTTTACCTCAAGCCAATCTGTATACCAACAGCTTCTGAGCCTTTCTAGCATTATGATTAGTACAAATCAGAAAATGCATATTTTTAAAGGGACTGGTTAGAAAGATGAAACAGGGGGAAAGCACATGTTTGAACTTTAGGATCTGAACCAGGTTGAACGTTACAGTCTGTAAATTTGTTGTGAATTGTCAGTTTTTAAAATTAAATGAAATAGGACTGAGGATAGTGCCCATATCTGATTTGGACTTTTGCTTAAAGGGGCTTAATAAATCATAAATAAAAAATAAAAGATAGCAGGTGTTACCTACTTTCAGCAAAAAATAATGATGAGCCGGGTGCCAAAAATTTTCGTGGACCACAGGCAACACTGTTCAAAGTGTGGAACATTATGCTGGGATATAAATATGTTCAGACAAATTGTACATGAAATACTAATAGCACAGGGTTGTGATTCAACCAATGTAACAACCAATGCAGTGAGCATGCGCTTTGTGTGTGTGCCGAGGGTTTGCTACTGACCTTCTCCTGCAATCCTGCACTCTCCCTGTGTGTTAAACAGTTGACGTGTGTCAATCTACTGTGCCACACGAAGCAGCTGAGCTTGAAAACCAGGAAATAAAACCCCTCAGCTGATCATCAGAGAAAACTGGTTTGCTTACAGATTATCCTTGGACTTATCGATTCAGCCGAACCGGGCCAAATCGGTACAATACCACCCTCTGTAATAGCAACATTCTCACTGAAACTTCTGAACCTAAGAAGAAAAGACAATCATGAGAAAAATGTGAAATGACTTGAAAAACTTGGAGAGAAGCAAAATTGAGAAATCTTAATTACATCACATAATCAGAAGGAAATATATATTGTGAAATGGAAGGAAATGACAGATGGTAAATTGGATATAGCCTGAACATAGTGGGGGTAAAGAACAGGCTAAAGAACGAATTTTTTTCAAAAAAATTAAAATAATTACCAAATTAAAAAGAACAGCAGAAGGTAGCCATATTAGAGAAACAGCAGGAAAAAAAACAGACAGAAGGTATTATAAAACCTAGAACAGGAAATATTAAAAGGATCAGAAACTTGGCTCGCAATGTGGGAGAGAGAAAGGTATAAAATACAAAATGTTTTTGTTTTCTTTTGTTTTTTGTTCTTAGTAGGGGGAAAGAGAAAACACAGGAGGCAAGCAAGCATTTCAGTGTTTCTGCCTTGATAATGTTCAGATTGTCTAGCAGGAGGAAAAGAAAGGAAAGAAGAAGCAACACACTCCAGACTTTGAGGTATTTTTTTCTCTCGCAGGTCTCTCTGCCCAAACTCTGCATTTTCCTGCATAGTTAATAATTGTGGGCTTCTCGGAAGGTATCTTTTTGCCTTCTACGGAGGTGGGCAAACCACTGGCTATGCGACTGAGGAGATGGGGAGGCCATTGGCTGTGCAACTCACATTGGGTTAATTCTACCCTTTAAACCTGTAGGCATAAGGTTACGTATTCCACTTGTCTGAAATTCATGAAGCTGGCTGGCCAACAAAGCTTAAATAGCTTGACTATCAAATAATTGGTAACTAAGGTTACAAAACAACAACAATAAATAAAATAAAATCAAGATAACCATTGCATGGACCCAGCCACATATCTGGATCTCAGTGTTTAACTCTTCAGCTGATTATTTTACCAGTTAAGGGAGATACTGGGCCATAAAAATAATCTGACAGAAAGCCCCAGATTTCTTTTTGACATCCCTTGTGTTCCAATCTTTAATCTTTAAATATAATAACATTAAAGATGTTCCAAAGTAGATTACAAGTTGAGAAACTACAAACTCCTCCAATCTGCTGCCTTCTAAGATGGGGAAGTTCAGCTGGGGACAATATGGAAATGCATCTGAAAGAAACTACATTTGGGAAGGATCCTCTTTCTACAGGATTGCAACTAATCTCTTCTAGATAAAATACTGGTTTTGAGTAAACCCCCAATATAGGCAATTGCTGATCTTTTAGAAGGTATAGAGAGGGATTAAGCTATGACCACTTTATGCCAGTTCAAATTAGGTTACCTGGATTCCCCTAGTTTGTTTGGTGCATATGTCTTTAAGCCCATGCTGAATATGCTGGTAACCTCCAGATTTGATTATCAGCACAAGTTCTAATAACCCCCATACCTTTTTTTGGCCTAATTTAGAAGCTTCAAGAGATAGAAAACTCAGTTTGCTTAATCTTTGGAAAAAATTAAGAGATTATTTTACCTTTTTGTTAAAAAGATGTGTGTTAGCTGCCATCTAGGCAAAATGCAAGGTACTGGGTTATTATATTTAAAGATTAACCTTGCTTAGATACAAATATCATGAAAGAATGCCACTTTTTATTTGTGACTTGATATATTGATGTGTATGATATATATAATATATAAAACAGACATCTTCTGGTTTTCCATGGGGTTCAAACCTCTAGCAGGAAAGATACTGGTAGAGGGAACCCATTGGATAATATTTGTCTATCAACATTCAACGGGAACCCCATAAAATAACATTTGGCTATCAATATCTGACAAGTCCCAAATAGAATGGAACAGGTCCTGTGGGATATAGGGAACTTAATGGAACAGCTGCAACTCATTACATATTATACCAACAGGTGTAGAATAAACGTTATTCTCACTGTTAATGGTCATGATAATATCCACTACATATGGGGGAAAATCAATAAATTCTTAGCAATACGTAGTGCCCAGAACAATGGATGATTGATCTGGATAGGATTAGAAAAAGCACTTGAGGTGACTTTGTTGTTATAGTCTCCATATGCTTATATCATAAATCAGTCATTTCATCAACTATGAAAAAGAGTATACTGTAATTCTACTAAAGCTCTTAGTGAATGCAAAATCCTGATAAATCTAAAAAGAACCTTCTGAACATATCTAAAATGTGGTTGGGTTTCAGTATGTGTGTGTATATATACAGTATATTTAGATATATAGTTATAGATATGACATTTATAGGCTAGCCTAATCTGCTATAACTCTGGGTACTTTACAAAATAAAATGATAAATATTTTGTAATATTTAGGAGGATTAACACCAGTAAATGTCAGCCGTCCCAGAAAAACCAGACAGGAAACACAACTAGATGAGCTTATTGTGAGGCACATATACAGAATCTTGCAAATCTGAAGGTACAAATTTCCACCAGCACTTTTAACTGCTTGATCAATTACGGCAGGTCCTTCCTGAGTTTCTTCCTTTGACCTTTAAAACACTAGGGACTCCCCCCCCCCCTCCTTATCTGATCATTTCCTAGGCAGCATCTCTTCCCCTTGTCTCCTAATGCAATCCATTACATAAATGACAAAGTCACTCTCAACTGCAATGCTACTATGGTGATGGCATAACTAAATGTAGCTTTACAAGTCAAGGATGAATACTCCTTAAATACTGCAATGCAATGAAACAGCTATACATTATGTCTCTTTGGTCCTGTTGTTTCAGCTTATAATTCTGTGGCAACATAGACAGATAAATGCAGGAGCGGACAATACATAGCAAGATTACTCCTGTGATCTCTGACCATTGATTTTCCCCCATTGATCAAATATTTTATTTATTTGATTTGTCAATCGCTTACAAGATAATAGGTATAAGCATAAACATGAGTAAGACTACAGGAAATAGGTACGAATAAATGGGGACAATAGAACAGGCCTGGTTTTGCACTTATGCACGCCCCTTGCAGACCTCTTAGGAATGGGGTGAGGTCAGTAGTGGATAGTTTGAGGTTAAAGGAGTGGGGTTTTGAGGATGTAACAACAGAGTCAGGTGCATTCCAGGCATTGACCACTCTGTTACTGAAGTCATACTTTCTGCAATCGAGTTTGGAGCGGTTAACATTGAGTTTGTATCTGTTGTGGGCTCTTGTATTGTTGCGGTTGAAGCTGAAGTAATTATTGACTTGTCGGACATTGTAGCAGATAATTTTTGTACTATGCTTAAGTCCAACCGTAGGTGGTGTAGTTCAAGATTGTTCAAGCCCAAAATTTCAAAAAATTTCCTAGATGAGATCTAGGGCACATCTAGAAAGTCATATGTTAACCTCCCCTGCTATAATGGTTTGTGGTACATTCGTGATGCTATCACCAAAATATCCAGTTTTGGTTACTACAATACAAAAAGGATGTTGAGACTTTGGAAAAAGTGCAGAAAAAAAGCAATTTAGATGATTAAGGACCTGGAGATGAAAACATAGGAAGAACAGTTGCAGGAGTTGGGTTTGGCCCACCTAGAGAAAAGAAGGACTAGGGGTGACAGAATAGCTGCATTCCAGCTGCCACAAAGAAGAGGGGGTCAACTTATTTTCCAAAGCACTCGAGGGCAGGACAAGAAACAATGGATAGAAACTAATCAAGGAGAGAAGCAACCTAGAACTAAGGAGAAGTTTTCTGTCAGTGAGAACAATTAACCAGTGGAACAGCTTGCCTTCAGAAGTTGTAGGTGCTTCATCACTTGAGGTTTTTAAGAAGAGACTAAACAGTCACTTTTCTGTGCAGACTATTGTCTGAAATAGTATAAGGACTTTCTGCTTGAGCAGAAGGTTGGACTGGAAGACCTCCAAGGTCCCTTCCAGCTCTTCTCTGATTGATGGAAGTCAACCATTCATTGCAGAGGATTTATGGAGAAACATACCTGTAGTTTATTTTAATGCTTTGCTTTGCTTTGCATGCTAGGGTCACAATAGCTGTGTTTTTCTCTCAGTGATTTAGAAGGAACTGAGTGTCTGCCTTCAAGCAGCTGAGCAATATTGCTGCCTCATGATGGACGCCCAGCTCAAGTCCAATATTGAAAGAGGTGATACATAATGGATTTGAACACAGTTGATGGAGAATCTGTGTCTCACCCTATCATACATGTTCAAGAAATCCGCATACTTGAAAGAGATACCGTTCTGCGGTAAGAAGAGTGATTTTAAAATATAAAAGTCATTATTTTTGGTGCAACCTTTTATGTGTCGCTGATGATCAGGGGCAGAAGAGTGGAGAAGGAGTATTCAGTTCAGAAATTAGCAGATTTCATCTGTAATTAGATTGAGGCATTGAACGCTAAGATTAGTGGTGGGAAGGTTTATGAGATTGCTGTTTGTGAGTGATCTGTGTTTCTATTTCCACCTAACTGTAATATTATACAATTTCTCAGGGTTGGGCAAGTCTTGAAAGAGGTGTATTGTTTCACTGAACTTTCATGCAAAGCATTTATTTGCATGCCTCCCTCACTTTAAAAGCAAACTCCTCCCCTTGCTGCCACATTACTTTCTTTTGCTCTGTTTTGGATCCATCCAGCTAAAAGAAGGTAATGAACAATTTTCTGGCCATTCCAAACAGTGAGAGTAGCTAAGACAAAGGTCTTCAAACTTGGCAAGTTTAAGACTTGTGGACTTCAACTCCCAGAATTCCTGAGCTAAAATGACCGGAGGAGGAATTCTGGGAGTTGAAGTCCACAAGTCTTAAAGTTGACAACTTTTGAAGATCTCTGAGCTAAGAGAAGACAATCAAACAATGCTACCCTCTGCAATCCTCTGTTAGAATCCTGCATCACTTTAAAAAAAAAAAAAAACACGAACTAAAGCTGAATCTCTTCTGGGGAAGAGGAGGAGATGAGAGCTAGTAGAAAGTCTTCAAGGCAATGCCAAATCTCTTGTCAATGTTAAGTATGTGGTCTCTTTGCCCCAGCAAAGAGAATGATGTCATCCAGGTGATACAAAGCTTTTTTTTTTTTTTTGGTGAAGGTAAAACTAAACTCTCTCATGACATCCTAATTCTTTTCCAGCCATAGGAAGAAAGCTATTAACAAATAACACAAATACTTATGGATTCAACTTTGCCATCAAATTTTAACTCACACTTTTGAAGACTTGAGATTGACAGTGCTGGCACTGCCAAGAATAACTGAGCAACAGCATATGTGTAGGTGGGTGCGATGTTTGCATATTCATATTAGCTGACATTTCCTTCAGGAGCAGTAGTTCTGTAAGGAACAGCCAAATAATTAGTAGACACAATATCATTGCTGGTTTTATAATGCTGCCATTCACAAAATGCCTTGCAAATGTTGCTTTCAAGGTAGTCAGTCCTCTCAGTATATATTTACAAACTATCCACCATGCTCAGTTCATTTAATTGGAAGTAAATGGAAGAAATCTTGATTTTTCAGAACAAGAAAGCATTACATTGTACCACCTTGTTCTTTATTTTAAATAGCCCTTAAGGAAACAATGAACACCAATCAAATTAGGAGCAGATGACAAAAGGCTATGTTTGGCAAGTGATTCTAAGCACATTCAAGCTCTAGAATGAGACTCACATTTCCTCAAAACTCATCCATAATAGGAAACTGATATATAATTCTATTTGCTGCCATCACCCTTCAAATGCCGCAAACACTTTTGAGTCTATCAGTAGGTTAGGGTTAGAATTAGGGTTAACCCAATAAATGATGCAAAGAATGCACTATCAATCCACTTGTTTTAGATCATGTGATACATTTTTTCTGGTGCTTAAAAGAAATCTAAGCAACACCATCTAGAATATACTCTCTGAGCCCTGTGAAATAATTGCATTTCAACAAGGTGTTTCAGTCGTGGGCCTACTTCAGGAAGCGGGGCTTAAATGCAGGAAACAGAGTAAGATAAGAATTCCCATTAATGAGAAAAGAGTTTCCATCCCAGTTCTATAGTATGTAATTGTTTCAAAAAGGAAAAGTACATTGCAATTTTAGAGACATCATAGCTGCATGGAATCAAAGAGATCTGCAGTTGATTTTACAAAAGATCCTGCATGGAAGGCCATATGTTTTTATTGCATGATTTTACACTCAATCATTGAAAGACTATTCAAGTTACTTTGGGCTCACTTCCACATCCCAGAGGTGGCAAGTTAACAGTGGAGTAGAGGGAGGGGAGGGGAGTGGGAGTAGAGTGGGAGTAGAGCAGAGCAGAGCAGAACAGAGCAGAGTAGACCAGAGTAGAGTAGGACAGGACAGGACACTTTGCTGGTGACGTGTGATTGGAGGTCAGATTTCCAGAATACGTACTTGATCTTTAGCATTTTGTAATGTGGCATTTTCTGCATCCTTATTTTCCATCTCATTTTGATACATCAAGTGTGATCATGCAATGAACAGAATGAATGAATAAATGAACTAATCTGAACAGTGAAAATCACTCATTCCTCTATTAACAGATACATGTACACTGTGCAATGACTGATTGCATACAAATTTAATGTAGCATCAAAAGCAAATTTTAAAACGCTTTACCTTTGAACTAGATTCAGATATTCCTTGGGAAGTGGGGAGTGCTTCAGGTGCAGAATCTCTCACGAATATTTATAAGAAAGCACACTGGTTAAAGTTATACTTCTCCTCAGAGTGCTGACATCCATGCCCACCAAGTAAAAGATGATGTGTGCATTCTGAATGGAATCTCATGTATAAAATAGCATTTTCCCCCACCAGGAAATTGTAAAAAGAAGGGAGCATCAGCAAGTATTGAAAAATCATAGGTCACAAAGCAAAAGTCATAAATCTGTCTAGTGACATTTGACTTGCCTTTTGAAGGCAACTTATACAACTATGATTTATAAGAATGCTCAAAAGAACATTTGGTAACTTTGTTTGTTTGTTTGGGTTTTTTGCTTTGAAGCCTCTTTGAAGGAAGGTGACTTGAAAATCCTTCATGGAACCATTCTGAAATGCTTAAAGCAATACATCTTCGTAGCTCCCTTATTTCCTTGGTTTTTATTCTCAGAAATCATATTTAACATCATAAATCTAAATAACTTCAAAATGGCCAGATTCAGATTATTATTTTTTTCCTTCCATTCAATTGTGTCCATTCTTGAAGGCTGCCTGAACAAATCCCTACAGGGTGTTATCAAAAGCAAAAAGTGCTTAAAGAAGTGGTTTACCATTGACTTCCTCCTAGGGCTGAGAGAAATTGACAAGCTTTGTGCCTAAAATGGGGATAAGAACTCACAGTCTCTTGGTCTCCAGCCTGATGCCTTAAGCACTAGACCATACTGTCTCTCAGGTTCAGATTAGGAGAAATAATGAATATCATCATATCACAAAATTGTACATATATTTTCAAAAGCATTATTTGCAAGAGTCTTCTATAACTTCTTAATATCTTATTATTATTTAAAAAAATAAAATAGCAATACTGCTTCCAATGTGAAAATGATGCACATTAAGATTCAGGAACTTTAAATCCAAACTTTTTCTACAGTTCAGAATTAATCTAGCCCAGATTATGATTTCATAATCATAGTTAGAATCATGCAAATCAGACAGGTGGCTAAACCTATATTTAGTCACCTAATGTATCCCTGCAAGATAAGGTGTTTTTTTTTTTTTTACATTCAAAACATGACAAGCGAAACTAAATTCTGTATGCTTAAAATTGGTTGATTTTTCTCTCTTTTCCCGGTAGTCAATTTGTGGATATGTTTATGTTTACATTTTTTAAAAATGGTGATAAGCAACCATGGGTGTTCCAAACTCAATAGAAGGGCAAGATAAGGGCAACAGTCAGTTTATTGGTGAGATAGGCAGCATATACATTAAATGAGATTTAAGTGTTTGATGGAGCAATGTCTGCAGAATTCTTCTATTCCTTCCTTCCAGGTTTCCTGCTACCTGCCCAACTAAAAGACAAAGAACAGATGATATCATGAAGCCTTAAGAGTTCTGTTCTCATAAAACTACTCAGTGAGTACCCAAAACCTCTTATAATCAGTGAGGAAGGATTCATTAAGTCCAAACAGGAAGCTTGGGCTCCGTTATTGTGATCATGAGCTGCCCAGTAAGAATATTTTCTGCTTTTCTGACTCATTCATTTCATGCAAAACAGTGGGCACAGTAGAGCATAGTCTGTTGTAACTATATAAATCAAATAGAAATAAAATACACCATCAAGAAGTTTATCCTGAAAGCCCAATTACCTCAGAGTTTCCAAGTGAGATTCATGAATCATCCTGAATCCTTCACTATAGAATCAAGGGATCTTGGTGGCCTTCTAAAGTAACCCTTCAACTCGTCAGGCCATCCCAGAGAAATTTTTGTTTGAAAGTTTTCAATTGATGGGAGTGTAGGATGCAAACTGTCCACTAATTTACATATCTGCCTGAAAAGTGCCCACCTACTGGTTCTTGTCATTGGTTCAGGCACTGGAAAGAATTAATACATACCATCTTTCCATTTTCTCAGAATTTTTCTCATACAACCATGGAATTCTAAGGTTAGGAGATGCCTTGGAAGTTATATAATTTAACCTCCCATCCAGTGCAAAACTCTTCATACCATCCCAGATAAAGGTAAAGGTTTCCCCTGCCCAGTTGTGTTTGACTCTAGGAGGCAGTGCTCAATCCCTTTCTTAGCTGAGGGAGCCAACGTTTCTGAAGATATTTTTGTGGTCATGTGGCTAACATGTTGATATGCCAAAGTGCAAGGAACACTGTTTCCTCACTACCAAAGTGGTACCTATTTATCTACTTGCATTTGCTTGCTTTCAAAGTGGCAGCAGCTGGGGCAAGTAACAGGGGCTAACCCCATCACACAGTGCTCGAGTCCCAAATCTAGGTGTCAACTTTCCATCTGATGAGCATCTTTAACCATGGAGCCAATATGACTCCTATCCCAGGCAAACAGCTGTCCAATCTTATGTTGGAAACCTCCAGGGATGGAGCACTCATGACTTCAGCAGGCAGGTTGTTCCAGTGACTAACAGTTGTCACAGTCAGGTAATTCTGCCTTATTTTAAATCTCAATTCCTCTCTGTGGAGCTTGCACCTATTGGTTCTTTTCTTACATTCAGCTACTTGGGAGAATAAATCCATATCTCTTCCCTGTGATATCCACTTATGTGTTGGTAAATTGTTATCAAATGTCTGTTTAGCATTCTTTTCTTTAGGCTGAAGATACAGTACTGTGTTCCCTTATCTGTTCTTTGTAGGATTTAGCCTCCAAACCTTATAACATCCCATTCGTTTTTCTTTGCATTCTTTCCAGTTCCTCAGTGTCCTATTTATATTGTGGCAACCAGAACTGGACACATATTCTTATGAATACAAACAACCATAAAACTATGGTTGGAAATTATAACAAATAATGACTCAGGAAGTAGGTCAAAATCATTCCCATAGAGAGCTGGGACACCAAGGGTTAAAAATTAGGTATTTCAGATTATCTGAAAGTCTGTTTGCATTTTTCTCTAGACTCCAATATGCTCACTAGCATATTCTTCCCTGCCTGCCTCTCCCTCTTCCTTCTTGAGTGGGAGTCAGAACTGAACTTTCTTTTACTTCTGTTATTCGAAGTGCCTAAATGTTATTTTCCAAGTATTGATCAGATGAGTAGAAGGCAGACAAAGTCCATCTCTCAATATTGCAGATGGAACAAAAAATATCTGAAATATCAAGAGTGGCTAATCCAGGCAGTAGAGTTTCAAGGTGACATTCTTTTTCTCCTTGCATTTTTAAATTCAAAAAGGGCTTATAAGATATCTGTCTCTCCTCCCACCCCTCACCCCCCAGTGTGGTTTTTTGGTTTTTTTTTTTTTTTTGCTGGAGTAAAGCCACATTATATTACACCCAACATCACAACTCAATGTTTAGGAAATGGAGATAGTGATAAATGGCTTTTTTTTTTTTTTTTACCAGATCTCTTCATAAGATCCCTAGGAAGCACATCACCCTTCCAGCCTATCTCAAGATGCTGCAGAAACCATAGCCACTAGGAAGCTGCAAATGGAACACCTTGTCCTAATTATGGAAGAAAACCAAAGTATCTTCAAAGCAACAAAATCAAGACACTATCTATATGTTAAGTACTTGGACATGGGTCGAAGTAAATGGAGACAGGCTCTGAACAGTGAACTTTCAGCTCTTTATTGCATAGTGACTTCTCAGTACAACAGTGAACTCTGCCTTATATAGGCAACCCTTGTAAGAATGTCCAATAGCGAGCTATGAACGCTAGCTCTTTTAACCAATAAGAATCCTCTGTTAAGGGCCAATCGGATTCCTCAGAACTAACCAATCCGATCTGGCCGCCTAACAGCCAATCAGAAGTGCAGGGCCAGAACCCTGCACTTTACCTCAAGCTCATACTTTATTAACTATGGTACATACACAACACCCCTTCCCCCTGGCTTCTTAATTATGGTGTAGTTATATTGTCCTTTAAATAGGACGGTTGTCTTTTAAGTCTTTCAGATTTTCGTTGGACTGATTGGTTGCAATCCTGTTGAGGTAGATTGTTGTTTGGCAGTGGTTCTGCTTCTTGCTCAGGTGCAATTTCTTGTGGTGCAAACGATTCTCCTTCCTGCTCCATTTCCTGAGTATCACTTAGTTCGTCGCTCCCTTCAAGCAGGTTCCCTGGAACGTCATCTTCTTCTGCACCTCCCCCCCCCTCGGTTTGGTCATGGGGGAGTTGTTGACTGGCCGTTGTGAGTCGTGACCGTAATTGGTCATATGCCGTTTCCACAGTCAATTGTCACAGCATTTCTCTACGTAGGATTTGGGGCCGGTCACTCGTACTACTGTCGCCTCTATCCATAACGGATCGCCCGATAAGTTTCGTGCGTAAACGAGGTCTCCTACCTGGAAAGTGCGACAGTGGCCGCTGGATCCTATTGGCTTTTCTGGTTCATAAGCAGGGTGCAACCAGTCAAGGTGGGAGCGGAGTCTTTGTCCCATCAGTAGTTCCGCGGGAGTTCTGCCAGTGACCCTATGTAGAGTTATGTGTTGCAAAAAGAGAATTTGGTTGACCTTGTCATTGATATTGTCATAGTCCATTTTTTGCAAAGTCTTTTTAACAAATTGGACCATGCGTTCCACTCGGCCATTGGTCGCAGGGTGCGCAGGCGAGGTGAGCCCATGGCGGATGCCGCAGTCAGCAAGGTACTGCTCGAACATTAGTGCCATAAACTGTGGCCCATTATCGGACACCAGGATGTCAGGTAGTCCGTGGGTTGCAAAGAGTCTGTTTAGGATCTTGATCACCGCCTCAGAAGTTGTAATCGTCATACGATGAATTTCTAACCAATTGGAGTACGCGTCGACTGTCAGCAGGAAGGTGTAGCCCTTGGTTGGCCCCGCGAAATCCAGGTGGATTCTGGACCAGGGTCCCCATGGTGTCTCCCATTCAGTAGGCATGGCTTTTGGTGGGGCGTTGCTGACTTGTTGGCAATTGGCACATGCTTTGACCCACTGCTCGATTTGCCGGTCCATGCCTGGCCACCATGCGTAGCTTCATGCAAGTGCTTTCATCCGCACGATGCCGGGGTGGCCCTCGTGCAGCATTCGTAGCAGCGTCTTCCGGAGTCGTTCTGGGGCAACGACTCTATCTCCCCAGATGATACAGCCTTTTTGGGAAAAAAGTTCAGTCTGTCGAGATTTAAATGGTGCGAAGTCATCTGGTACTTGGTCCAATGGCCATCCACGTTCTACCCAACCTAGGACTCGAGCTAGGGTGTGGTCTCGTTTGGTTTCTCTTGCGATGTCTCGAGCGGTCATAGGCGGCGAGTTGAGTGTTTCGATCTGCAACGTAGTTGCCGTTGGTGCCAGATCGTCGAGACTCTCTGGAAGCGATGCTCGGCTTAATGCGTCGGCATGGGGAATGGCCTTCCCTGGGCGGTATTGCAGGCGATAATTATAAGCAGCTAGGAATTCTGACCATCGGGTCATTCTAGGGGATAATATGTAGGGGGTTGGCTTGTCCCCGGCTATTATCCCTAGCAACGGTTTGTGGTCAGTTACAATGGTAATGTCCTTCCATACACATATTCATGAAATTTCTTCACAGCTGACACAATTGCGAGGGCTTCTTTATCAATTTGTCCATAGATCCGCTCTGTTTGTGAAAGAATCTTCGAAAAGTATACAACAGGGGCTTCGTTCCCATTAGGCAGTACATGGCTCGGACCGCAGTCGATGGACCCCTTCTTTGCCGCTGTCTGACGATGAAGAGAGGTCTTCGTGGTGCATTGTTGAGAGCTGCCCTTCTGAGTTGGGTAAGATTTCACTGGTTGGTGGTGTTACTGGAGTGCGGCTTTGCCGTAGTTGTGCAGCCGACTTTTTAGTCGCCTCCGCAGCTGTGGCTTCGGTGATGGCGTCAGCAAGGCTGATGTCGCCTTTTGCCATCAGCTTGCTTTGCACGCCTAGTGCATCTAATCCCAGAACTATTCGATCTCTCAGTGCCTCTTCTAAATCGACGAACCCGCAGAGGCCTCCTAAATTTCAGAGGTCCGCTACGAAATCGGCCACACTCTCCCCTTTCTGTTGGTTTCTCTGATAAAACTCGTGGCATCTCACGAGTGTAGGCATGGTTGGCGCGTAATGGTCTCTCAGGATGGGTTCGAGGTCGTCCCAGCTCATGGCTTTCACTTCTCGAGGTTTGGCGAGTGCTTTAGCCATCTTAAATATGGCTGGGCCGCAATGCGTCAGGAACAGTGCCCTCTTTTTGGCTGGTGTGGCATCCTTCAAGCTGTTCATCTCGAGAAACATTTGGAAGCGATCCATGTTGGATTCCTAATCCTCTTGGTTTGGATCGAACTGAGCGGGTGGTACGATGCCGCCGGACATGGTTCCGTTGTTGGCATCGTCTTATCACGTGCTCGGTATTGCTTCCTGGCTTCTTCGGTTCAGACGTCTCCAAATCCCATCCTCGTCGCCAGTGTTAAGTATTTGGACATGGGTCGAAATAATTGGAGACAAGCTCTGAATAGTGAACTCTCAGCTCTTTATTGCATAGTGACTTCTGAGTACAACAACAGTGAACTCTGCCTTATATAGGCAACCCTTGTAAGAATTGTCCAATAGCGAGCTATGAACGCTAGCTCTTTTAACCAATAAGAATCCTCTGTTAAGGGCCAATCGGATTCCTCAGAACTAACCAATCCGATCTGGCTGCCTAACAGCCAATCAGAAGTGCAGGACCAGAACCCTGCACTTTACCTCAAGCTCATACTTTTTTAACTATGGTACATATACAACACTATACCTAAACACTAGTATAATGTTCCATCCATTGAAATCATAACCATATTTTTTTTGAAAGAAAATGAGGGGGCAGGTATTTAAATCAAAACCAATTCCTGAAAGAAAGGTTTGGCTGACTTAAAAAATGTCCTACATAAATAAGATTTGGAAGTGCTGGGTGTCCATACTATCACTGTAGCCATTGTGTCTGTGTAGGTGTGTGAATGTCCATATCTGTGCCTGTATGTGTATGTGCATGCACACTACACATGAAAACTAAAAAAGTATCCTTGCCAAAGCAAAAATGTAAACTGAAAAAAAAAAGAAATAATATCAAAGAGCTAATGATTTACCATAATATCCTATTTATGCTGCTGGGTACTGTATTCTTTTTGTTTGAGATATCTTAATAGCTCAGTGGTGTGATAAACTGTGCACCATTGTCAATGTCTTCATTTAAAGCAACAAAATAAAGCAGAACTTCACTTCAAACCCATAGACATTTACAACCTTTATCTACAACAAAGTTAAACAATTATGAGATAAAAAGGGCTCAGTCTAAGCCAACTTCAGTTTGCCCCCTAGATACACAATTAACTTTTCCTAACTGCATTACGAAGAATCTTTTGAAAACTGATGGGAATGTTTTTATGAATTGTTTGTGACAGATGTGACTATTCAACAAGGTCAAGAACTTCCATTATAGTTTTAAGGGTCTGTATGAACATCTTCCAGTAAAGGAGTGAGAAAAATATTGCTGGAAGTTTGCTTTGCATACTTTGAAGGGATCTAGCTAAGAAGTAGTTTAAGCATTGTCCTCCAGTGAAAATCGAACTACTGACATTTTAACATTTTGTACAGTCTAGATTCTGTATAGAAGCACTGAAGCAACATTCAATTGAGCTCCAAGGTTTCCATTTTATTTTTGCAGAACTTTCTGGGGGTAAGGCATACTCAGAAATGTCAGATTTTGCAGTACAATAAGCAGAGTTTGTAAGGAAGCTATTCAAATCTTTCAAAGAAAGGAAATTCTGTGCATCTGTGTCTCCTCTAAGTATACTAAGTGGATCTGTTTTAAAAAGTCTATTTCAGTTTTCTAAGCACAGTGTAGAGGTTTTGTTCCACCCAAGACTGATAACCAATCATATCTACTTGTAAAGCTAGTCGCACTCTAATTTTTGTAGTGTTCTGAAGAAAAATGTGGAACATAACACTTTTAATGTTATGTTACCAATTGTTTCATCAGAGCTGTTTTATGTACTCATGGCCAGAAGACTCGTCAACATTGCTTAGGCCAACACTCGTGTGGCTTCCTTGAATACAACACTGCTTTCTTCTCCTTACATCCAAAGACCAAAGACAAACTTGTTCTTCCTTAGCTCCAGATTGGGAGCCACTAACTGAGTGGACCAATCAGTTTACCAACGATGATGAGTGAAGATTTTGCTATTAAATATAATATGCAATCAGTGTTACTAGTAAAAATACTTTATCAATAAAACAGAAAGATTTTTGAAAGAAGAAGCAAATCTGTTTGCAGGTTTCTTTAGATCTAAAAACCAATAACAGAATAACAGAATTGGAAAGGACCTTGGAGATTTTCTAGTCCAACCTTCTGCTCAAGCAAGAGACCCAATACTATTTCAAATGAGGCAGTCCAGTCTCTTCTTTAAAGCCTCCACTGTTGAAGCACCTGCAACTTCTGAAAGCAAGCCGTTCCACTGGTTAATTGTTCCCAATGTTGGGAAATTTTTCCTTAGTTCTAGGTTGCTTCACTCCTTGATTAGTTTCTATCCTCAGACACTGTGCTAAGAGAGAGGAAAAACTTTCCCTTGGTTAAAAAAAAAAGTGTAGAAAATAACACAAACACCTATAGATTTTCTAATTGGAGCACAATGAAAACCACAACAATCAATTGGTCCCTGGGATATGAGGAGACATTATATTGTAAGTGAAATCTAGAAATGGAACAGTAATTGAAGGCTAGTGCAGTCACATCTCTACTTGCAAGATTTTCATACATTTGGAGAAAAACCCAAGGCTGACTTTTGATCTCATCACAGGATCTTTTTGGATCCCTCAATTTAGCTTTAAAGTCATCCTTTAGCTTTGTGGAAAAGGGGACCATCCCAGAAGATAAGGAAGACAGATCTGTAGGGCTTGTCTCTTGCATCTGAACCTAGATCAGATGAACCAAGATGAATCTTTTTGATGTTGATAATGTTGACTATGACTATTGTCTCCTCACCCTTCTCTTTTAAATATGGTGAAATTCTTTCTGGACGTGTTTCAGTCAGTTTTCAGAGCTCTGGGGAAGTTATTATTGACAGTTCTTTAAATTATTCAGAAATTCTGGTCAGGTGGCTCTGAAGGAAACAGAAAACTCAATGTCTGATACATCCTTCCAGCTGATTAATAGGCAGAGAATTCACCATCAATAATCCCTGGCGTTTAGAAATGTCTGTTTCTTGAACTATCAGATGAATCTTAATAAGTTGGCGAGTTATATATTCGTTTCTTGTGGAGGGTTTTTTTTTTAAAAAAAGAGATCTCATTTAGTACTTCCCTGAATTTGCTTACCATCTGTACCTTCCAGAAAGCCAAGTAAATAAAAAAAAATATGATTTCTGGTCCTTGTTCTTTGGGGTCGCAAATGTAAACCATGTTAATGAAACCTTGAAACAGCATATTTGTTTCAAACATTGGAACTGAAATTCAGCATTTCCATTTTGGACTTTCTACCTTTCTACTGTGTCTCATGCTTCAGATTACTCTGAAATTCAGAAGTAGAATTAAAAGCTTTTTAAAAAAAACATCACCAATTGTTAATAATTAAATTTGTGTGTATAGTGTTCAAATACCCACGTGTTCAAAATATATACATACAGTATAAGTGAGTTTTGATCCATTATTTGACATCTCTTGCGATAGTTATTAAGAGCAATTGTTAATAATACAGTTGTTAAATAACTACTGGCTTCCCCATTTACCTTTCTTGTCAGAAGGTGATCACATGACCTCAAGACACTGCAGCCATCATAATTACATGCCAGTTGCCAAGCATTACTAAGTTGTTACTAACTTAATAACTGCAGTCATTCACTTAACATTTATGGCAGGAAAGGTGATAAAATGGAGCAAACTTCATGTTAAGTCCTGAGCATGGGCGCAAGGAACGGAGACAAGACATCGAACGGTGATTTCAACTCTTTATTGTAAAATAAGAACAGAGCAAATACTTGGCAGCAGCAGCTCTTTTATAGAGCTGGCTGCGGCAGCAGCAGCTCTTTTATAGAGCTGGCCGCTGTCAAAACAACCAATGATTTGAGTTTACCACTTTCACAAGCGTCCAATCAGAGGGGCCCATTAACAGCCAAACAGACTGGTCAGAAACGACCAATCACGACTCGCTATTCGCGGGCCAATGAGAAGTGCAGGATTACAAGCCTGCTGTAAAGTAAAGCTATTTAGGGTTGTACTGCTGCATTGGCTTAGTCCATAACACCCCTCCCCCCTAGGTTCCGTCTGTCTGTCAATTCCTGAATGGCTTGAACATGTCATTGGGTGCGCTGACCGGCCAACCCTGTTCCACCCAGCTGAAGACTCATGCCAAAACAGGGTCCTTTTTTGTTTCTAAGGCGATGTCTCGAGCGGTCAGCGGTGGTGATTTGAGGGTTTCGATTTGCAAAACGGCTAAGGTTGGAGCTGGGTCCTCTGTGATGTCTGGAGAGCAGCTCAAAGTGTCAGCATGGGGAATGGTTTTCCCTGGATGATGTTGCAATCAGTAATCGTAGGCGGCTAAAAATTCTGACCAACGTGTCATTCTTGGTGATAAGATATGTGGAGTTGGTTTGTTTCCCACCAAAATACCAAGTAGCGGCTTGTGGTCTGTAATTATGGCAAAGAGTCTCCCATACACATATTCATGGAAACGTTTAATTGTGGATACAATAGCGAGAGCCTCTTTATCAAGTTGACTATAGTTCCTTTCAGTCTTAGACAAAGTTCTCGAAAAGAAAGCAATGGGTGCCTCATTCCCATATGGTAGGACATGGCTTAAAATGGCTCCCACTCACAGGTAACCGTCAAGGGTAGAGTCTACCCTTATATACCCGTTGTATTGCATCAATACAGCATCGGAGGTTAAGAGGTCTTTTACTTGTTGGAATGCCCTTTCTTCACGCCGTCCCCAGACCCAGGAAGCCTTTTTGTTGAGAAGTCTATGTAGGGGCTTGGCTACGGTCGCCTTCTGGGGCAAGAAGATGTTATAAAAGTTAATGAGTCCCAGGAAGGCTTGGAGGTCTGCCTTATTCCTAGGTCTCAGGGTGTTTTTGATTGTGGTTAGTTTTTTTTCAGTGGGATGGATTTCCTGTCTGTTGAGAAGGTATCCCAGGAACTCCACTCTCTCCATTCAAAGTTGACACTTGTCCCTTTTTACTTTCAGACCAGCGTCTTTAAATTTCTGAAGAACTTTTCTGAGTCGTTGTACTAATAACTCTTTAGTGGGGGCAGCTATGAGGATGTCGTCAAAATAAGGCACGATGCCTTTTATGCCTTGTAATAGTCTCTCCATCAAACTTTGGAAAATGCCAGGTGCCACGCTTACTCTGAATTGGAGTCTATTGCACTTGAAGGCACCTCCATGTGTAACTATTGTCTGGGCTTCTGCAGTTGTCGCGTCTGCAGGTAGTTGCTGGTACGCCTGAGCTAAGTCCAATTTCGCAAATATTTTTCCGCCACCCATGGAATGAAGAAGGTGTTGGACCACCGGTACTGGGTAAGCGCTCTGTTGAAGAGCATGATTTAGGGTGGCCTGGTAATCCCCACAAATTCTTAACGAACTATCTGGCTTCATGGGTGTTTCTATTGGAGTTTCCCAACGGGCATGGTCAATCGGTTCCAATACGCCCTGGGCTATCAGTCTTTCTAGCTGCTCATCGATCTTCGGCTTGAGGGCAAAAGGCACCCAATGAGGCTTAAGCCGAATGGGAGCTACATCGGGGCTGAGATTAAATGATATAGGGGTCCCCTTGTACTTGCCTAATGTTCCTGTGAACACGTCCTGGAATTCCTGGATGAGGGCCTCTTCCTAGTCGTCGCTTCTGGTTTGGTGTATGCCGGCTAGTTCAATCCCGAGTGGGGCGAACCATTGTAACCCTAACAAACTGGGTCGGTCATGATCGACGACAGTCAGGGGAAGCGTCGCGGTGCGGTCCTTGAAGGATACTTGGACAGGGCTGGAACCGACAACTGGAATTCTGTTTCCCTGGTAGTCTTTTAGGATGATTCATTGAGTGCTGACTCCTGGCGGCAGATGTCAGGGATCAGCTGTTTGAGGGTTTTCCAGGATACCATTGATAGGGATGATCCCGAATCGACTTGCATCACGCACGGTCGATTCTCAATAGTAACTCTTACACGGATCTTTCTTGCATCGAACGATGAAGCGTGGCCGATAATAATGGTTTGATGGGCCTCTTTTCTTCTCATTGAAGAGGCAGGTGCTCGATTTCTGTAGTAGTAGTAGTTGTTCCATTGGTGGTTCAGGTAGTCCCGATTCCCAGGTGGTTTGCCTGTCTCCCAGTGGAGGTTGTTCTCCCTTCGGCTGGGACTGGACTCTTGCTTGCTTCTGCAGACCTTCGCGATGTGGCCTCTTTTCCCGCAGGTACGGCAGAGTGCATCGAGGAATTTGCAGTCCGATCACAGGTGGTTTGCCCCGCAACCAGCACATTGGCGCGGATGTCTCTGGTTCCTTTGCTCTCGTTCCGAGTGGAGCCGGTTGACCTCCTCTTCCTCACTATCTGAGGATGACTCGATGTCTTCATGGTGGGTGGTGATAGCGTGCTTCTCAGCGGCTAGTGGGCTATTGTTAGCGAGTTGGCGAAGCGGTGCATTCGCTCGGCGCATTCGAGCGGCTGACTTCCTGGTTGCTTCTGTGGCAGTAGCATCAGTGATGACATCTGTAAGGCTGATGTCTCCTTTCACCATCAGTTTACTCTGCACATGTGGTGCATCTAATCCCAGAACTATGCGGTCTCTCAGGGCTTCCTCAAGGTTTGCAAAACCACAAAGGCCTCCTAGGTTCCGGAGGTCGGCTACGAAATCCCCAACGCTCTCGTTCTTCCGTTGGTCCCTCTGGTAAAACTCATGTCTTCATATCAGTGCAGGTACTGCAGGTGCATAATGGGCCCGGAGGATTGGGGCAAGGGTATCCCAATCCATGGTCTTCACTTCCGCCCGTTTGGCAAGTGCTTTAGCCATTTTGAAAACGGCGGGGCCACAATGAGTCACGAACACTGCTCGTTTCTTGCCAGGCATAGCATCTTTTAAATTGTTGGTCTCTAGGAACATCTGGAAGCGATCTATATACGAGTCCCAGTCTTCAGTTGCTGGGTTGAATGGAGCGGGTGATATGGCGCTGCTGGTCATGTTGCCGTTTGTTGCCTGCGCTCTTCAGCTACTTGCTCTGTCTTGTTCGATGCGTACTTAGTAGCTCTATCATCTCCGCATCCCACCTTCGTCGCCAGTGTTAAGTCCTGAGCATGGGTGCAAGGAACGGAGACGAGACATCGAATGGTGATTTCAACTCTTTATTGTAAAATAAGAACAGAGCAAATACTTGGGTGGCAGCAGCTCTTTTATAGAGCTGGCTGCTGTCAAAACAACCAATGATTTGAGTTTACCGCTTTCACAAGCGTCCAATCAGAGGGGCCTGTTTAACAGCCAATCAGACTGGTCAGAAACGACCAATCACGACTCGCTATTCGTGGGCCAATGAGAAGTGCAGGATTACAAGCCTGCTGTAAAGTAAAGCTATTTAGGGTTGTACTGCTGTGTTGGCTTAGTCCATAACACTTCACTTAACCTATCTCACTTAGCAACATAAATTTTGGGCTCAATTGTGGTCATAAATTGAGGACTACCTGTAGACTTGCTTTTGATTCTGCTTTTATGTTTTTACTGTAAACCAGCAAAAGCTCACAGTTGTTCATGGAGTAATCTCTCAATATAAACATATCTACAAAGCTGTATACTTGATCATGTTCCTTTTAAAACTAAGATTTCTACCTATTTCTTTGCAATGCAGAGTAAAATCATTTTAATCTCCAAATTGCTTTTCAAAATATATTTGACTACCTTTCAGCCTTATGGCAAAAAGGGACATTAGATATTTTTGTTAGAAGATTTTGTTAGAAGATTTCATATTTAACTGTGACCTGAATTCACTTTTTTCCCCTTAATTTACCACTTAAATCTGTTTTATAGATTTTTGTCCCTATTATTTGCCTTAGTTTCTTAGACTTCTTTCCTGATTCGTTCAGCCTCAGTTTTTTTGCTCTTTTGACTCTAATAAAATAGAACACAAAGATTTTAATTTAGCTTTTCTGCAATTGCTGAATCCAAATTAAAGTAACTTCACCATGATCCAATGATCTAGCCACATCCTAATTGACTTTCTCTTTCTGATCTTCTAATGATGATGGATTGATTGATCGTCTTCAACTTGTCATTGATATTATAATCAACATCATTTTTTTGATATGCTTTAACATCACTTTACATGTATGTTGTTTAAGATTATATACTTTTTTTGTCCGTGGTTTCTTTCAATTTTCTAAAATTTCCCCACTAATATTTTTTGCAATTATTTTGGTGATATTTGCTTATCCCTAAAATTAATGGTACATATCTTGGCTTTATTTCTGTCATACCTTTGAAGCCCACTGTGATGACCCATAGTCTCCCAACCCAAAACCCAAAACATATATTAAAATCTGGTAAAGCCTTCAACTTAACTTCACTGTTTTATTAGGCATAGTTTAAAGTCACAAAAGTAAATAATGAGGCAAACAGAAAACCAAAACAAACCAAGTTGATGAGAGTTCTGAAGCAAGCCAAGATAACTAATTATAAACTCCAGGAAAATAACCGAGAAAAGTCCATGGGAAGAAGGCCAGCAAAGATAAACCTCTTTCAAGGTGAACACTAATTGATTTCAGCAATTCTAACTGCGCAGTTGCAAACTTATATACATAGCTCTCACCTGCGAGCCACAAGGAGGATCATGTAATCTCCTCTTGAGTAGACCTCACTTTTCCCTGATCCTCTCCTCCCTGCATGACCTAGGATGGATAGGAGATGGGCCTGGATCCTTCTCTGACTGCTCAGCCGGCCTCTGCCCTTCCCCAGCCTCCTCTACCACCTCTGGAGCCACACTCCCTCTCCCTGTTGGCTGTTCCTCCTCTTCCTCAGAGTCAGACTCCACCAGGAGCATGACACCCACATGCGACCCACAACATTCACAATGATTTAGACTTCCCCTTTCATGTTCTTTTTGCCAATCCCACATTTTAAGCATTGATCATGCCTTGGACTTCCTTGGCAATTTTTTCCACTTAAACTTATGAATTAAATTTAATACTGCTGAAATCACTGAGCCATCTGGAGCTCTCATTTACTATGCAGTTGCCTTTCTTGCAATGGATATGTTTTCCCTGTATTCCCAAGTTCTGAACTCTTCTATACCAACTTCTAGAAGACCAAGTGAGTGGGAAGCCTTGACCTTTACAACAGGTTATTGACTCTGATTCTTCTATACATAATCCAACAAACCAAATGCAGCTATTCATTCCATGCAGTAGTTTCCAAGTGTTAGACATTTCCCATTTCCTTCAGTCAAAACAGGATGAAAAATCAGAAAAGTTCACATATCTTGATGGAATATGAACAATGCTTTGTTTTTTGCCAGAGGTGATATTCAGCAGGTTCTGACCAGTTCTGGAAAACCGGTAGAAGAAATTTTGAGAAGTTTGGAGAACCAGCAAATACCACCTCTGACTGGAGATTTTACAGTATCCTTCCCCTGCCACACCCACCAAGCCATGCCTACAGAACCGGTAGTAAAAAAAATTGAATCCCACCACTGGTTTTTGCAGAAGCCAATATATGTATTCATATGGGTTGATGAAGAAAGGTTCAAATACTATCTCTTAAAAATTGGTTGATTACAATATTTGATGTGCTTTCAGTTATGATAGTGGAACCCCATTCAGCATTACATACTATGACAGCAAGATCCACATGGTGTTGCATGGTCACAAGATTTTCATGTCAATTTGGAGTAGGAAGCAGTGGTGGGATTCAGCCAGTTCGCACCACTTCAGGAGAATCGGTTGTTAACTTTCTGAGCAGTTCATGTATGGTATTCAGCTTTGTTCAGGTATTTTCCCATGTCATTATAGTTGTGCTTTTAAAGTTGTAGCAACGTTTCAGCAGAATCTCATCTGGCAGCATCAGGCTTCTGTATTGTGTTCGTCTGTGAGTCAGATTTTTACAGTTGTTTCAGATTTAAATTTGGGGCTAGCCTACTACTGTGCCAGAAGGGTTTTTTCTTCATCCTGATTGGTTGGGAAGTCTTGGTCTGTGTTTATTGGTCTTGGAGTTTGCTGTGTTCTGCTTGATTGGTGTTTCTAATATCTTCTGTCTGTTTGTGGCTTTTTGTATCTTGATTGGCTGGCAACATTGTGTTCCTGTATTGGAGGCTTTTAGTGCAGCTTGGCTCCGAGTAAATGGACGGCTATCATTTATTAGGAAGCTAGGTTTCATCTGGGTGCCTGGTTGGGGTGTGTTTGAGCTGGAGGTATCAGGGGGGATCTGTTTGTGCCCAGGTGTTTGCCTGGTTAGTGGTGTTGAGATTTTTTTGTTTGTGAGTGCAGGCTTCCAAATAATTGACAGTCTGGTGGAATCATCTCTTCTATTCATGCTTTCAGGTCTTTTTCCAATCTCTATGGCTTCTCTGATAATTCTGTGGCTGGGGTTTTCTATAGTGGCTAGGGTTTTGGTGCCATTGAAGTTGATGCTATGACCTGTGGCTTTCATGTGTTGGACTAGTGAGGAAGTGTGTTCCAGCTTTTTTACTGCATTTTTGTGTTCATCCAGGCAGATACTTATTCTTCTATTGGTCTGTCCAAAAGACTAGGCCATCCATCAGTTTGCTCTTTTCAGAGCTTCCCTGTGAAAAGATGGTAAAATGGTGGTCTCCAGAAGGCTTGAAAGTGGCTCCTTTTGTGAGATAGGGAGAAAACATCCTCCTTAAGCTACAGTTTGGTGCCTTCAAAAGGATACTGGCTCCATCTACTCCCTCTCTTAATTACTTTAGGAAGTTGCTTGCTAATGAGTTCCTGGGTGTTAATATCTGAGTGATTTTCATCTGAGTGTTTTTCTGGCATTTTTCATCATGCCAGACAATCAAACAACAAAGGGCTTTGAAGTTTCACTTTGTGGTTGAGTTTACTTGTTAACTTTTTTTTTTTTTAATTGTAGATAGATGCCAGTTCAAATTAGTTGGCTAAACAGAGATGTAGAAGTTCATAACATTGTGGTCTTCCTGTCTTACATTATTGCTGGAATATATTTATCAATATTCAATGATGAGAGGACAATCTATGTGTATGTGATCTTTTTCATGCACTTTTTTGTTTAGTTTTGCTTTGTTCTTGTAAGTTTTTTTCTTTTTTGTTTGCAGTTTGTATTTTTATTTTGTGAATAAACTAAAGAGTCATTTAAGAAAGAATAAAACAATACAATATGCAATAAGAGTAAAACACTATTAAAATACAAAATATTAACTATAACTAAAAGTTGGGGAGGGGGAGAGTAGGATGAACAGCAGGGAGGTAAGATCTATCATTAATCTATTCCACTTTTTCAGTGAAGATTGCCTTCAAAAGCATCTTACAAAAAATATGAACGTACAATATATATGGCAGAGCCATTTCATGACAAGCACCCAAGAAGCCTGGATTTATGATTCTTCTTCATTTCATAGTTTGAAGCAGAATTGTAGATGCATAAAATCATAGATTCAGGTGATCTAAAATCCCAGACAAGTACTCTGATACAAATCACCAACTCCAAATGATTTCATAGGATATTCCTTGTTTTTATAACACTTCATGGAATACAGTTTGAAAGAAGACTGAGAAAATAGCACATGGTGTCTGTTAGGATGTGGTGGGATGGTAGGAAGAAATAGTCATTGGAATTATACTGCTTTAGTCAATAAAGAGTAAACAAAGATGTTAAAGTAAGGTATAATTTCAATATTATAAAGAATAAATATAAAGAAATAAATTAATCATTTTCCCCAACTTTTGGTAAATGGTTGTATGGACTATGGAACAGAAGACAAGGTCATTTTAAAAAGAAGCTTATTTTTATACTGACAAGTGTATTAAATCTGCTTTGTTCTAAACCATATAAAGTGCTGCAATAAAAATGTTCTAAAATGTATGCAAGTATAGCATCCTCGTCTCATAAACAAGATGAAGTCATTTTGTGCCAAATTGCACCATTTCATAAATACACAAAATCTAAGTCTGTTTTGTGTATTTTTTTGCTTCTTACATCTTTTTATTTTAATTAAACACAGCATATAAAACATTCATTTACAAAACAAACATCATTTTTAAAGCATTATCTCAAATTAAATTATATAGTTTTTGCCACTAGGATTTTATGTCTGTACATTATCATTCTAATTTTTATTAAATCTTTTGATTTTAAACAGACTGATACATGGTAAGAATTTATCAGTCAACCATGTATCAGAGACACAATAAAGCTCCACAGTTATTTCCTGATATTGTTAGTGGATGTATGATTTCATTCTGATTTCCAAATACCAATCATTTGGATAATAATAATATAATATTCATTGTGGACAAGCATTTCAAAAAGAAGCTTCCAAGTGTTTTAGTCCACAAATAACATAATGTAGGATTCTGTTATCGTAGACCATAAAGTGAATAGGTTTGATAGAAATGATATCTCGATCAGAAGATATCTCTAAAGAGATATCTAAATATCTCTAAAGATATCTCAATCAGAAAAAAAGAATAGTTTCATTGTACTGTCACATGTACATCGTGCCATACATATTTGTGGATTGCACTTAAAGAGCTGAAGTGGAACTCTAAAGAGACACACCTGCTGTTTATCCAAAACCTACCTATGCATCTGGCACTTTCAAGCCATTTTTCCTTGAAATAATTTCTAGGGGTGACATGATAGCAGTCTTTGAGTATTTGAGGCGCTGCCACAAAAAAGAAAGGGTCAACTTATTTACCAAAGCACTAGAAAGCAAGACCAGAAACAATGGATGGAAACTAATCAAGCAGAGAAGCAACCTGGAATTAAGGAGAAACTTCTTAACAGTGAGAACAATTAACCAGTGGAACAGCTTGACTTCAGAAGTTGTGGGTGTTTCATCATTGGGATTTTTTAAATAAGAGACTGGACAGCCACTTGTCTCAAATTATATAGGATGTCCTGCTTGAGCAGGGAGTTAGGGTTGGACCCCCAAGATCCCTTCCAGCTCTATTCTGATTGAAAACTGATTGAACAACTGATTGAAAACCCTTTTGGTCTCATGTCTTCTGCTGGATTCACAGGTGGATGCTGTGGCTAGGAAGGTCTATGCCCATCTTCATCTTCTGCCTCAGTGGCAGTCTGTCCAATGAGGGAGGCCCTCATTGTTGCTAGCCTAAATGACCACAATGCTTTCGAAGACTATGCAGAACCTCCCATTGCTGCAAAATGCGAACAGCTCACCCATTAACTGGGAAGAACCCTTAACACCATAACATGCCTTTATCGCAGGCATGATATTGTCTTCCAGTCGATTCCAGATTCAATCAAAAGTGCTGGTTTTAACATACAAAGCCCATCATGATAAGAATGCTCATCATTCCTCATGTCCATATGAGAAGTTGGTGCTCAGACACCCTATTCTTCTGTGATTGCTTACATCCCCATGAAACAATCTCATCTCCATTATACTGACATCTTTCAACCTTTATCTCTTAGAATAAAGCTCCACAGAGCTGCCCAAATATTGTTAGATTCCTTTTGCTTAGGGGGTCATGGGTAATAGGAGTTCTGATCCAACACCACCTGAAGGTTTGCAAATTCTCCCTCCTAATTTTAGATGGACAGAGGGCACATTGTCACAGCCCAGCCTAAACCAATAAAATATTAAGCCATCTACACTAGGCTATCACATTAGCTTTTGTCTGACACTCGCACAAATCATTCTCAAAAGGATAATGATTTTAGCATCTGAAAGAGGATGAGGCTGGACTATTTGGATAGTGAAAGATACTGTATACAGGGAAAGTGAGACTATGGCTTTCTACTGACAAGACACAAGAGCTGGAGAGGTATGTCTTTTTCTATATTTTATATTAGACACTATATTAGACACTAGATTTGTATTTAGTGGGAATCTGTATCTTCTGCATGTTTTCTTAAGATAGTGTGAACTTTTTTTATTTACTGGAATGATATTCACTAAGGAAACATTTCCCTAATTATAACTGGTTCATTTTTAAAAAAATACATTTTATTAATTTTCTATTGCTTACATTTGTTAGTGCTTAATAAACATCATGTTGTCTGGGTAGTTAATTTACTTAACAATACAGAGTACATTCTTAATCTCCACCCTTTTTTTCCAACCACTGGTAAAATAAATTGCAGGTTTGATAATACTCTGTCTTCTTTCTGTTTAATTTTCAATGTAAGTCTCAAGAAATAACTGGTTCAGTTCTTAATTAAAAATAAGAAATTTGAAATGTCAATAAATAATCATTGCACTGGTGCCCTTCGTTTCCCATCTTCCTCAGCTTGCATGGGCATGTTGTTGAAGGATGGCTTAAGTTGTATTCTTGTATGTAGAAACATCTACATGAAAAGTAGAAAGAGAGGAAGAGCTGAAGACATCTCAGTGGAATAGTGATTCTCAGTGGGGATATGATGCTGAGTAATGATTCTCTTGCCTTGTAGGAGCATTTGCTCTTTGCCTCTAGTTTACTTGTAAATGTGTAAAGCTAATAAATATTGCAAAAACAGCATAAAGTCTTAGTATTCTTTTGGTTCCAAGAAGACTATCCTAATAAGCACTAGCCCGTTTCTAACCCTTGCAGAAATGGAGGGCACATCACACTCTCTTTCATCTCACCATCTTTGCTTTCAGATATTTGCTCCATCCAGTCACAACTAATGAGAGCAGGAACAACTGCCAAAGGAATATGTGTTTGCTGTTGCAGTGGTACTGTTGGAACTCTGGTCAGGGATAGCAATTTCTTGGGGAACACAGGAGATATCACAGATTGAAAATGTAACAAATAAAGAGGCTGGAGTTACCAGAAGATCGAGTGTAATTTTGGAACATTAGCAAAAGATGCTTTGGACAGAAGCAACTGGGGCCAGATCACTCATTATAAAACAGCTGGACAGCAATTAAGATCATTAAAGGAATATTGCTACTACTGTCACAGTCTGCCCACAGGTGGTTCCTTGCAAATACACCTACTCTCAGATGGAATCTTCCCTCTCCTCCATGAGAGTCTGGAAGTTCTAATATGATGTCTAACAGGTACTTACTGTAGATTCCTTCTTGGCATTCCTTGGAAATGAATGCCATGTCTCCCAGGCCGGAGTTGGGGCAACCTATAGCAGGAGCACTTAGACTTACATACTGCTTCACAGTATTTTACAGCCCTCTCAAAGCAGTTTACAGAGTCAGCATATTGGGCCCAACAATCTGGGTCCTCTTTTTACCAACCTCATAAAGATGGAAGGCTAAGTCAACCTTGAGCCGGTAAGGATTGAACTGCTGGTAGTCAGCAGAATTAGCCTGCAATACTACAGAGTTACAACCACAATTGAGCCCAAATGTATGTTGCTAAGTGAAACATTTGTTTAAGTGAGTCTGCCCCGTTATATGACTTTCCATGCCACAGTTGCTAAATGAATCATTGCATTTGTTAAGTTAGTAGCATGGTTGTTAAAAGAATATGGATTCCACATTGACTTTGCTTGCCAGCAGGTCTCAAAAGGGGAATCACATGACCCCAGAATGCTGCAACCAACATCAACATAAACCAGTTGCCAAGGATCTGAACTTTGATCATGTGATCAGGGGATGCTGCAAGGGTTTCAAATGGGGAAAATGGGTATAAGTCACTTTTTTCAATGCTGTTGTAACTTTGAACAGTCACTAAATGAACTGTTGTAAGCCGAGGACTGCTTGTATATTCCAACCACTGCACCACCATTACTCCAGGAACCTAAGGCATGCTTAGAAAATAATTAGGATAGATGGCTGTAACCTAGCATTTTGTTCAAGCAATAAAGAAGCTATGCTGGTGGAGAGCACAGCTAGGCAGAACTTTACTTTGAAGGGAAAATGTGATTTGGAACACGGAAAAGCACACATGAAGCATCCATCAGCAACATTTTAAAGCAGCTGCATCTTTTCTGCCTTTGCACATCTGCTTTCCATAAGTACCAAGTGTCGGGGTTCTGACGGAAGCCCTAATCAAATCATGAGCCTCGAGCCAAACTTCAAAAGAAATCCAATTATTTCTTAGGAGCAACATATCAGCACTTCCCTAATGAAGCCAGCTTTGCCTCACATAATTTATGGTGCACCTATGCCCTGTTTCCCCCCTCCCCACTGGGTGTGCCATAAATCATGTTCTCCAACTGAAGACTGTTGAGGGCTCTAGAGACCATGTCCCTCCACCTGGATTGGTAACTTGGGAGACGCCTTGGAGAGGTATGCATGGAATGTACTTCTGGGGGGGGGGTTCTCTCTTTTGATTTCCTTGCTGCTCCTTCAGGTGTCCCCCCCCCCCCCTATGGCAACTCAAAAGGAAGCCAGGAATGCTTTACAAGTTGACACCAAGCAATCCAAGGAAAATACATACTTGGGTCAGGGTGTTGCTGACAAGGCAGTGAGCTTGCCCATACATGAAAATGTCATTTTCTCCTTTGGTTGTGAAGCTGTGCACAGCCCTGAGTAGAGAACATCCATAAGGAAAAGCAGGGAACAGCTTGCCCAAATTTATTTTGGACTACATGCATGAAAATGATTGTGCTGTACATAGCTGCCATTCTCTCATGGCAGACATTTCTTGAGAAAACTCATGATGGGTTGCCAGTGACCAAATATACTCACTGACCTAAAAACATTGTCTACCCTTGCCCCAGAAAAATTAAACCATTGATTTGCATAGATTTGGATGGGTTGGCTGCCTAGGAAATATAAAGCTATATTTCTGCTTTACTGTTTCATGTTTTCCATAGCAGCATGAGTTCTTCCTAAGATTTCTTGGTGGAAACACCTCCCCAGATGCGTGCAAAAAAACTAAAAACAAACAAAAATATTTGTCAGTTCTTTACTAAGTAGTCAAAGGGGAAATTATCTGATTATCTGGAAGAAAAGTAGTAAAGCAAATCTAGAAATAAATGTAAGAGAAAGAATTTAACTTTACCCTTAAAGATCCTTTCTTCCCTTGTGTTTTTCCAAATATTAGGAGCCATGGAATTGGCAAAATCCACCCCTTTTAAATTTACAAGTAGTAGTACAGTCTTGTTTGTTTTACACTCTTGTGTAAATCCTTCTTGCACATGTAGGGATCAGTCATTGAATTCCTAGTGTTTGTTGCTACTGTTGACTTACATTTAACATAGGCCTTACACTAAATTTTACATGAATTTGAAACTCGGTCTACAAAAGTCAGGAGTAAGAATCAAGGCTATGTAGACAGAAACAAATCATTTGCCCAGCCCTTTGGATCACACAGAAGTTTCCCTAATCCAGCCCATTGGATCACACATTGGTTCACACAGAGGTTTCTCGAAATAAAAGGATAAGTCACAGGCAGGATTATTTGGAGAATATGATTATGTTTAGTTGGACTTTGTGAGACATTTTCAGCCATTATTTATCGAATTTAAAATATTTACTCTGAGCAGTAGCACGTATCTAGGAAGCTAAATATAGTAAACTTCATATTAAAGATGGGAGGGGGTAAAATCACAGCTAAAGCTAACACATTCTATTACACCAGTCTGTGCAGCATCTGTGGATTAAAATGTGCTGAAAGTAGAACATTTTGTCTTTTCATGTCTCAGGCATTCAAGTACAAGTACATCCAGGCTTTAACTGAGAATCTGCTAAAAAAATAATAATAATATTCCTTTGCTAATTCTCTAACCTAATCTCAATGCGGCGTGCATTTTAAATATAAGTGGGGGAAATATCCTCTCCTAACAGGAGGATTGGGAGAATTTTATGCAGAAACTTAAATTGACACCTGACTACCCAAGATACTATTTAGAAGAAAGGGCAGAAATGATTCCCAGGTAGGTGCTTCTTTAGGATTAAAGTGTAAATAATATGTATGCGATACACAGTGCCTTCAAAGCAGCCAGAAAGTCAAATGCCACATGAATATGTAAACTTTTTTGAACTACTTGGCTTAATCCTCTAAGGGTGAAGTCACTTTCAAGAAAAGCTGGAGAGGCAGAACAGAGATGCTGCTTTACTGCCGTCAAATAATAATCACCTTGAATAAGGGAAATTGAACTCATAAATAAATATGTGGGGTGAATTGCATGGAGATGGTGAATCATCTCCATTTTCCTAATTTTTTTTTCAATGGGCCTTGACGTCATATTACAAACCCTAATCTGCCACTTGACTGGATTTACCTGTATTCTGAAGACCTAAAGGAACATTTGACCTCAATGACTTTAAATTGAAAGCAACATCTTTTGAGAGAGACTTTTTGGTATATGAATTCAATGGGACCATGGCTTTCTGAGTGCTTAAATTGATTTCAACTAAAGATATTTTAAATGCAATGTTTTGTGGTTTTCATTGCTATCTAATCCCACTGAAGCCCTATTAAGCAGAGATAACAAAAACACACATAGTGTATACACACACACACACACATACACCTTGATGAAATTGAATTACTCAGACTTTACTTGTGTTAGCAACAATTACCATTGGAATACTGGAATATAAAGGGAAGAAAGACTCATACACACATCTGGCATGTTTATGTTTTATGTTTTATGTTTTAAGTTTTATGTTTCTTTCCACTTACTGTGAAACAGGACTAAATATGCCTTAACTCTCTGAATTCAGAAATTTTGTATTCAGAAAAATCTGAAAACCTTTTTTATTAAAATAACCTAAACACTAAACTACGCCTATTTATTATATGCAGTGTTTAGAGAATGTATGAATATGTATGCCCAGCCACACTCAGGTTTGCATAGCATATTGAGTAAGGTTCTTTGCAGGCTTTCAATGCAGGTAAGTATTGAAAGATTGTTATGTTGAATTGTTCCTTCAGATGATCTTTCAACACCTAGAAAACCATTTAAGAATACTCTTTTGCTTGAAATGCTCATTGATTCATTCAATATTTTCGTTATTCTAGTTCCCATGCCTAGTTAGATATTCACCTTCAGCACTTTTTTTTTTAAATATAGTTTATTAATTTTTACAATTAAAACCAAACAACAATAAATACACAAATAGTCAAAAGAAAGGAAAGGAAAAGAAAGAGAAGAAGGGAGAGAGAAAATAATTTTGAAAAAAGGAAGAAAAAGAAAAAAAGAAAAAAAAAGAATGCTTTTAACCTGTTAACACCTTCAGCACTTATTTAAAGCAATGAATTATGTTTTGGGGCACCTATAGTAAACTAACTGTACCAAACTGCATACAATCAAAAGCCTTGAATGATACGTAACTATTGTCTGTAACCCTTATTCAGGTTATATTTATATTTGGGCTATACTTGGGTTAACAATGTGCAGACGTTGACATTGAAAATTCTCAAGTTTCTTCTTCTGCAAAAGAAGCTTCTATTTTTCTGGATTCTTCCTAGAGTGCTTGAAAATGCTTTTCAGTTTTTGTCTTGGTGGTACTTTGAGCTTCCTTTATTGTTAGAGGTGAGGGAACTGCTGCTATTACTGATAATGTGTTTGTTATACATTATATTCATCACTCTTCAAAACAAAGCAATTTTTAATCCTTGTCTGAGTATTTTACAATTTTACTTGCAGATCAAAATCCTAAAATTACTCTGGCAACAACCAGATTTTTAATCAGGGCCATACAAACAAGGTTTTAGGAACACATCAATAGATGGAGCCTTAAGTGTAATGTTTATTAAATATTTTACTTGTTTAACTGCTTTATCTAATGCCAGATTTTAGATTGTATTTATAACTTGGTATTTTGACCTTTTGGCTGTAAATAAATTAATATTACTCCTTACCTGAATGACTGAACAAGTAATCTATAATTGTAAACTTCCATTCCTTCTGGTTCCCTCTAGTGTTCAAATTTCAAAGTTCCATCCTATCTAGCATTTTCTCACATGAAGGATTCTTATAATTAATTCCAAAATCTTACTTCTAATCCATCTAGATTCTTATTCCATTTGTATCATTTCAAAATTAACATTACAATCACTCTTTTGCTGTTTATTTTTTAAAAAGTCCTTAAGCCTATATTTAAAACTTATTTCACAAAGGTTTGAAGGAGATTGACCCAATGCTGTACCCTTGCTATTCTGAAAGTTCCTAAAAGTTAGAAAGCAAGTGAACAAACAATTCCCAAATGTGATTAGAAAAAAACAGTAGAGTATATGAACCCTGTATGAATAAAGATTCTACTAAGCAAACTTCTTTGGCATTAATCTTTCTTATCTAGAGAGAATATGAATGTTTGTGTGTGTGTGAAACTTACAAACTGTCTATGTAATAACACTGAACATGACTGTCACTATGAAGACATATTATCTCATTTAGACAATTAGTGTGAGCAGCGTGTTTCTTTACGTATTCCATTCAATTATAGGGTACTCTCTTTGTCATTATTAGAGTATCTTAATGTGACTTGTAATTAGTGTAATTACAATTCCATGTTAATTATATTTGCCACTTAAGCATAATTTTATATAGTAATGGTCCTTCTATTCAATAAACTTATTATGTTGTTTATTCAAACAGGAATTAAATCTTCTTTCATGCATCAAATATGGAAATTAGAAGAGGGGAAATGTCTGCCATTGTTCCAGTTAATGAGGAGGGAATCTTTGACACAGATTTGATTTCATTCCTACTATTAGTGACTATGAAACTGAATTTGTACAAGCAGTGAAGTTTAGCGGAGGTGATAAATTGGATAAAGAGGAAAATTAATATGAATGCAGGTATAGTATGCAGAAGGGGAAGTTCGAAGGTTCCTACTGCCTTCCAGATACCTTATCAAATCACTGGTCATGACCTACACACATGTAAACATGGAATGGCTTTCCCCAATCCCATGTCCTGCTGAGTTATTGGGATTACAGTATAGAAGAAGGAATGGCAGAACTTTATAAAGAAAACACATTTTTGAGGCAAGCTATTATTTTTCTTATGAATGAAATTGCTATACGTCTCAAAACTCTTTGATTCCTGTAAACATTAAAAATTTGTTTCAAGCTAATGCTGTTGAGAAACCCTGTATTTTGCACGTATTGGAGAATGACTCAAGCAAATCCCTCAACTTACCACCAATGATTTTCTTTTAATTACCTTTTCTCATCTAATGCCCTATAAATAAGAATAGAGCTCTTACCTAAACAATGGATTTTTTTTTTATCTTACATCCATATCAGCTAGCATATGTCATCTGGTTGTATATTGCCTATTCTGTGTCTGTTGAAAGCTCTGTTTGCTAATACAAGGTGGCCATGATTAGCAGATTACAATGTGCAGGAATTAAAGCACCCCAACTTTAGTTCTCAGTCTTCTAATACAATTTGAGATCCACTGTCATCACCTAAAACTCCAAAGCTACTAATTGCTTAATACAGAGTCTCTTCAATGTCCTATTTAGTAAAAAATCTACTTGCTAACTATTGCCTAGATCTGGTGTCAGAAGGAAGAAAAGAAACATCATATGTTAGTCAATCTTTAGTCAGATTCTGGGCAGTGAGAACTAAAAAATATCACTGTAATGGGCACATCAGTAACCATTCTAAGCTTTAGCTAAGTATTTTTTGATCCTCACAATCTCACAATCCTCACAATTGGATCTTGGCAAGATTCTGCACTCAAGCATTTAGCACTTTCTGGGCCATAGACCTCTTTGAAAGTCTGGGGAAATCTATGGACCCATTCTAAGAAATGTGTACTGAAATAAAAATAACACAAGGGACAGTATTACAAAGGAAAGCCAGCAATGTTCAATTACAGTTATCAAAATAATAAAAAGTAACATAGACGGAATATCGTAATACATGTGGATTTTTTTGTCAATTTGTAAAATAAAGAAGTAATACACTTTTTAGGCATAATAATTTTAGACATTGAGACTTATTCAAGTCAGCAAATATGTTTGTCCACATATGTTATTGAATGGGAAGTTAAATTTTAATGAGAGATTAGTGAAATGATTTTTTTTCCCAATCTAATTTTGCAGAGCTTCTGAAATCTATCTTTGAAACCTCCTAAGAGGTTTGTTCCAGGCAGACAGTAAAAATGCCTCTGTTGAAGGCACAGAAATTGTTCTAATTCTGAAGAAATGTTTTTCCCAATAACTGAAATTCTAACAGAAGGCTTCTATCAGAAAACAGCGTGATTCCCTTTTGTTCAACCAGCCCATGTGTTTCTTCCCCAAATCTTCTAGGCAGAATTTGGAGGCTTTCCAGAGCACATTTGAAGAGGAAGGGAGACGGCTACCAGGAGGAGAAAAGGAAGATAGCAATCAGATGTAGAAACCACGGCCTGAACTTGACTTCGACTCATTCTGTTAGATCAGGTAGATCGGGTTCATTGAGAAGTGAAACCAAAGTGAACAGTCAGCTCTTTATTGGATATACAGTTCTGTCCAAGACCTGCAAGCCGCTTGGCTTTATTCAGCCGGCCAGCAGCTCGGCGGCCAATGTCAGTGCTTTGAATTTCCCGTGATCGGCTCGGCCAATCGCGGTAGATTCTTAGCGCGCCAATCACAGTAGTTTAGTTAACCAATTGGGTTGTGGTCCACGTGGACTAATCAGAACTCAGGATTTGGAGAATGTTAATATAGAACACATTCTCTCAACCATCTCAGTAGTTGTATATCTTCAGTGACATTGGAGAAGAAACCCCATGGTTGTTGTTCAGGTTCAAGGCTAGCTTCCTGCATCAATGCAATCATAGTTGAACGATTTACAACCGATTGTGGCAATGGGGCAAAGGACTAACCAAGCAGATATAACTTCCAGGATGGTAAATTAGGCCACATCGTGGTCTTCTTTTTCTAGAGAAGACTGCTGTAGTCTACGAATTGAACAGTATAGGTTTGATGCTCCCCAAACTGAAGGAAGGGTAATTGGAGAAAATCCTAGCACACTTTTGCCCTATTATAGCAGGAACTTGAGTGAGAGCATAGATCCCCCTCCCATAAAGCTCAAGCAATCTTGAATATCCTTTGTACATCCTGCAGAGTTCTGATCCATCATCTGGATCTTAGCAACAGATTGCAACTACATTGATGTTAAGTCTGGAGCATGGGTGCGAATGATGGAGACGAGCCGGTAAAAACAGTGAACTTCAAACTCTTTATTTACATAATGTGACAGCTCAAACTGGAGGGCTGCTATAGCCTTCCTTATATAGGCAACTTATTAACTGTTCAACCAATAGCAAACCTGGAGCACTAGCTCCGTTAACCAATAGGAATGGCCTGTTAATAGCCAATCAGATGCTCCTGAACGGACTAATCCGATCCTGCCATTAACAGCCAATCAGAAGTGCAGGGCCAGAACCCTTGCACTTGACTTCAAGCTCAAGATACTTTATTGGTATTATTCATTCACAACAATTGATCTGATTTACACAGAAGGGAACAGAAAAGTTTTAATCAGATGGATGGATGGATGGAAGGGAGGGAAGGAGGGAGGAAGGAATCTGTGTACATCCTGCTTCACCTACTATTCCTTGAACCCTACAAAAAGACAGTAAAGGTGATGGCCACAAAGAATAACTAACAATTTCTGCCATAATGATCAATGAAGCACAGGCTTAACTATATTGTTTTATCTGTCTCGTGTATTTCACACTCCCATTGTATTTTTATGTTCTTTTTTTATGGAGTATATTTTAACCATTGTTATATTGTGATGCCCAAATAAATTTAGGCAAACACAGATACAGAATACCTAAAATAAAATGAATTACAAGAGAATTACAAGAGAAATTTCTACTCACTCCAACCACCACAGAAGCTCATTAAAAGGCTTATATTAGTTTGTTAAGAATGAGCAAAAACAAATGATAAATTAAGCCATCTTGTATGTATGCAAGTTGCATAACTGCAAAATAAATATAGCACATTAGTTATAGGAACAGACATATACATTTATTTCTCTTGTGTCATTTAAATCTTATTTATTCCTGGTGAAATATACTTTAATTTTCTTTCTTGAGTGAGTGGAGGCCTCATTCATATGGATGCTTTGCTTCCTAAACCACCTCTTGCCATTATGTTTTGCCAGTTTTCCAGGACAAGTGTTGCTAAGTGAAATCTTTAGCAGTCAGCAACAATACAGCATAATGATTCTGATTCTGTTAAATGGAGCTTCTCAAAGGATCTGGGACTTTGAAATGACAACTTATGTTGTTAGGCTAAAGGGCACACAACAGCTTTATACATAAATGATGTGAAAAACCAAGATACATTCAGAGCATTGACCTTCCTTCGTACACAGAACAATACTTCTTCATTTCTGTGTACCCACACATATATAGAGCACAAATGTAGAACAGCCTTGTTTGATGAACCAGCGACCAATGCCTTGTAAAAGCTTTAAGTCTATCTTAATGTTATGTGCCACATGTTTGATTTTATATATTTTACTTTACTTTTCAGAATAGAATATGCAAGCTGCTTAGAGCCTATTATGAGTGGAGCAGCAGGGGAGGAAGGAAGGAAGGAAGGAAGGGTTTGTAAAGCAAATGGAAACCCTTCCTATTAGATTAGTGAAGTGCTTGAGATCACTCTACCACTTGTAGAGCAAGTCCAATTAAGAACTTCCAGAAGAAGAAAAAGCCTATATTGGTCAAGGGTCTTCAAACTTGGCAAGTTTAAGGCTTGTGGACTTCAACTCCTAGAATTCCTGAGCTAATGTAACAGGAGGAGGAATTCTGGGAGTTGAAGTCCACAAGTCTTAAACTGTCAAATATGAAAACTCCCTGATACAGGTATTAAAGAGCTGGATTTTAACTAGGGAATTTTGCATGAGCATGCTCAACTGATTAAAGGGCCCACTGGGAGATTTGACCCAATCATTTTCATCTCAACCTTCTTCATACAGTTGCTGTAGGAATATCATTTGAGAAAGTCCACAGAAGAGAGAGACTGAATATAATGCATAAGGAATAAAAAGGGGAAAGCTCCAACCTCGGGGCATAGCACTAGCAAGTATGAAGAGACATGTTCCTTATCTTGCCTTTCCCCAAATCCAGGAGGATAGAGAGAAGGAGGCTCCTTGTTTTGAGACCATCTGCATTCAATAATATATTTCTTCAATCAAGCTAAGTTGGGAACAATTCAGACATGTGGACTTTCATCCCTTATGGTCACACTGGCTGAGGAATTTGTAGAATCAAAGTCCATATAGCAGAAATCCCACATGACGGAAGGCCTGATAGTTTTTTTTTTTCCCAAATAAAAGTGTAGGTATTAAGCATCTTTCCAGAAAATCATCAGCATTAGTTCCTTCAGCACCTTGGGAAATAAGACATCTGACCTGGAAACAAATGTATTTAAATGAATTCTTTCCTTCTCCTAAACTGAACTTCCCTTCTTTCATCATGATCAACCAGGGCTCCATTTCCATTCTGAGCAAAGACAGATGAGGAAACTAGGAATTAAGAAGTTGTACTTCTCACCATCACCCATTATTGCTTCACCAATTTCTCCTAACACTGGTGCTACATTGTCGTCTGCAATTTTTGATATCTCTACAAGCCTTAGGCCATTCTGAGCTTTAGCTTTTTCACAAAGTTCCTCCAGTTTCTGGAAACTATTTTGCATTCTTCTTTGGTAACATTCTCCTCTCTCCTTTTCTTGTGTATTTGTGTGTCTATGTTTATATGAGAATTATGCATGTGTGCATGTGCGCGCGCATGTGTGTGTGTGTGTGTGTGTGTGTATGCAGACCTTCAAGTAAGTACAGACTCCTGATGAGTGCCCGAAAAGATCCCTGCAGTTTTCTTGAAAAGATTTTGCAGAAGTATTTTGTCTTTGCCTTCTTCCTGTATTTCTAGGGCTGAGAGTAAGGGTGGGATTCTACTGGTTCCATCCTGCTTTGTGGAACCAGTAGCTCTGAAGAGCAGCAGACATAGAACCGGTTCTGTGTCTGCTGCTGTTTTGGCCCACCCACCCACCTGGGCTCTTACCTGACCTTTATTTCCTGGTTTTTCAACCTCAGCTGCCTTGCAAGGCACAGCTGCAGTTGAAAAAGCAGGAAAAAAAGTGCTGTTTCAAATGCTGCTTCCCTGAAAGCTGCTCAGCTGTCCAGGCAGCAAGCTGACAAAGATTTACACGCACGTGCAGTGTGCAGGGAAGCAAATCCTAAATCACCGAATCAGTAGTTAAACCGATCGGATCCCACCCCTGGCTGACAGAAAATTGCTGGCCCAAAGTTACTATCTGGATTTGTGCCTAAAATGGGATTATGGGACTCATGGTTTCTGGGTTTCTAGCTTGATGCCTCTAACCATGATACCAAACTGGCTCTCGTCTATTTCCAATGCATCTCTCTCTCTCTCTCTCTCTCTCTCTCTCTCTCTCTCTCTCTCTCTCTCTCTCTCTCTCTCTTTAGTGAGATATTTTAGACATCTCTATTTGACCTCTCTAGATTTTTTTCCATGTTTTCCTTCTGGTAGTACTTTTTTAGAGTTTAGCCTCAGTGCATCATTTAATGGAATTTTTCATCCTTCCCAATCACTTTTCTCCTTCAGGATTTCAAGCTTTTGGATTCAGCCCACCTAACCTAAGAGTTCATCAAAATTTCCTTTTCTGAAGCCCTGTCCACAGCTTTGACAGTGGTTCCTTCTCTGAGTATATCATTGAAGATAGGTAAGATCACTTTCCCAGAATGCCAGTTATCCTTTACTTCTTTAACCATGTCTATTGGTGTGACTAATTGTAATCAAGATATTTCTTGATTCTTTTCCCCAGGAATACGTTTGATATGATTATTTTTTGTTTCCATCTAAGAAACTGTTTTGGGGCATATTTCTGGAGGAGGTTTGCTTGTTTGTTTGTTTTAAATTACAGTTAAGAGTAAATGTCAAAGAAACCAGCATTTTAATCAAAAGCTTTATGGAAGCAGCACAATGTCTATGCCTGCGCATCTGGAATTTAAACAACTTGCCTTGACATTCTAAGTTGAAAGGCGCTCTCAGCAGTATGTGTGGGAGGCTTATGCATTCCAATTTCTTCAATCATGTAATACTTATTATTAACAGAGCTGACATGACACAGTAAGAATTTATTCTGCATGCTGTAAAGTGTTACATTACACTCTCAACATGTCCCCCCCTTCTCTCCCCACCCTCTGCTGAAGTCCTAATTAAGGATGGAAAGATGTTCCAAAAGGAAGCATTGGAGCACAAAGTGTTGAATGATAATCTGTCCTGAATCAAACTTAGATATTGCAGAGAACAAGGTCCAAAAAGATGGGCATGGGGCTGATATGTGTAAGGCACAAAAGAGGAAGGGCTTTGGGGAAATACATGAAGTTTATAATCCAGACATCAAAAAATCCTCATGATTTCATGATGGAGCCATGATAGTTCCACATGGAACCATTGGTTGCAGAACGTATGTTTCAAAAGTCTTCTGGTTATTTCCTAAAATTCTGTTTCTAAGGCAATAATTCTCTAAGTTAGCTATTTTTGGAAGTGCATGGACTCCATCCTTGTCTTTTATATATATGATATAATCCATCACCAAATAATAATGAATCAAAGCCCTTTACGTTGATTAAAATCTATTGAAAGACCTTCATTTAAATTATTGAAAGTTCTTTTGGAATCTCAGCTATAAATATGATTGATTTAAGAATTACTGTAATTATGTGTCTGCTGTCTACAAACTCTTGTTTTCCAATACCTAGTCAGAAAGGTTCAAACTTCAAACAGCACATTTCAAAGTTACCATACCAAAAATAGCACCCAGAGAAGGTAACGGGGAATATTCTGACAAGAAAATAAACGAATGTTTACAACCAAGACCATCTCAACCTGATACTGGAGGATGAGCCTCCTAGGTCAGTAGATACTCACTGAGCTACTGGGACAGAACAGATAACAAATTTGCTTCTGAAGGGGCCAGATTAAAGCCAAAGGTGTTATGGACTAAGCCAACGCAGCAGTACCAACCCTAAATAGCTTTACTTTGCAGCAGGCTTGTAATCCTGCACTTCTCATTGGCCCGCAAATAGCGAGTCGTGATTGGTCATTTCTGGCCAGTCTGATTGGTTGTTAACGGGCCCCTCTGATTGGACGCTTGTGAAAGCAGTAAACTCAAATCATTGGTTGTTTTGACAACAGCCAGCTCTATAAAAGAGCTGCTGCTGCCCAAGTATTTGCTCTGTTCTTATTTTACAATAAAGAGTTGAAGTCACCGTTTGATGTCTTGTCTCCGTTCCTTGTGCCCATGCTCAGAACCTAACACTGGCGACGAAGGTGGGTTGCGGAGACGATAGAGCTGACTAAGTACGCATCGAACAAGACAAAGCACATGGCTGAAGAGCACAAGCAACAAACGGCAAGATGACCAGCGGCACCATACCACCCGCTCCATTCAACCCAGCAACCGAAGACTGGGACTCGTATATAGATCGCTTCCAGATGTTCCTAGAGACCAACAATTTAAAAGATGCTATGCCTGGCAAGAAACGAGTGGTGTTTCTGACTCATTGTGGACCCGCCGTTTTCAAAATGGCTAAAGCACTTGCCAAATGGGCGGAAGTGAAGACCATGGATTGGGATACCCTCGCCCCAATCCTCCGAGCCCATTACGCACCCGCAGTACCTACACTGATACAAAGACATGAGTTTTACCAGAGGGACCAATGGAAGAATGAGAGTGTTGGGGATTTCGTAGCCGACCTCCGGAACCTAGGAGGCCTTTGTGGTTTTGCAAACCTCGAGGAAGCCCTGAGAGACTGCATAGTTCTGGGATTAGATGCACCTCACATGCAGAGTAAACTGATGGCGAAAGGAGACATCAGCCTTACAGATGTCATCGCCGATGCTACTCCGCAGAAGCAACCAGGAAGTCAGCTGCTCGAATGCACCGAGCGAACGCACGGCTTCGCCAACTCGCTAACGATAGCCTGCTCGCCGCTGAGAAGCACGCTATCACCACCCACCACAAACATTCGAGTCATCCTCAGACAGTGAGGAAGAGGAGGTCATCCGGCTCCGCTCAGAACGAGAGCAAAGGAACCAGAGATGTCCGTGCCAATGTGCTGGTTGTGTGGCAAACCACCCACGATCGGACTGCAAATTCCTCGACGCACTCTTCCATAACTGCGGGAAAAGAGGCCACATCGTGAAGGTCTGCAGAAGCGAGCGAGAGTCCAGTCCCAGCCGAAGGGAGAACAACCTCCACCGGGAGACAGGCAAACCTCAGAAAATTTCTTCAGAAATTTAAAGACGCTGGTCTGAAAGTAAAAAGGGACAAGTGTCAACTTTGAATGGAGAGAGTGGAGTTCCTGGGATACCTTCTCGACAGACAGGGAATCCACCCCACTGAAAAAAAAATAACCGCAATCAAAAACACCCCGAGACCTAGGAATAAGACAGACCTCCAAGCCTTCCTGGGACTCATTAACTTTTATAACATCTTCTTGCCCCAGAAGGCGACCATAGCCGAGCCCCTACATAGACTTCTCGACAAAAAGGCTTCATGGATCTGGGGACGGCGTGAAGAAAGGGCATTCCAACAAGTAAAAGACCTCTTAACCTCCGATGCTGTATTGATGCAATACAACGAGACTCTACCTTGACGGTTACCTGTAACACCTCACCATTTGGAGTGGGAGCCATTTTAAGCCATGTCCTACCAAATGGGAATGAGGCACCTATTGCGTTCTTTTCAAGAACCTTGTCTAAGACCAAAAAGAACTATAGTCAACTTGATAAAGAGGCTCTCGCTATTGTATCTGCAATTAAACGTTTCCATGAATATGTGTATGGGAGACCCTTTGCCATAATTACAGACCACAAGCTGCTACTTGGTATTTTGGCGGGAAACAAGCCAACTCCCCATATCTTATCACCAAGAATGACATGTTGGTCAGAATTTTTAGCTGCTTACGATAACCGATTGCAACACCGCCTGGGGAAACCCATTCCCCACGCTGACGCTTTGAGCCGATCTCCACTACCAGACGTCATAGAGGACCCAGCTCCAACCTTAGCCGTATTGCAAATTGAAACCCTCAAATCCCCACCACTGACTGCTCGAGACATCGCCTTAGAAACAAAAAAGGACCCTGTTTTGGCACGAGTCCTCAGCTGGGTAGAACGGGGTTGGCCGGTCAGCGCACCCAATGACACGTTCAAGCCATTCAGGAATCGACAGACTGAACTATTCTCCCAAAAGGGCTGCATCTTGTGGGGAGACAGAGTTGTAATCCCGGAGAAATTGCAACATAAGGTATTAAAAATGTTGCATGATGGACATCCAGGCATTGTGCGGCTGAAGCATTGGCCAGGAGTTACGCATGGTGGCCTGGGTTAGACAAACAGATAGAGACCTGGGTAGCAAAGTGCAGCAAATTTCAGGAGACTCATTCTACTCCTCCAAAAACTCCCCCTACTCAGTGGGAAACGCCTCGAGTCCCTTGGTCCTGTATCCACATTGATTTTGCGGGACCCACAAGAGGACACACTCCTCCTAACAGTGGATGCCTATTCAAACTGGCTCAAAGTCCACAAGATGAAAAGCACCACCACAGAGGCGGTCACTAAAAAACTGAATAAGCTATTCACTACCCACGGATTGCCGGATGTCCTGGTCTCCGATAATGGCCCCCAATTCACTGCCCTGGCATTCGAACAGTACCTGGCAGATCAGGGCATCCACCATGCCTTAACATCGCCAGCTCACCCTGTGGCCAATGGTAAGGCTGAGTGAATAGTTCAATTTGTAAAAAAGACTTTGCACAAAATGAACCATGGTGACATTGATGACAAAATAAACCGGATGCTTCTCCTCCAGCACATAATCCCAAACAGTACCACGAACAGAACCCCAGCTGAACTCCTGATGGGCCAGAAACTTCACTCGCATCTCGATCGCCTCCACCCAAACTACACGCCTGAACAACCCCCAGGATCCAGCAGCAAGTGTCAGGCATTCCAGGAAGGTGACCCCGTGTTTGCGAAAAACTTCTTGGGTGACCCATTGTGGGTCCCCACTACCATAACGCAACTTACGGGACTCTGATCCTATCGCCTACAAACTGCGGATGGTAAGATGTGGAAGCGCTACATAGACCAACTCCATTCCAGATTAGTACCTAGTCCTATCTCAGCCCCTGAATCTCTAGCTGGGGGGGGGGAGGAACATCGAGGAGGCCGAAGAAGAAATAACAATCGAAACCCAACAGTCTATACAACCAACCAGGGGATACTCACTGTCAGAAGGAGAACCAAGCCAGGGAGTGGCCTCTCTGCGTGACAGCAGTGCGATGGAAAGAGATCCAGGGAACCCAGAAGACAGCACTGGAGTAAGCAGGGAAAGCAGCCCAGGGCCATTCGAAGGAACAGCAGGACCGTTTTCACCATCCAGCCCAGCTAGCAGCCCACCGGAACCAGAGCCAGGACAGAAACCGGTGGAACAGCACAGGTCAAGCAGACAGGTGAAGCGACCTGCCTATTTATGAGAATACGTCACCCCACCCCTCAGACGGAACCTAGGGGGGGAGGGGTGTTATGGACTAAGCCAACGCAGCAGTACCAACCCTAAATAGCTTTACTTTGCAGCAGGCTTGTAATCCTGCACTTCTCATTGGCCCGCGAATAGCGAGTCATCATTGGTTGTTTCTGGGCAGTCTGATTGGCTGTTAATGGGCCCCTCTGATTGGATGCTTGTGAAAGCGGTGAACTCAAATCATTGGTTGTTTTGACAGCAGCCAGCTCTATAAAAGAGCTGCTGCCGCCCAAGTATTTGTTCTGTTCTTATTTTACAATAAAGTGTTGAAGTCACCGTTTGATGTCTCGTCTTCGTTCCTTGTGCCCATGCTCAGGACCTAACAAAAGGAGCATAAGTTATTTTATGTGTATCCAAGTCAGTAGGCTCTACATCTCAAGAGAGCCAACATAACAAACCAAGCCCCTAGGCCAAGGGTCTTCAAACTTGACAAGTTTAAGACTTGTGGACTTCAACTCCCAGAATTCCTGAGCTAATGTGACTGGAAGAGGAATTCTGAGATTTGATGTCCACAAGTCTTAAAGCTGTCAAGTTTGAAGACTCCTGCCTTAGGCAATACACACAAGCATTTGAAGGCCAGTACTCCCTGCTTACTACTCCATTCGTCCCTACTTCTATTACATCTCTTCTATTCCTTCTTCAACTATGTTCTTTTTGAGTCCTACTGTTGGAAAACAATATCTTTTTCTATCTCCTTTAGGTTGCTTCAGGCTACTTTATTTCCACATATGACCACACACACCTTCTCCCTTCTCTCCCACACACAACACCCCCAACTGCCTTTCCGCTCAGCTTTTATAACCAAAGAGTTGCTGTATTGGCTAGGAAAGAGATCTTAAAGAACAGGACAACAACAACAACATAGATGCCTGTTCTCTCACAGACATCGTACTACTGATATGTTCAGAAGAAAACAAGAAGTTCAATGATGCAATGATATCTCTACCATTAGGAAGCTGAACATCAGAACTATGAGTCAAGGCAAACATGAAGAAATATCAAGACTGGATATTGACATGCTGGAATCAGCAAACTGACATGGACAGTTAGTCACTTTACACTAGAAGAGCTTCAGGTCTTCTACTGCAGACAAGAAAATTATAGACAAAATAAAGTAGCCTTGCCAATGCTTGAATACAACCCCTACACCTCCACCCCAATGACAGAACGTTTTCAGTCTGCGTTTAAGGTAAGCCAATTAATATACTGATCTCTGTGGTTGCTAGGAGTTGAAAATTACTGGATGGCATATCACTCAATCAATCACTCAATCAACGATCCAGAAGATACAGAAGAAGCAGAAGTTAAATAAATTTGTGGTGACTGACAACACCCTAATGATATAACCAAAAAAAAAAAAAAAAAAGCCTTCATGTTAATTATAGGAGACTGAAATACTGAATCTGAAAGCAAAATAGCATCTGCAATAAAAGCAAGCTTTAGTCTGAATGTACAAAACAAAATGGGAGATAGGCTACAATTTTCAGTGCAAACTTTATAGCAAAGACCTCCTTACAATATCTATATACATGATGTATTCTTCGAACAAAAAAATGCAGATGCTGTATTCAGTCAGCAAACACCCCCCCCCCAAAAAAAATCCAAATGGTACTGCATATCTACAGCTACAGCTTATGAGCTCTTTCTTGCAACTGAAGAAAACAAACAAAATCATCAAACCACCAAAATATAATATCTGATATAATTATATGGTAAAAAAAAAAGAATAGCTTTCATGGATTCGATTTGATGAACAGACTGAGGAATTTTGGACACGTTTGTGACATCATTAATCATAAAGCAAACAAAAATATTATGAAATGGAAAAAAAAAAAAGGCCATCTGCTGATATGTTGAAAATGGTTGAAGAAAGGCAGAAATAAGATGAAAGCAAGAGTCATTAGAGAGGACTCTTATGCTTAGGAAAATTGAAGGAGATAAAGAAAAGAGGCATGTTAATTATTACCACTAATGACACAAACCCAAGCTTTCAAAACTCCACACTAGAAAACTATCCTTATTAAATAATGCCCATTGAGTCTGAAGGATCAAAACAACAACAGCAAATCTATGTAACATCAGAGTCCCCAGTAAACTGATAACATGGATAATTATTGGATAATTGAAAAGCCGAGGGAGCACAGTGGTTAGAATGCAGTACTGCAGGCTACTTCTGCTAACTGATGGCTGCCTGCAATTTGGCAGATCAAATCTCACCAGGCTCAAGGTTGACTCAGCCTTCCATCCTTCCGAGGTCAGTAAAATGAGGGCTCAGATTGCTGCAGGCAATAGGCTGACTTTGTAAACCCCTTAGAGAGAGAGTGCTATAAAGCACTGTGAAGCAGTATATAAATCTAAGTGCTATTGTTATTGCTATAATGTTGTGATGTCTACAGAGAAGTGAACTGTACTGCAGTCCTCTAGTGCTTTCAGCCAGCTGCCTGAATCAATTTAGAGAGTGCACTCCAGCAGCATCTGGAAGGCCACAGGTTGCCTACCCCTAATTATCAAGCCTTGTGAAATCAAAGCTCATTTTTCTGTGCTGACTTGGCTGGCTGCTAGAATGTAAAAGAGCAGGCTATAAATCTGTCATAGCCAGAGATAAGTAATCTCAAGCTCTTTCAGAAAATAAGCAGCCTTTGAAAGAGTCACTCTAGACTGTGCTCCTGGTTAAATAGGCCAGGCACACATCAACAGCAGTAAACAATTAGGTAACGAATCCAGAGGAGGAGCAAGGTGAGACAAAATCCATGGTCTGACTCCGAGACATGGCAAAATAATATGGATTCAGTTCAGAGTTGCATTTTGCTCCTAAATGAGCTGTTCTTCACTGTGTGGAATAATAATTAAGCCATATTGAGCCTCCACCCAACATAGAGCTATGATACATCCTACAGGAGCTGCAGTCTCCACATCTTTTAGCACTTTCATGTCTTTTTCAGATCTATAAAAGTCAACTCTTTGCTCCTGAATCTTCTTTGGGCATCCCTGCCAAGAGCCAAGAGACTAAACTTCTGAGTTTAATAGAGTAGGAGCAAGAATTTGCTGGTTCTGTAAAAGTCACAAAGAGTACTAGAAGCTCTAATAGTACTTGAATTTTTCCAGTACCTTGAAAATGGTTGGGAAACTGTAGGAAAATTTTAGAAACCATATTGCCACCAGTGCTAAAGCAACTGTAAGATGACCACATTTTCTTGGGGGAAAAAATAAAAGGACAAACCAGAAAAAGGGACCATTTCAGGAAGAGGTTCATATGGATAAGAAAATGTAATTGTTTTTATTTGCTTTTAAAAACAAACATAAAAAAACAAAACATAAAAACATCAAGCCATCTTCCATATGTATACATAAAAACTTAAATGAAAAAAAAAGAAAAGAAAAGAAAATAAAAAATAACAATGAATAAAATATATATATAAAAAAAGAAAATGTAATTGTTTCATTTTATAACTTAGTTTACAAAAGATGTATTCAAATAAAAACATCTCAAACTATAACAACTTTTGGGATTATTGCAATGTGCCCTTCATTGGGTTGCCCTAGAAGCCTACATAGAAATTACAACTGGTTCAAAACGCAGCAAGCCTTTTGACATACCCAGGTATCACCACTGCTATGCATCTTGAGTACAATTCAAGACGAATATTATTATTACAAATAATATTATTACCTGTAGACCCCCGTATGGGTATCATGGATTCTTTTGAAAGTCTAGCCAATTTGAGGGGCTCAAAAGAGCCATTAACAACACAGATCCTTAGTTAATTAGGTTGTATTTCTCTCCATAGAAGTTGGGGAGATATTGTGTGCTTACAGTACAGAATGTCCAATATACAAAAGTGCACCAGAAGACATTCAGCTCCACATGCTACATTCAGCTCTACATTCAGCTCTACAGCTGTTTCTCTGCCTGAGCGTGAGTAGATGAACCCTGCTCTGCATCTGGCTCTGAGACCTCCTGTTCCTCTGATCCTTCCACCAGCTCTGATGGTAACCCAGGCACCCCCTCCATTCTCCTCTGATTCATCTGACTCAACTGCCATCTCCGCTGGCAGTCAATGAACCACAACAACTATACTCTCACCCTCGGAAACATAACTCACAAGCACTCTACTCAACTACTATTCACATACTACCCTATATCCCACAGTATCACCAACAAGATTTTCTTATTCCAAATTCTGTTCTGCCTCTTGCTTCAATTCCTCTCTCCAGAAGTTATCCTGCTTCCTTTATAAGTCTTCCTCTTCACTCCTTTCCTCCTGAACCCCCCCCCTTTTTTTTTTTCTTTCAAAAAAGAAAGCAACTGCTTTCTGGCTGCTTTGCTTCAAATACACACATTTTCTCTCTTCCCCTTCAACTGTCTCAAAGCAAGCTTTTATAGGAAATGCTGCTGTGCCGACATGGGGGAATGGGCTTAATCGGGAAGGGTGAATGCAGCACAGGTGCCAACAATTGTCTGAGTAGCCTGCTGTTCCACAATTGGGCCAGGATATGTGAGGGACCTCTTGTCTCCAATTGTTGCTGCTTGCACTGCATGTTCTGACTGAGTGGGTACACTTCAGGTATGCTCTATTAAACATTGTCTTCTTATGGGACCAAGGAAGCATGTCTTCCTTGTCATGGTCCCAGGTTTTTGGAACAGCATCTCCCCCAGAGATGGACTTCCACTCCTAGAGTTCTGCAAAGCTCCCAAAAATGTGGCTTTGATCTCAGGGCTGGGATTGATGCCTTAATGTATCCTTGTATTTGGATGGAGCTGTTTTGTTTGATTTGGGTTGTTTATACAATTGTTTTAGTCTAAGCTGCTTGTTTGGTTTGCTATTTTATCTGTTTTTATGGATTTTCTAGTTTTGTATACAGAGTCCACTGGATTTGGGCAGGCAAAACATTTGAATAAATAAATGAATATACATGTACATTAAGAAAAATGCCAGGAATCAATATATATATACGTCAAGAACGTATATAATGACAAGATAACATGTGGCAAGATAAATTGCCCTCTTACACTTAATCTTAAACTCAATCTTAAGGATTTGTCTGTGTGTAAAACCAGGCTCATTATCATACAGACCCTGAAAAATGTCATGTTTTGTTAAAATTATTCAGATGCTGGCACATCTGCTATATAGCTGAAAATATATGCAGTGCAAGGGTGGTTAAATAATGGAAGGGGAGGTTGCTGGACATTGCTGGAGCTTTTTTTTTTTTCTTTTCTTTTTTTTTGCAAGGCATGGATTAAAGATATTGCATGTATCAAGGAACAGATGGAGGAACAATCCGCAGTTGGAGATGTATCAGGAGAAAGCAGGACCCAAAAAAGAAAATTGCTGTGGATGGAGAAGATGCACATTTTGAAGGACAGATCAGACATGGGTGAAAGAAGCATGTCAAAACTGCCAGAATCCCAGGAAACAGTGATTTTTCTTTCTTCCTGTTCCCAGAAGTAAAAATATCAAGAAAATCTAAGTGAGTCATGGAGGGAGGGAATAAAACAAGTAAGAGAATTTAAAAAAGCTGCATTTGGAAGTGTCTGGGTATTGTCAAGCCAAGGCCATTTTAGAGCATCTTCAGCCAAAGCCATTTATCTCTTGGAATATTCACAAATTACCTATGTAAAGCACCACTGTCATTTAGAGAAGAGATCTGTATCTGAAAAGTTCCTGTCTCTTTTTCCTACTTTCTAATGTTATGTTAGAAAAGTTGTTATGCGACTTTCCCCCACAGCTCTTTGAAATGTTCGTGGCAATACGGACAGAGATGCTATGTCTTTCCCCTTCTGTAGCAACGATGACCTTGGCACTTGAAATCCATCTGTCCGTCTCTCACTTACACATTCAGACTTGCAATATCTATTCATGTATTCTGAGAATGGAAAGGTGTTTGTCATCTCGTATATTCTTTAAGATAGGGAGAGCTTGCCTAGAGAACTTTAAAAAAGGAATTTGACAGCTTCACAGAGAATAATTCTATCTGTGAACATTTAAATTGGTGTATAAGTATGTGTAGAGATACACTTAAATGTTGCAGCAGTTTTGTGTTTTGTGTGTGTGTGTGTGTATTAATATTGTGTTCCTGTTCTTAGAAGGAAACATACAGTACATTTGAAAAACTCCGAGCAATAATAAAACAAAAACAGCAGCAAACCCAGGAAATGATGTTTTAAAACCCACACATGGCTATGACAACCACAGTCATATTACTTTAAATCCAGGAAATTATTTTTATCAATCTCATGAAAGGTCTGAAGCATGGGAGTCAACTTAACCTCCTTAGGAAATGAAGTCCATCTGATGATGCCCACTGTGAGAAAAGCACTTGTAATTTGATGAGGTAGGACCCTAAGCAAGGCTTATTAGATTATTTCAATAGGGGAAAAAAGTTCATTCCAATATGCATCGGTGTAACAATTGCTCACAGGAAGGAGACAAAATGGTAGATTTGCAAACAATAGAACTTTCTGGAGATGTAATTTTCTAATCTTATTCTAGCTGCTGAATAGAAGTCCACAGGGTCGAAGGAGAGGGAAAGAAAAGATAGGGAAATGATAAAATATGCATTGTAGCATTGCAACACCCAATGGTTTGCACTGAGATGTGGTCATTCTCATCATTGTGGTTGGTCCGGAGTAATCTTGTACCAATCAATAGAAACAGGACTGTGATTAATTGACCCCTTTATCAGACACAGCAAGGTCAAATCCAGCCAGATGATGAACTGGTGGTACAAAATTAGAAGACTAGGTGTCATGTCTGCTGACATTTAAAATCAAAGTATCCCGTTGTATCCATGTAGCTTTCAAAAGTAAGGATGTCCAAGACTCAAGCTGAGTTTTTGCTAATGACTCAGACATAGTCATAATTTCCAACGCAACAATCCAGTGCTATTACTTTTTTTTTTAGTGTTTCTTGTAACTACATAATCTCAAGAGAGTTCTGGGATTGGAACAACCAATGTGAGCTAAGGATTGTCACCTAATTTAATATATTTTATACTGCAGAAACAGTTCTTACTGCAAAGATAGTTATTTAAAATCGAAAATTCTAGAGTTCCTGTGATTAATCCATTGTTTTTCTTTCTGAAGTGTAATGATTGTTGCCTGTTTGGAATGGATCATTGTACTTAAACACAAGGTACTGAAATTATCTGAAGGTAGCCATAGCAACAGCATTAATAATGAAAGCCCAATCTGCTTTACAAGATAATTGATAAAATTGTATAGCTTTCAATTATAATCTGACTCAATAACACTTTTTTCCTTCTTCTTCTTCATGCAAAAAAGGAATGCAAAGTTTAACAGACAGAGAGAGAAAATGAATAAATAGCATATAAACTCCCCCCCCCAAAAAAAAAAATTATACATCTGAATTTGCCACATGGTGATAGAATGACCTGGGCCACTTGGGTAAAAAATAATAATAAAGGCTTTATTTATCTCTCTGGTCCCCTACGGTGGCCAGTCCAGATTTTTGCCACTTAAATCTGTAACTTTATATAAATGCCCTTTCAAAATCCTCCTTCACATTTAATGTCCAAGGACTTGGATGGATAATTTCTCCAAAATTATTTGTGGGGGAAAACCCCAACCAATCTGGAACATATTAGATGTTCTGCATTGTGCTCAATACTCTTCAACATCTTCATAAATGATCTAGATGAGGTAATCGAAGGGACACTCATCAGGTTTGCAGATGACTCCAAACTAGGAGGAATGGCTAACACTTGGGAAGAAAGACTCAAGATTCAGAAAGATCTTGACAGACTTGAGCATTGGGCCCCAGCCAACAAGATGCAGCTTGCTGGTAAGAAAAGTCAGGCCTTATACTTAGACAACCACAGGTACAAGATAAGCAGCACCTGTAAGAGAGATTTCTACTGGTGAACCACAAGTATGAGCCAGCCGTTTGTTGCTGTTACCAAAAAGACCAGTGCAATCCTGGGTTGCATCAACAGAGGGTTAGCATCAATCAATCAATCAGAATACAACTGGAAGAGACCTTGGAGGTCATCTAGTCCAATCCCTGCTCAAGCAGATAATATACTAGTGCTGGCTAAACTTTTTCGGCTCCTGTGCCGATAATTGCATGCGTGCTTGCTTGCCCACATTTGTGGCCCACCCATGCCCCCTGCGCATGCACACGCGATTCCCCCTCGTGTGCAGTGCGTCAGTGCATGCATGTGTGATTCCACCCCTCGTGCACCATATGTCTTTGTGCCTGCATGTGTGATTTCCTCCCTCACACACCGTGCATCTTTGTGCATGTGCGCACAATTTCCTCTCATGCACCGCAACTGCGCATGCGTGCGTGATTCCCCCCTCACATGCAGCGCATCTGTGCATGTGCATCCCTCATGCCCCAGTCCATCCCTGTGCATGCGCGTGCATCTCCCAGGGATCCCCCCCCTCAGCCCCTGCGCATGCATGCCAGATACCTGACAATCAGCTGTCAGATGGCATCACGCGCGCACAAGCACAGTGGGGCTCTTCTGGGCGACCTCTCGCGTGCCGGGGGAAATGGCTCTGTGTGCCACTTCTGGCAGACATGGTGTAGGTTTGTCAACACGGCCCTATACCATGTCAGACAAGTGACTGTCCAGTCTCTTCTTAAAAACCTCCAGTGATGAAGCACCCACAAAATCCAAGATCATGAGAAGTGATAGTATTGTTTTATTCTGCCCTAGTGAGACCGCACTTAGGATTCCCGCATCCAGTTCTGATCACCATGATTTAAAAAAAAAAAAAAAAGATGAAATCCAAGAAAGTGCAGAGAAGAGCAACAAAGATGAGGAGAGATCTGGAGGCTAAATTGTATGATGAGCACCTGTGGAACTAGGTATGCTTAGCCTAATGAAGAGGAAAGCTTAGTGGTGACCTGATAGCTATCTTCCAATACTTGAAGAGCTATTACACAGGAGAGGGGGCTGATCTATTCTCCAAAGCACCTGAGAGGAGGATAAGAAGTTCATTAAAGAGAAATCATACCTGGAACTAAAGATAAATTTCCTGATAGTGGAAACAATTAATCAATGAAACACTTTGCCTCCCAGAGTTGGGGGGGGTGCCCCATTGCTAGAGGTTTTTAAGAAAAGATTGGGTAATGATTAGTCCAGGATGGGATAAGATCTCCTGGCTTGGACAGGGAGTTGGACTAGAAGACCTCCAAGGTTCCTTCAAACTTTATGATTCCTCAAAACTGTTCTGTACAGTCATTTACATTCTTGTAAACGCCGCGCTGTGATTGATCAAAGCGCACAGTGATCCGATTGGTCGAGCGAGCCGCACTGATTGGCCCGCTGCGGATCTCCTGCGATTGGTGGAAACTAATCGCGGGAGATTCAAAGCGGTGACATTGGTTGTGGCCGCCGCGGCTTGGGCATAAAAAGCCGCTATTTTCCCCTCGGACCCCAAGCCGTTCTCGGGACTAATAAAAGAGCTGAACCAAGTCACTGACTCCGGGTCTCCTTGCCGCGACGGACCCAACACTGGCGATGAGGATGGGATTCCGAGGCTAATCCCCCATCGAACATGTGTCTGGAGGAAGCGAGACCGACGAGATGGCCAGCATCGCACCACCCGTGCCCTTTAATCCCGCTACCGAGGACTGGGAATCATACACAGACAGGTTCCTCATGTTCCTCGAATGTAGCAACATGAAGGACGCCGCCGGGCCGAAGAAAAGAGCCATCTTCCTGACACACTGTGGGCCCACAGTTCAACATGGCAAACAGTTCAACATGGCAAAAGCTCTAGCGAAACCTGTGGATGTCAAGGAGATGGAATGGGCCGACCTCGAAACATTGCTCCGGAACCACTATGCCCATGCTGTGCCCACCCTCATCAGGCGGCACGATTTCTACCGGCAGGACCAGAGATCGGGTGAGAGCATCAGCGATTTTGTGGCTGAGCTACGGAACCTAGGGGGCATGTGCGGGTTCTCGGACATGGATGAGGCCTTATGGGACCGCGTCATTTTAGGACTCCGAGACCCAGTCCTACAAAGCTGACTAATGGCCAAAGGCAACATCGCCCTCGCCAACGCCATCGCTGAAGCCACCGTAGCTGAGGCCACCTGGAAATCGGCGAACCGTATGTAGAGACCAGACACCGGAGAGTGCACCGCAACCGCCGACGCAGGATGGGCGACTGAGGCCCACCTGGAAGCAAGCCACCGCGAGACCACCACCCATCATGGTGAATTCCACTCTGCCTCCGACACCACGGACAAGGAGAAGGAAATCCACCGGCTCCAGACAGGACGGGACCGGCGCGATCGGCAGAGTCGTAAGTTGGGGACCGCATGTGCCGGGTGCGGGGGCAACCACCTTCGATCAGAGTGCCGTTTTTTCGATGCAGTCTGCCGGCACTGCGACAAAAAGGGTCACATCACCCAAGTCTGCTGATTGAGGAAGGCCTACAGCCCCAGACGGCAGGACCACAGCGACCAGAGATGTGATGGTACACCCCCCAGGGCCAGAGATCACCAAGCTGAAAGCTGATGGGACCGGGGCGGATGGAACCGACGAGGTGGCGAAACCCGGCAGAAAGAGGAAACCCACCAGATGGTCATCATCAGCCACGCATCAACCATCAACGCCCGAAAAGTCTACGTGGAGGTAGGCATCGAAGGCGAGCCTTGCAAAATGGAGGTGGACTCCGGGTCCTACCTCTCCATGGTCACCTGGCAAGAAATCAAACACTTGGTGCCTACCATCCACAAGAAGGGCCTGGAAAACCAGAAATTAATAATCAAAGACTACCAGGGAAACCGCATCCCGGTAGTCGGAACCAGACAATTCAAGGTAACATTCAAGGGCCGCACAGCAAAGCTTCTCCTGACAATTGTGGACCGAGACCGACCCAGCCTTTTGGGACTACAGTGGTTCACACCGCTCGGCATTGAGGTTACGGGCATAAACCACATCGCAGAGGCCGATTGGGAACAGCAACTGGCACGGGACTTCCAGGAAGTGTTCGACGGCACCCTAGGCAAGTACCAAGGGCCACCTATTTCCTTCAGCCTAAATTTCAGCATTCCCTCGATACACCTAAAACCAAGGCGGGTACCTTTTGCACTCTGGCCAAAAATAGACGAGCAAATTGACAAGCTCATCAAACAAGGGGTCCTACAACCAATCGACCACACCCGGTGGGAGACCCCAATAGTCACCCCAGTCAAGCCCAATGGGTTGGTAAGAATCTGTGGGGACTATAAGGCCACCCTAAATTGCGCCTTAAAACAAAGCACCTACCCCGTCCCAGTAGTGCAGCACCTTCTACACTCACTGGGGGGGAGGCAAGGTTTTTGCAAAGCTCGACCTGGTGCAAGCCTACCAACAGCTGCCAGTCGACGCAGAAACCGCCGAAGCGCAAACCATAGTCACCCACCGGGGAGCGTTTCGCTGTAACCGACTCCAGACAGCGTGGCGCCGGGAATTTTCCAGAGCCTCATGGAGAGACTTTTGCAAGGAATTAAGGGGGTGGTGCCCTACTTCGACAATGTGCTGGTCGGCAGCCAACCAGCTAGAACTAGAGGGTCGTCTAAGGGAGGTACTAACAAAATTCAAGGAAGCCGGGCTAAAAGTGAAGAAAGAGAAATGCCAGCTTTACACAGAGCGGGTTGAGTTCCTAGGATACCTCCTAGACCGGCATGGCATCCACCCAACTGCAAACAAAATCAGAGCCATTAAGGAGGCCCCCATGCCCAGGAATAAAACTGAACTGCAGGCATTTCTGGGACTGCTTAATTTTTACAATGTTTTCCTGCACCAAAAGCGACTGCGGTGGAGCCTTTGCATAGGCTTTTGGACAAGGCGGCCACATGGACTTGGGGGAAACGTGAGGAAGCCGCCTTCAGGAAAACCAAGGACCTGCTCACCTCGGATGCTGTCCTCATCCCAGACAGTGAGACCCGACCACTTGCCGTCACATGTGACGCCTCACCCTTCGGCGTCAGCGCCGTCCTCAGCCACATGCTCCCGGACGGAAAAGAAGCACCCATCACTTTCTTCTCAAGGACGCTCACCAAACCAGAGAGGAACTATAGCCAGCTGGACAAGGAGGCCCTGGCTATCGTCGCAGCAGTGAAGAGGTTCCACAAGTACCTCTATGGCCACATGTTCACCATTATCACAGACCACAAGCCGCTGTTGGGAATCCTGGCAGGGAACAGGGCCACCCCGAACATCCTATCTGCCAGAATGACAAGGTGGTCCGAATTCCTTGCCGCCTACAGCTACCGGCTCACACACCGACCCGGTAAGACGATCACCCACACAGACGCCCTGAGCCGCTTGCCATTACCCGACCTAGACACCGACTCCGCACCTATGACGACCACCCTCAGCATAGAGACTCTGCCTGATCTACCCATAACCATGTCAGACATTGCCCGAGAAACTAATAAAGACAAACGTCTGGCGTGGGTGTTACATTAGGTAGAAAAAGGGTGGCCGGAAAAAGACAACGACGAAGCATTCAGGACATTCCAGAACCGGCAAACAGAACTCTCGCTACAAAAAGGGTGTGTACTTTGGGGGGATAGGGTCATTATTCTGGAAAAGCTACAAGGGAAGGTATTGGAGTTGTTACATGAGGGGCATCCGGGCATAGTTAGAACAAAAGCCCTGGCCAGAAGTTATGCTTGGTGACCAGGGATGGATAAGCAAATCGAGACTTGGGTGGCAAGATGTGAACGCTGCCAAGAAACCAGACCGAGCCCTCCCGCGGCACCGATCCTGGAATGGGAAACCCCCAGGGGACCATGGTCCAGGATCCACATAGATTTTGCTGGGCCCACTAAGGGACATACATTCCTTACAACAGTAGATGCTTACTCCAACTGGTTGGAGGTAAGCAACATGAAAACCACCACCACCAAGAGGGGAGGGAATACCCCGGGAACCAAAACCCAAAAGGAAGAAACCAGCAACACTTACCGACTAACAGCCAGCTCGAAGCCTCACTAGGAAGAAGCAGCCAGGTCAGCTCAACCAGCCCAGAAAGACTAGGCGGGAGCGGCAAAAACCGCAGCTCAACCAGCCCGGGTAGACCGGGAGGGAGCTGCGACAAGAGGCCCGGCGACACCTTCCAGGCGGTTCCATCGGCAAGGCCGAGAGCAACAGAGAACCCGACCAAACCAGCTGGGAGCCAAACAACAACTAACCTGCGCAGGTCCAGTAGGCAAGTACGGAACCCTGCCTACTTACGGGACTATGTCATGTAGGACCAAACCAAGAGGGGAGGTCTTGTAAATGCCATGCTGTGATTGGTCAAAGTGCACAGTGATCCGATTGGTCGAGCAAGACGCACTGATTGGCCCGCTGTGGATCTCCCGTGATTGGTGGAAACTAATCACGGGAGATTCAAAGTGGTGCCATTGGTCGTGGCCGCCACGCCACTATTTTCCCCTCGGAGCCAGAGCCGTTCTCGGGACTAATAAAAGAGCTGAACCAAGTCACTGACTCCGGGTCTCCTTGCCGCGATGGACCCAACAAAAACTAGGTAGCTGACACTTAGAATAGAATAGAACTGGAAGGAATCTTGGAGGTCTTGTAGTCCTAGTAGTAGGAGAACCTATATCACTTCAGATAAGTGACTGTCTAGTCTCTTCTTTAAAACCTCAAGTGATGAAACATCTACAGCTTCTGAAGGCAAGCTCTTCCACTGTTTAATTGTTCTCACTGTTAGGAAGTTGCTCCTTAATTCCAGGTTGCTTCTCTGCTTGATTAGTTTCCATCCATTGTTTCTTGTCCTGCCCTCTGGTGCTTTGTCGAATCCTTTGATTCCCTCTTTTTTGTGGCAGCCTCTCAAATACTGGAATACTGCTATCATGTCACCCCTAATCCTTCTTTTCTTTAGACTAGCCAAACCCAAAACCTGCAGCCGTTATTCATATGTTTTAATCTCCAGGCCTTTAAACATCTTAATTGCTCTTCTCTTTACTTTTGCCAAGGTCTCAACATTTTTTGTGTGTGGTATGGTGACCAAAATTGGTTTGCAGTACTTTTTAATGAACCATACTTCAAGAGATGACAATTTTTGTCAATGTTTGTTGTATCTTACTGTCTAATACTGCCTCTAAAGGAAAGAAACCAAAATTTCCAGGAATGTATGATTAATTTTGTATATTGATTGGAACCTACCTAGAGAATTCTTCGCCTGGACCTAAGAAATTGGGGTGTGGGCAGGCTTGTTATAATAATGAATATGACAGCAAAAGGCAAATATTCCTCGTTCACTTTTTAACTGTTCGAAGGGTGTACAATTCTCTGTCAGTGCTGAACTTTTGTCTGTGACAGCTCAGTTCGAAAGACAATGCCAAATCCTGGCACTTTTTTAAAAAAAACCCGCTATGGAATAACAAAATGTTAAATGCAGTTCTGTCTTAATTCACTGCCAACTGATCAGTGGTGGAACATTTCGATTCTCTTCAGGTCAAATTATGTTAATTTTTTCCCCCTAAAACTGTTGAGCAGCTGTGTTTTGAACAGACACAATCTGTGCCAAATAGAAAAGAAATCTTGTTAGGTTGCTCAGTGAACTGATCCCGGGGCAGGGAGAAGAGGAGTAGAGGATGTTAATCAATAAAATGGCAAAGTTATGAATAATACACATCATGAACAAGGCCTAAGAGCAGATTCGTTTATTATGTGCTTTAGTATAAGCTCCTTAAAGGCCAGTTTCAGGCCCTCTGTTGCACATAAAATGTACAAAAAGATATCCTGCTCAATCTGATTTTGTTACAGTCTAAATCTTTCTGATCTAGAGATATTTATTTGAACTTGTCCTTGTCCTACACAAAACAACTTGCAGTTGGAAAATATGAAAGATGAATGTTTGAAACTGGAACATATTATAGTAGTCAGCTTTTAAACATCTCTGAAAGAATGGCTAGTGAACATTTGGATGGGATCTGCTGAAATCAAGGGAAATTAACTTGGGTGCTATTTCCTTAAATCCTGCTACATTTCATTGGATTTACTAAAAGGCCTCATCCACAGAATGTCTTTAGCCAAAAGTTGCACCCACCTAATTGAATTCATATCAATTAGTAGAATTCTTTCACCGCAACCTGCTTAATTCATGAGTCTTCAAGTTTAGGGATAGATGGATAGATAGATAGATAGATAGATAGATAGATAGATAGATAGATAGATAGATAGATAGATAGATAGATAGACAGACAACATCCTTTCTGCTCAGTGCCAAGTTACCTGTAGGACAATATTTCCTTACTGAAATCAGCCTGACTATTGCATTTCAGTAGGAGAAGCAGCTGATCATTCCATGTTTCAAGGAGGTCAAGTGGGGAGATGCTTGGAGATGTAAGACCACATTAATTGTTGGTCTGAAAATGCAAATCTTCCACTATCTCTTTTTACAGCCTGATAAGTTAAGGAGGATCCTTTCTGATTTTCTCTCTTTGCCTATTATTCAGCACCTCCAGTATCTGATCATTCTCTAGGCAGCATCTCTCCCTCCCCCAAATTCTTAGTCATTCTCATTGTCATGCCCCAGTATATAACCTTTATACACTGTTGTTGCTCTATAGCCCCATCTAATGGCCAGAGTGACAAAATACCAAGTATACTGTTTGAAGCTGATCCAACCTATTTTACCCATCAGCCCACACTCTCAAACCAAGTGCAGACTCCATTTCCTTTAGCATTTGAAGAAGGCAAGAGCACAAAGAAGCATCCATCTTAATCTGTGGCATATGGTCATCCAAGGACAAATCCACACCCCACACAGAGCATTGCCGGCAAGATTTAAATTGCTTGTATTTATTACTTGTTATGTTCAACAGTAACTTAATAGTGTCTATCTTGTATTTGGTTCTCATTGTACATATCCCTATTTTCCCCAGTTTCACCATATCCTGTTAATAAAGTATCCAGATCTATACACACAGTCTGTTTTATTAGAGGATGGGTGGATTTAGCTATATATCAAGCAGCACCCATCTAACATATACCTGAGGACAAAACATTCACATACCATTACAATTTTTCAGTATCAGCAGCAGCCCTCTGGAATGACCTCCCACTCGAGTCTTGATCAGCTTCAATCCTTGCCAGTTTCCAGAAGAAATTGAAAAGGGACCTCTAAACAGAGGGCATTTGGATTGTGATTTCAAGGGGGTTGGAGATGTATTTTTCCTTTGGGCATTTGTATGTTTGTCTTATAGCTGCCGAGAGTCAGCAAAATGCAGCAGAATAGAAATTGAATAAATAAATGATGTGTGTCTTAGCACAATGTTTGAACCCAGCAATTGGATTTTGGAGGTATGCATGAAGAGAACTTGTTCAGAAAGCAATTGTCTATGGAGATTCTCAATCATCCCAGTCATGCTTGTTCCAAAGGTGCTTTAAAAAAGAACAAACAACTGGATTTTCTTGGATTCCCCCCCCCCCAAAAAAAATGTTTTGTTTCTTGAATGAGAAAAAGTTTCAAAGATAAAAAGTGAGAAAGTCCAGTTGCCTTTTGAAAAAAAAAAAAAAAAACCTTTGAGGTCAGCAAAACCACAACCTAGTACATGGGTGTCAAACTTGCAATGTCAAATTGTCATCACTTGACATATCACCTTTGCTAAACCAGGGATGGGCATAGTGAGCACATGATGCATCCAGCCCATGGGCCAGGAGTTTGACCCCCCTGACCCAGCACAATAGTTCTTTTTCTCTCTCCCTCACACCTTGATAACTGCAAAACTTCAAACAAGCAGTAGAGGGCATCAAAGAACAATAGTTCTCTGTACCTTTTTGCTGTCAACTAGTGGCCAGCTTGGTTTGTTTCTATTTGCTTGTTTACAGTCCAGATAGGATCTTCCTTCCTTTTTTTTTAGTTGAAATAATAAGGTAAATATAAGTGACAGAGGGTTTCCAGTTTCTTAGTTACTGGATATTATTTTTCCTGACCTTTTCATAGTTGTGTGTGGTATATGGTGTTATAAATCAAAATAGACAAAGGGTTGAACTTTTTAATGAATATTTTCCCCCAATCAATATAACTTCCCCATTTTGGATTTCACAAATACATTTTCAGCAAAAAAATAAAAATAAAATAAAATCACATGTAAATATTTCTAATGAAAGAAAAAAATTCCAAGGGCAATTCCTTAGAAACAACCAGTGATTTTTTTTTAAAAAAAAAAAAATGGGGGCCCCAAGCCCAAACATAAAACCAGAGTTTAGTTTTCAACCCATTGCATCTTGTCTTGTAGGAAAATATATGAAGGAATTATTCTGCCTCTTTCCACTCTGTAAAATACACATTTTATATGCATACTGTGCTTACCCATCATTTTAAATATATGTATGCTGCACATCTGGAAACTCTAGCTGAATCATATCCTTAGTCATGTGTACAGGTTGCAGTTGTTCCTAGATACACCTGTGTGGTGGTGTCCTGATTTTTCTAAAGTTTTGGAAACAAGCCTTAGCATAAACAATACCTGCAATTCAGTGTGAATAGCTATCAATCATCAATAATGTATTTCCATCACATATGCCAATTAATTTCTCCAAAGTGAAGCCAGGATAACAAATTAGTTGTCAGTACATTGTCATTAAATGAAAAATATTTTTAATAAATGTAATTACAAAATTAAAATTAGCTTTGGGCAAACTGACTGATCAGTCAGAGTAGTCTATCCTCCAAAATCTTTATTCATATGCAAGGATTAGAAAGAAAAGAAAAAAAGCTTAGGGGAGATTGTAAACCACAGTCAGATTTTTCAAGAACAGAGACTCATTGCGTAGTCCAATAAAATATAAGTTGAAATATAAGTAGCAATTTGTGCAGATCAATGTCAATTCCCTTAACTGAGCTCTTCCTTCTCACAAGAATTTAGAACCACGGTGACTTGATTGGCTGCTTCACGGGTGTGGCTTCCCGTCTTATACATCAGCCAGTTGAATTACTTAAATAAATGATAGAGAACCCATTTAGTGGTTAAACTGAATGCTGTAAATGTGTTTGCAACTTGCCTGCTGAATATGTTTTTTTTTAATTAATTTATTTTTTTAGAGATTTTATTAATTTTCTACAAACAAACAAGACAAACAAAACATTAAAACATCAACTCTCATATGTACATCCAGTGTGTCAGTTGGTTCATCAGTTTTGTGCATTCCTTTTGTAGTCTCAATTACAATTAGGTTACATAACCTCATATTGTCATTCCGCTTATATATCCTAATATCACTAAGAAAAAAGAAATTTTTGACTATACTTTTAATCATGCATGCTTTATGAGATAACAATACTTTAACCAGTTTATTCTGTAACGAATCATATAATCATACCAAATCAATCCTAAAAAACCCTTTATAAATATAATGTCAAATAACAAAGTAATAACAAAATAGCAAAATAAAGATATTCCTGACTGTCTAGCATTCTAAATATTCTATTATCGTATTTTATCATCTAGCCATTGATAAAAAAGATCCCAAATTTCATAAAATTGTTTATCCTCTTGCTCTCTAATTTCAAATGTCAATCTACTCATCTCAGCACATTCCAATATTTTCTTAATAATTTCCTCCTGTAATGGTATTTTCTCATTCTTCCAATTTTTAGCAAATACAATCCTAGCCGCTGTTAATACATTTACAATCAGGTACTTCAAATCTTTACTATATATATCAGGTAAAATTCCCAATAAGAAAATCTCTGGTTTCAAGTCTATGTGTTTCTTTGTCATTTTTTCCAACCACATGCGAATTTTAGTCCAATATTTTCTAGCGTCCTCACAAGTCCACCACATATGGTAATACGAGCCGGGAATCTGATGACATTTCCAGCATTTTTCAGATTTGTTCTTAAACATTCTTGCTATTCTTGTCAGGGGAAAGTGCCACCTGTAAAACATCTTATACAAGTTTTCTTTATATGCTGTTGACATTGTCATTTTATAATTTTGAGACCACAATTTCTGCCATTTCTCTAGATCAATCCCATATCCAAAATTCTTCCCCCAAACAATCATAGTTTCTTTGACTTGTTCTTCCTCTAATTTCATTCCCAGTAAATAACCATATAATTTTTTAATCACCTTCTCATCAGTACCCATCAAGATCTTATCTAAATCAGTCTGCTTATCATAGAATCCTTCCGTTTTAGAATCTTCATCATACCTTGAATGTATTTGCGCATATCAAAACCAATTCATCCTTATACCTTGTTTCTCTAAGTTTTGGATCGATTTAAGTTCACCCTTTTCATCCAATAGTTCCCCATATCTAACTGTTTGTTCCTTCTTATAAATTATAGGATAGGAAAATGCTTCAATAGTCGATAACCAAACTGGAATTTTCAAATAACATTGTCTTTTTATCTTCTCCCAGTTTAACCACAAAGACTCCCGTATATAATGTCTTCTAAAATAACCCTGTGTTTTAGTTCCCTTATATCATAAAAAAACATGCCAGCCCAACAGCAGATCATGCCCTTCTAATGTCAACAATCTATGCTTTGTTAATTTTATCCATTCTTTGACCCACATTAAACTTGCAGCTTGATAATACAATTCCCAATTAGGCAGGCCAAAACCTCCTCTAATTCTAGCGTCTTGCAAAAGCTTTAGCTTTATTCTCGCTTTTTTACCTTGCCATATAAACTTCAGCATGATTTTATTTAAATCTTCAAAATAGTCTTTTCCAAGCCTAATTGGTATTGTTTGGAACAAAAATAAAATTCTGGGTAAAATATTCATCTTGATTGTTGAAATTCTCCCTATTAATGACAATTACAAGTTTTCCCACTTTTTCAAATCTGTAGTTATCTGTTGTTTGAGTTTAATATAATTATTCTCTTTTAATGTGCTACATCTTGTTGTCAAATATATCCCCAGATACTTAACCTTATTTGTAACTTGGATTTTCAAAAGATCTATCAGTTCTTCTTTCTGTCTCAATAGCATGTTCTTTGTCAAAATCTTTGTTTTATCTTTATTTATTTTCAAACCAGCCATCTCACCATATGTCTCCATCTTTTCCAATAAGTTTGGAGCTGTTTCTAACGGGTCTTCCAGAATAAAAGCTAAATCATCAGCAAAAGCTTGTAGTTTAAATTCTTCCTTCTTAATTTTCATTCCTTCTATGCTTTTATCATCCCTAATATTTCTATTCAACACTTCCAAGGTCAACACAAATAGCAAAGGAGATAGGGGACACCCTTGTCTTGTGCCTTTTCTTATATTAATAAGATCTGTAGGTTCCCCCTCCATCATTACCTTTGCTGTCTGTTTATTATATATGGCTTCTATTGCTTGAGTAAATTTTTTAGCAAAACCCATCTGTTCCAATAGTAATAACATAAATCTCCAGTTCACGTTGTCAAATGCCTTTTGAGCACCTAGAAATATCAACGCCATTTGCTTTTCAGGAGGAGCCTCATAGTATTCCAAAGTATCTAAAATTACTCTCATATTGTCTCTAATTTGTCTCTTTGGCAGAAATCCATTTTGATCTGGGTGAATAAAATTATTTAAATATTTTTTAAGTCTTTCTGCGAAAATTGAAGCAAAGATTTCATAGTCTGCATTCAATAAGGAAATAGGTCTATAATTCTTAATTTGCAGTGGGTCAGCCTCTTCTTTTGGAATAAGTGTGATATAAGCCTCTGACCATGTTTTGGGTATCATCTTCTTTAACATAACTTCATTCATGACTTCTAACAATAGGATGCTCAATGATTCTTGAAATGTTTTATAGAATTCTGCTGGAAGCCCATCTGGACCCAGTGCTTTCCCATTGTTTTGTCTCTTAAATGCTTCATTTAATTCCATCATTGTTATATTGCTTTCTAGCATTTCTTCAGTTTCTTTAGGTATCTTCGGTAAATTAGCATTCTGTAAATACTGTTTGACTTTTTCCTCATCAATATTCTCTTGCTTATATAATTGCCCATAAAAATCTCAAATAATTTCCTTTTTCTCCTTATTACCATAAGAAACTTGGCCTTGATCATCTATTAGCTTCAATATTTTTCTTGATTCCTTCTCCTTTCTCAATTTATATGCTAGCCATCTACCTGGTTTATTCGCATCTTCAAAATAATTCTGTTTAGAATTTCTGATTTTCTGTGCCAGTTCTTCTTTCTCTATTAATTCCATTTTATGTTTAATTACATCCAGCTTCAATTTAATATCTTTTTTCTGTGGCATTTTCTGTAATTCTTTTTCAAGTCTTTTATACTCGTCTTCCAAGGCCTTAGAAGCTTGCCTTTTCCTAATATTCTTTTTTCTTGTATAATCTATTATCAGACCTCTAGCATATGCCTTCATTGTATCCCAAACATTCTGCGTTGAAGTATCTTCTTTTTTATTTTCTCTGAAGAAAAAAGCCAATTCCTTCTCCATCCATTGTATAAAATCTTTCTCCTTTAAAATAGTATTATTTAATGTCCATCTCGATCTTTTTTTTTTTGTCTCTTCCATTTAATTGTCATTGGGCTATGATCTGCCCAAGTACTTGTTTCAATATTTGTTTCTTGAATATTGGATATTAATTCTATTGAGATCCAAATCATATCTAATCTGGACCATGATAAATGTCTATTTGAATAAAAAGTATATTGTTTAGCTTTAACATTTCTTTCTCTCCAAATATCTTTTAAAGTTAGTTCGTCTGTCATTTTAAAAAAAGATTTAGGGAGAGCCTTTCTATTTTGCTTTGTTGTTGTTGCTATGTAGTCCAATTTATTGTCCACAATTCCATTAAAGTCTCCCATCATAATTATATTAACATAGTCCAGTCCAATTATTTTCATGTGTAGCTTTTTATAAAACTCTTCTTGTTTATCATTCGGAGCATAAATTGCAATCAAGAGTATTTTTATATTATTGTCCATTATTTCCACCATTAATACTCTTCCATTTTCATCATTGTAGATCAGTTTTGCTGGGATAGCCTCTTTAATGTATAGAACCACTCCTCTTTTCTTACATTGAGTCAAAGAAGTAAATATTTTCCCCAATTTTGGCTGTACTAACAATTGTTCATGTTGTTTTTTAATATGAACTTCTTGTAGACAAATTATATCAAATTTTAATTTCTCTAATTTATGAAAAGTTTTCCTTCTTTTAACAGCTGAATTAAGTCCATTTATTTTCATTGTAATCAGTTTTCTTTCTTCCATGATTATGCTTTATATTTAGGTCTAACAGTTCTCGTGGATCTCACTTCACGCTGTTCTTTACTGTCCACCTGTCCACCTACAGCTCCTTTCTCTTTTTCAGTCTCCAGTTGTTCCTCTTGAAACTCAATTAATGAGACCTCTTTCTCTGCCTCCTCTCTTCTTCTTCCAAAAAATTCTGCATGGAAAAGTTCTGCTTTCTCAATTGAATCAATTCTATGTCTCTGCTCTTGCCACGTAAACATTAATCCTTCTGGAATCAGCCATCTATAATTCACTTTGTTTTCCAGTAGCATTTTGGTCAGAAATCAATATTCTCTTCTTGTCTCTCTCACTCTTCTGGGTATTTGTTTTAAAACCACAATCTCTTTACCTTTGTATTTCAATGTTTTCTCTCTTACCACTTGTATATTTGTGTTTTAATGGATTTTTGGGTAAATCTAATATGGACTTCCTTTGGTAATTTATTTCTCATCGCATATCTTGTATAAACTCGATATACTTCATCTACTCCATCCATCATCTTTTCCTCTGTAATTTCCAAAGCATCTGCCAAAATTTCTATCATTATCGCAGCCAAATTTTCTCCTTTTTCCTCTTCTATATTTTGAAATCTGAGATAAAATTCTGACCTTTCCATCTCCCACTTCAACATCCCACTTTTTTCTTGTTCAACCACTGTTAGTCTACTGTCAATATTTCCAATCTTCTCCTCTCTTTGTTTTCCTTCTTCCTCAATTTTTTGGAATCTCTCCTCATACTTCCCCATCATTTGTTTAATATTTTCCACTTTTTCATCAGTCTTCTCTGTTCTTTGTTCAATGTTCTCTATTCTTTGTTCAATGGTGTCTGATTTTGTCTTGAGATCTTGGATTCCTTGCATAATCATCTGTAAAGTTACTTTTTCTTGTTCTTTATCTTGCTTTAACATTGTCTGAATTAAACGTTGTCCTCCAGCTGGTGGGGAAGCAGAGGTAGAAGTAGAAATGCCAGATGGTGTTGGTTTCCTGCTCATTTTAATGCTTCCAAAGCTTCAAATTCTTTTTAACTTTTAATCCAACTGGTAGAGTAGCCAATCATAATCCAAAATGGAAAAATCCAATAGTAAAAAGCCCAAAACCAAAGAAGAAAAAGGAAAAAAGGAAGAAGAAAGATCTTCAGGTTCTTCTAGACCCTAATCCAATTGGGAAGTAGTCCACCATAAAAAAGGAAAAATAGAAAGGAAAAAAAACAAACAAACCCAAAAATAATAATATTGATTAAGAGAAAAAAAAAAAAGCAAAAAGAAAAGAAGAAATTCCTTCAGGTTCTTCACACCTTAATCCAGTTGAGAAGTCTCAATTATCAAAAATATATATATATATCCAAGGCTCTTATTATGACTCTCTTCTCCAGCAGCTTCAAAGCCAAGCCTCAAGTGTTGAAATATTGATAAGAGTCCAGGAAAACACCTGTAATAATATTTTGCTGTGCTCTCCCTCTATCTTATCACGTTGAAATGTCCTTGAGAAGGAGTCTTTTCACAGTTCTCTCCAATTCAAATAAAGTATTTTCAAGCCTCTAGTTGGCAGTGTTGCAAAGTTTCTTAATGCTTTCCCCCCCCCCCCCCAGCCAGAAAAAAGGAATAATGTATACAGAAAAAAGAAAAAAAATAGCCAAAGGGAGCCTCTATCCTAAAGAAAATTAAAAAATCAAAAGGGGCATAAATATATATATAGGAGAAAATTCAATCCGGTTACCTATAAAATCACACTAAAGTCCCCAGAAAAAAAATAAGAAAAAGAAAAAAAAAATCCAAGCCTCAATTTGACATCACTTTAAAAAACGCCACTCAAACAGTTTTGGTCAAAAAAAAAAAAAATCTCACAGATTATTCTGCTGAATATGTTTTATGTTTTTCATCATGGTTCTTAACATGATTTTGTCAGTTTTGCTAGTTGCGTGTGGGATTTTTTTTGCTGAAAGTTTTAATTGCTATCAGTTGCCCAGAGTCATTTATGTAAGGTGATAGAAGGAAGGGAGAGAGGGAGTGAGAGAGAGAAGAATGGAGGAAGGGAGAAAAGAAGGAAAACATTTTAGTAATGAATAAAGAACAAGGTTGTGGAGCAAATTATATCTACACAGTATTTTTGTTTTGTTTCTAGCTTCCCTAATAGATATTTTTTAAAATGAGCATGGACCTAGAGCAAACAAGGTGAAGTCAAGGCAACAGCTCCAGCTCCAGCTCCAGCTCCAGCTCTCAGCAAATATCAGCAAAATGGAATGACAAGTGACAAATTCATAAGTTGCAAATGTGCAATCCTGAAATTCAGTAGCCTTCCAGCTGTGCTTGTGTAGCTTGCAATTGTGGAGGAAAAAAGGCTGCCCTGGCACCAGGCTCTCAGGCAGATGTTATCATGTTACCAATGACACTTGCAAGGCCTGCAGAATTGACATTCAGGATCTGCTTTGCTTTTTCTGTTCCAGGAAGCACTATATTAACCCCAGTGGCTCACAAGGTGAAGTGTCTATTTACCACAATGTTGGCCCTGCTGAGCTATGCATCTAAGGCATCACCCTGAGTTTGCTTTCATTTGATTTCATTAAGTTTGGAGAACGGTGCGACTTTTCTATCCTAGTCTCTAAGAAAACGTGCTTCGGGTTAATTTTTTTTCCCCTTCCTTTCCTTCGCAATAATATAACTGGTAGTCTTTGTGGTCTCTTCTCCCTGCTGCACAATGGTGAAGCTTTTGTACAGTAGTTGGCATCCCAACCTATTGGCCAGCTATCCTTTCAGATAAGCTGTCCCTATGATGCTGTAAGTTGCCTCAGGACCAGAGGTGGGCCTTTTATGACCTGTGGATTTCAACTCCCAGAATTCTTGGGGTAGCATGCCTGGCTCAGGAATTCTGGGAGTTGAAGTCCACAAGGCATAAAGTGGACACAGTTCCCCACCTCTGGTGTAGACCAACCTTGCAAATTCCAAAATATACTGTCCTAGTTTATGGATCACAGCCAACAGTGAATATGCAGAAGATGTTAACTACATGATCCTTACAGTCTGAGAACTTCCTGACCATAAGACAAGCACCAGTTTTCAATGAAAAAACCAAGAAAGAAGTCAACTCTAGTCTTCCAGCAAAGAATATCTACTGAAGGTGGGAAATGCTCAGCCAAGAACTTCTGGACACTCAAAATAGCAACTTCATAAGGAGTTGGAGAGGATGGGAAGTATATCTCTTCAGAAAAGCTGCTTGGTGAGAATGTATCACACATTTCATTAAGCTAAAGCTCCCTTCAGAAAATCAACAAGAAACTTACAGCGATGCAGCTATTTTGTAACAAAAGTTTCTCAAATGCAATAGTAATATAAAATTAGCAGCCATAAGGGCAGTGGTATCCACAGGATAGCAATAAATAAATAAATAAATAAATGTCAAGGTGGCAATTGTGACTGTGCAATCAAAGCCCAACTGCTTTTTTTTTTTTATAAAAAGGTGAAGTTTTGATTACCCTCATCTTGACCTGTCTGAACTTCCCCAAGGATGCTACTGCACAAAATAATTGTCTAAGAGGACGAGGTTTCCCAGTGTTGAGGTTTAGATATTGGGCTCTTTTGAATGGTGATATTTTGCATTTGTTTGGGTTGAAATGAGATATTGGTAAACAAGTTGCCTTTGTTGTAAAGACCAGCCATCCTAGACTGATGGAAGCAGAGTTGAAACTGATAAAAGAATCCTTCTTGTCTGATGGACAATTTCTGTGAAAGCCATGGTCCTCAGAAATGTGTGGCCTTTCTTGAAATGCAAAGATATATACAGAAGACATTGTACAAAGCAGAAGGAGTTGTCTTTAGCATAAGACAAACTCTTTAAAAATGTAATCGCTCACTTGAAAAGCTAACCCTGAAGAATACGCAACTTTGTGCAGGACCCCCACATATCCAAAATACACTGTTGGTAGAGTTCATGGATATTTCCCAAGATCCCTGTTGACTTCAAATCCAGATTGTGTTCCTTCTTTTTTTCCTGCACATTCAAATAAACAAATTCAAAGCTGTTTGACTTCCAGTGGGTTTTCTCATTGCTGACTTTCTCAGGTTTGATTCTGGTCACTGTGAAAGGGGTCTTACTCTACTGTGTAGAAAATTTTAAAAAGAAAAGTTCCAATCAGATTTCTTTGATAGAAGAATTTACTGTGCATTGCCACCTGAACTCAAATACATTTAAATAGATGGAGAAACAATATAGCTCCTGAGGCAAATGAGTTTTGACATGCTTTAATTTTACACTTCAATGAAATGAAAGTAAGTCAGACTTAAGCCCCATCGAACCCAGTGAGACAAATTAGTTATGAGAAACTAAGGCAAGCATGATTGATTTCAATGAGATTTAAGAACAACTTGTTGGATTCAAGCCAAGGTGACTTACCTAAGTGGCATAACTTTCTGAGTTAATGAACTGAGTTGGTTCAGAGCTATTTAAAAGCAAATAGGACAGGACGCTCCCAAAATAGTTTCTGTCAACCAACAAAAAGATCATATTCTTGTCTTTCAACAGAACTTGAAAAGTGGAGAAACAACAACTGCTCTTCATGTTACATGTAGAAATGTTTTGAATTCAGAATACATCTTCCAACTTATCCCTGGGGTATAAGAGAAGACTGGATTTGTTGCAACCTGTTTTCTTGTTCTGATTTTGGGAAATGTACTTAAATGATTATATATTTTGGCTATATAACTTCTCTTAATTTCTCTGAAACAAAGCTTGATTATTATGCTGCGTTAGAAATCATGTCAATGCCTTTTGTATTCAGCATGTATTCTTTGATGCTCATTGTACCTTTGCCCAACTTTCTAGAAGACCAGCAGTGTGCTATGCATGTGTGTAGGTGTAGATAGATGATAGATAGATAGATAGATAGATAGATAGATAGATAGATAGATAGATAGATAGATAGGAGGGGGGAGAAAGAGAGAGAAATGACAGATAGATACGTAATAGATAGATGATAGATAGATGATAGATAGATAGATAGATAGATAGATAGATAGATAGATAGAGAAATGACAGATAGATACGTAATAGATAGATGATAGATGATAGATGATAGATGATAGATGATAGATGATAGATGATAGATGATAGATGATAGATAGATAGATAGATAGATAGATAGATAGATAGATAGATAGATAGATAGATATTCCAGTTCTCATTCAGTTTGATGAATTAACAGAAGAATATTTCTTTAACAGAAGAAAAGAACGCTGGAAAATTTTCACTTACTTATTTATAACACGACCAAAGAGTAAGTTTGAAAAACTTGACTTTACGCCACTAGTGGTATGAGCCATTTTTCATATTTCAGTTCAACCCTAACCCAAGGTCTTCATGAGAAGTTCAGCCCTTTCAGAAGGTCTTCATGAGAGACCTTCTCTCATTTTTCAGGTTGAGGAAATTTCAAGCCAAGAAAGCTTCTAATGATGAAAAGTTATATAAATAAAAATAATAAAATCTACAGGTGCAATGTTTGCCCATGGTCAACAGTAGATATGATGGTTCAACAGCATGGTCAACAGCAGTACATACCCCTGGATCTGGAACAAAAGCTTAATCACTAAACCACCCTATTGTTTATTTCCATTACTATCTTTAATGTGTTAATTTTTACTTGCAGAAATTGTAACAGAATAAAAACCAGATAAATTTTGAAAGAGAAGAATAAGGAGGAAAGCAATAAGTCAGTGGAAAAAAAATAGAAAGAAATAGAGAACAAGAAGAAAAAAAAGAAAAGGTTATAAAGAAGCAGCTTTCTGTCTTCTTAACAATAATTGCAAGCACATTTACATTTTACCATCTCTCTCTTTCTAAGGCTACAACATAATTTCCTTCTCACAAATGAAGGCAGATATCCATGTCCCAGGATAATGTTGCAGGATCCAATCTGGGTCGGTCACTGAGACCAGAGGTTTAGTCGGCTGAGCTTTTGGAATCATGCTGAAGCCCATCATCCTCAGGGAACTTCTCTCTCACCAGGATGTGTGTTTCTAATTGGGGTGATTATGGTGAGAGAGAAGTTCCCTGAGAATGACTCCAGCATGAGTCCAAATCCAAAAGCTCAGAAGAATAAACCTCTAGTCCCAGTGACCAACCCAGATTAGATGCTGTAATTTTCTTCTTTCCATACTCTACCTTTTCTAATAATCAAACCCATAAATCACAATTTCACTTTTCTTGTCTTTTCAGCAAAAAATCAATAAGGAGTTCCCAGTCACTAATAAATGCAGTTATTGTCCTTTCACTAACCAAACAAGTCAATTTTGCCATCTCTTCTAATTCTCTCATCTTCAGCCTCCATTCCTCCGAAGTGTCATGCCCCTGGTGGGGACTGACTCTGAGGGAGAGGAGGAACAGCCGAGAGGGAGTGGAAGTATGGCTCCAGAGGTTGTGGAGAAGGCTGGGGAAGGGCAGAGGTCAGTTGAGCAGTCAGAGGAGAACCCAGGTCCATCCCCTACCCAATCTAGTGTTATGTTTTAACATACTTAATTGCAATTGCTCAGTCCATGGTGGTGGGAAATTTGAAGAACTGTCACTGGCCACAGCCACGAGCAGCCGGACTGTACAAGGGCTGCCATGGTTTTTTCAGTGTTCAGTCCTAAAAGGAAGTAAAGACAACTGATTATCATGCTGGTATCCTGAGTCTCATTTCTGCGATCTAACACTGGCGACGAGGATGGGATACTGAGACAAAGGGAACCAGCGAGCATGTGGTGACTGACGAACACTGGCAATGCATCGAGATGAAATGGCCAGAAACAACACACCACCTGCACCATTCGATCCAGCAACTAAAGACTGGGAATCGTACATTGACCAATTCCTCATGTTCCTCAAAGGGAGCGACTTCAATAATATATCTGAACACAGGAAGAGAACCGACTTTCTCACACATTGCGGTCCTGTGGTATTCAAGATGGCCAAAGTGTTAGTGGCACCCACCAACATGAAAACGATGGCCTGGCTGGACCTGGAAAGAATACTGAGGACTCACTACACACCAACCATTTCCTGCCTCTTCAAACGACATGAATTTTATCAGCTTGATCAAAAAGAAGGTGAGAGCATTGGTGATTTCATTGCAACTCTGAGGGACATCACCAGAGTATGTGAATTCCTAAACATGGATGAAGCCATGAGAGACCGAGTAGTCCTGGGGCTGACAGATCTTACACTACAGGGTCTATTATTAACAAAACCAAAAATAACACTCAAAGAAGCAATAGAAGAGGCTACCGCAGCAGAAGCAACACAGAAATCGGTGGCTGCCATGCAGAAAATGAATAAAGCACCACTGGAAACCCCTAAAAACACCACCACAATGCACCATGAGGACATTGAATCCACATCAGAAGACGATGAGGAAGAAGAAGGGGTAAATCAACTCCATTCAGAACTGGGCAGAAGGGACCAGAATGGAAAAAGGAAGGAATTTTGTTGTGCCAGCTACAAGGGAAACCATCCACCTTCCGAGTTCCGTTTCCTAGATGCAATCTGCAAACATTGTGAACGGTAGAGACATATGACTAGGGCATGCTGAGCAAGAAAAAACTACAGCCCTAGACAAAGATGAAACACCCCCCCCCCCCCCATGAGAGAGGGAGAAACAAACAGGGAGCCATTGGAACCAAGAAAACAGAAACAGGCGAGGGAAAGAGACAAGCAATGGAAGAGATGAAACACACCAGACGGTGACTATTGGACACTCCAACACAACAAATGCCAGGAAAGTATATGTCCAGGTCACCATAGAGGGCCAACCTTGCTGGATGAAAGTGGATTCTGGGTCATATTTATCAATGGTATCATGGGACACTATAAAAAGACTGATACCACACATAAACCGGGAAGGACTCGAAAGACAAACACTGATGCTGAAAGACTACCACGGAAACAAAATACCTGTAGTGGCACTGGACAATTCAAGGTAACATTCAAAAAATACACCAGAGTCCTCCCACTAACCACAGTCGATTGGGACTCGAATGGTTTGCATCATTAGGAAATGAAGTCACAGGGATAAACAGCATCACTGACACAGAGTGGGAAGAGGACCTGATGGAAGAATTCTGAGACGTGTTCGATGGAGAGCTGGGCAAGTACCGGGAGTCCCCAATTTCCTTTAATCTAAACCCAACCATAGCCCCTAGAAGGTTAAAGGTGAGGCAGGTTCCTTTCTCACTAAAACCAAAGATTGATGAGCAATTGGATAAACTCATCACACAAGGGGTTTTAGAACCAATTGACCACACAAAGTGGGAAACCCCAATTGTTACACCAATTAAATCAGATGGGTCTGTGCGAATCTGCGGGGACTACAAGTCAACCCAACCATGAGCTCCAACAAAGTGCATACCCTCTCCCAGTGGTACAGCATCTATTACATTCCCGGGGTGGGGGGGAATCTTCGCAAAACTAGACCTCCCACAGGCTTACCAACAATTATCCATTGACCCCGAAACAGCAGAAGCCCAGACAATCATGATGCACAGGGGGGCATTCAAATTCAACAGATTACAATTTGGCATCAGCATCGCCCCAGGGGTGTTCCAAAGCTTAATGGAACACCTATTGCAAGGGAATAAAAGGATGGTGCCATACTTTGACAATGTCCTCATATCAGTCAAGGACAAAGAACAATTGCAAGACCATCTAAGGGAAGTCCTAAGTAAATTCAAGGAGGCAGGACTAAAAGTAAAAAAGGAGAAGTGCCAATTAGCTGCTGGCAAAGTTGAATTCCTAGGATACCTTACAGATAGCGAAGGAATCCACCCCACAGAAAATGAAGTCAGAGCAATCAAGGAAGCCCCGAGACCCATGAATAAAACTGATCTGCAAGCTTTCTTAGGACTCATTAACTTTTATAATATATTCCTAGCACAGAAAGCAACCATTGTGGAACCACTACACAGGTTGCTTGACAAGAAAGCAACCTGAGTCTGGGGGCGACAGGAAGAAACAGCATTCCAGGAAATAAAGAACTTGATCACATCAGACAACGTACTAATAAAATACAGCAAAACACTCCCTATAACCCTAACCTGCAATGCATCACCTTTCAGCGTCGGCACTATCCTCAGCCATGTATTACCAGATGGGAAAGAAGCACCCATCGCATTCTATTCAAAAACCCTGTCAAAGCCAGAGTGAAACTACAGCCAACTCGACAAAGAGGCATTGGCTGCTGTAACCGGAATAAAGCATTTTCATGAATAAATCTATGGGAGAACTTTCACACTAGTCACATACCACAAGCCACTCCTGGGCATCATCACAGAAAACAAAGCTACACCTAACATATGGTCACCACAAATGACGCAGTGGTCAAAATTCTTGGCTGCCTACAATTACAAATTAACATACCCACCCAGAAAGGACATAAATCATGCTGACATGCTTAGCCATTGCCCTCTACTTGACATAGAACACGACCCAGCACCAAACAGATTGACCCTCCAAATAGAGACATTAGAAAACCTACCCATAACAGCAGCAGACATCACTAGGGAAACAACTAGAGACAAAATCCTGGTGCGAATTTTAAATTGGGTAGGAAAAGGATGGCCAGAAACTGAGATCGACAAGACCACCAAACTGTTCTGGAATAGACAAACAGAACTCTCAATGCTGAAGGAGTGTGTACTATGGGGGGATAGGGTGGTCATACCGGACATTTTAAGGAAAAGCATATTAGAAATGTTACATGAGGGACACCTGGGTATTGTAAAAATGAAATCCCTGGCAAGATGTTATGTATGGTGGCCAGGGATGGATAAGGAAATAGGGGACTGGGTGGCAACGTGTAAACGCTGCCAGGAATCTAAGCCAATACCCCCCATAGCACCAAAACACAAATGGGAAACACCAAGGGGACTATGGTCAAGATAACACATTGATTTTGTGGGCCCAACCAAAGGACACACATTTCGAATAGTCATAGACGCTTACTCCAAATGGCTAGAGGTAAGCATCATGTACTCCACCACAACAGAAGCAGTCATTAGACAGCTCAGGAAATTTTTTGCAACACGTGGATTGCTGGATTTAATTGTATCCAACAATGGGCCACAATTCACAGCAACAACATTTGAGGGATTTCTAGCACAACATGAGATAAGGCATGCACTGATGGCACCGGGACACCCATCCACGAACAGATGGGTGGAATGCATAGTACGTTACACAAAGGAAACATTACAAAAGCTGGGGCCTGGGGACACACAAGAAAAGATAGATAAGCTACTAAACATACAGCACATGACAACCAGTGCCACAACAAATAAAAGTCCAGCTACTAACGGGGAGGAAACTAAGATCACACCTAGACAGACTACAACCCACATATAGCCCAGAAAAACCAGCAGACACCTCCAGTAATTGTCACACATTTCAAACAGGAGACCCAGCATACACAAAAAAATCTTATGGGGGAACTATTGTAGATACTGGTGAGGGTGACCCAGATAACCAGACCCTGTTCATACAGGGTAGACACCACAGATGGGAGGAGCTGGAAGTGGCACGCAGGCCAGCTCAGATCTAGAGTTACAAAGGATGACCCAAACTGACCCACAGTAGAGGGGGAGACCCTTCAGACATGACCATAGGGGAAGGGGAGACCCCTCAAGCAAAATATAACCAGAGAAAAGGGGGGAGACCCCTCAAACAGACAAAACACAAGTAGAAAGGGAGGGGGAGGTACTCCACGAGCAAGAAAAACAACAGGACAAACCCTGACAACTATGCAACATCCACTATTAACATTAAACCTGGTTGGAAAATGCAAACATGTACCTGATATCAGGAAAGAAGGTAGATCGGGGAGACAGAAACAGGTCCAGAAGGATAGGGGGAAAGCAGCTCCTGGCGGGAGTGGCCAGGCCAACTCAACTGGCCAGGAGGTTCCAAGAAGACAGATGGGAGGAACAACAGATCCGTCTGGACAGTCCAGAGGCCAAACCGCAACTGAGCTGCGCAGGTCCAATCAAACCTATAAAAGCTCTGCTTACTTACATGATTATATATGGTAGGCAAGGCTCAGATTGGTTAGACCAGACCAGGTGAGGAGGGGTGTTGTGTATTAACATACTTACCTGCAATTGGTCAGTCCGTGGCCGCAGGAAATTTGAAGAGTTGTCACTGGCCACAGTTGCGAGTAGCCCGGCTGTAAAAGTTTCTTCAGCGTTCAGTCCTACAAGGAAGTAAAGACAACTGATTATCATGCTGGTGTCCTGAGTCTCATTCCTGCAATCTAACATCTAGGGCACCCAGGGAGGAGAGGATAGGGGAGAGACCTGGTCTACTTAGGAGGAGGGGGCCTTGATCTTCTTCATGGGCTGCAGGTGTGAGAACTGCATAAGAGTTTGGACCTGTATTCCAGCAAACACTGGAGACAAAATGTGTTTTATTTTGGTTTGAGGTTGTCTTGGTTGGCGTCCTTCTGACAGATTGTCCCTTGTTATCTCCTTGAATTTGGTAAATACTTCTCCTGTTCCATTGTGAAATTTTCATCATTGTAATTTGTTTTATTTTTATTTTCACCTCTATCTGTTCATTAAATTCGGTCAGTATTGCTTTCTTTTGAAGATTATTTTTGAGTACGTTTTATCTCCAACTGAGAATTATTGAACAGTGAGGCCAAGTTGGAGATATTGAAAGACATTTATTTATGTTTTGGATTTTGTTACGTTTTTGTTACACTCTGGATCATCACACAAAGTATTATTATTTTCATCATTAAACTTTTATTTTGTATGTTCCTCATAAAAACAACATTCATATTTGTTTGTTAATCTTCCATTCATTTCTGGTTGTGTTGCTGTTTTCTCATTCTGGCCTACTCTATTCCTGCCATTATGTAAGGACCATAATAGTGGAACAGATGGTTCTGCTTTTCAGAACTTTTCCACTTAGAATTACCCACAGACTGCAACATCCAATAGCATTCAGGGAAATATCTGACAGTGAAGGCTGCCATTTTGTTTTAAGAATGCCCCAAAGCAATACAATGGTAATATTCTTCAGGAAATAGATTAGTGTTCTACTGCCTCCCCCTTCAAAATTTTAGCTCTCCTCCCTTAGAAGTGATTAGTATATGAAGAGGGTGAAGCAGTACAAGTTGAAATAATTTCTACCATTTGTTCCTCCTTATACTTATTTCTGAATTAATAATAAGTGAGATGAATGAATACAATTTGGTACAAGTTTGCGGTTGCTCCAAAATAAATACACTCTCCAGCTTAATTTTGTATAGGAAATGTTTCCCAAATATATGATCCCACTTAACTCCAATCTGAAATAGATTGTGGATAGTATTTGAAACAACCTAGAAAGTGTGTAGTAGTTTACATAAAATGATGTTTGGTAGACTGGTATTAAAAGTTCAACAATGAAAGAGAAAAACATCTGCAAAAAAATGTCCCTGCTGGAATATTTAAATTTTCCTAGAACATAGCAGCTTGCTTTATTGTGCGAAGTCTATGAAGTTTTTTTTTATTCTGCTTGAAAGCAGGGAGCAAGTCTTACTGAATTCAATTAGTACATTCTTGCAATTAGAATTTTATATTGATGTTTTCTCACTTTTACTTTCTGTGCTGTTGCTATCTGCACAACTCTAAGGCAGACTGAAAATCTGCCACCCTTAAGGTTCCTTGTCTCATGCTAACTTTCCACTGTCATAAAGTATCTAAGCTCTTCAGAAGACAGTGAAAAGGCCACGCCAATTAAGGGAGATATATAAAAAAAGATCTGAAATGATTTTTGAAATATTAAACAAAATAGAAGAACACTGCAGGAAACAGTCAAGACTATCTCTATTGTGAGCAAATTAGTTTAGTTGTAAAAGCAATTGTTGTATAAGGTTTTGATTTTATATATTTTTTGTTGTTAAAGAAATGTTGCACAGTATAATACACATTGTGGTGGTCTACAGTAAAGCAGTAGACTCCCAAGGAGGAGGAAGAACATTCCAAAGAGAGAGACAACAGACAAGAGTGAGACAAGAGTTGGACTACAGGAAGAAGCAGAGATTTAGGATAGCCACTCCCTAGAATTTCCCAAGATATATCTATTGGGTTAGGGTAGTTTAGATTTAGTCTGGCAAAATTCTGTCTGTATGGTATAAGCAGGAGTGGGCAATTAATTTTCCCAAAGGACCACATGAGAAACTGGAACTGTTAAGGACCATCTTCTTGTTTGAGGCTGGATTTCAAATTCATTGCATTAATCTGTTTTACTAGTTTTTATTAAATTGCCTTGCTATGTTTTAGCTTTTATTTTGTTCATTACTGAGTGAAACTACGTGGTTCACAAATATCTTTAAACATATAATCAGCTCAAGCAAGAGAGAAGCTGGAGGAGGAGGAGGAGGAAATAAGAAGTACAGTTTTGAATAAGTTCACTTTGGACAGCAAAAAGTAATGCCAACCCCAAGACCATTTCCAGAACAATGGGGTGACATATGCCAATCATCCATACCTGTCATTTGATTTCTTAGGACCATACTTTTACATTGACCAAAGAAAGAGTTAACCATTCATTTTCGAAGTCCAGCCCTTCTTCAGAATAAAGAGCAACATACTTTTAAAAAGTAAAATTTGCAGCAAATGGGTATATAAACAAAAGTATTGTTTACTCTTCAGTAGCAGCCCTGTTACCCAGCATTATGAGACTTGTTGTGACTTGTCCATGCTTTGCTTTGGTGTATGGAAGTTAGGTTAGGGTTTGTTTGTTTGTTTTACTTTTCAGTGGTATGATTTGTCTTATTTGGGATTTTTTTTATCACTCTTAAGTATCTGGTAGTCAGAAGGGGTTTATAGTCAAAAGAAAATACATTAAAGAAACATTGGCACAAGCTGCCTTACATCTGTGAAAATGATGTACACAAATGTATTAAAGTAGGGAAAACTATAGGCAACATTTTAAACAAAACTGCATACAATGGAATCAAAACTCATACAAATTTTAGGGTGTGGAAAGGGAATTTCACGAAGGCAGCAGTGTCACAAAAAGCAGGAAAAGCCCAAGGGGAACATCAGGTCAGCCAGAAAAAAAACTTACAAAGGAAAAGGAATCAAATAAAAAGTATTAAAGAATCCCTATAGACAAAAGCCTAAGTAATTAAGAAAACTAGACAAATAGGAGAAGGAAACAAAAGATAATTTAGAAAACACTTACAAACACAGGACATACCAAATAAGCAAAACAAACTGACAAAAGACACAAAATATAAATTACAAAAGGAACAGACAGGAGATTGCCACAGAACCAATATGAAAAACTATCTTAAAGATAAAAGAGATTACAGAAAACCAATAATACAATCCCATATCCAAAATTCTTCCCCCAAACAATCATAGTTTCTTTAACTTGTTCTTCCTCTAATTTAATTCCCAGTAAATAACCATATAATTTTTTAATCACCTTCTCATCAGTGCCCATCAAGATCTTATCTAAATCAGTCTGTTTATAATAGAATCCCTCCGTTTTAGAATCTTCATCATACCTTGAATGTATTTGTGCATATGAAAACCAATTCATCCTTATACCTTGTTCCTCTAAGTTTTGGATCGATTTAAGTTCACCCTTTTCATCCAATAATTCCCCATATCTAACTGTTTGTTCCTTCTTATAAGTTATAAGATAGGAAAATGCTTCAATAGTCGATAACCAAACTGGAATTTTCAAATAACATTGTCTTTTTATCTTCTCCCAGTTTAACCACAAAGACTCCCTTATATCATGTCTTCTAAAATAACCCTGTGTTTTAGTTCCCTTATACCATAAAAAAGCATGCCAGTCCAACAGCAAATCATGCCCTTCTAATGTCAACAATCTATGCTTCCTTAATGTTATCCATTCTTTGACTCACATCAAACTTACAGCTTGATAATACAATTCCCAATTAGGCAGGCCAAAACCTCCTCTAATTCTAGCGTCCTGCAAAAGCTTTAGCTTTATTCTCGCTTTTTTACCTTGCCATATAAACTTCAGCATGATTTTATTTAAATCTTCAAAATAGTCTTTTCCAAGCCTAATTGGTATTGTTTGGAACAGAAATAGAATTCTGGGTAAAATATTCATCTTGATTGTTGAAATTCTCCCTATTAATGACAATGGCAAGTTTTCCCACTTTTTCAAATCTGTAGCTATCTGTTGTTTGAGTTTAATATAATTATTCTCTTTTAATGTGCTACATCTTGCTGTCAAATATATCCCCAGATACTTAACCTTATTTGTAACTTGGATTTTCAAAAGATCTGCCAGTTCTTCTCTCTGTCTCAATAGCATGTTCTTTGTCAAAATCTTTGTTTTATCTTTATTTATTTTCAAACCAGCCATCTCACCATATTTCTCTATCTTTTCCAATAACCTTGGAGCTGTTTCTAACGGGTCTTCCAGAATAAAAGCTAAATCATCAGCAAAAGCTTGTAGTTTAAATTCTTCCTTCTTAATTTTCATTCCTTTTATGCTTTTATCATCCCTAATATTTCTATTCAACACTTCCAAAATCAACACAAATAGCAAAGGAGATAGGGGACACCCTTGTCTTGTGCCTTTTCTTATATTAATAAAATCTGTAAGTTCCCCCTCCATCATTACTGTTATGTATGTAAATAGTTGAATAAAGGCAAGCTTGAGGTAAAGTGCAGGGTTCTGGCCCTGCACTTCTGATTGGGTGTTAAGCGGCTAGATCGGATTGGTCGGGTTCTGAGAATCTGATTGGCCCTTAACGAAGGACTCTTATTGGTACTGGAGCTAGCGTTTCACAAGCTCCTGTTGGTTATTTCACATTAGCATTGCCTATATAAAGCAGAGTTGTTGTTATAGAAGTTAGAAGTCACTATGCAATAAAGAGTTGAAAGTTCACCAACTAAGACTGTCTCCATTCATTCTACCCATGCCTGAATCTATGACAATTACCTTTGCTGTCTGTTTATTGTATATGGCTTCGATTGCTTGAATAAATTTTTTGGCAAAACCCATCTGTTCCAATAGTAATAACATAAATCTCCAGTTCACGTTGTCAAATGCCTTTTGAGCATCTAGGAATATCAAAGCCATTTGCTTTTCAGGATGAGCCTCATAGTATTCCAAAGTATCCAGGATTACTCTCATATTGTCTCTAATTTGTCTCTTTGGCAGAAATCCATTTTGATCTGGGTGAATAAAATTATTTAAATATTTTTTAAGTCTTTCTGCTAAAATTGAAGCAAAGATTTTATAGTCTGCATTCAATAAGGAAATAGGTCTATAGTTCTTAATTTGCAGTGGGTCAGCCTTTTCTTTTGGAATAAGTGTGATATAAGCCTCTGACCATGTTTTGGGTATCATCTTCTTTAACATAACTTCATTCATGACTTCTAACAATGGGATGCTCAATGAATCTTGAAATGTTTTATAGAATTCTGCTGGAAGCCCATCTGGACCTGGTGCTTTCCCTTATTTTGTTTCTTAAATGCTTCATTTAATTCCATCATTGTTATATTGCTTTCTAGCATTTCTTCAGTCTTTTTAGGTATCTTCAGTAAATTAGCATTCTGTAGATATTGTTTGACTTTTTCCTCATCAATATTCTCTTGTTTATATAGTTGCCCATAAAAATCTCGAATAATTTCCTTTTTCTCCTTATTACCATAACAAACCCAAGTTTGTTATGGTAATCCCATATCCCCTGGATATGGGATTGATCTAGAGAAATGGCAAAAATTGTGGTTTCAAAATTATAAAATGACAATGTCAACAGCATATAAAGAAAACTTGTATAAGATGTCTTACAGGTGGCAATTTCCCCCGACAAGAATAGCAAGAATGTTTTAGAACAAATCTGAAAAATGCTGGAAATGTCATTAGATACCTGGCTCGTATTACCATATGTGGTGGACTTGTGAGGACGCTAGAAAATATTGGACTAAAATTCGCATGTGGTTGGAAAAAATGACAAAGAAACACATAGACTTGAAACCAGAGATCTTCTTATTGGGAATTTTACCTGATATATATAGTAAAGGTTTGAAATACCTGATTGTAAATTTATTAACAGCGGCTAGGATTGTATTCGCTAAAAATTGGAAGAATGAGAAAATACCATTACAGGAGGAAATTATTAAGAAAATATTGGAATGTGCTGAGATGAGTAGATTGACATTTGAAATTAGAGAGCAAGAGGAGAAACAATTTTATGAAATTTGGGATCTTTTTTATCAATGGCTAGATGATAAAATACGATAATAGAATATTTAGAATGCTAGACAGTAAGGAATATCTTTATTTTGTTTTACTTGCCTTTGTTATTTGACATTATATTTATAAAGGGTTTTTTAGGATTGATTTGGTATGATTACATGATTTGTTACAGAATAAGCTGGTTAAAGTATTGTTATCTCATAAAGCATGATTAAAAGTATAGTCAAAAGTTTCTTTTTTTTAGTGATATTAGGATATATAAGTTTGGATTGACAATATGAGTTGTTATGTAACATAATTGTAATTGAGATTACAAAATGAATGCACAAAACTGATGAACCAACCGACACACTGGATGTACATATGAGAGTTGATGTTTTAATGTTTTGTTTGTCTTGTTTGTTTGCAGAAAATTAATAAAATTCTTTTCAAAAAAAAAGAAGAAAGAAAACCAATAATACAATCTGGCCACCCCATGGAGTTTGCCCTCTGGCGGAAATAAAGACAAACTCAAACAGGATTTGAAACATTAGGCACAAATACAAACACTCACACAAAATCAATTTACAAAGGGAGAAAAGGGTATAAAAAACCAGGGAGTTACCACTGGAAGCTAGCTAGCCCAGGAACGCAGACTTCTCGCTGTTCTCTGCCTTCCTGAGAAATAAAAAGATCCAGCTTTCAAGCAGTTGTCCATATCCTTGTGCCAGAGCTCTCCCAGAGGGAAAATTGAATCCTTGAAAGAAAGGCATTTTGACACCTTTCAACAATTGGCAACCATGAAGATTTCCCAGCCAATCCTGCCACCGGACCGGGCCTGCAGATCCAAACCCAGCCAGCATGGACCTTCTTTGTCCAGAGACAACATCCACAGACCCAGCCCAAAAAGTATAGGGTAGTAAAGGGAGTCCTTGGGCTTTTCCGCTCAACAGCTGCTTGAAAGCAGGTGAGTACCACTTCAAATTTATAATCTTACTAGTGAGGGGAATGGAAGCGTGAGTGGACCAGATTGTGATTGTGGGTTTTCTCTACGGAAACAGCAGGACCTCACCTCCTCCATGATTGCCAGCCGCACCCCAGCCAGCTGCTAGCTCAAACAGGAGCCATGACCGGCTGGATTTGGGAACGCAAGGGGTGATCACAGAGCGTAAGTCCTTCTGAAGTACGTAAGAAAAACCAAGCAGGCTGCAAAAGGAACTGGTGTTAGGAAATAAATAAAAAGCAGAGGAAAAATAGTCCCGGTGCATCCCTCAAGCAAAGCCCTGTGCATTTAGAAGGGGCCCGTACCAACTGTTTGCAAACAAAATTGGAAATAGTTTGTCTTAAAAAAGCAGAAAAGGTCCTTCCAGATCCCCACCTTTAAGGGAGATCTGAAAACTGACAGCTGAGTGTAGGGAGGGGCCTGTACCAAAGCTTCAGGGGGCAGACGGTCCTCTGAGATCCCCATTTTTAGGGGGGGGTCTTAAAACTGATGGCTGAGTTTCCCTAAAAGAAAGGGGCCTATACTCCGTGTGTAGGGAAACCGGAGTCTTTTCTAGACCGTTTTTGTCTGAAAACTGATGGCTGTAGCCCAGCTAAACCAAAGTAATCCCCACATCAAGCAGGGAATATGGGAAGTTGTAGCTTGAGGGCAATGGAAGAGACCCCCTTGGATAAATTACTTGAGGCTTGGGACAAAAGGCAAGTGCCTGTCCAGACTGAAATGCATAAAAAAGAAGCAAAAAGAATTTGCAAAAAGTGGGCTTTATTGCAAGATGACATGGGTAGACAAATTTGGCCTGATAGCAGTACTTTAGATTATAAAACTCTGAAAGCACTTAGAACACACATTTTGACACCTTTCAACAAGGGCAAGTTTTAAAAAGAAAATGCTTGTCCCTTTTACTAGCAGAAACCTGGGCCCTTTGGATATGAGGGATATGCATGAAAGGAAGGCTTTTATCTATTTTCACTGGCAAGAATAGGACAGCATGAGACCTACAACTCAGTTAGGATCTGAGAACAGGCTAATAGAGCTCTGAATGAACTGTGATTGTCTTATTGAACAATCATATCTTACTTCTTTCTCTCCACTTTTTGTTGTCCATTGAAAATCAGTCTTCTGGAGCTCAGAAAGGTAAGAGAGAGAAGGAGAGAGATATATATCTTCTCTTGTTTATATTGCAGTCTAAAATCAAAACAGTCTGTATTTTAATCATGATGCAGTTAAATTTAGTAAATCTCAGTCCTACTGAATCCAAGGAAACAAGGTTGTTGTTTTCCACAGGAGTTGATCAGATTTCACTTTAACCAATTGTAGCTTTGTTCTTCTTGGATTCTAGATGAGTAATTTTCAATGATTTCTCACAGAAAATCAGTGGCATCAAGGAATTGAAGTTTCCAGAAAGATTATGCGTGTACCTTCAGAAAAACTACCCAACCAAGCAAACGGAGCAAGGATTAGAAGGGGATAGCAAGAAAAATGAAAGGGCTACCAGATCTGGACCGAAAAAATCAAGTTGGCCATTAGATGTCAGTGATTGGTGAGAGTTTTATATATTCCTTCACTGCCACCTAGTGATTACCACATTTTTGAAACTCAGATCTGAAAAGTGGGAAATACAATCCTATTTATGGAGAAGAAAAGAGAAACATGTAAGAAAAACATGGTATTTCACTTCAAATAATTTCCTTCAGACATTTTAGCTGAAGAACTTTCTGGAATGGGGGAAGTGGGGAGGGGGAGCTTTTACCTGACAAAGCTATGTGTGATAGCTCTGCAATGAAAATTTACTAGATAGTGAAATGCATTTCTGCAGACAGATCATAAAAGTCCTAAATAAAGAAATGATGGCATTCTACTTTCAGCCTTTTATTTGGGGGAAGGAGTGAAATTCTGAATTTTCAAACTTAAGACATTTGACTCGGAGATACAGAGATGAATACAGTACCTTGCAGCAGTTTAGCAGCAAAAGCTGCAATTTGCTTTTTAGCCATTAGATGGTGCTTGAAACAGAGACTAGGAGCAAGAGAGAGAGAGAGAGAGAGAGAGAGAGAGAGAGAAATCTGTGTTGCATTATTATATAAGTACAATGTTCTGTTTCAAAACATAGTTTGACAGGCAGGGAGGGGCTCCACAAAAATAAGTTTAAAATTATGGAAGAAAACACATCTGGATTTAGTGTCAGATCTTCATCTGTACATTGAAGTAAGTTGGTCTATGCTAAGCCGTGTTTTTGCATACAATACTTGGATTCACCCATTGCAAACTGAGATACAACCAAAGAAATAATAGCATGACTTTAGCTTAGCCATTGTGAATGGTACAAGCACAATGTACTATAAATATGTTTCATACAATTGGCACAGCAAACAAAACAGCCACATTGCTCATTGTTTCTGAGTCCTATCAAATGTTTGCAGCCTTGGCATCCGTTTTTGATTGTAAACCAATGCACAATGTTTCTGATAACCTTCAAACATTGAATATTTTCAAGGAGACATTGTCATTCATTTGTTCATGGATGACAATGAAACAAATAAATATGGAACACTGTACTGAGACAAATAGGACAAAATAAATATTTCATTCTACCTTTGTTTGCAAATAAGAAAGTTCAGACAGAATAATAATAATTTACTCCAAATCGGCCTCTCCGATTGCATGACTAAACAATGAATTGAACTCAAGATTCATAAGATGAAGCTCAACAATTCATCTGTTAATCTGGATCGGGACAGATACATTGCTGTATGAAGAAGAGATTGCTAGGATCTTACAGAAGTCAAAGTTTGCAGTATATGACAATACCCAGTTACTTCCCATATAGCAATTTTCGCAATTTTCTACTGTACAGACATTTTTGATGTGGATTTATAGGATTATTTAACTCGAATAAAAGAATGATTATGGTATTTTCTATTTTTAAAATAAGATAGCTGTATTAAAGCTCCAAAGACTGACCCTTCAAATATATTTTCAGTAAAAAGATGAGCCCAATGTAAGAATGTTTCCTAATCTAATGAATGCAGTATAAAAGTAAGTCCAACACGGTAGCTTAAGCATGTGGATATAATTGCTACAAAGAATATCACATCATTTGCTAAGGTTATTGACAGAAGGGAAGATACACAGACAAAGAGGAAAATTTTTCACAAAGAAAGAAAAGTTGAAATTTACAAATAATAACCAATTTTTTTTTTTCTAAACTTGTATAAGAATTTATAAGTCTTTTGACTGGAAATAAACATCATTCTTGTTTGCTAAGAAGTTCTAGTGCATCTTTCGTACCAATCAGAGTTTGAAATATGAAAACCTATACATTAAGATGAAAAGCCACTTTGTATTTTCAACATTACAGAAAGTAGAATCTCCCTTAAAATCTACACCATTTCTACATGAATATGACATGTTATCTTGGCAATAATAGTTTGTCACTTGGGATTCTTTTATTTCTCAAACTAGTCTACAACTCTGGACTTTCCTTGTGGGCTTACATCCAGGTAAGTAATCTGGATGTTGGGGATTCTTTTGGGGAGGAGCATTGTTAGTTTTAATAAGTCACCACTGGTTTTCCTTCATATGATGTGTTGAAACAGAATCTAGACACCATCTGACAGGAATGCTTTCATTTAGATTCCTCCATTGAAAAGGGGGTTGGACTTGATGACCTTTCCAATTCAATCATGTTGCAATTCCCCCATTGCCATACTGTACAGTCTTGTCTATGGAGATTTTCAATCATCCAGATCATTGTTGTCCCAAAGTTGCTTTTCCAAAAGGCAACTGGACTTTCTTGAATTATTTCCTTGAAAATGTTTCACTTCTCATCCAAGAAACTGAAGAATCTATTTGAATGAGAAGCTAAATATTGTCAAGATAAAATTCAGTCATCTTTTGGAAAAGCACCTTTGGGATTGTACATTTTTCCAACATTTTCCTTAGAGGGAGGGAAATTTTGGCCCCTGAGATTGTCATCTTAGAATTGTTGAAAGATGAGCTTTGGTGGTGCAGTGGTTAGAGTGCAGCACTGCAGGCTACTTCTGCTGATTGCTGGCTGGCTGCAATTTGACAGTTCAAATCTCACCAAGATCTAGGTTGACTCAGCCTTCCATCCATCTGAGATTGGTAAAATGAAGACCCAGATTGTTGGGGGCAATATGCTGACTCTGTAAACCACTTAGAGAGGGCTGTAAAGCACTTTGAAGTGGTATATATGTCTAAGTATTATTGCTATTTTAGAGTGCCTAGACATCCAAGCTCCTTTGCTACGTGATCTTTGCAAAAGCATAAAGCTTACCTTCATAATTTGATGCTGTAATTGACTGCACTATGTTATTGTATCACTTGTGGTTTTATTCTGTGTCTGAACTACACATAGTTATAAGTGTGCAATGAATAATATATACATTATACAGCTACTACTCTGCTTTTACAGGTGGTTGAGAACCATCTTCTTGTCATCCCTGAGGCTTTGAAAATTATTGCTGTTTTTTGTCCTTTTTTCAGGGGTCTTTCTATCTTGGCCATTTTATTTTATTGTCTTTCTTTTTCTTCTCTAGTCTACACACACACACACACACAAAAAAAAAAAAAAAAAAAAAAAAACCTCTTTTCTTTATTCTTCCTCCTCCTCCGAGCCAGGTTCTCCATGAGAATCCATCTCCTTGTAGCTAAGGTCTTTATTAAGCTTCTGTAGATTTTAGAGTTGGTTTTCTCTCTCCTTTTCTCTCACTTCCAGACCACATTATTGCTTCAGGGGCTCGCAGTATTCTGCACAATAGGGTTTGATATTCAATGTTGTTTAAAGGCAGCTCGAATAAATATGCAGTTGCCTAGAAATAATTTTTGCAAACTGCCAAAGCACCACCAGCCACCTCTGAAGAAGCAATTCCAAATGAATCTGCCCCAATCCATTTTCTCATTCTCATCCCACCCTATCTTTCTGTCACATATAAAGGCACATAAAAATTAAGCCCTTTTTTACCCTTTCTTGCTTTTTTCTTCTTCCTAAACTTTACTTCTCCCTTTGCCCCTCCCCCTTTAGAATTTATATAGTAATATAATATTATAGTAAGTGGTGAGGTTGGTACGTGATGAACTATTTGTAACGAAGTATGGTTTAGTTGGGACTGCATGAAAACTACAGCCACTATTTCTCTTGAGCTTAAATTATCTTTAGAGGTATGTTTTAACATGATCAACTGCAGTTGACTCTCCTTAAATGGACTAAGTCTGTCTCCTACTTCACTATGGTATTGAAGAATTTGTTCTTATCGTTCCCTAGGAAATAGCTGGAAATTATTTGGAATTTTTGACCAAAAAATAAAGCAAAATCATGTTTTCCATGGGGAATAAAAAGTTGTTAATATCTTAAAATACACCTACATTTTTAAATGTCCATATTTTGACAAGATCATCACCATCATCTTAAGTAATTTGCATCAGATTTGCTCCACTGATGATGAATCTTCAATTTTACATGTACCAAATATTTAAGGGTGTGGGGGGGAATCAACCAGATGTCTCAACAGAGCCTGTAACCAAATTTTAGAGGCCCCAACTATTTTTTGCAATTGTTTCCCAGCTACATTCAGAGAGTTTGAATCTGAATATTGCATATAATCACAATGACAACATGGTAATGTTGTCCTTTTAAAGCCATCACAATACTGGTCCTTCCATCATGTTGCCACAGATTCCATAAATCTCATTTGCCACGCATGATGAACCTACTATTCCTGGTTCAGAATCCATCCATTTCATTTCAAGTGCATTTAATTAATGAAGAAATTTGACAGATGTTTAAAATTCCTGAGGATTTAGTGAAATTCTGTACAGTGAGGTGGAATATGTGTGTGTGTGTATTCGAAAACGCCTCCTAAAATAGAGCACTTGCAATGAAAGATATTAAAAGAACAAATCTTTGGCAGGGAAAGAATTTGGCGGGTGTTATGGCAGTTAGTTCTTGCGGTACATATAACCCAATTAACTTGTCAGAAAGTGTAGCATCCCTTTTGTTAGGCTTATTAACTTACTTTCCCCCACAGAGTGAAAAGGGAGAGGAAGGTTCCTCGTGCCTGATATGAAGAAATGATCACACCCAAGGACCTTATTTGTTTTTCATTATTATACCATAGGTCTTCCTTTCTTCTGTAGCTCCCCAAAAGCTGGATTATGCAGCCTTGTTTCACACTGATTACTTAGTAATCCCAAGGGCCAAATTCCCAAATGCACAATTAAGTCAAGACATGTTTCCTCTAACAAGTCAAAGCTGTCAGGGTTCCAAGAAATAAATCCATTGCAAGCAAGAAATCGGAGGTAGGTGAATTCCTCAAAGAATAGCTTTATTGGAAATATTATATTGGCACCCATCCAGAGGAGGTATTCAGCAGGTTCTGACCAGTTCTGGATGTCAGGGCTCCAGCAGTTACCCCCATTTAAATCATGAGTCTCAAGCCGAACTTCCAAAACTTAAAGACAATTTATTAGGAGTAAACATGCTGTCAGTGCCAGGGTGTAGCCGACTCTGAGACACATCATTCATTGTCACCCTTGACCCTGGTTTCCCCCCACCCCCTGGGTGTATCATAATTCATATTCTCCAATGGGGTACATCCATAGTCAAGAATCATCAATCATACCCTCCAGTTAGAATTTTGCCCTGCAGAAACTTCAGTTACCTAGAAACTATCTTTGAAATCATTTATGGAATGCAAGCTGCCCACTGCTCCCCCTCCCTTTCTGTTGGCAACTCTAAAAAGACCATATAAATATTTTATGAGTTGACACTAGAGAGCTGGTAGAGGAAATTGGTATTTGCCTGTTCTCTGAACTGCCAGCAAATACCACCTCTGACTGGCCTCACCCCCATCTATTCTCTGCCTTCTGAGTCCCAGCTGATTGGCTGGGTCTCTTTTTGTTGCCCTGCTTAGGGGAACGGAACTGGAAAGCAGGTTAGTGGGGTGGGGAGGGAATGGGGATTTTGCAGTATCCTTCCCCTGCCATACCCAACAAATCACACCATGCTCACAGAACCGGTAGTAAAAAAAAAAAATGAATCCCACCACTGCATGTGTCTGGTGAAAACCAACTGTGAGGGGGCCCTTGGTTTTCACCAAATTAAAAGCAAAAAGTTTTTCCTGTCACATGGCCCAATCATTGCAGCATCCACTGGTCTGGTGACATCACACCTCCTTCTTTCAGCCAGGTGTGAGAAAGTCCTTGGTTCCAAGGAGAAAGTATTGAGAAAGTATTTTATTTTGACTATACAAGCCCAGCTATCTCTAATCCTCCCCCCCTTTATCCCTCGCTCCAGTGTGGCAGCACTGAAGCTCCAAGATGGTTTCGCCCAGGTCAGCTTCAGGGTTGACAAAAACCACCATATCAACAATTACAGGTGGAAACTCTGCTTAACAACAGTACGCTGAGTGGCTGCTCAAAGTTAAAATGGCACTAACAAAAGTGACTTATGACCATTTTTCACACAACTGTTGGTTCCTTGATCAGAATTCAGATGCTTGGCACCTAGCTCATATTTATGAAGTTGCAGGGTCCTAGAGTCATATAATCACCTTTTGTGACCTTCTGACAAGCAAAATCAATGGGGAAGCCAGGTTCAATTAACAACCGTGTTACTAATGTAACAACTGCAGTGATTCCCTAAACAACTTTGGCAAGAAAGATCATAAAGTAAGATCTAACCATTGTCTCACTTACCAACAAAAATTTGGGGCTCAGCAGTGCAGTGGTGGAATTCAAAAACTTTTACTACAGGTTCTGTGGGTGTGGCTTAATTGGTGGGTGTGGCTTGGTGGTCATGTGACTGGGTGGGTGTGGCTTAGTGGTCATGCGACTGGGTGAGCATGGCCATCTCAATGTCACTTACATTAAGGGGTGCCTCACCTGGCCCCTCCCCTCCCAGCCTTTCCTTGTCATCCAGACTCAACTTATCTATAGTTCTGTAAAAATGTTGTTCATCTTTTTTGACTTTATTATCTGCATACTATAAAAATGTATTTTCATAGACCACTGAAAGGAGGAAATGGCTCACATGCTTTACTCAAGAGTGTGATATAGGCTGTTAGATCGGAGGCGGATCGGTTCGACAGAGACGCGAGACCATTCTGTGAGTTCAGCTCTTTATTAGGTTTAGGTAAAGATCTTATGATGCGAGCCGTGACAGCCCTTCATATAGTGCTGGCTTGCGGCTCAGCAGCCAATGACAGCACTTTGAATCTCCCGCGATCGGCACAGCCGATAGATTCCTAGCGCTCCAATCACGGCTGACCTGTTGACCAATCAGGTCTCTGCTGGTCCTGACCAATCAGGTGCGAGGGTTTCTGAGTATGCTAATGCTATACACAGGCAACAGGCTTTTAAGGGGCTGCCACAAAGAAAGGGGGACAATGTATTTTCCAAAGCACCAGGAGGCAAACAAGAAGCAATGGATGGAAACTGAACAAAGAGAGAAACAACATAAAACTAAGGAGAAACTTTCTGACAGTGAAAACAATTAACCAGTGGACCTGCTTGTCCCCAGAAGTTCTAGGTGATCAATCACTGGAAATGTTTAAAAGGCTGGACAGCCATTTCTCTGAAATGGTATAGGGTCCCTTCTAAGTATTATTCTGAAACCTTTCCCAGGATTTCTACTCAGAGTTTGGCATCCTCAATTTTCTTACCTGAGCTGGGGGTTGGACTAGAAGACCTCCAAGGTCCCTTTAAACTCTTGTTAAACACATGTGTATTTTATGCTCTGGACTATTGACACTGAATGCATGTAAACCCTGAAAACTATGTGGTAGCCCTGGGCAGAAGAATGGCAGAAAAATCACTCTCGGTGTAGGGACAATGTAAAATATTAACACATGATAAATAGGGGAACAATTAAAAATAATAGCACAGAGTTTTATCTCTTTCTCTCTTCCTATTTTTTCCTTTCTTTCTCTCCTTCCTATTTTTTTCTTTCTCTCTCTCTCTCCCTCTCTCTCTCCCCCTCTCTCTTTCTCTCTCTCATACACACACACACACACACACACACAGAGAGAGCACTTAACAGACAAGCATTTTGGAAGCAGCTCCTTTAAATTTCTCCAAGTCTGGAGTGGATTCCCCCACCCCCTCTGTCAGCCCACACTCCTTCTCACTCCAGGCACTTTAACTCACAAGGGGAAAGCGATACTTGCAGCGTTTCTTCCTTTCCCTCAGGAAGAAAGAGTATGTGGGGAACGGAAAGCTAGGAGAGCGATCACAAGTGAGCGACCAGGCGACCAGGTTGGGGGCGTGGCCAGCCAGGGGTTGCCACCAGTTTGGCGACCCATGCCAAATAACCGCTACCGGTTCACCTGAATAGGTGCGAACTGGTTGAATACCAGCTCTGCAGCTGTGGTTGTCGGCCGAGTGTTGTGAATGAATAAATGTTTAATAAAGTTATCTAGAGCTTGAAGTCAAGTGCAGGGTTCTGGTCCTGCACTTCTGATTGGCTGTTAAATGGTGAGATCAGATTGGTCCGTTCAGGAGAATCTGATTGGCCATTAGCAAGCTGTTCTCATTGGCCAATGGAGCTAGCGCTCCCAGGTGTTCATTGGTTGAATAGTTAATAAGTTGCCTATATAAGGAAGGTTATAGCAGCCATTGAGTTGAGCTGTCACACCATGTAAATAAAGAGTTGAAGTTCACTGTTTCACCGGCTCGTCTCCATTCTTCGCACCTATGCTCCACACTTAACACTGGCGACGAGGGTGGGATGTGGAGAGCTGACTGAACAATGAAGAAGACAACCAAGCACATGGCTGAATGCACAACGGCAGAACCATGTCCGGCAGCGCCGTACCACCCTCTCCGTTCGACCCAGCGCAAGAAGACTGGGAGTCCTACATGGATCGTTTCCAAATATTCTTGGAAACCAATAATTTGAAGGATGCCACAACCAGGAAGAAACAGGCGGTATTCCTAATGCATTGCGGGCCAACCGTATTCAAGATGGCCAAGGCACTAGCAAAACCGGCTGAAGTGAAGGCTATGGACTGGGGCGTCCTCGAACCTCTACTGAGGGCCCACTATGCACCGACCGTACCAATGCTCATAAGACGGCACGAGTTCTACCAAAGAAACCAGTGGAAAGGAGAGAGCGTTGCCAATTTCATTGCGGACCTCCGAAACGTGGGAGGCCTCTGCGGGTTCGCCGACCTGGAAGAGGCTTTGAGAGACCAAGTAGTTCTGGGATTAGACGCACTAAACATGCAGAGCAAAATAATGGCGAAGGGCGACATTAGCCTTGCCGATGCCATCGCTGATGCTACTGCAGCGGAAGCAACCAGGAGGTCAGCTGCCCAACTGCGCCGCAACCGCACTCCGACACACCAACCAACCTGCGAAATTTCACCTAAGTCAGAAGGACAACCTTTGACGGTCCACCATGAGGACCTCTCTTTGTCGTCAGTGACAAAGAAGAGGTCCATTGACTGCGGTCCGATTGGGACCATTACCCTAAGTCCCAACAACCATGAGCTGGCTGCAGGGCCAACCATTACCGGTCCGAATGCAAATTCCACAACGCGCTCTGCCATGAGAGTGGGAAACGAGGCCATATCGGACGGGTCTGTAGAAGCCTCCTAGGATCCAGCCAGGCCTCGAAGGGGTCCAACTATTGCCAATCGACAGGAAACCATCCTGTAAGGCAAGAACCAGTAAACCACTCCTACAGAAACTGAACCATGAATCGCCCAACGAAGCGAGAAGAGGCTCACCAAACTATCACTATCGGTCACGCCTCTTCCTTGGATGCCAAGAAAATCCGAATTAAAATGGCCATCGAAAATCAGCCCTGCCAAATGGAAGTCGACTTGGGATCGTCTCTCTCGATGGTTTCCTGGAAGACCCTTAAGCAACTCATCCCAACTATCTGGCGCCAAGATCTTCGTTCCCAAAGACTCATACTTAAAGACTATCAGGAAACCGGATTCCAGTTGTAGGATCCAGTCGAGTCCGGGTCTCGTTCAAAAACCGCATGGTGTACTTACCCCTGTCTGTGATCGACAAGGACCGGCCTAGCCTGTTAGGCCTCCAATGGTTCGCACTACTTGGCATTGAAGTGGCAGGCATTAACCGAATCGGCGGCAGTGACTGGGAGGAGGACCTCGTCCATGAATTCAGGGACGTCTTCGCGGAAAAGCTAGGCAAGTACAAGGGGACCCCAATATCATTTAGCCTTAAAAAAAAAATAGCTCCCATCCGCCTTAAGCCTCGTCGAGTTCCGTTTGCTCTAAAGCCGAAAATCAATGAACAGCTTGATAAGTTAATAGCCCAGGGAGTGTTAGAGCCAACTGATCACTCTCCCTGGGAGACCCCAATCGTGACACCCATCAAGCCGGATGGTTCTATTACAATTTGTGGGGACTACCGAGCCACCCTGAACCATGTCCTGCAGCAAAACCCATATCTGGTACCAGTGGTACAACACCTCCTCCATTCCCTGAGGGACGGAAAAGTCTTCGCTAAACTGGACTTAGCTCAGGCTTATCAACAACTGCCGGCTGATGAAAAAACGGCACAGGCACAGACGATCGTGACTCACCGAGGTGCCTTTAAATGTACGCGGCTCCAATTCGGAGTGAGTGTAGCCCCGGGGATATTTCAGAGCCTGATGGAAAGACTATTACAAGGGATTAAAGGCGTTGTCCCCTTCTTTGACGAAGTGTTAATTGCTGCCCCTACTTCAAAAATTTTATGGGATTGTTTAAGATTGGTCCTCCAGAAATTCAAAGACGCAGGCTTCAAAGTGAAGAAAAATAAGTGTAAGCTGTGTACAGATCGTGTCGAATTTTTAGGGTACTTAATTGACAGTCAGGGCATTCACCCTACAGATAGCAAATTGAGAGCAATAAAAAACGCTCCCAGACCCCGGAATAAGGCCGACTTCCAGGTGTTTCTAGGCCTCATCAATTTCTATAACGTATTCTTGCCGCACAAGGCGACTGTCGCTGAACCTTTACATCGTCTACTGGACAAAAAAGCAATTTGGGTATGGGGTCATAGAGAAGAGCAGGCATTTCATAATGTGAAAAAACTACTGACTTCTGATGCTGTACTAATGCAGTACAATGAAACCTTACCGTTAAATATCATGTTTGATGCATCGCCTTTTGGAGTGGGCGCCATTTTGAGCCATGTATTGCCTAATGGTAGCAAAGCCCCTGTTGCCTATTTTTCAAAGACACTCTCGAAAACTGAGCGAAATTATAGCCAGATTGATAAAGAAGCCCTTGCAATTGTGTTGGCTGTCAAAAGATTTCATGAGTACGTGTACGGCCAGGCTTTTACTATAGTGACTGACCACAAACCTTTGCTGGGAATAATAGCTGGGGATAAGCCAATCCCCTATATATTATCTCCCAGGATGACTCGCTGGTCAGAATTCTTGGCTGCTTATAATTATCAGCTGCAGTACCGCCCCGGAAAAGCTATTCCCCACGCCTATGCGTTGAGCCGAGCACCGCTTCCAGAGACTATTGATGACCCCGCGCCAACAATGACAACGTTGCAGATCGAGACACTTCGTACACCACCATTAACTGCCCGTGATATCGCGAGAGAAACAAAACGCGACCCTGCATTTGCACGAGTCCTCATGTGGGTGGAACGCGGATGGCCATTGGACCAAGTACCAGACGACTTCGCACCATTCAAAAGTCGACAGAGTTGTTTTCTCAGAAGGGCTGCATTATCTGGGGTGATAGAGTTGTTATCCCAGAATGACTCCAACAAGCACTACTAAGAACCTTGCACAATGGCCACCCCGGCATCATGCGCATGAAGGCCCTCACACGAATCTACGTGTGGTGGCCAGGCATCAACAAGCAAATCGAGACGTGGGTCAAAACTTGTCATAGATGCCAGGAAGTAAGCAACGCTCCACCAAAGGCAATCCCAACCGAATGGGAGACACCTTGGGGACCCTGGTCCCGTATCCATCGGATTTTGCTGGGCCAACCAAAGGCCACACCATCTTGTTAACCATAGACGCCTACTCGAACTGGCTCGAAATCCACCGAATGAGGAACACGACAACCGAAGTGGTCATCAAAAAACTAGAAAGACTGTTTGCAACCCACGGATTACCAGACGTTCTGGTATCCGACAACGGGCCCCAATTTACCGCGCTGTCCTTTGAGCAGTACCTGGCGGACCGCAGTATTCGACATGTGCTCACTTCGCCTGTGCATCCTGCGGCCAACGGAAGGGCTGAGCGCATGGTACAATTCGTCAAGAAAATGCTACAGAAAGTGGACTATGACAACATCGAAGAAAAGATAAACCGAATCCTCTTTTTAAAGCATATCACTCCACACAGCGTCACCAACAAAACTCCCACTGGACTGCTAATGGGACGAAAGCTCCGCTCCCACCTCGACCGGTTACACCCAGCGTACGAACCTGAGAAACCACTCAGGTCCAGTGGCCGATGCCGTACCTTCCAAGTAGGCGATTTGGTATTCGCTAAAAATTTATCGGGCGATCCGTTGTGGGTAGAAGCGACTGTGGTCCGTGTAACCGGCCCGAGATCATACCTTGTACAATGCCCTGATGATAGACTTTGGAAGCGCCATATCGATTAACTATGATCAAGGCTGCAGTCAGGCATCTCCAAATCCCCTAATAACCAAACTGAGGGGGGGGGGGGAGATACAGAGGAAGATGAACTTCAATTAGCAGAAAACCTTTTTGAAGGAAACGATAGCGGAATGGAAATGCGAGAACAGGAATCAGGGATGGGAGTGAGTTCACCTGAGGGTGATACTGAAGATGTTTGGTGACAACGAAAACGCGAACGCAGAATCAGAGGCACCCCTTTTGCCAAATAATGCCCTACTTCAACAAGAGTGCAGCCAAATACCGGGTGCACAGCGAAAATCAAAAAGACTAAGAAAACAACCGTCCTACCTCAAGGACTACGTGACTGCACCCCATAAATGGAACCCAGGGGGAAGGGGTGTTGTGAATGAATAAATGTTCAATAAAGTTATCTAGAGCTTGAAGTCAAGTGCAGGGTTCTGGCCCTGCACTTCTGATTGGCTATTAAATGGTGAGATCAGATTGGTCCATTCAGGAGAATCTGATTGGCCATTAGCAAGCCATTCTCATTGGCCAACGGAGCTAGCGCTCCCAGGTGTTCATTGGTTAAATAGTTAATAAGTTGCCTATATAAGGAAGGCTATAGCAGCCATTGAGTTGAGCTGTCACACCATATAAATAAAGAGTTGAAGTTCACTGTTTCACCGGCTCGTCTCCATTCTTCACACCCATGTTCCACACTTAACACCAAGGATTATCTATATGACATAAATGCACTCCTGATTGTCAAACAATATGCAATTGTTGTTTTATTAAAAAGCTGTGATCCAGCAAGATTGCTTGGAAAATATAATGGTGAGATATGTATTGTGTTTCTCCGGCAGCAGGCGCGGATGGCTGAGATCTCAGAGAGCAAGGACTCAGATAAGGTGCCTGCATGTGAGTTAGGGATGGGCCCAGGACCATCAGGGAGTGGAGTGCTGCCTTCAGAGATTGTGGAGGCTGGCAGCAGTGATGCAGAGGCCCCCGAGGAGCATGTGCCCAGTGTGTGTGTGTGCAGGGCTGCTTGAAGGAAAGAGCAGCTGCAGCAGCACTGGCATCTCGGGAGTAAGGCTGCAAGGTGATGACCCCTCCCTTAAGGGATAAAAACCAGCTTGAGAGGCCAAGATTCTTTGCAGGAAGCAAAGAAGTTCTAGTATTTCATGCCTTATGGAAGTTCAGTTTGTGTTTGAAGACTTTTTGTTTGGAATATTTCTTGGCAACTTAATCTAGTGCTTTTGGCAGCCTTGCATAACCTAGGCAAGGCTTGTTTTTATCAGAGACAATTAGTTTTAATAGCCTTTTAACCATGAATGAACGGAATTCACAAAGACGCATTAAAAGGTTTTGCTTTGATCTCTGTTTGGTGTTTGTTTACTTGAAACAAGATTTGGGTCAGAACAATATGTTGCAGAAGCCAGTTTGGTGTGGGGGTTAAATTATCAGGCTAAAAATTGGGAGACTGTGAGTTCTAATCTTTCCTGAGGCAAGAAGACAACTCGGTGACTTTGAGCTAATCACTCTCTCTCAACCCAAAAAGAATGCTGTGGCAACCCATTTCTGAAAATCTTGCTATGAAAAACTGCAGGGAGTAGTCCAGGAACTTTTCTAGGAGCCAACCCTGATTCAAAGACACCAATCAATCAATTAACTGTTATTAATGGCACACTTTAAAAATGGAGCATAGTTTGGCTTGTCTTGGCTTGTCTTTTCCTCCACACTACACATATCCCTAAAGTAACAGTCTCCAAACAATCTCACTCTGATCAGAAAATCTCACACAATGAGCTATAGCCAAGAGATGAATGTGGGAAACTGAATTCCAGTTTGATAAAAAGCAAGGTTCCAATCTAGCCAATGCATAATTTCCTGAGATGAATAGCATTATTTCTAAATTTTTACTGAGGCCAGAATGATGTCTGTATTAGTATTTGTAATGGAAGGAGCAATGCTGCTTGTTTTTCCTATTCTCACTTAAAAAAAAACCCTCAGAGATGAACTCAAATAGATCTGACACTGCAGCGAAACAACAATCATCTTAAAAAGCCAAGTAGAAATTCATTAAGGACAAGGTCTTTGACGCAAAGCAGAACTGAATATTTATGTGTCTCAGCGGGGAGTTTTTTCCACAGCCTGAGGGCGTCAGCCAAGAAGATACCATTCCTTCCCGCCTACATATAAGCTCCTAAGCAGACCTGCTTTTCAAGCAGTATCTTGTCCTGAGACTTTCCAGCTATCGTCTTTTTTTAAAAAAAACATATATGTCACTTTCTTGGTAACATCAAAGAGAGGCATTCAGTATGGATTTTTTTTTTTCATTCTCCTAGACCATGGGTGTCCAACCTTGGCAACTTTAAGACTTGTGGACTTCAACTCCCAGAATTCCTCAGCCAGCAAAGCTGGCTGAGGAATTCTGGGAGTTGAAGTCCACAAGTCTTAAAGTTGCCAAGGTTGGACACCCCTGTCTTAGACTTTCAAAGCAGGTATATATTATTTGATTGCTTATTAGTAACCTATGACTATCACTAAGTGTTGTATCTTATGATTCTTAATGAATGTATTTTATTTTTTCTTTATGTACACTGAGAGCTTATGCACCAAAGGTAAATTCCTTGTGTGTCCAATCACACTTGGCTGATAAAGAATTCTATTCTATTCTATTCCATTCTATTCTATATATGATCTCAGTGCCAATCAGATATTTTAAGTGTTAGCATGATGCAGATGAATAGAAATTTCAACATCTATCCTTTCTTTTTTGCATCCTTAAATTATGGCTAATAAAGTCAGTACTGGAAGCAGCTATTAAACATCCTTCAAATAAGGCATACTTGAGTTTTGGAGCAAAGGATTAACATAACTAATCTTTTTGGAATGATCTTACTGAGAAAAAGATGACCAACCTTTTCTATATATCAACCTGCGCCACCACCTCAAAAAAACCCACCTCTATTAAATGTTCACAAAATGTCATGTGAAACCATACAGGATTTCAACATTCTCATGTGTGTTGAAGGTTTCCTAATCATGCAAAATTTTCAGCTTTTTAAAATAGGATTTTCTGAAAATAGGAACAGGAAATCCTTTCTGAAGATTTAGTGCTGCTGACCTAATTATTAAGAATCCTATATCAGCAAAACAAAGGATTCACAAATGCAAGGAAAATACAGGGTTAGAACAATTGTGTTGCCCTTTCACAGGCTTCTTTGGAGTAGTTTCTAATACAAACATTTTAGAATTGTGGCATTTCTACCAAAAAAGTAGAAGGCAGGAAAATACTATAACCAAGATACAGTCAAACACAGAAGCAAGGTTTCATGCAGGAAATCACATTATGCTCAGTGTTCTATCTCGAAGAATGGGCGCAATAACGGAGACGAGACATCGAATAGTGACTCCAACTCTTTATTAGTGACTTTGGGAAAACTGCTTGACATGTATGGCAGCAGCAGCTCCTTTTATAGAGCTGGCTGCTGTCAAAGCATCCAATGGTTTAAGTTTGCCGCACTTGGAACGTCCAATCGCGGCAGCCCGTTAACTAGCCAATCGGATCAGTCCGGAATGACCAATCACGACCCGCTGTTCATGGACCAATCAAATATGCAGGATTTCGAGCCTGCTTGTGAAAAGCGAGTCAGGTTTGCAGGCTTACGAGCCTGCTAGTTCGTAACACTCAGCATTCCAGTTGGAGAACAAAAAGAACTGTTTTCTTCAGGAAGATCTGTTCATGAAAACTATCTGAACCTTGTTTTTTTTTTTTTAATGTATATTGTTTTAATTCTGAACAAAACATCCTTATCAAGTGGTTTTGTTGAAATGTTTTGAGTAACTGTGTCTTATCAGAACAAAATTCAATATTCAACTATGATCTAGCATATCACAGACCTCCTGACTTTACATGACTAGACTAATCTCCTAGGTTAACCTTTAGAAGAAATCTTTTTTTAGTTCAGCTAGATAAAAATCTGTAATGCAAACAAGAATGAAACCAATCTAAACCAAAGCTCAAAATTCTTTAAACCCACCAATATATCCTACATGAACTATAATTTCCATATAGCAAAGGTGGGTTTTTCTTAGAAAAATAAGAAAAACAACAATCTGTAGGGCAGGGAAACCTATTCTTCAGCTGTGAGGAGTCTTATTGTGTATGATCTGGTGCTTTATTGTTTCTTTCCTTTCAACACTCTACCATCAACAATCAAAATTAATTAAAGCAACTCCATGACTAGTCCTAATGTTCTTCTGACTAGGAAAGACAAGTTGGAAATAAAGCAGCCAAACCACAGGTTACCAAACAAGAGTGCAGTGCTAAATTGAGACAGGTTAAATGTTCACAATTTCAGATTTTGAATCAGCCAGAGTTTCTCTCAGGTTTGGGACAAAACTATTTGTTTTATACTTAGAACCATCAAAAAGAACATTTTCAGGTCAGAACATTCCAATGTTGAAATGTTTGGCACATCCCTACCATTTGCCACAATTAGCCACCGCTCTTCAATGTAAGCAGCTTCTGGGTTCAAGAAAAGATTTCACCCAACATAAGAAGGTTTCAAACTAAAGTCTAACTAGTAGGTAACTCTTGCAACAGTTGGATTGTTCCAAAAGCCAGAAGTAGAAAAATCTACTAAGGCTGCTATGAAGTTTTAGTTTCTGGTTGTGAAGTATTGACTGCAATGACATTTGGAAGATGTGGTTTCAACAACCAAAAATATTGAATGGTTAATTGATTGAAGAAAAGTGCTCCAACATATCATAAGGAACTATGCCAAACATATTTAATTTTGGAATAATATATTTAAACAACATTATTGCTGTTGCCAAAAAACTGTATTTAATTTATTAAGTAAATAATTAATTTTGTCTTTGAAAACCTGGATGGCTGAGAATTTCTACAGACTTTTAGCTATTCAATTTGGGATGAACACACTTTGAATGGTGTAGGAATAAGGAATGGATTTCCAGAGAAAAATTGCAGACTACAGGAACCAAGAGCACTACTTAGGTGACCCTGAGGGCACAGATAAACCTCTAAGTGTTTCAATGACCCTCTAAAAGGATGCAAATTACCAGTTGCCTGCAAGGAGTATAAATCCTTTCATTCCCCACCATCCAGTCAGAACTGAAAAAACTTCTTGGATGAGAAGTGAAACATCTTCAAACAAAAAACAAGAAAGTCCAGTTGCCTCTTGAAAAAGCACCTTTGGGACAGCCATGACCTGGATGACTGAGAATCTCTAGACTTCTGAACTACAGGTTTCATGTTCAATTGTTTCATTTTTGTTTAGCTTAGGCCAAATGTAAGGTCTTTCCTTTGATAATAAATCCACTTTAGTTGCTTTTTATGCATGGTCTGTGATACTTCACTCATGTCTAACAGCAGTATGATCATGCCGTGCTGTTTTTTTAAACCATGGCCACATCACCTTACTTACATCTCATCCGTAGCCCACAGTTGAGGAAGCTAGAAATTATCTCTAACTATCTCAATTTCAAAGTAGTTTTTTCTCTTTTTTTCCAATCCAGTTTTGACTGGGGTTGTGATCTAGCACACTTTGAGCACAGAGCTATCTCTCTATCAATTTCTCCATCCGACTTGGCTGTATGTCCCTCCACATGACCGTACTTTCAACAAACAGGTCACAGAATAGTGGCTAAACCAGGAGAGAGTGCTCCAAGGCTATTCACAAACCCTACTCTATGCTTGAGGCCTATTACTCAAGATATTTCTGAGTGTGGGCCTACCTTTCTTCTAAAAGAGCACTAAACTTACGTTGAAAAATACTACAACTGATGCAATGCAGGTATGGCAGAGCGGTGCAGGATGAAATGGTAGCTATTTCAATCACTTGAAGAAATTTCTTTAATTGCCCATATTAAAACGTTAAGAATACTACCACTCACTGACCTGCCTAGTTACTGAGGCATAATTAAGTTCAACAATCAAAACAATTACTACCCACCTGCCTTCAATCGAGGACCTGTATACTGCACAAAAAGAGGGCTGTGAAAATATTTACAGACCACTTACATCATGAACATAAACTGTTTCAACTCCTACCCTCAAAATGACGCTATAGGGCACTGCACACCAGAACAACTAGACACAAGGACAGTTTTTTTTCCTGAATGCCATCACTCTGCGAAACAAATAATTCCCTCAACACTGTCTAACTATTTACAAAGTCTGCACTACTATTACTATTAATCTTCTCATCACTCCTTATCACTCACCCCCTCCCATTGTGACTGTATGACTGTACCTTTGTCACTTATATCCTTATGATTTATATTGACTATTTCCCAGTATGATGTGATTGTTTATTTTACCCTATGACTATTATTAAGTGTTGGACCTTATGATTCTTGACTCTCGAAGAATGTATCTTTTCTTTTATGTACACAGAGCATTTGCACCAAGGCAAATTCTTTGTGTGTCCAATCACACTTGGACAATAAAGAATACTATTCTATTCTATTCTATTCTATTCTATTCTATTCTATTCTATTCTATTCTATTCTATTCTACATTACATTTTTTAAAAATGTACTTTTATGACCGTTTGGTGGATTGCCTTTTAAGACAGCTGTCTGTCAGTGCTTGGAAAGGATGAACTTCTAAGGCACCTTAACCGTGTAAATTTGGGAAATGATTTCTCTGCTCATTTAAAGCCTGAGTGCAAAATCAGCTACATTTTTCACACCCATCATGGATTTGGTCATCCAACAGGATTAAATGATTAAAACCATCAGCTCAAAAATCTGAAGATTGTATAATAACCCAAGGGTAATATGAAATCAGTTTAGGGCATAATGCTGAGATATCCTCTTTTTTTCTTGCCATTTCAATAGGAATGTATCTTGAATTTACAAGTGACATACTAACATCTGGCATTAATGTTACTTCATGCTTTTCCTTCAGCATGGAGCAGAACCCCTTTAGATTCTTCAAAATGGATCATAGTTATTTATATAAATAATCTCTTATTGGCCATTTTCTATCATTTATTGGAGAAATTAAAGCCTATCCTAGATTCCTCGTGGTGCAGTGCTTACAATGCAGAATTGTAGGCTAACTCACTGCTCACTGCCAGGAGTTCAATCCTAACTGGCTCAAGGTTGATTTAGCCTTCCATCCTTCCATGGTTAATAAAATGAAGAGCCAGATTATTGGTGGCAATATGCTGACTCTCCCTAATCTTTGGAGGGCATATGATATTCAGAGGTCCACCATTTTCAAGCAAAGTGTTTCAACCTATTCTCCAAAGCACCTTGAAGGCAGGACAAGAAGCAACAGATGGAAACTAATCAAAGAGAGACGTTACCTAGAACTAAGGAGAAACTTCCTAACAGTGAAAATAATCAACCTGTTATGAACTAATAAAACGGTTAAATAAAGTTTTATCAAACCTTTAGAAAAAGCAGGGTTCTAATCCTGCACTTCTGATTGGCCGATAATAGCTATATCGGACTGGTCCATTCAGGAGAATCTGATTGGTTGTTAATGAGCCACTCTCATTGGTTCAAGGGGTTAACACTCCACGTTTCTCATTGGTTACTAGATCAGCAGCCTGCCCTATAAAAGGGCTGCTGCTGCCCTAGGTTTTTGCTCTGTTCAGAATGATTAATAAAGAGTTGAAGTTCACTGTTCACTGCCTCGTCTCCTTTCCTTGCACCCATGCGCAGAACTTAACACTGGTGACGAAGGAGACATCAGAGCTGGGCTACCGGGTTCATTGAGTCATTGGTCAAAAGACTACTGGGTGGACAGCAGCACACATTGATTTTATAGAGATGAAAGACAAGAAATAAGTATATCAATCTTTTCTTCAAGAGAGCTACCTTTCTTCATTATGACCATGGGCTATCTCCATGCACATTGTGTAACTGTTGGTGGACCAGATGCTGAGGTGTATTCCCCATCCCCCACCCCATCTACATGCATCCTATGGAGGAGAAATGCAACAATGTCATAAAGATAATTAGGGGACTGAAGGCAAAAACATATAAAGAATAGTTGCTGGAATTGGGTGTATCTAGTTAAATAAAAAGAAGGACTTGGCATGACATGATAACCATGTTCCAATACCTCAGGGGATGCCACAAAGAAGAGAGAGTCAATCTAATCTCCAAAGAACCTGAAGGCAGGACATGAAGCAATGGGTGGAAACTAATCAAGGAGAGAACTAAGGAGAAATTTCCTGACAATTAGAACAATTAATCAGTGGAACAACTTGCCTCCAGAAGTTGTAAATGCTCCAACAGTGGAACTTTTTAAGAAGAGATTGGAGAACCACTTGTCTGAAATGGTCTAGAGTTCCCTGCCTAAGCAGGGGGTTGGACTAGAAGATCTCCAAGGTCCCTTCCAACTACGTTTGTGATTCTATTCTATTTTTTTTTTGTAAGTTTTATTTGAGTTTTCACAAAAAGAAAAGAAATACAAGTAAAACATCTTTTTTGAAAGCAGCATAATCCCTGGTTACATTTCTTCCTAAAGACGCAAATTCAAGTTCATGCTCATATTTGTATTCTATTCCATGTCTTATTACTATTTTACATTTTCTGCATAGTTTCTCCCCTCTTTTAATTTTCTTAATGTTATTTTATTTATTCCGTCTCAATTCAAATCATTGTATTTATATTTTTTGTCTGTCCTGTTTCAATTGTCTATTATCTTTTCTCATTAAACAAAATTTCTCCTGTAGTTACTGATTGGAGTATGACGCCTTTATATCTTTCCCCTAAAATTATAACACTCAATATAATACATAACTTCCATTCGGATTATGCTTGGTACACTCTTAAAATACACACTGTATTCTTGAAAAAAGATAAAATTATGAATGTATAATATAATTAAAACAACAATCCATTCCAATTCAATTCTATCATTAATATTAATATTCATTAAAATCTTAACATTTTGCACGTTACTTTTCAAATAGATCTCACACTTCTATGAAAACAATTATGAACTTTCCATAGTGAATTCCCCTCCCTCTTCACTTATATTTTATAAAATATTGACTGATTAAAATGTTCCTGTTCCTTCCTAATTCAGTTTTCTCATTTATTTTATTTCATTTATTTTATTCACAAACATTTCACTAAATTACACTAACTGTTTTATCCCTCTTTTTAATCATATGTTGTTTCCAATTTTCTAAAGTTATTTCTATTACAAATATAACAATACAACCTTATGTACCTTTACAGAATCCCTTTTTCAGTTGATTTTCACCCATTATCTCTAAATAGATCCTGTTTCTTTATATCTTGCTCTGGACCTTTGTAACTTCTTTTCCTTTCTTTCTTCCCTCTCTTCTTTTCTCTCCCCCTTTTACCCCCTTGTCTCTCTACCTCTATTTCTCTCTTCTGCATTCCCCTTTTCTATTGCTTTCCAACATTATATTTATTTTTCAAATTATTTTTCTTTTCTTTGGTTGTTTTTTTAAGTCTTAAGTTCTCCATTCTCTTTCCCCCCTTTCCTTTTTCTTTCTCACATAGAATTGCTTGTTCATTAAAGATGGCTTCTTCTTTGTCCCAGTCTTCTTGTTTTGCAATCTTTTCTTGTTGTTTCTCATAGTTTCAGATCTCCATTTCTAAGAATTGGAAAATGAAGCCAAAAGAGCCCTTCCTTTCTTGTGCATCTTCTTTGTATTTTTTAAGTTCCATTTTCAATTCATTGAAAAGTGATCCCATTGTAAAAATTTTAAACAACCACCCAATTAGTTTTAGTCATTCAAATATAATAACCAAAAATCCAAAAGTCACCAAGCAATCCAAATACACACAAGCTGTTTCTTTTTACACTTTCTTTTTTTTTTCACTTTCTCTTCCTGGGGTTAGTATTTAGTTGCAAAGTTTCAGTTAAAATGTATCTTTTAGAAGTCTTATTGAAATTTTACTTTAGATTCTTTTGAAGTCCAGACAGTCTCCTCCCTCTTCCAGATCCTGCCCTTATTCTTTTTCTCTCCCCTCCTGCTTATAGAAAAAAAAAGTTTTTAATGTCCAGAAATCTTTATTGTCCCTTTGGCATTTAATTGTATTTTCAACTTAATTTCCTATTGATGCCAAAGCGGATTTTTCCAATTTCTTATTTAGGTCTCTTAGCTGTCAGTGTAAGTGTTAGGGATACACACCCGAGCAACGGCAGTCTAGCAGGCAGTCAAATGATGTGAGATAAACGTTGTTGTAGTTTACACTCAGTAAGACAGATGCACTGTGCCAGTTAAATAGTTTTTTATTCCAGCAAGAGTTATAGCATAGTCAAAACAGTCCATATGTCATAAACTAGTTCAGTCCATCCAGGGGTTAATCAGTTGCAAAGTCCAGTGTTGAAAATAGAGGTCAGTAAACTTACAAATAATCAGTCCAGCAATATATCTCTTTTGCAGTCAGAGATATGAAGAAAATCAAACCCCTTTTCTTCGTTTCAGCAACAGCAGGAAAAACACACAGTAATCACCATCAATCCAACATTGTCAGCTACTACAGTAAAAGCCAGCTAACAGTGAGCTCTCTTGCTCCCTCTTATGGTGATTTTACAACCGCACCCAAAATACATGTTTTGCAGTTAAAGTGATACTTACACTAAAACTCACTAACATGGTTTATATATTATTTTTACCCAAACTAAGTTAGGTAACCAATGTTATCCCTAACAGTAAGGAAGGAGAGAGAAGGAAAAAAAAGCCAAACCTTTCCCTTTTCACTTTCTTTCGCTGCTTCCTCCTCTTCTTTGGGAGCGATGTTATCTTTTGTAAAATTTAAGTTCCAGGGTACCTTAGTTATTGCTTTTTCAACTTAACCCAGTCAGCCAAAATTTTCACTTCTTATCTTCCTCCTGCACATTCTTTTCCGGTTGAATACTTCTTTGAGGTGGCCATTTCTGACCAACGCTCCTACCACCTTCGGGAAAGGGAGTTTGGCCAGCTGAGCAGGAGAGGTGTGGCTCTCCTCAACTCTGCTGGCAGTCTCCCTGCTCTTCGCCACCTCTACAGGGTGGCTTAGCCCCGAAACCAGCCGGCTCAGGGCACTCCAGCGGCGAGCCCAGGCAGAAACTGTGCACGATCGCAGATTCCTGTCTTTTGCCAAAGCCCTTCAAATTGGAAGTTCTATTTGTGATTCTATTCTATATAGATAGGAGGGAATACTGTATAGTGCTGTGTGGGAGCTGGTTCATATTGGGCAATGAAAACCGATTGTTAAATTTTCTGGAATATTGCAGGCTGATTGGGAACTCAGTCAAGACTGGCATGATGATCAGCTACATGGTGGCTAGCAGCATGGGTAGCAGCAGCAATGGAGCCATTGTGTGTGTGGGAGGGGATATTTGGGGAGATACAACCAGTTGTGAAACATTTACTGGCAAACCACTGGATGAATACATCTGTGCTGGCAATACACGTGGACCTCACTGCTGGACGAGCTGCTACTTGGCTGTTGCTGGAGCTTGAAACAAAATATTCATATGTATTCCATTACACCAAATATGCCCCATTGAGCCATCTTTTTCAGCCCTAGTAGAACTATCCAATAAAGTTGCAGAAGGCATGAAATGTCTGTTGGCTGAGTTTTTCGTGAACTTTAATTATTAGCTTAGCTGCATGCAGTTTGCTCATCTGGCTGATATGATGAAAAGTTGACTAATCACTGGAGAGAAGGATTTATAACTTTCCCTTCCTTGTTCCAAAAACCCACGGGAAAAGGATCCCTTTGTGAAAGTGCCCAAAGGCCTGACATATCTTTTGTAACGCTTTCCTATCCTTTCTTTCTCAATGCTTTTCCCATTAAGGCACTTCTATTTAGCCTCCATTGCTACATTTGAATTCCCCTCATTAAGGGCCACAGCTGCAGTCAATTAGCACAGCACAATGCTTACCAATACCCTTTTGCCAAGTTTTTCAAACATGAGTAACTTAATAATGATAGCTGAGCTTGACCAATTCTCTTGGTACGCAGCAATGAATTACAACTAATGGTTTTCAAAGAGAATTAAATTATTCCATTGGAGGACTCCAACCTGCTCCCCTCAAAAAAGAAACCCACGATAAATGTGACTTGGATTAAATTAGTAGGGGTGTGTTGATGGCAGCTGATGTGGCACTGCTCAAAAGGTTTGGCATGATGGCCCTGGCAACAATATGAAACAGCATGCCAACTTCAGCAATGCAGGCCGAACTTCAACTAGGGACAGTTTGTGATTTGCAGATCATTCAGTGAGATCTGAGGTAAAATAGGTTTCCTTCCATCATGTTTTTCTCTAGCAACTTACTATGGTTTGGGGTGTTATTCTGTATTTAGCAGCTCACCTTGGCAGAACCTCTAGAATTAAGGATTCTTCTCTGAGCATGTGTACAGCTCCAGTATTTATAAAATGTCTCCTTCCGTGTATTATTCTGCTCTGGCAGAAGCATTTGAGGAATAAAGCAAGGGGTAAGAATAGAAGATTAGTTTTGTTGTCCAAAAATTGGTTCAGCCTGGCTCAGAAGCCAATCAGAACCAGACATGAGAGATGGACTTTTGCAAAACTTGTACCTTTGCAAAACTTTTATGTGAAGTGGTTCAGCAAAAGAGTCCCAGTCCAGTTTGGGAGCTGAGACCCTGAACAGCAGCATTGCATGATCTTTTATACAATTGCTTTCCAGAAATAGGGAGATGACATTTCACAAAGCTACTGCCTTATTTGGAGTTGTACAAAGTTGCTTTTAGTCTATGTGTCTGTTTGTCTATAGTGTTGTGCCTTGTTTGAGCATACATGTCATTTTACCCTTATAGAGTTATGCCTTGGTTAAGCTCTATGTTCCCTTTTGGCCCTACTTGTGGTTTCTACTGCTGATTTTCTTGTTGCCAATCTTGTAACTTCCTATTTAATTCTAACTACGTGTTGTTACATTTCCTTAATCTCTAACTGATACATTGCACAGTTACATTCTTCTAAATTTTTATTCCTTTCTAGGATAGGGTTGTAGTGTTTCTTAATGAGTGATCCATCACTTTGAGTCCCTGGAGATTTTATTGGCAGGGAGGGGCAGGACAAGAGATTTTCTCCTGGGCTGGTCTTCTCTTCCTTCTCCTCACCATCTCTGTTTCTGCTCTCCTTCATTCAGTAAGGACAGGTGAATGGGTAAAGAAAATTCCTCCTATATCCCAGTCAGTTTCAACTACTGAGGTGGGCTAGGGCAGTGAGAATTAAAACATGAATGGGAAAATTAAAATAATTTGTTGCATTAAAAGATTCTGAGAATAAGAAACAGAAGATGAAGATACTAAAAAAATATATGAAGATACAAGATCAAACAGGAATTGATGAATAAAATGGACTTTAAGATTGAGTGGACTGTAAAATATTTGGGTGTTATTATGACAAATATGAATTGTATGTTATTTCAAAATAACTATGTTAAGCCAATTGAATGAAGTTAAAAAAATATGTTAAGATGGGAGAAATTACAACTGTCATTGTTAGGGAGAATTTCTGTAATAAAAATGAATGCCTTACTTAGAATGGTGGTTTTTTGTTTCAGACAATATCTGTTTTGACAACTGATACAGTTGTTTGCCTTCTGCCTTTAGAGGCAGAAGAATATATATAAATGTGTGTGATGAAGGAAAAAAAAAAGGAAGTTAAATGTAAGAAGCTACAAGATCCAAAGGAAAAAGAGGGATTGGGTTTAGCTGATTTAAAATTGTGTTTTGCAGCTTGCTGCTTTGGTTTGGATGAAAGAATAGGCGCTGTTGAGAAACAGAAGATTTTGGAGTTAGAAGGACATGACTTGAGGTTTGGGTGGCATGGACAATTCTAGCATACAAAGTCAATGTGGGTTTTAAAAATCAGTATGTTAGGTGTGCCATATTGAGAGTATGGAATAGATATAAACTCTGTGACTCAAAGTACAATAAGCATTTTACAGGTGAGAAATAATACATTGATACAAATGGATCAAACTTATCAAACGTAGGTTGGAGATGTGAAAAAGTAAGGATGTTTTTATCACATTTGGTGGCCGGTGTAAAAATCTAGAAAAAATGGAGTTCAAATATATACACTCATTCAAAGGATTCTAAAGACGAATTATAGAATTGAAACCAGAGGGGTTTTTTTAGGACAAACATTTGAGGGGGGAAATTGTGGGACTTTCTGCTCATACAAGATAATTGCCACAAGATTAGGCAAAGGTGAAAAGATATATTACCCATAATGAAGGAATGGTTGATAAAACTGCTGAAATTTGCTGAGGTGGCCATATAGTTAGTTGTCTTTGATCAGAAAAAGACAATGTCTATGTTTATTGCTGATTGAAGACCTCTTATGGACTTTTTACACAAAATTGGGGGTGGGGGAATGAACTAGAAATTTTTGGTTTTGATTATTAAACAGGGCAGACTATAGAAAAAAAAATGAGGTATATTGTAACCATATATTAAGAGATAAACTAATAATTGTACTATATTTTCTAATTACTGTTAGGAAATTGGAAGATACTTTTTTGTTTTGTTTTGTTTTCTTCTTTTTAGCTTTCTTTTACTTTTTTCTGCTTGTACTTTTAAAATTCGGTTTAATTTTTTCTTACTTCATATTAGTTTATATTAGTTATTTTTCACTCTTAAAAATGTAATGAAAGTATACGCACATAATCACACACAGAGAGATACACCTATGTTGAGAAAGAAATTCAAAATAACTCCACCTTAATTATGCTAGGTAGAAGTTGATATGAAGAATTTCTTTGGCAGATTTTCAAGATATTGTTACATTACCCAACTAACAATACAGATTCCCCCCTCCTCCAAAAAATCTAAGTGGTTATTTCCTGAACTTACAGACTCACCAGAAGTTGATACCAATAAAAAGAAATATTACTTTCTTATCTGAGATTAATGGGTTGTTACCTAGTTTGGGTAATAAAACATCTGCAAGAAAACAATGAACCTCCAAGAATACCAAGGACCCTCACCAGAAGCTGAAATTAACTTGAGTTCTAATTCAAGATAACTGTTCCATCTTTCCAAGAATGTTTATGTGTTACTCAACTTCAGGCAACCTGGTCTACCCAATTATGTGATGGAGCATGTTAGGAATAACCATAGTTACCTAACGTTGTTTGGATAAATAATTTATAAACCATGATAGCAAAGTTTAAATGTGTTTTTCACTTTAAACTCTAAATGATATAATTTAGGTGCGGTTGAGAAACTGCCATAAGAGAGAGCTAGAGAAATTGGATTGCTACTGGATTGATGGTTGATTGTTCTGCATGTTCCCTGTTGCTGACGTCAAAGGAGAAAAGATTTTTTGAATGCTGCATATCTAATCTACTGTGAGAAGATATTTACTGGACTGATTTATGGATTGACATTGTAAGTTAACTGATTTTGTTTGAAACTGGATTTTTGCAATTGAACAATCTCCGGACTGAACTGACTGAACACTAGTGAATGATGTTTGGACTGTTTGACCCTGCTAAACTCTTAAAGAAATAAACTATTCAACTAAGACAGTGTATCTGTTTTTACTGAATGTGCAAACTAAAAAACGCTTTCTCTCATATTCGCCTGACTGCCTGACTGCTGTACACATTCTGCTAGGGTATATCCCTAACACTGGTTATGGGCCCAGAAAATAAATGAATATAAACTGAAAAATGAGCAAGCTAAAATGAGCAAGTATAAAAGGACGGACACTCTGTGACCAGCAGCTTGTCCATATTCGTGGAGAAGAAACAGCTGCTAAGTGTTGGGAGAATTTAAAGAAGATTTATGTTCGAGACAGTGTAGGAGCACATATAAATCTTACACGGAGGCTGTTCAGAACACATCTTCAAAAGAATGGAGACATGTTGACTCATATAAACACTATGAAGAGAATTTTTCAGGAACTGCATGAAAAAGAACTTATCTTCAAAGAACTGCATCAGGTTTATATAATTTTGTCTTCGTTAGATGAGAGCTATGACGACTATGTAACTTCTCTAGAAGTACTGCCAAAAGATAACCTCACATTAACTGACATTACTGGCAGATTAATTGAAGAAGCCAGGAGAAGGCTTGAAAGGGATCAGCTGAGAAGGGAACAACCACAAGAAGAAAAATTATCTTCAACAGCCTATACAATTAAAAAATGTTTTAATTGTGGAGGAAAATGACATTTGGCTAGATTCTGCAAAAAAGGAAAATGCCAAAATGCCAAAAAGCATCAAAAAGATGAAAAAAAATTGAAATAGCCATGTATAGCAGCAAAATTGTAAATAATAATTTATGGGTTGTAGATAGTGGAGCATTGCACTGTATAACAAAAAATAAGAAAAGCTTTATTAAGATGTCAACGAGTTCACAACAGATATCGTCAGCTAATGGCTGGAAAATGAAAGCAAAAGCTGAAGGAATTGCACATTGTTCATGTATAAAAGAAAATGTTAAAATGTTGTATATACCACAACTTAAGTTTAATTTGCTTTCAGTTAGAGTTTTGATTAAACTAGGTTATGTAGTTACCTTTAGGGGAGAAAACTGCATAATAGAAAAGGAAGGTAAAAAAAAGTGACTGCAACTTTAAAAGATGAATTGTATGTATTGAATGATAATCAATTAGAGGTGGCTAATACAGTGTATAATAATGTTAAGCCTCATGACGATTGCATACATTTGCTACACAGACGTTTAGGGCATATACATTTTAAAATGCTCAAGAAAACGGTTGAACGGTCTGAAGGTATAAAACTGAAGCCTTGCAGTAAGTATTTGCACTGCAATGCTTGCAGTCAAGAAAAGAGCAAGGTAATACCAGCAAATAGAATTAATGGATTTAAAACTAAAGAGCCTCTAGAGGTCGTATTTGCTGATATTATAGGTCCTAAAAAACCTAGTATGGGAGGTGCTCGTTATATATTAAGCATAATGGATCATTACTCAAGATATGATTTCTGTTATTTAATGAAGAGTAAAACGGAAACATATCAGAACTTCTTTGATTGGTTGAAGTTTGCTGAAAGAAAAACTAAAAGAAAACTAGTAACTCTGGTAACTGATAATGGTACGGAATTTATAAATAAGAAATTCCAAAATAGACTGAAGATGGCAGGTGTTGAACATTAAAAAGTCTGCACCATATAGGCCACAACATAATTCTTTTATAGAAAGATGAGGCCAAACAATACAAGCAATGGCTCATATTATGTTGTCAGATTCAGGATTAACTGAAACTTTGTGGGAAGAAGCAATAATGTGTGGTAATCATATATTAAATAATGTTGTTAACACAACAACAGGTGAATTACCATTCACACGGTGGCATGGTAGAAAACCTGATTTAAATTACATCACACATTTGGAGCACCAGCATGGGTGCACATTCCTACACAATTGAAACATAAGGGGCAGCATAGGGCTAAAAAGTTATTCTTTGTAGGTTATGAATCTAATCACAAGTCATACAGATTCTGCGAAAAAGGTACATCTAGCATTTATTGTAGTGCTAGTGCACAATTCCTTGAACATGTAGGATGGGAAAAACTGGAGCAAGATTCAAGTAAGGATATAATCATAGAAACCTATAGAAGATCAAAACAATATATCAGTAAGCAAAAGAGTACAATTAAAGAAGAAGTACAGGAAGAGCTCATAAAACCAGGACAGGAAAGAATAGATGAACAGGATGAAGTAGATAAACAGGAACAACATGAAAGTCCATCTGTAAGCCCTGTAATACCTAGACGTTCAACATGTGAAACCAGACCACCTGACAGGTACCAAGCAAGTATAGTTTGCCAAGTTAGTAAAGTTCCAACTACTGTTGAAGAACTTAGAATATATCCTGCAAAGGATCAAGAAAATTGGCATAGAGCGATGGAGAAGGAATTATAATTCACTGAAACAAATGGAAGTTTATGAAAACGTTAAATTACCTCCAGATAAACAATCCATTGGCTGTAAATGGATATTTAAATTTAAAACAGGTAATTATGGAACTGTTACCCATAAGGCTAGGTTGGTAGCTCAAGGATTTAATCAAACTGCAAGTGATTATGATGAAGTATTTGCACCGAGTCTAAAAGCAACAACCTTGAGAGCAGCTTTAGTGTGGGCAGCTAAGAAGAACTATATCATAAATCACTTAGATGTAGAAACTGCCTACCTGCATGCACCATTGCAGCACACAATATACCTAAAGAAACCTGTAGGAATTAAGAACGATAGAACAAATAATGACTGTTGGGAGCTTAAAAAGAGTCTCTATGGATTAAAACAATCTGGTTATGAATGGAACCAATATATTGTTAAGGAGTTAACCAATATAGGGTTTAAAGCAGGTTTAGTTGATTCATGTTTATTTAAGAGAGAGACAAATGGAACAGTATCATTGTTATTATTATTCACTGATGATATTGCCTTAATCACAAAAACTTCTTACCTAATAATATCATTATTAGGTAAGAAGATAAAAATAAAGCAACTAAGAGAGATAAAGCAGTACTTAGGATTAACCATATATAAAACCAAAGGTGGCTATAAGATATCTCTAGAGGATAAGATTTATCAATTACTAAAAACATACAAGATGAAACTTTGTAAGCTGGCTAAAACTCCAATGAGTCAGAAATTTAGCCACACTGATATTCAAAGTCCAAAGTTTGATAAAACTATCTATCAATCACTAATTGGTAGTTTATCGTACATTAGTAATTGGTCAAGGCCAGATATTGCATATAGCGTTAATCAATTGGCATGATTTCACGCTGAACCTACTGAACGACACTGGCAAGCAACAAAGCATATCTTAAGAGATCTTAAAAGGACAATGCATTATGCATTGTATTTGGAGCCAAAAGATGATCTGATTTTAAGTGCATATACTGATGCAAGTTTTGCAACAGACATAAACACTAGGAAATCAACTTCAGGTACGGATATACTGTTAGGAAGGGCACTGATTGGTTGGAGGTCAATTAGACAGCAATACATAAGTATGTCTATAATGGAAGCAGAATTTTTATGCCTATCTTTGTTGTGTAATGATTTGATTCTTTATAAACAATTGTTAATGGATATGGGAATAAATGTAAATGATTCCATTTTAGTATATGAAGACAATCAAGCAGCCATATGAATGGCTACAAATATTGCTGTGAAAACGAGAACTAAGCATACAGATCTTAGATATCTAAATGTAAGGCAATCTGTACAAAGTAATTTGATAAGATTGGAATATTGTATGTCTGAAGACAATTTAGCTGATCAATTTATTAAGGCCCAAGATTCAATCAAACACAAAGAAAGTTTGATGATTATGGGTTAAGATTGTAAAGAGATGTATATATTTTATGTTACCCAAAAGGGGAGTATGTTGGGAATAATCATAGTTACCTAACGTTGTTTGGGTAAATAATATATAAACCATGATAGCAAAGTTTAAATGTGTTTTTCACTTTAAACTCTAAATGATATAATTTGGGTGTGGTTGAGAAACTGCCATAAGAGGGAGCTAGAGAAACTGGATTGCTACTGGATTGATGGTTGATTGTTCTGCGTGTTCCCTGTTGCTGATGTCAAAGGTGAAAAGATTTTTTGAATGCTGCATATCTAATCTACTGTGAGAAGATATTTACTGGACTGATTTATGGATTGACATTGTAAGTTAACTGATTTTGTTTGAAACTGGATTTTTGCAATTGAACAATCTCCGGACTGAACTGACTGAACACTAGTGAATGATATTTGGACTGTTTGACCCTGCTAAACTCTTAAAGGAATAAACTATTCAACTAAGACAGTGTATCCATTCTTACTGTGTGTGTAAACTAAAAAACGCTTTCTCTCATATTCTCCTGACTGCCTGACTGCTGTGCACATTCTGCTAAGGTATATCCCTTATAGAGCATACTGCTTCTGTTTTCGCTTTTCAGCCCCAATCTAGGGCAGTCCTTTTCACAACAAACTATTTTTGTGTTAAACCATAAATTTTACACAAAAACAGCATTTGTGAGTTTATTGTCACTGTCATACATCATTTTTATTTTGTTTCAATTCCCATGTTCATAAAGCAGTCCATTTCACTCCCAGTAAACTCAGTATTGGTAAGTAACACATGTTATTACCACACTGATCTGCTTTTATTGTCATGGTTTTGTCACAGTTAATGTGTTCACAGTGTTCTAAAGTGGCTTGGGGGTTGCTCATAGCAGAATTTAACCCATATTCCATGCATATTGTAGGCCAGCCTTTTCCAGCTGCTGCCTTGTAATTGTTCTGAAGTACAGTGCATCAATATTATTGGTTGATAATGGAAACTATTGCTCAATACAATGGAAAAACACCAGCTTAGGAAAGATTTCTTTCTGATTTTTTTTTAATTTCAGCCATCACAAATATGTATCATGAAACAAAATAGAGGCGGAAAAAACAAGTGTTGTTCATTACGTTCATTATTTACTACTTCTACTAATGAAGTAACCAGCTTCCAAGGGATACCTGAAAGCTGCTTCAGGATCTCCAAAATGAGTATGCCCACAACGTCCTAATTGAATATCAAAATGCTGCAATTGCATGCACTTATTCCTTGTGGATACACTAGGTTATATGTAATGTGATTACTCACAAATTACTGCCTGCAGCCTTTGCGAGAGAGCCAAACCTGCATATGCAACATTTTCCAGGGTTAATGAAGCCTAATAGGGCACTGCTAGCATCACTCTGTGCCATTGCTTGCAGAGTGGAGAAGAAATGATATCCTGTTCTTGCATACCATTTCTTCCCTCCCTTAATCAATGAACAGGAGAATAAATCACTATTTAAGTATGCCAGTCACTGCATATGTAACTGGACTGTTTCCTGCAGCAAAGGCAACTTTTAATTTAATCTCTCAATTTTGCTTTCTCACTCTTAGACTTGAGGGTTTAGATAAGGACCCCTGAAAAAAAAAATTCTCCAAAGTTAGGATTTAAGGCATAGAAATATGGAAAGGAAATCATCTCACTGTAGTTGTATTTTTCATCTTCCAGCGATACAATAATTGAAAGTTGTCCTATTGGACTACAGCTGTAGGAAATAGCAATAGCTTCATAATGCTTTGCATCCCTCTTTAAATGATTTACAATGTTAGCATATTGCCCCCAACAATCTGGGTCCTCATTTTACTGACCTCAGAAGGATGAGTCAGCCTTCAGTTGCTGTGAATCAAACTCCTAGAATGAGCAGTGAATAGTACTGCATTCTAACCACTGCGCTGTCAACAGCTGATAACATGGAACAAGAGTAATTAGACACTCCCTATGAACATCCATTCCTTAGCTGTCCATTGTATACTGGTGGCTGTTGCAAGCATTACATCTGTACATATACACCTGAGTTACTTTCTGCTTAAACATAGGTACATAGCCATAATGTTCCATTAATCTCAGATAAGAAGGTAAAACAAAGGCAGTAGGTCACAGCTATTAGTAAATGAGTCCTGGACAACACTTCATCTCCTGAAAGTCTATCAAAATCAGTGATTGCTGAAGCAGGGAGTGTACTTTGGACACCATAGGTCAGGGGCTATCTGAACAGTATATATCTCCTTTGAAGGTTTGCCCAGGAAATGACTTTTTCCTTGTGATCATAATGAATGCTGAACTGAATGAATTATAATGAATATTCAGTCTAATGAAGTGTATACAGTCCATCTGAGTTCACAGGTGCATGGAAATACAGAGCATGCTAGGTGGATTAAAACAGGAATATGCCCAACAAAGGGAGAATATCAAAGCTTGACTGATGGTGTAAAGAATAGCTAGCTTGTTCCCTGACAAAATTGATGAAAACCAGAATCCAGTAACGATGAAGAGGAACTGTGGATGTAAGCTTTGAGAATTGTATGAATTGTATCGGGGGTTATCTGTACCATGTAAGACCTTCTCTGTCCTAAGCTTGGTCTTTTGCTAGCTGTCTCTTGCCTTTTTTTCCACGTAGAAAATATTTTCTGGAATCTAAAAGTTACAAAACAGCTTTTGATAACTACCCAGTTACTAATTGAAATAACCTGCTTACATTAATTGGGAACTTGTGTTGATCAAACTTGCTGTGCTGGAACTGAGCAACCTATTAAAGGGATGATTATTTTCAAGCTTTGATTCCATAAGTAATTCTTGCACTGTGGGTTGTTGTCTTCTATGGCAATTGTGCCTACCAATGACAAAGATGCTGAGAGGGGAAGGGGAATGTTTTGTATGTTTTTCTCCTCTCCAAAGATATTGTAGCTCACTTACCAAGATGAATTTTATGAAATGCCTTGGTGGCCACTCTTGCAATATGTAAACACACCCACCAAATTAAATTCATTCTGACCTTTGGAATTAGCTCTGTTGGAGAACATTCATATGCTTACAACCCACCAATCATGATTTCAGGTTATTTACCTTTGTTCCATGTAATCAAATCCTATTCTAAAAATTCATGAGTGGGAGAAAAATCCAGAAAGTGTCACCAAGAATTAAATTAAGGTTCTTCTGTTCTGCATAAAAGGCTAGATAAACAGAGGGGGAAATGACAGACAGATTAAGAAAATCATATGGGTTTGGGGGCGGGATTACAATGAAGTTTAATGCCCAAACCCTATCAGGCTGTTGGCACAATCCTTACTACTTATTTCAACATAACTCAAAACATTTTCCTGGCCCATTTGACCGTGGGCTGAGGTACCCTTGACAAGATTTCTAAGAAGCCTATGTCTGCAACATGCTGGGCTTCCTTTTCTATATGTAATTTTGGCTGCAATCACTGCATCCATTATTCAAAGGCAGATGTATTGACTTGAATGCATTTAAATTTGAACTGAATTAAATTTTCTGCACTAAGATTGTATTGTGTATTTATCACATGATATCAGAATGAATTCTTCCACACGAGAAATGATCTGGATTAGGAGGTGAGTATCATAAAGAATTTAAGAGTGGGGATTAATTTTTTAAAATAAACTATTGATTTAACTGAATTCAAGCTCTCATTTTCTCATATATATATATATACACACACACAATATATATATATATATATATGTGTGTGTGTGTGTGTGTGTGTGTATGTATATATATATATATTTGTTTTCTTAATGCCAATTAATAATCAATGCTGAATGCCAGATATATATTTTCTTAAGTTTTCGCGGGTACTTGGTACTTACATGTCTGGCATTCAGCTTTGTTCGGGTATTTTCCCACGTCATAATAGTGGTGCTTTTAAAGTTGTAGCAACGTTTCAGCAGAATCTCATCTGCCATCATCAGGCTTCTGTATAGTGTTCGTCTGTGAGTTAGACTTTTACAGTGGTTTCAGATTTAAATTTGGGGCAGCCTATTGCTGTGCCAGAATGGTTTTTTCTTCATCCTGGTTAGTTGAGAGTCTTGGTCTGTGTTTATTGGTCTTGGAGTTTGCTGTGTTCTGCTTCTAATATCTTCTGTCTGTTTTTTTGGCTCTTTTTGTATCTTGATTGGCTGGCAACATTGTGTTACTTTATTGGAGGCCTTTAGTGCAGCTTGGCTTCGGGTAAATGTATGGCTATCTTTAGTTAGGAAGCTGGGTTTCATCTGGGTGCCCGGTTGGGGTGTGTTTGAGCTGGAGGTATCAGGGGGGTCTGTTTGTGCCCAGGTGTTTGCCTGGCTTGTGATGTGGAGATTTTTTTTGTTTGTGAGTGCAGGCTTCCAAATGATTGACAGCCTGGTGGAATCATCTCTTCTTTCATGCTTTCTGGTCTTTTTTCAATCTCTATGGCTTCTCTGATTATTCTGTGGCTGGGATTTTCTATAGCGGCTAGGGTTTTGGTGCCATTGAAGTTGATGCTATGACCTGTGGCTTCCATGTGTTGGACTAGTGAGGAAGTGTGTTCCAGCTTTTTGACTGCATTTTTGTGTTCATCCAGGTGGGTGCTTATTCTTCTATTGGTCTGTCCAATGTATGTGGCCGGGCATGATGCACAGAGGACTTCGTATATGCCTTGGTTTTCCAGGTCAATTTTGTCTTTGGGGTTTCTGAGGATGGCTGCTATTTTTCTGTCTGTTTTGAAGGCAGTCTTGATGTGGTGTCTGTATAGTATCTTACTAATTTTGTCTGTAGTGCCTCTTATGTAGGGCAGGACAGCTGTTCCATGAGTCTGTTCATCTTCTGGGTCCTTATTATGTCTCAGTGTGTTTTTGTGGATCAAGTTGGTGATTTTGCTTTTGTGGAAGCCATTGGCTGTCAATATTTTAGTCAGGGTGCATAGTTCAGTCTTAGTGTGTGTCTTGTCTGCCAGGCGTTTGGTTCTAGTAATTAGTGTTTTAGCCACGGAGTTTATCTGTGCTGGGTGGTGGTGGGATTGGGCGTTGAGGTAGCGGTTGGTGTGTGTTTTCTTCTGGTATATGGTGTGTCCTAGTGTGCCATCTGTTTTTTTGTAGATTAGTACATCTAGGAATGGTAGTTGTTTGTTTGTTTCTGTTTCCATGGTGAACTTGATTTTGGGGTGTGCGCTGTTTAGGTGTGTTAGGAAATTGTTTAGGTTTTCTTGTCCATGGGGCCAAATCACGAATGTGTCATCGATATATCTTAAACATTATTTGGGTTTGAGGATGGCATTGGCCAGGGCTCTGGATTCGAATTCTTCCATGAACAGGTTTGCAATGACAGGTGACAGTGGTGATCCCATGGGGGCTCCTTCAATTTGTTTGTATCTTTGTCCTTTGTATATGAAATATGTGTTGGTTAAGCAGTGTTCTGTTAGTTCCATGAGGTGTTTAGATGGTTGGTATTTATTTTTGATGATTTCAAGGGTCTCTTTTATGGGGACTTGAGTGAATAGTGAAACCACATCAAAACTTACAAGCAGATCTTCTTGCTCCACGTGTAGATCTTTGATCATTTCCAAGAAGTGGTATGAGTTTTGTACATGAGAAGCTGCTGTTTCAGCATGGGGCTGTAGCTCTTTTGCTAGGTGTTTAGCCAGGTTTTGTAGTGGTGCTCCTCTGGAGCTGACTATGGGTCTGAGAGGTATGCCTTTTTTGTGTATTTTTGGGAGGCCGTATAGTTTGGGGCATCTGGAAGATTTCTCTCTGGGTATGATCGTGTGTTGGATCTCTTTGCTTATGTGGCTGGTTATAATTTTCTTCTTGGTTGATTCTTCCAGATATGTGATTGGGTCTGTGTTTATGGGTTTGTATGTGGAGTCTTGGAGTAGGTCCGTCAATTTTGTTTCATAGTCTTTTCTGTCCATTACTACAGTGGCATTCCCTTTGTCTGCTGGGAGGATGATTATGCTGCTGTCTTTTTTCAGGGTTTGTAGAGCTTTAATTTCATTTTGCTGCAAGTTGCTTTTGGGTGGTTTGCTTGTGCATAGATGTTGGTAACTTGGTGTCTTATTTTATCAGCTTCATCAGTATTTAATTTAGTTAGGCTGGATTCTACTGCACATATGATGGATTCTGTGGGGATTTTTTGGGGTGCTATAGCTTAAGCATCCCTGTGCATCATGCCCAGCCACATGCATTGGACAGACCAATAGAAGAATAAGCACCCACCTGGATGAACACAAAAATGCAGTCAAAAAGCTGGAACACACTTCCTCACTAGTCCAACACATGGAAGCCACAGGTCATAGCATCAACTTCAATGGCACCAAAACCCTAGCCACTATAGAAAATCCCAGCCACAGAATCATCAGAGAAGCCATAGAGATTGAAAAAAGACCAGAAAGCATGAACAGAAGAGATGATTCCACCAGGCTGTCAATCATTTGAAAGCCTGCACTCACAAACAAAAAAAATCTCCACATCACAAGCCAGGCAAACACCTGGGCACAAACAGATCCCCCCTGATACCTCCAGCTCAAACACTCCCCAACCAGGCACCCAGATGAAACCTAGCTTCCTAACTAATGATAGCCATCCATTTACCCGGAGCCAAGCTGCACTAAAGGCCTCCAATAAAGTAACACAATGTTGCCAGCCAATCAAGATACAAAAAGAGCCAAAAAAACAGACAGAAGATATTAGAAGCAGAACACAGCAAACTCCAAGACCAATAAACACAGACCAAGACTCTCAACCAATCAGGATGAAGAAAAAACCATTCTGGCACAGCAATAGGCTGTCCCAAATTTAAATTTGAAACCACTGTAAAAGTCTAACTCACAGATGAACACTATACAGAAGCCTGATGATGGCAGATGAGATTCTGCTGAAACGTTGCTACAACTTTAAAAGCACCACTCCTATGACGTGGGAAAATACCCGAACAAAGCTGAATGCCATTCATGTAAGCAGCCGTGAAAACTTAAGAAAATATATATATATATATATATATATATATATATATATATATATATATATATATATATATATATATATTTGTTTTCTGAGGTTCTCGCGGGTATTTGTATGTGGATCTTTGGTTATTCAGGTTTTCTCCCAAGTAAGATTGGAAGCCGCACTGCAGCTGCATCACTATTCACTTCAAACCCCTCTGAGCCATACATGAGGCGAACTGACCCCCACCATGAAGATGCAGCACGACCACGAACTCAAAGCCAAACAGCAAGATCACAGCTCACCAGCTCAAATCCCCCAGCAACTAAGACTAACCTGAGCACAACGAAGCCCCCATCTGAACAGAACACACCTCCAGAACACAGCCAATCAGAACACAGCCAACCCCCCAACCAATCAGAACACAGCCAAACCCCCAACCAATGAGAACATACCCCCACCCAATCAGAACACAGCCAAGCCCCCACCCAATCAAGTCACACCCCCACTAGCAGTTAAAAGGAAGAAGCAGCTGCAAGCTCACATCACTCTGAGAAGTACAGAGCTGAAGACCAAGCCTGAAGATGATGAATGAGACTTCATCGAAACCTTGCCTAGATACTTCCAATCTAACGCGGGAGAAAACCCGAATAACCAAAGATCCACACACACACACACACACACACACACACACACTGCCTAGTAGATTGAAGGAGAGAGGAGGGGAAGGAAGGGGAGAAAGAAAGAGAGAGAGGATATATTCTGGTTCAGGTTTCAATATGAAAAAAATACTGGATAAGTTTGGCTCTGCTTTCTCTGTATCAGCCATTTAACAGTTTGGGTCTTCTGAAACAGTATTAAGGAAAGCTAAAAGAAAAGTCTCAGCATTTGAAAAAGGAAGAAGAAAAGTTAAGATTCTGTTTTCTTTTAGGCATCATCAGCAGAATCCCAAGCAGCACAAGCAAGATAAAAATGAGAAAATAATGGTAATTAGAAGCTAGAGATTTGCTGGCATTCAAAAGCATCTAGGCAACAAAATTACTTTTCATGTAACTGTACATCAAATCAACATTTTTTTAAAAAAATGAAATGATTGAGCCAGGCTGAAGACCATCAATAAGCTGCCCTATTTTTTTAGAGAAGTTTTAAAAGAAGAAGAAAAAATGAAAAGCTCTAAGAAGAGATTTAAGAATTATCCACAATGCAGAGTCGTATGAAGGAACATTTGCAAAAAAAAAAAAAAAAAAAGGTGAAAGGAAAAATATGGGACAATACAATGAGAGCAAACTCTTGCTAAAAGTCTCTGAAGATTTCTCTAGTATCCTATAAACATACATAGCATCCTGCAAAAATAACCAACCAAACTTTTACAGAAGACCACAATATATATTACAGGTAGTCCCCGACTTACAATAGTTCATTCAGTGACCATTTGTAGTTGCAACAGCAGTGAAAAAAACTACCTATGACCGTTTTTCACACTTATGACCATTGCAGCATCCCTGAGGTAATGTGATCAAAATTCAAATGCTTGGCAATTGACTCATATTAATGACGGTTGCAGTGTCTCAGGATGAGACCTTTTGCAACCTTCTGACAAGTAAAGTCAATGGGGAAGCCAGCTTCACTCAACAGCTGTGTTACTAACTTCACAATTTCAATGATTAACATCTGTGGCAATAAAGGTCATAAAATGGGGAGGGAATCATTGATCTCACTTAGCATCAGATGTTGTGGTAGTAAGCTGAGGACTACCTACATATCAACATTTTAATCTTTGGTGATATTGGTGATTACTGAAGCTCAGTTTGTATCATGGTCCTATTTTGCCATCACAACTCCTTTTCTCTTCTCCTTTCTTCTTTTTGTGTATTTTGTCAGTGTTTGTAATCAGTAATGGCTGAGTACACATCTCACAATATTGTTATTTAGTTTGTAGCTTACTATTTTGTGCAAAATTATATCTTTGTAAGTATATATAGTGTATCAGAGGTGGTATTCAGCAGGTTCTGACCAGTTCTGGAGAACCAGTAGTGGAAGTTTTGAGTAGTTCAGAGAACCAGCAAATACCACCTCTGACTAGAGATTTCACAGTATCCTTCCCCTGCCATGCATACCAAGCCACACCCACAGAACCAATAATAAAAAAATTTGAATACCATCACTGAAATGTATATAAGTATACACATTGCAAGAGCCATGGTGGGGCAGTGGTTACAATGCAATATTGCAGGTTGACTCGGCCTACAGCCACGAGTTCGATCCTGACCAGCTTAAGGTTGACTCAGCCTTTCATCCTTCTGAGGTGGGTAAAATGAGGACCCAGATTGTTGGGGGGAAAATATGCTGACTCTGTAAACCACTTAGAGAGGGTTTAGACAGTAAAAGCACTGTGAAGCAGTATATTCAGTGGTGGGATTCCATGGGTGTGGCTTGGTGGGCATGGCAGGGAAAAGATACTGTAAAATCTCCAGTCAGAGGCAGTATTTGCCAGTTGTCTGACTTACTCAAAATTTCCGCTGCCGGTTCTCCAGAACTGGTCAGAACCTGCTGAATACCACCTTCTGGGGATATGAGTCTAAGTGCTAGTGCTAGTGCTATTCCGTAAGTCAGATCTTAGAGCAGTATGGAAACTCAAATCATGTTAGATCTGCTAAAGATCACAACAAAGCTCCTATTGCAAACCATTGAGGATCTTTCCCCACTTTCCCCAATTAAAGTGCTTTCCACTCATTTTTGAGTCAGCAGAAAAGTAGATCAGCATGAAAGCCACCTCCTGCCTCTGCTCTGACTTGTTATTGCATGATACTAACCTCTTTTGGCATTTATAGTGTATATGATCAATTGACACATCTGGATTTCATAGAATCATAGAATTAGAAAGAATTAAATTCGTCCAATCCCCTGCACACTGAAAGTTTCACCATACCATCCCTGATAGATGTCTCTCCAGCCTTTTTGAAAATGTCCAGTAAAGAGGAAGAAACGTCTCCACTTACTGACTCTTACTGACAAGAAGTTCTTTCTAATGTCCGAACTGCATCTAAATCCTTGAAATTTCATTCCATTCGTTCTGATCTTACTCTCTGGAGCAAGTGGAGATTAACTCCGAATCCTTGAACGCGTGAAACCTCTTCAATTATTTGAAGAAAACAATTATGTTTCCTCTCAGCCTTCTCTTCTGCAGGGTTTTTTTTTTTGTAGAACTTAGTTTCTAGGGCTTTCACCATGTCGGTAGCTCTTCTCTGAACTTACTTCAGTTTATTAATGTCTCTTTTAAACTGAGGTTTGCAAAACTGAACTCAATATTCCAAGTGATACCTGACCAAGGTAGAGTAGATGGGATAATTATTTCCCACAATCTCTTGATGCTTTTCAAGATATTGTTGGCCTATTTTGATGGCATGTTGCATGTTGGGACATGTTGAGGTTATGATCTATACCACACCCAAATTCTTCTCACATGTGCTGCTCTGGAGCCAGATTTCCACAATCCTGTTTTTCTTATCTACCTGAATAAGTTTGTATTTATCCCTGATACTGCCCACTGTGCTAGCCTAAGCCTTTAATTCCCCCCCCTCTTTCTAAAAAGGAAATAGGAACTCACTCCTCATACCTATGCATCATCTACACATTCAGAAAGCATTTCCTAGACTCCTTCATCCTTATTGATTATAAAAACATTGAACAGCATCAAGCTCAGAACAAGCTGCTATGACACAACATAAGATGTCTCTCCAGACAGATTTGATACCATTGATAACTACCTTTTGACTATGATCCTTGAAACAACTGTGGATCCACCTAATGAATGAGTTGTCAAATCCTTATTTGATCATTTTGTTAATAAGCATGCTATGAAAGGCTTTGTGAAAAGCCTTGCTGAAGCCAACATATGCTATATCCCAAACAGACTAGCAAACCAGTAGCTATCAAGGAGAACATCTGCCAAGTATAACACTGTAGTAGGAATAGGATCGAGCTGGCTCTTGGATTCTGTCCAGCACTTTTAAGTTCTTCCCTATGCTCTTCTTATATACCCCAGTATGTCAGATATGGCCTACAAAAGACAGCCCTACTTTTAAATAGCACGTGAGATATTGGGTAGAGAGCCATAATAGATTTGACCTATCTTGGGACTGAACTGAATGCTATTGCTTGAACACTTACAGCTACAGATAACCTCAACTTTTTTCTCTCTTGGACTGGAGGTGATATAAATGGGACATGGTGGAAGAAAAATGTCAGTGGACAGACATCTGCAGGCACAGAGTGGGGGAAGCAAATGACAAAAGCAGAATTATGCCACTGTCATGGCCCTGTCGAGGCCTGAGTCCATTGAGGAGGATGAGCCAGATCTGGGGCTAATGGAGGTGAGGGTACGGCTTTGTTGGTTCCAGAGAAACATGGAGAGGAGAAGGATGAGGCAATCCTGGGTCCCTCAGGCTTGGGATGACTTGCCAGCAGGAAAGAATTAATTAGACTGATTGATTGATTTGATTTGATTTGATTTGTCAATTGCTTACAAGATAATAGATATAAGTATAAACATGAGTAAGAATACAGGAAATAGGTATGAATAAATGGGGACAATAGGACAGAAATGGTAGGCACGATGGTGCACACCCCTTACAGACCTCTTAGGAATGGGGTGAGGTCAATAGTGGATACTCACAGGTGGACAAAAGGGAAGGAGTTTGCATTGCAGCAATGCATGGCTTCTGTGATCATTTTGACAATCACCTTCAATCCTATGGACATCTAGCTTGGGCAAATTTGGCACAAAATGGAGTGTTAAGTGGGGACCCTCCCTCTCCCCAGATGTATTTTCTTGTCCTATTAGAACTGGCAGGAGACACATGCTGTGCATCCTGCGTATTGAAGAATGTCACCTGATGGGACCCAGGAAAAGACCCTTATCCATAGTGGTGGAATAATATCCCTCAGATTATATCAACTCCAACACTGATGGCCTTTCAGGTGGCTTTGAAAACCTGGCATGTCAATTGGAACATGTGGGATGCTGTGTTGATGATTGTAATGGCTTTTACATTGTCTGATAATTTACTGTGATGTTATAGTTACTTTATGTTTTTAAAGTGGCTTTCATGACCCCGAACCACGAGGTTGAAATGGATGGCCATATAAATGGAAATAAAGTCCTTTTGTGACTTCTAAGTTAGAGTTTCCTTCAAAACCTAGCAGGAACTGTGAGCATTTCTTCTCTCCCTGTTGCCAAAAGCAAATCCTGCTCCCCCATTTGCTGCAAAATGTCAGCTTATGCAAGAGTGGTACATTATGATACATTACGCTTTAATATTTTAAAAGACCTCTTATTTTATTGGAACTTTACTTCATTTCTCCTCCTCAAAACAAACAGCACATGGCAGGTAATCAGAGGGTAGATTTTCCTAGCTTTCCAGGTAGCTGAGCCAATTTATCATTAGGTTTTTATACCACATAGCAAAGCCTCATAGCAGCTGCAGAGATAACACAACTGAGCCCTGACTTTCTTTTGAGCTGGGAATGATACTGGATTTTAACTGATCTGGTATTGTCCTCTCTTCCAGGGGTAGGATTCTACCAGTTTGTACCTATTCACTAGAACCAGTTGCTAACATTCTAAGCAGTTCAGAGAACTGGTTGTTAGAAGAAATTACTGGACTAATCCTGTAAGGAAGGCAGGAAGGAAACATTCTGGTGTTGCTTACAGAAACTGCCTCTCTGTTGACCCTTATTACATTCTTGGCAGGACTAGACTTCCTGTCTCAGAAATGTCTCTGGAGTTTTTTCTCCCTCTTTTGCTTGTGTGGAGTAACCATTCAAAGTTACAATGGCACTGAAAAAAATGACTTATGACCATTTTTCATACTTACAACTGTTGCAGCATCCCCACAGTCATGAGAGGCCAGGTCGAGGAGATGCGTGCCTCGATGTGAGTTGGCCATGCTCAGCCAAAAACATGTCCACCCAGTCACATGACCACCAAGCCACACCCACCAACTAAGCCACACCCACCAACCAGTTGTTAAAAAAATTGAATCCCACCCCTGCTCTCTTCTGATTCCAGTCCACACCAGAGGTGGTATTCAGCAGGTTCTGATCAGTTCTGGAAACCGGTAGTAGAAAATTTGAGTAGTTCAGAGAACCGGCAAATACCATCTCTGACTGGCCCCGCCCCCATCTATTCTCTGCCTCCCAAGTCCCAGCTGATCTGCTGGGTCTTCTTTTGATGCCCTGCACAGGAGGATGGAGCTGGAAAGTAGGTTAGTGGGGTGGGGAGGGAATGGGATTTTGCAGTAACCTTCCCGCAGGAGTGGGGAGGGAATGGAGATTTTACAGGCCCACCAAGCCACACCCTCCAAGCCATGCCATGTCCACAAAGCCATGCCCATAGAACCGGTAGTAAAAATATGTGAATCCCACTGGTCCACTCCTTAAGTAACCTTACTACATGAATACAGGTTAGACTGGGAAGGTATTTTCACAGTTCTCACATTTGCAATTCCCTCACCAAGATATCCATGTGAAAAGCATCTGCCAGTAGAGGTTTATTTTTAAAAAATCCTAATACCAAACCAAACTTCTACTAGAGGTGCATACAAAATCATCTCCTAAAACCAAGGCGGACATACTTTTCTTTCCAAAGCTAATTTCATTCAAATACCTTATCTGGCTTTACACCAGAGCTACAAGTTTACCTGCAGAGAGATTCCCCAACACCGCCTCTAACTATCATTATTAGCCTTTCTAACATTTCTCTTAATTAAAGTTTACCAGGGCTTATGCTTCAGGAAAGCATCACCTGTCGTGGTTCACCTCAATCTTCTAAATGCAGCATTGCATTCTAGGATCTCTTTAATACATTCAGCACCATAAAACAGAAAAACAGAATTTATTTCTCTTTTTTTTCCCCCAACCAGCTTCCGTGTGGGCATAACCTGATTAATTGTAATGATTATGTCATGCACCAAGTGTTTAAAGATTGCACAGTGGATAAAGTTGGTTCACCATAAAATCTAAGAACAAACAGATTTTGTTTGATTTTTTTTTTTGGGGGGGGGGGGAATTCTACAGAAGAGACCGTTCTGTTTCTTCAGTAAAAGCCACACCATAGTAATAAATGCACACAGGAAAATTATTGTTTTCCTTGTTGGTTTGGCGAACTTGCAGGCCACCAGGAGATAGACTATACCAGAAAACAATTCCTAAATCTAAAGAAAAAATACAGCACATGTTTCAGATTGAGTAGGAATGCTATTCTTAAGGAAAATAAAATCTATTCCTAAGGAAAGTAAAATTTTACTGAGGTTTCCAATAATCCCACCTTCTTTTTTATATATGTTTTTTTTTTTTTTTATAGAACATCAATGTCTACATGAACAGTGTGTTGTCTGGGTACAATTATAATGATAATGATAATCACAATAATATTCATAACATCAATAGTGATCACATAATAATAGCAGTATTTGCTTTTCTATTTCAGTATCCATCATCTCTTTTTTTATTTTTTAAATATCTTTTTAAAAAATTTATTTTTTAAATATTTTTTTAAAAAATTATTTTTTAAAACTAACTTTTTACCCATGCTTCGCTAGAAACGATGTGATCAGGCTTAGTTTTTGGGGAGGAAAATAAGGGGAGGAATTGTGCCTCTTCCTATCAGCATAATCGGTATTCATCTGGCTAATGTCCTGTCAGTGTGTGAGAGAGTTGAGGGCTGTTTGGAAAGTGAAACAGTATTTGCTGTGTGAGCAAGAAGGAGACAGCAAGGAGCCTGGACATGGCTTAGTTCAACTGTTCTGTACTAAAGCTGCTTGGTGCTGTGAAACTGAAACTGAAACTCCTCTCCCCTGGTTGTGTTTTGCATTTGGAACAGATTTCTTTTCAGCTGGGAGAGGGGAGTAGAACTCCTTAGCATCAGAGTGTGTTAATAATAATATACGAATATTAATGCTCTGATGGTCATTTCGAAAAATCCTTTCTTAGTGAGCACCTAGAAGCCAAGAGGAACATACGTGCCAAATTTCAAGTTTGTAGGCTTTACAGTTGCTGAGATTTTGTGATGATGCATGAGTGGCATTTCACTTTTATATATATAGATAATCTTAACTTATCAGTCTTAAGTTTCCTCCATAAATAGTTATGATAGCCAAACCAGGACAGGACACAATATATGATTGCATCTCTTGTATTTATGGCCCACTTGTATTCAGAGGGAAATGTGAATTAAAGACCCATAACAAGTTAACTGATTTTTCTCTCTCTCCAAATACAACTAAAATAATATATCATGGTGTTTTGTTTTTTTTTAATGTTAGCTTACATTTTCCTTTAGAATGAAAACTATTGCTCTCAGAGCAGCATTTCCTTTAGGCTCCAGCAGTAGAACATCACTAGCGGGTGGGATCTTTCCAAATAGATACTGATGATTCTTTTATTACAAAGAAAAAGTATCATTTCTTCTTTTTCACACTCCCTGCCCCATTGTCTTCTAATTCCCTGTAATATCTTCTCTTTTGCCTCATTTTGCCTTACGGTTTTGAGAGGGGAAGTAGTTTACATGCAATAAGTAATTCTCTTTTTTCCCCAATATTTTTATTAGGCATTTTCCCACACTGTATAATACATAAACATTTTTACCATGTTACAACATCATCAACATTCATATTCACATATTAGATGCAGTATTACTTTTATTTCTATTATCTAACCAGGTGAACCAGACCAAATAATACTCTGATTCAACTCTATCTTTTAACTCTAGACTAGAATAAGCCTATCCATCTCCGTGCAATCCAAAATCTTTTTTATCACTGTCCCCTCAAGTGGTATGTGATCCTGTTTCCAATGCTGGGTGTACACAATTCTAGACGCAGTTGTTATATGTAAGATGATATATTTGTCTTTTTTGGTCTATTCTCCTCTTATTATTCCCAGTAAAAAAAAAAAAAAAAGTTCTGCAATGAGTAATTCACTGTGGGACTTAGAAATCCAAATCAATTCAGTGGAGACTAAAATCCAGGAAAAGCTTCCTTAGGTCAGTGGAACACTTTGAAGAATTTGAAAGCAGAGTGAAACTATGGAAAGCTACAATGAACTAATAGTGGATGGACCGACAGAGGAGCTGGCACCTGGGTCTGATGAAAGCTGGGAAGTATGGAAGTCATGAATAGACTGTGCATGGATAGAAGTCTAGAGACACTGAACAAATGGGGTTCTCTGGTTGCTTCTGCTCTTTGCGATTGTGGTGACTTGCAGACAACAACGCATATGTACACCTGTCCTTTGTGCCCCCATCAGTGTACACTTGAGGACCTCATGGCAGTGTGACAGGACACAATTAATGTTGCTAGCTTCTGGGTAAGATCTATTTAATTTGTACATATTTTAAACTTGTATTTTATATTTTAAATTTTATGTCATATAGTATGCCTTATTTTAATTGCGATGTTTATGACACAGATAAACAAAAAGTTGAAATCACTATATTATACATTCACTCCGTGGCTACCTTTAAAGCTTCATCTTGACCCTCATATTAGAACAGGTTGATTTGAGTTTCTGTGCAAGAATTTTGTTTTAAAAATTGCTATATTACTTGATGGAATTTCTTGTGTGTATTTTATTATATTTTGTTAGGATGGTTTGTTTTAATGTTTTTTTTTTAATTTTGCATCATCCTGAAGTGCTTTTAAGGGTAACAAAAAAAAAAAATGACCAGAAACAGGCCTGCTAAGTTATCCAGTAGGGTAAACAATTTTAGGATGCATTTTGCTACTGATTTTATTCATTCATTCATTCATTCATTCATTCATTCATTCATTCATTTGCCATCCATTTCACCATGAGGCCACTCATATATCTAAATAGTTTCCCTGTACTATTTATTTGGCTGTTTTGGAAGACATTTATCATGCTTCTTAGAACTACAAAAATCTGGATAGTGCTTGATAGCAACAAAAAATTAGAAATCGTGAAATCTCCTTTTGGCTTGTCATAGTCACCAAGATTTTTGCAAGCCAGTTCAGGTAGACCTAACATTTGCCCAAGTGCCCATCATCCACATGTTTATATTTGGCAAATGAGTCTTTGAGAGTTCTTAGTGCTTTCTGAGCTTGGTTGTTTGCCTGCAGACATTTCCTTACCCAGGTAACATCATCAGTGTGAATGAATGTGGGGTTTAAACTAATCTGCCCTATGTGAAAATTTTAAACTGAAAAATGCTTTGAAAATACTTTTAACATAGAAAAAGTTCCACAGTGTTTTCTGTTGCTGACTCCAAATGAGATCGTCTAAGGGTCTCTTTGTAGCATTTAGAAAAAGGAATCCAAATAGAAATGTAACAATAGATAAAATTATATTTCAAAGTTGCTCCTGGGTACAACTGAATAATGCTCAGCTGTGTGACTTTCCAAGTTTTCTGACAGCAGAAATGATAGTTGTCAGGCAGTCTACAACACTGACATTGTTAGGAGCCATTCTGGCTGTCCAAATGAAACTTCATCCATCACCAGCTCTAAAAAAAAGCCAATTGTCTCAATTAGGATAAAAAACGTCACAAATCTTCAAGGTGCAAAAAGACATTTATTTTTAGGTTTAGGTTTCAATCACAATTATGTCGTAGTAAAAGATGAAAGGATTGGCGTTGGTCTGGCATTGTGACTAAAATGAAATCTTGACATGTAACCTGATGTCTGTTTTGCAGCCAGCTACAGTTGCTCAAATATAAAGAGCATGTTTCCTTTTCATCCCAGCTTTTCAAAAACCTTTAGTATACTTTTCAAGATCCTTAAAAAAATATCAGGGACTTCTTTATACCTGGGCTCATCAGCTATGCTTTCTGAAAGGCTTATGTTGCTGTTAGGTAACATGACCTAGAAGGGAGCCAACTCTGTGGCAGTTTTGGGCTCCCATCAGTCTACATAGCCAAGGGATTCTGGACAGGGCAGTCCCAAACTTATGGAGAGCAGCATAGGGTCTTCTCCTGACACTGAACAAGACCTGGATTCCTTTGCAATGTTCAGGGGTTGTGTTTGACCTCAGGGAGGCAAGGTGGGCATGGCCAGCTCAACATCACTCATGTCAGGGGAGCCTGTGGCAGCCCAAGCACTCTGCCAATGAAAATGGGCTCTCAAGCTATGTTTCCAGCTGCAATGGCCTCCTGCAATCCCCTGCCAGTGAAAACAGAGCTTGGGAGGGCCACACGCAGCCCTCCTGATCTCTGTTTTTGCTGCCAGAGGCACTGTGGGCTGGTCCTTCACTAGAGCAACCCCATGGGCCAGATCTAAGTACCCCATGGGCCACATCTGGCCCACGGGCCTGGAGTTTGACACCTGTAAAGTGGACATGCTGAATGAAGAGGCAAGACTCAAAGACTGTAGGTAAACTGTTTATTTAGAATCCGAAAGAGAAAAGCAGCAAAGCCGCGGCTGGCGCTGGCTTTTATAGTCAGCGCTGTCCAATGTTTCAGCCACTGACAGGACTTTATTTCTCCCGCCATTGGCTGAGCCAATGAGTGAAGTCTGACACCAGACTCCACTCCTAATGACCATTTATGGCAACATGCCACGTCGACTCACATATTTAACAACACCCCTGCTATAAGAGATGACCAGGCTGATTCTGAGGGAGGAGTCAAAACACCATCAGTCCTGAGTCCCTTCATGCCCACAAAAGATCTAAGTCCAACCCACCTTGAATTCCTCTGACTCTTATCTACCATTAACTGGCTTTGACCATTGGTCAGATTCCTGCAGAGAACTTTAGCATACAACAAACCTATGTATTCATTTGAATTGCCTGGACTCCTGATTTTCTGTGCTTGATATGGACAGATAAAATGTATGTTGAGGAAGGTTGTCCATCATTACCCATTCTTCCATTAAGGACCCCTTCACTGAGTTTCTGAAGAATCTTAAGGTTTTCTCAAACAGAATTTGGAAAATACTGCTCTAATACAACAAGATATTATCCTGGCCTTAAAAACTACAAGCTCGCTACAAACAATGTAGTTATATGGAAATACAGGAACATTTTAGATTGTCAGCAACCAAATTGCTACCTGCAGACTAGAAATGGAGGGAAAAATACTTTTTAAATATCAAATGAACAACAATCTTGTATATATGTAGAGAGAATGATGGACATCTCTGCCAACAGCTCCAGAGAATCTCTACGTATTAGATGAGGGTAGCCAGCATTTATGCCATTTATCTTGCTGTTTATAGTTTATGCTGTCAAGAGTAAAATGCTTGTTATCTGTTCTTAAAATTTTCATGGAGTGAATTTCAGCAATCTTTCATTTAACATAGGGAAAGTGCAACAATGGAATAATGGAATTGTTCTAATGATAAGGTCAATGGTACCAAAGAGGCTTCTTAAAAGAGCTTCCTAAGTAAATGTCTGAGTTATTCAAAACAGGGGGCAGAAAAAAAAACCACAAGATGTTTGGGAGAACAGTTGTGTTTGCTGTGAAATGCTAATGGAAGGCCTCAAGCGTCTGTTTTTTAATTAGCTTTCAATAATGCATCACTCTGTTTCCGTGGGGATTGATAACATTTGGTAATAATACATTTGATCTCTACTGAACTTGGAAGAAACAGGCCTGGCAGGCAGAAGTACCAGAACAGCAAAGTAAACAATACAGGAATGGTCATTCCTAAACGAATTATAGAGATCTGATCTTAAGCCCTTATAAAGGATTTAATTTATACCTCACAACGTTGACTCGTGTACAATCCTCTATACAGATACTCTTTGACTTACAACCATAATTGAGCCCAAAATTTCTGTTCTTAAGTGAGACATTTGTTAAGTGAGTTTAGCTCCATTTTACAATCTTTCTTGTCACGGCTGTTAGGTGAATCACTGTGATTGTTAAGTTAGTAACATGGTTGCTAAGCAAGGGTGGGATTCAAAAAGGCCGTGGTGGGCGTGGCCTGCCGGAACTTCCAGTAGGGCCATTTTTTCACCTTCTAAGGATCCAGAGGCTTCCCTCAGGCCTCTGGGAGGGTGATAACAACCTTTCCTGGGCTCTGGAGGCCTGTTTCCAGACTTCCAGAAAGCCTGTTTTTCCCCCTCCCAGAGCCTCCACACGGACCCTGCACTTACCTGCATTGAAAATGGGCTGCATGGAGAGTCCTGGGAGAGGCAGGGAGGGCAGGGCCAGCCAGTCAGTTCAAATACTGGTTCAACGAACCAGATGCAAATGTAACATCCCGTTTACCCAAACCGGTCCAAACTGGTAGAATCCCACCCCTGTTGTTAAGTGAATTTGGCTTCCCCATTGACTTTGCTTGTCAGAAAGTTACCAAAGGCAATCCCATGATCTCTGGGAAACACTACAATTGTCATAAATATGAGTCAGTTGCCATGCCTCTGAGTGTTGTTCACATCACCATGGGGATACTGCCATGGCCATAAGTCACTTTTTTCAGTAACTTTGAACAGTCATTAAATGAACTATTGTAAGTCAAGAAGTTAGATCAGGCTGTTCTCCCTCCTTCCCAAGGTATTGTACTATAATAATCTGGGACTGTCATGGTCTAATTAATATACTGTCTGTCCATGGACATCAGTTCAGAAAGACTCAGACATGAAGGAGGCTAAGATCAGAAAGTTCTGTTTGATAAATGCCCCCTTTTTCAATCTTTTCTCAGCTGATTGGAACAGTAAGATGTGAAAGAAGTTAGAGATCAACCCCATTGCAGATAGTCCTCAACTTATAACAGTTCATTTAGTGACCGTTCAAGGTTACAACAACACTGAAAAAAAAAGGACCATTTTTCACACTTATGACCATTGCAACATCCCCATGGTCATGTGATTCATATTCAGACACTTGACAACTGACTCATATTTATGACAGTTGCAGTGTCCTGGAGTCACGTGATCAACTTTTGCAACCTTCTGACAAGCCATAGGTAGGAGGCCCAAATTCACTTAACTACCATGTTACTAATTTAAGAACTGCAGCAATTCAGTTAACAAATGTGACAAGAAAAGTCATAAAATGGGGTAAAATTCACTGAACAAATATCTCACTTAGCAGCATACATTTTGGGCTCAATTGTAGCCATAAGCCAAGGACTATCTGTACCATATACCACGTCATTTCTTTTATATCAGGCAGAACTGATATTAGAAGAACGAAGACCATTTTCCTTACAGGGAAATTCCCATGATCTGGAAGAATTCATTTTTGTATTTTTTACTTGTATGTTTGGAACAGCTACGAAAGCCCGTACAGTACAGCTTTCTTGTAGCAGATTGATTAGGAAAGTCTGCCATAAAATGCCAATGTATTTAGCTGCAACACTTGTACACATTGGAGTACAGAAAAGGAAATATGACAAATATTTCAACTTTCTCCAAACCAGTGTTTCTTTATTTCTTTGAACCTTGGCATTTTGGTAGACTGGCTTTGCAAATAACATCTTACAAATAAGAGTCCATTCTAACAGATTTGCAGGACAAGCCAAGCGGCCCCTGATTGAGTGAAGATCAGATGCAAACCAGAAGCCCAGATTCTATTATTTTACCAATGAATTTAGAACACTTCAAACTGTTTTCACAAATAAAAAAAATTCCAAAGAAACTTACAACAAATGAAGTTAAAAATGGCTTGTATGCATTAACAGTAATGACCATGATCGCAATAGAGCAGAAGTTTAAAGGAGCCATAAAGTCAGCAAACACCACCCAGGGCAGAATTCTGTGCCCACTGGGATGATAATCAAGGGGTTTTTAGAAGTTCAGATCTCAGTCTGAGTGCAGAAAGAGAAGCTAGCCACTGAAAGTAGACTTCTGTTATTGCCCTGATCTTTTATGTTTCTTTAAATGGTACTTATCTAATGTCAGAATCCATGTCCAACCCAGGAAAGGACAAAAAAATTCAAAAAAGTATAGCAACAGCACTTAAACTTATATACCACTTCATAGTGCTTTACAGCTCTCTCTAAACAGTTTACAGATTCACTATATTGCCCCCAACAAAGTGGGTTCTCACTTTATTGACCTTGGATGGATAGAAGGCTGAATCAACCATGAACCGGTCAGGATCGAACTGCTGACAGTCAGCAGAATTAACTGGCAATACTGCATTCTCACCACTGCACCACCACTGAGGGGCTATCTGCTAAAATAAAGCAAGATCATACATACACTTGAAAGTACACTGAAATCAGGAAGCCTGTAATTGTGGAATCTGCCTGGCAAGAACAAAGAATTCTTATCCAGAGGAAATATGCATGTGTAAATCTTGTAACAATCCTGGCTAATTGGAAAGCTGATAAAAGTAACATGAGTTAGACAACTGGCAGACCTCAGCTAAAAGTTAGGAATAGAGATGGCCTGCAGCAAATCAAATGTGTATTAGATAACTCCTAGGGCATTCATTAGCCAAGACTTAGGAATAGGGACAGCTAGAGACCAATAGAACAAATTGTAGAATTATTGCTAAAATGTTTATTATATGATATTTCTTATCATCTCACTTTGTCCCACCTTCTCCTTTAGTGAAAATGTATAAAACTTACTCAATCCTTTGTTCTTGGCTCTTGGCATTTTGACCAGCAGACCTTTTCCTTGGAGTACACCAATAAAAAGCAATCAGAAAACCTGCACCTCGTGTCTGGTGTCCATCATTGGCTTCAGCACCAGGCTCAGACCCAAATTAGGAACAACACCATGGCTCTATGCTGTGTGCTGGAATTGGCTATGAATCTGCAAGATCCAATGTCCTTCCATCCTCCAGAAACAACTGCAGGGAAAGCTACAACAATGCCAAGCAATTTTGAAATAGTTATTATAGGGTTCTTTCCCCCACCATTGAGATGAATAGAAGCAGGACATACAATCATAGTAGCTTTCCAAATGGAAGAATTTGTATCTTCCCATATCTGCACGAGCTAGCAGGGTGTAGGAAATGACAGAAGCTGGACATAAACATAGGTTTTCAACATTTCCTCTGGGACTCGTCTGAATTTTTGCTGACAAAGTTAACATTTCATTTTTTATTTTTGTTCTTTTATAATGCATGAAATTTGGGTCCATCATTCCTCAGGGTTCTTAACAGCTTTCTTCTCACATTATTGCTTGTTATTCATTAACAGAATTGGAGCTGAACTGAATCTTGTAATGGCCTATTTGAAAGAAGGATTGCCTTCTATAAAGGAAGGCATACAGTAAGTGTTATGAAACAAGCCAGATGTGTTGGCTCTGGTTCATACATAGTTCTGCCCAGAATATCTATCTTTACATCAGGATTATTACAATTAAAATGTTTTCCTGCATGCTAGGGGCAAATTTATTAATTATTCCATTTTACACTGCAGTAATGTGAATGATAGCTTTTCTTTCCCTATTTTCCTTCCCCAAAAACAGTCTGTTGTACCTTTTGTACTAGAATGTTTACTTGAAAACTTTCTAAAACTGAATGTTTTTTTTCAGATAACAGTATCTCATTTGCTTGTGAATATGACAGATGTTTGTGAACCATGGACTTGCAGTAGCTATTCCCCAAATAGTGCCCAAATCACTTATAGACATACTGAAAAATCTCATCCTGTTGAATGGAGGTCCAGTATATGAATGTCGGAAACTAGCCAAGCGAGCATGGAAAATTGTAGGAAAAGGAATGGCGGGCGGAGTGAAAAGAGGAATCAGCCTAGAATCTATACAAAGTCATATGTGAACTAGGTCCAACCCCTCCCCTTGAATGCAGCTGACTCTTTAACCAAGTGCTAATTGTTAGTTGAGAATATGCTTTTAGCACTAAATTAGTTAATTTGAACCTTCATGTGTGGACCTCATCTTCTACCCACATACTACCCTGAAGGCATTCACCCCCAATCCCCCAAACAACTTCCCCTGTGGTACAAATTAAGTCCACAGGTGGGAGCATGCTCATAGGGCAAGGTCCAGGGTTCCAAGTCCAGTCCACCTGGATAAGTGAGTCCACAAGGCAGATTCCAGGCACAAGACAAATGGCAGTCCTTGGGGCAAAGACAAGATCCAAGGCAAGAGGCAGTTCTAAAAGAAAAGTGAAGCAAAGGGCCAAACAGTCCACAAGACAAGGGCAAGGTGCAAGACAAAAGGTGAAGAACAGTCTTTGAAGCAAGGCAAGGCAAATGGCAACAGGCATGAATCAAAGCCAAGGGAGTGTAAGTCACAACAAACAATTGTTCTTGGCGAAGACTAACTCCCCATGGCTTCTCTCTTCCACTCTAGTTTTCCTTGTGAGGAAGGGTAGGGTGACCTTCTCCCACGTAGCCTCACAACCCTTCTCTGAGCTTGCCTATGCTCTGCACTCCATGCCCTTGGATCGAGTGGGGGAGGCAACTGTTCCTCATCAGAGGAGGTCTGCTGCCTATTAGCACCACTGCCTGTCAGCAGCTAATCCACCCATGTGTCTGTGAAGGCAAGCAACTCTCTGTCTGGGTCGCCCACCTTTCCCAATGCCTGAGGGGCCTGGGACAGCATCATCCTCAGCCCCTGGCCTCTCCAAACACATCAAGGGAGATGTTCCAAGCCTTTGGATGGTCCCAGTTCCAATTCCTCCTCCTTCTCCTTCTCCAAACTGGGCTCTGATGGGGCCATGACCCTCGTTTGCTTATCCCTGAATATTCCCAATATCATTCTTGAAATGTTCCCTACACCTCCTCAGACAAATTTTTACTGTTTCATCATGCTAGAAAGTTGAAAATTCCTGTGTTCTGAGAAGTCACTGATGAAGATTCTTTCTCACAAGGAAAAACATGAAGTTTCATGAAGTTTCACAATGCTGATTCGATGCAATTTAATATGAATGGAGATATTAATTATCACCAATTATCACAACTGTGATGCAGCAGTCTATCAGAGTGTCTTGTTTGCCATTATGTGCCTTTACACACACACAGACACACAGAGAGAGAGAGAGAAAGAGAGAGAGAGAGAAAGACACACAGAGAGAGAGAGAGAGAAAGAGAGAGAGAGAGAAAGAAAGAGAGAGAGAGATGTTACATAATACCTTGCCCAGAAGTTGCTCAATAGCTCTGTTCCTCCTTAAATGAAAAGATTCAGATTCTGTTCCTGCTTAAGCAAGTAATGGTGTGATCCCTTGGGAGAAATCTTTTGGAAACTGTCACTGTGACAATCCATACATTTGGCAGGCAATCAGTCACCATCTTTTCTTGTGTATCTGAAAGTAAATCCCTATTGGATTCTCACATGCCGGCAAGAAGTATGCTAAGAGAATAAAAAGCTAACTTAAGTTCATGTTGAAACATTTGGTCTTTGCATACCTTCATTTCCTCTCCTGCATATAATATAGCCCTTGGCTTGGTAAAAGTGGAGGTGAACTCACCTGATCTTTGCAATCCACCTGAAGATGCTGTTATCCACCACAAGATAGTTTCATGACCAATTTCTTTTTTAGAGTTGTAAAAGAGCCACAGTGGCGCAGTGGTTAGAATGCAGCACCACAGGCTACTTCTGCTGATCACCTGCTGCCAGCAGTTTGGCAGTTCAGTTCTCATCAGCTTAAGGTTGTGAGTCAATCTTCCATCCTTCTGAGATTGGTAAAACGAGGACCCAGATTGTTGGCTCTGTAAACTGGTTAGAGAGGGCTATATATATAAGTCTAAGTGCTATTGCTATAGCAGTCCGGTACTTCTGAGGACACTGTCCCAATGTTCAACCTGGACTCAGTGAAAAAGAGTTTTCACAAAAGAAAAAGAAATTAATCTTCTAGTCTTTCTTAAAGCCGAGAGAGATGCAGGATACAGTCCTTGTAACAGGAAGTGTTATTGCAAATTGTAATTCTGATAACATGATAGGACATCTTCACTCCAATCACAGAGCTCTTAACTTGCTGTGTGAAGGCTAAAAACAAGATAGAATATGAATGTGAAATATTTACACAAAGCTTTCCCTGTGCCCCTTTTCCTATCCGTTCAACCTTCTGCAAGTATTCAGAAAGAGTTCTGAGACAATTTCGTGACATGACAATTGTTTAAAACAACTCGATACAGTAGCGACTAATCTAAACATACTCATCTATTTATTCCAGAGCCTTGGATCTATCATACATTGCAATGTTCAGATCTCAAGGACACTCTCCAGATACTGCTTAGAGCAGGGATTTCTAAAACACAGGTAATTCTCAACTATTCGTTTAGTGACCGTTCAAAGTTACAGCTGTTGCACCATTCCCATGGTCTTGGGACCAAAATTTTGTAATTTAACGATGCTAATGGAGCAAATGAAACTTCAGCAAAAAAAATAAGAATTAAAAAATAATAATAACCATGCCTGAAACTATCAAACATCCAGAATTTGATTTTGGATTAAAATTTTTTGACCTAATGCATATCCCTTTGATATAATTGCACTTAACAATGAACTTAAGGAGCACCATCAGTGAGCTGTTGGACAGTATTACTTGGTCTGTTGTATGGGTGCTTGTGTGTTTTTAGGAGGTGGGGGATTTTGCTGGGAGGGTAAGTGTTTGGGGATTATCATGTGTGTGTGAATGTTGGGTCTGGTCTCTGGGTGTTATGTGAATTTCACTGTATGCATACTGTGCATATACGTACAATGACAATAAAGAATTCAATTCAATTCCATCTCCAGAACGTGGATGGAAAAGAGACTCCCTTGCTCTCTTCTGGAATTGTGTGCATTGTCAAAGAAAGATGATGGGGTTATTCTTGAATAAGTGAAATAGAGATAAGGAGCATGTGGTAATTGGCTGCGGACAGTTTCTTTCAATCTTGAAACATCTAAAACATGCTACATATCTTATAATGATGTTTTGTTCACTTCACTGCCTTGATCTTTATTTCATTAATTCACCATGGTATCAATTTCTGAAGCTGTTTTTAAAAACAACTTGCAACTGATCTAAATTGCCATGTTTTTCCTGATTAGGATATAGTTTTGGCAGCTGACATGGTTGCAGTCCTGTTCCAGTGTCTTCTTGCAATAAGATTGTTCCAAATGTACAAACTGTGCTGTACCAGCTTCCCTATCAACACAAATGCAGTCGTTTGTCCCAACTTTGATAAGTACAAGAATTTATTCTGAAATTACAACCCACTGAGGGAGTTAGGCATCAGGCCAGATCTGTCTTTCAGCAATGTCCGCCGTTTGCTGGAGATCCAACTTCACTTAATACTTTCATTCTATTTCATGAGAATTATGTAAGTTTTTTTTATGAATGATAAATAATATTTGTTGGCTAAAAAGACTTTCCAGATTATCTCGATCCCTTCGGTATGCCTTAAAAAAGGAATGATAAAAGGACTGAATTCTAAATCCTTTACATCTTCTCTAAAGAAAAAAAAATATCTGGAAAATTAAGCTGAATGTCACCTGGGGGAGGCAGTAGGATGCCTTAGGGGGGCACTAAGAGGCAAGGGGGCTGGCATGGGACACTATGAGGTGGCAGGCAGGGCGCTGGAGGTGGGACCTATTGTGAATGCATAATACCAATAAAGTTATCATTGAGCTTGAAGTCTAGTGCAGGGTTCTGGCCCTGCACTTCTGATTGGCTGTTAATGGCAGGATTGATTGGCCTGTTCAGGAGCATCCGATTGGCCATTAACAGGCCATTCCCATTGGTTAACGGAGCTAGAGCTCCAGGTTCGCTATTGGTTAAGTAGTTAATGAGTTGCCTATATAAGTAAGGCTAGAGCAGCCTTTGAGCCGAGCTGTCACAATATGTAAATAAAGAGTTTGAAGTTCACTGTTTCTACTGGCTCATCTGCATCATTCGCACCCATGCTCCAGACATAACAAGGGTAGGACTCTACCGGTTCGCAATTCAGGGGTAGGATTCTACCGGTTCATTACCATTCCCGGGAATTTGGAGAACTAATAAAACAGGCCCCTGGCTGGCCCTGCTCCTCTCCACCTGCTCCTCCGTTCCCTGCCCAGTCAGTTCTTATTGTGCGTGCATGACATCACACAAATGCACAGCAATTGCTGACAGTGGCGTGTTGGAGAAGCGGAGCAAGCAAAATCGGAGGTAAGTAATTTTTGCTCCCAAAAGCATCCAGACGCCGTGTGTTTTTTTCAGTAGCTGGACTTGCGGCATCTGGAGGTTTTTTGCAATGAAAATTACTAACCTCCTGCTTTGCTCTGCTTCTCTAATGCACCACCATCGCCACATTCCAGGCATCAGCCATGCAGGCTCATCCCATTGACTGCTGCACCACTCTGCTCGGGCTTGCTTGGGCAAGTCCCTCTGGTGCAGCTGGCTCAATGGGGTGGACCTGTGTGGCCAGCACCTAGAATGCGGCTGTAGCAGTGCATTGGAGAAGCAGAACAAAGCCAGAGGTCGGTAAATTTCCAGACACCGCGTGGTTTTTTTTGGTCCAGCTGCATCAAAAAAAAAACAAAACACGGTGTCTGCAGGCATTCATGTCAAAGGTGGCATGGGCTGTGGGGTAGCCCAGCAACAACAATGGTTCAGCCCTGGCTTGCCTTCCCCGGCAGCCAGCTGAGGGAGGGAGGTCACGGCTGTGGGATGATGAAAGAGGAGGTTGTGGGAGAAGAAACAGGGAGATTAAGGGCCGGGGCCTCTGAGAGGGGAAACAGGGTGATGCAGAATTAGCCCAGGTCTTTGACAGATTAGGCCACACCTGCCTGCACAGAAAATAGGTAGATAGATTAAGGAAGGGATAGAGAGGGGGGGGAACAAGAGCAAGAGAGCGGGGGGGGAGAAAGAGAGGGAAAGAGAATGAACAGACAAGAAAGTAAAGAAAGAAAATGGGAGAGAGAAAGGAAGAGAAAGGAAGAAAAGGGATAGGCAAAGAAAGAGGGGGGATGGAAGGAAGGGACAGAAAGAAAGAGAGAGTGAGAGAGGAAAAGAGAGAGAGAAAGAGAGGGAATGAGAGAGAGAGAGAGAGAGAGAGAGAGAGAGAGAGAGAAAGAAAGAAAGAAAGAAAGAAAGAAAGAAAGAAAGAAAGAAAGAAAGAAAGAAAGAAAGAAAGAAAGAAAGAGGGAGGGAGGGAGGGAGGGAGGAGAAAATGAATGTGCTATCTAGTCCAATCACCTGCTCCAGCAGGATTAGAAGACTCTGTGTCTGTGTGTGTGCGCGCACGCACGTGTGCATGGCTGTCAAAATTCCAAAAACAGGTCAACTAGCTCTGGGGAGGTCAGTCATAAGTTAGAACATTTACTAAGCAACCGGCCATTAAGTGAGGACCACATATATTTAATTTGCCAGTCACATGGCCACAGGGCCATGCCCACCCAGTCACATGACCACCAAACCATGCCCATTTGGTCACGTGACCAGCAAGCCAAGCCCACCCAACAAGCCACGCCCACCCAGTCACATGACCACCAAGCCATGCCTACAAATTTGGCCACGCCCACAGAACAAATTGTTAAGAAATTTGAATTCCACCCCTGGGTGGAGGGCACTGAGGATAAGTTTGTAACACCAAGGGGGTGGTGGACTGAAAAAATTTGGGAACCACTGCTTTAGAATATGCAAAATGTTTTCCCTGTGTCTTGAGATTGAACAGTCCCAGAACAATCAGAATATATTTAGAAAATTCTGACTTTCAAGCCAAAGCATGTCATCCTCATTCTTTCTTTTACTGTATAGCAAATTCCCTCGCAAATATCTATTGTCCTGCTTCAGTTTTACACCTGATGAGCTCTTCCAGTTTTCCCTCAAGAATGGCATATGTTCCTTATTGAAAATTGCCTGCCTTTTCTTCAGCCCATCTCTTTCCAGATTTTACCTTTTTCCATTCTCGAGAGATGGTATTTGAATTGTCTTTGAGCACTGCCTGTTATGCAACATTAAGGGGGGGAAATGAGATTACTATGAATAATAATTTCTGTCACAATTTCTGGACCAAACAAAACAGCTTCCAGTAGGTTTGGGAACAAGTAGCTGAAAAACAACAGATCCATGGCTGCCAACTCTCACGCAATTAGCGTGAGACTCACGCAATTCAACCAATTTTGACTGTCTCACTCCGATAAACGAAATCTCACGCTAAACCCCCAAAATGGAATGAACAAAAATAAATATATCTCTACATTCTCTGATATTCCGAATATCAACATGCCCAAGCCCAAAGTTTCAAGAAGTGAAGCCTCCGATCCTGGGCGGCTTCAGAGGGCGAACAGAGCATGTGCGAGAGGACGTTGCCCTCATTGATTTCTGTACTGGGGTGAGGAGGAAGCGGTTGCTCCTTTCCGCTCTAGGATGTCACAACTCTCTGGGCTTAACCCTTGCGCTGCACTCTGCTCTGGCAGGCGGAGATGAGAGAGACGAACTCTCTATCCCCCATGAAGTACGACTACAGGGCATCCCTGGGCCTTTCTCGAGAGCTGAGCTCCCATCATCCCCTCCCCGCACCCGTCTGGTCTCGAGGCCGCTGGGATTGGGGCGCAAAGGCGCGTCCCTCTCTGGCCTCCCTCTCGCAAGGGGAGCTGCCGTGGCTGGCCTCTTGCGCGCCTCGGCTTCTCTCGCTCCCCAGCCTGATGGGAAGTCCCTGGAGAGGGAGGGGGAAGAGGGGGGAGGGCTCCTTCCCGGGTACATTGTGTCCCTCCCCCCGCCCTTTGCACCTAGATATGCGCCCCCCCCAGCCTCCCCTGGGTCCAAGAGGCTGCAAGAGGGTCTGGCAGGGAGGAGCCTCTCCAGGAAGGGGGTCCCGCCAGAGGGCAGGCTGGAGCAGGGCGGGGGGGGCTTGCAAGGAGGGGGGGTTCCTGTCCCCTCCGAGCCCCAATCGCAGCCGGTGCAGGAGTTTCTCTCTTTTTAGGCTTCTTTCCCCACTTGATGCCAGGAACGTTTGGATGCTCTTTGGGAGCCCCTGGGAAGGAATCTCGCCTTGAGGGGTCTCCCCACAAATGCCAAGCAAAGGGGGGGGAGTGGCCACTGTCCTCTCCTCTCCTCCCCCAGACAATCCAGGACTTCCCTGCAGGGGAGCAGCTGATGGCAGCATTGCTGGGGGTCCCATGCACAGACTGGGAGGGGGGCGTTTGGGGAGTGAAGGACACCAGCCTTCCCCCCCATTCTGTCTGTGTGTGTGTGTGTGTGTCCATCTGCCTGCCTGGCCCTTTCCGACCCTTCAGCTGGACTGTGAGGCTGGTGGGTCCAAGTCTCAGCCTGGATCCCCCTCCCCTCCGCAGGTGGGAGGCCCAGAGGGTGGGAGAGGGCTGGGAAGGGCCGTTTCTGCCCAGCTCCAAGGCCGGGAACCCTGGCAAGGCCCCCTCCACCCCCGGGACCATGTGAGAGAGGCTTCTGTGGCCCTGAAGAGGCAGCCTGGAGGGGCCGGATCCCAGGCACTTGGGACGCCCCTCTCAGCCAGGGACCCTGGAGGAGGAGGAGAGCCGGAGCAGCCCAAAGGGACGGAGCAGATGGGCAGAGGCCCAAGAATGTGGACCCTTTCCGGCCAAGATGGTCAGTGAACTGCATTATTAATATCTTACAAATCCAATTCAAGTACATTGGTGCTGCTTGCATGTATGTATGTATGTATATGTCCAAATCATGACTAAAGTATGCATCAGATTGCACCATTTAAAATGTAAAATTGTTAAAGCTCCCTACCGTGGAAGGGGGGACACCCCCCTTCCACACCATCCCCCCCTCGGTCACTTCGCTCCCTCGGGCTCGGTCGCTCCACTCTCTCGCAGTGTCTCACTCCGAACTATCACTCAAGGTTGGCAGCCCTGCAGATCTGATAAAGTGGGGGAGGGGAGGGTTGAATAAAAACTGGGATGATGATGGGGGGAGGAACCTTGATGAACATTAAAAAAATGTATTTTTAAATATTAGGTACCATAGCAACCTAAAAGCCAATTACATAAATCCTCATAGCAACTCCACAACAACAGATATTCCAGCTAACACAAATCATTTATTTGAATAAGATTTCCTTAAGTCTGTGTGAACTTCACTCTGAATCCCACTAAGATAATACTACTCATAGGTTGTGAATTATTGTCTGTGTTTAAATAAGAGAAATATAATTGCTATATGGCACCTCTGGCAACACTTTTATTTGGAGGCTGCCAAAATGCTCTCCTCCTTCTCCTTCTCCTACTAATTCTCCTCCTACCTCCTCCACTTCTTCCTCCTCTCCTCCTCTCTTCCACATAAGTGACCCTTCCATGGCTTTCTATGTGGCAAGATGCCACTGTTTCTGATTTGCCAGGACAAGAGCTTATTTGATATGCCTGTGAGGCTAGCAGAAGCCAGAAGCCAATTGGTTGGCATTCCTGACTTCCCTCTGCTCCCTCAACCCCGATTTTGCAATGCCATTTTTGCAAAATCTACCTTCAGCTTGAGCCCCAATGGTAGGAAATGCAACATCTGCATTTTGTTTGTATTGAGGCTAATGAGAATGGATGTGTGATGTGTTTCATTGCTGTTCTGTATTTGCATTCTTGTAAACTTGCGTTCGGATTGGCTGAGACGCACAGCAATCTGATTGGTCGAGTGTGTGGCACTGATTGGCCGTTACGAAGCAACCATGATTGGCTGAGCCAATCGCGGGAGATTCGAATGGCTGCCATTGGCTGCAGCATCCTGTGCGAGACCAATATAAGCCGCTGCTGATCCGAGCCAAGCAAGCAGATCTACCTAACTAATAAAGAGCTTTTAAAAGTCATTCGCCTCGTGTCTCTTCTTGGGACCGATCTACTTACACAACACTGGCGACGAAGGTGGGATCCTGAACAAAGACCCACCCAGCACGTGGGACCACGGCCCAGCAACCGGCATCATGGCCAGCAGCACCACGCCACCTGCACCTTTCAACCTGCAGAGGACTGGGAATCTTACATCAATAGATTCCTCGTGTTCTTAGAAAGCAGCAACCTAAAGGACGCAAATGGACAGAAAAAAAGAGCCGTGTTCCTGACTCACTGCAGCCCCGCAGTGTTTAAGATGGCAAAAGCCCCTGCCAAGCCCCTTGATGTAAAAGCAATGAACTGGACCGACCTCGAGCCACTGTTGCGAAGCCACTATGCACCCGCTGTGCCCACCCTCATTCGCCGACACGACTTCTACCGGAGGGATCAGAAGGAGGGTGAGAATATCAGTGACTTCGTGGCTGATCTACGAGACCTCGGGGGCATGTGCGGGTTCACTGACATGGATGAAGCCCTGCAAGACTGTGTTGTCCTAGGATTCAAAGACCCCATCCTGCAAAGCCGACTAATGGCGAGGGGCAACATATCCCTCACTGATGCCCTTGCTGAGGCAACTGCAGCAGAGGCGACCAGGAAATCGGTGGCCCAGATGCGGCAAACAAGCACAATGGACTGGCCTGCGACAACTGAAGCAGACCCAGCCCCCAAGAAGCACACTGAAGCCAGTCGCCGAGCAACCACCACCACGCATCATGGCGACCTTGACTCCCTCACTGACACCGAGGACAATGAGGAGGACATCCACCAGCTCCAGGCAGAACAGGACCGGTGTGAGCGACGAGGTCGTAAGTCAGGATTCCAGTGCACCGGGTGCAGGGGTGACCATCCATGATCAGAATGCCGGTTCCTCGATGCAATCTGCTGGCACTGAGATAAGCAGGGCCACATCACCAGAGTGTGCCATTTTAAGCGGAACCAGAGTCCCCGGCATCGAGACAGCAGCTCCTGGAGATGAGACGGCACCCCCCCCCCCAGAAACAAAGACCGGCACGCCGAGAGCCGATGGAGCCGGGAAGGAAGAAACAGGCCTCTCAATGAGGCTTGACAATGAGAAGAGACCCACCAAACAGTTGTCATCGATCATTCCTCAAACTGGGATGCCTGAAAGGTACACGTGGATGTGGGCATTGAAGATTGACCATGCAAAATGGAGGTGGATTCCAGATCCTACCTCTCCATGGTCGCTTGGCGGGAAATCAAGCGCCTGGTGCCCACCATCCACAGACACGAACTGGAAAGCCAGAAGCTCATCCTCAAGGACTACCAGGGGAACCGCATCCCTGTAGTCGGAATTGGACACTTTAAAATTACATTTAAAGGGCAAACCGAAATACTTCCCCTCACCATCGTGGACAAGGACTGCCCTAGCCTTTTGGGACTACAATGGTTCGCACCATTAGGAATAGAGGTGACAGACACCAACCACATCACTGAGGTGGACTGGGAGGAGCAGCTCGCAAGGGATTTCCAAGAGGTCTTCGATGGCAGCCTAGGCAAATACCGAGGGGCCCCGATATCCTTCAACCTAGACCCTAACATTGCCTCAATCCACCTTAAACCCTGGCGAGTAGCCTTTGCGCTCAAACCTAAGATCGACAAGCAGTTAAACAACCTCATCGAGCAAGGGGTACTCAAGCCAACAGACCATGCCAGGTAGGAGACCCCCATGGTCACCCCGGTAAAGCCAGATGGGTCAGTGAGAATTTGTGGTGACTACAAGGCCACCCTCAACCGTGCCCTGCAACAGAGCACCTATCCCATCCCAGTAGTACAGCACCTTCTACACTCACTGGGGGGAGGCAAGGTTTTTGCAAAACTTGACCTGGCGCAAGCCTACCAACAATTTCCGGTCGACGTGGAAACCGCAGAGGCGCAAACCATAGTCACCCACTGTGGAGCCTTCCACTGCAAGAGGCTCCAATTCAGAGTCAGCGTAGCCCCAAGGGTCTTCCAGAGCCTGATGGAGAGGCTGCTCCAAGGCATCAAGGGGGTAGTGCCCTATTTTGATGACGTACTGGTGTCAGCGGCCAACCAAAAACAATTGGAGACCCGTTTAAGGGAAGTGCTTCAAAAATTCAAAGACTCGGGGTTAAAAGTCAAGAAAGAGAAATGCCAGCTGTGCACTGAGAGAGTCGAATTCCTAGGGTACCTCCTAGACCAGCGCGGGATCCATCCAACGGAAAAAAAATATCAGGGCTATCAAGGAAACCCCCAGACCGAGAAATAAAACCGAACTACAGGCGTTTCTGAGACTGATTAATTTCTGTAATGTTTTCCTGCCCCAAAAGGCAACCACAGCGGAACCGTTGCATAGGCTGTTGGACAAGACAGCCTTGGAACTGGGGAAGGTGAGAGGAAAACACATTCAACCGGACTAAAGACCTACTCACATCGGACGCTGTTCTCATCCAATACAGTGAGACCCTACCACTAGCAGTCACTTGTGACACATCCCCCTTCAGCGTCAGGGCCATCCTCAGCCACACGCTCCCTGATGGAAAAGAGGTGCCCATCGCCTTCTTCTCAAGAACCCTCTCAAAACTGGAAAGGAATTACAGCTAGCTGGATAAGGAGGACTTGGCAATCGTCGCCGCTGTAAAGAAGTTCCATGAGTACCTTTACTGCAGAACCTTCACCATCATCACCGATCACAAGCCGCTGCTTGGGATTCTGGCAGGGGACAGGGCCACCCCGAACATTCTATCCCCGAGAATGACAAGGTGGTCCGAATTCCTTGCCACCTACAATTACAGGCTCACCCATCGGCCCGGTAAGACAATCTCATACGCAGACGCCTTGAGCCGCACTCCATTGCCCAACACGGATGCTGACTCAGCACCCGCCATGTCCACCCTGAGCATAGAGACATTACCCAATCTCCCCCTAACCGCGTCAAACATTGCCTGGGAAACCAATAGAGACAAACGTCTGGCACAGGTTTTAAACTGGGTAGAGAAAGGGTGGCTGGAAAAAGACAACGATGAACAAGTCAGGACTTTCCGAAGCCGGCAAACAGAACTCTTTACACAAAAAGTTTGCTTACTTTGGGGGGACAGGGTGGTTATCCCAGAAAAACTACGGAAAAGGGTTTTGGACATGTTACATGAAGGGCACCTGAGCATCGTTAGAACAAAAGCCCTGGCCAGAAGTTACGCTTGGTGGCCAGGGATGGACAAGGAAATCGAAGCCTGGGTGGTATCTTACAGGCAATGCCAGGAATCCAGGCCAAGCCCTCCCGCCACCTCAATCCTGGAATGGGAAACCCCCAGAGGGCCATGGTCCAGGATGCACATAGATTTCTCCAGGTCCACAAAGGGACACACCTTCCTGATAACAGTAGACACTTACTCCAATTGGTTGGAGGTAAGCAACATGAAAACAACTACCACAGAGGCCATTATCAGAGAACTCAACAAACTATTCTCAACCCACGGCCTCCCAGATGTAATTGTATCTGACAATGGGCCCCAATTTACTGTGCTACCGTTTGAAAAATTCCTAGTGGAACGGGGAATACGGCACGCGCTGACAGTGCCAGCACATCCAGCGGTGAATGGGAGGGCAGAACGAATGGTACAATTTACAAAAAAAAAACAATCCAAAAAATTGAAACCGGGGAAATACAAGAAAAGATTAATAAAATGCTATTTATACAACATATAACTTCAAACACGACAACCAACAAAAGCCCAGCAGAACTATTAATGGGGAGGAAATTAAGGTACCCACTAGACAGGCTGCACCCCACATACAACCCCGAGAAACCCCCTGACTCATCCAGCAAGCACCGAACGTTCGCACTGGGCGACACAGTATACGCCAAGAACTTCACAAGGGACCCACTCTGGGTACCAGCAACTATAACCCAAGTAACCGGTCCCCACTCGTACCGGCTACAGACAACTGATGGACGAGCATGGAAAAGACACATCGATCAGCTAAGATCAAGAACCAACATGGGAAATACAACCGACATGGAAACCAGAGGGGGAAGGGGAAACCCAAACAGCAACCAAGAAAGAGAAGAAAACCCTGCAATGCAAAACAAACAAACCCAACAAGAAAGAAACCAGCAATACTCACCAGAGACAAACGACCAGCTCGAAGCCTCACCTGGAAGGTACAGCCAAGCCAGTTCCACCAGCCCGGAAAGATCAGACGGGAACAACGAAGCCAGCAGCTCAACCAGCCCGGGTAGATCAGGAGGGAGCTGCAGCGAAAGGCCCAACTCACCCTTCCAGGCGGTTCCATCGATGAGGCAGAGAGAGACACAGAACCCAACCGAACTGGCTGGAGACCAAGGAACAACTAATCTGCGCAGGTCCAGTAGACAAGTACGGAGCCCTGGCTACTTATGGGATTACGTTACATAGAATAAACCAAGAGGGGAGTGGTGTTCTGTATTTGCATTCTTGTAAACCTGTGTTCGGATTGGCTGAGACATACAGCAACCTGATTGGTCAAGTGTGCGGCACTGATTGGCCGTTACGAAGCAACCGCGATTGGCCGAGCCGATTGCGGGAGATTCCAACGGCTGCCGTTGGCCGCAGCACCCTGTGTGAGACCAATATAAGCCACTGCCAATCTGAGCCAAGCAAGCAGATCTACCTAACTAATAAAGAGCTTTTAAAAGGCACTCGCCTCGTGTCTCTTCTTGGGACCGATCTGCCTACACAACAATTGCCTACCATTCTTTTTATTCCAATATTTAGGAAGGCTGCCCACATCTCAAAAATGATTCAGAAGAAGTGTTCTGAAACTCACACAAGCTGTTGAGATATGTATATATTTTTTTATGGTAGCCTTTCCCAATGGTCATTGTGACAAAGAGTCCTGAGAGTTAGTATCTTAGGATACAGAAAGAGCACAAAGCTGAGAAAATTACAGTCTCAAATAGAAAGTGGGTAATTTTTCTAGCAATGAATGTTTATCTGGGACTATCTCAGACTAAATTCTGAATCCGACCTCCACCAAACTCAGTGGTGTTCACTTCTAAGATGACATATAGAGAATTTTGATAAGAATACTATTCCATTTCCAATATAGTTTTCCTCTTTTGAAATATCATCATACCTAAAGGATTCTATTTCAACCAGGTGCTTTCAACCAAAGTTCAATAAAGAAATAAAGTTCCAATTGCTGATAGCGAAAACTAGTTTAGGGCCTTATATCTTCAACCCCTTTTCTTACTATTATTATTATTATAGCACGCACTCATAGCTCCCATATTATCTCAGAGCATCTGGATAGTCTGGATAGTTGCTTGAGATTTCAACCCTACTTGCTTACTTACTTACTTTTTATTTATTTGATTTTCATGGCCACCCACTCACTTTCAATGACTCTGGGAGGATTACAAACAATACAAATCCAATATATAAGAATAAAAAACAATAATCCACCACCACCCCACCCCAGTGATAATACACAATCAAATGAGCCTTCATTTCACCTCTCTCTGGGTTCCCAAGGCCCATTGGCAGAACTGGGTCTTCAGGCCTTACAAACCTATACCCAAATGTTCAGTTTAGGTCCATATAATCAGGGTGGCTCATTTCCAGCAGCTTTGAGACAGCACCACCTTTTTCGTGTCAAGAGGTTTCTCAAGTGTCATTTTTGTAAAAAGGTGGTACTTTTTCTTTCTTGCTGCTTCTTTCCATATCCCAGTTGATAGCTTTTTGAATATCTCTCCAAGTTTCGGGTTTTTTCATCCCATTTATCTTGCTCATGAATGAGATCCAGACTGTCAAGATCCCTTTGTTAGGTTTCTGAGAATGCCTTAACTGTGGATCAGGCTCAGCTGCTGGTTGTTGCAATAGCAATTTAGACTTGTATACCACTTTACAGTGCTTTGAGCCCTCTCTAAACAGTTTACAGAGTCAGTCTATTGCCCCCAACAATCTGGGTCCTCATTTTACCCACCTGGGAAGGACGGAAGGCTGAGTCAACCTTGAGCCTGGTGAGATTTGATCTGCCAAACTGCTGGCAGCTGGTGACCAGCAGAAGTAGCCTTCAGTACTGCAATTATATTTCTGCATTGTGCGCTACTTCAGTTGCCATCTTGAAACCACCTTCTCAACTAGTTGTAATGATGTTTGGAAACTAGAAACAAAAACTAAATGTGATAGTGTTACCTGTGATTGTTCCTAGGTCGAATACCTGATTCTATCTCAATAGGATAAGCCATGCTCATTATTTTAATCCAGGAAACATATTGAACAATCCTGTACCTCTTTATGTTTGCTCAGCAATACAGTCTTTATTGTTTTGATTTGAAATAAAAGTCTATGCTTGAATCTAAAAATCCTAATGTGATTTAAATTGGGGTTTCCATTGAACCACAGATCATAAGGACCTTTAGGGTTCTAACAAATAACCTATGTTGAAGGTAGTTGTTGAAATGACACCTGCCAATCATTTTTGATCCAGATCAATGTGAGCCAGAATTCTTGCATACAGATCCTTTCTGCTCATCCATTCGATTTTGGTGTGACAGAAAACCAGTCTCCCATGAAAAATGTTATTTTCCTTCAAATAACCAGACATCTGGCCATTCGTGGATTTTAGTTCATTATCATGTAAAAACTGTAGATTTTTCCCCTCAAAGGTATTTTCTATATCACCCACATCTCAATTCGCAGAACACTTCAACCTGATGAGATACAAACAGCAAAAACAAAATACTTCACCCAAGAGAATTACAAAATGCCTGTTTCCTTTGCTTGACTCAATAGGAAGAGAACAGAAGTCAATGTGGATTTTGTCCCCCATTGAATATTGCTGTTGACCACATTTTCCGAAGTTTCATTTTTTTTAATCTTTGAATTGTTTAAGTTTTCAGACATGTGTCATGTAGATATACCAAACAGGCTTCTTTGCAGTTTGCAATTTTGAAATGTTTTTCCCTTTGTATCTGCCTGATCTGACCTATGCTTTGATAATCTAATTGTCTATATCAAAATTCAATGTATGTAGTTTCTCCCTTTATAATGCCTTGTTGGGGTTAAAAGCTCAGTTGATTTTCCCTTATTGCAGGCTTCATGAGTTTCTGGGGAATCTATTTTGAAAAGTCCATATTCTAACAATGTTCCTTTTTAGCAACCAATCTCCATCCATGCTTGTTACTGAGAAATTTACATCAACAAATTGAGCACTTTTCCCCTTTCTGACTGCATAACTTAATAAATTGGAATCCAAATCTGGAATCCAAAACAGGACATCTTTAACATGCAAAGCAATAGTCTATCACTCAGTCTGCATTTTTACAGCCTCTCCAATCCTTTATGAGCTTATTTGCTTTCCATTTTCTGCTATGATCTGCCCTTTACAACTTATATCAAGATCAACAAACACATCATTACGGTTTTTTTTTTTTTCAATAGTTCAGATAAAATGTGTTCAGTTCAGCCCCATCTTCTTTGAAGCATCGTCTTCTCTTTCCTGGAATGTGTCATTTCCCATCCTTTAGGATTGCCTTCTTCTCCAACCTTTATCATTTCTCTTTCCCTTAACAGTGGAAAATCTTCATTTTAGCTTGCTCTTCCTTCATCTGCATTCATAAAGTGCTGGTCAGGGAGCTCTTAGGTATGATTTACCTTTGCAGGTAAAACAAGATTTGCTTTTAATCTCTATAGATTTGAAATCAAGGATTTCTCCTTGGCCAATTAATATGTTTTCTTTAGGGATTACTGCTCATGTATTTTGGAGCTTAGTATAGTGATGAAGGTAATGTTCTAGACATCAGGAGACTGTGAGTTCTAGTCCCACCTTAGGCACAAAAGCCAGCTGACTGACACCCCCCCTCTCTCCTCCCCCCCCCTCAGTTCAGCCCACCTCAAAAAGTTTGCTGTTGTTGTGGGGAAAATAGGAATGGATATTAAAAATGATTGTCACCATAAACTACCATCTATCAAAAAAATCGATCATCATCATTGTTGTTGTCATCATCATCATCAATTTCTCTGATCCAAACTCAGACATTCTTGAACGGATGATTGTTGTTTCAGGACAAAAAAAACATTGGGGGAAGAGATATCAAAAGAAAAACATCTATAACTTGATATTGAAATATTTCCCCTTTATTTTTAAGCAGCTTGTTTAAATCAAATTTTTGGCTCACTTGGTCTGAGATGCTTGTACTATTCTGCATTCTTAAAAAACACATTCTTTCCATCCGACACATAGTTTCTGTATGGCATGTTTTATTTCATTTATTTCATTCAAACTTCTTTCATATTTCTCAGTTCTCTGATATGATGAACAAGCACTTTGCTACTTAAGTATCCAGACATTATCTACACAGAGTTTCAGAGTTCTCAAGCTATTTCTTCCACATCTTGAACTTACAGTACTTCCGATAATCAGATATTTTCTGAGAACATCTCAGTATGGTAAATCCATTCAAAATCTTCATGTTCAAAATCTGGACATTCTGGATTTTCATTCCCTGCAGCTGCTTGCCAAGGTTTTTTTTTTAAAAAAATCTACCTTCACTACCTCACAAAAATAAATCCTGGCTACCCCCTCTTTCACTTCTATATTTTTTCTGTCAGTTCTAGGATCTCTGAGCTTCTCTTGTAATCCTTCACTCCTGATTATCCCATCTCTCACAACTTGCAAACCAACCTGGGCCTGTAATTCTACCAGAAATCTACATTTTGCAAAAGCTGTTCTTAGAATATGTACTCCTCATCTTAAGCAGAGGGTTGAAAAAGTATTGAGAACTAAGTAGGGATATAAATATTCACCATTCTTGGAAACAGTATGGGTTTCATCTGGCCATTAAATTTGTTTGAGCAAAAAGCTAGATTTATTGAGAAGTGCATGAATATAGAAAACCCTTGGTTCTCTCTAAACTACATCTTGGACAGATGGAAGCCAGGGAGAGGGAGTGAGAAAGAGAACAAGAGATAAAAAGAGGAAGTTCTACTTGTCTTTCAAACAGAGAGACTCATTAATGTAACAACAATCTAACATTAATAAACTGAATGACAGATAGACCTACAGATAGCTGGGAAGATTATCTTTTATCTATCTCTTGTCTTTTGCCCTAGTGGGCAAAACAAAGAGACAATGCAATCTCCAATAACAACATCTATGAGAGTGTCAATGTGTCTTTATGTGAAACAGAGACACTTCGGTGCAGTAGTTAAAGCAGCAAGCTAAAATCCAGTACCTACTATGTTCTCATGCCATTTTTGGCACAAATATATGGCAAAGGGGGACCTTAGTGTTATGTTTTGAGCATGGGCGAGAAAGAATGGAGACAAACCTCTGAACGGTGAACTTCAGCTCTTTATTTACATAGTGACTTCTCTGCTTCAACAGCAGTAAAACCCGCCTTATATAGGCAAACCCTGTAATGTTTAACCAATAACAAGCTAGGAACGCTGGCTCTTATAACCAATAAGAACTTTCTGTTAAGGGCCAATCGGATTCCCCGGAATGGGCCAATCCGATCCGGCCGCTTAACAGCCAATCAGAAGTGCCGGGCCAGAACCCTGCACTTACTCCACGCTCACACTTTATTAATCTTATTGCATACACAACACCCCTTCCCCTGGCATCTTATTTCAGGGTACAGTTACATAGTCCCTTAGGTAGGATGGTTGTCTTTTTAGTCTCTTTGATTTTCGTTGTATCGGCTGGTTGCCATCATGCTGAGGTAGATCGTTGTTTGTACCTCCCCCCCCACTCAGTTTGGTCAAAGGGGATTTGCAGACTGGCCGCTGAAAGCCGCGATCGTAATTGGTCGATATGCCGTTTCCAAAATTTATCATCAAGGCATTGCACAAGGTAGGATCTGGGGCCGGTTACACGTTCTATTGTTGCTTCCACCCACAACGGGTCGCCCGATAGGTTTTTTGCATAAACCAGGTCTCCTACTTGGAAGGTGCAACAGCGGCCGCTGGATCCTAATGGTTTCTCTGGTTCATAAGCCGGGTGCAAACGGTCAAGGTGGGAGCGGAGCTTTCGTCCCATTAGCAGTTCAGCGGCAGTTTTGTTGGTGACACAATGTGGGGTGATGTGTTGCAAGAAGAGGATTTGATTGACCTTGTCGTCAATGTTGTAGTAGTCTACCTTCTGCAAGGTTTTCTTCACAAATTGGACCATGCGTTCTGCTCGGCCATTGGTCGCAGGGTGCACAGGCGAGGTGAGCACATGGCGGATGCCGCGGTCAGTGAGGTACTGCTCGAATGCTAGCACAGTAAATTGTGGGCCGTTATCAGATACCAGGACGTCTGGTAATCCGTGGGTTGCAAATAGTCTGTTTAAAATTTTGATAACCGCCTCGGAGGTCGTAGTCGTCATGTGATGAATTTCGAGCCAATTCGAGTAGGCGTCAACAGTAATCAGGAAAGTGTGGCCTCTGGTTGGCCCCGCAAAGTCCAGGTGAATTCGGGACCAGGGTCCACATGGTGTCTCCCATTCAGTAGGCATGCCTTTTGGTGGGGCGTTGCTGACTTCTTGGCATTTGGGACAAGCTTTAACCCACTGTTCGATTTGCTTGTCAATGCCCGGCCACCATGCGTAGCTTCGCGCAAGGGCTTTCATTCGCATAATGCCGGGGTAGCCATCGTGCAAAGTTCTCAGTAGCATTTTTCGGAGCCATTCTGGGATAATGACTCTATCGCCCCAGATGACACAGCCTTTCTGGGAGAAGAGCTCGGTCTGTTGAGACTTGAATTGTGTGAAGTCATCTGATAACTGGTTCAATGGCCATCCACGTTCTACACAGCCTAGGACTCGTGCTTGGGTGTGGTCGCATTTGGTTTCTCTCGTGATATCTCAGGTGGTCAGTGGCGGCGAGTTGAATGCCTCGATTTGCAACATGGTTACCGTTGGTGCCGGATCATCGAGAGTCTCTGGAAGCGGTGCTCGGCTCAATGCGTCGGCGTGGGGAATGGCTTTCCCCGGGCAGTATTGTAACCGATAGTTGTAAGCAGATAAGAATTCTGACCATCGGGTCATCCTAGGGAATAATATGTAGGGAGTTGGCTTATCTCCAGCTATTATCCCTAACAAAGGTTTGTGGTCAGTCACAATAGTATAAACCCTACCATACACGTATTCGTGAAATCTTTACACAGCTGAGACAATGGCGAGGGCTTCTTTATCAATTTGTCCATAGTTCCGTTCTGTTTTTGAAAGAGTCTTTGAAAAATATGCAACAGGGGCTTCATTCCCATTAGGCAGTACATGGCTCAAAATGGCGCCCACCCTGAAAGGCGATGCATCATAGGTTATAACTAACAGCAAAGTCTCGTTGTACTGCATGAGTACAGAGTCAGAAGTGAGCAGTTTTTTAACATTTCGGAACGCCTGTTCTTCATGGTAACCCCATAACCAATTTGCTTTTTTATCTAACAATCGGTGAAACGGTTCAGCGACAGTTGCTTTGTGTGGTAAAAATACATTATAAAAATTGATGAGGCCTGGGAACGCTTGGAGATCGGCCTTGTTTCGTGGCCTGGGAGTGTTTTTGATCACTTTTAATTTACTTTCGGAAGGGTGAATGCCCTGGCTATCAATCAGGTACCCTAAAAACTCAACACTGTCAGTACACAATTTACATTTGTTTTTTTTAACCTTAAGACCGGCCTCTTGGAATTTTTTTAGGACTAATTTTCACCGGTCCTGTAAGATTTTTTTTGTAGGGGCTGCAATTAATACATCATCAAAATAGGGGACCACACCCTTAATTCCTTGCAATAACCTTTCCATAAGGCTCTGAAAAATCCCCGGGGCTACACTCCCTCCGAATTGTAGCCGGGTGCATTTAAAGGCACCTCGGTGCGTCACAATAGTTTGGGCCTGTGCCGTTTTTTCATCTACTGGTAATTGCTGATATGCCTGAGCTAAATCCAATTTAGCGAAAACTTTCCCGCCCCCCAGGGAATGGAGAAGGTGCTGCACCACCGGAACTGGATACGCGTTCTGCTTCAGGGCATGGTTCAAAGTGGCCCGGTAGTCCCCACAAATTCGGATTGACCCGTCTGGCTTAATGGGTGTTACAATAGGGGTTTCCCACGGGGAGTGATCGATGGGCTCCAATACCCCCTGAGCTATCAGTTTGTCGAGTTGTTCATCGATTTTCGCTTTTAAGGCAAACGGAACTCAACGGGGCTTTAGGCAAATGGGAGCTATTTTTGGATGTAAGCTGAATGAAATCGGGGTCCCCTTGTACTCGCCTAAGCTGTCCGCGAAGACGTCCCTGAACTGAGAGATAAGGTCTTCCTCCCAGTCACAGCCACCGACTCGGTTTACACCAGCCACTTCAATGCCGAGTGGCGCGAACCATTGGAGGCCCAGTAGGCTAGGCCTATCTCTGTCGATGACCGTTAAAGGTAAGTACGCTGTGTGCTTCTTTTTTTTTTTGTAAAAGTTTTATTGATTTTAACAACAGACAAAAAACATATAAGACATAACACATGACATAAAAAAAATAAAAAAAATAAAAAATTAAACATTCTTCATAAATTTACACTGCATCGGTTGGTTTACCACTCCCTTTTGTGCATCCATTTCATAGTCATCAGAATAATTATATTACATAATAACTCACATTATCAATCATCAATAAAATATCCCAATATCATTATTAAACAATCATTTGACTATAATTTTACTAATTCATACTCAAGCGAGATAACTATAATTAGGTTAAATTATTTTATGACAAATAATGAAATCATATCAAATCTATCATAATAAAATATTCTTAAGAATTATCAAAACCAAGAAAAATTATATATTCATTATTTCCTAAATTTCTAAATATTCTATTATCATATTGTATTATCTAACCATTGATAAAAATGTTCCCAAACTTCATAAAATTGTTTATCTTCTTGTTCTCTAATTTCAAATGTCAATCTACTCATTTCAGCACATTCCAATATTTTCTTAATAACTTCTTCCTCTATTGGTATTTTCTCACTCTTCCAATGTTTAGCAAATACAATCCTAGCTGCTGTTAATACATTTACAATCAAATATTTTAAATTTTTATTATATATATCAGGTACGATTCCCAATAAAAAAATCTCTGGTTTCAAATCTATGTGTTTCTTTATCATTTTCTCCAGCCATATGCGAATTCTAGTCCAATATTTCGTGGCCTCCTCACAAGTCCACCACATATGGTAATATGAGCCAGGTATTTGACTGACATTTCTTGCTATTCTTGTCGGGGGAAAGTGCCACCTGTAAAACATCTTATACAAATTTTCTTTATATGCTGTTGACATTGTCATTTTATAATTTTGTGACCACAGTTTTTGCCATTTCTCTAAATCAATCCCATATCCAAAATTCTTCCCCCAAGCAATCATTGTTTCTTTAACTTGTTCTTCCTCTAATTTAATTTCCAACAAATAACTATATAGTTTTTTAATCACTTTTTCATCAGTACCTGTCAAAATCCTATCTAAGTCAGTCAATTTATCATAAAATCCTTCTGTTTTAGAATCTTTAAGATACCTTGCATGTATTTGCGCATATGAAAACCAATTCATCTTTATACCTTGTTCTTCTAAATTTTGCATCGTTTTAAGTTCACCCTTTTCATCCAATATTTCCTCATATCTAACTGTTTGTTCCTTCTTATAAGTTATAGGATACGAAAAAGCTTCAATAGTTGATAACCAAACTGGAATTTTCAAATAACATTGTTTCTTAATTTTCTCCCAATTCAACCATAACGATTCCCATATATAATGCCTTCTGAAATAACCCTGTGATTTAGTTCCCTTATACCATAAAAAAGCATGCCAACCCAACAATAAATCATGACCTTCTAATGTCAACAATCTAGTCTTTCTTAACATTATCCATTCTTTAACCCGCTGTGTGCTTCTTGAAGGGGACTCGGACTCTACTGGACCCGACGACGGGAATTCGATTCCCCTGGTAGTCCTTGAGGATGAGGCGTTGGAAGTGGAGATCTTGGCATTGAATTGTGGGGATGAGTTGCTTGAGTGTCTTCCAAGACACTATCGAGAGGGACGATCCTGAGTCAACCTCCATGTGGCAAGGCTGGCTCTCGATGCCTACCGTGACTCGGATTTTCTTAGTGTCCAAGGCTGAGGCGTGACCAATAGTGATAGTATGGTGAGCCTCTTCTCTCTGCAAAGCTCGATTTCTGTAGGAGTGGTTTACTGGCTCTCGCCTTACAGGACGATTTCCTGTCGATTGGCGATAGTTAGCCCCTTTCGAGGCCTGGCTGGGTCCTGGCAAGCTGCAGCAGACCCGTCTGATGTGGCCTCGTTTCCCGCACTCATGGCAGAGTGCGTCGCAGAATTTGCATTCGGACCTGGCTTGATTGGCTCCACAGCCAGTGCAAGGGCGTAAGGGCTTCAGGCGAGGGTCCCAATCGGACCGCAGTTGATGGAACCCTTCTTCGTCGCTGTCTGACGACGAAGAAAGGTCCTCGTGGTGCGTTGTCACGAGCTGTCCTTCCGACTTGGATAAAATTTCGCTTGTCAGTGGAGGTACCGGAGCGCGGTTTCGGCGTAGTTGTGCAGCCAACTTCCTGGTTGCTTCTGCTGCAGTAGCATCGGCGATGGCATCGGCAAGGCTGATGTCGCCTTTTGCCATCAACTTGCTTTGGACGCCTGGTGCATCTAGTCCCAAAACTATGCGATCTCTTAGTGCTTCTTCTAAATCGGCGAATCCGCAGAGGCCTCCCAGGTTTTGGAGGTCTGCTATGAAGTCGGCCACGCTTTCTCCCTTTCGCTGGCTCTTCTGATAAAACTCGTGGCGTCTCACAAGCATAGGCATGGTTGGGGCGTAGTGATCTCATAAGAGAGGTTCGAGGTCGTCCCAATCCATGGCCTTCACTTCTTGAGGTTTGGCTAGTGCTTTAGCCATCTTAAATATAGTTGGACCGCAATGCATTAGGAACACCGCCCGTTTCTTTCCTGGTGTGGCATCCTTTAAGTTGTTGGTTTCTAAGAACATTTGGAAGTGATCCATGTAGGACTCCCAGTCCTCCTGTGCTGGATCGAACGGAGCGGGTGATACGATGCCGCCGGACATGGTTCCGTTGTTGGCGTCGTCTGTCACGTGCTCGATGTTCTTCGAAGTTTCGTTGGTTCAGATATCTCCAAATCCCATCCTCGTCACCAGTGTTATGTTTTGAGCATGGGTGTGAAAGAATGGAGACAAGCCTCTGAACGGTGAACTTCAGCTCTTTATTTACATAGTGACTTCTCTGCTTCAACAGCAGTAAAACCCGCCTTATATAGGCAAATCCTTTAATGTTTAACCAATAACGAGCTAGGAATGCTGGCTCTTATAACCAATAAGAACTTTCTGTTAAGGGCCAATCGGATTCCCCGGAACGGGCCAATCTGGTCCGGCCGCTTAACAGCCAATCAGAAGTGCAGGGCCAGAACCCTGCACTTACTCCATGCTCACACTTTATTTAATCTTATTGCATACACAACACTTAGGACTGCAGCTCTGTCTCAACCTTAGGAAGAAGACAGTGACAAGCCATTTCTAAAAAATGTTGCAAGGAAACTACAAGGATTTATCCAGGCAGTTTCCTGGAGTTGATATGAACTCAAAAGGGCTAATTTTTGTTGCTGTTTTGCTCCTTTTCCCCTCCTTTCACTACTGTTTTATTCTTTCTCTATTCTGCTGAATTAAACAAGATGTAGAATGTTAGCACGCACCCCTCTCCTAGAAGAATGAAATATTTTGAGAAATATTAAAAAGGCAAAATATTATGCTGCCCTGGATGAGAAACGGAGAAACATGCTCTTGGAAAGCAGCCCCCACCTTTTTAAATAGCCCCCAGTAGATGTCAGCACTTAAGAGGTACAGAGATAGCTAGCTCTATTTGTTATGAACTAATAAAAGCGCTTAAATAAAGTTTTATCAAAGCTTAAAGAAAAAGCAGGGTTCTAATCCTGCACTTCTGATTGGCCAATAATAGCGATATCGGATTGGTCCGTTCTGGGGAATCTGATTGGCTGTTAACGAGCCACTCTCATTGGTTCAAGGGTTTTATACTTCCCTGTTCTCATTGGTTAATAGGTCAGCAGCCTGCCCTATAAAAGGGCTGCTGCTGCCCCAGGTTTTTGCTCTGTTCACGATGATTAATAAAGAGTTGAAGTTCACTGTTCACTGCCTCATCTCCGTTCCTTGCACCCATGCGCAGAACTTAACACTATTCATAAGCAAATTCCTGCAGAAGATCTGAACAAAGGTAGCATTAGTCCTCAGCCACAATAGGAATTGTGCACCAAGCCCCTTCATTGCATCAGCCAAACTTCAACCAAACTTAGCTCAAACTCCTAGGATTTGTACATGGCCCATAGAAGTCTGACAAGAGCCAATAGAATACATATTCAGGAATAGGAAGCTCAAGTTCAAAGCCCAAGAGAAGGTATAAATACCTCCCACTCTGAACCCCATGTGGTCAGCTGTATCAAAACCACAAACATGTGGTTCTGTTCATCAATAAAGGGACCTTCCAATCAGCCTCCAGTCTCCATTTTGTCTCCAATGCCTTTCTTCCAGCATGGAGCTGAACCAGATGGATATTTCTTCACACAAAGGATTTTTAAAAAGTGATTACAGCCCTCAAATGTAAAATTCAATTTTTAAAGAAATGGCATTGGAAAGATCTTTGTTTCATTTTCTCTTCAGTGAAACTCCTAGACGTAATAAACCAAACCCTTGAGGGACATGGGAAAATAAATAAATAAACAAACAAACAAACCAATAAATACTATTTGTCGTGTCCACAAAAAGACGCCAGGAGTCAGTGACTACGTTTCAAGCTCTTTATTTAACAGTTGTGAACCGAACCGGCGAAAAGGAAAAAGCCCGCGGCTTTTATCCTTTTCGCCGCGGCGGCCGCGGCCAATGGCAGCGTTTCAAGTCTCCCGCTCTTGGAGTGAGCCAATCACGGGAGACTTTCAACGTGCCAATCGGCGCGGCTCGTCTGGCCAATTAGAAATCCCCGCGCTTTAGCCAATCAAAGCGCGGGGATTTCGAGTATGTAAATTAGGGACAGAACACCCCTCCCCTCTTGGTACAGTCTTTACGTTGCGTAGTCACGTAGGTAGGCGGGGCTCCGTCTAGTCCTACTTGACCTGCGCAACTCAGTTGCAAGCTGGATTTCGACCGGAGCGGTCGAGTTTTTGGCCGCTCCTTCTTCTGTGCGAACCGGTTGGATGATCGGGCCGGTTCTTTCTCCGTGGCTCCCACCTGGGCCTTCCGGGTTGGTTGAGCCACGGGTCTCGCCGCTCCCGCTTGGTCTTTCCGAGTCGGTCGAGCTGGCTTGGTGTTTCTTCTCCGGTGGGGGATCGCGATGGCTGCGTTCCGGTAAGTACTGCTGGTTTATTTTTTCTTGCGTTTGTTTATTCGGGTATTCCCTCCCCCCTTGGTTCGTTTCTTGGGGGGTGGATTCTGTTGCCGACCGTGACCTGAGTTGGTCAATGTGTCGTTTCCAGGCTCGCCCATCTGTGGTTTGGAGCCGGTATGAGCGCGGGCCTGTGATTTGGGTGATGACAGCTGGGATCCATAGAGGGTCCCCTGTCAGGTTTTTCGCATACACGAGGTCTCCGGGTGCGAATGTTCGGTATTTTGAACTTGAGTCTGGGGGCCGCTTCGGGTTATATGTTGGGTGTAACCTGTCGAGTGGGGACCTCAGCTTCCTACCCATTAGTAACTCGGCTGGGCTTTTGTTGGTAGTGGTGTTCGGGGTGATGTGTTGTATAAAGAGGAGTCTGTTAATTTTGTCTTGGATCTCCCCGTGGTCCATTTTCCGGATGGTTTTTTTGGTAAATTGTACCATCCGTTCCGCCCTACCGTTTGCCGCCGGATGCGCCGGTGCTGTTAATGCGTGGCGGATGCCCCTCTCCGCCAGGAATCTCTCGAAGTCGAGGGAAGTAAACTGGGGCCCGTTGTCGGAAACGACGACATCTGGGAGGCTGTGTGTTGCAAAGAGTTTGCAAAGTTCTTTGATTACGGCCTCCGTGGTGGTAGATTTCATGTCGCTTACCTCCAACCAGTTGGAGTAAGCGTCAACTGTTATTAGAAAGGTATGCCCATTTGTGGGACCGGCAAAGTCCAAATGAATTCTGGACCAGGGCCCCCTCGGTGTTTCCCACTCTAGGATGGGTGCTGCGGGTGGGCTGGGTCTAGTCTCCTGGCATCGCTGGCACCTAGCTACCCAGGCCTCTATTTGTTTGTCCATCCCTGGCCACCAAGCGTAACTTCTGGCCAGGGCTTTAGTTCTGACGATGCCAGGATGCCCCTCATGCAACAATTCTAAGACCCTCCTTTGCAGCCTGTCCGGGATGACCACCCTGTCACCCCATAAGATACACCCCTTAAGTAGCGAGAGTTCGGTTTGGCGGTTTTTAAATGTCTTAATGGATTCGTCATTGTCCCTTTCTGGCCAACCTTTTTCCACCCAATGCAAAACCCGCGCCAGACGCCTGTCTTTAATAGTCTCCCGGGCAATGTCTGACGCGGTTATGGGCAGGTTGGGCAGGTTTTCAATGTTCAGGGTGTTTGTCGTTGGTGCTGGGTCAGGGTCGGAGTCTGGTAACGGTGAGCGGCTTAAAGCGTCCGCGTGCGAAATCTTCTTACCCGGCTTGTGTATTAGTTCGTAGCTGTAGGCTGCCAGGAACTCGGACCACCTTGTCATCCGGGGCGACAAAATGTTCGGGGTGGCTCGATTTCCTGCAAGGATGCCCAGCAACGGCTTATGGTCTGTCACAATGATAAAAGGGCGGCCGTAAAGGTATTCGTGGAACCGCTTAACGGCGGCAACTATAGCCAAGGCTTCTTTGTCCAGCTGGCTATAGTTCCGCTCTGGCTTGGTTAGGGTCCTGGAAAAGAATGCGATGGGTGCTTCTTTTCCGTCCGGAAGGGTATGGCTGAGGACAGCGCCGACGCCGAAAGGTGATGCATCGCAAGTGATGGCCAGGGGCAACGTTTCGCTGAATTGGATCAGGACGGCGTCGGAGGTGAGGAGGTCTTTGGTTTTTTGGAAGGCGGCTTGCTCCCGTTTCCCCCAAGTCCAGGTTGCCGCCTTATCCAGGAGCCTATGCAAAGGTTCCGCCGCCGTTGCCTTTTGGGGTAGGAAAACATTATAAAAGTTCAGCAACCCCAAGAAAGCCTGTAGTTCCGTCTTAGACCTAGGGGTGGGGGCTTCTTTGATAGCTTTTACTTTTTTACTTGTGGGGTGGATGCCGTGCCGGTCTAGAAGGTAGCCCAAGAATTCCACTCGCTCCGTGCACAGTTGGCATTTCTCCCTTTTTACTTTAAGTCCCGTTTCTTTAAATTTGGTCAAGACCTCTCTGAGTCGGTTTTCTAATTCGGCTTCGTTTGGCGCCGCTACTAATACGTCATCGAAATAGGGCACCACCCCCTTGATGCCCTGCAGCAAACGTTCCATCAGGCTCTGAAAGATGCCTGGTGCCACGCTGACTCCGAACTGGAGTCGGTTGCACTTGAAGGCCCCCCGATGGGTAACGATGGTCTGGGCTTCCACTGTTTTTTCGTCGACCGGCAACTGTTGGTATGCCTGGGCGAGATCGAGCTTGGCAAAGACCCTGCCCCCTCCCAGTGAGTGCAGTAGGTGTTGCACGATTGGGATGGGGTAGGCGCTTTGTTGCAACGCGCCATTTAGGGTGGCCTTATAGTCCCCACAAATTCTCACGGACCCGTCTGGCTTGACCGGGGTCACTATAGGGGTCTCCCATCGGGCATGGTCTATCGGCTGCAACACCCCCTGTTCGACGAGCTTGTTAATCTGCTCGTCAATCTTAGGTTTTAGGGCGAATGGTACCCGCCTAGGTTTTAGTCGCTTGGGGGGAACCCTAGGGTCTAGGTCAAATGAGATAAGGGGCCCCTGGTACTTTGGGCATTTATGTTCCTTTTATGGAGGGTGGGCACTAGCCGTTTTATCTCGTGCCATGCAATCATGGAGAGGTAGGACCCGGAGTCCACCTCCATCTTGCATGGTTGGCCCTCAATATAGACTTCTACGTGTACCTTTCTGGCGCCGTCAGAGATGGCGTGGCCGATGGTTACCGTCTGGTGGGTTTCTTCCTTGCGCCGACTGTCGCCGCCTCTTGAGGGTCGCTGGATTCGGTCCCACCGGCCGTCCGATTGGCGATCTCTGGTCCTGGGCGGGGGGCTTTCCTTTTTTCGATCGTGTTGGTCCCATCTGGGTGGACTGCGAGTCTTCTTTTGGCGGCAAACCCGAGCGATGTGTCCCCTTTTTTCACAATGCCGACAGATAGAGTCAAAAAATCGGCATTCTGATCTGGGGTGGTCGCCGCCGCAACCGGCACAGTTGGTCCTTGACCTACGACCTCTTCGGTTCCGTTGGTCGCCGCGCCCCGTCTGCACGCGATGTATGTCCTCCTCGTCTTCTGACGTGCTGGATGCAGACTGGAATTCTCCGTAGTGTGCGGTTGATTCGTTTTTTGGGTCGGCCGACCTTGCCGGGTTGTTGTTTCCGCCCTTCGCATCTGATTTTCGCATGCTGTCAGCGGAAGTGCGGGTTGCTTCTGCAGCTGCGGCTGCGGTGAGGGCGTCTGCTAGGCTGATGTCGCCCTTAGCCATAAGCCGGCTCTGGAGTGCAGGGTCCCATAGGCCGAGTACAAATCGGTCTCTTAGGAGGCTGTTCAGACCTTCAAATTCGCAGAGTCCTCCTAGGCGCCGCAGCTCGGCGACGAAATCGCTCAGTTTTTCGCCCGGTTTCTGGTCCCGCCGGTAAAATTCGTTGCGCCGGATCAGGATGGGGACCTCGGGGGCGTAATGGCGCCGCAGGATAGGTTCGAGGACGTCCCAGTCCATGGCGGTTGCGTCGGCCGGCTTGGCCAATGCTTTGGCCATCTGGAAAACTTCGGTTCCGCAATGGGTGAGGAAAACGGCGCGTTTTAGCGGGCCCGGGGCGTCTTTCATTCCGGTGCACTCGAGGTACATGCGGAAACGGTCTGAGAACGATTCCCAGTCCTCGGTGGCGGGGTTGAAGGGGGCGGGCGGTGCGATTTTCGCCATTTCGGTGCTGAAACTGGCTCTTGTTGGACACGGGGTTCAGTTCAGGGTCGGGATCCCATCCTCGTCGCCAGTGTCGTGTCCGCAAAAAGACGCCAGGAGTCAGTGACTACGTTTCAAGCTCTTTATTTAACAGTTGTGAACCGAACCGGCGAAAAGGAAAAAGCCCGCGGCTTTTATCCTTTTCGCCGCGGCGGCCGCGGCCAATGGCAGCATTTCAAGTCTCCCGCTCTTGGAGTGAGCCAATCACGGGAGACTTTCAACGGGCCAATCGGCGCGGCTCGCCTGGCCAATTAGAAATCCCCGCGGTTTAGCCAATCAAAGCGCGGGTATTTCGAGTATGTAAATTAGGGACAGAACACTATTACTTATTTATTTTTGTGGGTTTCATTTCAGTATGTATAGATTGTCCTAATTCTGGGTGAAGTAACTAAATCTGCCAAGTTTTTTTTCAGAATTTGCTCACAATCTATTCTATTCTCCATAATTATCCCCTCCCAGAAACCTAATTACAGTCATTAACTTTACCTATAACCCATGGCTACTTGACTGCTGTCTCAGCATGTAGTATCACCCACTTGATCTTATCTGAGCTCAGAAACTAAGTAAAACTGGGCCAGGTTAGTACTCTGATGGGAGGGGGCTCTGAATTTACCAGAGCTGTAGGCTAGACTGGGAAATCAAAAAATCAAAAACACTTATCTATATTGTTGCCAAGAAAGTTGCATGGACAGGTTTATAAATTTGGGTGATAGCAGAAAAGCAGGTTTATTTATGATTTAATGGGATTTTATGGATTGTACTTTTCAGATTCATGTAAATCACTGAGAATTCTGAGGGTTCGGCAATATCGAAATAAAAAAGTTGATTTATGTTTTAAATGTTTTAAATTAAGTTGTTAACCCATGAGACCAGATGAAATACCTCATCATACATATCAAATGAAAGTAATAATGAGCGTAATGTCTATGGAGATTCTCAGTCATCCAGGTCATGGTTATCCCAGAAACACTTTTTTCAAAAGGCAACTGGACTTCATTTTTCCTCGAATACCTTTTGCTCTCATCCAAGAAGCTTCTTCAGTTCTGAACATAATAAACATGATGATTAATTGATTCCTCTTCTTTTTCAGTTACCATAATATATATTATATTGTATTTCTGCTACAAATCTGAATAAATAGCTATATTCTGAAAAGAAAATTGTAAACAATGCCAAGGTTTTCATTTTAATAATTACTTTTCTTAAAAGGAATACATTTTAAATTAGACCAGAAGTCTAAATTATTTTGAAGCTTCTATAGAAAAGAACATAATTGTTGTCATATTAATTATGAAAGATTGCATCTTCTTTTGGACTTTTTTAACCAATAAACTGTTTTGCTCCTTTTCATACAGCTGTCCATAGACGACTACAGAATTATTGCTCCAATTTCTTTTGGACAATAAACTGAATTATCAGAAAAAGCCAAAACGAAATTTTCCTGGATCACTAGCTGGTAGCTGGGCAAAAATTCCCCTACTAGTGTTATAAAGATTAGATTTCTTTGACCTCTACAAGCAGGAGTGTCAAACTGGCGGTCTGTGGGCCAGATGCATCATGCCCAGGCCATGTCCACCCCAGCTCAACAAAGGCAAAAAAATGTCATAATATGTCACAATATATCATGTGATGCAATCAAGTTTGACACCTATGCTCTACAGGATTTTTTTAAACAAACCAAGCAACAATTATTGAACAAATCAACCTAGGGATCTTACTCAAGACACAAATGACCAGACTTCAATAATCCTACTTCAGACACACCCAGCTCTCTGGAGAAAGCTCTCAGGCTGGGAAAGGTAGAAGGAAATAGGTGGATGGAGAGATAAGAAGACAACCAATTGTTGGTTGTCTCCTCTCTTTCACAGAGCTGAAAAACCAGGTTAGGGACATATTGTCAAAGAGAAAATCTATGTGATCACTAGAAGTCAAAAATGATGATTGGTACATTTCCATGATACATAGGACATAACCAATCAACAAGGTATCAGCACAGATCATGACCATTAATCCAGAATACACATTTTGTACTGATCATAATTCTTGGCCACCTTCCTAACAGTGATGGGATTCAAAAATTTTTTACTACCGCTTCTGTGGCCATGGCTTGAGGAAGGATACTGCAAAATCTCCTTCCCATCCCACTCCAGGGGGAAGGTTACTACAAAATCCCATTCCCTCCGCACCCCACTAACCTGCTTTCCAGCTCCGTTCTCCTGTGCAGGGCAACAAAAGAAGACCCAGCTGATCAGCTGGGACTTGGGAGGCAGAGAATAGATGGGGGCATGGCCAGTCAGAGGTGGTATTTGCCGGTTCTCCAAACTACTCCAAATTTCCACTACTGGTTCTCCAGAACTGGTCAGAAGCTGCTGAATACCACCTCTGCTTATAGTTCAGTTTAATACTGTTACAAATATATATTTTAACAGTTTAATACTGTTACAAATATATATTTGTTAGTATTTAGTATTCTGGTCTTCTTTTAACACTTCTAGTCAGGAAAGATTTGGAACACCAATGAATAAAACATGTCAGGAAGTATCTGAGAAATGTAAAGAAAATACTCTCATTTTTCAGGAAACCTGAGTAACACCTGGGGCCTTTGTAACTTACATCCTAATTTGTACCATTTATCAATAAGTATTTTCCCAATGAACATCTTCTAATTCTTATGCTCTTAGATAGAGAAGAGGAGCTTAATTCAAAATTTGTTTAGGAAGCCAAGGTGCTATTCAGCAGGTTCTGACCAGTTCTGGAGAACCGATAGTGGAAATTTTGAGTAGTTTGGAGAACCAGCAAATCCCACCTCTGATCCTTCCCCTGCCACGCCCACCAAGCCACACCCACAGAACCAGTAGTAAAAAAATTTGAATCCCACCATTGATTGTAAGGTAGTAAAAACAGAGACATTGACTCACAAGCTGAAGGGGAGGATACATACAATACCGTTTTGTGACATTTTCTACGGGCACAAGCTAGGCAAGGTGAAGGTCTTATTGTAGAAGTCTTTTATAACTGATTGCTCTTCCTTCCTGTCATAGTACAGCTACCCTTACTGCTGCCATAACCGATCTGCCTGGGGGTTAGCATTCTTCTCCCTAATCCCACTATATGGGACAGAGAGGAATCCCATAATTTGAAGGCCTCAGTGACATCTAATAAGGAAAATCATTATCATCATCATCATTAACATTCATAGTGCCGGCTCATGCTTTTGTAGATTTTAGAATATGTAATTAAAGAGTAAATCTTTTCTCCTCTTTGGGGATACATTCCACCACTTGAAGGATAATTAAACTTCAACTTTATTTGAAGTAAAAAAGGGAAGGGAGAGATTTAAGGAAATGTTTAATTGTAAAAGACATAGAATCTTTAGCATTGCTAAAGTACAGACAGTACAGCATAAGCTTAAAATTAGAACATTCTGAGCAAAGCACGTGATGGGATTATTAACTAAAGCTCTGTTGCCCAGAGGATGTACAGTAAATAGTACAAAAGTTAACCCAGTACTGGATTTGTGTGGATAGAAAAGATACAGTGCACAATCAAACATCAGAGACAGTAAAGCAGACACCAGCACCTGGGTCCAAATCAAAGCATACATTTGCAACCTAGATTTCTAATTAAACATGTTTATCTACATCTCTTGGAGATTATCAACATTCTTGAAACAAAAGATCCACCCCATTATTAATAGGTCTTCACATTTTCCTGCAGATGTGCAAACTTTTTTTAAGAAGCTCCTATTCCTTCTTTTGGTCTCCTTGCTTTGACAGAGTTCCCCTATCAAAATGATGATGTGTTTCAATCATTTCATTGGCATCTGCCTTTCTGTGAATTGAATCTTGCACTCCCTATCTTGTGTCCTAGAACAATGGAAAATATATCTTTCTTCCACATGTTGCTATTCTGAATAATTGAACAATGCTATTGTATTCACCTTATATTTCCTCTTCATGGCTAAATATTCTCTTTTCATTGGGTTAAGTTTCTACTCATTTGCTCATCCTTGTTGCCCTTCTCTGAACTTTGCAAGTTTATGTTATTCTTTCTAAAATGGTAGTGCCCAAAACCAGACACAGAGCTCAAGGTGGGATCCTATCAATGCAAAATAAAGTGGATTACTTCCCATGATTCAAAATCTATTTTTCTTTACACGGAGTCTAACATTGTATCTGTCTTTTTCTTTAATAGTTCCATATCACATTGAATTTACAGTCAAGTACTTTTCCAAGATGTTTTTATAAGCACTGATGCAAAGTTATCCTATATTTGATTTCCTAAATGAAAAGCTTTACTTTGTCCATTAAATTTCATTGTGTTGTTTTTAGTAATTTCCACCAACCTAACAGGTTTGCCTTGAATTAAATGTACCTTAGCTGTGATACCCAAATTTGAGCCTTGTGCAGCTTTTATAAGCATTCTTTCCATCATTTAATCAAAATGATTAACAATGACCATGGGGATACTGCAAAAGTTGTAAGTATACAACTTTTGCAGCATCCCCATGGTCACGGCATTTTTCAAAGCCATTGTTAATGTTGAACAGCCACTAAATGAATGGTTGTAAGTCGAAGACTGTATTTAGTTGTTCTTGGGGTTTTTTTTTGCTTTACTGTAGTGTTTCATTATTATACATATAAAAATATGTTGTAGGAAGTTAGCACCCCCCCCCCTCCTAGAAAAATGAAATGTCCTAGGAAATATTAAAAAGGCAAAATATTTCCCCAAAAAAGAGTAGAAACTCAGAAGCAGAAACTCACCCCAGAAGCAGAAGCTCACCTCCACCTTTGCTAATGGGCCATTAAGGCCTATGCCAGAGTATTCTACATAATAAAGGTCTCTGCCCATCTCACCACCTGGCCTGGGAAGATTGCATCAGCCAGAACTCAGGTGAAGCCATGTGGTCCAGACAATACGAAGTTAACTAAGACCCCCCCGCCGCTCGGAGTCTGACAGCCAATGGGATACATTTCTTATACAGGAACAGGAAACACTAAGGTGGGGCCCAAAAGAGGGTATATAACTAAGGGTCTCTCAACATCTCAGCCCTTCCTTCTTTTCCTTCACGCAATATCTTGAAACATGTGATCGTTCTTTTCACCCAGGAGCTCCAAGTCATGTGATCCTGTCCACCATTAAACCATCTTTCCAAACAGCCTCCATGTTTCCAGAGTCTTTTTCCCCACTTGGAACTGAACCCAAAAGGATAATTCTTCCAACAATGTTTAAAAAAAATTGCTGCCTATTTTCATCAAGCTAGAACAAGTTGCCCTATTTTCCATAGAAATATCACCTTGAAGAGTGCAAATTCAAATAATGCAACCATGTCATAGGATTCATTAACCACACTAATTGAGATTGACCCGGAATTTCAAAATCCATTCTTTTGTTACATTCTTTGATGAAATCAATATATGTTATATTTTAGGGCTGTGCAAAGACACAAGATGAAAAACACAACAAAGTTTGTCTTAGCTGCTGCTTGGATATGAGTAGGGGGTAAGCTAGAAATATAGACCTGCCTTTATTCCTGGAATTGACTATTTTTTTTAAATAAAATATCCCACCTTCTTTATTTTTTATAAACAACTCAAGGCAGCAAACATATCCAACACACTTTTCTTCTCCAATTTTTGCCATAACAATAACTCTGTGAGGAAAGTTGGTTGAGAGAAAAGGACTGGCCCAAAGTCACCCAACTGACTTTCATGCCTAAGGTAAGACTAAAACTCACAATATCCCACTTTCTAGTCCAGTGTCTACCACTAGGCCAAATTGACTCTCTTTATTAAATGTATTATTTTAATAACTGGATTTTATTCATCATTTTTTAGAAATAAAATCCAGTTTTTTTAAAAAAGGCACGCAGATTTAAGCATTATCTTTTAAAAAAAAATTCTTCTATTTCTGAAGAATGAAATTTAAAATGTTTTGATTCCACATTTGGGTTTTTGTTTCATATAAGATTATTTCAAAACAAAAGCGGTCTGTTGTTTATTACTTGGAGAAAATGTCTTTGTCAAAGATTCTATGAAAACACAAAATTACTCACTATAAAAGAGGTTTGCGTGTAAAAATACAGGTCACAATTCCAAAACCTCATTGATTGCAAAATCTGATTTCATTTGCACAATTTTACACCAAAGTATTTTTTTTCACTGTTCCTTGGGTTTTTAATTTCTCCTAGTCTTCACAAGAGTTTGTCTCTCTCTATTTATGATAGCAATTTTTCTTAGCTGAAGCTTTATCTTCCCAGACCTCCATTCACCAACTTATTCAAAATGCATCTAAGAAAGTTTTGGAATTGAATATTTGTCACAGCTGTTTTACAGATACAATATGTCTTCTGTCTATCCTGGAGTGAAAACAAATTGCAGTCAGTTTGCTGGCCATACGTTCCATCTGGGATTTTGCCATCTGTCACTGTGTTTGTACAGCTATTTAGATTTCTAATTCATACCAAACAAATTCCACTAATGGAACTAACAGAACATCAAACAGCAGTAACAGAGAGATCATATACATAGCAAAACTTGTTCTACTCTCTGAATCCTTCCATCTGTTCATAGTTTTAAATATTGTTCATTGTAATTGCTTTTTTAAAAAAGTTGATGATCACTACTCCATTTAAAAATATTAAAGAAGACTTGAAAAACTAAGTACAGTGTCATTTTCTATTAGATTGCAAGATGTCCACTGAAATATTGTATATATTATAATCCTAGAGAGGGAGGAGGGAGGAAGGAAGATTTAGATCAAAAAAATGTATTAGCCAAATGAGTCATCTTAAGATAATTAACGGAAAAACAAAACCTATAGCAACAAAAAAGACGCTTCTTAACTTTATGAAAGAGTTAAAAATGGGACATCTAAGCTTCGTGCATCTTCTACTCTCCTTAAGGTAAATCATATCTAAATGGCAATTCATTCTAAACAAGAACCCAAGAAGGACTTCTCTCTGTGCACTGCCAACAGAAATATTAAGACACCAAATTGAACTATTTTAAAACAAAACCAAACTTGTGACAAAAGCACATTCAAGCCTGCTTGATGTCTATTTTCTGTCTTCTGTTATTTATGCAGACAAATCACGTACTTATGGCATTCTTTTTTTCTTGCAGTTCGTAGAGTCCCCTAAACTCATGCCCAGCACATCCTAAGTACATGCTGCAAATCTACTGCAAGGCTGCCAAGTTGCCCATTCTCTTAAAATGAGACCTTCTATTTTTGTCTCGGTTTCAACTTGCTGCAGGCCTGAAATCATCACAAGTGGTTCTAAGGGACAGTCAGTTTCAGATGCTTGTTCTCTGTTTTAGTCAGTTCCATCCACTTTCCTTCTCAGTTTTGCTTTAATTCATATTGCCATATTTCCATTATTTATTTCTATTGTTTCATTGTTTTACTGTTGTTATATTTACATTTTTTTATCATTTTAAATTCTACTGTTGTAAGTCATCCAGTAGCCCCATGGCAAGATGGATGGCAAATAAATTTAATAATAGCTTCTCTCTCTCTCCCTCTCCCTCCCTCTCTCTCTCTCTCTCTCTTTTTGTGTGTGTGTGTGTGTGTGTGTTAAGTCCACGTGGAAGAAAGCCAGGAGTCGGTGACTTTGTATCAAGCTCTTTATTGAAGTCAGGAACCGAACTGGCGCTTAGAAAAACTTTGCGGCTTTTTATTCCCAAGCCGCGGCGGCCGCAGCCAATAGCACCACTTTGAATCTCCCGCAATTCGAATCTACCAATCACAGGAGATTCTCAGCGAGCCAATTGGCGCGGCTTGCCTAGCCAATCCGATCGCTCCATGCTTTGGCCAATCAAAGCGCGGGGATCTCAAGAATTCAAATGAAGGTACAGAACACCCCTCCCCTCTTGGTTCAGTCCTACGTAGCGTAGTCCCGTAGGTAGGCGGGGCTCCGTCTTTGCCTACTGGACCTGCGCAGGTCAGTCGTAGGTTGGATCCCGGCCAGTTCGGTTGGGGTCCCTGTTTCTCCGGACTCCGTCGTGGGAACCGCCTGGTCTGTCTGTCTGGGCTGCTCTCCGCAGCTCCCTCCTGGGCTACCCGGGTTGGTTGAGCTGCGGGTTTCGCCGCTCCCACTCGGTCTTCCCGGGTTGGTTGAGCTGGCCTGGTTGTCTCTTCCTGGCGAGGTTTTGTGTTGGCTGCTTGCAGGTGAGTATGGCTGGTTTCTTTTTTCTGGGTTTTGGTTCCCAGGGTATCCCCTCCCCTCTTGGTTTGTGTTGAGGGGGTTGGTTTTGTTTGGTTGCATGTCGGTAGTGTCTTATGTGGCCCTTCTCGATCTTAACTGATTGATGTGGCGTTTCCACACTCGTCCGTCGGTTGATTGTAGCCGGTACGAGCGTGGGCCTGTTAGCTGTGTTATGATTGCTGGTACCCATAATGGGTCTCCGTTTAGGTTCTTCGCGTAGACAGCGTCGCCTGGTGCGAAGGTTTGGTGTTTGCTGGTGGAGTCTGGGGGTTTCTCTGGGTTGTAAGTGGGGTGTAGTCTATCGGATGGGGACCTTATTTTCTTCCCCATTAGCAGTTCTGCCGGGCTTTTATTTGTTGTGGTGTTCGGGGTTATATGTTGGGTGAAGAGTAATTTATTTATTTTGTCCTGGATCTCCCCGTGGTCTATTTTCTGGATGGTTTTTTTTGTGAATTGAACCATCCGTTCCGCCCTACCATTCGCTGCCGGATGCGCTGGGGCTGTCAGTGCGTGTCGTATGCCCCTTTCCGCTAGGAATTTTTCGAATTCTAGCAAGGTGAATCGGGGCCCATTGTCGGACACGAGGACGTCCGGGAGGCCGTGTGTTGCAAAGAGTTTGCAGAGTTCTTTGGTCACAGCTTCCATGGTGGTTGTTCTCATGTTGCTTACCTCCAGCCAGTTGGAGTAAGCATCTACGGTTATTAAGAAAGTGGGCCCGGCGAAATCTATGTGGATTCTGGACAAAGGTCCCCTGGGCTTTTCCCACTCTAGGATGGGTGCTGTGGGTGGGCTTGGTCTAGTTTCCTGGCATCGTTGACATCTTGCTACCCAGGCCTCGATCTGTTTGTCCATCCCTGGCCACCAAGCGTAACTTCTGGCCAGGCCTTTCGTTCTAACGACGCCCAGGTGCCCCTCGTGTAACAGTTCCAAAACCTTCCCTTGTAGTTTTTCCGGGATGACCACCCTATCCCCCCATAATATACACCCTTTTAGTAATGAGAGTTCCGTTTGCCAGTTACGGAATGTCCTGAAGGTCTCGTCATTGTCCTTTTCCGGCCACCCTTTCTCTACCCAATGCAAAACCCGCGCCAGACGTTTGTCTTTATTAGTTTCTCAGGCAATGTCTGACGTGGTTATGGGTAGATTGGGTAGAGTCTCTATGCTGAGGGTGGTTGTCGTGGGTGCTGGGTCAGTGTCTGGTTCGGGTAACGGTGAGCGGCTCAAGGCATCCACATGGGAGATAGTCTTACCGGGTGGGTGTGTGAGCCCGTAGTTGTAGGCGGCCAGGAATTCGGACCACCTTGTCATTCGGGGAGACAGAATGTTCGGGGTGGCCCTGTTCCCTGCGAGTATTCTCAGCAGCAGTTTGTGGTTGGTGATGATGGTAAACGTCCGGCCATAGAGGTACTCGTGAAACCTTTTTACTGCGGCGATGATAGCCAAAGCCTTTTTGTCCAGCTGGCTGTAGTTTAGCTCCGGTTTGGTTAGGGTCCTTGAAAAGAACGCGATGGGTGCTTCCTTTCCGTCAGAGAGAATGTGGCTGAGGACAGCGCCGACGCCGAAGGGTGATGTGTCGCATGTGATTGCTAGTGGTAGGGTCTCGTTGTACTGGATGAGGATGGCATCCGAAGTGAGCAGGTCCTTAGTTTTCCTGAAGGCAGCTTCCTCGCATTTCCCCCAAGTCCAGGTAGCTGCCTTGTCCAAAAGCCTATGTAAAGGCTCCACCGCGGTCGCCTTTTGGGGCAGGAAGACATTATAAAAGTTAAGTAGCCCCAGAAATGCCTGCAGTTCTGTTTTTGACCTGGGTGTGGGGGCTTCCTTGATGTCTTTAATTTTTTTTTTTTAAAGTTTTTATTAATTTTCTACAAACAAACAAGACAGACAAAACATAAAAACATCAACTCTTATATATACATCCAGTGTGTCAGTTGGTTCATCATTTTTGTGCATTCATTCTGTAGTCTCAATTACAATTATGTTACATAACAACTCATATTGTCAGTCCAAACTTATATATCCTAATATCACTAAAAAAAGAAGATTTTGACTATATTTTTAATCATTCATGCTTAATGAGCTAACAATACTTTAAACCAGTTTACTCTATAACAAATCATCTAATCATATCAAATCAATCCTAAGAAATCCTTTATAAAATTCTGAATATTCTATTATCGTATTTTATCATCTAACCATTTATAAAAAAGACCCCAAATTTCGTAAAATTGTTTATCCTCTTGCTCTCTAATTTCAAATGTCAATCTGCTCATCTCAGCACATTCCAATATTTTCTTAATAATTTCTTCCTGTAATGGTATTTTCTCATTCTTCCAATTTTTAGCAAATACAATCCTGGCCGCTGTTAATACATTTACAATCAGGTATTTCAAATCTTTACTATATATATCAGGTAAAATTCCCAATAAGAAGATCTCTGGTTTCAAATCTATATGTTTCTTTGTCATTTTTTCCAACCACATGCAAATTATAGTCCAATATTTTCTAGCATCCTCACAAGTCCACCACATATGGTAATACGAGCCGGGTATCTGATGACATTTCCAGCATTTTTCAGATTTGTTCTTAAACATTCTTGCTATTCTTGTCGGAGGAAAGTGCCACCTGTAAAACATCTTATACAAGTTTTCTTTATATGCTGTTGACATTGTCATTTTATAATTTTGAGACCACAATTTCTGCCATTTCTCTAAATCAATCCCATATCCAAAATTCTTCCCCCAAACAATCATAGTTTCTTTGACTTGTTCTTCCTCTAATTTCATTCCCAGTAAATAACCATATAATTTTTTAATCACCTTCTCATCAGTACCCATCAAGATCTTATCTAAATCAGTCTGTTTATCATAAAATCCCTCCGTTTTAGAATCTTCATCATACCTTGAGTGTATTTGTGCATATGAAAACCAATTCATCCTTATACCTTGTTCTTCTAAGTTTTGGATCGATTTAAGTTCACCCTTTTCATCCAAAAGTTCCCCATATCTAACTGTTTGTTCCTTCTTGTAAATTATAGGATAGGAAAATGCTTCAATGGTCGATAACCAGACTGGAATTTTCAAATAACATTGTCTTTTTATCTTCTCCCAATTTAACCACAAAGACTCCCGTACATAATGTCTTCTAAAATAACCCTGTGTTTTAGTTCCCTTATACCATAAAAAAGCATGCCAACCCAACAGCAAGTCATGTCCTTCTAATGTCAACAACCTATGTTTCCTTAATGTTATCCATTCTTTGACCCACATCAAACTTGCAGCTTGATAATACAATTCCCAATTAGGCAGACCAAAACCTCCTCTAATTCTAGCATCTTGCAAAAGCTTTAGCTTTATTCTCGCTTTTTTACCTTGCCATATAAACTTCAACATAATTTTATTTAAATCTTCAAAATAGTCTTTTCCAAGCCTAATTGGTATTGTTTGAAACAAAAATAAAATTCTAAGTAAGATATTCATCTTAATTGTTGAAATTCTCCCTATTAATGACAATTGCAAGTTTTCCCATTTCTTCAAATCTATAGTTATCTGTTGTTTAAGTTTAATATAATTATTCTCCTTTAATGTGCTACATCTTGTTGTCAAATATATCCCCAAATACTTAACCTTATTTGTAACTTGAATTTTCAAAAGATCTGCCAATTCTTCTCTCTGTCTCAATAACATATTCTTTGTCAAAATCTTTGTTTTATCTTTATTTATTTTCAAACCAGCCACCTCTCCATATGACTCTATCCTTTCCAGTAACTTTGGAGCTGTTTCAATCGGATCTTCCAAAATAAAAGCTAAATCATCAGCAAAAGCTTGTAGCTTAAATTCTTCCTTCTTAATTTTCATTCCTTTTATGCTTTTATCATCCCTAATATTTCTATTCAACACTTCCAAGGTCAACACAAATAGCAAAGGAGATAGGGGGCATCCTTGTCTTGTGCCTTTCCTTATATTAATAAAATCTGTAAGTTCCCCCTCCATCATTACCTTTGCTGTCTGTTTATTATATATAGCTTCTATTGCTTGAATAAATTTTTTAGCAAAACCCATCTGCTCCAATAATAATAACATAAATCTCCAGTTCACATTGTCAAATGCTTTTTGAGCATCTAGGAATATCAAAGCCATTTGCTTTTCAGGATGAGCCTCATAATATTCCAAAGTGTCCAAAATTACTCTCATATTGTCTCTAATTTGTCTCTTTGGCAGAAATCCATTTTGATCTGAGTGAATAAAATTATTTAAATATTTTTTAAGTCTTTCTGCAAAGATTGAAGCAAAGATTTTATAGTCTGCATTCAATAAAGAAATAGGTCTATAATTCTTAATTTGCGATGGGTCAGTCTCTTCCTTTGGTATAAGTGTAATATAAGCCTCTGACCATGTTTTAGGTATCATCTTTTTTAGCATAACTTCATTCATAACTTCTAACAATGGGATGCTCAATAATTCTTGAAATGTTTTATAAAATTCTACTGGAAGCCCATCTGGGCCCGGAGCTTTCCCATTATTTTGTCTCTTAAATGCTTCATTTAGTTCCATCATTGTTATATTGCTTTCTAGCATTTCTTCAGTCTCTTTAGGTATCTTTGGTAAATTAGCTTCCTGTAAATACTGTTTGACTTTTTCTTCATCAATATTCTCTTGTTTATATAGTTGCCCATAAAAATCTCGAATAATTTCTTTTTTCTCCTTATTCCCATAACAAACTTGGCCTTGTTCATCTATTAACTTCAATATTTTTCTTGATTCCTTCTCTTTTCTCAATTTATATGCTAACCATCTACCTGGTTTATTTGCATCTTCAAAATAATTCTGTTTAGAGTTTCTAATTTTCTGTGCCAGTTCTTCTTTCTCTATTAATTCCATTTTATGTTTGATTACATCCAGCTTCAATTTAATATCCTTTTTCTGTGGCATTTTCTGTAATTCTTTTTCAAGAGTTTTATACTCATTTTCCAAGGCCTTAGAAGCTTGCCTTTTCCTAATATTCTTTTTTCTTGTATAATCTATTATCAAACCTCTAGCGTATGCCTTCATAGTGTCCCACACATTTTGCGTTGAAGTATCTTCTTTTTTATTTTCTCTGAAGAAAAAAGCCAATTCCTTCTCCATCCATTGTGTAAAATCTTTCTCCTTTAAAATAGTATTATTTAATGTCCATCTCGATCTTTTTTTTTGTCCCTTCCATTTAATTGTCATTGGGCTATGATCTGCCCAGGTACTTGTTTCAATGCTTGTTTCTTTAATATTAGATATTAGTTCTGTTGAGATCCAAATCATATCTAATCTGGACCATGATAAATGTCTATTTGAATAAAAAGTATATTGTTTAGCTTTAACGTTTCTTTCTCTCCAAATATCTTTTAAAGTTAATTCATCTGTCATTTTAAAAAAGGACCTTGGGAGAGCCTTTCTATTTTGCTTTGTTGTTGTTGCTATATAGTCCAGTTTATTGTCCACAATTCCATTAAAATCTCCCATCATAATTATATTAACATAGTCCAGTCCAATTATTTTCATGTGCAGCTTTTTATAAAATTCTTCTTGTTTATCATTCGGAGCATAAATTGCAATCAAGAGTATTTTTATATTATTATCCATTATTTCTACCATTAATACTCTTCCATCTTCATCCGAGTAAATCAATTTTGCTGGAATAGTCTCTTTAATGTATAAAACCACACCTCTTTTCTTACATTGAGTCAAAGAGGTAAATATTTTCCCTAATTTTGGTTGTAATAACAATTGTTCATGTTGTTTTTTAATGTGAACTTCTTTTAAACAAATTATATCAAATTTTAATTTCTCTAATTTATGAAAAGTTTTCCTTCTTTTAACAGCTGAATTAAGTCCGTTTATATTCATTGTAATCAGTTTTTTTTCCTCCATGATTATGCTTTATATTTAGGTCTAACAGCTCTCGTGGATCTCACTTCACGCTGTTCTTTGTTATCAATCTGTCCCCCTATTGCTCCTTTCTCTTTTTCAGTCTCCAGTTGTTCATCTTGAAACTCAATTAATGAACCCTCTTTCTCTGCTTCCTCTCTTCTTCCTCCGAAAAATTCTGCATGAAAAAGTTCTGCTTTCTCAATTGAGTCAATTCTATGTCTCTGCTCTTGCCACGTAAACATTAATCCTTCTGGAATCAGCCATCTATAATTCACTTCGTTTTCCAATAGTATTTTGGTCAGAAATCGATATTCTCTTCTCATCTCTCTCACTCTTCTAGGTATTTGTTTTAAAACCACAACCTCTTTACCCTTGTATTTCAGTATTTTCTCTCTTGCTACTTGTAATATTTGCGTTTTAATGGATTTTTTGGTAAATCTAATATGGACTTCCCTGGGTAATTTATTTCTCATCGCATATCTTGTATAGACTCGGTATATCTCATCTATTCCATCCATTATCTTTTCCTCTGTAATTTCCAAAGCATCTGCCAAAATTTCTATCATTACTGCTGCCAAATTTTCTCCTTTTTCCTCCTCTATATTTTGAAATCTGAGGTAAAATTCTGACCTTTCCATCTCCCACCTCAACATCCCACCTTTTTCTTGTTCAACCGCTGTTAATCTGCTGTCAATATTTCCAATCTTCTTCTCTCTTTGTTTTCCTTCTTCCTCAATTTTTTGGAATCTCTCCTCATACTTAACCATCATCTGTTTAATATTTTCCACTTTTTCATCAGTCTTCTCTATTCTTTGTTCAATATTTTCTGTTCTTTGTTCAATATTTTCTGTTCTTTGTTCAATATTTCCTGTTCTTTGTTCAATGATATCTGATTTTGTCTTAAGTTCTTGGATTCCTTGCATAATCATCTGTAACTGTAAAGTTATTTTTTCTTGTTCCTTATCTTGCTTCAACATTGTCTGAATTAAACGTTGTCCTCCAGCTGGTGGGGAAGCAGAGGTAGAAGCAGAAATGCCAGATGGTATTGGTTTCTTGCTCATTTCAATATTTCCAAGACTTCAAATTCTTCTTAACTTTTAATCCAACTGGTAGAGCAGCCAATTATAATCCAAAATGGAGAACTCCAATGGTAAAAAACACGAAACCAAAGAAGAAACAAAAAAAAAAGGAAGAAGAAAGATCTTCAGGTTCTTCTAGACCCTAATCCAATTACGAGATAGTCCACCATAAAAAAGGAAAAAATAGAAAGGAAAAAACAAACAAATCCAAAAATAATAATATTGATTAAAAGCAAAGAAAAAGGAAAAAGCAAAAAGAGAAAAAACAAAAACAAAAAACAAGAAGTTCCTTCAGATTCTTCACACCTCAATCCAATTAAAAAATCTCAATAATCCAAAAAAAAAAAAAAAAATCAACCACAACAACAAAATAATCCAAAAAGATAAATATGAAAAGCAAAAAAGTCCCAATAGAAAAAAAAAGAAAAATAAAGAAGAGAAAAGAAAAAACTCTGAGGCTTTCCCTTTAAAGTAAAAGGCAAAAATAAAAATATTACTAAAATTAAGATTTAGAAAAAGGCTAGCGAATGGGGTATATATAAGAAAACACACTGCACTTTGTTATTTATCCAAGGCTCTTGTTATGACTCTCTTCTCCAGCAGCTTCAAAGCCAAACCTCAAGTGTTGATAACAGTCCAGGAAAGCACCTGCAATAATATTTTACTGTGCTCTCCCTCTATCTTATCAGGTTAAAAAGTCCTTGAGATGAGGTCTTTTTGCAATTCTCTCCAATTCAAATAAAGATACTTTCAAGCCTCTAGTTGGCAGTGTTACAAAGTTTCTTAATGCTCTTTCTCCCCCCCCGCCAGAGAAAAGGAATAATATATACAGAAAAAAAAGGAAAAAATAGCCAAAGGGAGCCTCTATCCTAAAGAAAGTTAAAAAATCAAAGGGAGCATAAAAATATATATAAAAGAAAATTCAATCCGGTTATCTACAAAGTCACAGTAAAATCTTTCCCAAAAAGTATAAAGAAAAGAAAAAAAAACAAACCCAAGCCTCAATTTGACATCACTTTAAAAAACGCCGCTCAAAACAATTTCAGTCAAAAAAAAAAAAAACCTCACAGCTTTCTTCTTTATATCGAATGAACTTTCCAACCTTAGCGAATTTACAGCACAAAAAAGTTTTTCTCACCCAGCCGACACACTTCACTTCAATCACTTTCCTTCCGGAGCTGTCCCGACTTCAGCAGCTATGGAGGCTGCCTCTCCGCTGCCAGCAAAAGGGCTTCTTCCGGATCTAACCAGAGATTTTGCGATATCTCTGGGATCCTGGAACAATGCCCTTCACGATCACCGTCTCTACGGGACGGTTTAGGTCCGTTAGGACCGACCAGGGGCGAAAATATCGGCTGCGATCTCAGAGCCCTGAGATCGCAGCTGTATCGCCGGAACGAAGCTCCGCCTTCTCCCATTGTCTTTTTTTGTTCTGTTTTTGACCTGGGTGTGGGGGCTTCCTTGATGTCTTTAATTTTTTTTTGTCGGTGGGGTGAATGCCGTGTCGGTCTAGGAGGTATCCTAGGAATTCGACCCGCTCTGTGTATAGCTGGCATTTTTCCCTCTTCACTTTAAGCCTGGTTTCTTTAAATCTCGTTAGCACCTCCCTTAGGCGACTCTCTAGTTCGGCCTGGTTGGTTGCCGATACTAGTACATCATCGAAGTATGGTACCACCCCCTTGATACCTTGTAAGAGTCTTTCCATGAGGCTCTGGAAAATTCCAGGTGCCACGCTGACTCCAAATTGGAGGCGGTTGCATCTAAAAGCTCCCCGGTGGGTGACTATGGTTTGCGCCTCTTCAGTTTCCTCGTCGACCGGCAGTTGCTGGTATGCTTGGGCCAGGTCGAGTTTCGCGAAAACTTTGCCCCCTCCCAGTGAGTGTAGGAGATGCTGCACTACGGGGACGGGGTAAGCGCTTTGCTGCAAGGCGCCATTTAGGGTGGCCTTATAGTCCCCGCAGATTCTCACTGACCCATCAGGCTTGATTAGGGTGATTATGGGGGTCTGCCACTGGGCGTGGTCTATGGGTTGTAAGACCCCTTGCTTGACGAGCTTGTCAATTTGCTCATCGATTTTCGGTTTGAGTGCGAAAGGTACCCGCCTTGGTTTTAGGCATTTCGGGGAAACGTTTGGGTCTAGGCTGAAGGATATAGGGGGCCCTCAGTACTTGCTTAGGGTGCCATCGAACACTTCTTGGAAGTCCTGGGCCAGTTTCTGCTCCCAGTCGGCTTTGGCGATGTGGTCGATGCCCGTGACTGCGATGCCTAGTGGTGCGAACCATTGAAATCCCAGCAGGCTAGGTCGGTCTCGATCGACGATGGTCAGGGGCAGTCTTTTGGTGTGCCTCTTGTATGTCACTGTGAATTTTCCTGTTCCAACTACAGGGATGCGGTTTCCCTGGTAGTCTTTGAGGATTAATCTCTGGTTTTCTAGTTCCCTCCTCTGGATGTTAGGCACCAAGCATTTAATTTCTTGCCATGCTACCATTGAGAGATAGGACCCAGAGTCCACCTCCATTTTACAGGGTTTGCCTTCGATGCCTACCTCCACGTAGACCTTTCTGGCGTCTGTGGTTGTTGCGTGGCCAATGGTGACCGTCTGATGTGTCTCTTCTCTCCGCTGGGTCTCGCCCCCTCGTTAGGCTCATCCGTTCCGTTCCCAATGGTTGTCTGCTGGGCGGTCTCTGGTCCTGGGGGGTGGGCTCTCTCGTTTCCGCTCGCTCGGGTCCCATCATCTGGGGCTGTGGGTTTTCTTGAGGCGGCAGACGCGGGCTATGTGGCCTTTTTTGTCGCAGTGCCAGCAAATGGAGTTGAAGAACTGGCATTCGGATCTGGGGTGGTCGCCTTCGCAACCGGCACATGCGGTCCTCGACTTACGACTCCGCCGGCTGCGCTGGTCGTGGCCTGCCTGGAGATGGTGGATGTCTTCCTCCTCGTCTGACGTGCCCGAGGTGGAGTGCAGTTCGCCCTGGTGGGTGGTAGTTTTAGTTTGGGCCTCGGTCGACCTTGCAGGGTTATTGTTTGCGGTGCGGTCCCTGGCATTCAGTCTCCGCATGCGGTCTGCTGATTGTTGGGTTGTTTCCGCTGCCGCGGCTTTGGAGATGGCATCGGCGAGAGCGATGTTGCCCTTAGCCATCAACCGACTTTGGAGAACGGGGTCCCAAAGGCCGAGCACGATTTGGTCCCGCAGGGCCTCGTTCATATTGGAGAACTCGCATAGTCCTCCAAGGCGCCACAGCTCTGCGATGAAATCACTGAAACTCTTGCCCGACCGCTGGTCCCGCCGATTAAATTCGTGTCGTCGGATGAGGATGGGTACGGCTGGAGCGTAGTGTTTCCGGAGTAATGGCTCGAGGTCCGCCCAATCCATTGCGGTAACATCGGCGGGCTTGGCTAGTGTTTTTGCCATCTTAAACACTGCGGGCCCGCAGTGCGTTAGGAAGATGGCTCGTTTCTTCGTTCCCGTGGTATCCTTCAGATCGTTGCATTCGAGGAACATGTGGAATCTGTCCGTGTAAGATTCCCAGTCCTCGCTGGCGGGGTTGAAGGGGGTTGGTGGCACGATGCTGGCCATCTCGTCGGTTGGCTGGCTTCCGTCGGACACATGCTTCGGTTCAGGATAAGAATCCCATCCTCGTCGCCAGTGTTAAGTCCATGTGGAAGGAAGCCAGGAGTCAGTGACTTTGAATCAAGCTCTTTATTGAAGTCAGGAACCGAACTGGCGCTTAGAAAAACTTTGCGGCTTTTTATTTCCAAGCCGCGGCGGCCGCGGCCAATGGCACCACTTTGAATCTCCCGCGATTCGAATCTACCAATCGTGGGAGATTCTCAGCGAGCCAATCGGCACGGCTCGCCTAGCCAATCCGATCGCTCCGCACTTTGGCCAATCAAAGCGCGGGGATCTCAAGAATTCAAATGAAGGTACAGAACAGTGTGTGTGTGTGTGTGTGTGACAGAGAGAGAGAGAGAGAGAGAATATAACAATGTTTTTTATGAGGCACCTTAAATATGGACAACCTTCCCCCAAACCAAATCATAAAATGCAATCGTTTTAAATTGCCCTTCTCCTTAAAACAAATTCATGTTTTGCAACCAGTCAGCCAGAAAACCAATACAGCATTCACCTCTTTTAATATACTGAACATCTGATTGGAATTCAGTTGTTCAGTAAACTTAAATGAGTCAATATTGCTTTTAAAATGAAGAGGTCTTAATAATTACAAGAAAAAATAGGTTCACACACACACATACACACACACACACACACACAAAGACAAACACACACTCTTTATTTTCATATCCAGTCACAAGAGTAGACACCTTTTTGATGATCAGGAAATTTGCTTTGAAAAGAAATAAGCAGTAGCCCTAAATATGTAGTGGGATGGGAAATTGTGTCATCTTATCACTGATGATTAGTACAAGATAACCATTTTTCCACGTTTTAGGAGATTGTGTTTTCCTCAAAAAAGAAAATCTAGCTTTGTTAAACCTCCTTAATACATTGTATTTTTTTTTCTCTCCTTTTTTTCTACAATCAATAAAATATTGCTTCTAATCATTTGTGGTTATTGTTTGGCAACTTGACTTCACAGTTGTTTTGTCTGTCTTAGACCCGACCTCATCAATGGCCAATATGGCATCAACAGCCCTTTAGTGTTACCCGTACTAATGACAGTGAGATCCTTGATGCTGTCTGAACTTGGTGGTTTTGTTGCAGATGTTTCATTACCAAACTTGGTAACACCATCCGAGCACTGAAGGCAGTCTTGATGTGGTGTCTGTATAGAATCTTACTAATTTTGTCTGTAGTGCCTCTTATGTAGGGCAGGACAGCTGTTCCATGGTTCTGTTCATCTTCTGGGTCTCTATTATGTCTCAGTGTGTTTTTGTGGATCAAGTTGGTGATTTTACTTTTGTGGAAGCCGTTGGCTATCAATATTTTAGTCAGGGTGCATAGTTCAGCCTTAATGTACCCCACAAGCAACTGCTGTTTTCATGCCTCCTTTACAAAGTGCTTTTAAATACATTTTGGTAGGAATTGTTTTCACTTATATTTGTGAGGTAGCTGTGGAGGAAGCTACCGTATCTCTGTTATTTAGCTCACCATCCCACTTCAATCTCTTGGCTTCTCACATTTCTTGATCTGAAAAGAATACTCCATAGGTAATCCTCAACTTAGGACCACAATTGAGCTCAAAATTTCCAATGCTAAGCAAGAAAGATGTTAAGTAACTTTTGTCCCATTTTATGACCAGTTGTTAAGTGAATCACTTCCATTATTAAGTTAGTAACACAGTTATAAAGTTTGGGATACTGCAACCATTGTAAATAATGCAATTGCCATGCATCTCCATTTAAATCATGTGACTCTGGGGATTCCGCAATGGTCATAATTGTGAAAAGCAGTCATAAGTCAGTTTTTAGAGTGCTGTTGTTACTTCAAACAGTCATTAAACAAATGGTTGTAGTTGAGGATTAGCTGTGTAGGAGTTTCCTTAATATGTTATTCCACTGAAAAGTGAGAGAATGGGAAAACTATAAATATTGGTGAACCGAACAGATAATAGCAATTGCACTTAGACTTATATACTGCTTTATAGCCCTGTCTAAGCAGTTTACAGAGTCAACCTACTGCCCCCAACAATCTGGGTCCTCATTTTACCCACCTCAGAAGGATGGAAGGCTGAGACAACCTTGAGCCTGGAGAAACTTGATCTGCCAAATTGCAGTAAGAGTAGCTTGCAGTACTGGACTCTAACCACTGCGCCACCAAGGCTCAGTGTTACAAAATGGTACAGAACTTGTCAATATATTGTCTGAATAACACAAATCAAAGCAAATATACCAGAGGTGGTATTCAGCAGTTCTGACCAGTTCTGGAGAACCGGTAGCAGAAATTTTGAGTAGTTCGGAGAACCTGAAAATCCCACCTCTGACTGGCCCAGCCCCATCTATTCTCTGCCTCCTGAGTCCCAGCTGATCGGCTGAGTCTTCTTTTGTTGCCCTGCACAGGAGAACGGACTAGAAAGTGGGTTAGTGGGTTGGGGAGGGAATGGGATTTTGCAGTAATCTTCCCCTGCCATGCCCACCAAGCCACACCATGCCTACCAAGCCACGCCCACAGAACCAGTAGTAAAAAAATTTGAATCCCACCACTGAAATATACATGTCCCAGGTTAATGTTGCAAGATCGAATCTGGGTCAGTCATCGGGACCAGAGGTTCACTCTTCTGAGTTTTTGGACTCCTGATGGACCCTATCCTCAGGGAACTTTTCTCTACTGGAGCACGTGCTTTGGATTATTTTGTGAGTCGTATTTATGTTTCCCCTTCCTAATGGTTGAATAACTGATAACTCGGTGCAAAAACTGTATGTGTTACCTGTAAAAATATATCATCGAACTGAAAAAAAATATATCATAGCAGAATTAATGAAAAAGTTAGCACAGCACAACTTACTTACTATAACTTGCAGCCTTAATTAATTATTTGCTGCTTTTCTTCTGGGCACTATAGCAATAAATAAATCATCCTAGCTTATTAAACACAATTTGGGGGAAGTTTTCATTTGGATGAATGACTTGAGAACCACTATTTTTTATTTTATTTTTATTAGATTTAGAGTAATTATGCATCAAATGCCTTAAGTCACTTTACAAGTGTCTACTTGATCCTTATTAGCGTTCCTGTTTCCACTTCCTCCTGGTCCATATGAACATTATTTCTGTTGCCTTTCATTAAACTAGCAAAAATGAGAATCATGCCAGAAACAAGACAAATATGGATCATCCAGGTTGGACGTGCAGATTATGGCTAAATCTTAGAAGGATTTTACTGATGAGGGTTTTATGACCTCTTTTCCTCATAATGCAGTGTGAGCAAACTTATATTAAAGATATGGAACTCGGTGCAAAAACTGTATGTGCTACCAGTAAAAATATATCATCGAACTGAAAAAAAATATATCATAGCAGAATTAATGAAAAAGTTAGCACAGCACAACTTACTTACTATAACTTGCAGCCTTAATTAATTATTTGCTGCTTTTCTTCTGGGCACTATAGCAATAAATAAATCATCCTAGCTTATTAAACACAATTTGGGGGAAGTTTTCATTTGGATGAATGACTTGAGAACCACTATTTTTTATTTTATTTTTATTAGATTTAGAGTAATTATGCATCAAATGCCTTAAGTCACTTTACAAGTGTCTACTTGATCCTTATTAGCGTTCCTGTTTCCACTTCCTCCTGGTCCATATGAACATTATTTCTGTTGCCTTTCATTAGACTAGCAAAAATGAGAATCATGCCAGAAACAAGACAAATATGGATCATCCAGGTTGGACGTGCAGATTATGGCTAAATCTTAGAAGGATTTTACTGATGAGGGTTTTATGACCTCTTTTCCTCATAATGCAGTGTGAGCAAACTTATATTAAAGATATGGAACGTGTCTCAGTAGTTTCACGACCATATATGGGAAAACGTGCAGAACAAAATTGGGCCTTGTTTCAAGCTAAGCTATAAATGCCTGAGAGGAAAATTTAAATGAGCAGCAAGAAGAGATAGCCACATTCTTTACAGGTTATTGAAAATGTGGATTTATTGCTAAAAGAGGGAATGGGTGGGGTGTTCAGAAATAGTTTTGCAGAAAGTTCTCAATAAAACTCAGTCTATTCCTATTAATTTCTTCTTCCAATGAGAAGCTGCTGTTCTCAACACGTGCAACGTTTCCACATAGATTCCAGTGAAAAGAAAGTTGCTCCGGGAAAAGCTTTTGTTGTCCATGTGGTCGTCCTTATTCCTGGGGCCAGCAGTCTGGTCCTTGCAGCCATTTCACAACATACCTTCAAAATGTGCAGAGGTGCAAGGTGGTGACATCTTTATCAAGCTATTTTTGTTTAATCTGGAAAAACAGCAGGATGATACAGAGGTTCTGAATCAGTGATAGGATTCAAAAAAAATTACTACCAGTTCTGTGGGCATGGCTTGGTGGGCGTGGCAGGGGAAGGATACTATAAAATTTCCATTCCCTCCCTACTCCAGGGGGAAGTTTACTGCAAAATCCCATTCTCTCCCCACCCCACTAGCCTGCTTTCCAGCTCCATTCTCCTATGCAGGGCAACAAACGAAGACCCAGCCAATCAGCTGGGACTTGGAAGTCAGAGAATAGATGGGGGTGGGGCAAGTCAGAGATGGTATTTGCCGGTTCTCTGAATTACTCAAAATTTCCTCTACCGATTCTCCAGAACTGGTCAGAACCTGATGTATACCACCTTTGGTTCTGATGTGTCACCAAGTATAAACCCTCTGAGCCACACACAACAATGCTGGGTAACATTCAGCATTGCATAGTGGCTAGAGTGTTGGGCTAAAAGATTCAAGTCTTCAGAATTTCACTGGATGATTTTAGGCCAGTTACTGTTATCCAACCTGTTTTGTATGGAGTTGTTAAGGGGCTAAAATGGAGAATCCTCACATAAATTGCCTTGGGCTCCTGAATGAAAGCTGAGGTGTAGCTGTCACAAACGAAGCAGCAGAAAATTTTGCCAACTGATAATTTATCATTTATCCACTGCCGGATGTTTGCTCCCATTTATAAGAAATTGATTGTTGGCAGATGCTTGAAAGATTTCAAAGGGTTATTCCATATTCTCAGTAAGTATATGACTGCATCTCTGTTTTCCAGCCTGGTATTTCATTTAAAGAGATACTGTATGAATATCTATTAACCCATCAATGATGACTTGGACCAGAGGTGGTATTCAGTGGGTTCTGACCAGTTCTGGAGAACCAGTAGTGGAAATTTTGAGTAGTTTGGAGAGCCAGCAAATACCACATGTGACTGGAGATTTTACAGTATTTTATGCCCCCCAAACCATGCCCACAGAACCGGTAGTAAAAAAAATTGAATCCCACTACTGACTTGGACCAATACATATCAAATGTCTTTTCACTCAAGGGTCCTGCAAATGTGTATTTAAAAAGACTCCAAAATAATGAAAGATTCTACCACATTGTTGGGTCATATATTCTAAGAATTAGGGCCTGTGATCAATGATTTGATATTTTTGCACACATGGAAACTAACCCCAGGAAAATAAAATTTTCAGCAGCTGAATGGATTGCTCAGTGTCTTTCATCAAAAGCCCTGGTTTGTGTCTTAATAGACTTCTGCGGAAAGCAATGGAAGATTGAAGTTGCTTCTGGAAAAGTGGAGTTGAACAACAGTAATGAAAAGAGGAACCAGTGAGTGGATCAGCTCCTCAGAACTTTCTCTGGATCAAGGAGAGGGAGAAGATCATCCACACTTTTGCTCCAGAGAGTGGTTCTCCATAAAATAGCAACTTCTGATGGATTTGAGAGGTCTAAGAGCTGGAGGGTATCTCTATTTTTTCATTTTTATTTTTGCCAGATCAGGCTTTTTAAGTCTTGGGTAAACAGATTATGATTTCACAGTTAAAGTGTATCAAACGGTGGTCGTTGATCTTAATGAGGTCAATGGAAAAGGAACACCCCATTGTCCTGCTGTCTAAAAAGGATTCAGCAAACTTTCCAGCCAATTCAGGAATTAATACAGGATTTTAAAGTATAGTTTTGAGTCTTAAAGAAACTGTGCCAGAGGTTCTTTTAAAGTGCATGAAAAAGAGCTATGAATAAGCCATAGAGTGTATCGAATGCTTTCTTTGTTGAGAATGTGCAGCTTGTGGCTTAAACTCCATTATTTCTATTGAGCCTAAAATCTCATCCCCATCATCATCATCATCCTCCTCCTCTGAAAAAGCATATGAGCTATTCTTTTTTAAAGAGGCACTATTTTTCTTGCCCTCCATTTATCTTCAGCAATTGCAGTTCTAGGCATACAAAAACTTCCTGTTCTTGCCCGCTATTCTTCTTCAATGCCTTCAGTTCCAATTTGAAGTGCTTCAGGATGTACATGCATTAATGTAAGGCAAGTTTCCTCCAAATTATTTATAATCAGGATTTTGAAAACTTAAACTGGAATTCAGGTCAGCTTGGAGATCTTTAAAGAAAGTTTATACAGCATACTGAAATGTTATTATTGAAACATCTCCTAGGAGAAAGTATGAACAAGTGCTACTTGTATCAAAATGTACATCTTCTTCACATAGTGCTACACAATACAAGAATTCTTCTACCTGTATGCAGTATTTGTTATTGCCATTATCCTACCAACACAACACAAGTGTGTCTGCCAGCACTTCTTCTCTAGTGAAAACTGCATAGAACAACTTTCAAGTGATGACAAAGACCTACTTCTAATTTTTTATACATATAAGACTTCAATTGGATAGATTTTCAAAGAGAAGAAGTCCATTTGTGGACCATATGTCCTTGGCCTGTATATCTCTGTTTTGCTAACAAGCCCTGGAGACTTCAATTGGATACACATTCTCCAGTGAAATAAAAATAAATATAAATAAGAGTGAAGAGGAAGAACTATAGCTTATCTCACCCCAATGATCTTGATTAACATCTGTTTGCCCACAGATAAAAATATATTGCTAAAAATCTAAGTTTCCCCACAGATAAAAGTAATGGGGGAAGAGTAAACTGATCAAGATTGGTAATCTCAGCTTTGGCAATCTTAATTTAAGGATTTATTTTCCGACTAATCATTCATGACATTGTCTAGGATCTTATAAACATTAATCTGCCAAATAATTGTTTGACAATGAATCCTGTGTGTGAAGATTTAGTTTCCTTCCAAGACGAAGAGCTCTCACTTCATTTTTTATTACTTAATTGAAAACAGATAACTTGTTTTTTTTACTTTCTTCATTTAAACTTCTGCTTTATCGTGCTAAATTATTGGTACAAAGTCAGAAACAAAGGGAAAACAAAGATAGCTGAGGGAAAACTGAAGAGCGGCAGAAAATCTATCTTTGGTGGAATTTATTCCTGACTCACCCCGCCCAAAAAAACCCATAACTGAAGAATGTTGGGTTGTTTCTTGCTTTAAAAATTCTTTCCCATGATTGATGGTCTTTTGGGATAATTAAATTCAGACTGATAAAATCTGAGGTGTATGTTATGAAATAGAACTTTTTAGAGATGAAACAGAGATTTGGTACATTAGATAGAAATGACAACACCAACAGCTTTAATGATGGAACTGCATGAGGAAAAAGATCCACTCAGCTTGAACATTTTGATAAATCATGTGTCACACAATTGTTAGATCAATGTTGACAATAAATAAAGATTTCAAATTACAGGACCTGTTTAGAAGTAATTTACGATTTGTAAACATTCCACATAATGCTGAACAATATCAATCTACAGCTGTTGTAAGGGATATATAGGGTTGGCTGCTTTAATGCAATTATAATATAAATTGGACAACTTATGGGACAACTTGTTATGGCCAATTCAGTGTGGCCAGCTCACCACTGCCAAGTTGTCTTTGTCAACTTACCACCACCAACTCCACATGATCAATTCACTGGAGAAAGGGACAACTCACCACAGGTGGCTGGAGGAAGAGCTGGATAGGCAAGCAAGTGAGTGAGCGAGTAGACAGAATGTAGAGTGGAAGCAGCAGCTGGGGATTTCCCATTGTCACATCCCTCACCACAGCCACATGCCATTTGGCAATGGCAGCAGTATTCTGGCTGTTTGGTGTGGTGGCAGTGGGTAGCTGCAGCAGTGGGGTGTGTGTTGACAGAATGTGCTCAGCTGCCACTTCTCCAATGCCAGTCCCCAGCCTCTTTGGTCCAGAGCTCAGCAGCGGCAGCAGGGGATGTGAAAATGGAAAGCCCGCAGCCATTGCAGATGCTCTGCACTCTCTCCACCCACTCACTTGCTCACCTGTTCAATTCTCCTTCCAGCTGCCCTTGCAAAATAACCATTTTGTTATGGCTTTGCTGGACACATCTTCAGATGAGGAGGAGGAGGAGGAGGTGGAAGAAGAGGAGCATCTAGTGAAACTAGCCTTGAAACAGAGGATTCCAACAGTGTTGAAACCAAAGGCTCCACTCCAGTTAAAGCAGATCTAGCAAGCCTCCAGGACTCCCTGTCTGAATCCACAGCCAGGCTCTCAGATCCTGAAGTTAAGCCATCCAGTCTTAAGCAAAGCTTGTGATTAAGCCTCCACAGAGAGACCTGGGCTCCGATGCAGAAAAAGTCTTGCCAAGCTGTAACAGAAAAAAAGTTTCTAATGCAGCTTTTCTCAAACTCAGCAACTTTCAGAAGTATAAGCGCACCAACGTGCCTACCATCCCTGTCCTATTATTTCTTTTATTTTTCTTATATGTATCCATGTATTCGTAACTATGTTTTTACTTATACCTATTATCTTGTAAGCAATTGGCAAACCAAATAAAATAAAAATAAAATAAATAAATTCCCCAGCCAGCATTCTGAAGAAAACACTTTTCAAGCCTCAGTTCTGTGAACTTTACCTTGCTGTGTGATACATAAAACTCTGGATCTCATTCTCTGTATCTCCTCGTTGTGGCTTCATTACTGAATTCCTGGTCTCTACTTGGGCCAAGTCTACCGAATAGATTTACAGTGATTGTCCTAAGATGCTGATAAAGAGAACTTTTTTTCCTTTCAAAAGTCTATTCAGCCTTTAAGCATCTCTATTCCTAGCCAGCTTGCTGTTTTGTTGGCTGGCAGCCAGCAGAGCCAGTCCAGAAAGATGCATGAGACTAGCTGTATACAACAAGAATTTATTACTATTATTATTATCATTGCCCCCAAAACATGCATTCATCCTACTAGTGATACCAAACTCCAGTTGTCATTTATCTGGCTGTGGTTCCATAGAATCAACTCACTTTAATCTATAGAAAGGACAATTAAATTAACAATAAAAAAGACAACAAGTCAATTCTAATTACCCTGGAAGCCTCAAAAAAGCCTCAAAAAAGATTTTTTTAAAAAATCCAAAATAGAATTTACACAAATATACAAATCACCACTAAGTTATAGGTGTATAAAGGAATCCATTTACCTTGATTCCTCAATATCAAATGAGTTTCACTCTCACATGAGAACGATACAGGGTAGTTCTTAAGTTACGACCACAAATGAGCCCAACATTTCTGTTGCCAAAAGAGACATCTGTTAAGCATTTTGTCCCATTTTACGACCTTTCATGCCACAATTGTTAAGTGAATCACTGCAGTTGTTAAGTGAGTAACACAGTTGTTAAGTAAATCCGGCTTCCCCATTGATGTTGCTTGTCAGAAAGTTGCAAAAGGTGATCCCATGACCAAGGGAAACAGCAACTGTCATAAATATGAGTCAGTTGCTGAGCGCCTGAACTTTGATCCTCTGACCCACAGTCGCAGGTGTGAAAAAAATAATCATGTCCCTTTTTTTCAGTGCCGTTGTAACTTGGAATGGTCGCTAAATGAAGTGTTGTAAGTCAAGGACTATTTGTAGATTTATGGAAAGTGCTGCAGATCCAATATCCCTCCCATATCATATCAAACTGTTACCATCAGAGCATTTGGCAAATTAAGTTTAAATGAAAAGTTAAGGAAGAAAAGAGGGAGGAAGATTCAAATCAGGAGAAACAAACATGGGTTGTGAAACATTGCTTCCTGTTATTTCCTTCATTGTCGATATCAGCATCAATGCTGTGCAAACAAGGATTAGTGCAGAGGTGGTATTCAGCAGGTTCTGACCAGTTCTGGAGAACTGGTAGTGAAAATTTTGAGCAGTTCGGAGAACCGGCAAATGCCACCTCTGACTGGCCCTGCCCCCATTTATTCTCTGTCTCCAGAGTCCCAGCTGATCGGCTGGGTCTCCTTTTGTTGCCCTGCACAGGAGCACAGAGCTGGAAAGCAGGTTAGTGGGGTGGGGAGGGAATGGGATTTTGCATTAATCTTCTCCCTGGAGTGGGGTAGGAGTGGAGATTTTACTGTATCCTTCCACTGCCACTCCCACCAAGCCACACCCACAGAATCCCACCACTGGATCAGTGGTTTCATTTGCCTGCTAACTGTATGCAGTTGGGCCATGTAAAATAAATATATTAATTTGCTGCAGTCTTCCCAAATGGCAGAGTTTAAAAGTGCCAAACTTTTTTTTTTTTTCTTTCTCTCTTTTCCACCTTTTTCATCTATAGATTAAAAGGGTCCCTGGTGTACAACAAAATAAATGTGAACCTATGGAAAAACCAACGTAAATTTAATTTTCCATTTCTTGGTTGAAATGAATTATTGCCGATGCACTTGATCACTGACCATTCAGTCTTGGAACTGAATCAATGATTCATATTCCTGCCAGCATTTTCTGAAAAATTAGATGTTGTGTCTTTTTTTTTTTTTTTTAAAGATAAGGTGTTTTTTTCTTTCCAGGATTAAAAAAAATGATATCTTCATCCTACCTTAGAATCTGAAGATGGATTAGTTTGCCCTAAAACTAATCTGTGAAGTTTAATGGGATTCTACCATTTTTCAGAGGTGTTTGGCTATTATGATCATTTATGCCGACTGTACATGGTGAACTAGCAAGGTTTAGTTTTCCTGGAAAAATATATATCAAATGTTATATGACCAGCAGTTTAGGGGGCCAAGAAAACCAAAGCTCCCCATCCCCTCCAAACATCTGTGCATATCACCTGGTTGCCAGTGTCATCAGAAGTAAGGCAATGTTAATACAATATTTACAAAGGGTAATGTTGAAATATTGCATCCAGTTTTGGTTGCCATGATATAAAAAGATGTTGAGACTTTAGAAAAGCACAGCGAAGAGCAACAAGGTTTGGAGGCTAAAACATACGAAGAGCAGTTGCAGGAATTGGGTATGTCTAGTTTAATGAAAAGAAGGACTAGGGATGACATGATAGTAGTCTTCCAGTATCTTGTCACAAAGAAGACAACATGCTAACTGTATGCAGTTGGGCCATGTAAAATAAATATATTAATTTGCTGCAGTCTTCCCAAATGGCAGAGTTTAAAAGTGCCAAACTTTTTTTTTCTCTTTCTCTCTTTTCCACCTTTTTTCTCTCTTTTCCACCTTTTCCATCTTGTCAACCTATTCTTCAAAGCACCAGAATGCAGGACAAGAAGAAATGGATAGAAACTAATCAAAGAGAAAACCATTCTAGAACTAAGGAGAAATTTCCTGATAGTTCGAACAATTAATAAGTGGATCAATTTGCCTCCAGAAGTTGTGGGTGCTCCAACACTGGAGGTTTTTAAAGAAGAGATTGGACAACCATTTGTCTGAAAAGGTATAGGGTTTCCTGTTTGAGCAAAGGATTGGGATAGAAGACCTCAAAGGTCCCTTCCAACTCTGTTATTCTGTTATTTGGAAGACAGAACATGTTTGCAAGGTTCATAAATTCCTCTTTAAGCCACAGAAATATGGCCTTTAAGTTTCACATTGCATAGCCTTGCATATAATAATTATCCTAAAATTATATCAATTTGGTCTCGTGTGCTTTAAATGAGCTAATTTTGAGCTACCTCTAGACAAATGGAGACTCCCTTTAAAGATATGAAAAATATCATCCCAGCATTAAACTTTTCCAAAAATTATTGGTTGACTGAAGGCAAGGAAGTAACATGACTAAAAAAGAAAATAATTAGAGAATTTAAGAATGAAACCACTTTCACTTTTGAGGCAGCTATGTTTTGGATCACATCAGCCCAAAAAGTATATCTTATAAGGGTTTTAAGAGAATGAAATCTTTCTTTAAAATATCTGGTGTTATATAAGGAATATAATTTTAGCTTATAAAATAATAATTAGCATATAATGTTACATTGAAATAAATTATATTAGCATTATAAATATGCATAGCTTACATTGGCTTATTGCCTGTAATAGTTATGAAAAACTGTGCTGAAACTATCCAACCTTGTACAATACTTATGCAAGTGAACAAACAAGAAACATATATTTTGGAGAACATTGAGAATTCGCCCAAATTGAGCAATAGTGAACTTAACTTCCATAGTAATAGTGTGACAAATAGTTTAGGAATGTTGTAATTAGAGGACCAGAATATCACATTATTGTAATACAGGACAATAACAATAACAAATAAAAGTATGGGGGGGGGAATCCAATACTCAGATTACAGATTAAGAGAGTTGGAAGGGAATTCGTAGGTCATCTAGTCCAACCCCCCACCCAAGTGGGAGACCCCACACCATTTCTGACAAATGGCAGTCCAATCTCTTCTTGAAAGCCTCCAGTGATGAAGCTCCCACAACTTCCAAGGGCAAGCTGTTCCATTGTTTGATTGTTCTTGTTATGTCTGGAGCATGGGTGCGAATAATGGAGACGAGCTGGTAGAAACAGTGAACTTCAAACTCTTTATTTACATGGTGTGACAGCTCAAACTCGATGGCTGCTATAGCCTTCCTTATTTTGGCAACTTATTAACTATTCAACCAATAGCAATCTGGGAGCGCTAGCTCCGTTAACCAATGAGAATGGCCTGCTAATGGCCAATCAGATGCTCCTGAACGGACCAATCCGATCCTGCCATTAACAGCCAATCAGAACTGCAGGACCAGAACCCTGCACTTGACTTCAAGCTCAAGATAACTTTATTTAACATTATTCATTCACAACAGTTCTCACTGTCAGAAAGTTTCTCCTTATTTCCAGGTTAAATCTCTCCTTGTTCAGTTTCCATCCATTATTTCTTGTCTGGTCTACAGGTGCTTTAGAAAATAGCTTGACCCCTTCCTCCCTGTGGCAGCCCTTCAAATATTGGAAGACCGCTATCATGTCTCCCCTGATCCTTCTCTTCACTAGACTAGCCAAGCCCAGTTCCTGCAACCGTTTATCATATGTTTTAGTCTCCAGTCCCCTAATCATCCTGGTTGCTCTTCTCTGCACTTTTTCTAGAGTCTCAACATCATTTTTATGGTGTGGATGCAGTACTCCCCAAAACTGGATGCAGTACTCCTCTAAACTCCCAAAGAAAAATAGGAAGCGGTCAACAATCACCCTAACTGGGAGCAAAGATATGTTTTCAAGCAACTTTGACAACTGGAATACCATCAGTGTGGGAGTTGTATGGATTTCTAGGAAGTTTCTATTCAACAGAGATGGCACATTTCCTAGGTAGAAGATATTGATTAATTGATGGCCCACAGAGCCCTCTATGTCCAATCTGATCGAAACATATGCATTGCACCAATGGCAAAAGCCAAAGAGAGAATGAACAGTTCATGTAATGAAATTACATGAGGACAGTGACTCAGTGAGACAGGAGCTTCAAGACTGATTCCCTAAACAAGACAGTGAACTTGGGGTTTTTTTATAGTCTACCAAGCACTTAATTCACTTTTATTTGAGCAAATGTAAGTTCACCTGTTTCAGTGAAAGTTTATGGGCAAAACACAAATTAATATTTGGACGAACAGTACATTTAATATGAAACCTTTATAATAATATTTCCAAATATTGTTGTCAAGATCGAACCGCTTCTTTCAAATCTTATCATTATTCAACTTGCCAATGACTTGGGGGGAGGGAAGGATGGTATGGAATGCTGAGGTTTTGAGCACGGATCATGAGAGCCTGTGGAAACCATCCAAGTCACTACTGCAGGTGCCTGAGAAGGAGGTGGATTGTTCCCATAACAATAGAATGTCTCATAATTGGACAATGTGAACACCCAGAGGTGGTGAGAAAGGAAAGCTATTGTTTAACTAAGCAAGCATTTGCATGGGAAAACCAGAGCTGGTTTTGATTCTTCAGTACCAAAATGGCGTATCCAATAAAGTTTTAGTTTTGGAAATTCAAAGCTCCCAAGAGTGTACACTTCTTTTTAGTCCACTAGTTTGACCGTTGACATTTGTATGTTGATGTGGAAGATCATGAACAGGGTTGGGGCTGTTGGCTAGATCGGGAAGTTAAAAAACATATAAAGAAAAGAAATCCCAGAAGAATGCAATGTGAACTACTTCCATAATGTTGCCAAGAAAATCATATGGTTGTTTCTATGAAGACTCCAAGAATTGGGCTTGGAGCCTTAAGGGACACTTATATTTTATTAATCATTAATTATTTTGGATGCTGGCAAAGAAATCCTTCCATTGTAATAAATGCAAGCTTTGCTAATTAAATAAATGGACTGAACAAATGACCAAATATAAAAACTGGAGCTAATGTCCATTTAATTCGCAAGGATTTAGATGGCCTAAATCCAAATCCAAAAACCTTCTAATTCTGCAAATTTATAAAGAATGTTGTCATCAAAATTGCATAACAGATATGATGCATTTCTCAAAATATTATAGCAGCAGTTATAGGGCACATTTTAAATGTTCATATTATGGTCTATACATTATCCTAATCCCTTGGGATTGCAGTTAGATATAAAAGCAATAAATAAATGAACAATCTTTCTTTAAACTGCAACTAATCTGTAATACAGGTCAATATGAATGATCCTTCTTGGTGAACAATTAAGGGAATACAGTATAACTATTAATTTCCTGGTGAATAAAGAATTCCTGCAGAATTGTCAGGTTTTCTCAAATATTCAACATTCCATTGAGATGGTGTCATATCATTTTAGCAGACCGAGAAAAGCATCATAGGTATTCACTGTGAGACTGGGCTAAAGCTAAAAGCTGTGACCATAATTGAAAAATGAACTGAGCACATACACAGAAAGATAAAAATTAGAAGCTTAAAATGAAATAAGATGGCATTGGGAACAGATTAGAGGAAAACAAGTCATTAAAAGCCAAAAAGGACATACAAAATAGATGCCATCAGAAGATAAACAGGGAGTGGAAGTCTTAATCTCATCAATAGTAACTGAATTTACAAATCAGCTATTAGTTTTAGAGGCCAAAAAGGATCCTGAAGAACATCCGCTTCTCTGAATCATTCAGAGTCTGAAGTAAGCTTTCATTCCTCCAGCTAGTGCTTGAATAAGATTTAGGCTAAGTAAGAGATGAGTAATAGACAAGTACATCAGTTGCATACATTGATCAATAAAGCTTTATAGTGGCTTGGAATTTGGCAGGTCTCCGTTTTCTCAAAGAACCTTAATTGTCTTACTTAAGTAATGCTTGGTTAAGTGCTTGGTTGAAAGTGAGTGCTTTCATTTCTTTGCTGTTCACCCAGGACTGCTTTTTCTATTAATTCCAACTGGACCTATCTGGATCATCCAGGCTAGAAACCAAAGGGAACTACAAGATCCTGTGCCTCAATAGGTTTAGGATTGGAGCAAGTGAATATAATTCAAGCTTTGTCACAACACCAGACTCAACGGAATCTGGTGTGGAACAAGATGTGTTAGAACAGGGCTGTCAAACTCACAGACCATGGCCCAGATGTGTCATGCTCTGATCATGCCCGCGCCCGGGGAGGGAGTCACAATATGTCTCGTGAGGCCGCTATGACGACACGAGTTTGACACCCCTGTTGTAGAATAATGATTCTGTGTTGACCAGAGGAGACCAACAGGAAAGGAAAGATGGATGTTTTTTGTTTTGCACAGATAGGCATTGTTACCTGGTCTTTTAAAATACCTACAGATCATTTCCCCTTCCTAGAATGTCTTCATGTACATAGTGATTTAACACCTTGATTGCTTTACAGATAGTTTTTGAAGTAAGATCAGAATTTTGGTTGCAGTCATAAAGCAAGCCATCAAAACCCAATTTTATGACCATTTTTACAATCATCGTAAACCAAGAGTTTTCAACCAGCTCACGCGTATGGCCAGCTGCAACAACTTGATGTCATATGATCATGATTTGCAAAATTCAAAAAATGCCATTGGGGAAAGTTGACACACACATGGAACCATGTGATTTGCTTGAGGATTATGTGATTCTCTTTACAACTATGGTGACACAAATTGCAATCACATGACTGTGGGAGCGGGCAATGTTTTGCAATAGTCAGAAATGCTTCACAGGCCATAAAACTTTTCCAAAGATGTTGTAGTATCAGACAATCATTAAATGATGGGTCATAAGTCAAATACTACCTGTATATGTGATCTGCCTATTTAGAAGTAATGCAAACAGGCTTTTATTTGTATCTATAAGGGTTTTAATATCCCTGGGCTGAAACAGATGAGGGTGAACTTCAGCCCCCATCTATTTCTGTAAGGTTTCAGAAAACTACAAAGTATAGCACCGAAACACTTGGAGTAACAAACATTTTAATTATTTATGTAGAGTATAAGAGCAAGTGGGTAGACAGTAAGAAATAAATTAAACTACCAACAATTCTGCCTTCAACTTAAAAAGATTTTAGAGATGAGAGTACCTCAGTCCTGGAGGGCAGAAATAGAGTTGGGTATTCTTGGTATTTTTGTAACTGTTGACTCCATGTTTAAACAACAATAAAATTTTATCTTGGTCAGAGACAAAATGAATAGATAAAATAAAAGGGTAGTAAAATAATCACAAAACAACAAGCAGTATCAGGGCTAACTTTTTTTCATCCTCCTATATTAACAGGAATGCAGTGCACTCTGCCTACTAAAAAAACAAACATTTGCAATTAAATTGCTCTCAGCAATTTACTAGCAGTACTAGCTACCTGACCTAATCTACTGACTGATTTGCCTTTTATTCTTTGTCTTTATTCTTTATCTGTCATAGCTGGTTCAGAAGCTTAGGAGATATCACCCTTTGGTTTTAAACTGGCACAACATTCACCAAGACTAGACAATGAAAAATAGTCCCATCAGAAAGATTTCCCCTAAGAGAAGCTATATAGAAAACGTAGAATGGTAATAGGATATGGAACGGTATATAAAAGTGAGCATGAACTTGAATTTGTGTCTGTACGAAGAGATGTAACCCGGGATCAAGCTGCTTTCAAAAAAGATGTTTTATGTTTTCATGTTTCGTGTTTTGTTTGTTTATGTTTGTTTTTAAAAATCAAAAAAAATCTTGGAAAAAGAAAAAAGAAAGATTTCCCCTTATACTTCAGCAGTAACTCCCAAGAGAACCAGCTCCACTATATTCAAAATTCTACCAATTCAGATTTAAAGTAGGTTGAGTCAGAAGCCATCTCTTCTAATTAGTATGAAATTGGGCCATTCCTTCCATAAAACTATATTTTGCTTACAAACTTTACACATTCTTCTGAAAATCACAAAAAGATTGTTCTATTTTTCACTCCTTCAGTAAAAAGGGATAAAATGCCATTTTCCCAAAATTCACTGAAAACTAAGCAATAGTCAGGCAGGACTACTTGATGGACCAGAGATGGATTTCTCCCGATCAAGGCTCAATTCAATGATCTTTATAATTTTCCAGAAAAATCGTACCTAGTAAAATCGTTGTACCTAGTAAAATCGTTGTACCTAGTAAAATCATTTCTAGACCATCTCAAAATGATATATTCTGCATGTTAATGTCTGGATCTTTTCAATGTTTGCATTAATCAGAGATTAAGCTGATTGCAAGCAGTTGACAGTGGTAGATGATGCAATCACACACAATTCTTTGCTTCTCCATAGAAAATATGGATGATGATGATGATGATGGTGATGGTGATGATGATGATGATGATGACAATTATTATTATTGTTCTGTCCTCATTTGCATACTCGAAATCCCCGCGCTTTGATTGGCCAAAGCGCGGGGCTTTCTAATTGGTCAGGCGAGCCGCGCCGATTGGCTCGTTGAGAGTCTCCCGCGATTGGCTCGCTCAAAGCGCGGGAGACTCGAAACGCTGCCATTGGCCGCGGCCGCCACGGCGAAAAGAATAAAAGCCGCGGGCTTTTTTCTTTTCGCCGGTTCGGTTCCAATCTTTGAAATAAAGAGCATTATACGAAGTCACCGACTCCTGGCGTCTTTTTGCAGACACGACACTGGCGACGAGGATGGGATCCAGACCCTGAACCGAACCCCGTGTCCGACGGAAGCCAGACTTAGCACTGAGATGGCGAAAATCGCACCGCCCGCCCCCTTCAACCCCGCCACCGAGGACTGGGAATCGTTCTCCGACCGTTTCCGCATGTACCTCGAGTGCACCGGCATGAAGGACGCCTCGGGCCCGCTAAAACGCGCCGTCTTCCTCACCCATTGCGGAACCGAAGTTTTCCAGATGGCCAAAGCATTGGCCAAGCCTGCCAACGCAACCGCCATGGATTGGGACGTCCTCGAACCTATCCTTCGGCGACATTACGCTCCCGAGGTCCCCATCCTGATCCGGCGCAACAAATTCTACCGGCGGGACCAGAGACCGGGTGAAAAATTGAGCGACTTCGTCGCCGAGCTGCGGCGCCTAGGGGGGCTCTGCGAATTTGACAGCCTGAACAACCTCCTGAGAGACCGATTCGTGCTTGGCCTGTGGGACCCCGCGCTCCAGAGCCGGCTGATGGCTAAGGGCAACATCAGTTTAGCAGACACCCTCACCGCAGCCGCAGCCGCAGAAGCAACCCATACTTCCGCCGACAGCATGCGCAAACCAGACGCGAAGGACCGCGGCGGAAACAACAACCCGGCAAGGTCGACCGAACAAAAAACCGAAACAACCACACACCACGGCGATTTCCATTCTGCATCCAGCACGTCCGAAGACGAAGAAGACATACATCGATTGCAGACGGGGCGCGACCAACGGAACCGCAGAGGTCGTAGGTCGAGGACCAACTGTGCCGGTTGCGGCGGCGACCACCCCAGGTCAGAATGCCGGTTTTTTGATTCCATCTGCCGGCATTGCGAAAAAAAGGGGCACATCGCCCGGGTTTGCCGCCAGAAGAAAACTCGCAGTCCACCTCGATGGGACCAACATGACCGGAGAAGGGAAAGCCCACCGCCCCGGCCCAGAGATCGCCACTCGGACAGCCGATGGGACCGGATCGGACGATCCTCGAGAGGCGGCGACAACCGGCGGAGAGAGGAGACCCATCAGACGGTAACCATCGGCCACGCCATCTCCGACGGCGCCCGAAAAGTCCACGTCGAGGTTCACATCGAGGGCCAGCCATGCAAAATGGAGGTAGACTCCGGGTCCTACCTCTCCATGATTGCATGGCACGAGATAAAACGGTTGGTGCCTACCCTCCAAAGGAGGAACATAGACGCCCAAAGACTTATTGTAAAAGACTACCAGGGAAACCGCGTCCCGGTAGTGGGCACCAAAAACTTTAACGTGACATATAAGGGGCGCACCGAACAACTCCCCCTCACAATCGTCGATCGCGACCGCCCAAGCCTGCTGGGACTACAATGGTTCGCCCCGCTCGACATCTCTCTCACGGGAGTCAACCACGTCACCGACGACGGTTGGGAACAGCGACTAGCCCAGGAGTTCCGAGAAGTCTTCGACGGAAGCCTGGGCAAGTACCAGGGGCCCCTTATCTCGTTTGACCTAGACCCTAGCATCCCCCTCAAATGACTAAAACCTAGGCGGGTGCCATTCGCCCTAAAACCTAAGATAGACGAGCAAATTGACAAGCTCGTCAAACAGGGGGTATTGCAGCCCATAGACCATGCCCGGTGGGAGACCCCCATAGTGACCCCGGTCAAGCCAGACAGGTTGGTGAGGATCTGTGGGGACTATAAGGCCACCCTAAATGGCGCGCTGCAACAAAGCGCCTACCCCGTCCCAATCGTGCAACACCTACTGCACTCACTGGGAGGGGGCAGGGTCTTTGCCAAGCTCGATCTCGCCCAGGCATACCAGCAGTTGCCGGTCGACGAGCAAACGGCGGAAGCCCAGACCATCGTTACCCACCAGGGGGCTTTCAAGTGCAACCGACTCCAATTCGGAGTCAGCGTGGCACCAGGCATCTTTCAGAGCCTGATGGAACGGTTGCTGCAGGGCATCAAGGGGGTGGTGCCCTATTTCGATGACGTTCTAGTGGTGGCGCCAAACGAAGCCGAATTAGAAAGCCGACTCAGAGAGGTCCTAACTAAATTTAAAGTAACGGGACTTAAAGTAAAAAGGGAGAAATGCCAACTGTGCACGGAACGAGTGGAATTCTTGGGCTACCTCCTAGACCGGCACGGCATTCACCCCACAAGTAAAAAAGTCAAAGCTATCAAAGAGGCCCCCACCCCTAAATCAAAAACTGAACTACAAGCATCCTTGGGGTTACTGAACTTTTATAATGTTTTCCTACCCCAAAAGGCAACGGCGGCGGAGCCTTTGCATAGGCTCCTGGATAAGGCGGCAACCTGGACTTGGGGGAAACGGGAGCAAGCCGCCTTCCAAAAAACTAAAGACCTCCTCACCTCCGACGCCGTCCTGATCCAATTCAACGAAACCCTGCCCCTGGCCATCACTTGCGACGTATCACCTTTCGGCGTCGGCGCTGTCCTCAGCCATACCCTTCCTGACAGAAAAGAAGCACCCATCGCGTTCTTTTCAAGGACCCTAACCAAGCCAGAGCGGAACTATAGCCAACTGGACAAAGAGGCTTTGGCTATAGTTGCCGCCATAAAACGGTTCCACGAATATCTCTACGGCCGCCCTTTCACCATTATAACAGACCATAAGCCGTTGCTGGGCATCCTTGCAGGGAATCGGGCCACCCCGAACATTCTGTCTCCCCGGATGACAAGGTGGTCCGAGTTCCTGGCAGCCTACAGCTACGAACTTATACACAGACTGGGTAAGAAGATTTCACATGCGGACGCTTTGAGCCGCTCGCCGTTACCGGACTCCGACCCTGACCCAGCACCAATGACGACCACCCTCAGCATCGAGGCCCTACCCAACCTACCCATAACCGCGTCAGACATTGCCCGGGAAACTATTAAAGACAGGCGTCTGGCGCGGATTTTGCATTGGGTGGAAAAAGGGTGGCCGGAAAAGGACAACGACGAGTCCGTCAAGACATTTAGAAACCGCCAAACCGAACTCTCGCTGCTTAAGGGGTGCATCTTATGGGGTGACAGGGTGGTCATTCCGGACAGACTACAGGGGAAGGTTTTGGAAATGTTGCATGAGGGGCATCCTGGCATCGTAAGAACTAAAGCCCTGGCCAGAAGTTACGCTTGGTGGCCAGGGATGGACAAGCAGATAGAGGCCTGGGTAGCTAGGTGCCAGCGATGCCAGGAGACTAGACCCAGCCCACCCACAGCACCCATCCTGGAGTGGGAAACACCAAGGGGGCCCTGGTCCAGAATCCATTTAGACTTTGCTGGTCCCACGAATGGACATACCTTCCTCATCACAGTTGACGCTTACTCCAACTGGTTGGAGGTAAGCGACATGAAGGCAACAACCACGGAGGCCGTGACCAAAGAACTTTGCAAACTCTTCGCAACACACGGCCTCCCAGACGTCGTCGTCTCCGACAACGGGCCCCAGTTTACCTCCCTCGACTTCGAGAAGTTCCTGGTGGAAAGGGGCACCCGCCACGCACTAACAGCACCGGCGCATCCGGCGGCGAACGGTAGGGCAGAACGGATGGTCCAATTTACCAAAAAAAACATCCGGAAAATGGACCACGGGGAGATCCAAGACAAAATTAATAGACTCCTCTTTATACAACACATAACCCCGAACACCACTACCAACAAGAGCCCAGCCGAATTACTAATGGGTAGAAAGCTGAGGTCCCCACTCGACAGGTTACACCCAACATATAACCCGGAGCGGCCCCCAGACTCAAGTACAAAATACAGAACGTTCGCACCCGGGGACCTCGTGTATGCAAAAAACCTGACGGGGGACCCCCTATGGATCCCAGCCGTCATCATCCAAATTACAGGCCCACGCTCGTACCGGCTCCAAACCACGGACGGGCGAGCATGGAAACGACACATTCACCAACTCAGGTCTAGGACAGCAAAAGAACCCACCTCCCAAAACGCAAACCAAGGGGGGAGGGAATACCCGAATAACCAAGCGCAAGAAAAAATAAACCAGCAGTGCTTACCGAGACGCAGCCATCGCGACCCCTCGCCGGAAAAGAACTGCCAAGCCAGCTCGACCGACCCGGAAAGACCGAGCGGGAGCGGCGAAACCCGTAGCTCAACCAACCCGGAAGGCCCAGGTGGGAGCCACGGAGAAGGAACCGGCCCGATCAACCAGCCAGTTCGCACAGAAGTAAGAGCAACCAAAAACCCGACTGCTCCAGCCAGGATCCAGCTTACGACTGAGTTGCGCAGGTCAAGTAGGACTAGACGGAGCCCCGCCTACCTACGTGACTACGCAACGTAAGGACTGAACCAAGAGGGGAGGGGTGTTCTGTCTTCATTTGCATACTCGAAATCCCCGCGCTTTGATTGGCCAAAGCGCGGGGCTTTCTAATTGGTCAGGCGAGCCGTGCCGATTGGCTCGTTGAGAGTCTCCCGCGATTGGCTCGCTCAAAGCGCGGGAGACTCGAAATGCTGCCATTGGCCGCGGCCGCCGCGGCGAAAAGAATAAAAGCCGCGGGCTTTTTTCTTTTCGCCGGTTCGGTTCCAATCTTTGAAATAAAGAGCATTATACGAAGTCACCGACTCCTGGCGTCTTTTTGCGGACACGACAATTATTATTATTATTATTATTATTATTATTATTATTATTATTATTATTATTATTATTATTATCAAGAGAACATCTCCATCTGGATATGCTGTGCTACAGTGTTAATACCGTATGTGCCCCACATATTACCTAATTATCATTAGCATGCCTCTTTTAATGAAAGATTTCATTTAGCAGTTTTGGCTGAAATCCCAGAACAATTTCCTTTACCAAGCCTTGCTAAGGATGAAATGGCTTACTCACAAGGAAGCAATTTCAAAGGTAAAATTGCTAGTTACAATGCAGAGGACTCTGTTTTGGGGACTGAGGTGGCCATATCTTTGGGCAGGAGAAACTGGGATTTGGAGTATCTAGACACCACTATCAGTTAAAATTTAAAAATTCCACTTTTAAAGAAGCCCAAAATCAAGTTGCAGCCTAGCAATAAAGGGGCAGAACTAAAAAATTAATATTAAGGAGACAAAGAGAGATAGGAAATAAGTCCAATTGTATAAGATTTTTCTCTTCTTGTTTGATATTGATGGAATTCATGAATTAGAAAATGTACCTTCTATACAACATTGTCTTTTTTTCAAAGAACTCTGTAAGTCATAATATAATATTTTAAAATACTGGTAATTTCACTGAAAAACATTTTAGACCAGGGCTCTGTAAATTTTGGGATAAGGTGAGCTAAGGGCCAAAGGGAACCCTTGGTCTCGAAGGCCATGGATTTAACAAAAAATATAAATGGGCAGATTCCTCCCCCAAGGTGGCTGCTGCTCAATAGGACATTTTTCTCCCCTACCAACAATCTGCTGGGTTGTTGTTTTTGTTTTTTGCCCAAGCTGGTTCTTTGGCTGTGTTGCTCCCAAGATTTGAATAGGAACACTTAGGAATGACCCAAGATGACTTTTGGATGGCTGACAACTCTCCCAGGAGGGAGAATCTTGAAGATTGCAGTTCCTTGTGGGAGCAGTCCAAAACTTATTGGTTTTTTTCTCCACCTCTTCCTATCAGCAGAATGTTCTCATAAGCAAGTCTGGGTTTTAACTTTACTTTTTGAAGTTTTGCTTTGTTCTTTATCTTTAAATGTTAACTGGCTGGCTGAATGCGGATTTATTTTAACCCCCTGCTGGATTCTATCTTTTTTTTTTCTGCTTTTTTTCTTTGCTCTGTTTGGCTAGTCTCATTAACTTCTGCTTTTCCGTAAGGAAACACAGGACGTGACTTTGGATAGTGAAAGTGCTTTTATCTGATTTATATTTTATTGGACATTTACTGCAGGAAATTTGTATTTTATCAACTTACAAAAAAATTTTTGGATCGAAATATCTAGAAAATACCTTCCGTGCAGGGGTGGGATTGGAATAACTTAACAACCGATTCACTGCCTGGGTGGGCATGGCCGGTTGGTCATGTGACTGGGTGGGTAATGTCACTCATTACACAAAGCCTTGCCTCCCAGCCACTTTCAAAGGCAGAGGTAGGATTCAGGGTTGCCATCTGGTCTTTTTTCCGGCCAAATTCGAGAAATCTGGCCGTATTTCTATCTGCTTGGCCGTGAAAAAAATGATGTCTCCAGCCAAATTTATTTGGCCAGAAATTTGGTCGTACGAAAGTTGCTTGGCCGTGAAATCGGCCAGATGGCAACCCAGCCACTCTCCTTCCCTTGCACATGCGTGTCACCATGAGCAAAAGGAGGACAAGCGCGTCCTCTCAATTCTCCGACACACCTGCTTCTTCTCCCGTCACACACCCCTTCGGGACCTTGGCACCCGGCCATGCCCCCTTCCTACCTGTAACTTGAACAGGGGTGGCTCCTCCTCTGTCAACACCACAGCCATTCCTATTACGGCTCATTCCAATGCCACGCCCCTCGGCTTCCCCACCCATCCCGACTGGCATGGTGGGCAGCAGAATCTCGCAGCAGCCTACGGGCGAGGGAAGTCTGCCCTCAGCAGCGCCAGTTGGCGGCCTGAGGGAGAAAGGAATGTGGGGGGGGAGAAAGCTCGCCTTAGCAGTGACTCCGCCACAATTCCATGAAGCGCCACTTTCTGGCGCACCTCACCTCGCACCTGCCTCTTCTCCTCCTCCTTGCTGGCTCGTCCTCTCTCGTTCCCCAAGCAGTGCCCCTTGCATGAAGGTTGGGGTGGGGTGGGGGTTCTCGTGGGGCACGTCTGAGATTCAGCTGCTGCTGAGGCGATCTTTCTCCCCCCTCCCCCCCCGCATTCCTTTCTCCCTTAGGCCACCAGCTGGTGATGCTGAGGGCAGACTTTCCTCCCCGTAGGCTGCTGCAAGATTCCGCTTGGGGAACGAGAGAGAACGAGCCAGCAAGGAGGAGGAGGAGGAGGGGCAGGCGCTGTCGTGTCCGTTCGACAAGGAGACCCGGAGGCAGTGACTGTGGTTTCAGCTCTTTATTAAGCCCCCAGAACCGATCTGGCTCCAAGGGAAAACTTGCGGCTTTTTATTCTCAAGCCGTGGTGGCCGCGGCCAATGGCACCACTTTGAATCTCCCGCGATGAATATCCGCCAATCGCGGGAGATTCTCAGCGGGCCAATCAGCATGGCTTGCTAAACCAATCAGATCACCCCGCGCTTTGACCAATCAAAACGCGGGGTTTCAAGAATGCAAATGAAGGTACAGAACACCCCTCCCCTCTTGGTTTGGTCCTACGTAATGTAGTCCCGTAAGTAAGCGGGGCTCCGCACTTGCCTACTGGACCTGCGCAGGTCAGTCATTGATTGGGTCCCGGCCGGTTCGGTCGGGTTCTCTGTGTCTCTCGACCTCATCGATGGAACCACCTGGTAGGCCTTGCCGAGCCATTTGTCGCAGCTCCCTCCTGGTCTACCCGGGCTGGTTGAGCTGTGGTTCTCGCCGCTCCCACCCGGTCTTTCTGGGCTGGTTGAGCTGGCCTGGCTGCTTCTCCCTGGTGAGGCTTCGAGCTGGCTGCTTGCTGGTGAGTATGCTTGGTTTTCTTCTGGGTTTTGGTTCCTGGGGTATTCCCTCCCCTCTTGGCTTGTGTTAAGGGGATTTTCTGTGTCTGGTTGCATGTCGGTTGTGTTTCTTTTGGCCATTCTCGATCTTATTTGATCGATGTGGTGTATCCATGCTCGATCATCGGTTGTTTGCAGCCGGTACGAGCAGGGACCTGTCAGTTGGGTTATGGTTGCTGGTACCCACAGTGGGTCTCCGGTTAGGTTCTTTGCGTAGACAGCATCACCTGGCGCAAAGGACCGGTGCTTGCTAGAGGAGTTTGGGGGTTTTTCTGGGTTGTATGTGGGGTGCAGTCTGTTGAGTGGGGACCTTATTTTCCTCCCCATTAGTAGCTCTGCTGGGCTTTTGTTCGTTGTCGTGTTCGGGGTTATATGTTGTATAAAAAGCATTTTATTTATTTTTTCTTGGATTTCCACGTGTTCGATTTTCTGGATGGTTTTTTTCGTGAATTGAACCATCCGTTCCGCCCTTCCGTTTGCCTCCGGATGCACCGGAGCTGTCAGTGCGTGTCATATGCCCCATTCCGCTAGGAATTTTTCAAATTCCAGTGAGGTGAATTGGGGCCCGTTGTCCGACACGATGACATCCGGGAGGCCGTGGGTTGCGAAGAGTTTGCAAAGTTCCTTGGTTACAGCCTCTGTGGTGGTGGATTTCATGTTGCTTACCTCCAGCCAGTTGGAGTAAGCATCTACGGTTACTAGGAAAGTATGTCCCTTGGTGGGCCCGGCAAAGTCTATGTGGACCCTAGACCAGGGTCCCCTGGGGGCTTCCCATTCCAGGATCGGTGCCGTGGGAGGGCTCGGTCTGGTTTCTTGGCAGTGTTGACAGCTTGCCACCCAGGCCTCAATTTGCTTATCCATCCCTGGCCACCAAGCATAACTCCTGGCTAGGGCTTTTGTTCTAACTATGCCTGGGTGCCCCTTGTGTAACAACCCCAATACCTTCCCTTGCAGTTTTTCCAGGATAACCACCCTATCCCCCCACAGTACACACCCTTTTTGCAGCAAAAGTTCCATTTGCCGGTTCTGGAATGTTTTGAATGCTTCGTCATTGTCCTTTTCCGGCCACCCTTTCTCTACCCAATGTAACACCTGCGCCAGACGTTTGTCTTTATTGGTTTCTCGGGCAATGTCTGATGCGGTTATGGGTAGATTGGGCAGAGTCTCTATGCTGAGGGTGCTCGTTGTTAGTGCTGGGTCGGTGTCTAGGTCGGGTAGCGGTGAGCGGCTCAAAGCGTCTGCATGTGTAATAGTCTTACCGGGTCGGTGTGTGAGCCGGTAGCTGTAGGCGGCAAGGAATTCAGACCACCTTGTCATCCTGGGAGATAAAATGTTCGGGGTGGCCCGGTTTCCTGCCAGGATGCCCAGCAATGGCTTGTGGTCCGTGATGATTGTGAAGGTGCGGCCATAGAGGTACTCGTGGAACCTCTTCACTGCTGCGACGATGACTAGGTCCTCCTTGTCCAGCTGGCTATAGTTCCGCTCCAGTTTGGTGAGTGTCCTGGAGAAGAAGGCGATGGGCGCTTCTCTTCCATCCGGGATTGTGTGGCTGAGGACGGCGCCGACGCCGAAGGGTGAGGCATCGCATGTGACGGTGAGTGGTAGGGTCTCATTGTATTGGATGAGGATGGCATCCGAGGTGAGCAGGTCCTTGGTTCTCCTGAAGGCGGCTTCATCGCATTTCCCCCATGTCCAGGTAGCTGCCTTGTCCAAGAGCCTATGCAAAGGCTCCGCCACGGTCGCCTTCTGGGGCAGGAAAACATTGTAAAAATTAAGCAGTCCCAGAAACGCCTGCAGTTCCGTTTTAGTCCTGGGTGTGGGAGCCTCCTTAATGGCTCTGATTTTAGTTTCGGTGGGGTGGATGCCATGCCGGTCTAGGAGGTATCCCAGGAACTCGACCCGCTCTGTGTAAAGTTGGCACTTTTCCCTCTTCACTTTTAGCCCGGTTTCCTTGAATTTGGTTAGCACCTCCCTTAGCCGACCCTCTAGTTCTCACTGGTTGGTTGCCGACACCAGCACATCGTCGAAGTAGGGCACCACCCCCTTGATGCCCTGCAAGAGCCTCTCCGTGAGGCTCTGGAAAATTCCAGGTGCCACGCTGACTCCAAACTGGAGTCGGTTACATCGGAAAGCTCCTCGGTGGGTGACTATGGTTTGCGCCTCCGCGGTTTCTGCGTTGACCGGCAGCTGTTGGTATGCTTGGGCCAGGTCGAGCTTCGCAAAAACCTTGCCTCCCCCCAGTGAGTGTAGAAGGTGCTGCACTACTGGGATGGGGTGGGCGCTTTGTTGCAAGGCGCAATTTAGGGTGGCCTTATATTCCCCGCAGATTCTCACCAACCCATCGGGCTTGACTGGGGTGACTATTGGGGTCTCCCACTGGGCATGATCAATTGGTTGTAGGACTCCTTGCTTGACGAGCTTGTCAATTTGCTCGTCAATTTTTGGCTGGAGTGCAAAAGGTACCCGCCGTGGTTTTAGGCATCTTGGGGGAATGTTAGGGTCTAGGCTGAAGGAGATGGGGGGCCCTCGGTACTTGCCTAGGGTGCCGTCGATCACTTCCTGGAAGTCCCGTGCCAGTTGCTGCTCTCAATCGGTCTCAGCGATGTGGTTGATGCCCGTGACTTTGATGCTGAGCGGCGCAAACCATTGCAGTCCCAAAAGGCTGGGCCAGTCTCAGTCCACGATCGTTAGGGGAAGCTTTGCCGTGCGGCCCTTAAATGTTACTTTGAATTGTCCGGTTCCGACTACCGGGATGCAGTTTCCCTGGTAGTCTTTGATGATTAGTCTCTGGTTCTCCAGTCCCTTCTTGTGAATGGTAGGCACCAAGCATTTGATTTCTTGCCAGGCGACCGTGGAGAGGTAGGACCCGGAATCCACCTCCATCCTGCATGGCTCACCTTCGATGCCAACCTCCACGTAGACTTTTCGGGCATCGGTGGTTGATGCGTGGCCGATGATGACCGTCTGGTGGGTTTCCTCTTTCCGCCGGGTCTCTCCGCCTCGTCGGGTTCACCCGCTCCGGTCCCATCGGCTGTCAGCTGGGCAATCTCTGGCTCTGGGGGATGTGCTGTCCCGTCTCCGCTCGCTGTGGTCCCGCCGTCTGGGGCTGTAGGCTTTCTTTAGTCGGCAGACACGGGTGATGTGGCCCTTTTTGTCGCAATGCCGGCAGACTGCATCGAAGAAACGGCACTCTGATCTCGGGTGGTCACCTCCGCAACCGGCACATGCGGTCCCTGACTTATGACCCTGCCGATTTTGCTGGTCATGTCCCGCCTGGAGCCGGTGGATTTCCTCCTCCTCGTCCGAGGTGTTGGAGGTGGAGTGGAATTCGCCATGGTGGGTGGTGGTCTCGCGGTGACTTGCTTCCGGTTGGGCCTCGGTCTCCCATCCAGAGTCGGTGGTCGCAGTGCGTTCCCCGGCATCCAATCTCCGCATGCAGTTCGCCGACTTCCAGGTAGCCTCGGCTGCAGTGGCTTCAGTGATGGCATCAGCGAGGGCAATGTCGCCTTTGGCCATCAGTCGGCTCTGGAGGACTGAATCCCAAAGTCCGAGCACGACTCGGTCCCATAGGGCCTTGTCCATGTCGGAGAATCTGCACATGCCTCCTAGGTTCCGCAACTCGGCAACAAAGTCGCTGAAGCTTTCGCCCGGTCTCTGGTCCCACCGGTAGAAGTCGTGCCGCCTGATGAGGGTGGGCATGGCGGGGGCATAGTGGTTGCGGAGCAAGGGCTCGAGGTCGTCCCAGTCCATCGCTTTGACGTCGGCGGGTTTCGCGAGGGCTTTCGCCATCTTGAATACTGCGGGCCCGCAGTGTGCCAGGAAAATGGCTCATTTTTTCAGCCCAGTGGCGTCCTTCATGTTGCTGCATTCGAGGAACATGAGGAATCTGTCCATGTAGGATTCCCAGTCCTTGCTAGCGGGGTTGAAGGGCATGTGCGGAGCGATGCTGGCCATCTCGTCGGTCTTGCTTCCGGCGGACACATGCTCAATGGGGTTCAGCCTTGGGATCCCACCTTCATTGCCAGTGTCGTGTCCGTTTGGCAAGGAGACCCGGAGGCAGTGACTGTGGTTTCAGCTCTTTATTAAGCCCCCGGAACCGATCTGGCTCCAAGGGAAAACTTGCGGCTTTTTATTCTCAAGCCGCGGTGGCCGTGGCCAATGGCACCACTTTGAATCTCCCGCGATTCGTATCCACCAATCGTGGGAGATTCTCAGCGGGCCAATCAGTGCGGCTTGCTAAACCAATCAGATCACCCCGCGCTTTGACCAATCAAAATGCGGGGTTTCAAGAATGCAAATGAAGGTACAGAACAGGCACGAAGCAGAGTGCGGGAGGTGGCAGAGAAGATGGGTGCGTGCTGCATGTGATCCTGAGCCCCCTGGTTGACTATTTTTTATGATATTTTATGAAAAAAAATTTGGCCGGAAAATTTGGCCGTCGTGAGAAAAAATAATTTGGCCGAATTTGGCCGTATTTTGACTTGAGTTTGGCTGCAGAGCCAAACTGCGATCTGGCAATCCTGGTAGGATTCATCTGGTTGGGACTAATCCTGCCCCTGCCCGTTTTGGGGGCTGTTTTGGGGGCATTTGGGGACTGTTTCAGGCCATTTGGGGGCCATTTTCAGGCTGTTTTGAGCCTGAAAAATGGCCCAAAATGGGCCAAAAAATGGCCTGAGAAACAGGCTGAAAATCAAGTGTGGGTGAGACCAGCTAGTGGTTGGATTTGCTGTTTCACTAAACTCCACAGAATATTAACTACCAATTCGTCTGAGTGAAAGCTGTATTTGTTCAAGTTAAATCATCTTGATTATATTTTAGCACAGGAGTAAAGTGGGTTTGCCCTTGACATATACCACATGCATATATTCAACTGTTTTTGGGATTTGGCCTTAAAGCCTGCATAAGAAGTGTAAAAAGCTTCCTAAAATCAAGACCTCTGCTGAATTCCAACTTTTATTCAATATGAACTCAGCAATCAGTTGTACATTCTGACAGTTCCTCACAATTAACTTTGATAGAATTATTGTTATTATAAGCCACAGTGGCTGCATGAAAGTCTATTCTCCTCATGAATACCAGTCTGATTTTCTCAAGATTCTCTGAATAAGCCACGCTGAAATTAATATTCTGCCAAATATCCTACGCTTCAGGCTTATTACTGTGCTTTGTAGGAATGTTCAATCCCAAAGTATATCTGAGAGAGTTTAGATCTACTTAGAATACGCCTTCAAATTATACAGGTAAACCTCGACTTACAACCATTTATTTAGTGACTGTTTGAAGTTACAATGGTGCTAAAAAGTGACTTTTTTGGGGGGTGGAAATTACCGGGGTTTTTTTGTGTGTGGTTATGCAATCAAAATTCAGACACTTGGCAACTAGCATGTATTTATGACCATGGCAGTGTCATGGGATCACCTTTTGCAACCTTTCAGCAAGCAAAGTCAATGGGGAAGCCAGGTTCACTTAATAACCATGTTACCAACTTAACAAGTTGCTGTGATTGTGTCAAAAAAAAAGATTGTTAAGTGGGTCAAAGTTCACTTAACAATGGAAATTTTGGGCTCAATCATAGTTGTAAGTCGAAGACTACCTGTATAGCTTTTGTATCACTTTTATTGGCCATCTCTCTCTCTCTCCCCCTCCCTCCCTCCCTCTCTCCCTCCCTCTCTCTCTCTCTCTCTCTCTCTCGGTGTGGGTATGTTTAGGATGCCAAAACCATATTCATAAAAGTGGGCAACCTTAAATTAAAGGAGGTAAGCAAAAGCAATTACCAGTATGCTTGCTCATTACCTCAAATGATGCATCATATGGATAATATTAATGTTTCCTATGAGAAGTTGAAATGTAAAAGGGAATCTTGAGATCCCAGAGTGAAAGAATGAATTAGAGTGGCCCAAGGCCAACACTCAGAAACAGAGAGAGACAGAGAAAAAGAGAGAGAGAGAAAGAGAGAGACTTCCTTTTATAATTAGAAATTCCTGTCTTTTGGGAAAATGTGACCTAGTACGTGTAATTTACATGTTTGGGCAAGTTACAGCCTTCCTTAGGAAGCCTCCAACTCTTTTTATCTGATGCACATAAGCCCTGGTGTTTCTCTAATGCAGCATGGAATGTGTGGGACTTTTCTAGTGGCAGGCTGCCAAACTCATATATAATGTAAACAAAATGGTCTCATTATGCAACCTTCTCCCACACAGCTCAAAATTGCTTTCAACTCAGAGGAACCAGCACAAACTGGTTAAAGCTTCGTCAGCTAATAAGGGCCAAGACACTTTATTTCAGAAGCTTGTCTAAAATCTGTGAAGTGGCACAAAGCATGCATGAGAATCCGTGCTGCATCGGTTGAATTGCAACTTTCGTTGCTAATCTAATATGGAGGCTAGTCCTACCACAAAAAATATAAGTAAATTGTCAGGATTTCTTTTTTTCCACAGCAGTCTTATTTAATCTTCAAAGAAAAGGGAAATGATGAAATTCTCATGCATTGGAATACAAAATCTTTCCTTAGAGGACTTTGTGGAGATCTTTTCTTTTTTAATTGTGCAAATATGTTATAAGTGGCCTAAACCTCTCTTACTTAAATCCCAAGAGAAGATATAGAAGAAATCTTCCTCTGGACTATTTTCAGATCAGAAAGAGTGAGACTCCAGATCAATTTCTAAATGATGGAGAGATATAGAAGTGAAAAACACTGAAGAAGAAGCAGCCTTATGCCAGCAAAGCACTACTATATTACACCAGAGCAAATATGGTGTTGAAACCCTCTGAGAATTTTAATGGAATGAATCGGAACCTCTTTTTCAAGTGAAGGAAACTTTTTCAAATTAAAGGAAGACACATTTTGATCCAATAGATACCAAGACTGTGCGGATCTCCAAAAGTGATGGCAGTATTTGTTTAAGTTAAAAACTATATGAAACTTTCCTTTAAAAGGACTTCTGGAAGATACCTCCACACAAACCCCTGCCCCTCTTTTGAATAGCAGAACAGCCTGTCATTCTGCAAGAGAAAATAAGTTTCTGGATACAGCAATAGCATTTAAGCTTAAATCCCACCCTGTAGTGTTTTACAGAACTCTCTGGGCAGCTTATACAATGTAAGCATTATTTGCATATTGTCCCAACAATCTAGGTCCTCATTTTACTGACCTCAGAAGGATACAAGGCTGAGTCAACTTTGAGCCCTGTCAGGATCGAACTCCCAGCTGTAGGCAGAGTTTAACTACTCTCTGATTTAGGAACTTGCATTATACCATAAATGCAGTCAGCATTAAAAAAGAGTGTTGGAATAAGGTGTTCATGTATTTTGTATAACAACCACAGTATTCAACTAGTAGATGGCAGTGTTTATAATTTTGTAGATGCATCTATGGTGTAACTCTATGCCTTTTCTCTGAATCTAATGTTTCCTGTTGCAGTTAAGCAGCAAGACCCATGTGGACTGTGCAATGAATGTTCTGTAGGGCTATGTACAGAATTTCTAACAGAGATTGCTTCCCAACTCAAAAATACAACAGCAAGCCTCTCCATGTTTTTGTGGAAGGATGAATTAAATCAACCGGAGGACTAAATTATAATTTATACTTCTGAAGTTCTTCCTTTGTCCAATAGAAGGGGGAAAACACAGAAAAGGGTGTACTTCTTTTTTTCTTCTTTCTCCTCTGTTTGACAACAGCACAAAATATAGAGTCAAAAGCATAGTTGTCATGAGCGAGGGAACTTTAAGACACTGTAATTATAGTAGAAATGAAATCATAAAGTCCTTCATGAAAGTAAAAAGATGTATCAGGAAATCCAAACTGTAACAACTCTCCAAAACAACTTAATAGTTTTCTTACCAGTCCTATCCATTTCTGCTTAAGCTCAGAACATGGCCTAAAGATGCTATCCTGACTTAGAACCAATTGGGTCATTCAGTTTTATGTACACCATATTGACCTCCATCATGGAATCCAAATAATCCACCTACAGTCCTCTAGAAATTCACCACCTGTAAGAGTGATAACAATGCCATTTCTTTTTATCATTATAAGGAAATAAAATACTTGTTTCTAATAAAGGAGAATACTTGTATCTCGGGTTGAAAAGAGCTGAGCTTGGCTGTTTTCTTGCAGATGTTTCATTACTACAGTGGTGGGTTTCAAAAGAGTTTACCGCTGGTTCAGCGGGCGTGGCTTGGAGGGTGTGCCTTGTGCATGTGCACACACTTTGTACATGCACACCAAATGCAGATGCAGAGGTTTTCCAATTCACCACCTGCATCCCTGTACTCTCCCTGTCACTTCAGCAGCTGATGCGTGGCAATCTGCTATGCCGCGCAATGCAGCTGCACTCCAAAAGAAGGGAATAAAGGTCAGTATGGAAGCCTGGGTGGGTGGGCCCAATGGCAGCTCCAGCAGCTCCTCCAAAAGAACCAGTTCTCTCTCCGCTGATCTTCAGTGCTACCAGTATGCCAGAACCGGTAGAATACCACCACTGCGTTACTAGATAAAAAACAGGTACCAGCACTGATGATGATATTACCCTGTTCGGGTAACAAAATGACTGCAAGAAAACAATCAAGCTCAGTGAACACCAAGGGCCCCCCTTTTCAACCCTGAGCTATAAAGGATCCTTCAAAATCATTTCTGCATAGCCCCAAAGAATATATAGCTGTTAATATTGGATGCCTCCAGAACAATCTGCTTATCTTTCAGAGTTATATCTAAAGTTTTAGATGAATATAATTCAGAAAGTCACATTATATTACAGGTGAATGAATCCAGAGAAGAGAATTTTCTTTCATCTCCTAATCTGTCATCTTATATCAAAAATAAAAACTTGGTTTCAAAAGTCTTCGAACAAAGAAGTTCATAATCAACACAATTGTCTTTACAAAAAAAGCCAGTGATAATTTTCATAGAACTCCCTACTCTAAGCTGACTCCCTGAACATCAGGAATTTTTCCTCCCAGTTCACTGAACATTTGACATTGCCCCGAGGTTTAAAATTGGGTGAATCTGTTGCATTTTCAGTTCTACCAAGAACCAATTTAACATTTATTCATCCTCTATGAGAACTCAGCAGGAAGTTGCAACAGCCATGTAGCTGCGAAATGCTATGTACACCGGTGGGGATGATTCAAAATAGATTCCAAAGATTTTTTTTTAAATTGGAGTTTGGCAAATTGCTCCAGGTCATATGAAGATGCAAATAGCCACATGGCTATCACATTTCAAAATGAGTGTTGTGAATGTCCCTGCAAGCGTGTGAGACATTGCAACTAGTTACCTATAGCTGCTCCCTTTGAGTCATCTCCATGTGTTTAAGTTAAAAACAGAAGTCACCATTGAATATTTAACAGATCAATGTCATTCTTTCTACCACCCCAATTTTTTACACCAAAAGGCAAGAAATGTAAGAAATGCTTGGCTGGTGAAAGCAAATATGTTAAATCCAACAGTCTTGATGACCTTTTGGAGGTACTCAAGTAGATCCTTGATGCGGGAGGTAATTTATGTTTCCATCGTTTGCTAGGAAAGATTATGGTCATTTTTGCAAGCTCTAAGCATTTATAAAGGAGGATCCAGGTTTTGCATAACATATTTTTAGACTTAAATTTGCATATTTTAAATAGAAATGCAATCTCCTTACCATATCAGGAAAGGACTGTGAGTAAGTGATCTATAATATATAACTGCTCAGTCTGCTGCCCAGATTCAAACAGTTGATAGGCAGTTTCTATTTGTCACACTTCTTTCTTTCTTTTTTCTTTTTTTGAAGAGGTTTATGATAACAGCTACAAAATTTCAGTTTGAGAAGAACAAAATTGAGGGAGTAGCCTCTGCAGTGATTATTCAGAAAATCATGGATCTGCTGGGAGCTGTATTCATTTAATTTTCTCTGTAATTAAATTTAGATTGGGCAACTCTACCAATGAATTGTGTTTTCAAATGCAGCTATGTTCTGGGATAACAGCTTCCATACCTGAACTGGCTGAAATGATCTTATGAATCATGTTCTTCTATAAGATCATAATATTCTATAAAAGCCTAAAGCTTCCTAAGTTGGCCAGCTTGGAACTTCAGTTTTGTTGTGAACATCCTGGATCATTCTCAATGGGTCACTTTGTCCAATTCATGTGGCACCAAATACTTTTAACCACATATTTCCACTTGGGCAAGTGACTTTTGGTTTGGATGTGGGGTGATTATATTTTTATTGTGGAATGTCAATTTCCTGGGCAGATTCGGATTGTTGGTGCTATTACCTTCCTGTAGAAGTTCCTATTAGACTTGGCTGACCCTGGAGACTTTAAGGAATCCCTGAACTAGGCTGATATGTCAAAATCACCAGCTTAGTATAAAACAGCAAAATGGAAAGGAGCGTGGACATTTTGACCTAATCATCTTCACCATACTGTGCACTGAGCTCAGATAGACTTCTGATTTTCAGAAGAGCTGCAGACTAGTAAAATGAATTGGATGATAAGCTAGAATACCAGTGGTTACATTACAGTATCTGTAATGAGGCAACCAATCACAGGTAAGCGCACATATTTATGCATAATACATGATGGTGATGACTTACTTGTCTAGCATTATTGCATCCTCAAATGAGGCTTACCTGAATGGTTAAGTAGATGGGGGACCCACTCATGGGAAATTGCTGAGCCTGCTTGGTTTTCATTCCCAACTAGATGACACTTATTCATCAGTGCTGATTTTTCCTTCTCCATGTCAGAGCACTGATAATGTTTCCTAGGGTCGGAATGAAATATCTGCCAAAGGAAAAAACCAAGCTCAAGAGAAGACCAATATTCTTGTGAAGAGTAGCCTGAATAAAAATCAATAAACTAAAAGCAAACTTCAGCAAGTTGGAGGATACAAGTTGATGGTTTCTAGTACAAGAATTAGGAATGTCTTATTCAGAATTATAGTACGCCCCATCTGAATGATAAGGGTATAATTTGGAGCTACATTTATTCTGCATCTGTTTGTTTATCTAATCTATATAGCCAGCCATCTCACCAAGCATATGACTCTGGGTGATGTACAGCGAAGCTAAAAACAACTAATAAACATCTAAAACCACTATCATTACTAATTATTAAAAAGACATGCAAAATATAAAAAACAGAGGTAAAACAAAGAAATAACAGATGAAGGGAAGTGTGGGTAACAAAGCACAAAGAACTCTCTTAGGGACTATCAGATGTAACTCCCAAGATCTTTGATGGCGAACCTATGGCATGTGTGCCAGAAGTGGCACGAAGAGCCCTCTCTGTGAGCACGCTAGCCATTGCCAGCTGCTCTTCTGGTTTCTGGTCAAAAGAAACCAGAAGAGTGCCCAGAGTGTCCAAAAATGGCCCCAAAATGGCCAAAAAACATTTTGGGGGTGTTTTCAAGCTGTTTTTCAGGCTGTTTTCAGGCCATTTTTCAAGCCAAAAACTGCCTGAAAACACCCCAAAAAAACAGCCAAAAATGGCCAAAAAAACAGGCATGCGTACACCTGCCAACTGGTCTTTGGGTTTCCAGCATTCTGGCACACACACATGCATGTGTATGCACACACGTTCCGGTTTGGGCACTCGGTGCCAAAAAGGTTCACCACAACTGCCCTAGATGATGAGACCCTTAAGACTCTTCTGAATCTAGTGGGACAAACAGATGAAGTCAGAGAATTTTATAACAAAAGAATTGTGATTTTTCTTAATAAGGTCTTAAGAACAATTCCAAAGTAGGTTCTAATTTAGATCACTTTGTTTTTTTTAAAAAAAGTTTTAGACATAGAACTCTCATAGTTGTCCATTTTATTTCCTGCAATTTAAAGTTGTTATTTTAGAGGTTCCACAACAACCAGTGCCTCTTTTCAACTCTGGCTGGTTTGATGCCATTTCTTCTTCCTGGCCTATCACATAGCCTATCAGCAATAGAATACAGGCTCTATTGATTTCATGATTCACCAAATTCAATATCTGTACATAAAATTAACTTTGCAACCAGTGAAAATGGCAAAATGAAGCCATGAGGTAATGAAGCAAGACCATGTAACATGGGTCACCTATTTTTCACCATCTCCAGTGTGGTGGTCTCCCATAGAAAGAATGAGACACAGGCGTGTGTAGGCATATGGCGTTTGACTTTGAATTTTTTCTGGGGCAATATGAAGTCCAAATTGTAATAATACCTCTTTAAGGCAAGGTAACACTGCCTTAATTGTTCCCAGTGGACCGGGAGCTGCAATTAAAATATCATCCATGTAATGGTAAACCTTCCACCCAGGGTGGGAGGTTCTGAATGGAGCCAGAGCCATTCGAACATATGACTGGCACATCGTTGGACTGTTTAGCATTCCTTGTGGCAAAACCTTCCATTGGTAACGAAAGGTAGGTGCATTGTTATTCAACTCAGGTACTGTAAAGGCAAATAATTTCTTGTCATCTGTATGCAAAGGGATAGAAAAGAAGCAATCCCGCAAATCTACTATAACTAGATCCCAATTGCGTGGGATCAGGTTAGGGTTAGGCAAACCACATTGTAACGCTCCCATTGGTTGAAGGATGGAGTTGACAGCTCTCAGATCATGTAAAAATCTTCATTTTCCATTTTTCTTTTTTCTTTTTTTGAAAAAGTTTTATTGATTTTAACAACAGACAAAAAACATATAAGACATAAAACATGACATAAAAAAAATAAAAAATAAAAAATTTAAACATTCTTCATAAATTTACAGTGTATCGGTTGGTTTACCACTCCCTTTTGTGCATCCATTTCATAGTCATCAGAATAATTATACTACATAATAACTCACATTATCAATCATCAATAAAATCTCCCAATATCATTATTAAACAATCATTTGACTATAATTTTACTAATTCATACTTAAGCGAGATAACTATAATTAGGTTAAATTATTTTATGACAAATCATGAAATCATATCAAATCTATCATAATAAAATATTCTTAAGAATTATCAAAACCAAGAAAAATTATATATTCATTATTTCCTAAATTTCTAAATATTCTATTATCATATTGTATTATCTAACCATTGATAAAAAAAGATCCCAAACTTCATAAAATTGTTTATCTTCTTGTTCTCTAATTTCAAATGTCAATCTACTCATTTCAGCACATTCCAATATTTTCTTAATAATTTCTTCCTCTATTGGTATTTTCTCACTCTTCCAATGTTTAGAAAATACAATCCAAGCTGCTGTTAATACATTTACAATCAAATATTTTAAATTTTTATTATATATATCAGGTACGATTCCCAATAAAAAAATCTCTGGTTTCAAATCTATGTGTTTCTTTATCATTTTTTCCAGCCATATGCGAATTCAATATTTCCTAGCCTCCTCACAAGTCCACCACATATGGTAATATGAGCCAGGTATCTGATGACATTTCCAGCACTTTTCAGATTTATTCTTGAACATTCCTGCTATTCTTGGCGGGGGAAAGTGCCACCTGTAAAACATCTTATACAAATTTTCTTTATATGCTGTTGACATTGTCATTTTATAATTTTGTAACCACAGTTTTTGCCATTTCTCTAAATCAATCCCATATCCAAAATTCTTCCCCCAAGCAATCATTGTTTCTTTAACTTGTTCTTCCTCTAATTTAATTTCCAACAAATAACTATATAATTTTTTAATCACTTTTTCATCAGTACCTGTCAAAATCCTATCTAAGTCAGTCAATTTATCACAAAATCCTTCTGTTTTAGAATCTTTAAGGTACCTTGCATGTATTTGCGCAAATGAAAACCAATTCATCTTTATACCTTGTTCTTCTAAATTTTGCATCATTTTAAGTTCACCCTTTTCATCCAATATTTCCTCATATCTAACTGTTTGTTCCTTCTTATAAGTTATAGGATACGAAAAAGCTTCAATAGTTGATAACCAAACTGGAATTTTCAAATAACATTGTTTCTTAATTTTCTCCCAATTCAACCATAACGATTCCCGTATATAATGCCTTCTGAAATAACCCTGTGATTTAGTTCCCTTTTTCCATACAAAAGCATGCCAACCCAATAATAAATCATGACCTTCTAATGCCAACAATCTAGTCTTTCTTAACATTATCCATTCTTTAACCCACATTAAGTTTGCAGCTTGATAATACAACTACCAATTAGGAAGGCCAAATCCTCCTCTAATTCTAGCATCCTGTAAAAGTTTTAATTTTATTCTCGCTTTCTTGCCTTGCCATATATACTTCAACACAATTTTATTTAGTTCTTCAAAGTAGTCCTTACTTAACCTAATTGGTATTGTTTGAAACAAATATAAAATTCTGGGTAAAATATTCATCTTGATTGTTGAAATTCTACCTATCAATGACAATTGTAGGTTTTCCCATTTTTTCAGGTCGGATGCTATCTGCTGTTTAAGCTTAATATAATTATTCTCTTTCAATGTAGTACACCTTGACGTCAAATATATCCCCAACTATTTAACTTTATTCGTAACTTGAATTTTCAATAAATCTGCCAGCTCTTCTCTTTGCCTTAATAACATGTTCTTTGTCAAAATCTTTGTTTTGTCTTTATTTATTTTTAAACCAGCCATCTCACCATACGTCTCTATCTTTTCCAATAGTTTTAAAGCTGTCTCTAAAGGGTCTTCCAAAATAAAGACCAAGTCATCTGCAAAGGCTTGCAATTTGAATTCCTCCTTTTTGACTTTCATTCCTTTTATGTTTATATCCTCTCTAATATTTCTATTTAAGACTTCCAAGGTCAATACAAATAACAAAGGAGATAATGGGCATCCTTGTCTTGTACCTTTTTTAATATTAATAGAGTCTGTGAATTCTCCATCGATCATTACTTTTGCCGTTTGTTTATAATATACGGCTTCTATTGCTTGTATAAATTTTCTAGCAAAGCCCATCTGTTCCAATAGTAATAACATAAATCTCCAGTTCACATTATCAAATGCCTTTTGGGCATCTAAGAATATCAAAGCCATTTGTTTTTCCGGGTGCGCCTCATAATATTCCAATGTGTCCAGGATTACCCTCATATTGTCTTTAATCTGTCTCTTTGGTAAAAATCCATTCTGATCAGAATGAATAAAATTATTTAGGTATTTTTTAAGCCTTTCTGCCAAGATTGAAGCAAAGATTTTATAGTCTGCATTCAATAAAGAAATAGGTCTATAGTTCTTAATTTGTAATGGGTCAACCCCTTCTTTTGGAATAAGTGTAATATAAGCTTCTGACCATGTTTCAGGTATTTTCTTATTTATCATAACTTCATTCATGACTTCTAACAATGGAATGCTCAACGATTCTTGTAGTGTTTTATAAAATTCTGCCGGGAAACCATCTGGTCCTGGTGCTTTCCCATTGTTCTGTCTGTTAAGTGCTTCAGTTAATTCCATCATTGTTATTTTCCATTTTTCTTTTTGATAACAAATACCGGAGTGTTATATGGACTAGAAGTTGGCTCAATTTGTCCTAATTGTAGTTGCTCAGCTACCAATTGATGTAAAGCTATAAGCTTTTCCTTTGGAAGTGGCCATTGGTCAATCCAAACTGGCTGAGAGGTTAACAATTGTAATTTTTCCATTATCCAATAACAATTTTTGTGTGAAATTGTGACAGCAAATCTCTACCCCACAAGTTTATATGCAGGGGCAACACAAGATGTTGAATCCTTGCAGTCTCGCCAATTTCTCTATGCAATGCCTTCAACCAATGTACACTACTTCTTGCAGACTGCATACCACCTACCCATGAACAGCCGGAGAATCCTCCAGTGCCCATTCATTTGGCTACTCCTTTTAGCGTATCACAGAGACATCTGCTCTGGAATCTATAAAGCCAGAAAATGATTTTCCCTGAATTTCAATTGTCATTTTAGGTTGGTCTGTAGTCAAATTTTTTGTCAGCGCTAGCAATTCTCCAGCAACTGGAGAACTGGCCATTTCAGTGAACCCAAAACCGCCAGTTCGTGGGATCCCAATTAAAGGATTCATAGGAATGTATGGAAGCAATAATAACTGGGCAATAGAGTCACCGGCCATTAATGATGCAGGAGTATCAGTGTACCTTAATTATTTTATTATATTATTGTACCTTAATAACCCCTTTATAATCTTGATCAATAACCCCTGGAATAACAAAAAACCCTTTTTCTGATGCAGAAGACTTGGGAAGTACCAATCCCACTGTTTTTTCTGGCAGTGGCCCATGCAAATGAGTGTCCTCAATGTACACTTGATTAGGAAAAGTCACATCAATTGAGTTCAACATTTTTAAATCCAAACCTGCACTTCTAGTAATTGCAGGCGATGCTTTTTTGACAGTCTTGAGAGCGGGGCTAGTTGCACGCCCCAAATTTAGTTTCCCAAATTTTGGTTCTGATCAGAGCAACATTGATTTGCCCAATGAAACCCTTTTTTGCATTTCAGACAGACCGACTTCGGGCCGATGTCCCTATTTTTATTTTTGTTAAATGCCATTGCCCCCCCCCAGGGGCATGGCACTGGGCTTTAAAATGGCCAGGCTTCCCACAATTAAAACAATTCCCCAAAGGCTTCATCCCTTTTTGCAATGCCATAGCCAAAGTCTCCATGTTGTAAGCCTGAGAACCCACCATTGCACATGCCTTTAACAGATCAGCCAGAGTAACCTCACCTCTAGCCATCAAAGGCTGTAAGATACGCTTGCAGTCAGTGTTTGCATTTTCAATTGCTAATCTCAGCAAAAGTTCCTTTGCTGCTTCCTCATTTGAAATTTGCCAGGTAATAGCCAATTGTAGCCTTTCCACAAATCGTTATAAGACTCAGATGCTATTTGCTTAATTTGAGAAAAAGACTGTGCTGGGGTTCCCACATCCTGGATGCGGGACAATGCCCCAAGGACAGCTGCCATCACTACGGGAAATGCGTGATCAGGCAAATTAGTAGCTTGATCAGCAGTGGATTCAAACAAGCCTGCCCCGTAGATTTGGTCTGGCATATACAGCCCCCCTGAAATCCGTCCCCTAGTGATAGCTTCGCTTTGATATTCTGAATCAAAAACCACATACTGAATAGAACTCAATATCATTCTCATTAAATCTTTCCAGTCATTAGGAATCATGCGTGAGGTAGCCAAACTTGTCAGGAGACCCTTTGTAAAGGGACTTTGAATACCATAATCTTTAACAGCTTTCTTAATCTCCCTAAGTACTGACAAAGGAATCGGAACCCATTCAGCCTGCAGATTGCCTTGAGCATTCACTTGCCTATTAACTGGAAACAAATTCATCTGGGAAATCTCATCAGGCTCTAATTTTCCTTCATTGAAAGCCTGATGCATCATTGCTTGAACTTTCCCCGTTTGTGGTTGGATTTTCTCCTCTACAGGTGTAGGTGCAGTTGGGGTTGAGAATGCATATTCCAATTTTGAAGTTGGGGGGTGCAACACAACTCCTTCATAAGGAGGAGGTTCTGCTAAAGGTTTTAAAAGAGGTTGTTGCTGGGTCTCTAAAGCAGTCATAACAGCCTTCCAATATATCAAAATGTCAGCTGTTGCTCGTGACTCTTCATGAAGGATAGTTCCAATTTTCCTCCATGTGTCTAACTTTAAAGAGCCCTTCTCTGAGTACCAGGGACATTGTCGCCAGATCTTTTGCAGCAGCTCTTTCACATTACCTTTTGAAAGAACTATTTGCTCCCCCCCCCGAAGGTTTAAAGATAAAGAAGTTTGTCCTGACTAACTTCAGCAGCTCACTAACATGACGTTCCTGTGGCTGAGAGAGTTTTCCCCCCCATGTTCCCTGAGTAATCCGATTGTCTTGCAATAGTTAAGTACGTACTTTACCTATTCCAGGCGAGGAAACACGGAAGTCCGGACACGTACCACCTGCAGTACATCACGTCGGGGTCACCACTTGTGGTGGTCTCCCATGGAAAGAATGAGACACAAGCATGTGTACTCGGGATGGGAGCCCAGAATAAAATTCCAGTGCTTCCTTTTATTGAGATTTTTGTGCATAGTAAGCAATAACATTGTGGATTAATAATTAGATATAGTACAGGCTTGTTTGCAGTTGTCTAAGCTGCCTCTTTGTTTGTATTTGTTCTTAATGTTCTCTTTTCTTTGCACTATCTTAGTGACCTTTAGACAGGCATGAATGTATAAGGCATTAAATTAATCATTGCTCAAGCTCAGGCCAAAGTTTATTCCCACACTCCAGGATTTCTGTTTGAGGTAGAATACCCTAAATGGCAAGAGGTCTAATTATTTAAAGGAACATCTCTTTTTATATTAACTGTTGAATGTGTCATTTTGATTAGACCATTGCAACAATAACAACAAAAAAGCCAAAGGCTTCTGGAATAGTAATAAAGTCTTTTATTAATTGATGATATACCTTAGTTGTTGTTTTTTAAAAACAAATGAAGATCTTAACTTCCTCCTCCTTCTCCTCTTCCTTTGTATGTCTTTGTGTGTATATGGATGTGAGAGGATGGGGGAGGGGGCAGGGAGGAAAAGAGAGAGAGAGAGAGAGAAGAGTAAATTTGTTTGTTTTTTCATTTTGACCTTTACTTCATCTTAACTTCTGCCAACTGTCAAGAAGCTATTTCTTTCTGTTTGTTTTTACACTGGTTTACACATGATTATAAAGGTAAAGGTAAAGGTTCTCCTCACACATATGTGCTAGTCATTTCTGGCTCTAGGAGGCAGCACTCATCTCCGTTACAAAGCCAAAGAGCCAGTGCTGTCTGAAGATGTCTCTATGGTCATGTGGCCAGCATGACTAAATGCCAAAGGCGCACAGAACGCTGTTCCCTTCCCACCAAAGTGTTCCCTATTTTTCTACTTGCATTTTTACATGCTTTCGAACTGCTAGGTTGGCAGAAGCTGGGACAAGTAATGAGCGCTCACTCCATTACACAGTGCTAGGGATTCGAACCACTAAACTGTCAACCTTTCTGATCGACAAGCTCAGCATCTTAGCCACTGAGCCACCGCATCCCTTTACACATGATTAGAGGGAGGCAATTATGATAGACTTCTGTAGTAAAAAAAAAATTGTCTAAATGAGGTTCCTGACCAGGTGACATGTTTGTAGACATTCCAAGCATGATAAGATTGTATAAATTACATTTTGACACATCTGGGCAACATTTTGGAACGAGATTCACCTACAACATGTAATTTACAAACCAACACTGGATTTACAAAACATAAATATTTTGACATAAATATTTTACAAAACTGAAAAATATTTTAAAAGATTTTAATTTTTATTCTTTTTTTTCCTGGGCATTAAAGGCAAAGCTTATGTTTGCAGTATATAAGACCTGAAGTAATTAAGGGGAAGAAACATTGATAGGTTGGTCTGCTCACTTCAGAAGCCACAGAAAGTATAAATCATCTTAACTGGGAGACTGGCTGGCTCGGGGGATTCATAATGGAATATGATGCATTTTAAAATCTATGTTTCCATTTCTGAATGCCAGCCTCTGAAAATTAAGTCTTCCATTGTAGCTCATCAGGACTGTAATATTTACTCAATTAGTGGCTTACATCAGTCTTCTGAAACTGGTATTTTAAATTACAGCACTGATCAACTTTTGATCATTTCCCTGTTCTCTCTCTCCCATAGGAAGGTAAGTCATTTTTAAGGTGATATCAACTATAACAGGTACGGATAATTTACAAACAAAGGATGATGCTATCTTCCAAGCTACCATTACATGTAGATTAACTGCTAGGGCAGTTTGAAGCATTCAAAGCATGATAGGGTTATCAAGCATCTTTCCTTGAATCATTCTGCATCTTTTGGAAGTACAAAGACTGTACCTGGTTATCTGAATATGCATGGGCAGGTCCAGCAGAACTATTGTTTGTGCATGCATACTGTTAGATATTTGCATACTTACCTTGATTGGTTGAACCACAGAAGCGGGAAAACAAATGGCTGTCACTGGCTGAAGCTGCGAACAGCTCCCCTGTAAAAGGAGCTGCCTCAGCTTGGTTTCTTCAGTTCCTGCAGAGAAAAAATAAAGAGTTTTACTGATCTGAATTTCCTGCATCTTCACTCATCCCGCAATCTAATACATACAACCAGGGATCAAGCATGCAAGCTTTCCAAAGGACATGGCTACTTTAACACTTCATAGTTACCAAACATTTATTTCAAATGTTTTTCAGAGACCAGGAAACTCTTTGAATAAAATAGGTAGAGAAAAAATCACCTCTTAATGAACAAAAAATCCTAAGAACTTGATGGTGTAGAATAAATGCAGATATGTTCATTGGTTGTAGTCTATACTGTGTGACAATGGATGCTTTGCAAAGCTATCCTTTATCATTTTTATAAAAAGCTTCCTTGACATGTAACCATTCCACTGGGCTGAGAAATCAAGTCCACTCAAGTGCCTCTGTGAAAAATACTGCTTCCTCCCTCAACTCAAAAGCAACTCTTCCATAGGGACCAAGACAAGAGAAGTAGAACCTCAAGTCCCTCCACCTCTTTATGTGGACTTTTTTTTCCAGTTTATAATATCCTGAAAGAGAGCAGAACAGCAAGTGGATTAGCTGGCTCTAGGGAACAGGGAAGTTCACCAAAAACATAAGAATCTGCTAATACTTTGTGGTAAATCCTACCTCTTGATTCATTTTTTTAAGCAACCAATCAACTTCAATTAGATAAAAATGGGGAATGGAGCTACAATCAAATTATAATTTTAGTTATTGAGAGGGTACATGTCTACAGTTATTAGGGTTGGTTGCACTATCAGTCAGATCTTTAGCCAACATCTAGCCATCAGCCTGATGTTTTAGTTAACATCTAGATTTGGCTAACCCTTGCTACATCCCTTTTCTGTTCTTCAATTGGTCTTTTTTGTAAGCAGTTTTTCTCATATTCATTGTTTTCATGGTGTACCGGTTTCAGTGGATCTTCTTAACTGTCCTTCAGATATTTTTCAAATGTCATATTTTATTTTACAATGGCCTGGTATATTTTCAACATTTCACACCCACATATTTTCCTTTGTAAGTAGAGCCTGTCAATGTCACTGCATGGATGAAGGGCATGATTCATTGCTATTATTTTTCTGGTCTTCCTATGCAGGGCTTTTTAGTTTTTCTTGAATGTCGCTGACTATTCCAGCTCTCTATCTGAAATTGCCCAAATGTTAATTCCCATGATGGTATTCTTTTCCACTGAGTTTGAACTTTAAGATCTTCTTCAAACTCATGTTCTATTTATGAAGTCACGTTCTTGACTTCAGTGCTTGATGTTGTCAGCTTGAAGGATGCACAGGTATTTCCATAGGGCATTTTGATTCCTTTAGTTTTCACTATTTTGGTCTTGTTGATAGTAAGAGTGGCCCATTTGTCCAGCCCAAACTCCATTACAGTATTTACAGTGGTGGGATTCAAAATAATTTACTACTAGTTCTGTGGCTGTGGCTTGGTGGGCATGGCAGGGGAAGGATACTGTAAAATCTCCATTCCCTCCCCACTCCAGGGGAAAGTTACTGCAAAATCCCATTCCCTCTCCACCCCACTGACCTGCTTTCCAGCTCCGTTCTCCTGTGCAGAGCAACAAAAGAAGATCCAGCCAATCAGCTCTAACTTGGGAGGCAGAGAATAGATGAGGGCAGGGCCAGTCAGAGGTGGCATTTGCCAGTTCTCTGAATTACCCAAAATTTCTGCTACCGGTTCTCCAGAACCGGCCAGAACCTGCTGAATACCACCTCTGAATTGTATTTTGGTTGTATATGCAGACTGTATTGGGCAGCAATTCTATTTCATATGGGATTTTTCCATACAGCTTCAGATCATCCAGGTAAAGGAAGTGAATTAGTCTGGCAGATTTTTTTGATGTTTGATAGCCATGGTCTGATTTGTTCAGAATTGTTACAGAGAAATCCATGTGATGACAGACAATAGTTGTGCTAGTAAGTCTCCCTGAAAGATTTTTTTCTTATTAGTAATGTCTCCCATTCTATAATTACTCACCGCCAGTTTTGTCTTCCATAGTGCCACTGATCTTTCCACAAAGCTTTCAACATTTCTACTGATGTGATTTCTAGGCAGTTGATTATCCAATCATGTGGCAGGGTCAAATGCCTTCTTGTCCATGCTACATTCAGATTGGTCTTCCTTCTCTTGAAGTTTTCCAAATCATCTTGTTAGTTAGGAGCTAATCTCTTTCCTTTGCTATTTGGACAGTTTCCTTTCTGCCAGGTGGACAATGTTGAACTGCATGAGCTACCACACATCTTAGCAGTTTGAAAGTTGTTGAGAAGCAGGTACTTGGTCTGAAGTTGCCTGGTGCTGCTCCTTTTGTTGAATTTGCATTATCAGGTAGGTTTCTCCAGATGTTCGTCAATACTCAATTTCACCTCCTTGCAGTGTGTTGTTAAATTGCTTAGCAATAAGTCCGTGTAGACTAGTCAGATGTTTCAACCAAAAACCAGGCAATTCATCTACGTGGTGCTGACCAATTCTTGATCTTTCTTTCCTTTTTCTCTACCATTTCTGCTCTTATTAGAAGTTCTTTCGCTTTTTATTCTTACCCACCTGCTTTATCAAAGCTTCCTTCTTGTTGTATTTCTTTGGATGTTTCCATAGTTGAACTCAGAACTACACTGTTTCTTCTTTGCCAGGTGTTAACTGATTCATTGCAATTCACTGTTCACCATTTTCTGATTGGACTGAAATTGGAGATTCTGCCTATAGTGTGTGATTCGAGCTTCAAATCTGCTAGTCTTCTTGGCTGTAGCTGTTATTTGCTGCTTTATTGTTTCCAGTGCTTCCTTGATTTTCCTTGTTTCTAGGAGATATTTCTTGGTCAAATATTCTCTCTTGTTCTTCAGCTTGTTTTCTTCATCTAGCTTGCTTACATCTGATCATAGCATGCTGATCTTATTTTCCAGTTTGATCTTCCATTTTGTTGGTGCAGATTATATTTGATATTTATTTAGTTATTTATATCCCACCTAATTATTTTTACAAATAACTCAAGACAGCAAACATATCCAACACACCTTCCTCCTTTTATTTCACAAACAACAACAACCATATGAGGTGAGATGAGGTGAGTTGGGAGAGAGTGACTGGTCCAAGGTTACCTAGCTGGTTTTCATGGCGAAGATAGAACTAGAATTCATGATATTATAGTATTGTCATATTTATTATATTATTAATTTATTTAAATTTATTACATTATTATTTAAAAGACAGTTCCTTCTCCTAAAACACTCATGAATACCATTGGTCATTTTAACTGAACAATCCTCACTTGAATAGAAGCCTAATACAATTAGGTAATTTTTCTGCACACAAAATTAAGCATTTTAATCTGCAAGTTGGATAACAGTGAAATTGAGCTAATAATTATCACCCCTGCTGCCAAGTTTGGTTTTAATTCCTTTTAGAATTTCTTTGCCAAAAGAAATGACTATATAATCCAGAGGTACTAATGCTCTGTCACTTAATTTTTCTTAAAGAAACAATACTTCTGAATCCAGGGATTCTTGGTATTCATTACTTCTAGCTATGGTTGATGAACAAAATATCCTGAGAACCTAGTAAAACTAGAATACGTGGTCCAGCAATTACTAACACAATAAGCTAGAACAGACAGTGGACTTTCTTCCTAAACACACATTCATAAATTTTGGACTAGATTGAAATGTGAAGTTCTGTTGTTCACAAACATGACGAAAACTACAGGCAGCTCTAAATGAAACTGAAATTTCAGGAAAGAACAAGCTAGCAAGAGAAGATCTGATCGGTGCTTGCAAAAACAGATTGATAATCACCAACATAATTTTTGGATTGCAGAGTTCAATAAGCAATCAAGATGAGAAACGTTCACACAGAAGAGAAAGAATAGAAGAAGTGTTATGTTTGGAGCATGGGCGAGAAAGAATGGAGATGAGCCTGTGGAACGGTGAACTTCAACTCTTTATTTACATGGTGTGACAGCTCAAACTGGATGGCTGCTATAGCCTTCCTTATATAGGCAACCCAATAACTATTTAACCAATAACAATCCAGGAGCGCTAGCTCCGTTAACCAATATGAATGCCCCGTTAATGGCCAATCAGATTCCCCTGAACGGGCCAATCCGATCCTGCCATTAACAGCCAATCAGAAGTGCAGGGCCAGAACCCTGCACTTGACTCCAAGCTCAAGATAACTTTATTAAACCTTTATGCATTCACAACACCCCTTCCCCCTGGCTTCTGTTTACAGGGCGCGGTTACATAGTCCTTAAGGTAGGATGGTTGCTTTATTAGTCTGCTTGATTTTTGCTGTGCATTTTGCATTTGGCTGCAATCTCGCTGAGGTAGATCATTGTTTGGTGAAGGGGTTGCCTCTGGTTCAGAGTTCATGTTTCTGTTGTCACCAATATCTTCGGCAACTCCCTGAGGTGAACCTACTCCCATCTCTGGTTCCAGTTCCTGTGTCTCTATTCCGCTATCATTCCCTTCAAATGGGTTTTCCTCTAGTTGAATTTCGTCTTCTTCTGTATCTTCCCCCCCCCCTCAGTTTGGTCATAAGGGAGTTCAGAAATGCCTGACCGGAGCCGTGATCGTAATTGATCGATATGGCGTTTCCATAGTCTATTGTCAAGGCATTGTACAAGGTAGGATCTCGGGCCGGTTACACGGATTACTGTCGCCTCTACCCACAGCGGATCACCCGATAGGTTTTTAGCATACACCAAATCGCCTACCTGGAAGGTACGGCATCGGCTGCTGGATCCAAGTGGTTTTTCCAGTTCATAAGCTGAATGTAACCGGTCGAGGTGGGAGTGGAGCTTTCGTCCCATTAGCAGTTTGGCGGGAGTTTTGTTGGTGACGCTGTGAGGTGTTGTAGAAAAAGGATTCGGTTGATTTTGTCGTCGATGTTATCGTAGTCTAATTTCTGCAAAGTTTTCTTAACAAATTGGACCATGCGCTCAGCCCTGCCATTGGTCATAGGGTGCGCAGGCGAGGTGAGCGCATGTCGGATGCCACGGTCAGCTAGGTACTGCTCGAAAGACAGTGCGGTAAATTGGGGCCTGTTGTCGGATACCAGAACGTCTGGTAATCCGTGGGTTGCAAACAGTCTTTCCAATCTTTTGATGACCGCTTCGGTGGTCATGTTCATTATGCGGTGAATCTCAAGCCAATTCAAGTAGGCATCGATGGTTGGAAGAAAGGTGTGGCCTTTGGTCGGCCCAGCAAAGTCCAGGTGAATACGGGACCAGGGTCCCCGCAGTGTCTCCCATTCGGTTGGGATTGCTTTTGGTGGGGTGTTGCTCACTTCCTGGCATCTATGACAAGCTTTAACCCAATTCTCGATTTGCTTGTCGATGCCCGGCCACCATGCGTAGCTTCATGCGAGGGCTTTCATTCGCACGATACCGGGGTGGCCATCATGCAAGGTTCTCAGTACTGCTTGTTGGAGTCGTTCTGGGATAACGACTCTATCACCCCAGATGATACAGCCCTTTTGAGAGAACAACTCTGTTTGTCGAGTCTTGAATGGTGCGAAGTCATCTGATAACTGATCCAATGGCCATCTGCATTCTACCCAGCTTAGGACTCGCGCTAAGGTGGGGTCTCATCTAGTTTCTCTCATGATATCTCGGGTGGTTAATGGCAGTGCGTGGAGTGTCTCAATCTGTAACGTGGTTACCGATGGTGCGGGGTCGTCGAGAGTCTCTGGAAGCGGTGCTCGGCTCAATGCGTTGGTGTGGGGAATGGCTTTCCCCAGGCGGTATTGCAGCCGATAATTATAAGCAGCCAAGAATTCTGACCAGCGAGTCATCCTGGGGGATAATATGTAGGGAGTCGGCTTATCTCCGGCTATTATCCCCAATAACGGTTTGTGGTCAGTCACGATAGTAAAAGCCCGGCCATACACGTACTCGTGAAATCTTTTAACGGCAGATACAATTGCGAGGGCTTCTTTATCGATTTGGCTGTAATTTCACTCAGTTTTTGAAAGCGTCTTTGAAAAATATGCAACAGGGGCTTTGTTACCATTAGGCAGTACATGGCTCAAAATGGCGCCCACTCCGAAAGGCGAAGCATCACATGTGATATTTAATGGCAAAGTCTCATTGTACTGCATGAGTACAGCGTCAGAAGTCAGTAGTTTTTTTACATTATGGAACGCCTGTTCTTCTTTATGACCCCATAACCAAATCGCTTTTTTGTCTAGTAAACGATGTAATGGTTCAGCGACAGTTGCTTTATGTGGTAGAAATACATTATAAAAGTTGATAAGGCTTAGGAACGCCTGGAGATTGGCCTTGTTCCGAGGTCTGGGAGCGTTTTTTATTGCTCTCAATTTACTGTTGGTAGGGTGAATACCCTGACTGTCAATTAGATACCCTAAAAACTCGACATAATCTGTACACAGTTTACACTTATTCTTTTTCACTTTAAGACTGGCGTCTTGGAATTTCTGTAGAACTAGTTTTAAACGATCCTGTAAGATTTTGTTTTTAGGTGCAGCAATTAATACATTGTCAAATTAGGGGACTACGCCTTTAATCCCTTGTAGTAGCCTCTCCATAAGGCTCTGAAAAATTCCTGGGGCTACACTGACTCCAAATTGGAGCCATGTATATTTAAAGGCACCTCGGTGCGTCACAATCGTTTGTGCCTGTGCTGTCTTTTCATCAACAGGTAGTTGCTGATATGCCTGAGCTAAGTCTAGTTTAGTGAAGACTTTTCCGCCCCCCAGGGAATGGAGAAGGTGCTGCACCACCCGCACCAGATATGCATTTTGCTGTAGGGCGTGGTTCAGGGTGGCCCAATAGTCCCCACAAATTCGAATTGAACAATCCGGCTTAATTGGTGTTACAATTGGGGTCTCCCAGGGGGAGTGATTGGTTGGCTCTAGCACCCCCTGAGCTATTCATTTATCGAGCTGTTCGTCGATTTTCATCTTTAAGGCAAACGGAACTCGACGGGGCTTAAGGCGAATGGGAGCTATCTTTGGATTAAGGTTGAACGATATTGGGGTCCCCTTGTACTCGCCTAATTTTTCCTCGAAGATGTCCCTGAATTCATGGACGAGGTCCTCCTCCCAGTCACTGCCACTGACTCAGTTTATGCCTGCCACTTCAATGCCAAGTGGCACGAACCATTGGAGGCCTTGCAGGCTAGGCCGATCTTTGTCGATCACAGTTAGCGGTAAGTACGCTGTGCAATTCTTGAATGAGACCCGGACTCAGTTGGATCCAATGACAGGGATTCGATTCCCTTGATAGTCCTTAAGAATAAGTCTTTGGGAACAGAGGTCTTGGCACTGGATAGTGGGGGTGAGTTGCTTGAGGGTCTTCCAGGAAACTATCGAGAGGGACGATCCCGAGTTGACTTCCATTTGGCAAGGCTGATTTTCGATGGCCACTGTAATTCGGATTTTCTTGGCATCCAAGGCAGAGGCGTGACCGATAATGATCGTCTGGTGAGCCTCTTCTTGCTTCGTGGGGCGATTGAAAACTCGGTTTCTGTAGGAGTGGTTTACTGGTTCTCACCTTACAGGACGGTTTCCTGTTGACTGGCGATAGTTAGCCCCTTTTGAGGCCTGGCCGGGTCCTTGGAAGCTTCGGCAGACTTGTCCGATGTGGCCTCTCTTCCCGAACTCATAGCAGAGCGTGTCGCGGAATTTGCATTCGGACCTGGCATGGTTGGCTCCACAGCCGGCGCATGGGTGTAGGGACTTCGGGTAGGAGTCCTGGTCGGACCGCAGTCGATGGACCTCTTCTTCGTCGCTGTCTGACGAAGAGGTCCTCATGGTGGGCCGTTGATAGCTGTCCCTCTGACTTGGGTAAAATGTCGCCTGTCGGTTGGTGTACCAGAGTGCAGTTGCGGCGTAATTGGGCAGCCGACTTTCTGGTTGCTTCTGCTGCAGTAGCATCAGCGATGGCATCGGCAAGGCTGATGTTGCCTTTCACCATCAGCTTGCTCTGCACGCCTGGTGCATCTAATCCCAGAACTATTCGATCTCTCAACGCCTCTTCCAAATTGGTAAATTCGCAGAGGCTTCCCAGATTTCAGAGGTCTGCTATGAAGTCGGCGATGCTTTTTCCTTTTTGCTGGTTTCTTTGATAGAACTTGTGCCGTCTCACGAGCATGGGCACGGTCGGTGCATAATGAGCTCTTAGTAGGTGTTCGAGGACGTCCCAGTCCATCGCCTTTACTTCTGCAGGTTTGGCTAGTGCTTTAGCCATCTTAAATACGGTTGGTCCGCAATGCATTAGGAATACTGCCCATTTCTTCCTGGCTGTGGCATCCTTTAAATTGTTAGTTTCCAAAAACATTTGGAAATGATCCATGTAGGACTCCCAGTCCTCTTGCACTGGGTCGAACAGAGCAGGTGGTACGACGCCGCTGGACATGGTTCCATTGTGTTGCATTGTCAGTCAGGTACTCGGTGTTTCTTCTTAGTTCAGTCAGCTCTGACGTCTCCACATCCCATCCTTGTCACTAGTGTTATGTTTGGAGCACGGGCGAGAAAGAATGGAAACGAGCCTGTGGAACAGTGAACTTCAACTCTTTATTTACATGTTGTAACAGCTCAAACTGGATGGCCACTATAGCCTTCCTTATATAGGCAACCCGTTAACCAATACGAATGTCCCGTTAATGGCCAATCAGATTCCCCTGAACGGGCCAATCCGATCCTGCCATTAACAGCCAATCAGAAGTGCAGGGCTAGAACCCTGCACTTGACTCCAAGCTCAAGATAACTTTATTAAACCTTTATGCATTCACAACAAGAAGATTAGCAAAAATCAGTTCAGAAGAAGGAAAGAGGTTGACATCTATCACAAGTAAACATGGCATGTAGCATTTGGAAGCTGTGGGCTAAATGTCAGCTGTAGCCATACTGACAGGGAGATGTTTCCTACATCGGGATAACTTGCCTAAATTTACGCTCAGATCAAATCAGATTTAATTCACAGTTCAAGACTAAACAGAAGCTGTATACTGTCATCTTGACCTGGGCGAAGCAGAGTCTTCTTTTGTACTGCCTCAGGAATCAAGTATCTTGGGTCAGCCCTGAAGTTGTCCAATATATAACTTATTCAATATATATATTTTACCTCTTTCATATACTTTGAATGTCCTTACGGATGAACTGAGAGTGCATCTGTTTTTCCTCCTTTCTTTCATGAAGACAGTAAGCACTGCATATTCTGCGAATGCAGGTTTACTGCTCTCCTGGAAGGAAATATGGAAGGGGAGGTGTAAAACTGTCATCCGACTATTGAAGATCCAAGTCTGTCAGGAAATGTTCCTATATTCTGGCGCTTCAGAATAAATCCTGAAATAAATTCCAGGGCCTCAGTATTGTTGTTGTTGTTTTTAATCCTGGATGAGGAATAGCTGCCAATGAGCTTCATGGAATGAAGAAGAGCTCTCTCTTCAACCCACTGCCAAATTTTTCCCTCTCTTTTTTTAAATTAAGTTTATATATATTATTACAAGTTTGAAAAAGAATGCAAAACAGATAAAATGAAAAATAGTAAAAAAGAGCAACAACAAATGGAACAATCATAAATCTAATCATATCAACTATAGATATCAGACAACATAGCAAAATTATAATTTAAGGGACAATGAGATTCTATCATCTATGACAAAAGGAAATATACCACATTACTTGGATCAGGGGAAAACATTGCCATTTCAAAAATGGATAAATTACACATCTCCTGAATTCAATTTTAATTAATGGGAATAGCATCACCTTCCAGTTTCTCATTATATAATTCTTCTTCTCAAAGTTTATTAAAAAAAACATTCACATTCTACATTTCTGGATCAGAATTTAGCGTAATATTAATTTTGTGGGCATTGAGAGATGTATGTTCCATAAAAGATGCTAACAATTCAAAAGACCAAATTGTGAGAGTTGATGACCCTTCACATTTTTTTTACATAGCCAACAAAAAGAATATCTGATTCTATTCTTTCAGATATGGGGCGGCCAGTAAACTCAACATTATTGGATGTTGCAGTGTTATTTAGTCTATACAGGTAGACCTTGAGCCCAAAATTTCCACTGCTAAGCAAGGCAGCTGTTAATTGAGTTTTGCCCCATTTTGCCACCTGATTGCTTCTTCTAAGTTTTGGAACACAGAGACTTTTCCAAAATATTTAATTAACTGATTTGTTGGAAATAAGTTTATTTCATTAGACAGCTGGACAAGACTATGTAGATGCCTTTGCATGATATCTGCAAGAATGGTGCAATTGGCATTAGAATGAAAATATTTTATCTGCAATTGGCTTGAATCACAAAGTATAAACTATCTTATGAGAAGAAGGGGGGGAAACCATCAGAAATCTGAACTGCTAAACTACCCATTTAAAAATGCAGCTGGGACAGGAAAGGCAGCAAGAGATTTAGGCTTTCAGACTGAGATTAGTAGGACTATGATTTGTTTTGTCAATCATAGTTTGTTACTGGAATTGGTGCAGGGGAATAAACACCTGAAGCCTAAGGAAAACACAAACCACCTTTCAATCTAACTGTATTTTATTTATTTAATCAGTCCACGAGCTGAAAATAAGTATAAAAGAGGACAGAAGTAGAATTTAAAAAAACAAAAAGCAAGGGACCTGAAAGCCAAATGTGGAAGATTATATTTTAATATTTAAAGAGGCATCTTTTTCCAAAGTGCAGTCATTGAATTGGTACAACGGCCCAATTAAACAATGCCACTTTAGCAATATGTGCAAATCAATGGGATAGTTACCTTGGAAACTTGAGTATGATTTCCAGGTAATTTAGAAGCTGCCCACCAGCAATGATCTTGCCTATCTTTGGGATTCTTTGAGAATCCTGCACAGTGATCTGCTTGTCGACAGAATCCATCAAGCAAAGCTCTGAGGCTTTCTATTGGAAAACACCAACCAAGAATAGCAGTTATATTTTCAGCTGTGATTGCTTTTGATTTACGTTTCTTGAAAACTTTGCACTCTGGCAGTTGAAGTGGATATGCATTTAACAGCAGGAGCAAAGCATGGGTGCATTTTGAGGATTATTGTGGGAGTGCCATCATGTAGATAGCCAGGGTTTTTTGGGATTTTTTGTCTTAAAGTCTTTTCATTATTATTCCAGCAGACCAGGAGAAATGAATTAAGGTCAAGGAATAAAGCAGCCATTGTATATCAGCATTGCCATCCGCTCCCTTGGTGCATTGTTTCAATTACAGATCATTAACTGGAATAAGGATGCCTGGTTTGCTAAACAAATGCAGATGGGGTAGTCAGACTCAAGAGAGAGTGAAAGCAAAATATCCCAGGGAGACCTGTCATTTTGTCTCAATGTTTTGCCTGCCCATCTGCTACTCCTGGCAAGGATGGCTACACCTGAGACACTTGAAAACAGGCAAAACAGATTTTGCAACATAGCCAAAATGGTCATCGTTACTATGAAATGCCTCATCACAGATTCTCCCAATTGCCAAACTTAATGGCTGGTTATTCATTTTCTGCAGATTTTCTCACAATAATTCCTGATTAGTTTCCTTATTTTACTTCATTTTACATTTCATTTCATTTTGATTGTTTTCACCTTTAATATTTTTTACAAATAAGTCAAGGTGTCAAATGTACTTAATATTCCTTCTTCCTCCTATTTTCCTCACAATAACAACCTTATGAAATAATTTGGGTTGAGGAAAGTTACTGGTGCACCCAACTGGCTTTCATGGCTAAAACAGGACTAGAACTCTCAGTCTCCTGGTTTCTAGCCTGGTGTCTTAACCACTAGATTAATCTGACTCTCAATATGCTTCTCTTTATAAAAATCACTGGTTATAGTGAGACTAGTACATTTATTAATATATGATATTTTCTTTCAATGATTCACTCAGGATTGCAGAAAAGTGTATTTTGACGCATTACCTGGACAATTCTGAAAGTCAACTATACAAAGTTTCATTCTCTCAACAGAATTCTACTCGTTACTAACCAATTTACAAATATTTCATTTTAAACACATGTTGTAGTTTAAGATATGACACATTTTACAAACTCATCCACTGTGAGTGACAAAGTATGGGTAGTTAGGGCATTGTGTGAACTCAATGAAATGTGCTAATTCCATAAGGTATGGCTCAACATGATTTATCTGTGTTGTTTTCATTTATTGCAGGCTGGGTCAGGTGTAATATTGACTTCAGGAACCATATCCTTTCTAAATTTCCCCAACTTATCTCTGGATTAATAGTGCCTTTTAAAGCTAATTTTGACTGGCTAGCAACAAAGGTCATTGTGGATAGTAAATGACTTGAAATGCTGGGGCACAGCTGATATATAAGACTACATCCAAAAGTGAGCAGGGCCAAGACTGACTTGAGGAAGGGGTTCAGTGGGGAATGCAGAGGGTACCTTAAACAACCACAATGATGCTTGTAATAGCCACACGGTTGCTAGGATCCTGTTCATTCTCCCCACTTTCAGCCACTCTGAGCTACGTAGAGTCCTTTAGAAGGCCTTGTTAATTGCCTAACTAACTTCAATTAAACAATCCTGTTCAAACTGATTCCTTGTTTACATGATGGAATTGCAGTTCCCCAAATTCCCAAGCAATTCTTCTTGCTGGGCATCTGGGATTGCTAAATCAATACTTCAGAAATAAACTACTTTTTAAAAGACTTGTGTAATTGGTTCTGGGTTTTCATGCTTGAGGAATTTAACCTTTAAAAATTCCAGCCCGGACTGATGTGTTCCATATAGTCTGAATGAATGTGAGAATCAAATCTTAATTACTGTAAATAGCATTCCTTTTCTCAAACACTGCTAGCCAGCTGCCATGTTGACAAAGTCATAGAGATGGCCATTAAATAGAAGAAAATTACATCTAAAATATTTATTCAAGTAGGGAGTGAGAGTTAAAAAGATAACAGAGATGAGATGAAAATCCAGTGCAGTTGTAGTAACCTCTTTAATAAGAATAAGATGGACTGGGAACAGACTACCTCATTCAAACCCCAGTGAATGAAACTTCCTCCAAATGTTACTGTTCTGTCATTAGCTTTGGAGAGTTGATGGTGATGAGAATATAGAAACAGAAAAATAGAAGACTGACAACAGAAAAATATCTAGTAGTCCATTGAGTCTGCCTTTTGAGGGAGGTCTTTTTGTTCATTTTTGTTTTCTTTTTAATTTATGTTTTTTATTATTTTTTAATTATTAGAAATTAATTATTAGAAATTCTAATTATTAGAAATTATTTTTCTGGGAATTTTCTGGGAAATAGAATTCTTCTGAGCTGGTAGTATTCTTCCACCTAACTTAAAATTGCCAAGGTTGAGAAACATTGATATAAAAGACACAGTTAGTGTACTAAATTTGATATGGGGGGGGAAAAATCACCACTTTGTATTCTCCACTATGCACATTGTTCAGGGAAGGCAAACTCCCAGAGGAATAGTTGTTTCAATTTTATTTTATTTTATTTTTTTAAGTCTTATTTCCATTTATGAAGATAACATCATCTGAACATAGTAGAATTTATTTCTCACCAGATATGCATAGGACAGGAATCCCCAAACTTGGAAACTTTAAGACTTGTGGACTTCAACTCCCATAATTCCAGCATAACTGGAGACCTCTGGTATAGGATAATAACTTAATAGCTCTTTTTCCCATTTTTTTTACCTCTCATTAAATTGCTCTTGGAAAAGGAGTTCAATTTTACTATGAGGAGAGAGGTCATTTATGTAATTTGTCTAAATATTGCTTCATACAATACATACTGTTTTCTAAGCTACTGAGCCATTCAAAAAGACTAAAGATGAAACTCATAACCAGTTAAACATTGTATGCCAAACTGTGGCTCCTAGAGTTTTAGACTTGAATTTCATTAACACTGAAACCTTAATAATCTACTTGTGTAATAGCTACGGTATACCAATTTGTCACTTGGTTGCTGGAGCAAAACTCACAATTCCATGATGCATTAGTTGTGCCAGTTGCTCGAGAGTTCAAAGTAGATTGGCTGAACTTGTCAAGATTTTTTTTTTAAATTCCCATGCAGGGCTGTTTTGGGGGGGTTGGGTGCTGTGGGGCACCCCATCTCTGTGAAGAAGAGGGTGGCTAAGGAGATTCACACCACTGGTACTGAGTGACAGTATCAGTAAATAAGGTTATCGAAGGTTCATTTTCTCACTTGTAAGACATGAGAAAGGTTTTTTTTTGGGGGGGGGGGACTTGCAGAGCTTTATTCTGATGATGAATCCTCAGTTGAATAATCAGTCATGACATGACATTGCCATTTAGCCTGTGACCAAACACAGTTGCATTCATTTTCCATTAAATCAAGAAGGGTTGCTTTGAAGTGAGTGAGCTCTATCCAGCTATATCTATCTACTGCTATAAAATAGGATTTCACTCTTGCCATCTCTATAAATTATAGGAAGAAGTGGGAGAAGGAATCAGTTACAAGAGCAGAATCCCACTGATGCAACAAGGATGAGGAGAAGCAGAATATTTTCAGAGATGGATCCAATAATGAAGATCTGATATTCTGCTGCTTATAACATTGTGATTTCCAGTTTCTGCCATGATCAGAATAACAATTTCTAACTTTAGTAGAGAAAGCCATTTTAAAACACAAATTCATCAACATACACAACTCTCTATAACCAAATATAGTACTACGCTTTGCTTAAGTGCATATCTATCAATATGTCCCTGAGAAGAAGGAGGTAGAGCTGTTACATTGGGGAACTTTTGCCATTGCTTTTAATAATGCCCAATATTATAGTTCACTTGGAAGGTAGGTTCTAAAGGAAGTCATGTCATGTAATGAATAATATATAATTTACATTCATAAATTTTAGAGTAGAGGTTGGATCAAGGCCTACTAAGACTAGACTTACTGAAATCAATGGTACTTAAATTAGTCACTATCTTCACATTGATTTCTGTGGAGGTCCAAATCTGGATCCAATCCAGTGTTATAATCCCTCTACTGAAGGTAGTTTTCCACAAACATATTGTTTACTCTCTCCCATAAAGCTTGTATATACACTATGTACAATGGGAATACTGCCCACTAACTCAATGGAATAATCAATGTATCTGGCGCCCATTTTTCTCCCTGTGATCCAAGAGTCCAATAAAATAAATAATAGATTTAATGTTATCTATTATATACACAAGCCCATTTTAGAACTACTATAGCTGTAGAAGACAGAACAATGTTCCTTTTGCTGTTCCACATGTCTTTACATTATGTCTATATATTCAGGAAGAACTCTGACATCATCAAGCATGACTATCATTTTAAAATCTTAAAACCATGAAGCAGGAAAGAAAGGGGCAACTGCAACAATCCAAAATGAAGGTGTACACAACCATCCCAATGCCTAGATAATTTAAAAAAAAAAAAAAATAGGACTTAGGGGCTTCCAGGACCTTGCATCAACCATAAGGAAGGTGATTTTGCAATTGCAATTTTAAAATTAGTAACCTAAATGCCACAGAAAACAAACATTGCCATATTGGTCTATATCAGAGGTTCTCAAACTTGGCAACTTTAAGACTTGTAGACTTCAACTATCTATATGGGGGGGAGGATTCCCATTTCCAGAGTTTGCTTAATTGAGCCCATCCAGAATTCTTCAATCAGAAAATATTTGAGAAAAAGAGAGAAGAAGAGAGAACGTTATTTCTTTTGTATTCCTTGTTCTCCCTTTTTGTAGGGGCATGGGGGTGTTATCTGAAGTATCTAAATTAGGCAGATATTGTCATGCACGTTGACAGTTTTGCAAATGTAAGTGCTCTCAGACATATACTATCCTATCATTTTTACAATAAATATAATAAAGGTCACTTTTTAAAAGGGATGCTACTTAAAATAACCATTCAGAGCTCTTCCATTTTCAAAGACCGATCTCCACTGATTGTCAAAAGAAATGGCTCCTTAGAATAGCAATAGCAATAAGATTTATATACCATTTCACAGTACTTTACAGCCCTCTCTAAGCAGTTTACAAAGTCAGCACATTGATCGTCATTTTTATGGAAGGCTAAGTCAACCTTGAGCTAGTCAGGATCGAACTCCTGGCTGAAGACAGAGTCAACTTGCAGTACTACATTGTACCCATTGCACTACCACAGCTCTGTGGCATGGGTGGGGGAGGTGTTTCTGAAAAATAGTTGCCTCCCCACCTCTTTTCCATATTTTTTAAAAAGTGTAAGGGTATCAAAAAGTGAAGGTGGCTATCCCAATTATATCTCCTCACCTTTATACTTGCGCGTGATTTCAGCACAGATACCAAAGGAGCAAGGCTATGAGCCTTGAATTCTCTCTTGCCTTTTTCGCCTACTCTACATTTCCAAAGCAATTGGAATAGACATGAGACAGAATAAATCCCTAAATCATGAAGGCTCATTTGATCATGCTTGATGGACTTGTAAAAAAAAAAAAACATAGAAAAATATAGCAATCTGAAGAATTTTAAAGATTACTGTTCAGACCAAATTGTTTCTTGCTGGAACTAATGGATAGACAATTAGCTAATATTTCTGGAAGATTGTTTTTGTATGTGTTCTGTTCGGAGCATGGGTGCAAAGAACGGAGACGAGGCATCGGAAAGTGACTCAACTCTTTATTAGTGACTTCAGAACAGAGCTAAAATACTCGGGCAGCAGCAGCCCTTTTATAGGGCTTGCTGCTGTCACAACAGCCAATGCTTTGAGTTTGCTGCCCTGGTAGTGTCCAATCGGCAGCGCCCGTTTACAGCCAATCAGATCAGCCTAGGATGACCAATCAAGATCCGCTGCTGGTGGGCCAATCAGAAGTGCAGGATTTCAAGCCTGCTGTGGAAGTAAAACTATTTAAGCTTTTTAAATTAGCGCAATTGCTTAGTCCGTAACAGTATGTTTAAATGAAGCAAGATTATTATATGTGCAAAGATGGCAAGATTCTGAAATACAATGGAGAAATGGTTGGGGAAGGTGATAGAAGCTGCAGAAATGGCAAAATTGACTGTTTGTTTGATTAGGGAAGCTGCCTTGTCAACAACAATAAATCCTTTATGGGCGTTTTGCTGAAACCAGAAGAAAAAATGGATTGGTGATCTATGGGTTTGATTATTAGAAAGGATAGATCATGAAGAGAGCCACAAGACAAACTTAGAGAGAAAGAGAGAGCATCAAATATAAATGCATTTATAATTGCTGTAAAGAGGTAAGAAATCTCTGCTTTATAACCTTTTTTCCCCTTTCTTTTCTCTTTCCTTTTATTTATTACTCACCTATTACTTCCTTTTCTTTTACAAACTTTGTATTGTTTTTATTCTGTAAAAAAATCCTTTAATAAAAATTAAATAAAAATAATTGTAAAAGATAAGCCAAAATCCCTTAATACACTCTTCCTATATGAAACCTATAGCAAAAATATCTGAAAGCTGAGCAGAAATAAAAACTCCAAAAAGCAAGCTAATCGTTCAACTATTACAGTGGTGGCTAACCTTTTTGGACTTCTGTGCTAAAAATTGTGCATGCGCTTGCACATCATACTCATGTGCCAGCACCCAGAAGGCAAGTGTGCCACCCATGTCCTCTACGCATGTGTGCATAATCCCCCCACCCCCTTATCTGCACTGTACGGCACAGATTATTTTCGGCCAGTTTGAGGCCTTTTTCGGCCTCCCAAAGGTTTGAGGAAGGCTTCTGCAGGCTTTGCAGGCTGAAAATTAGCCCCGTTTCATCACTTCCAGTATTTTCAGAAAAACAGGAAGTGACAACACGGGGCTAGTTTTCGGCCTGCAAAGCCTGCACAAGCCTTCCTCAAGCCTTTGGGAGGCCGAAAAAGGTCTCAAACCAGCCAAAAATGAGCTGTGAGGCACGCGCATGCCCAGTGAGGTAAGTTTGCCTGAAGCTCGAATGCCAGCACAAATGGCTCTGCATGCCACCTGTGGCACGCGTGCCATAGGTTCTCCATCATGAAATTATTATGTGCCTTGGGCAACCCAGGTCCTGCTAGATGCCTCTGTTTATGACTCAGTCATCATGAGGTTCCTTTGGATTTGATTCAGAAGTATAAAAGTAGCCACAGTGGTTTGTAACAATCATTTGCAGCTTGTGGCTTAAGGCAACGGTGGCTTAGGCATGCTATATCAATCCAAGCTTGCCTGTCTAGGTGCATAAAAATAATATTCCACTTCATGTTGTTTTACTGTACACATAGTCCTCAACTTACAATTATTCTTTTAGTGATGGTTTGAAATTACAATGGCACTGGAAAAAGTGACTTTTTCACACTTATGATCATTGCAGCATCTCCATGGCCATGTGATCAAAATTCAAACACTTGGCAAATGGCTCATATTTATGACTGTTGCAGTGTCCCACAGTTACATTATCACCTTTCGCAACCTTCTTTTTTTTTTGAAACAAATTTTTATTAATTTTAAAGATAAAACAACACATCATTAACCATTAAATACATAAACACATAAAACCTCTTAACATTGTAAATCCTTACAAGTCAAACAAAACATTATTTTTATACAGCGTAATTCCAATTTATCCCATCTCCATATGGACACACAAATATCTTTCAGCAAATTTCTCATTATTTCTCTTTACTCCTATTCAATTTCATTTCTCTTCCATATTTATCCATTTTATAGTCATCATATTCTTTTCTTTCTGGCTTGTTTAAATTATTCTCATCTAACATTCCTCCAAGATTTTATTGATTCTTTTTTCCTTTTTTTTATAAAAAACAAATTTTGTTAGTTTTACCATAACCACAATACACAAACATACAAACACAAAACATAAACAAAACTAAAAGATCTTTTCTGAAGGTTGTCTGTTCCCGGGTTAAAACTCTTCACACAGACACAAATTCAAACATCATATTCAACCCATATCTCCTTCCAAATCTTATTATCATTTTCTTTTTTATATATATATATAAAAACCATTTTTATCAGTTTTATAAAAACAATGCACAAAGAATCAAGGCATAGCAGCTTATAAATTCTTTTCTAAGAAAAAATAATAATAAAAGACCAATAAGGCATAACATTTCCAGATTATAATATCAATATTTCATATAATATTAACTTCATATCTTGTCCCTACTTCTCCTTTCCATCCAAATTATTTATTAATTAAAATTTTATTGCCTTTTATCAATATACAAAATCCAAAAAAAAAGCATATATATCCTTCCATATCTTATTACCATTTTCAACAACATTCTTTGTCTGTTCTATTTCCAATTTTTCATTCATCTTTTTTTTCTTTTACTATACTTCTCCTGTACACCAATTGGAGTAACATCTATAACTCATTACCCTAAGTTAGAAATACTACATATAGCAATCTTTCTTGGGATTCTGTTTAAAAGATTCTAAAATTACATAATAAATTTTATATTCTAAATATACATATAAAAACACACTCTTATATACCCTCCAGAATCCCTCTTTTAATCTAAATTAAATTCACCCATTGTCTCTAAATAAACTTTTTTTCTTTAGGTCTTGCTTCCCCCCATTAAGGCTTCTCCTCCCCCCCTTTCTCTCTTGCTTATTCTTCTCCTTGCCCTTTCTACCCCTTTGCTTTTTCCCTTCGCTTTTCTTGCTCCTTTTCCTTTGCTTTCTAACCTTGCCTCCATCTTTTCGCTCATTTTTCTCTCTTTTGGTTGTTTTTATAATTCTTAAAAACCCCTTTTTCTTATCCTTTTTCTCCTCCTCTCCAGAAGGGACCCATTGTTCATCAAAGATGGCTTCTTCTTCCTCTTCTTCCTTGTCCCAGTCCTTCTGCTGTGTAATCAACTTTTCAACAGAACATAACGCCATTTCTAAGAATTGAAACAAAGCGCCCAAAGTATCTTCTTTTTTATATTTTTGATATTCAATCTCTAGTTCATCCACAAACGATGCCATTATAAAAGGGGAAACTTTTTCCAAAACAACCACAAGTATTTTTAATCAAAAACAATCAAAAGCAATTTAAAAAAAAGTTCCAAAAGTTAATACTTTTCTTCCTTCTTCTCTTTCTCTTTCTGGATTAATTTTTAATCAAAGAGGTCAAATTACCATATATCTTCCTTTGGGATCCACAAAGACGTTCTAGACAATCTCCTCCTTTTTCAGCTTCTGCTCCAATTTTTTTTCTCCCTTCCCACTTGCAATGACAATTTTAAATAATCAGAAATCCATACCTCCAGCAAAGATTTTCCAATTTCTTAAGTTTTTCAATGTCCAAAAATCCCTTTGTCTCTTAGCTTCAACTTTCAAAGCAATCCACTTTCAATGTCTAATATATCCAAATATTTCTGCTATTTCCGTGGGGTGGGAGAGTAAAAAAAAAAAAGTTCCCTTTAACAGCTTCTCCGCCGCTTTTCGCTCTTCTTAGGGATACAATGTATCCTCCAGCAATTCAAGCAGCTCAATTCCAGGCAATTTAAAAGATGTTACTTGACCCGGCTCAGACAGAACTTTCACTCTTCACACTTCCTCCAGCACAGTTCTTACCCGGTTGCTGGCTTCTTCGTGGCGGCCATTGCTGACCGCCGCTCCACCGCCTGGGAAAAAGGGGTTTTCCTGGAGAAGGGGGGGGTCTGCGACACCCCCACCTCCCTATCCGACTCCCCTCTCTCTTCAGCTGTCCCTACAGGGCAGCCATATCCCCCTGACCCATCTGGATCGGGGGTACCTCGACGGCTAGCACAGCAGGAATCGCGAACTGTCGCGAATTCCTGCTGCCCTGAAGCCATGCGAAACCGGAAGTCCACCTTTCGCAACCTTCTTGACAAGCAAAGGCAATGGGGATTTACTTTACAACCATGTTAGTAACTGCAGTGATTCACTTGACAACTGTGGCAAGAAAATGTGTAAAATGGGGCAAAGCTCATTTAAAATGGGGCAAAGCTCATTTAACAGCTATTTTGCTTAGCCACAAGAATTTTGAGCTCCGTTGTTTTCATAAATTGAGGACAGCCTGTCATTTGTAGGAAACTTGTGAGTTCAGTGGGAATTGCTTGCTGCTCTCATTCTTCCTCATTTGCCATTCAAAACATCACCAGCTGAGTTTTAATTTTCCAGCAATAGATTTCTTGTTCTTCAGTTGCCAGATTCAAAATATGTGGCCCTGCTGGTTTAATTTTTCATGATGCTGCCTTTTGAAAACGAATTCCTTGCTGCTACAGTTGCTGCTGCTGCTACAAGCTCTAGCCCAAATAATTATTCTGATTGCTGTGGTAAAGTCTATAGAGAAAGACACACCAAGAAAGCAGATATTTGCTTCTTTCCTGCCTATTACCAGGTTTTTTCACCACACCTTTTAGCTACCCTCAAGCCTCCTCCTCCTCCTCCTCCTGGCATTTTGCTCAATATTGAGGCAATTTGGAAATGCTCCTAGGTTATGTGTCAAGCCATTGCTTCTTCTGGCATTAGAAACTCCCCAGTTGGACTGTCTACAGTAGGGCTGCCAAACTCAGATACATTTATTCCACAGACAAAGGCAACTATTGGGTGACCTCAACATTTTCATCTTCCTCTATATCAGGGCTGTCAAATTCCCAGCCCACAGGCCGGATGTGTCACATGCTGGTCACGCCCACACCCAGTTTAGTAAAGTGGGGGGTGTTATGGACTAAGCCAACGCATCAGTAACAACCCTAATAGCTTTACTTTAACAGCAGGCTCGTAATCCTGCACTTCTCATTGGCCCGTGAACAGCAAGTCGTGATTGGTCGTTTCTGGCTGATCTGATTGGCTGACAGTGGGTCTTTCTGATTGGACGCTTGTTAGAGCGGTAAATTCAAATCATTAGTTGTTTTGACAGCAGCCAGCTCTATAAAAGAGCTGCTGCTGCCCAAGTATTTTGCTCTGTTCTGAAGTCACGAATAAAGAGTTGAAGTCACAGTTCAATGTCTCGTCTCCGTTCCTTGCACCCATGCTCAGGACTTAACACTGGCGACGAGGGTGGGATGCAGAGACGATAGAGCTGACTAAATACTCATTGAACAAGACAGAGCACGTGGCTGAGAGCGAACGCAACAAATGGCAGAATGACCAGCGGCGCCATACCCGCTCCATCTGACCCGGCAAACAAAGACTGGGATTCGTATATAGACCGTTTCCAGATGTTCCTGGAGACCAACAATCTGAAAGATGCTACGCCTGGCAAGAAACGAGCAGTGTTCCTGACCCACTGTGGCCCCGTTTTTAAAATGGCTAAAGCACTTGCCAAAATGGCAGAAGTGAAGACCATGGATTGGGATAACCTCGCGCCGATCCTTATTATGCACCCACAGTACCTACACTGATATGAAGACACGAGTTTTACCAGAGGGACCAACGGAAGAATGAGAGCATTGGGGACTTCATAGATGACCTCCGGAAGCTGGGAGGACTCTGTGGTTTTGCAAACCTTGAGGAAGCCCTGAGAGACCGAATAGTTCTGGGATTAGATGACCACACGGCACAAAGCAAAATCATGGTGCAAGGAGACATGAGCCTTGCAGATGTCATCGCCAATGCTACTGCCGCAGAAGCAACCAGGAAGTTAGCCACTCGAATGCGCCGTGCAAATGCACTGCACCACCAACTCGGTAGTGATAGTCCGCTTTCCTCTGAGAGGCACACTATTACTGCCCATTGTGAAGACCTCGAGTAATCCTCAGACAGTGAGGAAGAGGAGGTCAACCGGCTCCGCTCGGAACGAGAGCAAAGGAACCAGAGACTTCTGCACCAATGTGCTGGTTGTGGGGCAAACCACCTGCAATCAGACTGCAAATTCCTCAACACACTCTGCCGTTCCTGTGGGAAAAGAGACCACATCGCAAAGTTCTGCAGAAGCAAGCCAGAGTCCATCCAAGCCGGAGAGAGAATAACCTCCACCGGGAGACAGGCAAACCACCTGGAAATCGGGACTGCCTGAACCACCAATGGAACAACCACTACTACAGAAATCGAGCACCTGCCGCTTCAACGAGACGAGAAGAGGCACAACAAACTATCACTATTGGCCACGCTTCATCACTAGATGCAAGAAAGATCCGCGTAAAGGTCACTATTGAGAATCGACCGTGCATGATGGAAGTCGATTCGGGGTCATCCCTATCGATGGTCTCCTGGAAAACCCTCAAACAGCTGATCCCTGCCATCTGTCACCAGGACCTCAGCACTCAAAAAATCATCCTAAAAGACTACCAAGGGAACAGAATTCCAGTTGTCGGTTCCAGCCACGTCCAAGTATCCTTCAAGGACTGTACCGTGACGCTTCCCCTGACTGTCGTCGATTGTGACTGGCCCAGTTTGTTAGGGTTACAGTGGTTCGCCACACTCAGAATTGAACTAGCTGGCATCCACCAAACCAGAAGCGATGACTGGGAAGAGGCCCTCATCCAGGAATTCCAGGACGTGTTCACAGGAATGTTAGGCAAGTACAAGGGGACCCCTATATCGTTTAACCTCAGTCCCGATGTGACTCCCATTCGCCTTAAGCCTCGTTGGGTGCCTTTTGCCCTCAAGCCAAAGATCAACGAGCAACTAGACAAATTAATAGCCCAAGGTGTGTTGGAACCGATTGACCATGCCCGATGGGAAACTCCAATAGTAATACCCATAAAGCCAGTTGGCTCATTAAGAATTTGTGGGGATTACCGGGCCACCCTAAATCACGCGCTTCAGCAGAGCGCTTACCCAGTACTGATGGTCCAACACCTTCTTCACTCCCTGGGTGGCGAAAAAATATTTGCGAAATTGGACTTAGCTCCGGCATACCAACAGCTACCCGTAGATGCGACGACTGCAGAAGCCCAGACAATAGTTACACATAGAGGTGCCTTCAAGTGCAATAAACTTCAATTCAGTGTGGCACCGGGCATTTTCCAGAGTTTGATGGAGAGACTATTACAAGGCATAAAAGGCATCGTGCCTTATTTTGACGACGTCTTAATAGCTGCCCCCACTAAAGAGTTATTAGGACAACGACTCAGAAGGGTTCTTCAAAAATGTAAAGACGCTGGCCTGAAAGTAAAAAGGGACAAGTGTCAACTTTGTACGGAGAGAGTGGAGTTCCTGGGATACCTTCTCAACAGACAGGGAATCCACCCCACCGAAAAAAAACTAGCTGCAATCAAAAATGCCCCAAGACCTAGAAATAAGACAGACCTCCAAGCCTTCCTGGGACTCATTAACTTTTATAACATCTTCTTGCCCCAGAAGGCGACCATAGCTGAGCCCCTACATAGACTTCTCGACAAAAAGGCTTCCTGGGTCTGGGGACGGCGTGAAGAACGAGCATTTCAACAAGTAAAAGATCTCTTAACTTCTTGCTGTATTGATACAATACAACGAGATTCTACCCTTAACGGTTACCTGTGACGCCTCACCATTCAGAGTGGGAGCCATTTTAAGCCATGTCCTGCCAAACGGTTATGAGGCACCGATTGCGTTCTTTTTGAGAACTTTGTCAAAACTGAAAGGAACTATAACCAACTTGATAAAGAGGCTCTCGCCATTGTATCCGCAATTAAACGTTTCCATGAATATGTGTATGGGAGACCCTTTGCCATAATTACAGACCACAAGCTGCTACCTGGCATTTTAGTGGGAAACAAACCAACTCCCCACATCTTATCACCAAGAATGACACGTTGGTCAGAGTTTTTAGCCGCATATGATTACCAACTGAAACACCGCCCGGGGAAATCCATTCCCCACGCTGATGCTTTGAACCGCGCTCCACTACCAGACATCATAGATGACCCAGCTCCAACCCTAGCCATATTGCAAATCGAAACTCTTAAATCACTGCCACTGACCGCTCAAGACATCGCCTCAGAAACGAAAAAGGACCCTTCTTTAGCACGATTTCTCAGCTGGGTGGAACGGGGTTGGCCGGACAGCGCACCCAACGACACTTTCAGGCTGTTCAGGAATCTACAGACAGAACTATTCTCTCAAAAGGGCTGCATCTTGTGGGGAGACAGAGTTGTCATCCCAGAGAATTTGCAACATAAAGTTTTTAAAATGTTGCACGATGGTCATCCAGGCATCGTGCGGATGAAGGCATTGGCAAGGAGTTATGCATGGTGGCCAGGTTTAGACAAGCAGATAGAGACCTGGGTGGCAACGTGCAGCAAAGGCCAGGAGACTCGCTCTGCTTCTCCAAAAACACCCCCAACTCAGTGGGAAATGCCTTGAGGTCCCTGGTCCCATATCCACAACGATTTTGCGGGACCCATTTTAGAAGGACCCACTTTCCTTCTAACAGTGGATACCTATTCTAACTGGCTCGAGGTCCACAAAATGAAAAGCACCACCACGGAGGCAGTCATTAAAAAAACTAAATAAGCTATTTGCTACCCACGGATTGCCAGATGTCCTGGTCTGCGATAATGGGCCTCAATTCACTGCCCTGGCATTCGAACAGATCAGGGCATCCACCATGCCTTAACATCGCCAGCTCACCCTGCGGCCAACGGTAGGGCTGAGCGAATGGTTCAATTTGTAAAGAAGACCTTACACAAAATGGACCAGGGTAACATTGACGACAAGATAACCCAGATGCTTCTCCTCCAACATATTACCCCAAGCAGCACCACAAACAAAACCCCAGCTGAACTCCTGATGGGCCGGAAACTTCACTCACATCTTGATCACCTCCACCCTGCTTATACACCTGAACAACCCCTGGGATCCAGCAGCAAGTGTCGATCATTCCAGGAAGGTGACCCCATTTTTGAGAAAAACTTCTCGGGTGACCCATTGTGGGTTCCCGCTACCAAAACACAACTTACGGGACCCCAATCCTATCATCTACAAACTACAGATGGCAAAATGTGGAAGCGCCACATAGACCAGCTTCAATCCAGACTAGCACCTACTCCCATCTCAGCCCCTGAATGTCCAACTGGGGGGGAAGGGACATTGAGGGCGTTGAAAAAGAAATAACAGATGACTTAAAAATCAGAACCCAGCAGTCTACACAACCAACCATGGGATACTCACCGCCAGAAGGAGAACCGAGCCGGGAAGTTGCCTCGCCGCGTGACAGCACCGCAATGGAAACAGATCCAGGGAACCCGGATGACAGCATTGGCAAGAGCAGAGAGGACAGCCCAGAGCCATTCAACAAAACAGCGGGACCGTTTTTGCCACCCGGCTCAGCAAGTAGCCCACCAGAACCAGAGCCAGGACAGAAATTGGTGGAACAGCGCAGATCAAGCAGACAGGTGAAGCGATCTGCCTACTTACGAGAATATGTCACCCCATCCCTCAGACGGAACCTAGGGGGGAGGGGTGTTATGGACTAAGCCAATGCGTCAGTAACAACCCTAATAGCTTTACTTTAACAGCAGGCTCGTAATCCTGCACTTCTCATTGGCCCGCGAACAGCAAGTCGTGATTGGTCGTTTCTGGCTGATCTGATTGGCTGACAGTGGGTCTCTCTGATTGGACGCTTGTGAGAGCGGTAAACTCAAATCATTGGTTGTTTTGACAGCAGCCAGCTCTATAAAAGAGTTGCTGCTGTCCAAGTATTTTGCTCTGTTCTGAAGTCATGAATAAAGAGTTGAAGTCACAGTTCGATGTCTTGTCTCCGTTCCTTGCGCCCATGCTCAGAACCTAACAGGGGGAAGTCCCAATACATCACGTGACACCGCCATGATGATGTAAGTTGGACACCCTGTTCTACAGTCTTTACCCTACATGCAGGAATGTAGGGTATATTGTTGGCATCCACCATACTGTGAATACAGGGGAAAAAATGGCTGCTATATCACACATTGTGATCATATATGGAGCTTATTTAAAAGAAATACTTTGGAATTAAGGGTAACAGCAGAACCCTATTGCATCAGACTGGAGCTCGACATATTTTTCAATGTCAAATTCCTTTTGAGAAGCTTGTGATAAAAAGGGCCAGAAGTCTTGAGGGACATTAAAGGGCATCTCTAGAATCTAGAGAATTCATTTGGATCACAAACGAATAGCAATGAATAGTTATGTTCTTTGTTGTGTCTATTGTTTTTCAGTGATGTTATGGTAACACATTTCATATGTCTGTTACACAAAGGGGATTACTTCTTTGTGCAAAATCAATTCTTTTCTTGGAAATTTTCAAATTATGGACTGAACTTTTTTTGATTATTCTCTCCTGTGAAAATAATTTTAGACAGCCTAAGAACTGATTCTTGAAGAGTTCTCATCATCTTTGAAACTAGGAGAATTAAAACATGGACTTCCTAAATGCCCAAACAAACAAATCTCAGCCACTTCAAGAAGAGTATTTGCTAACGACTAATGCATTAGTTCTCTCTGTATTACAATTTCAGTACCTAAAGTGCAGCCATTTTTGAAAGCAACTATTCATTTCACCAGGTTCCACATACTCTAAGAAGGACTTTGGTGCTGATATATCTCTCTCAGAATTACAGGCAAAGGAACTCAGATTATGGTTGTGATTATTTTAAGAAGCATTGCAAAGACTTCCTTCTCCAATTGCAGAATCTTGGAGCCAACATGTCTGGCTTTAGCTGCTCTATCATTCATAACCTTGTTATGCAAATACCAACCCAAAAGTTTTCTAATTCAATCTGTACCAACTTTAAAGGCAACAATAAAGACAATTCCAGACTGGGCACGCATTTGTCATTCAGTTGAAGAATGGTTACCTGATGCTAGTCCATCAAATCTCTAAGCAGAAAAAATTAAGGGAAGAATAGAATTTTCTGGTAGCTACGGCTGTGTTTCTTAAAAGTAATGGAACCCAAAACCCTTAAAATCCACAACTATTAGCATTAATCCTTACTTAGAGTTGAACCAAAAAAACCCACCAGTTTAATAAATGAATAATTCATATAATTCAATAAATGAATATGAATTCTTTCCCATATTAGCTCTTACCAATAGATTACTGGTAATAATTTGGAAACAGTGATCACCTGTTCATTCCATGAAAATTTTAATCTGATATTAAAATTTTAATATGACATTGTCTATGATTTGATGCAGTGTTTTTCATTCTAAATGTAGTGGATTATTATCATAAAGTCTTTATGTTTTTCATTAATTTTTAGTATTCTATACTACACTTGTGTAGATTAAAAGGCTTTATTCATAAATTCTGGGGGACTGGAGAAAAAGAGAGCAGTTGATATGTTCATATTTTACATACCGGGTTGTGCTGGGTTGACATATATAGTTTTTGTTATTGGAAGTGTGAGTGTGTGAGCATTCAGTTTAATAAAATAACCAGAAGTAGAGCTGTAATCTTACATCAGTGTGTGTATGTGTGTGTGTGTGTGTGTGTGTGTGTTTATTTATTTATTTATTCATTTGGTCACAGCTGATGTTCCCTCAGGGTAATCTTTTGGAGGCTGTCCAATAAAGGGAAGCCATAGGTGTAGGGACAAAAATTATCTCTGCACCTCCATGTTCCTTTTTCTGGTGTCACAACAGCTGTAGTAGGTCTTGCCAGCATATGCAGTTTTGAAATAGGCCAAGAGCTAAGTTTAAATTGGTTTAATTTTCCCTGACAAAACTAGAATGTGTTTTGGGCTTGGACAATCTGGAACTGCGCCGCCTGCAGTCACAAAATTGTCTGTTATAATATCTTGCCTGTCAACTTCTTCTTCAGCTTCAATCACAATAATACACAGGCAAACAACTGATACAAACTTAACATAAACTGCTCCAAACTCGATTACAGAAAATACAACTTCAGCAACAGAGTGGTCAATGCCTGGAACACCTACCCTAACCGACTCCATTGTTACAGCCTCAACCCCTCAATGTTTCAATCTCAAACTATCTACCATGGACCTCACTGCATTCTTAAGGGGTCCCTAAAGGGGACACGCATAAGAGCATCAGCGTACCTATCGTCCTTTCTTACTGTCCCATTTATCCAGGGGTGGGTTTCAAATTTTTAACAACCAGTTCTGTGGGTGTGGCTTAGGTGGTGGGCATGGCTTGGTGGTCATGTTATTGGCTGGATGTGGCCAACTCAATATCACTCACATTGAAGCATGCATCTCCTCGCTTGGCATCTCATGACTGTGGGGAGGCTGCAACAGTCGTAAGTGTGAAAAAGTCACTTTTTTCAGTACCATTGTAACTTTGAGTGGTCACTCCACACAAGCAAAGTACCAGCAAAGGAGGAAATAAAACTCCAGAGAAGTTCCAAAGACAGGAAGTCTAGTCCTGCCAAGAATGTAATAAGGATTAACGGAGAGACAGTTTCTGTAAGCAACACCAGAATGTTTCCTTCCTGCCTTCTTTACAGGATTAGGCCAGTAATTTCTTCTAACAACCGGTTCTCTGAACTGCTTAGAATATTAACAACTGGTTCTAGCGAATAGGTGCAAATTGGTAGAATCCCACTCCTTCATTTATCTGTATTTACTTCCTTTGTTCATGTTTATGTTCATACCTATACTTGTTATGTTGTACATGTTTGACAAACAAATAAAAATAAATAAATAAAATAAAGAATGGAAAACCTCTCAGGTTGAGTTCAGTTCCTGACAACTCCATCCTTGCAATTTCTTTATAAGATTACAGAAGTGATTTCTTCCTGGTTTAGTGAATGGCTCTGGAATACCTAGGTAGTTTCCCAACTAAGTGGTAACATTGTTGACCCTGCCTTACTTGTGAGTCCATGAGGTCAGTTTGGAGGTGTGTTGGGGGCTCTTCTTGATAGATTCCATGAAGACATAAAGTTCCACAGGCACACAGAGTGACCTATTTTCCTTCTTTTTGGGGTCAAAGGGAGGGAAGGAGGGAATCAGAGGAAAGAAGGAACCTTGTGGGTGGTAGAAACAACAGCTCTTCTATCAATTTTTTGTCCTCCATTTCCATATACTTATTTTATCCACAAGTAGCAGAAGTCAACATAGCAAGAGAATAATAGTAAAAAAGTCTCTTTGTGAGAACATCTTCAAAAAAAACCTTGGGCACAAGGTTTATATAAACTTGAGTGTTCTCTATGCTCTTATAAATTGGAATCTTTTCATTTAACTTTTATTGTAATAAAAACTAAATTTAAAGCAATGGTAGAAATCAGATTTTTACCTATTGTGAAGCATTCAGCGAGCATTCAAGTTACTGAATGACCTGTATTGTGATAATTATGAAAACATTAAAGCGTCTTCATTTCTAAAGCTAGGGTTAAAATGCATCACATTAATAATGAAAAGTCAAGGAACTAGCAATAATAACCTATTTAGAAGCTAAGAAATTCAAATTCTGAATTAAGGAAATGAAAACCTGGGTTTAAAGGCCAATTTCAATGAAACTGAACTTACTTGTCTCTTAAACCCTTAACTGAAAAGTCTTCTGTGAATCTTCAATAAGAAGACATTTCACACTGTCATCATTTTATCTTTATTCTGTACCTTTTTATTGATTTTATTGTAATTTATTTGAGTCAGGCAGCATACAAATTTAATAAATTCCTAACGTTATCATCAATACTACACGAGATTATTATGTATAACAGAAGCAAGCCCCTATTCAGGTTTCCCTTGGTATTGTTGCTCCTATTGCTGTTATTGTTGTATCTGATTAATAAAAGAGGGGGAAAGCCAACTCTTGTGATGTCAATTGTTGCCAAGCTGATGGCATTCATAACATCTATTCAGTTGTAGTGTAATATACTTCAAAACAAAGCTGTCTAAAAACTGAACTTCATTTATGTTAAGTGTGGAGCATGGGTATGAATAATGGAAACGAGCCGGTGAAAACAGTGAACTTCAAACTCTTTATTTATATGGTGTGACAGCTCAAACTGGATAGCTGCTATAGCCTTCCTTATATAGGCAACTTATTAACTATTCAACCAATAGCAACCTGGGAGTGCTAGCTCCGTTAACCAATGAGAATGGCCTGTTAATGGCCAATCAGATTCTTCTGAACGGACCAATCTGATCTCGCCATTTAACAGCCAATCAGAAGTGCAGGGCCAGAACCCTGCACTTGACTTCAAGCTCAAGATAACTTTATTAAACATTTATTCATTCACAACACCCCTTCCCTCCGGGTTCCACTTATGGGGTGCAGTCACGTAATCCTTGAGGTAGGACAGTTGTTTTGTTAGTCTTTTTGATTTATGCTGTGCACCAGGTATTTGGCTGCACTCTTGTTGAGGTAGGGCGTTGTTTGGCGAAAGGGTTGCCTCTGATTCAGAGTTCGCATTTTCATTGTCACCAATATCTTCGGCATTACCCTGAGGTGAACTCACTCCCAGCCCTGGTTCCTGTTCTCATGTTTCTGTTCCGCTATCGTTTCCTTCAAAAAGCTTTTCTGCTAGTTGAAATTCGTCTTCCTCTGTATCTCCCCACCCCCTCAGTTTGGTTATAAGGGAGCTCGGAATTGCCTGACTGCAGCCGTGATCGTAGTTGATCGATATGGCGCTTCCAAAGTCTATCGTCAGGGCATTGTACATGGTTTGATCTTGGGCCGGTTACACAGAGCACAGTTGCTTCTACCCACAGCAGATCGCCCGATAGGTTTTTAGCAAACACCAAATTGCCTACTTGGAAGGTACAGCATCGGCCGCTGGATCCAAGTGGTTTCTCCAGTTCATACGCTGGGTGTAACCAGTTGAGGTGGGAATGGAGATTTCTTCCCATTAGCAGCTCGGCAGGAGTTTTGTTGGTGACGCTGTGAGACGTGATATGCTGTAAAAAGAGGATTCAGTTTATCTTTTCTTCGATGTTGTCATAGTCCACTTTCTGTAGCATTTTCTTGACGAATTGTACCATGTGCTCAGCCCTACCGTTGGCCGCAGGGTGCGCAGGCGAAGTGAGCGCATGTCGGATACCGCGGTCAGCCAGGTACTGCTTAAAGGACAGTGCGGTAAATTGGGGCCCGTTGTCGGATACCAGAAAGTCTGGTAATCCGTGGGTTGCAAACAGTCTTTCTAGTTTTTTGATGACCGCTTCGGTGGTCGTGTTACTTATTCGGTGGATTTCGAGCCAGTTCGAGTAGGCGTCTACAGTTAACAAGAACATGTGGCCTTTGGTCGGCCCAGCAAAATCTAGATGGATACAGGACCAGAGTCTCCACGGTGTCTCCCATTCGGTTGGGATTGCCTTTGGTGGAGCGTTGCTTACTTCTTGGCATTTATGATAAGTTTTGACCCACGACTCAATTTGTCTGTCGATGCCTGGCCACCACGCGTAGCTTCGTGTGAGGGCCTTCATGTGCACGATGCCGGGGTGGCCATCGTGCAAGGTTCTTAGTAGTGCCTTTTGGAGTCGTTCTGGGATAACGACTCTATCGCCCCAGATGATACAGCCCTTTTGAGAAAACAACTCTGTTTGTCGACTTTTGAATGGTGCGAAGTCGTCTGATACTTGGTCCAATGGCCATCCACGTTCCACCCACGTGAGGACTCGTGCCAAGGTGGGGTCGCATTTTGTTTCTCTCGCGATATCACGGGCAGTTAATGGTGGTGTACGAAGTGTCTCAATCTGCAACGTTGTCATTGTTGGTGCTGGGTTGTCAATACTCTCTGGAAGCGGTGCTCAGCTCAATGCGTCGGCATGGGGAATAGCTTTTCCGCAGCAGTATTGCAGTTGATAATTATAAGCAGCCAAGAATTCTGACCAACGAGTCATCCTGGGAGATAATATATAGGGGGTTGGCTTGTCCCCAGCTATTATTCCCAGCAAAGGTTTGTGGTCAGTCACTATAGTAAAAACCCGGCCGTACACGTACTCATGAAATCTTTTGACAGCCGATACAATTGCAAGGGCTTCTTTATCAATCTGGCTATAATTTCGCTCAGTTTTCGAGAGTGTCTTTGAAAAATAGGCAACAGGGGCTTCGCTACCATTAGGCAATACGTGGCTCAAAATGGCGCCCACTCCGAAAGGCGATGCATCACACGTGATATTTAAGGGTAAGGTTTCATTGTACTGCATTAGTACAGCATCAGAAGTCAGTAGTTTTTTTTACATTACGGAACGCCAGCTCTTCTCTATGACCCCATACCCAATTTGCTTTTTTGTCCAGTAGGCAATGTAAAGGTTCAGAGACAGTCGCCTTGTGCGGCAAGAATACGTTATAAAAATTGATGAGGCCTAGAAACTCCTGGAGGTCGGCCTTATTCCAGGGTCTGGGAGCATTTTTTATTGCTCTCAATTTGCTATCTGTAGGGTGAATACCCTGACTGTCAATTTAGTACCCTAAAAATTCGACACGATCTGTACACAGCTTACACTTATTTTTCTTCACCTTGAGGCCTGCGTCTTGGAATTTTTGGAGAACCAGTCTTAGACGATCCCGTAAAATTTTTGGAGTGGGGGCAGCAATTAACACATCGTCAAAGTAGGGGACAACACCTTTAATCCCTTTTAAGAGTCTTTCCATTAGGCTCTGAAAGATCCCCGGGGCTACACTCACTCCGAATTGGAGCCGCATACATTTAAAGGCACCTCGGTGTGTTATGATTGTCTGTGCCTGTGCTGTTTTTTCATCAACCGGCAGTTGCTGATAAGCCTGAGCTAAGTATAGTTTAGCGAAGACTTTCCTGCCCCCCAGGGAATGGAGGAGGTGTTGCACCACCGGCACCGGATATGGGTTTTGCTGCAGGGTGTGGTTCAGGGTGGCTCCGTAGTCCCCACAAATTCTAATTGAGCCATCCAGCTTAATTGGTGTCACGATTGGGGTCTCCCAGGGAGAGTGACTGGTTGGCTTTAACACTCCCTGGGCTATTAACTTATCAAGCTGTTTGTCAATTTTCGGCTTTAGTGTGAACGGAACTTGACGAGACTTAAGGCGGATGGGAGCTATTTTTGGATTAAGGCTAAAGGATATAGGGGTCCCCTTGTACTCACCTAGCTTTTCCGGGAAGACGTCCTTGAATTCATGGGCGAGGTCCTCCTCCCAGTCACTGCCGCCGATTCGGTTAATGCCTGCCACTTCAATGCCGAGTGGTGCAAACCATTGGAGGCCTAACAGGCTTGGCCGGTCCTTGTTGATCACCGTCAGGGGTCAGTACGCTGTGCAGTTCTTGAACGAAAACTGGACTCGACTGGATCCCACGACTGGAATCCGGTTCCCCTGATAATCTTTAAGTACGAGTCTTTGGAATTGAAGGTCTTGGCGCTGGATAGTAGGGATGAGTTGCTTGAGGGTCTTCCAGGAAACCATCGAAAGGGACGATCCCGAGTCGACTTCCATTTGGCAAGGCTGATTTTCGATGGCCACTTTAATTCGGATTTTCTTGGCATCCAATGAAGAGGTATGACCGATAGTAATAGTTTGGTGAGCCTCTTCTCGCCTCGTTAGGCGATTCCTGGGTCGGTTTCTGTATGAGTGGTTTGCTGGTTTTTACCTTACAGGATGGTTTCCTGTCGATTGGCAATAGTTGGCCCCCTTCGAGGTCTGGCTGGGTTCTAGGAGACTTCTGCAGACCCGTCCGATAAGGCCTCGTTTCCTGCACTCATGGCAGAGCCCGTCGCAGAATTTGCAATTGGACCGGTAATGGTTGGCCCCGCAGCCAGTGCATGGTTGCTGGGACTTCGGGTAATGGTCCCGATCAGACCGCAGTCGATGGACTTCTTCTTCGTCGCTGTCTGACGACGAAGAGAGGTCCTCATGGTGGGCCATCGGAAGCTGTCCTTCTGACTTAGGTGAAATGTCGTAGGCTGGTTGGTGTGTCGGAGTGCGGTTTCGCGCAGTTGGGCAGCCGACTTCTTGGTCGCTTCCGCTGCCGTAGCATCAGCGATGGCATCGGCAAGGCTAATGTCGCCCGTTGCCATTATTTTGCTCTGCACATTTAGCGCATCTAATCCCAGAACTACTCGGTCTCTCAAAGCCTCTTCCAGGTCGGCGAAATCGCAGAGGCCTCCCAAGTTTCGGAGGTTCGCAACGAAATTGGCAATGCTCTCTCCTTTCCGCTGGTTTCTTTGGTAGAACTCATGCCGTCTTACGAGCGTTGGTACGGTCGGTGCATAGTGGGCCCTTAGTTGAGGTTCGAGGACGTCCCAGTCCATAGCCTTCACTTCAGCCGGTTTTGCTAGTGCCTTGGCCATCTTGAATACGTTGGCCCTCAATGCGTTAGGAATACTGCCCGTTTCTTCCCGGTTGTGGCATCCTTCTGATTATTTGTGTCCAAGAACATTTGGAAACGATCCATGTAGGACTCCCAGTCTTCTTGTGCTGGGTCGAACGGAGCGGGTCGTACTACGCCGCCAGACATGGTTCTGCCGTTGTGTGTTTCAGCCATGTGCTCGGTTGTTTTCTTCGTAGTTTTAATCAGCTCTGACGTCTCCACATCCCACCCTTGTCGCCAGTGTTAAGTGTGGAGCAGGGGTGCGAATAATGGAGACAAGCCAGTAAAAACAGTGAACTTCAAACTCTTTATTTACATGGTGTGAGAGCTCAAACTGGATGGCTGCTATAGCCTTCCTTATGTAGGCAACTTATTAACTATTCAACCAATAGCAACCTGGGAGTGCTAGCTCTGTTAACCAATGAGAACGGACTGTTAATGGCCAATCAGATTCTCCTGAGCGGACCAATCTGATCTCGTCATTTAACAGCCAATCAGAAGTGCAGGGCCAGAACCCTGCACTTGACTTCAAGCTCAAGATAACTTTATTAAACATTTATTCATTCACAACAGTTTATGCCTATCATTGTTGACTAGGTATATCAGGACTGGAAACATTTGTTATTAAAATAACTAAATTAATAATAGACCCTCCAAGCTAAGATGAGCTCTCCAACATAATGGTATAATTTATCGGGGTTGGACTAGAAGACCTCCAAGGTCCCTTCCAACTCTATTATTCTGTTATAAAATAATCGAAGCAGCCTTGCTACTTGTTAATATGGAACAGTTGACAAAGTGATGAAGAATCAAGCAAGACAAGGTATGTTAGTATCCTACTCTCAGAAAAGCTAAAATTGATATTTTATCCAACATCCATCCAATCAGAATTTAATGGCAGTTGAAAAAGTACTACATCCAACAAAAACTGAAAAAGGAAGCTCTGGTACTTCAAGAATGCAAACAGCCAAGAGGGAGATATTTTGGACAACTATTTTTCTAGAAATATTTTTGTCCTTTAATTAAATCCAGAGAAAGGTAAGATGAATGGCAAAAAAGGTTTAGAAAACCAATTGGGCAAAAGAAAAATTACTGCAGGAGTTAGGTTAGAATTCTACAGAGACTGACCTGGAAAACAGCTGCATTAAACACAGTGGAATAGAGCTATGACTAAACATGTGCTGCTAAACTGCCAAAGAACCTATTTGGGCATTTCCCAATGAGCATCATGGGCTTTCTTCCGAAGAGACAGGCATAGAATTCAGCGGTTCAATTTCCCAACAGGCAATGAAACAAATCCTTTTTGGGCATATGTATTGTAAGGATGGAGTTATTTTTTTGTTTGCTTGCTTGCTTGCTTCTGCAAAGACTACCATGATACAATGACATTGCCAGATTCAGATTTAGAGGTAGGTAATTGAAGAACAAACAAAGACTGGCTCACTCTTTTTTTTTTTTTTGGTGCCTTATTGGTGCCTCATATAATAAGGCCGGGTCTTATTTTTTTTTGAGCCCCGAAAAAATGGCTAGGCCGTCTTTTCGGGGGTGACTTAATTCCCCCCCTTGCATCTTCGGGCAGGCGGCGACGGCTTGGATGTTGACCTCGGCGGTGGTGGGGCACTTCGTATCAGGGTCAACGCAGGTAGCACCATATCTGGGTGGGAAACAAAAGTACTTCCTAATGGCAAGCCCCCCCACCATTCCCCCCATTTCGCATGTTTTAATATAGGCCTTAATTTGGGGGGAGGGGCTTAATTTCATTTCATGCCTATAAAACATGCTGGGACTTCCTATTGGGGGAGGCCGTATTGTTGGAGAAACAGGGTACATTTTCAAGGTTTGTCATTTTTAAATTTCTTCTATAGGTATCTCTTCAAAAAGTAGGCATTGGTTGAGCCTTTTGGAGATACTGGAAAAAGCTTGACTAAGTGTAACATAGTGTATCCATGCTGTAGGTCCTGGTATTCCATGATGGTCAAGCACACATCACTGGAATATGTTTGTATATATAAATATAACTGAAAACAATAGCAGTATTCCCGGTACCATATTTCAATCCTATCTTGCCCTGCCCTGTCTCGTCCTGTCCCATTCCATCTCACCTCATGCCATCTCATCCCATTCCATTTCATCCCATCCCATCCAATACCACCCCACCCCATCCCATTACACCCTTCCCCTTCCCTTCCCTTCCCTTCCCTTCTTTAAAAAACATATAAATCCAACCCTAACCCTAACCCAGCCCCAGGTTTCATTAGTATGAGCTGGTAACTATTCCAGACTTTTCATAAATCAAACTGTTTAGACTCAATTACATCAGAAATAGGGTGTGTGTTCTTCCCTACTGAGCACCACTAGAAGGGTAGAGCTTGCAACCACTATCACAATTGTTCAACAAGCAATTAAAGAAGCTCCTATTTTTATGTTGAGCTGACACACAGTTAATTTAGACCCACTGCAAAATTTAATACCCTCTTCTAAGTCCGATATAATGAAGTCAGGGTTGGGTGTGATGAATCAATGTGTTGCAAAGGCTTCTTTGGCTTTGTGGTACAAAATGACTCTGCAGAATTGATGTTGCTTAAGCTACAGAAATTACTTCCTTCCCAACAGGAAAAAAAAAATCACTTGGTCCCCAGGAGGCAAACATGAAATGGAAACAATAGGCATCTACAGCAGCCTTGACACGGTGCTGCCAGGTTGGTTTCTTTGTTCAACGCAGTGCATTTTTTAAAGACCTTACATGACAGAAGGTGGCAGAAATCACTTTATAGCACACTTTGTGGTAGTTCTGCATGATTTGCTTATTTCAGCTACACTGTAATATGTTTGCAATGTGAAAGATCAATGAAGTAATAAAGCAACAATCTGAAAGGTACAAGAAAGAGAACAGAAGGGTACTTGGGGTTAATATGTTCTGACTGAGATTGTCTTTACCTCTGCCAGCCATTCCTAAGCAGGAACATGCCACAATTTAATTGCTTTAGAAAATGTGGGGGAAAGAATGGAGTCTGAATTCCTACTTTGGCCCCTGGGGGAAACAAAGTTCCTACTAGAATATTCATGACTGTCCCATCTAATTTTATGTTAGGTTACACAAAAAATGGGAATGGCAAACAAAACATCAATTTTGGGTGTAATCTGCACCCTAACAAGTGATGCTCATTTCAGTTTCAGATAGTCGTAGACACTGAAATGTGGGTTTGTAATATCCCAATATTTTATTTCCTTCTGATCAAGGAGGATGTTGTGATTGGTCCCTGTGGCAACCATTTTGTGAGAATGCCTGCTTCATGCCTTCAAAACACGCAGTGTGCCCACAGACTAAAAAGATGAGGGGGGAAGGGGCACCTGTAACAAGGGATTATGAATTTGTTTTTGTTTTTCTGTATTTTTTTTTTCATTAAAATAATAGTACTGCAATAATAACAGAATAGTTGCAGGAAAAAATAAATATCAAATTTGGTGTTATACAGCTATTAATAAACCATATATTTGGTCCCAACAATTCATTGTAGGCATGACAGGTATAATATAAAATTAAAATTAAAATAGGAGAAAAATTGGATGCCTGGAGATTGATGTCATAAATAAGTCAAAATCAAAGGAATGTTATAAAATATCTCAAAAGTCCTCTTCTTTGTAAAAACCAGGATGAATTTGAATGTTGAAACAGCACATATTTAACAACTCAGAACTAGAGTTCTGGTTTTGATTTGTGTTACCAAGGTCATATAACAATTGTTTTGACAATTCCTTTGTATATGCTGTGTTTTATTTGTTTGCCCATCAAATGTCGACTGCAATGTCCCAAAGGTGCATTTTAAGAGGCAACTGGACTTTTTTTGAAGGCATTTTGCTTCTCATCCAAGAAGCTTCTTCAGCTTTGACTGGATGGTGCAGAGCTGAAGAAGCTTCTTGGACGAGAAGCGAAATGGCTTCAAAGAAAAACAAGAAAGTCCAGCTGCCTCTTGAAAAAGCACCTTTGGGACAACCATGGACTGGATGACTGTGAATCTCCATAGACATTTAGCAATGCACTTTACAATGAACATCCTTCGAATATGCAGGAGTATGACAGATTTACAGAAAAATTGCAGACTACAGGAATCATTTGTGCTTCAGTTTGAGATGGAGACAGCACAGACTCATCCCCAAAAGCCTGCATCTGTCTTCAACAGGGCAGAAAGCATTGTGTCAAAAACACAGCTCCATACACAGTCCTCTCAGCTGTTCCAAAAAGGCTCCACATCCATTTTGCATTATACAGGTGACTCTGAGGACACAGATAAACCTGCAAATGGCCTCAATAATTATCTAAAAGAATGCAGAAGTTGTCTGCAAGGAATATAAATCCTTCCATTCTCCACCATCCAGTCAGAGCTGAAGAAGCTTCTTGGATGAGAAATGAAACATCTTCAAAGAAAGCAAAGAAACTCCAGTTGCCTCTTGAAAATGCATCTTTGAGATATGACCTGGATGACTGAGAATCTCCATAGACATGTCCATTGCAATCAACATACTTTTAATGGTTTATAATAATTCTAGATGTAGTGATAAATTCCAAGCATGAAATTATAACAAAGGAAAATACAACATCTTTGTTAAGCGGCTGTCATGCTAGGAATGAATTTCAGATCAAAATATCACAAACCCTAACCATAAGAATTAATGACTAATTCCTGAGTTGCATCTCAAGCTGCAGTTCTTTAATATCCATCCCTTCTTCTTTCAAGCATTCAGTGTACTCCGTTTTGCGGTACTTTAAAACATATAGCACAGAACAAGAATCTCAGTTTCATCAGTATTAAAACAGCCTTCTACTGATTTGGAAGAACAGGACAGTCAAGACAGTTATTTCAACAATTGTGTTAATAATTGATATCAATTTAATCTACTGCCTTCCATTTCTTCTAAACATAAGCTATTGGCTTGCAAGCATCAATTGATATTGTTAGGACCATTAAGAGATATCTAATTTCAGAGCCAGCTGAATAGCATCAAGACCAAAAAGTCCTGATAACCATTGCTTGAACTGAACAAAGTGCCGAGAAGCTCTCTGAGATAAATCAAATTTAGCTTTCAGGTCTATTTCAGTGGGTCCAGTTTAGTCTTACTATGTCCATCTTGTTTGTCAAGCAATTATTCCTCATACTTTGATGGACTAGATAGATTTCCGTGGTTTAGTATTGGCAGAAAGCTCTTCTGATTTGGGCAAAATAAAAGAAGACACTTGTGCAATTATGCACAAAACCAACTTCTGCAATGTAGACCAGAAGCTACGGGCAGAAAACCAGCAATCCCTTCAACACCATGCTTCACCAACAGTCCCACTAATTCATTTTGCTTGTGAGCACAGAACACAGGAATCGGCCTAATCTGTTTTTCATTTCCCATTCATTGTAATATTCATTCATTATAACCTCTTGTAAGGAAAAAAAAAAGTTTTTTGAAGAGTGCATTTATGTACCGTAGAGTGTCTTTCTTTATATGACTTCACATGATCTTAAATGACTTCACATGAGATTTGAATAACAATATGCAGGGTGGTGCAATAACCGATCAGTAAACTCATCTCTAGTTAAGCAGTGAGATCAACAAAACATATTTTGACTGAAGCAAAGAGTGAGAGTATATTAAGTAGTGCAGGGAATGGTTAAGCTAAAGAATCTAAACACTTTTTTTAAAATCAGGAGTGAGGCATGTTGTTTGTTGCTTCTCAGTCCATGTAACTGTTAAGCCTGGGTTCCCCAACCAGGGTTAAGGAGACAAGCTAAACAAAATGTGCAGCGTTAGTCAGATAGGCATACAGATAAATGAGTGAGATAAGCTTGTATGTTTAACATACAGTAAAAATAACAGATATGCTTGTGCTATCAAAATATAGTTTATTCCATTTATTGCATAGTCAAAATAACAGTCCATTAGCCATGTATCATTTAGTCAGTCCATTCAAGGATATTCAGTTAGCAAAGTCCGTGTAGAATATCCTATGTCAGTTCACTTACAAATCAGTCCTTTGTTTATCTCTCCCGTTCAAGTAACGCAGTCTTGAGTCCATGCAGTAATTAGGGATCATCAAAGCCAGAGAGAGCAAGCTGCAGTACCTTGCTTCTTTTAAAGTGCTTTCACAACCACTCCCTTAATTACAATTCTATATTTAAAGTTGCAGACACTTTAACTTATAAACTATGATAACATATTTATTATTTTACCTAAACCAGTTAGGGTAAACAATGTTATCCCTAACATTCTCCCCTTTTAGGAAATAATAATAAATAACTATTTACATCTTTAAATCATATTTGTTACAACTCTCTTTAAACTTAATTACTCCTTGAGCTTTTGTAAATTGGTCTGCAATGTTTTCTTCTGTCATGCAGTATTCCAATTTAATTAGCCCATTCTTCACAGATTCTCTAACATTTAAGTATCTTAAATCAGTATGCTTTGATCTAGTTTTTACAGCAATACTAGTAGCTAACTTTATAGCTGCCTGGTTGTCCTCGTACACAATAATGGAATCTTTAACAGTTACTCCCATGTCTAATAATAACTGTTTGTACAGAATTAAGTCAGTGCATAGTAATGACAGACATGAAAATTCCGCTTCCATCATGGACAAGCTAATATGCTGTTGTCTGATTGACCTCCACCCTATTAGTGTCTTACCAAATAATATAGCCATCCCAGATGTTGATTTTCTAGTGTTTATATCAGTTGCAAAACTTGCATCTGCATAGGCACTAAGACTCAAATCACCCTTTGGTTCTATATAAAATGCATGGTTCATTGTTCCTTTAAGATATCTTAAAATTCTCTTTAATGATTGCCAATGACATTGATGTGGATCCGAATTAAAACGTGCCAGCTGATTTACACTATAAGCTATATCTGGCCTTGACCAATTGCTTATATATGATAAGCTACCAATCAAAGATTGATATATAGACTTATCAAATTTGGGACTTTGATCATCAGTTTGGCAAACTTCCTGACTCATTGGAGTCTTTGCTGGTTTACAAAGTTCCATTTTATACGTTTTAATTAATTGGCAAATTTTATCTTCTTGAGATATCTTAAAACCATTTTTTGTTTTGTTAATTGTCAATCCTAGATACTTTTTAATTTCAACTAAATGCTTTAATTTTATCTTTTTGGCTAATAATGATATAATCTCATTAGCTTCATTATTAGTCTTAGTTATCAAAGCAATATCATCTGTAAATAATAACAATAATGACACCGTTCCATTATTTTCTCTTTTAAACACACATGGATCTGCTAAACCAGATTTAAAACCTATATTGTTTAACTCTTTCACAATATATTGGTTCCACTCAAAGCCAGATTGTTTCAACCCGTAAAGACTCTTTTTGAGTTTCCAACAATCATTACTATTTACTTTATTGTCTTTTAAAATAATTGGCTTTTTCAAATATATAGTGTGCTGCAATGGTGCATGCAAATAAGCAGTTTCTACATCTAAATGGTTTATGATATAGTTTTTCTTAGCTGCCCACACTAATGCTGCTCTTAAAGATGTTGCTTTAAGACTTGGTGCAAAAACTTCATCGTAATCAGATGCAGTTTGATTAAATTCTTGAGCTACTAACCTAGCCTTATGGGTAACAGTCCCATCATTTCCAGTTTTTACTTTAAATATCCATTTGCACCCAATGGATTTTTCTCCTGGAGGTAATTTAGCATCTTCATATACTTTCATTACCTTTAATGAATTTAGTTCTTTTTCCATTGCCTTTTGCCAATTCTCCTGATCCTTAGCAGGATACATTTTTAGTTCATCTATACTAGTTGGAACTTTAGTTACTTGGCAAACTATACTTGCTTGATATCTATCAGGTGGTCTAGTTATACGTGTAGTACGTCTAGGTATTACAGGACTTACAGGTGGACTTTCATTTATTAACGCTTCTTGATTATCTAACTCTTTCTGATCAACTGTTTCATCTTGTTCTGATCCTATTTGCTCTTCGTGGACTTCTTCTTTAATTGGACTCTTCTTATAACTAGTCTGTTCTTTCTGCCTTTTGTAGGGTTCAATAATTACTTCGTTATTTAAATCTTGCTCTAATCTATTCCATCCTACATGTTCTAGGAATTTAGCACTAGCACTGGTGTAAACTCTAGATGTACCTGGTTCCCAGAATCTATAAGATCTATGATTAGATTTATATCCTACAAAAAATAATCTTTTAGCTCTATGCTGTCCTTTTTGTCTGAGTTGTGAAGGGATATGCACCCATGCTGGTGCTCCAAATGTGTGCATGTAACTTAAATCAGGTTTTGTACCATGCCACAGTGTGAATGGTAATTCACCTGTTGTTGAATTAACAACATTATTTAATATATGATTACCACACATTATTGCTTCTCCCCATAAATTGTCAGGTAATCCTGAATCAGACATCATAGTTCGTGTCATTGATTGTAGTGTTTGGCCTCGTCTCTCTATAAAGGCATTATGTTGTGGCCTATATAGTGCAGACTTTTTATGTTGAATACCAAACATTCTAAGTCTATTCTGGAATTTATTATTTGTAAATTCCGTACCATTATCTGTTATAAGAGTTACTAATTTCTTTTTAGTTTTCCTTTCTGCAAATTTAATCCAATTAAAGAGATTTAGATACGTTTCAGTTTTGCTCTTCATTAAATAACAAAACCCATATCTAGAATAGTGGTCCATTATACTTAATATGTAACAAGCTCCTCCTACACTTGGTTTTTTCGGACCTATTAAATCAGCAAATACTACTTCTAAAGGCTCTTTGGTAGTAAATCCATCAACTCTATTAGCCGGCGTGACCCTGGCTTTGCTTTGATTACAGGCATTACATTGCAAATACTTATTACAAGGTTTCAAACTTATTCCCTTAGATAATTCAACAGTTTTCTTAAGCATTTTAAAATTTAAATGCCCTAGCCTTCGGTGTAACAAGTGAATACATTCATCATGAGGTTTCTTATTATTATAAACCATGTTAGCCACCTCTAAACCATTATCATTTAACACATATAATTCACCTCTTAAAGATGCAGTAATTCTCTTATCTTCTTTCTCAATTATGCAGTTATCTCCTTTAAATGTAACTACATATCCTAGTTTAACCAAAATTCTAACTGAAATTAAATTAAACTTAAGTTGTGGTACATATAACATTTTTACATTCTCTTTTATGAAAGAACAATATGCTATACCTTGACCTTTAGCTTTCAGTTTCCAGCCATTGGCTAACGATATCTGCTGTGTACTCTTGGACATTTTAATAAAATTTTTGTTATCATTTGTTATACAGTGGGATGCTCCACTGTCAACCACCCATAAATTATTTTTTACAGCTTCGTTAGTATACATGGCTAACTCTAAACTTTTATTTATCTTTTGATGACTTTTAGTATTCTGGCCAGCGTTCTGGCACTTTGCTTTTTTACAAAATCTTACCAAATGTTCTCTTCCTCCACAATTAAAACACTTTTTAATTGCGTATGCAGTAGGAGATTTATTATCTTCTTTTTGAGGTTGCTGCCTCCTTAACTCATCTCTTTCAAGTCTTCTTCTGGCCTCTTCAATCAATCTGCCAGTTATAAAGTTAAAGTTAAACTTTCCTTTGGCAAAATTTCAAGGGAAGTGACATAGTTATCATAACTTTCATCTAGTGATGATAGAATTATATAGACTTGGTGTAGTTCAGAGAAAATAAGCTCTTTCTCGTGCAGTTCTTGAAAAATGCTTTGCATAGTTTTCAAATGACTAAGCATATTACCATTCGTCTGGAGATGCGTCCTGAAAAGCTTTCATGTTAGATTTATGTGAACACCAACGTTATCTCGAACATAAATCCTCTTCAGCTTCTGCCAACACCCAACAGCCGTTTGCTCTCCGTGGATATGAACAAGTTGTTGGTCAGTTAATGTTAAACCTATTATGCAAATAGCTTGTTGATTTTTATGCATAAATTCTTCTATTTTTAGTCTATCTTCATCATCCTCTGGATCCCATTCCTCTACATTTGGTGGATTTTCAATTATGTTCCACTGACCTTCTCTTCGTAGAAGTAGACTACATTTCATAGACCATGATACATAGTTTGTTCCATCCAGCTTGGATATAAGGGACAAACTTTGTAGATTGACTTGTGCCATGTTTTCTTTATATGGATATAAAACTATAATTAATAAAACACAGCTGTCTGTTTACTGTAACGTGTAACAACACAAACTCTCACTTTTACATAAATCTGTTTTATCCTAGTTAAACTGACTTTGCAGCCTCTGGGCCCATAACCAGTGTTAAGCCTGGGTTCCCCAACCAGGGTTAAGGAGACAAGCTAAACAGAATGTGCAGCGTTAGTCAGATAGGCATACAGATAAATGAGTGAGATAAGCTTGTATGTTTATTAACATACAGTAAATATAACAGATATGCTTGTGCTATCAAAATATAGTTTATTCCATTTATAGCATAGTCAAAATAACAGTCCATTAGTCATGTATCATTTAGTCAGTCCATTCAAGGATATTCAGTTAGCAAAGTCCGTGTAGAATATCCTATGTCAGTTCACTTACAAATCAGTCTTTTGTTTATCTCTCCCGTTCAAGTAACGCAGTCTTGAGTCCATGCAGTAATTAGGGATCATCAAAGCCAGAGAGAGCAAGCTGCAGTACCTTGCTTCTTTTAAAGTGCTTTCACAACCACTCCCTTTATTACAATTCTATATTTAAAGTTGCAGACACTTTAACTTATAAACTATGATAACATATTTATTATTTTACCTAAACCAGTTAGGGTAAACAATGTTATCCCTAACAGTAACTGAGTCATTTTTTTTTCCTTTCCTCAAATTGGGTTATAGACCACCAAAAGCTTTTCCACATATTACAGTATTAGCCAATCTCCTGTCACAAAACCTATTCTTCTTTCAGTCTTCGAATTGTAGTATTTCAATATTCTTATGCTAAAATTAACAAATGTAAATGCAACATCCTTCCTTTTAGGAATTTTTGATAAACAATTATCCAAAAAATCGAAGTTTATTATAATTCATATCTTAACAGTGGCCAGACTGGCGTTCGCTCAGTGCTGGAAATTACCTTCCACCCCCACTGAATAAATTATCATCCAGAAAATTCTAGAGTGCACTGAAATGGATAAATTAACCCAATCATTAAAAAATAAAGAATCCTCAACCTATTATAACAACTGGAATCCTTGGTACAATAGGCTAAATCAAAGGTAGACCACTTTGAGAAAATTTTTAGCCAAGGGCTACCTAAGTAGAAAAAAGTACCACTTATGATACACTTGAAGAAGAAAGGATCTTACAGTCACAAAAAACATGGTTTTATTTTAACTGTTTTCCCCATACCTCTCTTCTCCCATTCTCTTTCCTTTCTTTCTTTCCTGGCCTCTGCCAAGGCCTGTTTGTTTGTTTTTTCTGTATATAATTTGTAGATGTGTTGTTTTTAATGGTAAAATTAATAAAGTTTCTTTCAAAAAAAAAGTAAATGCAAAATATGTCATCCCTAATAGTTTGTATGCGCACACATCAATGAAGCCATTCTTCTAGCTTCAGTGACATTTTCCTAACAAAGCCAGGGTGGAGAATTGGTGGCCTTTCAAATAGAATCTTCTTTATTGGCCAAATGTGATTGGAGACCCAAGGAATTGGCCTCCAGAGTGTAAGCTCTCAGAGTACATATAAAAAAACATAAAATTATAAGATACCAACAGGAGAAGGTAATAGGAACAATGAGGAGGATAATAGTAATAGAGTTCTACTACATGGGTAAATATCCTTAGACATAAGATTGTTCTGTCCTTAATTAGCATTCTTGAGATCCCCGCGCTTTGATTGGCCAAAGCGCGGGGCTCTCTGATTGGTCAGGCAAGCCGTGCCGATTGGCTCGCTGAGAATCTCCCACGATTGGTCCATTCGAAAACCGGGCCACCCCGAACATTCTGTCTCCCCGAATGACAAGGTGGTCTGAGTTCCTGGCAGCCTACAACTATGGACTCATATACAGACCGGGTAAGATGATCTCCCATGCAGACGCGTTAAGCCGCTCGCCGCTACCGGAACCTGACACCGACCCAGCACCCACGACGACCACCCTCACCATAGAGACTCTACCCAACCTGCCCATAACTGCGTCAGACATTGCCCGAGAGACTAATAAAGACAAACGTCTGGCGCGGGTGTTGCATTGGGTAGAGAAAGGGTGGCCGGAAAGGGACAACGACGAGTCCATCAAAACTTTCCGAAACCGCCAAACGGAACTCTCGTTATTAAAAGGGTGCATACTATGGGGGGATAGGGTGGTCATTCCAGAAAAGCTACAAGGGAAGGTTCTGGAACTGCTACACGAGGGGCACCCTGGCATTGTTAGGACTAAAGCCCTGGCCAGAAGTTACGCTTGGTGGCCAGGGATGGACAAACAAATTGAGGCCTGGGTAGCAAGGTGCCAACGATGCCAGGAAACTAGGCCAAGCCCACCCACACCACCCGTCCTAGAGTGGGAAACCCCAAGGGGACCTTGGTCTAGGATCCACATAGACTTCGCCGGGCCCACAAAAGGACACACCTTCCTCATAACAGTTGACGCTTACTCCAACTGGCTGGAGGTAAGCAACATGAAGACGACAACCACGGAGGCCATGATCAAGGAACTCTGCAAACTCTTTGCAACACACAGCCTCCCAGACGTCGTCGTTTCCGACAACGGGCCCCAATTCACCTCGCTGGAATTCGAAAAATTCCTAGCGGAAAGGGGCATCCGCCACGCGCTGACAGCACCGGCGCACCCGGCGGCGAACGGTAGGGCGGAACGGATGGTCCAATTCACGAAGAAGACCATCCGGAAAATAGACCACAGGGAGATCCAGGAGAAAATAAACAAACTACTCTTCACCCAACACATAACCCCAAATACTACAACGAATAAGAGCCCAGCCGAACTATTAATGGGCAGGAAACTAAGGTCCCCACTCGACAGGTTACACCCCACGTATAACCCGGAGAAGCCCCCAGACTCAAACAGCAGACACCGAACCTTCGCACCCGGCGACCCCGTATACGCAAGAAACCTGACGGGAGACCCACTATGGATACCGGCTGTCATCACACAAATAACAGGCCCACACTCGTACCGGCTACAAACAGCAGACGGACGAGCATGGAAATGCTGCATCGACCAACTAAGGTCGAGGATTACCAACCAAGAGACCACCAATGCACAAACAGGCGAAACCAACCCCCACAACACAAATCAAGGGGGGAGGGAATACCCAGGGGACCAAAACCAAAGAAGAATAAACCAGCCGTACTTACCGGAAAGCAGCCATCACGACCCCTCGCCAGGAAGAGACAGCCAGGTCAGCTCGACCGACCCGGAAAGACCGAGTGGGAGCGGCGAAACCCGCAGCTCAACCAACCCGGGAGGCCCAGGAGGGAGCTACAGAGAGCGGCCCGGCCCGACCGACCAGCCGGTTCCCACGACGGCATCAGGAGCAGCAGAGATCCCGACCAAACCGGCCGGGATCCAACCTACGACTGAGCTGCGTAGGTCCAGTAGCCTCAGACGGAGCCCCGCCTACCTACATTACTATGCGACGTAAGGACTGAACCAAGAGGGGAGGGGTGTTCTGTCCTTACTTAGCATTCTTGAGATCCCCGCACTTTGATTGGCCAAAGCGCGGGGCTCTCTGATTGGTCAGGCGAGCCGCGCCGATTGGCTCGCTGAGAATCTCCCGCGATTGGTCCATTCGAATCGCGGGAGATTCAAAGCGGTGCCATTGGCCGTGGCCGCCGCGGCTAAAGGAATAAAAGCTGCGAACTTTTTCCTTTGCCCCAGTTCGGTTCCAACTTTAAATAAAAGAGCATGATTTGAAGTCACCAACTCCTGGCATCATTTCGCGGACACAACAAGATAATACTGTAGGAATTAGATGAGCAGAAGAGTGATGGGCGGGGGGCTCAGGGGGGAAACTGCCTCTGTGCCTAGTTGTTTTGTCATGCAATGCACTATAGTGGCATCCTGAGGGAAAGAGTTGAAATGGCATGACACTGTCAGAATCAAACTGCTAGAAATACTGCATTCTAGTTCAACTCCTCTGCTCAAGCAGGAAACTAGCCTTCAATACTGCATTCTAACCACTTTACCACTATGGCTCTGTATAGAAGTGCAAATGATAGACTCAATAATTCCTCTGTAGATCTGTACTGTTGCTCAGCTTTGTTCATTTTTGTTGATGAACCTAAAATGTTCAATTCAAGTCAATGAATGAAAAATTACCAAACTTCAGTTCCTCACATTCCTTCAGGCAGGTTACTGATGCTGGCTGAGCCTGTAGGCAGTTGCTCTTCAGCAACATTGGAACTTTGAGGGATTCCAGATTCCTAATGTTTAACTTAAAGAAAATTATTTGAAAATGTTGGAGTATCAAGCATATCTTCCTTTCTACCACCAAAATACATGTCTCGCTTCATTTCTTTCTGGACTCTTTTCTCATAATTGTGTGTCTACCTCTATTCTTGTTTGAGGATTATTGTCAACTTCAAAACAACTACAGCCTAGGCCATATTTACATTTGCTTTGTTTCTGAATTGCCACTCTTTGAGGTGAGGGGGGAGTTAGAAGAAACTGGAAAGTGGGACCTGAGTCCACTAGACAAAACATCCACTAGATGCAGCATATGAACCAAGGTCATAGCAACGAATATCTGCTGAGACCAAGAGGGAAGATCCCACTGGACTGATTGGTTTACGCAGAGGTGGTATTCAGCAAATTCTGACCAGTTTTGGAGAACCAGTAGCGGAAATTTTGAGTAGTTCGGAGAACTGGCAAATATCACCTCTGACTGGAGATTTTATAGTATCCTTCCCCTGCCTCACCCAAAGAACCAGTAGTAAAAAATGTTGAATCTCACCACTGGATTAACGTGACCCAAAACACTTGAGAGGGGTGGGAAGTTTCTATTCTTTTTATTACTCTGAAGCATGGGAATTACCCAGAGTTAGCTTCAACTTTCTAAGTGTCAATACAATGTACTCAATAAAAGGTCTTTCAAACCTGAATGGAGCTTCTGAGTCCTGATTCATTTGGGATCGTTGCTTGTATTATTGTATAATATATTACATATATTATATATGAACACTTATTGTGTATCACTCATGTCAGCCATATTTCTGAATTTCTCACATTCTTAACTTCCCTCACTTGACTTTCCAATGTTTCTTTCACAACACTGTTGCAAAGAATCATGTTGCACCTATCCTCAATTAAGCTGCTTTAAGAGCCAGGTAGGGTGATTGCATTCCAGAAAACAGAGAAAATGTACTCCAGTCCATGATGACAATTCCATATTTCCACATAGAACATAGAACACATGGAACCCATATTACATATCTGATATCAACGCAGCTGAGAAAGTCCAGAAATATTTCCCAAGAAGAGTTCTCCACTCCTCTACTCGTTGCAGAATACCTTATGCCACCAGACTTGAAATTCTAGAACTAGAAAACCTTGAATTACTCTGTCTTCGGTCCGATCTAAGTATGTTATATAAAATCATACATTGAAATGTCCTACCTGTCAATGAATACTTCAGCTTCAACCATAACAACACAAGAGCAAACAATAGATACAAACTCAAGGTTAATCGCACCAAACTTGATTGCAGGAAATACGACTTCAGCAACAGAGTGGTCAAAGTCTGGAATACTCTACCTGACTCTGTGGTTTTTTTCCCCAAACCCCAAAAACTTTAACCTTAGTGTTGTGAATGAATAAATATGCATGATTAAATGTGGAATAAAGATATCTTGAGCTTGGAGTCAAGTGCAGGGTTCTGGCCCTGCACTTCTGATTGGCTGTTAAGTGGCAAGATTGGATTGGTCCATTCAGGAGAATCTGATTGGCCATTAACGAGCCACCCTTATTGGTTAACGGAGCTAGTGCTCCATAATGTTCATTGGTTAAATAGTTAATGAGTTGCCTATATAAGCAAGGATATAGCAGCCCTTGAGCTGAGCTGTCACAATATGTAAATAAAGAGTTGAAGTTCACCGTTTCACCGGCTCGTCTCCATTATTCGCACCCATGCTCCAAACTTAACACTTAGACTGTCTACTGTTGATCTCACCCCTTTCCTAAGAGGTCTGTAGGAGGCGTGCATAAGCGCAACAATGTGCCTACCGTCCCTGTCCTATTGTTTCTTTTATATTTTTTTTATTTTTCTTATATGTATCCATGTATTCATAATTATGTTTTTACTTATACCTATTATCTTGTAAGCAATTGACAAATCAAATAAATAAATTAAATAAATAAATAAAACATAGAAAGTGGATGACTATTAAGTCCTGTGAGCAGCTGAAAAGTAAACTATGAGAAAAAAAGATATCACTGTGACAACCAGGCTCCTCGGTTATCCCATGATTTAAAATGATGAAGCCTGTTTTAAAGCTATTGTGTCATTGGGAACACTGCGTGCAGCCTATTTCTACAAAAGCTGGTCATTATAAGAATGGTGAAATAGATGATTGAGTTACTTGATTTACTTTTCCCTCCTTTGTTCCTCTGTTTTCTGCATTACACCATTTTAGTCTGTAGATCTGATTATACAAATCGCCTGCTTTTGTCTCTAAGCATGACTGAATGTCATCAATAAAATTTAAATAAATAGACTTTATAAATGATGTGTATGATATGTAGAATATATATTTAGTTTTTAAAAAGGTTAGCGACCCATTGCAGGGGGGAAAGTGAGCGTTAAAGAATTTTATTTAGAAATATAATATTCTCACATTCAAAGTGGACTTTGTCCTCCCCAAAATTCATTATCTTTTATGTTTTATTCATTTCAGTCTGGCTCCAACTTTGATGGCGTTCCAGAAGAGCCCGAAGATGTGACTTTGCCATCTGGCCTGGGATTCAGAAAGGGGTTTTGAGAACATAAAATAGCTTTGCGGTTCTTGAATGCTGTGCTCTCCAGGAGACTGTATTGTGTGGCTTTTAATTCTTTCATTGTTTTTAACATTTGTACAGTTTGTATGGGCGTTTCTTTTTCTTTTTTTACATAATTCTTTGTTCTACTTGCAAGGAAACCTCCGTCACAAATGTGAAATGGTTGGTTATACAAATTGAATGCACACTCACAAACGCCTATATTTTTTGTTTTCATTTATAAAATGCAGCATTTAAGTTCGATAAATTTTTATGGTTGACCATATAGCCAGATGTTTAGAATAGATTTGGCCTTTTTGTCCACCTGTCAGGCCCCTTCTGAATGACCTGGAATAGGGCAGATGTGGTGGTTTGATCTTATCAAAGGTATAGTTGCACAGTGGAAGTGAAGCTGCCTATTGCAATTGACGGGTGGTGATTTTGTCAATGCCAGTGCTGTTCCAGTGGTATTCCAGATGTTTTGGGATTGCACCAGGAATGGGCTGCTGGGGGTTTGCAGAGGTTTGCGAGAGCCCCTAGCTAAGATTCTGTGCAGTTTGGAGAACCCCCCAAATCCTACTCCTGGCTGGCCCCACCCCTCCTAGGAGTCCCCACATGGCCCGTTTTGGATGGAGGTAAGTTTCTGGCTTCCCGAGAATCTCTGGAGTGCAGGGAGGCTGTTTCCTCACTCTTAGAGGCTTGAGAAAAGCATCCAGAGCCCAGGGAGAGCAAAAATGCCTCCTTCTGCCATGGTGCAGGAGCCAACTAAGCTACACTCACCATGGCCACATCCACCCAGCAACTAGGCAGAAATTGCTAAAAATTTAGAAGCCCACCCCTGGTTTGCACCCAAGGTGCCTATTATGATTGGTACTATTTTTGCTTACTTTTGCCACTTCTATTATTTGCAGGTCTGATTTGGGGTGTTGTTCTTTCCAGAACTGGTGTATTCTTTTCAGAAATCCTCTACTTGTTGGACTCACATTATTTCTTTGTTTTCCTTCTTTGTATATTTCCAATGGGTAAACATCTTTTCTTCCAGTAGTCCTGCAATTGCTGGCCCTGATTTCTCAGCCAACAAACCTAAGTTCTATAACCAGATGTCCAATAACTCCAATACCTAACTCAGTCCTATGACAACCTATCCAATATGGGTTTCTATAAATTATGTTTCACCAATATATTATAATTAATTACGTAGGTAGACTTTTATATCTGATTTGAAAAATCTAATATCTACATTATTAAACTTATAAGTACAATCATTAATTTGCTAGTATCCTATTATGTAGCATTTGCAACCTTCTTCCAATTGTATTTCTTTAAATTGTTTTTAATATCACTCCTTATGTTCTGTCCTTAATTAGCATTCTTGAGATCCCCGCGCTTTGATTGGCCAAAGCGCGGGGCACTCTGATTGGTCAGGTGAGCCGCGCCGATTGGCTCGCTAAGAATCTCCCGCGATTGGTCCATTCGGATCACAGGAGATTCAAAGCGGTGCCATTGGCCGCAGCCACCGGGGCTAAAGGAATAAAAGCCGCGATCTTTTTCCCTTTGCCCCAGTTCGGTTCCAACCTTAAATAAAGAGCATGATTTGAAGTCACCGACTCTTGGCATCATTTCACGGACGCAACACTGGCGACGAAGGTGGGATCCAGACCCTGAACTGAGCCACGTGTCCGACGGAAGCCAGACGAACCACCACGATGGCAAAAATCGCACCCTCCGCACCCTTCAACCCCGCCACCGAGGACTAGGAAACGTACTCCGACTGATTCCGCATGTTCCTCGAGTGCAGCGACCTGAAGGATGCCACCGACCCCATTAAGCGCGCCGTCTTCCTGACCCACTGCGGGACCAAGGTCTTCAAGATGGCCAAGGTGCTTGCCAAACCCGCCGATGTGACCGCGATGGACTGGGACGTCCTCAAGCCAATACTTCGACGGCACTACGCTCCAGAGGTACCCATCCTGATCCGACACAACGAATTCTACCGTCGGGACCAATGGTCGGGTGAGAGCTTCAGCGACTTCATTGCCGAGCTGCGGCGCCTAGGGGGGCTCTGAGAATTCGACAACCTGAACGACGCCCTGCGAGACCGAATTGTGCTCGATTTGTGGGACCCCGTCCTCCAGAGCCGGCTGATGGCCAAGGGCAACATCAGCATAGCAGACACCCTCACCGCAGCCGCAGCCGCCGAAGCAACCCGAACTTCCGCTGACCGCATGCGCAGACCGAACACTGGGGACCGCAGCGGAAACAACAACCCGGCGAGGTCGACCGAGGCCCAACCCGAGACGACCACCCACCAGAGCGACTTCCACTCGGCATCGGGCACTTCCGAGGACGAGCAGGACATCCATCGCCTCCAGACAGGCCGCAACCCACGGAACCGGCGGGATCGTAAGTCGAGGACCAACTGTGCCGGTTGCGGCGGCGACCACCCCAGGTCGGAATGCCATTTTTCGAATCGATCTGCTGGCATTGCGACAAGAAGGGACACATCGCCCGTGTTTGCCACCTAAAGAAGAATCGCAGCCCGGCACGATGGGACCAGAGCGACCGGAGGAGAGAGAGCACACCACCCCAGACCAGAGATCGCCCCTCGGACAACAGATGGGACCGGAACGGACGATCCCTGCGAGGCGGCGATAACCGGCGAAGAGAGGAGACCCATCAGACGGTCACCATCGGCCACGCCATAACCAATGACACCCGGAAGGTCCACGTGGAGGTAGGCATCGAGGGCCAGCCATGCAAAATGGAGGTGGACTCCGGGTCCTACCTCTCCATGATTGCATGGCATGAAATAAAGTGCTTGGTGCCTACCCTCCAAAGGAGGAACCTAGACAGCCAGAGACTCATTGTAAGGGACTACCAGGGAAACCGCATCCCAGTAGTCGGAACCAAACACTTCAACATCACATATAAAGGGCACACCGAAAGACTTCCCCTGACAATCATCGACCGCGACAGCCCAAGCCTACTGGGACTGCAATGGTTCGCCCCGCTCGGCATCGCAGTCACGGAGGTCGACCACGTCACTGACGACAGCTGGGAGCAGCAACTGGCCCGGGAATTCCAAGAGGTCTTCGACGGAAACCTAGGCAAGTACCGAGGGCCCCTTATATCTTTCAACCTAGACCCAAACGTCCCCCCAAAACGCCTGAAACCAAGGCGGGTGCCATTCGCACTTAAACCCAAGATAGATGAGCAAATTGACAAGCTCGTCAAGCAAGGGGTCCTACAGCCCATAGACCATGCCCGGTGGGAGACCCCCATAGTCACCCTGATCAAGCCCGATGGGTCGGTGAGGATTTGTGGGGACTATAAGGCCACCCTAAATGGCACGCTACAACAAAGCACCTACCCCGTCCCAGTAGTGCAACACCTACTGCACTCACTGGGAGGGGGCAAGGTTTTCGCCAAGCTCGACCTCGCCCAGGCATACCAACAGTTGCCAGTCGACGAGCAAACGGCAGAAGCGCAAACCATAGTCACCCACTGGGGGGCATTCAAATGCAACCGACTCCAATTCGGAGTCAGCGTGGCACCGGGAATATTCCAAAGCCTAATGGAAAGACTACTGCAAGGCATCAAGGGGGTGGTACCTTACTTCGACGACATCCTAGTGTCGGCAACCAACCAAGCCGAACTAGAGGGTCACCTAAGGGAGGTCCTAACCAAATTTAAAGAGACCGGGCTGAAAGTCAAGAGGGAGAAATGCCAGCTATGCACGGAACTCCTAGGATACCTCCTAGACCGCCACGGCATTCAACCCACAAACCAAAAAATCAAGGCCATCAAAGAAGCCTCCACACCCAAGTCGAAGACGGAACTACAGGCATTCCTGGGGCTACTTAACTTTTACAATGTTTTCCTGCCCCAAAAGGCGACGGCGACGGAGCCCTTGCATAGGCTCCTGGACAAGGCGGCGACCTGGACTTGGGGGAAACGCGAGCAAGCCGCCTTCCAAAGAACAAAGGACCTCCTCACTTCGAACGCCGTCCTTATACAATATAACGAGACCCTACCTCTGGCTGTCACATGTGACGCATCACCCTTCGGCGTCGGCGCTGTCCTCAGCCATACCCTCCCCGATGGAAAAGAAGCACCCATCGCGTTCTTTTCAAGGACCCTCACCAAACCAGAGCGGAACTATAGCCAGCTGGACAAAGAGGCTCTGGCTATCGTTGCCGCCGTAAAACGATTCCACGAGTATCTATACGGCCGGACTTTCACCATCATAACCAACCACAAGCCGCTGCTGGGAATCCTTGCAGGAAACCGGGCCACCCCGAACATTCTGTCTCCCTGAATGACAAGGTGGTCCGAGTTCCTGGCAGCCTACAACTACGGACTCATACACAGACCGGGTAAGACGATCTCCCATGCAGACGCCTTCAGCCGCTCACCGCTACCGGAACCTGACACCGACCCAGCACCCACGACGACCACCCTCAGCATAGAGACTCTACCCAACCTACCCATAACTGCGTCAGACATTGCCCGAGAGACTAATAAAGACAAACGTCTGGCGCGGGTGTTGCATTGGGTAGAGAAAGGGTGGCCGGAAAGGGACAACGACGAGTCCATCAAAACATTCCGAAACCACCAAACGGAACTCTCGTTATTAAAAGGGTGCATACTATGGGGGGATAGGGTGTTCATTCCAGAAAAGCTACAAGGGAAGGTTCTGGAACTGCTACACGAGGGGCACCCTGGCATTGTTAGGACTAAAGCCCTGGCCAGAAGTTACGCTTGGTGGCCAGGGATGGACAAACAAATTGAGACCTGGGTAGCAAGGTGCCAACGATGCCAGGAAACTAGGCCAAGCCCACCCACAGCACCCGTCCTAGAGTGGGAAACCCCAAGGGGACCTTGGTTAGGATTCACATAGACTTCACCGGGCCCACAAAAGGACACACCTTCCTCATAACAGTTGATGCTTACTCCAACTGGCTGGAGGTAAGCAACATGAAGACAACAACCATGGAGGCCGTGATCAAGGAACTCTGCAAACTCTTTGCAACACACGGCCTCCCAGACGTCGTCGTTTCCGACAACGGGCCCCAATTCACCTCGCTGGAATTCGAAAAATTCCTAGCGGAAAGGGGCATCCGCCACGCGCTGACAGCACCGGCGCACCCGGCGGCGAACGGTAGGGCGGAATGGATGGTCCAATTCACTAAGAAGACCATCCGGAAAATAGACCACGGGAAGATCCAGGAGAAAATAAACAAACTACTCTTCACCCAACACATAACCCCAAATACCACAACGAACAAGAGCCCAGCCGAACTATTAATGGGCAGGAAATTAAGGTCCCCACTCGACAGGTTACACCCCACGTATAACCCGGAGAAGCCCCCAGACTCAAACAGCAAACACCGAACATTCGCACCCGGCGACCCCGTATACGCAAGAAACCTGACGGGAGACCCACTATGGATACCGGCCGTCATCACACAAATAACAGGCCCACACTCGTACCGGCTACAAACAGCAGACGGACGAGTGTGGAAACGCCACATCGACCAACTAAGGTCGAGGACTACCAACCAAGAGACCACCGACACACAAACAGGTGAAACCAACCCCCACAACACAAACCAAGGGGGGAGGGAATACCCAGGGGACCAAAACCAAAGAAGAATAAACCAGCCGTACTTACCGGAAAGCAGCCATCACGACCCCTCGCCAGGAAGAGACAGCCAGGCCAGCTCGACCAACCCGGAAAGACCGAGCGGGAGTGGCAAAACCCACAGCTCAACCAACCCGGGAGGCCCAGGAGGGAGCTACGGAGAGCGGCCCGGTCCAATCGACCAGCCGGTTCCCACGACGGCAACAGGAGCAGCAGAGATCCCGACCGAACCGGCCGGGATCCAACCTACGACTGAGCTGCACAGGTCCAGTAGGCTCAGACGGAGCCCCGCCTACCTACTCGACGTAAGGACTGAACCAAGAGGGGAGGGGTGTTCTGTCCTTAATTAGCATTCTTGAGATCCCCGCGCTTTGATTGGCCAAAGCGCGGGGCACTCTGATTGGTCAGGCGAGCTGCGCAGATTGACTCGCTAAGAATCTCCCGCGATTGGTCCATTCGGATCGCGGGAGATTCAAAGTGGTGCCATTGGCCGTGGCCGCCGCGGCTAAAGGAATAAAAGCCGCGATCTTTTTCCTTTTGCCCCAGTTCGGTTCCAACCTTAAATAAAGAGCATGATTTGAAGTCACCGACTCCTGGCATCATTTCACGGACGCAACACTTTATTTTATATTGATGAAGCCCACTGGGGGAAAAAATTGCTTGGAAGGGAGATGATGGGTTATAAGCTTTATCAGAGGTCATGGCTGAATTCGTACATTTCCCTGGATGATAGGAGTAATAAAGAAGAGGGCATATTTTGAAAAGGATTGGAGAGATCAAATGGGAAAGATTGGGACTTCAGATGATCTCTAATTGATTGTTCATTGTGCCATGCTTATATTCATGTCCAATGTGACTGTGCTATTTACAATGTGTGGAAGTTAGACTCATCATCTATGACCATCTAGATTAGGCAGAAAGAAATGAGAAAAGGAAATAATGGATGGCGCCTTGAATTTGAATAGCTGGAAGATGGGGAAGAAAGCTTTTGATCATAGCAACTGGTGCTTTTTTTACCCAGAATGCACTGGGATGGAAGGATCCATGACTGCTTCCTTTATGAACAAGAGTGCAAATAGTCCTCAATTTACAACCACAACTGAGATCAAAATTTCTGTTGCTGAGCAAGATAATTGTTAAGTGAATTTTGCCTCATTTTACCACAGTTGTTAAATGTATCACTGCAGTTGTTAGTAACATCATTGTTAAATGAATCTGGCTTCCCCATTTGTGACCTTTGTCAAAAGGTCACAAAAAGGTGATCACCTGACCCCAGGACTCTGCAACCATCAAAAATATACGCCAGTTACCAAAGGTCTGAATTTTGATCAGATGACCACGGGGGATGCAGCAACAGTCATAAAGTGTGAAAAACCAGCCATAGGTCACTTTTTCAGTGCTCTTGTAATTTCAAACATAAAATTAAATGAATGGTTGTAAGACAAAGACTACCTATATTAACAAAATAAATGTCAGCAACATACCAAGTTAACTACAGAGTGATCCTCCCAAGTATTTATCCAGAGGTGGGATTCAACCAGTGTTACTACCGGTTTGGTGATTATATTTTGTGTGCGCATCCACACTTCGCATGCATGCGCGTGTAAAAAAACCCTTAAGCTGTGCCACCTGGACAGCTGAAAAGCACCGCACAGGGGTACGCAGCAATTGAAAAGCCTCTTTTTTCCTGCTTTTTCAACCTCAGCTGTGCCACACAAAGAAGCTGAGGTTGAAAAAGCAGGAAATAAAGGACAGGTAAGAGCCCGGGCAGGAGGGTGGGCCAAACAGCAGCAAACACAGATATACAGTTTGGTGTCTGCTGCTCTACAGAGCTACCAATTCTATAGAACTGGGCAAAACCAGTAGCATCCCACTCCTGTATTTATCATCTAACATTCTAGGGAAAAATGGAATGGAGTAGTAGAAAGTAAGAAGTCAATTTTTGAAATACAGAAAGTGTTCACTTTTTGATGCAATCATTATAGGGTGGGGTTTTTTTTTTCTGTCATAGGGCGAAAATTCTTCCACTGAACCCAATAAAACTGAAATTGGATCGGAATTGTAGTTGGCAGAATTCTTTAATTCATTTATTATTTACAGTTTGCATCTCCAATGTCTCAGGCTGGTTTACAGTGAAAATAATAAAACAGTAACTTTGAAAATACAAAAAGTTGAGGAACTTTAATGCCAAAGGTCGGTTCTCATAATTTCAGAGGAGGTCCAAGTTATCAGTTGAGCCCATGTAACAAAATGATGGCCTGTGTAATACTTCTAGAACAAGTGCAGTGTGGCTTTAGTTCACCTGCTAGAATTGACAGAATAAAAATAAAGCAAACACACTTACAGCATATTAAGAGTCAAAGCCAGAGGTTGTCAGCACATCTTGTTATTTTCTTTCTTTTTTCTTTTTAGAAATGTGCTGGGGTGATAATCTTAACCTAGGAAGCCAAAGAGAAAACCAGACCCAGAAACACCCCAACTTCACAATTGCTCCTTCCAGAAGTTCTTCTAGAACCCGAAAATGTATCACTGTCTGGAATTATTATCTCCTACAATGAGAACCTCCTTTTTTTTCTCCCAGCTTCAATTTATTGTCCCTCACCCAGTTCACTGCTCACTGCAGGCAGGCGTGATCATAATTTACTGATCACGGAGCCTCCTTTGGTCATTTGGGGATAATCCATCAATTAACTTGGCACGCAGAAAAATGATGTCATAGCTCCTACTCTAAAAGGAAGAATTTGGGCTCTTGGGGCATGAAAGGTGCATTATCTAATCCTGTCCCCATTTATTTTGAAAAATGGGGTTTCTAGCTCCCTTCAAAAGAAAAAAAAAAAGACTACAGTAAAGACCTTGCTTCTCCGGAGCCCTTGTACTCTTCTTACGTGGTACTTCTCAAAGTAGTAAATTAGCCCTGGGTACTTAATCACATCAGATTGAACAATTTGTACAGAATTAAGAGGAAAGTGTTTTCTTGTATGTGGAGCAGGAGAAAGGGCATCCATGATAGATTTCAGTGGAAGGTGCCTGTGAGACATCTCCCGAATTGATAATCATGTACTTTGAAGAGTGGACCAGACACAGTTGCTGCAATCCAGTGTCAGGAGGGGAGATGCTGCTAATCCAACTCTGTTAGCTTTTCTTTTCTTTTAAGCAAAGAACCTATTTGATATGGAGTACAGAAGCAGAGATCGTGGCAATGAAGAAAGGGATATATTTGTTTTGTTTTATTTATTTATTTGTTTGTCAAAAATATAAAAGATAACAAGCCTAAGTTTGAACATAAGCAAGAACAAAGGGAGTAAGTACAGATCAATGGGGACAGTAAAACAGGGACGGTAGGCAAGCTGGTGTGCTTTTGCACACCCCCTTCAAGGATTTAAGAATGGGGTGAGGTCCATGGTAGACAGTTTGAGGTTTAACCTGTGAGGGGTTGAGTCAGTTAGAGTGTTCCAGGCATTGACCACTCTGTTGCTCTGTTGTCATATTTTTTGCAATTGAGTTTGTATTGTTTGTTTGCTTGTGTATTATTGTGATTGAAGTTGAAGTTAACAGTAGCTTCATTCTGCTGCTTACTTAAATCTAGGAACCAGAAGTTTAGGTAGAATTTATTTCCACTTGATGCTCCAGGAGAAGATTCAGATCCTATGCATATGTGTTCCCCTCTTTCCCCATTGTTAATTTAAGTACAAATGTCACCTACAGTATTGCATGCTCCTGTTCAGATTGTAACCACATATGTTGAAGTCCTTGCACCATTGATCTCAAGGCTTTCTTTACATACACAGAGAGACACAGACAAAGGGAGGGAGGGAGGGAGGGGGAGAAAGAGGGAGGGAGGGTGAAAGAGAGACTAGAGTTCAGTACTCCATCAGAAATTAGAGCTGGGCACAAATGGTTTTAAAAAAAAATTATCCACCCAATTTAAGGGGTAGATAGGTTGGTTGGATGGATGACTCTTCCAAAAGTCTTCTATGATGTCATAACATCTGGACATAACAGTTTTCCCTTATTAGGGGTAGTAAAATACTACTAGTGAAGTCTAGGGGAGGAGTTTCCAACTGCTGTTTTCCCAGTGGATTTAGTAGAAGCAGAACAAACCAAGAAAGATGCAATTCCCTGAAGAGATAATTGTCTCATGAAGGACAGGACATTTACATGTGATTCTTAGCAACCTCATAATTCAGATGGTACAAAAATACCCCATTCCCTCCAAGGAAGTTCTCCAAAATTTGCATCTCCTTTGAAACCAAATTATTTTCCACAAGAGTTCATGAGAACAGGTGAAAGTAAGCGATAAGATATGTCTATGGAGATTCTCAGTCATCCAGATCATGGTTGTTCCAAAGATGCTTTTTCAAGAGGCAACTGGACTTTCTGGTTTTTCTTTGAAGACATTCCACTTCTCATCCAAGAAGCTTCCAAGAAACATCCATGAAGCATCCATGAGCTAAAGAAGCTTCTTTGGTGAGAAGCAAAACATCTTCAAAGAAAAACCAGAAAGTCCAGCTGCCTCTTGAAAAAACACCTTCCGGACAAACTGTAAGGACAATCTGCTCTATACAACAAGCAACTCCTTCAGTTGCAAAACCTGTGCCGCACAATATAAAGGAATGTTCATCTAGCAGATATAAACCTTGGACACAGAGAGGTTTTTCTGTAGTTTTTCAAATGTAGGTGTAAATTGAAATTGAAATGTAGGTGTACATTGAATTGACTGAAATGATGTATTATTGTCCCTGCCCCCCCCAAAAAAAATCATTGAAAAGGAAAACTGAGGTTTTAAAATGGACAGATATAGGTAATTTGGACACCAAAGAGCCCTGACAAAGATATGCAGTGACTTTTCAGAAAGGTTTGTTTTTCATTTTTCTATAACTCACTGCATGTTCTGATGTGGGACTCTATCTAATGTCTACCTCTGGATTTATAGCCTATGGTCCAAATTATACTTGTAAAACACTGGTTATTTGATACAAAATGGAATGAAAACACTAGCTCTGGGGTCCAATTCTGTTTTAAACCATCCAACTCTTATAGTTTGGTTTTGCTTTAATATATATTGGCCTCCCCTTTTATTTTTATATTGCAATGACCATTTGCTTAAAAAAAAACTGGATTGTTCACTTTTTTTAAAATCATAAAACTATCTGCACCTGCTACCTCAGCTATAAAAATGTGGTTTCAAATTTGAAGCAATAAAATTCTGCAATTAACTTAAAGCACACTATTTCAGTTGTAGCCTAAATTCACACAGTGTCCATAATGCCCACGCTGATTGGTTGCTGTTGTTGTTTTCATTTATTTATAAAGTACATTTGGCATCAGGGAATTTCCCCAAATGTGTTGACTTTCCCTCATTTATTCACATTATCTTGTATCAGATTAATTTGAGGATCTTTAAATAAAATTGAGGAGCCTCATTAGCGCAGTGGTTAGAGTACAGTACTGAAAGCTACCTCTGCAGCCAACTGCCTACAATTTGGCAGTTCAAATCCCACCAGGCTGAAGGTTGACTCAGCCTTCCATCCTTTTGAGGTGGGTAAAATGAGGACCCAGATTGTTGGGGGCAATAGGCTGACTCTTGTAAACTGCTTAGAAAGGGCTGTAAAGCACTATAAAGTGGTATATAAGACTAAGTACTGAGTTCTATTGCTATCTTAAGGTGAACCAGGTTTTGATTTCCTTAATACAGCTACCCTGTGTTTTATTTTAAAAGTATAACAATAAAAGGAGTTAAGGACAATCAAATAGAATAGATGGATGTTTAATGGGTAACAACAACAACAATAACAGTAATAATAACAATAACAACAACAATAACATTAACAATAACAATAATGGTATATATAGACTGACAACAGTTCACTTTGTGAGTGTTCAAAATTTCAATAGCACTGAAAAATGTGTCTTATGACTGCTTTTCACAATTACGACTGTTGTAGCATCCCCATGATCAAAATTCAGATGCTTGGTAACTGATTCATATTTATGGCCATTGCTGTGTCCCAAAATCATATGATCCCTTTTGCAACCTTTAGACAAGTAAAGTCAATGGGAAGTCACTTAACAACCATGTTAATAACTCAACAACTGCAGTGATTCACTTAACAAGGGCAGCAAGAAAAGTCGTAACTAGGGCAAAACTCACTTCACTAGTGTTTCATTTAACAACAGAAATTTTGGGCTTGATTGTGGTCTAGTATTACCTGTAGAGATGGAATCTTTTATGGGAATATTAAGAACACCTAAGAGGAAATATAATTGTTGTGCCATGGTGAAATCTCGGGGGTAAATCTGTGGTGGTTTTATGTGAAGTACAAACCATAAGACAGTGATGGCTAACCTTTTCGTTGTTGTGTGCTAAAAATGCATGCATGCATATGTGTGCGTGCCTGCACCCATAATGCAACATGCATGTGAGCCACCCCCACCTGCCTGCACATGCGTGTGTCTCCCTATGCGCACCATGCGCCTCTGTGCCTGTGCAGCAGATACCCAACAAGCAGCTGGCTGTCGGGAGGCACACGCACATGCTCAGTGCATCTCTTCCGGGCGACGGCTCATGTGCCGGCAGAAATTACTCTGCATGCTACTTCCGGCAAGTGTGCCATAGGTTCGCCATCATGGCCATAAGAATTAAGAAGTCATGATTTAATTATAGAGTTTAATTTCTTAAATTCATAATAGTATGAAATAGTATTTTTATTGTTTAAGAATTAATAATAGAATTTAATTTCTTATGAAACATTGTTTTTACTATATTATAAATTTAATATTTCTTTTTTTATTTGTTTTTAGTTTTATTATTACTTATTAAACTCAATAATATTTGTTTGTTTTACTATTTTGAAATGTAATACTTTGAATGTACGGAGCAGAATCAGCACGGAAAATATGTATTATTTTAAGTGTTATTTAGGGGGAAGATAAAAAGTTCTCATACTTCAATCTGGGTTTACAGGAGAAATATTGTACTAGATAGAAAGGATAAGTAGGTGATTGAAAGAAAACAGACCAAAGATGCAAATATAATTATTTAATTGAGATGGAATAAATAAAACAGAATTAAAAGAATAAGTAGGAGAGAGAAAATATATGGAAAATAGAGAATGTTAAATAAGATATGAGATAGTATATTAAGTTAGTATAAATTTTGATTGATGTCTGTATAAAAAGAGTTAACTCAGGGTAAGCCGCCTTCCAAAAAGAAGTTTTATGTATTTATGTTTTGTGTAATGTTTGTTTACTGTGTGTATTAAAAAAAATTAATAAAGTTTGTTTAAAAAAAAAAAATTAAGAAGTTCATTCTACCAATATGTGATATGGCTCAGTCCCTTCAAGAACCCCCAGACAAAAAGGCATCCAAAATGCATTGGTCAAATCGAATGTAACAGTATCCCACCTGTTGCCACTGGCATCAAAGAGATCATCAAAGAGAAGACTCTACCTCTGCACACAAGTCCTAGTCTCAATACATCTACTATATACCAAGCTGTTGATAAAAGAAAGAAAGCACCAGTTAAGGCTAATAGCAATATAGCCTATCATGGCATGCTGGTCTTGTGAAACTTGCTTTCCTGTTTCTCATGCCCTGATCCAGAGATCTGCGCACCAACAAGAGATTTCTCTCAGCCATCTCTTGCTTCCTTGTCTAGATCTGTATCGCCATAACGTTCTGCTCCTTTGAGCAACTTGAAGTGGACAGTGTTGTTGGCTTGTGCAAGCCTTGACATGTGATAGATTGAATCAAATCCATTAATTTCAATTACGTCCTTACAGGTGTGGATGCCAGCAGCATCGATCCCAGCACTGAGCAGCCTACAGAACAGAACAAACTGATACGTGAGGCTCAGCAGGGAGAACAGCCTGCTATTAATGCAAATCATACTTTGGCATTCTTCAGTAGCCTCACATTTGCAAAAGCAAAGATTTTATCAGGCAACTCAGTGATCCAGCTGGAGGAGCGTTTTAGCATTTCAAAAGCCAGTTTGGTCTAGACGCTGGGCAAAAACCAGGAGAGTATGAGTTCTAGTGCCTGAGTAGGTGACTGAGCCACTTCCTCTCTCTTAACCCAACTCACCTCACAGGGTTGTTGTGGGGAAATAGAAGAAGCATTAGGTATGTTTGCTGTCCTGAGTTATTTACACAAATAATAAATGTGAGATTTTTTTAAAAAATATAATAAATAAATAATGCCAGTGTGATATACAATTAAGAGGAAATGACATGTTATAGAGTTAACTGAATAAAGACAAAAAAAACAACAACCCCAAACTTTTAATAGCAGAAAAAATTGTGTAGGCTCAAATCCACTATACTCAATACTTTCAATTTACTTCATCTCAAAAGGAAATCAAAACAACTACAGGGAGTGGAGAGTAACCCCCCAATACTCTTCAGTGCTGCAAACCTCGCACACAAATATCCCAGGTATACACTCAAAACACTGAGACAAAAGTGGGATTGCTTCCTTCTGCCACAATGCAATGCATCCTTCTGCATCGCTAAGCTCTGTAAACAGACTTGTTTACATAGGCTCACTCTAGAATTATGAAAGTTTGTCATCTGAAGTATGGCTAACAGGCAGGATGTACGCCTGCTTCTGTCATCCACTGAATACGAACAGCATCCTCAAAGTTACCAACTGCATATAATAAACAGAATAAGCAAGACATTGGTGAAAAAGCATCCACTCACTGGCTGATAATCTTTCTCAAGAGAGGACTAATGGTTTGAGAAAACATGGGTTAACCTTGAAAAAAGCAAAAAGTTGTGGTTTGGTGTTAATTCCTTATTTAACTATAACAGAGAGAGTCAGAAGTCAATGCTTCTTTTACTTCTTATCTTTTGTCACCTCTCCTTTCCCTTTCCTTTTCCACTGCTTTCCTATTTGCTTTGTATTTTTTTTATTTTATATTACTTTATAACTCAATAAAAATGTTAACGATAAAAGAGAAAATATGGGCTAACTAGTTCAAAGGGCTTTTGGAGCTCCATAGTTTTGTTTTCACACTTCTGTTGTTCAGAAAACTCTTGAAGATGTGATTATTCTGCCAAATCTAGAGGATAAATTGATTGGGCCACCTTTGTTTTGCTTTGTTTCAGTTCATTTTGGTTTGAACCGTGTTGGTTGGGTTTTGGTACTTTGTTTTTCAGGTTAGTTGCATTTTTTTTTTGCTGGGTTTGGGTTATATAAGCCACCCAGGCTCCTTTGGGAACCTTATAACTAAATTAAACCAGATCACCTAAATGAAGTTATCAGAGTCTTGCCCTAGTGTGTGGTGGCTGTGAGGATCTGGATGGGGATGAATTGTTTCCAACCTCATCAAGGCCAAGTGGATGTTGGAGTCAGGCACATCTGGGCATATTCCATCTTTAACTATGGATAGGATAGCATTTCCCCATTCAAGAGTAGTCTGCCAGCTGAGGGGGGGGGGTCTTCCTGGATGAGCTACTGCTGGATGAGCGGGTGGTAGCTGTGGCCTGTAAGACCTTCACACAACTTCACATGATGCACCAGTTGCATCATTTCCTATACTGGAGGTCCTCCAGACAAATTTTCTTGTCTTAGCAACCTCATGGCTAACATGTGAACCCAACCAATTACTGCATGATGTTCTACATGGGGCTACTCTCAAGGACCACCCAAAAGCTTCAACTAGTCCAGTCCTGGCCAATTCAGTTGGACAAAGTTGGCATGTTCCAGGCTCCTTCCATTAAGCCATGTCATCTGTCAGGACCCTGGAAGCATGCCTCCTTTGTCCAGGCCCCTGCCAACCTGGAATGTGTTTCCCCTAACATCTGCATCCCTTCTTCTATGATGACATTCTGGGAATTTTAAAGACCTATTCTCCCTTTTGTGGTGTATGATATGTTTGTTGTTGTTATCTGGTTTATAGTCCTACGATTCAATTTTCAACTGCATTTTGTTATGATAGACTGGGAGTGGTTTTTAAATAAACCTCTAAGAATTTAAAAACACGGAGAAGTGGAAAACATCTAGCAAATAAACAGATGAATAAGAGCTTATCCATTTGACCATATAGTCACAACATAAGACAAAATTATAGAAATTGTCAAATATCTGACCTATCGTTGAATATATCTGAAGGATCAGTGCTTTCTAGAGATATCTTAATTGTATCTCCATATAGACTAACTGGGATCACAGGGAGTTGTAGTGTATCAACCCCAGTATAATCCCAGCCTCATTGCCCTTGAATTTCAGGTTTCAGGAATCCAGGACTGGGTTCACACATCACAACAAATCATAATAGAGTTTGCTTCATTTCTGACTTAACATGTGATCCAACCTATTTGAGCTTACTCAACAAACAAGGTTAATCATACCTTGAGGTGATATGAACCACCTCAAGGTTTGGGTTTCCTTTAAAAAGGAAAAGTAGAATAGGAGAGAACTTGTTTCGAAGTGTTTCCCCCTCCCCCACAAAAAAATCTCTCCACTGGTGTCCAGAGCTAGATAGAACACTGTCTAATTTAAGACTGCCTATTATGTATATTTTAAATGGAAAAACAAGGAAATGGAACATGGTGGCTATACTGTTCACTTCCTTATGTTCCTTATGATATGTTTTATTGAACTCAAGGAAGACACTAAGTACATTTATTTCCAAACAAGCAAAGACAACAGGCCAAGTCTTAGATCCTGGAGCATTATGCAATTCTGCTTCAAGTTTTCAGTAAGACAGGAAACAGGTAACTTACTTGCTGGATTTCTAGACAAAAGCAGACTAAGGATCAGGAAAACAGCCATCAAAGAAGAGGTTTGCAACATATTGCATCGCTGTACATTTTTCTGATTTGCAAACCTTCTTATACAGGAAGTCCTTGACTTACGGCCACAACTGAGCCCAAAATGCCTAGTCAAGCAAGACAGTCGCTAAGTGAGTTTTGTTCAATTTTGTGCCCTTTTTTTGGTTCACAGTTATTCAATGAATCTAGTGGTGAGATTCAAAATTTTTTACTACCAGTTCTGTAGGCGTGGCTTGGTGGGCTTGGGTTGGTGGCTGTGGCAGGGGAAGGATACTGTAAAATCCCCATTCTCTCCCCATTCCCTCCCCACCCCACTAACCTGCTTTCCAGCTCTGTCCTCCTGTGCAGGGTAACGAAAGAAGACCCAGCCAATCAGCGGTGACTCAGGAGGCAGAGAATACGTGGGGGTGGGGCCAGTCAGAGGTGGTATTCCGAACTACTCAAAATTTTTGCTACCGATTCTCCAAGCTACTCAAAATTTCTACTACCAGTTCTTCAGAACTGGTCAGAACCTGCTGAATACCACCTCTGATTGAATCCCTGCAGTTATTAAGTTAGTAAGTGAATCTGGCTTCTCCATTGACTTTGATTGTCAGAAGGTCACAAAAGAAGATAGGGGACTACAACCACATGGCAGCTACTAAGCACCTGGATTTTGATCACATAACCGCAGGCGGTACTGTGACAGTGTTAACTGTGCAAAAGGGTCATAAGTCATGCTTTCCAGTGCTGTTGTAACTTTGAACAGTTTCTAAACAAATGGTTGCAAGCCAAGGTCTACCTGTATTGCAATCTATATACATTGCAAATTACAATGCGTATCTTTGGTTCTACTATGTAGTCTAACATCCCTATGAATGCAAAAGCCAAGGGTTGGGATTTCCTTTGCATTTTGGCAACCCTAACTGTTGGACCTCTAGATGCTCTTCGCCATTTTTATTAGAATATAACTGCTGCCTTTCTTGAAAGGGCAACATCCCAATGCATTGATAAGATAGTATGTCTGTTCCTATTCCAAATTGGACTGAACCAAAGGAGGCCCTTGCAGACTTCCAGACATCATCATTTCAAGGCTAACAAACCCTTGGATCGACTTCCAGTCAGTCCATCTGGATAATTCTCCCATTCTTTTCTCCCTGCGTGTTAGCTCATTGAATTTCTTACGGCATGTATCACTTCCCCTTCCAATTCCTGCAGCATAATTTCCCCCATGCATCATTGTCAAAAAGTAATTTCACAACATGAACAGTTATACTCCACTAACTTCTAAGCAAAGGGACTTACATTATACTTTGAATTACAATGCAAGCCAGTGCCTGAATTCATTTAGATATCAGCTCAATGAATGAGTTTGTTTGTCAGCGCTGCCTGTGAAACAATGAGAGCTTTGAATGCCGTAATAATTCAGAAAGAAGTTTACATGGTACATCAAATTATCCAAGAGGAAAGGAAGCATAGTAACATACAGATAGGCAAATTGACTATGTTATGTTTTAAAAGGAAATTTCTCTATCCTGCCAGCTACATGTGTATGTTCTGGTAGGAGTTCCATTCTCATTGGTTCCCCCCAAAAAATTCTTACAGTTATTCTGAAGCATTAAAATAAGAATGAGCTAGTAGTAATATCACAGTAATCATACAACAATAATTACCTAATAATACAAGCTCAGGTTGCCATATTTTTGCAAGCACTATACTCGTATCTTTGCAGAAGCTTGTACAGTAGCTAAGAATTTTCCTCATAATTTCCACCACTACCAAATCTATACAATTGATTTTTTTTTTTTCCTATCTAAACAGTTGGAACAAACGACTACTGGTTTTTGGTTGTTAGCTGGAACACAATCAACAAAAAGAGACCAAAATAGTTTTATTTTGAGGAAAAAGCAGAGATGGATGGGGCTATTTAATCCAAACAAGATTAAAGTCTTGCGATTTTGAATATATACATATACATATACATATACATATACATATACATATACATATACATGTACATGTACATGTACATGTACATGTACATGTACATATACATGTACATATACACGCATACATACATACATGGTGGGATTCAAAAAATTTTAACTACCAGTTCTGTGGGCATGGCTTGGTGGGCGGGGTGTGGCTTGGTGGGCGTGGCTTGGTGGGCATGGCAGGGGAAGGATACCGTAAAATCCCCATTCCCTCCCTACTCCACTAACCTGCTTTCCAGCTCTGTTCTCCAGGGCAACAAAAGAAGACCCAGCCAATCAGCTGGGACTCAGGAGGCAGAGAATAGATGGGGGCGGGGCCAGTCAGAGATGGAATTTGCCAGTTCTCCATAGGATAACAAAGAAGATGTACAAGGTGGGCAGCATACAAGTCTAATAAATAAACATTCAATGTTAGAATAAGAAAGTTCTTCCAAACCTACTATCTTGGATTACAGATATGTGTTTACTTTACATTTAAGATGCCAGGAAAGACTGATAAATATTATTTCATGTGATCAAGGTTTAATTATTTTACCCAAAATTGGACTGGTTAAATGATACTTTTACATAATTTAACATGGTTGTGCGCAGGTGTGTTTTTTTCCTTCTCTCCCCCTTTTTTTGCATAAGAAAAGTGTTTAAAATGTTCAAGCAATCATTAAAACCATTTCAAAAATCCTGTGAGTTGGCAGAGTGGTGATGTATTGTCTACGGAATAAATGTAAAAAAAAGAGGGGGGAGGAGACTGGACTACACAGTGTCCATTGACTGGTCTAATGCAAATTTCTCAGTTCTCTTTTGTACTGCAAAGAATATATTTTGTACCATCTCTTACCTGAAAGAAAAGTGGCATGTGGTTTTTAATGTACTAAAAAAAGTGTTCAGTTAAATTAGCAGATTAGCAAAAATGTATTTCAGCAGAGAAAGAATGAAAGAAAAAGGAACAGAAAAGGACCTGAATTTTCACAGTGTATCATTTGTGCTTTTTCTCTCATTCTTTTATCTAATGCAGCTGGTGCTATGGAATTTGAAGCTTGAACCTTTAAAGAAGAGATTGACCTCATCCTGGGTTCAATCATGTCATATTAGTTCTCCTCTCTGATCAGTGGTGGGATTCAATTTTTTTTACTAACATTTCTGTGGTCATGGCTTGGTGGGCGTGGCAGGGGAAAGATACTGTAAAATCTCCAGTCAGAGGTGGATTTGCCAGTTCTCCAAACTACTCAAAATTTCCGCCACTGGTTCTCCAGAACTGGTCAGAACCTGCTGAATACCACCTCTGTCTCTGATGTTTTAGACATCATCCATAGGGGCAATAATACATGACCTGTACACAAAACAAAACCAGCAGAAATAACCAGGGGTGGGATTAAATTTTTCAACAACCGGTTCTGTGGGTGTGGCTTAGGTGGTGGGCGTGGCTTAGGTGGTCATGTAACTGGGTGGGCATGTCTTGGTGGGCATGTTATTGGCTGGGCATGGCCAACTCAATATCACTTGCATCGAGGCACGCGTCTCCTTGCCTGGCCTCTCATGACTGTGAGGATGCTGCAACAGTCATAAGTGTGAAAAATGGTCATAAGTCACTTTTTTCAGTGCCATTGTAACTTTGAATGGTCACTCCACACAAGCAAAGTACCAGCAAAGGAGGGGAAAAAAATGCCAAAGATGTTCCTGAGACAGGAAGTCTAGTCCTGCCAAGAATGTAATCAGGGTTAACGGAGAGGCAGTTATTGTAAGCAACACCAAAATGTTTCCTTCCTGCCTTCTGTTGTGAATTAATAAAAGTGCTTAAATAAAGATTATTAAAACCTTTAAAAAAATGCAGGGTTCTGCCCCTGCACTTCTGATTGGCTGATAATAGCAACATCTGATTGGCCCGTTCAGGAGGATCTGATTGGCTATTAGCGGGCTTCTTTCATTGGCTAAGGGAACTAACGCTTCCCGTTTTTTATTGGTTATTTGATCAGCAGCTTGCCTATAAAAAGGGCTGTTGCTGCCGTAGCTTTTGCTCTGTTCCACAATGTTAAATAAAGAGTTGAAGTTCACTGTTCATTGTCTCGTCTCCAATCCTTGCGCTCATGCGCAGAACATAACACTGGCGACGAAGGTGGGATTTGGAGATGTCAGAGCTGACTGAGCACTACAGAGCACTAAACAGAGCACGTGGCTGAAGACGCACCAACGGCTGAACCATGTCTAGCAGCGTTATACCACCCGCTCCATTCGACCCGGCACAAGAGGACTGGGACTCATATATGGACCAGTTCCAGATGTTTCTGGAGACCAACAACTTGAAGGATGCCACTACTGGGAAAAAGAGAGCGGTATTCCTGACTCACTGCGGACCGACCATGTTTAAGATGGCCAAGGCGCTAGCCAAACCGGCTGAGGTGAAGTCCATGGACTGGGATGTTCTCGAGCCCCTTCTAAGGGCTCACTATGCACCAACTGTGCCAACGCTTGTCCACAGGCATGAATTTTACCAGAGAGATCAGCAGAAGGGAGAAAGTGTTGCAGATTTTATAGTGGATCTCCAGAATCTAGGAGGCCTCTGTGGGTTCACCAACCTTGAAGAAGCCCTGAGAGACCGAATAATTCTGGGATTAGAAGCTCCGCACATACAAAGTAAGCTAATGACGAAAGGCGATATCAGCCTTGCAGATGCCATCACTGACGCTACTGCAGCAGAAGCAACCAGTAAGTCGGCTGCCCGAATGTGCCACACCTACGCCTCGCTCCGCCAACTCGCCAGCGAAGCCTCACCTCACCTGGAAGGACAGGCAACGATAGCCCACCATGAGGACCTTGAATCATCATCGAAAAGTGATGAAGAAGAGGTCAACCGGCTCCGATCTGAACGAGACCAACACCATCAACGTAACCAGAGATTGCAGCACCAATGCGCTGGTTGTGGGGCAAACAACCCATGATCAGACTGCAAATTCCTCGACGCGCTCTGCCATGTGTGCGGGAAAAGAGGTCACATCGGAAGAGCTTGTAGAAGCAAGCAAAGATCCAGCCCACCTCAGAGGGGGACCAACTACCGCCAGCCCACAGGAAGTCATCCTGTGAATCGGGAATACTTAACCCACCAATGGAACAACCACTCCTACAGAAACAAACCACTAGCCCATTCAACGAAATGAGAAGAGGCACACCAAACCATTATGATTGGTCACGCCTCATCATTAGACGCAAAGAAGATCCGGGTAAAGGCCGCCATCGAAAACCAGCCCTGTATGATGGAAGTTGACTCAGGATCGTCCCTCTCAATGGTTTCCTGGAAGACCCTTAAACAATTAATTCCCACCGTCTGGTGGCAAGACCTCAGATTCCAAAGAATTATATTTAAAGACTACCAAGGAAATCGAATTCCACTTATTGGATCCAGCAAGGTCCGTGTCTCATTTAAAAATCGTACTGCATCCCTACCGCTAACCGTAGTCGACAGGGACTGGCCTAGCTTGTTAGGCCTCCAATGGTTTGCTTCACTTGGAATTGAAGTAGACAGCATTCACCGAACCAACAGCGACGACTGGGAAGAGGCCCTTGTCCGGGAGTTCCACAACATCTTTACAGAGAAATTAGGCACAAAAAAATTAGTACAAAGGGACCCAGATATCATTTAACCTTAACCCAAAAGTAACTCCCATCCGCCTTAAGCCTCGTCAAGTTCCATTTGCCCTTAAACCAAAGATTAATGAGCAGCTTGATAAATTAATAGCCCAGGGTGAGTTAGAGCCAACCGACCACGCTCCCTGGGAAACCCCAATCATAACACCCATCAAACCAGATGGATTGTTAAGAATTTGTGAGGATTACCGAGCCATCCTGAATCACGCCCTTCAGCAGAACGCTTAAAGGGGACTGGTGGTACAACACCTTCTCCATTCCCTGGGGGGCAGAAAAGTCTTTGCTAAATTGGATTTAGCACAGGCATACCAACAACTGCCCGTAGATAAAAAAAAACGGCAGAGGCACAAACGATCATTACACACCAAGGTGCATTTAAATGCAACCAACTCCAATTCGGAGTTAGCGTGGCCCCGGGAATTTTTCAGAGCTTGATGGAGAGACTATTACAGGGGATAAAAGGGGTTGTACCGTATTTTGATGATGTTTTAATCACTGCTCCAACTAGATAAATACTAAAGGAGCGCCTCAGGTCGGTTCTCCAGAAATTTAAAGACTCGGGTCTCAAAGTTAAAAAAAAATAAGTGTCAACTCTGTACAGATAAAGTAGAATTTTGGGGGTACTTAATCGATAAACAAGGCATTCACCTCACTGATAGCAAGCTCAGGGCGATCAAGAACGCCCCTAGGCCCAGAAATAAGACTGATCTCCAAGCTTTCCTGGGCCTTATCAATTTTTACAATGTCTTCCTGCCCCACAAAGCGACCGTAGCCGAGCCCCTACATCGTTTGTTGGATAAAAAGGCAACCTGGGTTTGGGGACACAGAGAGGAACATACGTTCCGACAAGTAAAAAACTTATTGACCTCTGATGCTGTTTTGATGCAGTATAATGAGACTTTGCCTTTAACGATTACCTGTGATGCATCACCATTCGGAGTAGGTGCCATTTTGAGCCATGTGTTACCAAACGGCAGTGAAGCCCCTATTGCCTACTTTTCAAAAACTCTATCAAAAGCTGAACGTAACTATAGTCAAATCAATAAAGAGGCTCTTGCTGTCATTTCTGCTGTTAAACGATTCCATGAATGTATTTATGGGTGAGTTTTTACTATAGTTACCAACCACAAACCTTTACTGGGGATTATAGCAGGAGACAAGCCAACCCCTTATATATTATCCCCCAAAATGACTCACTGGTCGGAATTCTTGGCTGCATATAATTATAAGCTACAACATCGCCCGGGGAAAGCGATCCCTCACGCTGATGCACTAAGCTGTGCACCACTTCCAGAAACCGTTGACAACCCAGCTCCAACCGCTACAATGCTCCAGATCGAGACACTTCAAACACCATCATTAACTGCTCGAGATATCGCGATGGAAACCAAACGCGATCCCATTTTGGCATGAGTTCTTAGCTGGGTCGAACAAGGATGGCCACTGGATCAAATCCCTGACAACTTCAGTCCTTTCAAGAATCGACAAATGGAACTGTTTTCCCAGAAAGGTTGCATCATTTGGGGGGATAGAGTTGTCGTCCCAGAGCGGCTACAACGATCGGTATTGAAAACCCTGCATGAAGGCCACCCTGGCATCGTGTGCATGAAGGCGCTCGCACGAAGCTACTCATGGCGGCCGAATATTGACAAACAGATTGAGGCCTGGGTAAAGACTTGTTGCAAATGCCAGGAAGTTAGCAATGCCCCACTGAAAGCAACCCCAACAGAGTGGGAAACACCAAGGGGACCCTGGTCCCGTATTCATATTGACTTTGTGGGGCCTACTAAAGGACACATATTCCTAGTTACGGTGGATGCCTACTCAAACTGGCTTGAAATCCATGAAATGAGAAGTACCAACCGAATCCGTCATCAGAAAATTGGACAAATTATTCGCAACCCATGGGCTACCAGACGTCCTGGTATCCGACAATGGCCCCCAGTTTACCGCACTTTTCTTTGAACAGTATTTGGCGGACTGTGGTATTCACCATGCGCTAACTTTGCCGGCGCATCCTGCGGCCAATGGAAGAGCCAAGTGCATGGTACAATTCGTCAAAAAGACCCTACATAAAATGGACTATGGCGATATCAAAGATAAGATTAACCGGATACTCTTTCTTCAACACATCACTCCGCACAGCGTCACCAACAAGACTCCGGCTGAATTGTTAATGGGATGAAAACTCCGCTCCCACCTTGACTGACTACACCCATCGTATGAACCAGAAAAACCACACGGATCCAGTGGGAAATGCCGCGAATTCCAGATAGGCGACTTAGTCTTCGCTAAAAACTTTTCTGGCGATCCTTTGTGGGTCGAGGCAACTGTAATCCAAGTCACCGGACCCAGATCATACCGAGTAAAAAGTTGCGACGGAAGAATATGGAAGCGCCACATTGATCAGCTGTGTTCACAGTTACAACCTGGGTTCTGCGACTCCGGTAACTTCCAAACTGAGGGGGGAGGAGATGACGAGGAGGCCGAGTTTGAGATGGCAGAAAACACAAGTGGAAGAAGTGAACATTCGGACTCAACACATGAAAAAGGATTAGCGAGGGTGGTAGACTTGCCTCAAAGAGACACCTCGTCAGAAGCAAGCCCACAAAGGCAAAGGAAAATGAAGACATTAGCGGCACTGAGTTTTTAAATGAAGGACCGGAGGCACCCGACTTGCCAGAAAATGTCCCGCCCAAACAAGACTATAAACAAGTACCAGGGGGACAGCGAAAATCTAATAGACAAACTCAACAACCTGCCTACCTCAAAGATTACGTCACCGCACCCCTTAAACGGAATCCAGGGGGAAGGGGTGTTGTGAATTAATAAAAGTGCTTAAATAAAGATTATTAAAACCTTTAGAAAAGTGCAGGGTTCTGGCCCTGCACTTCTGATTGGCCGATAATAGCAACATCTGATTGGCCCGTTCAGGAGGATCTGATTGGCTATTAGCGGGCCTCTTTCATTGGCTAAGGGAACTAACGCTTCCCGTTTCTTATTGGTTACTTGATCAGCAGCTTGCCAAAAAAAGGGCTGTTGCTGCCGTAGCTTTTGCTCTGTTCCACAATGTTAAATAAAGAGTTGAAGTTCACTGTTCATCGTCTCGTCTCCAATCCTTGCGCTCATGCACAGAACATAACACCTTCCTTACAGGATTAAGCCAGTAGTTTCTTCTAACAACCGATTCTCCAAACTGCTTAGAATGTTAACAACTGGTTCTAGCAAATAGGTGCGAACTGGTAGAATCCCACCCCTGCAAGTAACAATAGCACTTAGACTTATACACTTCTTTACAGTGTTTTATAGCCCTCTCTAAGCGGTTTACAGAATCAGCATATTGCCCACAAGAATCTGGGTCCTCATTTTACCAACCTTGGAAGGATGGAAGGCCGAGTCAACCTTGAGCCTGGTGAGATGTGAACTGCCAAACTGCTGACAGCTGGCAGTCAGCAGAAGTAGCCTGAAAGTACTGCATTCTAAACACTGTGTCACCATGTCTCATAGGATAGGGCTAGGAAAAATCACAAATGCCCCAAAGTTGTCCAAAATCTAATCAACATTATTTCCATTTTTCTCAATGGAAATGATGTTGAAGAAACAGTGGTGCATAACATTTACCACATTGAGTTATCCCGTATGGAATTGTCTGCAGCGAGTTGTCCCACAGCAAGTTGGCCACAGTGAGTTGACCATGGCAAGATGGCTACAGCAAGTTGGCCATAATAAGATGGCAAGTTGTCCCAATGGCAAGTTGTCCCATTCCATTAGTTTCCCTGGTCCCAGATATGATGACCAAGCAAATAATCACAAGGCAGTGTTGCTCTACAATATACTGCACATTTGCACAAAGGCTGTGCCATTTCTGTGCTGCCTCTGAAAAGAAAGAACTCGCAGATGTTCAATCTCCATCCTGTGTGCATCTGACAGTTACATCTCCCCATCAGAAGGTTTTCCACTATGTGCATTGAAAGGAAAGGGGAGGAGAGAGATTGTTTTTAAACCTTGTCAACAATGGGTGGGATTTTGATATTTATTGAGGCAGGACTTCCCTCTGGTTCCATTTGTTACATAGACCTGGCTTTTACCTAAGTAGAAGTTGGCAAAATCATAATGGTTTAAAGACTGACTGCTTCAAAGGCATTACAAAGGAAACACATGGCACCTCTGAACCAGTCCCGTTATTTTCCAACCTAAGCAACATGGTCAGATGAACAGCAATGGGTACCATAGTAGCTGTAAATTATCTGCTAATTTAGAGCAACAGAGACTTTTGCAGTAAAAAGTCTTGCACAGAACAGTGGCATTTTGGCAGACCCCAAATCCTACGCTGTATTCCTCTGATGATGATGAAGCTCATTTCTTTAACTTAGGTGACCAGAGAAGAAATGTACAAAAACAAGCATGTGTACCTTTCCTTTCCTTGTATTGACTTCAGACAGTTATAATCTACTAAGCAACCTACACGGCTCCACCAGACAGAGTCTATGTCTATGGCTTTCCATTACTGCTCAGCTGAGAAAGTATCTTAGGTATGCCAAATGTATATATGTAGAGCAATCAATAGAGAGAATAAGGGGACAGTGGGAATGGAAAAGAGGAGGAACAACTTAAATTGAAAGTCAGATAGAAGGGTACCCAGAAAGTAAGTTGATTAAATACTCAGCGGTGGGTGGTATTTCTAATCGGGTCTGTTCAGGTGTTTACAACCTCTTCTGTATTAGCCTCATCTAACCCGAGCCAGATTTAATTACTTAGCAAATGTAATTTTATTAAAGAGATAAAGATATAGCCAGTGCTAATAAGCTGCCTTTGGAATATAAAGAGCCTTTCACGATTGGATTTTTAGTTAGCTTGTTGCTCTTTCTTTAGAGACTAATTGATTTTCTTGACATCTCTTTAGCCTGGCAAACTGCCTGCCTAAGTACTTTATCTGACCTTCGGGCAGCCTGCCAGCTCTTCATCCAATATCTACAATGGGTATGTTGTAGCAGCTCTTTCAACTCTGATAACAGCTAATGTACCAGAGTTGTCAAGGCACGAAGTCAATCACAACATTTCTATCATCTTGCCTATCCAAACCACCTTTTGGAGGGTTGGGAAAAGGGAGCTTTTGCTGTTTGTAGACATTTTTGCTCAGAGTAAACAAACGCAGAGAGACAGCAGCTTTCCAAAACACAGCAAAAACAAAACAAAACAATCACCCGTTTCACCGGAGAATGACATGGAATTTGTCACTTGGGATGAATTACTCTAATTATTCCATGCGGACTACAGGCTGACTAAGATCTAAATGAACTTTAGAAAGAATGTAGAGAGGAACAACAAAGAGGGCCTAAATGAAGAATGGTTGCAGGAATTGGGTGTGTCTAGTCTGATGAAAAAAAGGACCAGGGGATGATATGATAGCAGTGTTCTAATATCTAAGGGGTTGCCACAGAGAAGAGGTGGCCAAGCTATTCTTCAAAGTACTAGAAGGCAGGAAAAGAAACAATGGGTGGAAATTAATCAAGGACAGAACCAACTTAGAAATAAGAAGACATCTTATTTTGTATTTTACATATCCTTGCATTTCATAAATATCCTAAAATTATACCAATTTGGTCTCATGTGCATCAAATGAGCTAATTTTGAGTTACCTTTGGACGAATGAAGACCCTTTCTTGTTCTCTTAAATGTACTTAAACTGGAAGCTTTGAGCTTCCAGTTTTCAGGGGGAGCCCTACATCCAGTATATTAGGAAGGGAGGAAAGCATTTTGCAATAGGGCATGAAATGATATGGTGGAACACAAATGCTTCTTTAAAACCAATGGGAGTGGACACCGGTTTTTTTTTTCCTCTTAAAGATTCAGCTGAATGAATTACTCAGGGATAAGGGGGAGCAGCATTCCCTCCAAAGGGATCAGAGCTACCACAGAGGTACTGATTGTGAAAAAAGAAAGCAAAGCTTCAAATCCAATAGAGAAATAAAGGAATTCTCATGCCTACTTAACTCCTCTTTCAAAATATTAATTCAACCAGCCATATGATTGAGAGATCGAGCTAATATTTTCTCTGGCTGTGTCATTTGTTCAGCAGGAGTCTGAAGGAGTCCTGCTAATCTCAACATCATTTTGCCACCTATCTAAGCTTTTGAAAAAGGATGCCATTGGTTGCTCTGCTTCCATCCCTGGAATTGTTTCAGCCATGTTTAACAAATATGAATGCACACCTGCAGATGGAAATGGGCATATTTGCCTCCCATTGAATGAAGATGTTAGCCCCTTCCTCAGCACTGCAATTTCCAAATGGATTGTAAATTATTTTATCCTGGCATATTAATACAAGAAACAATTCAGGTTCCACTTCTTTGGAAGTTCTTACAATTCTATTGGATTCTGTGCTGCTCCGAATGCATTCAAGACGTTCTTCTTTTCTCTGAATTCTGCTATATTCTCCCTCTCTCCCTCTCTCTCTCTCTCTCCCCCTCTCTCTCCCTGTTGTGAATGAATAAATGTGTTAATAAAGTTATCAAGAGCTTGAAGTCAAGTGCAGGGTTCTGGCCCTGCACTTCTGATTGGCCATTGATGGCGACATCAGATTGGTCCATTCAGGTGAATCTGATTGGCCATTAACGAGCCCCTCCCATTGGTTAACGGAGCTAGCGCTCCCGGGTTTTTCATTGGTTGAATAGACTATATAAGGAGAGCCGTTTCAGCCATTGAGCTGAGCTGTCACACCATGTTAATAAAGAGTTTTGAAGTTCACCATTTCACTAGCTCGTCTCCATTCTTCGCGCCCACGGTTAGAACATAATACTGGCGACGAGGGTGGGATGCGGAGACGTCAGAGCTGACTGAACAACGAAGAATGATAACCGAGCACGTGGCTGAAACACACAATGGCAGAAACCATGTCTGGCGGCATCATACCACCCGTTCCATTCGACCCAGCGCAAGAAGACTGGGACTCCTATATGAATCGTTTCCAAATGTTCTTGGAAACCAACAATTTGAAGGATGCCACTACCGGGAAGAAACGGGCGGTATTCCTAATGCATTGCGGGCCGACCGTATTCAAGATGGCCAAGGCACTAGCGAAACCGGCAGAAGTAAAGTCTATGGACTGAGACGTCCTCGAACCCCTACTGAGAGCCCACTATGCACCGTTCATGCCAACACTCGTTAGACGGCATGAATTTTACCAGAGAAGTCAACAGAAGGGCGAAAGTGTTGCTGATTTCATAGCTGATCTCTGGAATCTGGGAGGCCTATGTGGGTTTGCCGACCTTGAAGAAGCCCTGAGAGACCGAGTAATTCTGGGATTAGAGTCACCGCACACGCAGAGTAAGCTGATGGTGAAAGGTGACATTAGCCTTAAAGATGTCATCGCTGAAGCAACTGCAGCAGAAGGGACCAGGAAGTTGGCTGTCCGAATGCGCCACAACTGCGCCCCAGTTCACCAACTGACCCGCAAGCTTTCACCCAAGTCAGATGGGCAGACAGCGACGAAGAAGAGGTCCATCGACTTCAGTCCGAACGGGACCAACGCCAGAGAGCTCAGTACCAATGCACTGGTTGTGGGGCAAGCCACCCCCAATCAGAATGCAAATTCCTCGACACGCTCTGCCATGTGTGCGCAAAACGAGGCCATATCGGATGGGTCTGTAGAAGCCAATTGGGACCCAGCCAGCCCACGAAGGGGGCTAACTATCGCCAACTGACAGGAGTACGGTGAGAACCAATGAACCACCAATGGAACAACCACTCCTATAGAAACAAAACCTTAAACTGCCCCACGAAGCGAGAAGAGGCTCACCAAACTATCACAATCAGTCACGCTTCCTCTCTGGATGCCAAGAAGATCTGAGTTAAAGTGGCCATCAAAAACCAGCCCTGCCTGATGGAAGTCGACTCAGGATCATCTCTCTCGATGATTTCCTGGAGGACCCTCAAGCAGCTCATCCCTACTGTCCGGCGACAAGACCTCCGATTCCAAAGACTCATACTCAAAGACTATTAGGGGAATCGGATCCCAGTCATAGGATTCAGCCGAGTCTGGGTATCGTTCAAGAACCATACGGCATTCCTACCTCTGACAGTAATCGACAAGGATTGGCCTAGCCTGTTAGGCCTCCAATGGTTCGCTCCACTTGGAATTGAAGTGGCAGGCATTAACCAAATCGGCAGCAGTGACTGGGAAGAGGACCTCGTCCAAGAATTCAAGGACGTCTTCGCAGAAAAATTAGGTGAGTACAAGGGGACCCCTATATCATTTAACCTCAATCCCAAAATAGCTCCCATCCGCCTTAAGCCTCATCGAGTTCCCTTTGCCCTTAAACCAAAGATTGACAAGCAGCTTGATAAATTGATAGCCCAGGGTGTGTTAGAACCAACCGATCACTCTCCCTGGGAAACCCCAATCATTACGCCCATCAAGCCGGACGGATCAATTAGAATTTGTGGGGACTACCGAGCCACCCTGAACCACGCCCTTCAACAAAATGCGTATCTGGTACGGTGGTGCAGCACCTCCTCCATTCCCTGGGGGGCGGAAAAGTCTTCGCTAAACTAGACTTAGCCCAGGCATACCAACAACTGCCGGTAGACAAAAAAACGGCAGAGGCACAGACAATCGTTACGCACCGAGGTGCCTTTAAGTATAACCGACTCCAATTCCGAGTGAGCGTAGCCCCGGGAATATTTCAAAGTTTGATGGAAAGACTATTACAAGGGATAAAAGGCGTTGTCCCATATTTTGATGATGTATTAATCGCTGCACCTACCCCGAAAATTTTACGGGATCGCCTGAGGTCGGTTCTCCAGAAATTCAAAGATGCAGGTCTTAAAGTGAAGAAAAACAAGGGTAAACTGTGCACGGATCGTGTTGAATTTTTAGGGTATTTAATTGATAGTCATGGCATTCACTCTACCAATAGCAAACTGAGGGCAATCAAGAATGCCCCAAGACCCCAAAATAAGGCCAACCTCCAGGCGTTTCTAGGCCTTATCAATTTTTATAATGTGTTCCTGCCGCACAAAGCAACCGTAGCCGAACCTTGGTTTACCCTAACTGGTTTAGGTAAATAATAATATGTAATCATAGTTTATATGTTAAAGTGTCTGCAACTTTAACTGTGGGATAGTAATTAAGGGAGTGGTTGTGGAAGCACTTTAAAAGAAGCAAGACGACAGCTTGCTCTCTCTCTGGCTTTGATGATCCCTGATTACTGCAAGGAAACAAGACTGCATTGCTCGAACGGGAGAGAAAACAAAGGACAGACTTGTAAGTGAATTGACATAGGGTATTCAACACGGACTTTGCTAACTGAATATCCCGGAATGGACTGACTAAATGATACATGACTATTGAACTGTTATTTTGACTATGCTATGAACTCATAATGGAATAAACTATATTCTTGATTAGCACAAGCGTATCTGTTATTTTTACTGTATGTTAATAAACATACAAGCTTAGCTCACTCATTTATCTGTGTGCCTATCTGACTAAGCTGCACATTCTGTTTAGCTTGTCTCCCTAACCCTGGTTGGGGAAACCAGGCTTAACACTGGTTATGGGCCCAGAAGCTGCAAAGTCAGTTTAACTAGGATAAAACAGATTTATGTAAAAGTGAGAGTTTGTGTTGTTTTACATTACAGTAAACAGACAGCTGTGTTTTTATTAATTATATTTTTATATCCATATAAGAAAACATGGCACAAGTCAATCAACAAAGTTTGTCCCTTATATCCAAGTTGGATGGTACAAACTATGTATCATGGTCTATGAAATGTAGTCTGCTTCTACGAAGAGAAGGTTTGTGGAACATAATTGAAAATCCACCAAACGTAGAAGAATGGGATCCAGAGGATGAGGAAGATAAATTAAAGATAGAAGAATTTATGCATAAAAATCAGCAAGCTATTTGCATTATTGCTTTAACCTTAACTGATATGCAACTTGTTTATATCCATGGAGAGAAATTAGCTGTTGGGTGTTGGCAGAAGCTGAAGAGGATTTATGTTCGAGATAATGTTGGTGCTCACATAAATCTAACACGGAAACTTTTCAGTACACATCTCCATAAGAATGGTGATATGCTGAGTCATTTAAAAACTATGCAAAGCATTTTTCAAGAACTGCACTAGAAAGAGCTTATTTTCTCTGAACTACACCAAGTCTATATAATTCTATCTTCCCTTGACGAAACCTATGATAACTACGTAACTTCACTTGAAATATTGCCAAAGGAAAGCCTAACTTTAACTGATATAACTGGCAGATTGATTGAAGAGGTCAGAAGAAGGCTTGAAAGAGATGAATTAAGGAGGCAGCAACCTCAAAAAGAAGATAAAGAAACTCCTACTGCATACGCAATTAAAAAGTGCTTTAATTGTGGAGGAAGAGGACATTTGGCAAGATTTTGTAAAAAAGCAAAGTACCGGAACGCTGGCCAGAATACAAAAAGTCATCAAAAGATAAAGAAAAATTTAGAGTTAGCCATGTATACTAACGAAGCTGTAAAAAATAATTTATGGGTGGTTGATAGTGGAGCATCACATTGTATAACTAATGATTACAGAAATTTTATTAAAATGTCCAAGTGTACACAGCAGATATCGTTAGCCAATGGCTGGAAACTGAAAGCTAAAGGTCAAGGTATAGCATATTGTTCTTTTATAAAAGAGAATGTAAAAATGTTATATGTACCACAACTTAAGTTTAATTTAATTTCAGTTAGAATTTTGGTTAAACTAGGATATGTAGTTACATTTAGGGGAGATAACTGCATAATTGAAAAAGAAGATAAGAAAATTACTGCATCTTTAAGAGGTGAATTATATGTGTTAAATGATGATGGTTTAAAAGTGGCTAACACAGTTTATGAAAATAAGAAACCTCATGATGAATGTATTCACTTGTTACATCGAAGGCTAGGGCATTTAAATTTTAAAATGCTTAAGAAAACTGTTGAATTATCTAAGGGAATAAGTTTGAAACCTTGTAATAAGTATTTGCAATGTAATGCCTGTAATCAAAGTAAGGCCAGGGTCACACCGGCTGGTAGAGTTGATGGATTTACTACCAAAGAGCCTTTAGAGGTAGTATTTGCAGATTTAATAGGTCCGAAAAAACCAAGTGTAGGAGGAGCTCGTTACATACTAAGTATAATGGACCATTATTCTAGATATGGGTTTTGCTATTTAATGAAGAGCAAAACTGAAACGTATCAAAATCTCTTTAATTGGATTAAATTTGCTGAAAGGAAAACTAAAAAGAAATTAGTAACTCTTATAACAGATAATGGTACAGAATTTACAAATAATAAATTCCAGAACAGACTAAGAATGTTAGGTATTCAACATAAAAAGTCTGCACCATATAGGCCACAACATAATGCCTTTATAGAGAGAAGAGGCCAAACATTACAATCAATGACACGATCTATGATGTCTGATTCAGGATTACCTGACAATTTATGGGGAGAAGCAATAATGTGTGGTAATCATATATTAAATAATGTTGTTAATTCAACAACAGGTGAATTACCATTCACACTGTGGCATGGTACAAAACCTGATTTAAGTTACATGCACACATTTGGAGCACCAGCATGGGTGCATATCCCTTCACAACTTAGACACAAAGGACAACATAGAGCTAAAAGATTATATTTTGTAGGATATACGTCTAATCATAGATCTTATAGATTCTGGGAACCAGGTACATCTAGAGTTTACACCAGTGCTAGTGCAAAATTCCTAGAACATGTAGGATGGAATAGATTAGAGCAAGATTTAAATAATGAAGTAATTATTGAACCCTACAAAAGGCAGAAAGATCAGACTAGTTATAAGAAGAGTCTAATTAAAGAAGAAGTCCAAGAAGAGCAAATAGGACCAGAACAAGAGGAAACAGTTGATCAGGAAGAGTTAAATAATCAAGAAGAGTTAATAAATGAAAGTCCACCTGTAAGTCCTGTAATACCTAGACGTACTACATGTGTAATTAGACCACCTGATAGGTATCAAGCAAGTATAGTTTGCCAAGTAACTAAAGTTCCAACTAGTGTAGATGAACTTAGGATGTATCCTGCTAAGGATCAGGAGAATTGGCAAAAGGCAATGGAAAAGGAACTAAATTCATTAAAGTTAATGAAAGTATATGAAGATGCTAAATTACCTCCAGGAGAAAAACCCATTGGGTGCAAATGGATATTTAAAGTAAAAACTGGAAATGATGGGACTGTTACCCATAAAGCTAGGTTAGTAGCTCAAGGATTTAATCAAACTGCATCTGATTACGATGAAGTTTTTGCACCAAGTCTTAAAGCAACATCTTTAAGAGCAGCATTAGTGTGGGCAGCTAAGAAAAACTATGTCATTAACCATTTAGATGTAGAAACTGCTTATCTGCATGCACCATTGCAGCATACTATATATTTGAAAAAGCCAATTATTTTAAAAGACAATAAAGTAAATAGTAATGATTGTTGGAAACTAAAAAGAAGTCTTTATGGGTTGAAACAATCTGGGTTTGAGTGGAACCAATATATTGTGAAAGAGTTAAACAATATAGGTTTTAAATCTGGTTTAGCAGATTCATGTGTGTTTAAAAGAGAAAATAATGGAACGGTGTCATTATTGTTATTATTTACAGATGATATTGCTTTGATAACTAAGACTAATAATGAAGCTAATGAGATTATATCATTATTAGCCAAAAAGATAAAATTAAAGCATTTAGGCGAAATTAAAAAGTATCTAGGATTGACAATTAACAAAACAAAAAATGGATTTAAGATATCTCAAGAAGATAAAATTTGCCAATTAATTAAAACGTTTAAAATGGAACTTTGTAAACCGGCAAAGACTCCAATGAGTCAGGAAGTTTGCCAAACTGATGATCAAAGTCCCAAATTTGATAAGTCCATATATCAATCTTTGATTGGTAGCTTATCATATATAAGCAATTGGTCTAGGCCTGATATAGCTTATAGTGTAAATCAGCTGGCACGTTTTAATTCAGATCCACATCAATGTCATTGGCAATCATTAAAGAGAATTTTAAGATATCTTAAAGGAACAATGAACCATGCATTGTATATAGAACCAAAGGGTGATTTGAGTCTTAGTGCCTATGCAGATGCAAGTTTTGCAACTGATATAAACACAAGAAAATCAACATCTGGGATGGCTATATTATTTGGTAAAACACTAATAGGGTGGAGATCAATCAGACAACAGCATATCAGCTTGTCCACGATGGAAGCAGAATTTTCATGTCTGTCATTATTATGCACTGACTTGATTTTGTACAAACAGTTATTATTAGACATGGGTATAACTGTAAAAGATTCCATTATTGTGTACGAGGATAATCAAGCAGCTATAAAATTTGCTACTAGTATTGCTGTAAAAACTAGATCAAAGCATACTGATTTAAGATACTTAAATGTTAGAGAATCTGTAAAGAATGGGCTAATTAAATTGGAATACTGCATGACAGAAGAAAACATTGCAGACCAATTTACAAAAGCTCAAGGAGTAACTAAGTTTAAAGAAAGTTGTAACAAATATGATTTAAAGATGTAAATAGTTATATTATTATTTCCTAAAAGGGGAGAATGTTAGGGATAACATTGGTTTACCCTAACTGGTTTAGGTAAATAATAATATGTAATCATAGTTTATATGTTAAAGTGTCTGCAACTTTAACTGTGGGATAGTAATTAAGGGAGTGGTTGTGAAAGCACTTTAAAAGAAGCAAGACGACAGCTTGCTCTCTCTCTGGCTTTGATGATCCCTGATTACTGCAAGGAAACAAGACTGCATTGCTCGAACGGGAGAGAAAACAAAGGACAGATTTGTAAGTGAATTGACATAGGGTATTCAACATGGACTTTGCTAACTGAATATCACTGAATGGACTGACTAAATGATACATGACTATTGGACTGTTATTTTGACTATGCTATGAACTCATAATGGAATAAACTATATTCTTGATTAGCACAAGCGTATCTGTTATTTTTACTGTATGTTAATAAACATACAAGCTTAGCTCACTCATTTATCTGTGTGCCTATCTGACTAAGCTGCACATTCTGTTTAGCTTGTCTCCCTAACCCTGGTTGGGGAAACCAGGCTTAACACCCTACATCATTTATTAGACAAAAAAGCAACCTGGGTATGGGGACATAGAGAGGAGCAGGCATTTCGAAATGTCAAAAATTTATTGACTTCTGATGCTGTACTAATGCAGTACAATGAGACTTTGCCGTTAACGATCACGTGTGATGCTTTGCCTTTCGGAGTAGGTGCCATTTTGAGCCATGTTTTGCCAAACAGTAGTGAAGCCCCTGTTGCCTATTTCTCAAAGACGCTTTCAAAAGCAGAACGCAATTACAGTCAGACTGATAAAGAAGCCCTTGCTATTGAGTCTACGGTCAAGAGATTTCATGAGTATGTGTACGGCCGAGCCTTTACTATAGTGACTGTCCACAAACCTTTGCTGGGAATAATAGCGGGAGACAGGCCAACCCCCTATATATTATCTCCCAGAATGACTCGTTGGTCAGAATTCTTCGCTGCTTATAATTATCGCCTGCAACACCGCCTGGGGAAGGCCATTCCCCACGCCGACGCATTGAGCCGAGCACCACTTCCAGAGACCGTTGATGACCCCACGCCTACAGTGACGACGTTGCGGATCAAGACACTTCAAACACCGCCATTAACAGCCCAAGATATCATGATGGAAACGAAACGCGACCCCACCTTAGCAGGAGTCCTCAGTTGGGTCGAGTGCGGATGGCCATTGGACCAGGTATCCGATGACTACGCCCCATTCAAGAGTCGACAAACGGAATTGTTTTCACAGAAGGGCTGCATTATCTGGGGAGATAGAGTCGTTGTCCCAGAGTGGCTACAATGAGCGGTATTAAGAACCTTGCATGATGGCCACCCCAGCATCGTGCGCATGAAAGCTCTCGCACATAGCTACACGTGGTGGCCAGGCATCGACAAGCAGATCAAGATATGGTTCAAAGCTTGTCACAAATGCCAGGAAGTAAGCAACGCCCCACCGAAAGCAGTCCCAACCAAATGGGAAACACCGCGGGGACCCTGGTCCTGCATTCATCTGGACTTTGCAGGACCTACCAAAGGCCACACATTCTTATTAACAGTGGATGCCTATTCGCACTAGCTCGAGATCCACAAGATGAGGAATGCAACAACCGAAGCGGTCATCAAGAAATTAGACAGACTATTTGCAATTACCAGACATTCTGGCATCCGCCAACGGGCCCCAATTTACCGCACTGTCCTTTGAACAGTACCTGGTGGACCGCGGTATTCGCCATGCGCTAACTTCGCCGGCACATCCTGCAGCCAACGGAAGGGCCGGGCGCATGGTACAATTCGTCAAGAAAACGCTACACAAAATGGACTATGACAATATTGAAGAAAAAATGAACCGGATACTCCTTTTGCAGCATATCACTCCACACAGCATCACCAACAAAACTCCTGCTGAATTGCTAATGGGGCGGAAGTTCCGTCCCACCTCGACCGGCTACATCCATCGTACGAACCTGAGAAACCACACTGATCCAGCGGGCGATGTCGTGCCTTTCAGGTAGGCAACTTGGTATTCACTAAGAACTTGTCGGGCAATCCATTGTGGGTCGAGGCGACTGTGGTCCGAGTAACCGGCCCTAGATCGTACCTCGTGAAATGTCGCGATAATAGACTGTGGAAGTGCCACATTGATCAGCTACGATCAAGGCTGCAGTCAGGGATTTCCGAGTCCCCTGATGACCAAACTGAGGGGGGATGAGATACGGAGGAAGATGAACTTGAAATAGCAGAATATTTTAATGAAAGAAACAACAGCGAAATGGAATCACGTGAAGAAGAATCAGGAATGGGAGTGAGCTCACCTCATAATGATACTGAAGATGTTGATGACAACGGAAATTCGAACTCAGAGTCTGAGGCACCCCTTTCACCAGACAACGTCCTACCTCAACAAGATTGCAGCCAATTACCGGGTGCACAACGAAAGTCAAATAGACTAACAAAACAACCGGCCTACCTCAAGGACTATGTAACCGCACCTCGTAAACGGAACCCAGGGGGAAGGGGTGTTGTGAATGAATAGATGTGTTAATAAAGTTATCAAGAGCTTGAAGTCAAGTGCAGGGTTCTGGCCCTGCACTTCTGATTGGCCGTTGATGGCGACATCAGATTGGTCCGTTCAGGTGAATCTGATTGGCCATTAACGAGCCTCTCCCATTGGTTAATGGAGCTAGCGCTCCTGGGTTTTTCATTGGTTGAATAGCCTATATAAGGAGGGCCATTTTAGCCATTGAGCTGAGCTGTCACACCATGTTAATAAAGAGTTTTGAAGTTCATCGTTTCACCGGCTCGTCTCCATTCTTTGCGCCCACGGTTAGAACATAATACTCTCCCCTCTCTCTGACAAACACCTCTCTCCCTCTCCCTCTCTCTCTCCCCCCTCTCTCTCTCTCCCTCTCTCTCCCTGCTCTCTCTGACAAACACAAACACCTCTCTCTCTTTCTCTCTCTCTCTCTCTCTCTCTCTCTCTCGCACACACAAAAACACAAACACACACACACTTACATGTATACTTGATTATGCAGCTCTAAGGGGAAAAACGTTTTACGCCCATCAGTTGTTTAGATTTAATTGTCTAATATGGATAAGTCTCCAACTGAAATCTCTTTGGCCTCATGGAAAGGCTGCAGCAATGCCTCAGACAGAAGCAGAGAGAGAAGACGCCTCCCAGACTATTTGGCAGAAGCCCAGAAAACCATCAGCAAACAGATTGTCTTTGCGAACCTTGTACGGAAGTAAAGGGAAAGCTTTGATTTGACTAAGACTAGATGAGGTCCTCATTTAGAATCTAAATGCATCTGACAGCAGAGGTAAAAGAGAAAGCAAACTGGAAGCACCGATGCGTAAAGGATCCTACATCTGCTTCTGAATACGCAGGCTTTGCTTTGAGGCTCAGTCTCTTGAAAGAAATCTCTCTTAAAATGGCTCCACGGAAGCCACCTGCTTTGGAAAAGATAAGGATTTTGACCTTTCAGAATATTTTACTTATTGAGGGAGGAAGGGAGGGAGGGTCCTTGAATAACTTTTTTCCTCTGTGATGTGGTAGCTTTTTATATGAAACTGGAGAGTTGGTTTCCATCTAAGAAATGGAAGAGAAATGACTGGAAGGCTCAAATAACCCCTTTTTCATAACCAAAATGTCACATAAAAACATCTGCACAGAAGCAAAAGTCATTTTTTTCTAATGGCTGGAACTTGACAAAAGGCACACCTACTTACCACCTTGACTTTAAAGTGAAATCTTTCCTACCTGAAACTGAATAGGCTATCCCACATCATCCAAACTCTTGTGTGTCACATGCAATGAGAAGGCAAAAACCAGATGTGAAATATAAGAGGAATATGTTGGATAGAAAGAACCACAAGAAAGAGGGACTGAAGTAAATCCCTCTTGACATTCCTAGTGCCAGCTTCCAAACAATAACCAGAGGGTGTTGTCATGCTCTAGCTTGAATTCTAAGCGTGCTTGTTTTAGGATTATGATAAAGTGAATGTGACTTACTTCTGAGAAAACTGTGGTAAGAAATAACATGTACCCTCCACCCCGATATCAGAGGTGATTTCAGTTCTCCAGTTGATGGTTAGATACTGAGGCTTCGAACTGCAAGGAGAGAGAGATTCTTTCTCCAACCTCAAATGTGGAATACATGAATTGTCACATATGTTCAGTGTGGGAGGCATTGGACAGCTCTATTTTCATTTCATTCCACCAGGCTCATGGCTGGCCTCTGCATTCTGAGTACCGAAGGATGGCCTGGCTTTTGTCCCAGCCACCCTCACTAAGAACTGCCAATCAGCAACTCATCTACCTTCGATAAGAATTTGACTGTCAATGGTCTTATCAACGTTTCACAAACGGCCTGGGAGGTCTCCCTTCTTAAGAAATTTGAAGTGAAGCTGCCTCTGACCAGCCTTGTCCTCAGGAAAATGTCAACAAATGTGCCACTGGAATCCTCATCACCTTAGTCATATATGGATAATATTAATTTCAGACGTAGTGAAAAGCTATCCTGAAAGCATTTGCAGGTGTTTTTTTTTTCCTCTTTCAATCATACCAATACACATAATAATGATTTCTTACTTTACCTGCAGAACTTGTCAATGACAGATAAAGATAACACAAGTGTAAAAGATGTTCATCAGCCATACTGGTGAATCAACACTTTGCTGAATCATAGAGCAAGCACAGTTTTAAGAGAGAAAACTGCTTCATGAACAGGTGATTCCTTTTAAAGTTAATTAAATGTATGGATAACCATCAAAGCCTTCATTTCCAAACCAACTCATGAACCTGGTCAAACTGGTGGCATTAGAAGCTCTTGGCAATGCATGCTTTAAGCCAGGGGTTTCCAAAACCTGGCAACTTTTAAGACTTGTGGACTTTGACTCCCAGAATTCTCCAGCGAGCATGGCTGGCAGAGGAATTCTGGGAGCTGAAGTCCAGAAGTCTTAAAGTTGCCACATTTGGAAGCCCCTATTTTAAGCACTTGCATCTACTTGCAGAAGGAAGTGGGTTCTGCAATCTTCTGTTAAAACTACTATTGTCAAATGAGCCACAATTCATATGGGAAAACTGACAGCTCACTAGGGGCATCTGGTTTCATGAACAAATCCAAAGCGAGTCTGTGATAAAGCTCCATCCCTTTCCCATCAGGCACCTACCTCCAATATCCCTTTGAACGTTCCAGGTTTTATTCAATGTGTAGTAGAGAAACTGATTAGCATCCTTTCTGGTCCAGCTTCTGGTTGGGTTTAGGATGATGAGTTCTGACTGCATGCTGGTTTATCTCAAAATGTGTGTTCAATCATAGAGAGGCGAGGTGAGCAGGTAACTTTCACCAGTAGCATAACTATATTTTAATAGGTGTTTCCCAAAAGTAACTGGATCATTTCTGTGACTGGGGTATCACTGAAATCAGTAAAAGCAGGAGAGAATGCAAGATAGTTAATAAAGGAATTTCTCTCCCCCTCCAATCCATTAGCATAAAGCTAAGCATTTTTTTAAATTTTATTTTGCAGACGATAGGTAGTCCTCAACTAACAGCAGTTCATTTAGTGACCATTCAAAGTTACAAAGGCACTGAAAAAAAAGTGATTTATGACCATTTTTTACATTTGCAACATCCTGATGGTCACATGATCAAAATCCTGACAGTTAGCAACTGACTCTTATTTATGATGGTTGCTGTATACTCCTTCACGAAGGCTTCCTGCCTTCATGGAGCTGATGGTGCAATGTGGCTCAAGACAGGGAACCAGCAAGTAGGAGTAGATTCTATGTAACCTCTTATGATCCTCATTGTGTCATAATAGGGGGGATAGAGTAGAATAAAAGGCAAATGGATATTTAAGTCTCTTAGAAGTTTAATTTTGTTTACTCTTTATTTTTATATGTACACAGAGGAAAAGTTTACCAGTCATTTATTTACATGTAGTTCATAGATTGGATTTTTGTTGCTTCTATAGCACATCTTTATCAGAATTTTTTTTAAAAAAATTTTTTCCCATAGTGAGGCAATTGAGCAGTGAAGAGAAAGCCAGAGTTCCACCACACCACTTTATAAAAACAAGACCAACTACAGGCTTTTTAGACAGATCCTGGTGGCTGCTCCCGAAAAAAGGGGTACTTCCCAGAAGTCAATCTGGGAGACAACAGGAAAAGAAAGCAAGAGGAAGTGCTATTGGCAAAGTCACAGGTGTCAATTTTGCTGCGTCGTGGTGCGTGACGTTCTGCGTCACATGACTTTTGTGACCTTTTTCCCAATCACTGAGCTGAACTGGGCGTGGCCTGCCTGTGATGCATCCGGCCCATGGGCCTCCAGTTTGACACCCCTGAGTGGTAGCCTACTTTTGTAATGTTAGTTGTACTCTGCTAACATCTGATATTGTTCCAGTAGAGCAGAGCTGCTGTGGAATCCCATCTCCCCTCAGTCTGCGAAAGTCTCACAATCAACACGGCTGCACCTTTAAATAGGCAAAGGGAAAATCTTATAGATATTTCAGACCTAAGGAAGAAAAAAATGGGGGGGGGGATCGATAAAGGTAGTCCTCACTTACCAATTGCCCGAAAGTTGTAACAGGGCTATCTCTCAGTCACATGATCATCATTACATTCAGTACTTGTGTCTACTCTGGTTGTTTTTCCTCTCCGCACCCCAACTTACAAAGCAGAGAGATGGCCGGCACAAGGGAAGGAGGAGGAGCAGGGAGAAGAAAGAGGTGAACGAGGCCTGGTCTTTCCTTCATGCTGGGCACTCTGTTGCCTGTTTGTCCATTGCAGAGCAGCACCCAAGATCCACTTTGATAGTAGTGGGTCTGTGTGTGTGTGTGTGTGTGTGTGTGTGTATGTGTGTGTGTGTGTGTGATTCAACAACCAGTTTACTTGAACTGGTGTGAACCGGCTGAATCCCACTACTTGTAATAGTATCTTTTTCATTAAGCATCTTTACTATTTAGATGCTTCTATACTATGTCTTTAAGAGGTTACTGGCATCCTCCACGTTACAAAATATTTACCTTGTCTGCCAAGCAAAGCTATCTTCTTGAAGTCTTTCTTCTGTCTTTTCCCTGCCAAGGTTTCCTTGCAATAAGCGGAGATGAAGCAGATGAAGTTTTATTCTGTGTTTTAATTATTCTCTTTTATTTTTTTTCACAATGAAATAAAATTCCTATCATTTCTTCCCACCCCACCCTCCCCAGCCTTAATACTTCCCTGCTTACCTTTTTTCTCAACAGGAAACACTTTCTGGGAGACAATATGCATATTTAAACAATGAGAGGCAAGCAGGAAGTCTCATGAGGCCAAAGAAGAGCAACTTCTGAAATGATCACAATTATTCCATTATTGCAAGACAAATAGCCTTGTTTACTATCCAAACTCTGGCTTCCTTCCTCTTCCTTTATACACTGGTAACTTCAGTCTGCCACACATTTGTATTGATTCCTGTTTTATTTTATTATTTTTAACACTACAAAAGTGGATAGTGGAGAGATCTTGTTTCTGGGGCAGCCTTCCAAAATTACTTAAGCAGAAAAACATTGCATATTAAATCTTAAGAACATTTTGTTATTACTTTTAAGGAGCCCTGTTTTTTTTAACTTATCACTGTTTGTAATTTCAGTTAAAAAAAAAAAAAAGCATGTAGCTTTAAGATGTAGAGTCAGATATATTCCTAAATCTCTTTTATTTCACTAGTACAGATGGGAAAAGGGACAAATTAAAAAGATGGGGTTCCAAGTTCTTGGAAAACTATGCTCTGATCAATTTGGGGAAACTTTCTCAAACTCCTCATGAAATATATCAATTCTACCATAGAGAGTTAAATAATAGGTTTTCTCCTGATTTTGCTATTCCTCCAATGAGATGGAAAATTGGAGTCAACCATGAAGAACAGAATGCAGAAGAGGAACTAAAAAGTGCAATTGGTCACTTCTCTTTTTATCATCACAAAATAATGGTCAGCAGCATGAATGGGTAAATTCATGGAGCACTGGCCTTCATCCATGAAGCACAACTCCATTTAGCAAAAATTGGGTGGCGAATTATCACTGGATTAACTAAATGGATGACTGAAATGAAGATGCCTGAATCACAAGAACTCCCCAAAAGAAACCCACTTTGGTTACCCCATTGTATGGCTGGCCTATCTGACTCAGCTCTCAACCATTCAACCCAATTCTTTCAAAAGGGCTGTTCGACTGTCAGTCATGAAACTGATTTCAGTGATATCAAGCCAGGCATTGTAATTCAGCAGTGGCAATTAAACTTCAAGTCTAAACCCAAAGTCATTCTGGGGATGTCCTGAAATTAGACCTGAAACCTTTCCATGCAAAGCATGAATTCTAAACTTCATGGAACGTAAACCATTTAGGCTAACTGCATGATTGTGAATGTTAAGTCAAGAAATAAGAAGCAAATGTACTATACTTCAGGGCTTCTAGAGTCTGTGCTGTGTGGATCCTAGACCAAATAGTCATTGAACAAAGGTATGTGTGTATGACTTCACATATCTACGAGCACCCCCATTATGTTTCTTTCTGCACAGAACCATAAAAGCATATAAAAGAATTACTTCTATATTTGCCAAATTATGATAAGCAGCAGACTAGCAAATATATCCAAGTTGTAGATGACTGAGACTTATGTTACCTTTTTGGAGGAAGGAGGTAAGATAGACAGAAGCCTAAGCCCTCTAAAAGCACATAGATAAGCAAAGATGGAAGACTAGGAACGAAGAATGGAATGGGGTGGAAATAGAGCAGAGCAGAATAGAACAGAATACTTTATTGTGTGGTTAAACATACAAAGAATTTGCCTCTGGTACAGAAGTGTTGTTTGCTTTGGATTATGAAATAGAGATAAATGCATACTGTGAGATATCATGATTCTATATGTCAAGGTAATACAAAACACAGCTTCTTCTAATATTCTTTCTGATACTGGGCATTTTGTAGAATATAAAGGTCTATTTTGATATTTTATTGTTAATCCTCTTCACATAAAACCTTTTAGCTCATAGCTTTATAAGGAAGAACTTAATGTCCCAATAATTAAATGAACAGCTTTGATCACTGCTCTAAAGTCTGTCTGTCTGTCTGTCTGTCTGTCTGTCTGTCTGTCTGTCTCTCTCTCTCTCTCTCTCTCTCTCCCAATCAGACTAATGTTTTAGAAAATAATCCATGAAAAGAGGAAGCATCTACTCCTATCTGTCAAACTGCCAATAATTTTCTCTAGGTCAAATACAACAGAAAAGAAATGAATGGGGTAACTTAAATTTTGAATGTCATGCTACAGGCTACATATGGCCTTTAGAAGATAACTCTAGTCTAAAAAAAACCATGGTTAACTATTATAAGTAGTCCTTAATTTATGATCACAATTTATTTTATTTATTACTTGCTATCCTGCCTTTATTATTTTTAAGATGGTGAGCATATTTAACACTCTTATTTTTCTCCACAACAACACCTCCTATTTCCTGTGAGGTGGGTTGGGCTGAGAGAGAGTGACCGGCCCAAGGTCACCCAACTGGCTTTCACAGCTAAAGCACAATCTGAATTCAGAGTTTCCTGGTTTCTAGCCTGGTGTTAATTGGGTCCAAAATTTCTGCAGCTAAGCAAAGCAGTTGTCAAATGACTCATACCTGATTTTTTTATGACTTTTCTGATAGTTAAGTAAACCAATGATGCTGTTAAGTGATTCATGTAATCGTTAAGCAAATCCAGTTTACCCAGGTTGCCTTTGCTTCTCAGAAGCTGACTGGGAATGTGGACAATGGTGATCACGATCCCCAGGACACTGCAACCATTTGCAAGGGCCTGGATCACTTGGTTGGGGAGGAATGCGGCAAAAGTCATAAGTATGAGGACTAATAGTCAGTCACTTTTTTCAGTGCTATTGCACTGTATCCAGGATGGATGTTGTTCAAAGTCAAGGGCTACCTGTATGATAGTCTTGTATCTGCTCATCTGATGTGTCGTGTTGGTGACAATATGATCAAGACTTGATAGACACTTATCTATGGTTGGTACAATGTGTTAAGTGTCAGGGCTCTGGTAGTTACCACCATTTAAATCATGAGTCTCCAGCCAGATTTTCAAAACTTAAAGAAGATTTATCAGGAGTAAACATGCCGGCACAGCCTGGGTATAACCGACTCTCAGACCGATCATTCATTGTCACCCTTGACCCTGGTTTTCCCCCACACCCTGGGTGTATCATAATTCATATTCTCCAGTGGGACACATCCATAGCCAAGAGTCATCAATCATACTCTCCAGTTAGAATTTGCGTGGCAGATACTTCGGTCACCTAGAAACTATCTTTGAAAACATTTATGGAATGCAGTTTCAGTTTTGCAAGCTGCTACACTGCTCCCCCTTCTCTTTCAGTTGGCAACTCTAAAAGACCAGATAAATATTTTATGAGTTGACATTAAGCTCAATGGGCTATAAATTATCCAGTCCTTTATCAGGCAGAATTGGATGCTATTCTCAGTTGAGTCTCCCCCTACCCCCAAGCCCAACATAAAACTAGCACATTATCTTTGCCCCTAAAGCTAACTGTATAGACTGGATAAACTACTCAACCCTGGAAAACCATCCATTTAATCACAATAGATCTTAGAGGAGCTGCAATGTGGGGTCCTTGTTGGTCTCTGAGCTTGATTGTTTTATTGCAAATGTTTTATTACCCAAATTAGGTAACATCTAAGTAACTGATGATGTTACCTAATTTGGGTTATGAAATGCCTGGGGGGAGGGAAAAATCCAACCAAACTCAGAGAATACTATGAACCTTTCATTTCAACCCTGAGCTACAAATATTCTTCTTTATCAGAACCGCAGTACATAAAGCAGTCTCCAGCATCCTGATGTCTAGTAGACAAACGTGGACTCCTCCATTTAAAACCACACTAGGGGAGAAATTTAGATACTCATAGTTCCTACGTTTGCAAAGGATACCAGATTACAAAAAGCTAGCATAAAATCTCTTGAATAGAAAAAAGATCATTCTTTAACCAAAGCAATCTTTGACCATTGTAAAGAAACTGACAACCCAATACCACATTTATCATATGGTGCATGCAAATGCATAGGAAAACAACCATCTGCATCCTTTACCCATATGATCAGACTTATTTTTTAGCATATGTTCACCCTGTCAGAAAATCATGCACCAGGATGCAGCTAAATTCTTCTTGCAATATAGTCAGATATTACTAATGGTCACAATCTCCCATAGTTCTGTGTTCTACTTTTTTTATATTTACTCCATATTAGAACTGACCGGTATAGACCAGTAGTAACATTTGTGTACTTCATTTTGTGTGTTGCTGAAATACTGTATCTCCTGCACTAATCACTGGTGCTGTCTGGAAAAGGCTGAGAACTTGGCTCCTACTATTAAAACTAAATGATATCTTTTTGTCAATCCGTGATCTGATCCCTGATTTACTCAGCATAGAAATGGCTGAACACAGCACCTGTGAAGAGTAAGTGCCAAACAAATTCTGATTAAGAGACATCTGCTAAAAATGTTTTGTCCATCTTAAAAACACAGAAGCTTTTAAGCTTCGTCTCTGCTGCTGCTACTAGCAGCTCTTCCCTTACAAAGACTGAACTTCAATTTTATGTAACTGTTTTATTTTGCTATCTAACTGAAAATAAGCAAAACATTTTAAAAATGTGAGACTTGCTTTTCTGTATATATGAGTTGGGTCATGTTTAGGGTTCAATCCTACAAAGACATTTCAGAATGTAGGAGTACAAACTGATGATGGGGTGTTGTTGTTGTTGTTTTGCATTATCCTTTTGGTAAAATGGATTGAGAGACAATGAATACAGATTGGCTTGTGATATTACCCACATTTAGATGTTGCATGGAGGATGAGAAAATGATTGGTCTCAGAGTATGTAATAGTGGATTGGGGTGGAAACCCTGATAGGGTAGAAATGATAGCTATGGTAGATGAAGAAGAAATAGATCATGGAGAGTTCTAGACAGTATAGATAGAAAGATACCATTACTGTTTTATTGTATTTATATATTGTGTATCCCATCTTTATTATTTTTATAAATAACTCAAGATGGCGAACATACGTAAAATTCCTTCCTTTTCTTATTTTCCCCAGAACAACAATGACCCTGTGAGGTCATTGAGCTGGGCTGAGAGAGAGAGTGATTGACCCAAAATCATCCATCTGGTTTCCTGTCTAAGGTGGCGTTCACAGTCTTCTATTTTCTAGCCTGATGCTTCTGCTCAAGCAGGAAACCCTATACCATTCCAAACATATGGTTGTTCAATCACTTCTTTAAAACCTCCAGTGCTGAAGCGTGCACAACTTCCGAAGGAAAGCCATTCTGCAAATTAATTGTTCTGTCAGGAAATTTCTCCTTATTTCTAGGTTGGTTCTTTCCTTGATTCGATTGCATCTATTACTTCTTGCTCTGCTTCCGGTGCTTTGGAGAATAGATTGACACACACACACCCTCTTCTTTATGGCAGCCTCTCAAATTTTGGAACACTGCTATCATGTCAGCCCCTAGTCCTTCTTTTCATTAAACTAGACATACCCAATTTCAGTAACCATTCCTCGTGTTTTAGCCTCCAGCCCCATAAATATCTTTGCTGCTCTTCACATAGAACTTCAGGGAATCCATACCAAGGAAATAAAAACTGTAATAGGAAATTACTTTCACTTTTCCCAATCAACAAAGAAATAAAATATACTGTTATTATCCAATTGTAACTATTGGGTGTGGGGGGGGGGTTCCCTCTGGAAAATAGAAAAGAAAGGAGTGGTAGATGCTGAAAATGAAAATGAAGGAGAGGAAATTCTGATAAAAATATTTTTATCTGAGCCAGGAACTTTTTGAAAAATTCTTCCTTTTTCATGGGTTCCCTAAAAAGAACATATTTTAGACTGCATACAAGAGAATGTTATCAACAGTTGTAGAGTATTGTGGATTTTAATAACATTTATGTATCTACTTCGAAATTTGTTCATTTTTTGTGGGCATCTTTATCATAACATAGGTTAGAACACACAGTGATCTATGGCAGTATTTCTCAACCTTAGCAAATTCAAACTGGGTGGACTTGAACTCCCAGAAATCCCCAGCTAGTAAAGCTTTATTTATTTATAGATAATGAATAAGAGAACTTATTTGTAAATAATGAAGTGTGTTCCAGTCTTTTGATTCACAACAGCTGCCTCTTTCCATAATGACTTTGTCTGTGATATTTAGCCAACCAAACAGAGATCAGAGAGTTGTGGTACAAATATATATACTGTATATTTATCAAATCTAACAAGCTGATGTTAAATCTAAGTTTAGAGACTATTTGGATCAATTAAGAAAATATCTGTGTCTGAAAATATCTACAAAACCATGTTATACTATAAATACCTTTTTAAAGTCAATTTATTAATCTGAATGTTACATTTCTTACCTCTGCCCACCCCTCATTTTTAATAAGCAATATTCCCATGTCATACAATATTTCAATCCTTATTTTTTTTCTTTTGCTGATTTTAAGAGTAATATTGAAGCAGTTTGCTCCATATAGCCAGTTCTTGACTTACAAACACAATTGAACCCAAAATTACTGTGGCTAAGCAAAACAGCTGTTAAGTGAATTGTGTCCCATTTTATGCCACAGTTATTAAATGAATCATTGCAGTTTTTTTTTTTTTTTGAAACAAATTTTTATTAATTTTAAAGATAAAACAACACATCATTAACCATTAAATACATAAACACATAAAACCTCTTAACATTGTAAATCCTTACAAGTCAAACAAAACATTATTTTTATACAGCATAATTCCAATTTATCCCATCTCCATATGGACACACAAATATCTTTCAGCAAATTTCTCATTATTTCTCTTTACTCCTATTCAATTTCATTTCTCTTCCATATTTATCCATTTTATAGTCATCATATTCTTTTCTTTCTGGCTTGTTTAAATTATTCTCATCTAACATTCCTCCAAGGTTTTATTGATTCTTTTTTCCTTTTTTTTATAAAAAACAAATTTTGTTAGTTTTACCATAAACACAATACACAAACATACAAACACAAAACATAAACAAAACTAAAAGATCTTTTCTGAAGGTTGTCTGTTCCCGGGTTAAAACTCTTCACACAGACACAAATTCAAACATCATATTCAACCCATATCTCCTTCCATATCTTATTATCATTTTCTTTTTATATATATATATATATATATAAACCATTTTTATCAGTTTTATAAAAACAATGCACAAAGAATCAAGGCATAGCAGCTTATAAATTCTTTTCTAAGAAAAAATAATAATAAAAGATCAATAAGGCATAACATTTCCAGATTATAATATCAATATTTCATATAATATTAACTTCATATCTTGTCCCTACTTCTCCTTTCCATCCAAATTATTTATTAATTAAAATTTTATTGCCTTTTATCAATATACAAAATCCAAAAAAAAAAGCATATATATCCTTCCATATCTTATTACCATTTTCAACAACATTCTTTGTCTGTTCTATTTCCAATTATCCATTCATCTTTTTTTTCTTTTACCATACTTCTCCTGTACACCAATTGGAGTAACATCTATAACTCATTACCCTAACTTAGAAATACTACATATAGCAATCTTTCTTGGGATTCTGTTTAAAAGATTCTAAAATTACATAATAAATTTTATATTCTAAATATACATATAAAAACACACTCTTATATACCCTCCAGAATCCCTCTTTTAATCTAAATTAAATTCACCCATTGTCTCTAAATAAACTTTTTTTCTTTAGGTCTTGCTTCCCCCCATTAAGGCTTCTCCTCCCCCCCTTTCTCTCTTGCTTATTCTTCTCCTTGCCCTTTCTACCCCTTTGCTTTTTCCCTTCGCTTTTCTTACTCCTTTTCCTTTGCTTTCTAACCTTGCCTCCATCTTTTCGCTCATTTTTCTCTCTTTTGGTTGTTTTTATAATTCTTAAAATCCCCTTTTTCTTATCCTTTTTCTCCTCCTCTCCGGAAGGGACCCATTGTTCATCAAAGATGGCTTCTTCTTCCTCTTCTTCCTTGTCCCAGTCCTTCTGCTGCGTAATCAACTTTTCAACAGAACATAACGCCATTTCTAAGAATTGAAACAAAACGCCCAAAGTATCTTCTTTTTTATATTTTTGATATTCAATCTCTAGTTCATCCACAAACGATGCCATTATAAAAAGGGAAACTTTTTCCAAAACAACCACAAGTATTTTTAATCAAAGACAATCAAAAGCAATTAAAAAAAAAAATTCCAAAAGTTAATACTTTTCTTCCTTCTTCTCTTTCTCTTTCTGGATTAATTTTTATTCAAAGAGGTCCAATTACCATATATCTTCCTTTGGGATCCACAAAGACGTTCTAGACAATCTCCTCCTTTTTCAGCTTCTGCTCCAATTTTTTTTCTCCCTTCCCACTTGCAATGACAATTTTAAATAATCAGAAATCCATACCTCCAGCAAAGATTTTCCAATTTCTTAAATTTTTCAATGTCCAAAAATCCCTTTGTCTCTTAGCTTCAACTTTCAAAGCAATCCACTTTCAATGTCTAATATATCCAAATATTTCTGCTATTTCCGTGGGGTGGGAGAGTAAAAAAAAAAAAAAAAGTTCCCTTTAACAGCTTCTCCGCCGCTTTTCGCTCTTCTTAGGGATACAATGTATCCTCCAGCAATTCAAGCAGCTCAATTCTAGGCAATTTAAAAGGTGTTACTTGACCCGGCTCAGACAGAACTTTCACTCTTCACACTTCCTCCAGCACAGTTCTTACCCGGTTGCTGGCTTCTTCGTGGCGGCCATTGCTGACCGCTGCTCCACCGCCTTGGGAAAAAGGGGTTTTCCCGGAGAAGGGGGGGGTCTGCGACACCCCCACCTCCCTATCCGACTCCCCTCTCTCTTCAGCTGTCCCTACAGGGCAGCCATATCCCCCTGGCCCATCTGGATCGGGGGTACCTCGACGGCTAGCACAGCAGGAATCGCGAGCTGTCGCGAATTCCTGCTGCCCCGAAGCCACGCGAAACCGGAAGTTCAAATCATTGCAGTTGTTAAGTTAGTAGCAATAGCAATAACATTTACATTTATATGTTGCTTCACGGTGCTTTTACAGCCTTCTCTAAGTCTTTACAGGCCTCTCCTAGTGCCCCCAACAATCTGGGTCCTCATTTTACCCACCTCAGAAGGATGGAAGGCTGAGTCAACCTTGAGGTTGGTGGGATTTGAACTGCCAAATTGCAAGCAACCGGCAGTCAGCAGAAGTAGCCTACAGTACTGCATTCTAACCACAGCACCACTGCACCCATATTAGTAACACAACTGTACAGTGAATCTGTCTTCCCCATTGACATTGCCTGTGAGAAAGTTGCAAAAGGTGATCACATGACCCCGGGACACTGCAATTAATCATAAATATGTGCCAGTTGCCAAGCATCTGAATTTTGATCACATAATCATGGGGATGCTGCAATGGGGAAAATGGTCATCAGTTACTTTTTTTCAGTGCTGTTGTAATTTCAAACAGTCACTAAATGAATGGTTGTAAGTCGAGGATTACCTATAGATACTGGTAGAATTTCCTGCTTTCTTTTGTTTTCAGATACCCCTTGCCAAGGAATATTTTCCGAAAACACATCAGACTGAAATTAAAGAAATACAGAAGCAATAGAAATCCCCCTTCTTTCCAGTTCCATCCATCTTTTCTCTGGAATTAAGAAGGAACCTATGATAAGCAGTCAACTGAAAATGTTCTATGATGAACTGAAAGATAGAAATCTGGTGATATGGAAGCACCTCAACTGGCCCAAATTCAAGTCCACCCTTAGTCATGAAAACTCACTATTTAACTCTCCATCTTTCATTCCTGGTCAGCCCAATCTACATCACAGGGTTGGCACTCCAGGAATAAAAATGAAGGGAAATATCTCCATATAAGCTACCTTGAGTTCTTGCAGTAAAGACAAACAAAAGTCTAAGAATAATGAATAATGAAAATAAAAATAAAAACAGAGAGGCAAGGTCACACAAAGATCTATGCAAGATGCAATGAGACATGTAACAGAAAATATCGTGCCTTTTTCCCAAACAAAAACATAAATCTATAAGAGTTTGACAAATTTGTTTAAGCTTTTTTCTAGAGCCTAAAACTATACAAATGCTTTGAGAATGTTGTTTGTTACATCAGTATATAAGAGAAAAATTAAAAAGTGAGACTTTGGAGGCACAACTACTCACTGAATCTTCCTATCATTCAGTATAAGGAATTTCATAATTCTAGCATTTAAAATAACAGATCTAAATCATAACTGTTTAGCAAAGTATTGGAGGTCATGTTGACCTCTTCAGAAAGAAACTGTCTCTCTTTACAGACCACTTCATTGATCCAAATTTGGACAAACGTTGATACTGTCGTGAATGAATAATACCAATAAAGTATCTTGAGCTTGAAGTCAAGTGCAAGGGCTCTGGCCCTGCACTTCTGATTGGCTGTTAATGGCAGGATCGGATTGATCCAATCAGGAGCATCGGACTGGCCATTAACAGGCCATTCCTATTGGTTAACGGAGCTAGCGCTCCAGGTTTGCTATTGGTTGAACAGTTAATAAGTTGCCTATATAAGGAAGGCTATAGCAGCCCTCCAGTTTGAGCTGTCACAATATGTAAATAAAGAGTTTGAAATTCACTGTTTTTACCGGCTCGTCTCCATTATTCGCACCCATGCTCCAGACTTAACACTGGAGACGAGGATGGGATTGGATGACATCAGAGCCAACTAAAACAACTAAGCACGTGGCTGAAGCGCACAACGGCGGAACCATGTCTGGCGGCATAGTACCACCTGCTCCGTTCGATCCAGCTCAAGAGGACTGGGAGTCCTACATGGATCGTTTTCAAATGTTTTTGGAAATGAAAAATCTGAAGGATGCCACACCAGGGAAGAAACGGGTGGTATTCCTAACGCACTGCGGCCCGACAGTATTCAAAATGGCTAAGGCATTAGCAAAACCAGCGGAAGCGAAGGCCATGGACTCGGATGTCCTCGAACTGCTACTAAGGGCCCACTATGCACCAACTGTTCCAACACTCATAAGATGACACGAGTTCTATCAAAGAAACCAGTGGAAAAGAGAAAGCGTCGCCAATTTCATTGCAGACCTCTGGAACTTGGGAGGCCTTTGCGATTTCACTGACCTAGAAGAGGCCTTGAGAGACCGAGTAGTCCTCGGGCTAGATGCGCTAAATGTACAGAGCAAAATAATGGCAAAGGGCGACGTCACCCTTAAAGACGCCATAGCTGAAGCTACAGCAGCAGAGGCGACCAAGAAGTCGGCTGCCCAACTACGCCGAAATCGTGCTCCAGCACACCCACCGGCCGGTGAAGTTTAACCTAACGCAGAAGGGCAGCTGCAGACGACCCACCATGAGGACCTCTCTTCGTCGTCAGAAAGCGACAAAGAAGAGGTCCATCGCCTGCGGTCCGATCGGGAACAATACCCGAAGTCCCAGCAACCGTGCGCTGACTGTGGGGCCAACCATTACCACTCCAATTGCAAATTCCGCGATGCGCTCTGCCACGAGTGCGGGAAACAAGGCCACATCAGATGGGTCTGCAGAAGCCTCCTCGGACCCAGCCAGACCTCGAAAGGAACCAATCTCCGCCAATCAACAGGGAATCGCCCTGTAAGGCGAGAACCAGTAAACCACTCCTACAGAAACCGACTCGTGAATCATCTAGCGAGATGGGAAGAGGCCCACCAAACACTCACTATTGGCCATGCCTCTTCACTAGACGCTAAGAAAATTCGGGTCAACGTGAACATTGAAAATCGGCCTTGCCAAATGGAAGTTGACTCGGGATCGTCTCTTTCAATGGTCTCATGGAAGAACCTCAAGCAACTCATCCCCACTATGCCAAGACCTTCAATTCCAACAGCTCGTGTTAAAAGACTACCAGGGGAACCGAATTCCAGTCGCAGGATCCAGTCAAGTCCGGGTTGCATTCAAGAACCACACAGCATACTTACCCCTGACAGTGATCGATAAGGACCGGCCTAGTCTGTTAGGCCTGCAATGGTTCACACCACTCGGCATTAAAGTGGCTGGCATTAACCGAATCAGCGGCAGTGACTGGGAGGAAGACCTCGCCCACAAATTTAGGGACGTCTTCAAGGAAAAGCTAGGCGAGTACAAGGGGTCCCTGATATCCTTTAGCCTTAATCCAAAGATAGCTCCTCTCCGCCTTAAGCCTCGTCGAGTTCCATTCGCTCTAAAGCCAAAAATCGACGAGCAGCTTGATAAGTTGATTGCCCAGGGAGTGTTAAAGCCAACTGACCACTGCCCATGGGAAACACCGATTGTGACACCAATTGAGGCAGACGGCTCCATTAGAATTTGTGGGGACTACCGAGCCACCCTAAACCACGCCCTGCAACAGAATCCATATCCGGTCCCGGTGGTACAACACCTCCTCCATTCCCTGGGGGGTGGAAAAGTCTTGGCTAAACTAGACTTAGCTCAGGCTTATCAGCAACTGCTGGTTGACGAAAAAACGACAAAGGCACAGACTATCATAACACACCGAGGTGCCTTTAAGTGTACGCGGCTTCAATTCAGAGTCAGTGTGGCCCCAGGGATCTTTCATAGCCTAATGGAGAGACTATTGCAGGGGATCAAGGGCGTTGTCCCCTATTTTGATGATGTGCTCATTGCCGCCCCCACTCCAAAAATCTTACAGGAGCGTTTAAGACTGGTATTACGAAAATTCCAAGAAGCAGGCTTGAAAGTCAAAAGAAATAAGTGCAAACTGTGTACCGATCGTGTTGAATTTTTAGGGTATTTTATTGACAGTCAGGGTATTCACCCTACCGATAGCAAATTGAGAGCAATAAAAAACGCTCCCAGATCCCAGAACAAGACCAACCTCTAGGCGTTCTTAGGCCTCATCAATTTTTATTATATATTCTTGCCGCACAAGGCGACTGTCGCTGAACCTTTACATCATCTATTAGATAAAAAATCGATTTGGGTATGGGGTCACAAAGAAGAGCAGGCGTTCCATAATGTGAAAAAACTACTGACTTCGGACGCCGTACTAATGCAGTACAATGAGACTTTGCCAATAAACATTACATGTGATGCATCGTCTTTTGGAGTGGGCGCCACTTTGAGCCATGTGTTACCTAATGGTAACGAAGCCCCTGCTTACTTCTCAAAGACGCTCTCGAAACCCGAGCGAAATTACAGCCAGATTGATAAAGAAGCCCTGGCGATCGTATCAGCTGTTAAAAGATTTCATGAGTACGTGTACGGCCGGGTTTTCACCATTGTAACTGACCACAAACCATTGCTGGGGATCATCGTTGGGGACAAGCAAACTCCCAACATACTTTCTCCCAGAATGACCCGCTGGTCAGAATTCTTGGCTACCTACAATTATCGGCTACAATATCGTCTGGTAAAGCCATTCCCCACGCCAACGCACTGAGCCGTACACTGCTCCCTGAAACTATCAACGATCCTGCACCAACGATGACAGTGTTGCAGATCGATACACTCCACACGCCGCCATTAATGGCCCATGACATCGTGAGAGAAACAAAACGCGACCCCATCTTAGCACGAGTCCTCACATGGGTGGAACGCAGATGGCCATTGGACCAAGTACCAGATGACTTTGCACCATTCAAAAGTCATCAAACAGAATTGTTCTCGCAGAAGGGCTGTGTCATCTGGGGCGATAGAGTCATTATCCCAGAACGACTCCAACAGACATTGCTAAGAACCTTGCACGATGGCCACCCTGGCATCGTGCGCATGAAGGGCCTCGCACAAAGCTACGCATGGTGGCCAGGCATCGACAGACAAATCGAATCGTGGGTTAAAACTTGCCAGAGATGCCAAGAAGTAAGCAACGCTCCACCAAAGGCAACCCCAACTGAATTGGAGACATCGCGGGGACCCTAGTCCCGCATCCATCTGGACTTTGCTAACCATCGACGCCTACTCGAATTGGCTCGAGATTCACTGAATGAGCAACACGACCACTGACGCGGTCATCAAAAGACTGGAAAGACTGTTTGCAACCCACGGATTACCAGACGTTCTGGTATCTGACAACGGGCCCCAGTTTACCGCGCTGTCTTTTGAGCAGTACCTGGCTGACCGCGGTATCCGACATGCGCTCATGTCACCTGCACACCCTGCTACCAATGGTAGGGCTGAGCGCATGGTACAATTCGTCAAAAAGACTCTTCAAAAGATTGACTACGACAACATCGACGAGAAAATCAACCAGATCCTTTTCCTACAGCACATCACACCTCACTGCGTCACCAACAAAACTCCCACCGAGCTGCTAATGGGACAAAAGCTCCGCTCCCACTTCAATTGGTTACACCCAGCCTATGAACCGGAAAAACCACTCGGATCCAGCGGCCGATGCCGTACCTTCCAGGTAGGCGATTTAGTATTCGCTAAGAACTTATTGGGCGATCCGTTGTGGATAGAAGCGACCGTAATCCGCATAACCGTCCCAAGATCATAACTCGTTCAGTGCCCTGATGACAGACTTTGGAAGCGCCACATAGATCAACTACGATCGCGGCTACTGTTGCGCACTTCCAAACTCCCTTATGACCAAACTGAGGGGGGGGGAGATACAGAGGAAAGCGAATTGCAATTTGAGGGAAACCTTTTTGAAGAAACTGATAATGGGACTGAAACGCAGGAACAGGAACCAGGGACTGGAGTGAGTTCACCTCAGGGAGTGGCCAGTGATATTGGTGACGACAGAAACGTGAACTCAGAACCAGAGGCACCCCTACCGATAAACAACGATCTACCTCAGCAGAAGTGCAGCCAACTGCCAGGCACTTTGCGAAAATTGAAAAGACTAACAAAACAACCGTCCTACCTTAAGGACTATGTAATCGCGCCCCATGGGCAGAAGCCGGGGGAAAGGGGTGTTGTGAATGAATAATACCAATAAAGTATCTTGAGCTTGAAATCAAGTGCAAGGGCTCTGGCCCTGCACTTCTGATTGGCTGTTAATGGCAGGATCGGATTGATCCAATCAGGAGCATCTGATTGGCCATTAACAGGCCATTCCTATTGGTTAACGGAGCTAGTGCTCCAGGTTTGCTATTGGTTGAACAGTTAATAAGTTGCCTATATAAGGAAGGCTATAGCAGCCCTCCAGTTTGAGCTGTCACAATATGTAAATAAAGAGTTTGAAATTCACTGTTTTTACCGGCTCATCTCCATCATTCGCACCCATGCTCCAGACTTAACAGATACTCCATCTACTTCCTACATAGCTGTATTTACTATGAAATACATCATTTTGAGGGAAGTTGGTTGCTTAGCTGCAGTCCCATGCTACATCTAGGAGTGAACTGACACACAATTGTGTGCTGCAATGGTTTACAGTTTTAGAAAACTGTGTGTAATACCAACTGATGCTGTACTAATATAATCCTTTCATTTGATATTGTTTTAGCAGACAGGGCCAGAATCTTTCTTTTGTTATTATAGTGAATGATATTGGCTGACATATGCATTTGTATTTCAGTGAAGCTTTTTCCCAGAATAAGTCATTGTCTCTATTGATTTTTCAAAAGGTCTTTTCACACATACACCAGGAACATGAAATCCTTCCCTGGAAACCTCTCCATATACACACTCACATGCTCCCATCCCACCACTTGTGAGTACCTGCATGGGGGCTAGTCCCTGAGATTTTGATCTCTGGGATGAAGCAACAAGCAATATCCCAACCCCTCTCACAAAGCTTCTCTTCATTCCCGAAAGCAAAAGTGCAAGAACAACAAATTACATAACCAACAATTTATTGCCCTTGCGTGACATTCCCAGATCAGTTGCCAAAGATTGATTTCTTCTGCCTACTGGTAGAGCTGGTTCTGCTACACGGCAGGAGGGCCTTCCTAAGATGCAAGGGATATCAAATCCACTTTGGGGTAGACAGCAACATGGTAAAATGGTAAAATGAATATTTGTGAGCAGCCTTCCAAGAACCTCTTCTTCCCCCCAAAAAAAGGCTAGCATAAACATGACATTATGCTTTCATTATGTTATTAAATTATGTTTATGTTATGATCTCAACATTATTCTCAGGGATTGTCAATATGCTCAATATGTTCATGGAACTCAGCCTTGGCATGCTCCAGCTTCCTCTCCCAAAAGATGTTTGCATTTAAAAAAAAAAAAAGTTGAAATGGGGAAAAAGAAAGGAGGAGGAAAAGGAGGAGAGAGAAGAGGGGGAGAGGGGAGGAGGAAGAAGAGGAAGGGAGGAGGGGAAGAGGAAAAGGAGAAGGAGGAGGAGGAGGAGGAGGACACACTGAAAGCAAAGAACAAGGATCTAGAATTACCTGGGCCGAGAATGGGCCCCTTAAATTGATGGGTGTCTATTACTGTCTTTTACTCCTCTTGGAGGTATTCTAAGTACCTTCAACACCTGCAATTATTCCTGCAATTCAACACCTATTAAAAAAAAGTTCCGCGTTGAGATCTTGAACAATGTTCTATGAACCAGAATATATTCATTGTCGACCTGCAAAATGACTTCTGCAAAAGCCATGCTTATTCCTGTTTCATTTCTTGGTTGCCATTCAGTGGTGGTATTCAAAAAAATTTACTGCTGGTTCTGTGGGTGTGACTTGGTGAGCATGATGTGGCGTGATGGGCATGGCAGGGAAGGATACTGTAAAATCTCCATTCCCTTCTGACTCCACTAACCTGCCTTCCAGCTCCATTCTCCTGTGCAGGGCAAGAAAAGAAGACCCAGCCAATCAGCTGGGACTCGCGAGGCAGAGAATAGATGGAGGCGGGGCCAGTCAGAGGTGAGATTGGCTAGTTCTGTGAACTACTCAAAATTTCCGCTACCAGTTCTCCAGAACCCCATCAAAACTATCACCTCTGTTGCCATTCGACAGAGGGGGGGGAGATCATGGTGGGGGGACTCGTAAGTGTGGTGCCTCAGCCAGCTAGTCACAACATCTCCTAGCCAACGTGTGAACCAAGGTCATTTCGATGGACATTTGTCAAAGTTGAGTGGGAACCAGTGGTGGGATTCAAATATTTTTACTACCGGTTCTGTGGGCGTGGCTTGATGGGCATGGCAGGGGAAAGATACTGTAAAACCTCCAGTCAGAGATGGTATTTTCCAGTTCTCTGAACTACTCAAAATTTCCTCTACCAGTTCTCCAGAACTGGTCAGAACCTGCTGAATATCACCTCTGGGGAACCCACACCTGGACTGATTGGCCCATGTGACCTGAAGGAAAAGGCGGGGTGAGGAGGTCTTATTCTTTTAACTATCCCTGAGCGGGGGAATAATTTAGAGCTAGCTTCACCTTTTGAAGTGTTGATATGATGTACTCAATAAAGGATTTCTTGAACCTGCAAAAAGTGTTAATGTCCTGACTTCCTGAGTTCATTATTTGGAACAATAAGATTTATGTTATGACCAAAACATTGATGCCAAATGGGGAAACATGGGAATGCAGCCATAAACCATATTCCCCACTGAAATAATTTAAAAGCCAGAATAGCCATTGCCCATTTTGAAAGAAATGCTTTTTAAAAAAGAAAAATCAATTGCCATCAGCTTTATAAAGACTGTTTATATGCTTGCTATTGTATTGATTGGTGGACCCTGCCACCCAGAGTGACTTTTTTGTGAGATGGGTGGTTATATAAATGTGATTGATTAATTAATAAATAACTAAGTAAATAATCAGTTACTGTGCACATTAGATGAGAGCATTTTAGGAGGAAATATGGTTGCCTAAGATTATAGAGGTTTTTTAAATATTTGTGTTGTTATTGTTATTGATGGAACCAATCCATAAGAGGAGATAATATCAATGATTCATTGTTGTGAACCTTTAATCTTTTTTGTTGATCTCAGATAATTATTTTAAATCTGATTTTTTTTTATCAGTCTTTGACATTTTAATGATTGTCTTTGACTCATTTTGGAGACGGATATTCTATGTATCTTTGGTATTCCTGCAGTTTAGCTCTTATTAAAAGAGTAAAAATTCTGAGATCTTGAGCAAGCCACTCCATAAGATGGCAACCTGCTATAGGTAATGTTGTGACATAGACACAGTGTGTGATTCATATGAAAATAAGACGCTCTCTCTTCTCTCCCCCCGCCCTTTTCTACTGTTTTGGGGTTTTCCCAAAGAATGTAGAAAGTTGTAACCACTTCTATACAGAGATTAGTTGAAGGGTATGGGGGGAATTGAGTCTTGTGATGTTTTCTGACATTTCTTTGACATTGAAACAACTAGTTACCCAATGAACTTTTAATGTTGATGTGCTCTGTGCCTATCAAAGCAATTTTAGGATGCAAGGGTCATAGAGTAACAAGTTTCACTTATGTTCTTGGCTCTCAACATCCTTAATGCATCTAGCCACAAACCTTAAACATAGTTCTCTCTCTTTCTCTCTCTCAAACTAATGCAGAGTTAGATATCTGTGCTGGCTCAACTAATGCAATTTTTAGCACTTGAATCTGGAATCAAGGCTGATCAATGCAGTGTGCCCTTTGGGGTCAATCTGTAAAGATTGCAAGATTGGACATTTATTGCTTTTAAGAATGGCATGTGTGCAAGACTACAAATATTGCTTTTTCTGCACTATTAGCTTTTTGGTCGCCTTCCCATCTTCGTGGCATTATGCTTCATTATGCCAATCCATTTCTGCTGTCTCTCGAATATAATGCCAGCAAAACACAGACCTCATACAACCAAGCCTTATGCACAAAAGAACAGATTTGCCATTTTGGCCTACTTCATCGGTTATCCCAATATAAAGCTGATTATGAGACCTTTGAAAGCTAAGCAGGAGAGTAACACATGGAAAATAGTTAACAATGTATTGAACTTCAAGAGATCCAATTGAGACTTGGTAAGATTAATATCTTTTACAGCATCTACTATCTATAGTACATCTATCTCATTCTGACAAAAAACTAAATGGCTGCAGGCATTTTGATGTTAACCAACTTTTTTGCAATTGAATCTCAAATCATGAAGTGGCTTGCCTGGGATTCTTGAATAAGTGAAATTACATCATGCTCCCTTCAAGGCTTATATCTCCAAGTCAAATCAAATCAAGGTTGATTCACACCAAGTGAATCTGTATATCAGAGCGAACTTTGGGTTCTTTATTTAAAGAAAGCATTATTCAAAATCCAACCCAGAAGGCAAAAACAAACATTGTTGCAAGAAAACTATATGAACATAGCTAAAATGCTCAGACAAGCTTTGGTGTATGACAATTTCCAATTCAACAACATCTTCAAAACATGACAACTCAAGCACAATGTATACTAGGTAACATAATCACACAAATGCTGCAATTAGATCCTTGTGTTAGGATGTCTGACACAAATATAGAAACTGCAGGATGTGTGTGATTACATCCTCACATAAAAATGGCATGTGTTCGCCTTGTCACAGATACCCATATTCTAGTAAACTTCAAACTTTCACAAGTAATTCTGGTGATGCTGTGGCTAGACCAAAGTCATAAAAAACAATTCTGGTTATTCATGGTGATTTATTCAAATAAAAATTTCTTGGTTTTGGGGAATATAAAGAATTGGAACATGGATCAAATGAAGAAAAGGAAATGGAAAGAAAAACTAGAAATTGTCAAAAAATAAATCACACAAAATTGAATGGTTTAGGAGGAAGTGACTTTAAATGGATTGAAATAGTCATTCTAAGTAGTTCATTATATGACATACTATTTAGGAGATAAACAATAAAGAACTGGATAGCAATAATGCTGAAAAAAGAAATGGCTTTTGATGCAAATAAAATAAGATCTAGACATATGCTCTAGAATTCATTTGTGTATTTGAGATATAATTAAGAGGAATTCAACGCTAAGGTTGATTTACATTTTGGGAGGCCTTTCGTCATATTATTTTAAACAACTAATGTAAATAAATTGAATAAATCCTGTGAGAACATCATTGTTCAAATTACAATTACCTGTTGAGAAAGGGGACCCAATTGCTGTGTGTTAAAGATGTATAAGTTCAACTTGGATATATATTTCCAACATTTGAAAATTATCAAGAAATTGGGCATGGGAGTTGGCTAAGCGAATTAACATATAAAAATGGAAGAAAAAAAATCTACCATTGATTGCCAGATATCAATTGTTATGTGTTATCAATCAGTATCTGACTTTCTTTAAGTAATGGTTAAGCGTGATCAAATTGGAAGGGGAGCAAATTGGCAGTAGATATGACTCAATGGAATTCAAGATGGGCTGGACCTAGATCTCTTGTGGATACTTGAGACTGATGACAAATTTGACCCCCTCCCTCAACCTGGTCATCTCCTACATCCAGGAGAAGCAGACAAGTAATTGCAATGCAGAGTGAGGGCTAAGCCAGCAGAAGGAACAGAACTAGGACTACTGCAGTAGATCCATGAGCAGGAAAAGGTGTAGCAAACTGTTGGGGGTAGCTGGAAGGTGAGACAAGCAGAAAACCTCACAGGTACCAGGCCAGGAAGAAAAAGGCAAGGAATTATGCTGCAGCTTCAATGACAAAAGCAAAAATAAGGCCTGAGAAGAGGAATGGGGTCTCTGCAATCTGGCAGAGAGCAGCAAGGCAAGAAGACTCTAGCTTCTGGTCTTTCAGAAGAGTCCATGAAGCCACCAAGCTTTTTGCTTGGTTCTAATTCGTCACCAGCCTTCAGGAGCCATTCTCTGTAGGCTGGTCTCTCAGTTGAATACTGGTAGAAATCTGGAAGTAAGAGGGGAGAAAAGATGACAAGATCAAAGTGATTTTTCAGAACTAGCTATCATGATGTTCAGGCAAAAATGGGTGGCGAGGGGTTGTTTTGTGAGCAGGTTTTCAGGGACCTCTTTAATCTAATGATTTGGCTTTAAAAATAGAAACACAAATTCTAAAATGAAACAGCAATCAAACACTGAAAAACATCCCACGGTGAAGTGGGTTTCTGCAAGGAATACAAAGAACACATCACAGAAACAGACCCTTAAGATGATACCATGATCTATTAAAGGTTGTCTTGTGGGCGGGACAAAGGAGCAGGATAAGTGATCACCTTATTTCAAAAGTATCCCAACTTGAGGCTGCTGATAAAGTAGAACACAGAAAGGTAAGAAGAGCAATCCAGCATTCTGATCTTAAAGCAAAGGAAATCCTTCGTTCCAGGAAGTGGCAGAAGAGAGGTAGAAAGACCTGTGTGGCATGTGGCAATGAAATGAAAAGTCGCATCAAGAAATCAAATCAAAAGATAGTGAAATTGCTCATCTAAACGAAGGAACTGAAGAACTGGCAGATTTAGCTGGCCAGGCACATTATACAGCAAATATGATAAAGCAAATAACTGGATAAGGACCAGAAAGCCTTTTGAAAAAATTAGAGCTGAAGAGGAAATTGCATATGAAGGAAACAATTTTGCTGAGGAGGAGTTAGATGGTGAATCAGAAGAGAAATATTCAAAATTCTCCAATAATTCTATAGAGATAGTTGCAGATGTGTTCATTACTGAGAAAATAAAATCTGAAAGTATTATGCCTCCAAAGGAGGGAGGAAGGGGAAAGCAGAAAATCTTCTGAAAACTACACATTTATCTGAGGTTTGGAGGATGGGATGTCATCACTGTTATGAACTAATAAAAGCACTCAAATAAAGTTTTAACAAACCTTAAGAAAAAGCAGGGCTCTTATCCTGCACTTCTGATTGGCCGATAATAGCGATATCGGATTGGTCCGTTCTGGGGAATCTGATTGGCTGTTAACGAGCCACTCTCATTGGTTCAAGGGTTTAACACATCCATGTTCTCAATGGCTAATAGGTCAGCAGCCTGCCCTATAAAAGGGCTGCTGCTGCCCTAGGGTTTTTGCTCTGTTCAGAATGATTAATAAAGAGTTGAAGTTCACTGTTCATTGCCTCGTCTCTGTTCCTTGCGCCCATGCGCAGAACTTAACATTGGCGACGAAGGTGGGATGCGGAGACATCAGAGCTGACTGAACACTACAGAGCACCAAACAGAGCACGTGGCTGAAGGCACATCGACAATGGAAACCATTTCCAGCGATGCCATACCACCCGCTCCATTTGACCAGGCACAAGAAGACTGGGACTCATACATAGACCGGTTCCAGATGTTTCTGGAGACCAACAACTTGAAGGATGCCACTGCGGGGAAAAAGCGAGTAGTGTTCCTGACCCATTGCGGGCCTGCTGTCTTTAAGATGGCCAAGGCACTAGCGAAACCGGCTGAGGTGAAAACCATGGACTGGGACGTCCTCACGCCCCTTCTATGGGCCCACTATGCACCCAACGCTTGTCCGAAGACATGAATTTTACCAGAGAGACCAGCAGAAAGGAGAGAGTGTTGCAGATTTCATCGCGGATCTCTGGAACCTGGGAGGCCTCTGCGGGTTTACAGACCTTGAAGAAGCTCTGAGAGACCAAATAATTCTGGGATTATATGACCACACTACGCAGAGCAAGATCATGGCCAAAGGGGACAACGACCTTGCTGATGTCATCAAGGACGCTACTGCAGCAGAAGCAACTAGGAAGTCGGCTGCCCAAATGTGCCGCACCAACACACCGCTCCGTCAACTCGCCAGTGATACTTCACCTCACCTAGAGAGGCACACAACAGTGACCCACCATGAGGACTTGAATCGCCATCAGAAAGTGATGAGGAGGAGGTCAACCGGCTCCGGTCTGAACGTGACCAACGCTATCAGCGGAATCAAAGACTACCGCACCAATGCGCGGGTTGTGGGGCAAACCACCCGCGATCAGACTGCAAATTCCTTGATGCGCTCTGCCATTTCTGTGGGAAAAGAGGCCACATCGGGAAGGTCTGTAGAAGCAAGCAAGGATCCAGCCCATTTCAGAGGGGAAACAACTACCGCCAGACCACAGGGAAACAACTACCGCCAGACCACAGGGAATCCTGTGAGTCGGGAACATTTGAACCGCCAATGGAACAACCACTCCTACAGAAATAAAACACTGGCCAATTCAATGAGATGAGAAGAGGCACACCAAACCATTACAATCAGTCACGCCTCATCGCTAGATGCAAAAAAGATCCGAATGAAGGTCGCCATCGAAAACCAGCCTTGCGTGATGGAAGTCGATTCAGGATCATCCCTCTCGATGGTTTCCTGGAAGACTCTAAATCAATTAATCCCTGCCATCTGGCATCAAGACCTCAGAGCCCAAAGAATCATACTCAAAGATTATCAGGGGAACCGAATTCCGGTCATTGGATCCAGCCAAGTCCAAGTATCATTCAAAAATCATACTGTGTCATTACGACTGACCGTCGTCGACCGTGACTGGCCTAGCTTGTTAGGCCTTCAATGGTTCGCCCCACTCAGGATCGAGGTAGCTGGCATTCACCAAACCAGAAGTGACGACTGGGAGGAGGCCATCGTCCAGGAATTCCAGGACGTCTTTGCAGACAAACTAGGCAAGTACAAGGGGACCCCGATATCATTTAAACTTAACCCTGAAGTAGCCCCCATCCACCTTAAGCCTCATCGGATACCTTTTGCCCTTAAACCAAAAAATTGATGAGCAGCTCGATAAATTAATAGCCCAGGGTGTTTTAGAACCAACTGACCACGCTCGTTGGGAAACCCCAATTGTAACACCCATCAAACCGGATGGATCGTTAAGGATTTGTGGGGACTACCGGGCTACCCTTAATCACGCCCTTCAACAGAACGCTTTCCCGGTGCCAGTGGTACAACACCTTCTACGTTCCCTGGAGGGCGGAAAAGTCTTCGCTAAATTGGATTTAGCACAGGCCTACCAACAACTGCCTGTAGCTAAAAAAAACCCGCAGAGGCACAGACGATCGTTACGCACCGAGGCGCCTTTAAGTGCAACCGACTCTAATTCGGAGTGAGCATAGCCCCAGGGATTTTTCAAAGTCTGATGGAGAGACTCTTGCAAGGGATCAAGGGGATCGTGCCATACTTTGATGACGTTTTAATTGCTGCCCCGAATAGAGAAATACTAGAAAAGCGGCTTAAAATGGTTCTCCAAAAATTTAAAGACTCTGGCCTTAAGGTTAAAAAAAATAAATGTCAACTGTGTACAGATAAAGTAGAGTTCCTGGGGTACCTAATCGATAAACAAGGCACCCACCCCACTAATAGCAAACTAAGGGCAATCAAAAATGCCCCAAGACCCAGAAATAGAACTGATCTCCAAGCTTTCCTGGGGCTCATTAACTTTTACAACATCTTCTTGCCCCAGAAAGCGACCGTAGCTGAGCCCCTACATAGACTTCTCTACAAAAAAGCAACCTGGGTCTGGGGACACCGCGAGGAGCACGCATTCCGACAAGTGAAAAACTTACTAACCTCAGATGCTGTTTTAATGCAGTATAACGAGATTCTGCCTTTAACAATTACATGTGACACGTCACCGTTTGGAGTAGGAGCCATTTTGAGTCATGTGTTACCAAATGGTAGTGAGGCCCCTATTGTCTATTTTTCAAGGACCCTATCAAAGGCTGAACGTAACTATAGCCAGATCGACAAAGAGGCTCTTGCTGTTGTATCTGCTGTAAAACGGTTTCATGAATACGTGAATGGATGAGTTTTTACTATTGTTACCAATCACAAACATTTGCTTGGGATGATAGTGGGAGACAAGCCAACCCCCTATATATTGTCACCTAGAATGACTCGCTGGTCGGAGTTTTTAGCTGCGTACAACTATAAATTACAACACCACCCGGGGAAAGCCATTCCCCATGCTGATGCATTGAGCCGTGCCCCACTTCTGGAAACCGTCGACGACCCAGCTCCAACCTTTATGACACTCCAGATTGAAATGCTACATTCACCACCGCTAACAGCCAGAGACATTGCAATCGAAACAAAACGAGATCCTGTCTTGGTGCGAGTTCTTAGCTGGGTCGAACGAGGACGGCCAATAGAACAAACCCCTGACGACTTCACCCCTTTCAGAAACCGGCAAACAGAACTTTTTTCGCAAAAAGGCTGCATCCTATGGGGAAATAGAGTCGTCATCCCAGAGCGGTTACAACGAGCAGTATTGAAAACATTGCATGACGGTCACTCCGGCATCGTGCGTATGAAAGCGCTCGCATGAAGCTACGCGTGGTGGCCGGGCATCGACAAACAGATCGAAGCCTGGGTAAAGACTTGGTTAAAGTGCCAAGAAGTCAGCAGTGCCCCACCTAGAGCAACTCCAACAGAATGGGAAACTCCCCGGGGGCCATGGTCCCGCATCCACGTTGATTTTGCGGGACTTACTAAAGGACATACGTTCCTCCTAACAGTGGATGCCTATTCCAACTGGCTCGAGATCCACGAAATGAAGAATACTACAATGGAGTCCGTCATCCAAAAATTGAATAGGCTATTCGCAATGCACGGGCTGCCAGACGTTCTGGTCTCTGACAACGGATCCCAGTTCACCACCCTGGTGTTTGAACAATACTTAGCGGATCGGGGTCTCCGCCATGCACTAACATCGCCAGTGCACCCTGCGGCTAACGGCAGGGCTGAGCGCATGGTACAATTTGTTAAAAAAGCTCTCCACAAAATGGACTATGGGGACATTGACGAAAAAATAAACAGAATACTCCTACTCCAACACATCACTCTGCACAGCATCACCAACAAGACCCCAGCTGAACTGTTGATGGAATGCAAGCTCCGTTCCCACCTCGACCGGCTTCACCCATCCTACGAGCCGGAGAAACCCTGTGGATCTACAGGAAAATGCCACGAATTCAAGGCAGCCGACTTAGTTTTCACCAAAAATCTCTCCGGCGAACCATTATGGGTCGAAGCAACCATAATTCAAACCACCGGGCCCAGATCATACCGTGTGCAAACCTGCGACGGAAAAATATGGAAACGCCATATAGATCAGCTTTGCTCTAGGCTACAACCCAGTTCCCGCAACTCCTGTGACTCCCAAACTGAGGGGGGAGGGGATGTCGAAGAAACCAAATTCGAGATGGTGAAAAGCAGAAGCAAAGGAAGTAAGCAATCGGGCACGATAAATGAAGAAGAATCAGGGAGGGGACTCTCCTCGTTACAGAGGAATACATCAACGGAGGCGAGCCCGCAAAGATCAGAGGACAACAATGACAGCATTAGCGGCACCGAGTCGTCCAGTGAGGATGCGGAACCACCTGTACCAGATATGTCCAAAAACATCCCGCCGAAACCAGATGACAGACAGGAACCGGTGGAACAGCGCAAATCCAATAGACAGTTAAAACAACCTATATATCTTAGGGATTACATCACCACACCCCTCAAACAAAACCTGGGGGGTAGGGGTGTTATGAACTAATGAAAGCGCTCAAATAAAGTTTTAACAAACCTTAAGAAAAAGCAGGGTTCTAATCCTGCACTTCTGATTGGCCGATAATAGCGATATCAGATTGGTCCGTTCTGGGGAATCTGATTGGCTGTTAATGAGCCACTCTCATTGGTTCAAGGGTTTAACACTTCTATGTTGTCATTGGCTAATAGGTCAGCAGCCTGCCCTAAAAAAGGGCTGCTGCTGCCCTAGGGTTTTTGCTCTGTTCAGAATGATTAATAAAGAGTTGAAGTTCACTGTTCACTGCCTCGTCTCCGTTCCTTGCGCCCATGCGCAGAACTTAACAATCACCAAGTGTAACAGAATGAGTAACAGTCTTGTCAGAAGTATTTGACTGTATCTAGTCACTTGATAAATTGAAAACACTTGGTATTTCAGCTTGAAAATGGCTTTTATTCATATGCTATGGGATGTGTAAATTACCAATAAACTGACTCAGACAGTTTAATGATATTCAAGGGAAAATGGTGGATGAAATCGTTAAGCACTAGGGTAGATGCACAGCAGCTGAAGTCAGCCATCTAACTCAAAGTCAGAAAGAAAGAGGAAAGATATCGTGACCAAAAATGTCAACAGAGAGTAACAAGAAAAGAATGAGATATATTTTTCAGAAAATCAGAGCAATCACACACAAAATTTAAAATTAAAATTTGCAACTAAGATAGGAAAAATTGAAATGATTATGCTTTATATCACTTTATTTAGTGATAAGAGATGGAATATGGGATAAACAGATAAATGTATGTGACGTTACAGTTATAAACGTGTTTATACGTGATGAAAGTTAAAAGTCACTTCTTTATATAGTTCTTTTCTCTTTACAATATTCTTACTTTTTTCTTCTCTTTTTCTTTTTTCTTTCTTTTTCTCTGCATTTTTACTCCTTCTATTTTTTAAGTTTAGTGAGTATTAGATTTTATCACTATAATCAACATTCTTAATAAAGATATATACAAAATATACACAAAGGAAACAAGTCAACTAGAAAGTAATATATGAAAAGCAGAAAAGCAATTGGCAAATGAAAAAATATCAGGTACAGATGAAATACCTAAACTATTTAAAGATATAGGAGAAGAAGCAGTTAAAATGCTAATGTCAACAAACATGTGGCCTAGAGGATATGAAGATCAATGTTTATAGCTATGCCTATGAAGACAGCAGACCCAAGAGAGTGTGCAAATTACCAAACCATACTGAACCATGTAAATATACCAAACAATACTAATTCAACACAGAATCTTTTAAGTTCTTCCACATAAGAACAGAGACCTACATGGAAAGAGGAACGCCAAATGAACGCACATGTTTCAGAAAATGAAAATAGAATGTGAAATCAGATAGCTACCATAAGAAGTATGAGCAGGAGGATTACATTTGCTTTACTGCCTATAGCAATAGATGGAATACATTAAGGCAACTGGATGTTCCAGAACAGCTTATTATTCTAAAAAAAAAATATTTCCTTGACTGAGAAACAATTGCAAAGCTAAACATTGAGAAATAGAATGGCTCATAGCAGGAATGACACCACATTATGCAGATTCATCTTGTATTTGTTTAATGTCTGGAAATTTAACTGCCAAGAGTCACTGGGAGTTAAGCAGCAATGTAAATTTAATAAATAAATAAACCTTGTTATAAGAATTTTGCAGACATCATCTCCACAAATACCATTGTAATTTCTAAACAAAGTTAACAGATTTCTATACCCATATTGTGGCATGTTTGCTATAATGTCTTCTTGTGAGGAAGGGAGGAAGGGAAAAATATTGTCAGCAATAGAAGGGAGAAAAATAAAGATCAGCTGTCGAATTGTAGAACTCTGAGCCCTTCAGAAAGCTCAGATACCAGGCTTTTCCCACATAATTGCCAATTGAACTTGACTGAGCCCCCTTTTGGTGTTTTCTGAGTGAGGGGTCCTTAGTGCTTTCTGAGTTTCAGATGTTCCAGCAACCAGCCAAGGAGACTGCTAAGAAGAAAAGCAGGAAAATCCATGTTGGAATAATCTTTCTGAGGCTGCTCCCCAAAGCTGAAGGAAAGTTATTTTTTATGCAGAATAATAAATTCTGCTTCTGTGGAAGGGAAATTATCAGATCTCAACATTAAAAGACTTATGTATAAACAATAGTATTCAGGTGTGTAAAATGAAACAATAAAATACATTAAAATACAGGACTTAACATTTAATCAACAGCAACAATAAAATAGTCACATAAAGGCATGAGAAATCTATCTACACCATCATTCTGGAATTGAAATAGATACGGTTTGCCAATCTTCTCCAACAATATTTCTTTTGGCACAAGAGGCTCAGAAACATGAAAAGGTGGCACAGACATGAAGCCTCTCAGAAATCTACTCTTCGTGGTTAACAAGGGGAAAGATATTTCACTGCCTTGGCATCTCCAGCTCCACCTCTGGAGCAGAGGTGCTAATTCAGCAGATTCTGGCCAGTTCTGGAGAACCAGTAGCGGAAATTTTGAGTAGTTCAAAGAATCAGCCAATACCACCTCTGATTGGCCTCACCGCATCTATTCTCTGCTTCTTAAGTCCCAGCTGATCAGCTGGGTCTTCTTTTGTTGCCCTGCACAGGAGAATGGAGCTGGAAAGCAGGTTAGTGAGGTGGGGAGGGAATGGGATTTTACAGTATCCTTCCCCTGCCACGCCCACCAAACCACGCCCACAGAACTGGTAGTAAAAAAATATTGAATCCCACCACTGATCTAGAGTAAACTCTGTCCAAAATCCTGGGTACCTTCAGTGCAAAGTGTACTAATGGAGATAGCCAACAGTTTGATTTTATCTTTCTCTATCTTTTCACAATGTGTTTTTTACTTGATTTGGGTCATTCAGCTCAGCTCTGATTCTTGGAATGGGCAGTAAAAGTTCAGCATTCAAGGCCATCTTGATTTGAGTATGGCAGTCCCAAACCCTCATCCTCCCCAGGATTCATGTATAATATCAATATCAGCACTCCAATTCTTTGGCATCTCTGTGCTGTGGGATTATCACAAACTACACAAATTAGCAGGAAGTTGAACCCATAAGACAGTACAGTTGTTGGGGTTTTTTTTTAATCTCGTTTTGTGCCCTTTGGTTTAACTGACAGGGGAGGTTTGATACGTAAATATTGAGCAGAATCTCTAAGAAACTACTCCTGGAAGGCAGGAAATAAAACTTTTCAATAAAGTCACTCTGAACAAAATTGGAAGCTGTTGAATTTTAACTTCAGCAATAAGAGAGAATAACCACATTACTTGTTAAGTAAAACTAAATCACCACATTCAAGACGATCGAGCAGAGCAGAGTGCAAGTTCATTCGTGAACTCTTAACAATTCTTCAGGACTGAGTGTTCCAGTGTCAGATGTATAATTGCTTCTTTTCACATGAGGACATGTTGACCTGACATGTTTCACAAGGATGTTGGGAAAGAAATGCTTCTTAGCCAAAGGATTGCTTCTTCTGAAATAAATGAATTTCCAAGAGCTTTTTAAACTAACAGCTGACTTCAGTATTTTCTTTAAAGCTTTAATGCATCGTACACATTGCTCTGATATTGACCCCAACTGCTATGTTCAAAAGAGAGTTTTCAGCACTGCACAAAAGTCTGGGGAAGGTTCTGACGAGTGCTCTGCGGCGGAGGCAGAGTTGAGGCCTGGGCCGCCTGACAGTTATCAGGTACCTTCGAAGTCGGAGATCAGTGGGGAAGAAGAACAGCTGGAGCCTGTTCTCGATGTGCACATGCACAGAGCTGCTGAGAGAAGGGAACAGTTAAGGAACCAGGGTCAACTTGGAAGTAAAGGCACAGGTGGACACTGAATGGCCCCTCCCATATGGAATAAAGATGAGAGAAAGGAGAGTGGTGTTTGCAGGAGACAATTAGTTCATTTAATTAGGGTGAAAATTTGTTCGTGACTCCTTGCCAAGTTCAGCAGTGGTTTCCAATTGGAAACAGGGTTAACTGTATTCTTTTCTTTGATTAGGGCAGTTAATTTAGCCATCTCTGCTAGTTCCAGCCAGTCATGCATTGTGGGAGTTAAAGTATCAATGCTATTTTCAACTTTGAGCAAATGGAATTTATTTATTTTTCACACACTTCAAGGAAGGCAATTTTTTAGACATAAGTGTAAAGTGTTATGGGCAACTCTGTTTCTTTCTTAACATAAGCTTCAGGACTTTCACCTTTACCCATGTCCAACAAGGATGGGAAGATAGGAACTTTGAAATTTTTTTGCATCCAAACTGCATATAATTTGAAACATTTACAAAACTACTGATAACAGTGCAAGAATAGATATATCAACAAATTCAAAGGCAATCTTGTTGCTTTTGACAGATTGGCTGTTTTATATCATTTTGAAACTGCAAGAGTAAGCGAGATTACATTTATATAACTTTGAAACTGCCAGTTGAAGGAGAATGAAATTAAGTTAGTTCCATTTTGCACTAAAAGGTGCAGGCACTTTTTGCTCTAATACGATGGCAAAGAATACATTATCTGTGTGATGGGCATGCTAAAATTATAGATGAATTTCTCCGCGGGTTGCTTATCAAAACATTTCTATCAAAACATTTTCCCTCATCTGCATTAATATTATTTGAAACTAATGGGTTTTATACCCTGGAGGAGCAAAATGGTGAAACCAATAACGATAAATGCCCAGTGTAAACACTGCAATATTTTTGTATTAAAAAAATATGTTAAGGGAGACTGACCAAATAAGAAACACAAAAAAAAACTGAATAAATATAGACAGAGCTATTGTTTTCCTTTTTTCATAGAACTGCATGAATCATAAGTGTCATGTTCATCATAAGCATGATTTCTTTAGGGGGAAAAACAGCTTGATGAGGAGATTCACAGTACAAATAGTTTTAAAAAAATTATCGGCAATGATTGTTTTACGAGAATAGCCAGTGGCTAATAAGGATCTAGGTCCTAAATTCAGAAATGTTCCTCTTTCTTTGCTAATCAAACTGATGGCCTTTCTGTTCAAACATCTCAAACTGCTAATCAACATCTTGGGAAAGATTTATCCATACGTTCATTAACCCTAAAGGTATTTTGCTATGTCTTGATTGGTCCACAATTGCACAATCCACCCAATTGTCTGCTTTTGCTCTGCAAATGTAAAAGTGAGTGCCAGGACTAATAGCCATTGGCAAAGATAATCCTTTCAATAGAATTCAGGAAGAAACAAAGGATAGGGCAGATGCTAGGATAGATGTCCAATTCCCCTCTACATAAAGAAAATAAAAGCTAGTTGTTTTCCCAACACATACAAACACACCATATGTTCGTACACAATCCATTTGTTCCTTCACTATAAACAAGACATAGGTAATCCTTGACCTGGGACCACAATTTAGCCCAAAATTTATGTTGCTAACTGACAAAACAGTAAAGTGAGTTTTTTCCCATTTTTACAACTTTGCTTGCCACGGTTGTTAAGTGAATCATTGCAGATGTTAAGATAGTAACACTGTTGTTAAGTGAATCTGGCTTCTCCACCGACTTTGCTTGTCAGAAGGTCACAAAAGCTGATCACATGACCCCAGGACACTGCAACCATAATGTGAGTCAGTTGCCAAGCATCTGAATTTTGACCATGTGACCATGGGGATGCTACAACAGCTATAAATGTGAAAAATGGTCATAAGACACTTTTTCAGTGCCATTGTAACTTTGAACGGTCACTAAATGAACTTTGGTAAGTCGAGAACTACCTGTACAAACAGAGCATCCTGGCTCAAGAAGAAGATTAAGGAAAGTTCAAAACTTTCCTATTTTCAACTCATCTTTTAATGCAAAGAAAAATAGGATTGATTGATTGAGCCATCCATTTTACAGCAGATGTTCTGGGCTGTCACAAAAGTTAAAACCATCATAGCAATATAAATATATGATATTCCAATTAAACCAAATCAAACAAACCACATTACCAATAAAGCTCACGTAAATGCCCAAAAGCTGGAGAAAAAGCTAGGTCTTCAGAATCTTACAAAAGACTAACAAGGTAAGGGCTATCTGGATCTCTGGGAGATAGCTGTCCCATAGGGCAAACACAAAGAAGCCACAACTCCAGGAAAAAATTAACATTTTGGCTCTATTCCCTATGGCTAGTTCATTCTATGCAGGGTAGGAAAAAAAAACCAGGAAGTGCTGCTACACTGTAGAAAATATAGAGAAAACCTGAATTTGCTGTTTTCACCAAGGTCACTTCTTTAGGAAGAGATAAGAATGTGAAGATGCCCCAATTTTTTTAAGGATCTTGCAATGGATTTGTTTCATTAGGGGGAAAGTTTTGAAAGTAAAGGGAAGAAAACATTTGAAAAAGAAGTTAGAATCATTGATTAAATGTAAGTTGGAGTTAATGAAGCACTCCATGGTGCAGACAGACTCCAGCTCTACATTATATCAAAGATAATCCAATTTTGAATGCCCATTCACAGCGTCTTCTGGATCCAATGGATTTCTAGCAATCAATAGAGGGAAGAAATGTTCTGGTGCAACAAACCCCTCAGTTGAAGCCTTGGTGACAAATTGGAATGACCAGCTGTTGTTCTTTCTTCACAGTGTGTCTCTTAAATTACCTCAGCAATGAAACAGGCAGGCTGAGCACCTATGGCAGGAATCAAGCAAATATGTCTGAGCAAATGCAAATCCAGCATTTAGAAATTCTTTCCCCAGCAGTTAAATTGGTGCCTCTTCTTGGTCTGATTTTTTTTTTCAAACTTTCAAATTAATCTGTATATCTTATATCCTGACTTTCTAAGAAGTGACAATTTTAAAATGTGCAGAGTCCAGGTGGCAGCAGCTGAAAACCATTTTGAATTACAAGATTGAGAAGCTGAAACATCACATCCAAACAGAGTTCTCATGCAGAGATTTTACCTACTCCTTTTCCTTATGAATTAATTACAGAGTGGCATCCCTAAGAGTTGGCTGCTTTCAACATTCTGACGCAAGCACCACCTGTTGTGAATCAATAAATAATTAATAAAGATTATTAAGAGCTTGAAGCAAAGTGCAGGGTTCTGGCCCTGCACTTCTGATTGGCTGATAATAGCGACATCGGATTGGTCCGTTCAGGAGAATCTGATTGGCTATTAACGAGCCTCTCCCATTGGTTAATGGAGCTAGCGCTCCCTGTGTTTTCATTGGTTAAATAAGTTAAGAGTTGCCTATATAAAGGGGCCCATTGTGGCCATTGAGCTGAGCTGTTTTCACATGTAAATAAAGAGTTAGAAGTTCACTTTTCACTGGCTCGTCTCCATCCTTGCACCCATGCACAGAACATAACACTGGCGACGAGGATGGGATGTGGAGACGTCAGAGCTTACTGAACAACGAAGAACTATAACCGAGCATGTGGCTGAAGGCACCAACGGCGGAACCATGTCCGGCAGCATCATACCACCCGCTCCATTCGACCCGGCACAAGAAGACTGGGACTCATATATGGATCGCTTCCAGATGTTTCTGGAAACCAACAATTTGAAGGATGACACTACCGGAAAGAAACGAGCGGTATTCCTAACTCATTGCGGGCCAACCGTATTCAAGATGGCCAAGGCACTAGCAAAACCGGCAGAAGTAAAGTCTATGGACTGGGACGTCCTCGAACCACTGCTGAGAGCTCACTACGCAACGACCGTGCCAACGCTCGTGAGAAGGCATGAATTTTATCAGAGAAGTCAGCGGAAGGGCAAAAGTGTTGCTGATTTCATCGCGGATCTCCGGAATCTGGGAGGCCTATGCGAGTTTACCGACTTAGAAGAAGCCCTAAGAGACTGAATAGTTCTGGGATTAGATGCACCAGGCACTCAGAGTAAACTAATGGCGAAGGGCGACATTAGCCTTAAAGATGCCATAGCTGAAGCTACTGCACCAGAAGCAACCAGGAAGTCGGCTGCCCAAATGCGCCGCACACATGCACCAGTTCGCCAACGAGCCTGCAAAATTTCACCTCAGTCAGAGAGACAGCTAGATACAACCCACCACGAGGACCTCGAATCATTGTCAGAAAGCGATGAGGAAGAGGTCCATCGACTTCGGTCCAAACGAGACCAACTCCAGAAATCGCAGTACCAATGCGCCGGGTGTGGAGCAAGCCACCCCCGGTCAGAATGCAAATTCCTCGACGCGCTCTGCCATGTGTGCGGGAAGAGAGGCCATATTGGACGGGTCTGTAGAAGCAAGCCAGGACCCAGCCAGCCCTCAAGGGGGGCTAACTATCGCCAACCAACGGGAAGTCATCCCGTGAAGCGAGAACCCATGAACCACCAATGAAACAACCACTCCTACAGAAACAAAACCCTAAACCACCCAACGAAGCGTGAAGAGGCGCACCAAACTATTACGATTGGTCACGCCTCATCACTGGATGCCAAAAAGATCCGAGTGAAAGTGGCCATCGAAAACCAGCCCTGCCTGATGGAAGTCGATTCAGGATCGTCCCTCTCGATGGTTTCCTGGAAGACCCTCAAGCAGCTCATCCCCACTATCTGGAGGCAAGACCTCAGATTCCAAAGACTCATCCTCAAGGACTATCAAGGAAATCGAATCCCGGTCATAGGATCCAGCCGAGTCCGGGTATCGTTTAAGAACCATACAGCATTTCTACCCCTGACTGTAATCGACAAGGATTGGCCTAGTTTGTTAGGCCTCCAATGGTTCGCTCCACTTGGAATTGAAGTAGCCGGCATTCACCGAACCTGCAGCAGCGATTGGGAAGAAGACCTCATCCACGAATTCCAGGACGTCTTTGCAGAAAAATTAGGCAAGTACAAGGGGACCCCGATATCGTTTAACCTCAATCCTGAAATAGCTCCCATCCGCCTTAAGCCTCGTCGAATTCCATTTTCCCTTAAACCAAAGATTGATGAGCAGCTTGATAAATTAATAGCCCAGGGTGTGTTAGAACCAACCGAACACTCTCCCTGGGAAACTCCAATCGTAACACCCATCAAGCCGGATGGATCGATAAGAATTTGTGGGGACTACCGAGCCACCCTGAACCACGCCCTTCAACAAAACGCTTACCCGGTACCGGTGGTGCAACACCTCCTCCATTCCCTGGGGGGCGGAAAAGTCTTCGCTAAACTAGACTTAGCCCAGCCATACCAACAACTGCCTGTTGACAAAAAAACAGCAGAGGTCCAAACAATCGTTACGCACAGAGATGCGTTTAAATGCAACCGACTCCAGTTTGGAGTGAGCGTAGCCCCAGGAATCTTTCAAAGCTTGATGGAAAGGCTATTACAAGGGATAAAAGGTGTTTTCCCATATTTTGATGATGTGTTAATCACTGCCCCAACTAGGAAAATACGAAAGGAACGCCTGAGATTGGTTCTCCAGAGATTTAAAGACTCAGGTCTCAAAGTTAAAAAAAAAACAAGTGTTATTTATGTACGGATCGTGTAGAATTTTTGGGATATTTAATTGATAGTCAAGGCATTCACCCCACCGATAACAAACTCAGGGCAATCAAGAATGCCCCAAAACCCCGGAAAAAGGCCAACCTCCAGGCTTTTCTGGGCCTTATCAATTTTTATAACGTTTTCCTGCCTCACAAAGCAACCGTAGCTGAACCCCTACATCGTTTATTGGACAAAAAAGCAACCTGGGTATGGGGACACAGAGAAAAACAGGCGTTTCAACATGTTAAAAATTTATTGACTTCTGATGCTGTTCTGATGCAGTATAACGAGACTTTGCCTTCAACGATCACGTGTGATGCATCCCCATTCAGAGTAGGCGCCATTTTAAGCCACGTTTTACCAAACGGTAATGAAGCCCCTGTTGCCCATTTCTCAAAGACGTTGTCAAAAGCAGAACGCAATTACAGTCAAATTGATAAGGAGGCCCTTGCTATAGTATCCACGGTTAAGAGATTTCATGAATATATGTATGGCCGAGCCTTTACCATAGTGACTGACCACAAACTTTTGCTGGGAATAATAGCGGGAGATAGGCCAACACCGTATATATTATCTCCCAGAATGACCCGCTGGTCAGAATTCTTGGCAGCATATAATTACAAGTTGCAACATCGCCCAGGGAAGGCCATTCCCTACGCCGACGCATTGAGCCGTGCACCTCTTCCGGAGACCATTGATGACCTCACTCTGACGGTTACAACACTGCAGATCGAGACACTTCGAACGCCGCCATTAACAGCCCGAGATATCGCGATGGAAATGAAATGCGACCCCATTTTAGCATGAGTCCTCAGTTGGGTCGAGCGGGGATGGCCATTGGACCAAATATCTGACAACTATGCCCCATTCAAGTGTCAGCAAACGGAACTATTTTCCCAAAAGGGCTGCATTATCTGGGGTGATAGAGTTGTCGTCCCAGAGCGGTTGCGACCAGCGATTCTCAGGACCTTGCATGATGGCCACCCCGGCATCATGCGTATGAAAGCCCTCGCACGAAGCTACGTGTGGTGGCCGGGTATTGACAAGCAGATAGAGACATGGGTAAAAGCTTGTCACAAATGCCAGGAAGTAAGCAACGCCCCGCCGAAAGCAACCCCAATTGAATGGGAAGCACTGAGGGGACCATGGTCCCGTATTCATCTGGATTTTGCAGGTCCTACCAAGGGACACACATTTTTATTAATGGTGGATGCCCACTCGAACTGGCTTGAAATCCATGAAATGAGGAATACAACAACCGAAGCAGTCATCAGGAAACTAGACAGACTCTTTGCGACACACGGATTACCAGATGTTCTAGTATCCGACAACGGGCCCCAATTTACCACGCTGTCCTTCGAACAGTACCTGGTGGACCGCGGTATTCGACATGCGCTAACTTCGCCAGCGCATCCTGCGGCCAACGGAAGGGCTGAGTGCATGGTACAATTCGTCAAGAAAACCTTGCATAAAATGGACTATGGCAATATAGAAAACAAGATTAACCGGATACTCCTTTTGCAGCATATCACTCCGCACAGCATCACCAATAAAACTCCCGCCGAGTTATTAATGGGACAGAAGCTCCGTTCCCACCGCGACCGTCTACATCCATCATATGAACCTGAAAAACCACACGATTCCAGCGGGAAATGTCGCAATTTCCAGGTAGGCGATTTGGTTTTCGCTAGGAACTTTTTGGGCGATCCGTTGTGGGTCGAGGCAACTATTGTACAAGTAACCGGCCCTAGATCGTACCGCGTGAAATGTCACGACAATAGAATATGGAAGCTCCATATTGATCAGCTGTGTTCAAGGCTACAGTCGGGGATCTCCGAGCCCCCTGATTTCCAAACCGAGGGGGGAGGAGATAGCGAGGAAGCTGAATTCGAAGCGGCAGAAAGTTTAAGCGGTATTAATGACTGCTCAGAGGCAGCATGTGATGGATCCGGAATGGGGGTGGCCTCGCCTCAAAGAGATGCCGAGAGAAGTAGCGACGACGAAAATTCGAATGCGGAACGGGAGGCACCCTCTTCACCAGATAACATCCTACCCCAACAAGACTGTAGCCAAATACCGGGAGAACAACGAAAATCTAATAGACAATCAAAACAACCTGCCTACCTCAAAGACTACGTGACCGCACCCCTTAAATGGAACCCGGGGAGAAGGGTTGTTGTGAATCAATAAATACTTAATAAAGATGATTAAGAGCTTGAAGCAAAGTGCAGGGTTCTGGCCCTGCACTGCTGATTGGCCGATAATAGTGACATTGGATTGGTCCGTTCAGGAGAATCTGATTGGCTATTAATGAGCCTCTCCCATTGGTTAATGGAGCTAGCGCTCCCTGTGTTTTCATTGGTTAAATAAGTTAAGAGTTGCCTATATAAAGGGACCCATTGTGGCCATTGGGCTGAGCTGTTTTCACATGTAAATAAAGAGTTTGAAGTTCACTTTTCACTGGCTCATCTCCATCCTTGCACCCATGCACAGAACATAACACCACCCATTTTTCACCATGCACACAGGAAAAGGGTGGAGCTTGACTCGTGTTATCATGACACTGTTTGGGTCATTCTTGGTGCCTTGGTGGCTCAGTGGTTAGAAAGAGGTACTGTAAGCTGCTTCAGCTGACTGCGGGCAATTTGGCAGTTCGAGTCTCACCAGGTTCAAGGTTGATTCAGCCTTCCATCCTTTCAAGGTCAGTAAAATGAGGACCTGGATTGTTGGGGGCATATACTGACTCTGTGAACCACTTAGAGAGTGATATAAAGCACTATGAAGCAGTATATAAGTCTAAGTGCTATTGCTATTTTGATGAAAGCAGCAAGCTCCTTTCCCACTACAACTGTCGTTGCTGTGACCAGAAGAAGGGAAAGAAAATTCTACCTATTAAATTCAGACCCAATTTAGACTCAAATTTGCTGAATTTGGAGACACCAAACATTACAAAGTTAGCACCTAAATTTGCCAAATTTAGGCAAAGATGGTGATATTATCCTCCTCCATCCTTGTCCCTTTTCCTTTTGTATCACATCCTTTGGAACATTATATTTTAGCTTACTAATATTACAATTTAGATTACAATCTTGACAGCAGGAATGTTTTATTATTGCTCTTTATAAGCTATTCTGAGGCATAACCCTCATTTTGGAGAGATGTAGATTGGGGTGGTAAGAGATTAATCAATGCTTATTGTATAGCAGATCAAATATCTATTTTAGCCCAAATTCAACATTTTTATGATTCATATCATGTGAATGATCCAGTAATATTGCTTTGGCATTTATCTTATTTATGAATTTAGAAGGGCTATGTTTCTCTCTCCCACAAACATGCAATTTTATTTTATTTTTCTGACCATCAAAAGAGAACTAAGTGAGATCATGCATTATCATTTTTATCCTTTTCCCTCTCTACACTTAGAATACTTCCTGTCATTATGCCACAATTATGACTGGCTTCTGCAAAGATTTAACCTCATGTACAGAATAATAAAATTCAAATTGAATTTCCTTGCCTTTTTTGAGAGCGGGTTAACAACCAGAAATATATATAGTGTACTATTTTAACTCCCATTTCAAACAAAGGCAATTTTTGTATCCTGAATGCAGATAATCCTCAATTTATGACACCAGGTGGGATTGGGATTGCAGCAATGCAGTTGTAAAGCATGACATCATGTGACCTCATTGCATATCCAGGCAATCCAGACAATGCTGGTTGTCATAATCCAAGAGCAATACCAATAGCATTTAGACTTATATATACTCCATAGCACTTTACAGCACTCTTTGGCTGGTTTACAATCTAAAGCATTATTTGAATATTGACCCCAACAATCTGGGTCCTCAGTTTACTGACCTTGGAAGAATGGAAAATTGAGTCAGTCTTGAACCTCTCAGGATCGAACTCCAGGCTGTGGGTAGAGTTTGACTGCAATACCGCACTACCAGGGCTCCTAAAGTCTAAATGCTTTCTCTATATTCTACTGCTATGCTATGATTCTTTGAGCTGTGTGTGTGGGGGGGGTCATTAAGCATCTAAGGAGTGCAGGGGTGCTGCAGGAGAATGGGAAATGCCCCCAGAGCTGGGGGATGGGCTGCTAGGGGTTCGCAAGGGTTCAGGAGAGCCCCTAGCTAAGATTCTATGCAGTTTGAAGAACCCCCAAATCCCACTCCTGGCTGGCCCTGCTCACCCCACTTCACCCCTCCCAGGAGTCCCCACGGAGCCCATTTTGGATGCAGGTAAGTGCAAGGCAGGAAGGCTTGGGGACGGTGAAAAACAGGCCTCCCAGAAGTTCATAAAGGCTGGAAATGGGCCCATTTCTGGCTTCCAGAGAGCCTCTGGAGGCCAAGGCAGCTGTTTTTGCCCTCCCGGAGGCTCAAGGAAAACCTCTGGAGCCCCAAGGAGGGCAAAAACACTCCCCCTCCATGGTGCAGGAGGTTGACTAGGCCATGTCCACCATGGTCTAGGCTACACCCCCCATAGCCATAGCCATGCCCACCCAGCAACCAGGCAGAGAACCCTTTGCTGAAATTTTTGAAGCTCATCCCTGCCCAGAGGCCCGGCACAGGCTACACACAAGTTGAAGCAGTGAGTTGCAGCAGTATTGGCATGAGAAATGGAAGCACAGGTGGGCCAGGGAAGGTGGGTGCCAGTTGGACAATGGTGCAAGTAGCCTCAGAAAGAAGACAGTACCTGCCTCACCTAGAGCCAAGCCAACATCAGGAGGAGGAAGATGGGGAAGCTCAACTATACACAGCAAGATCTGGAGTGCACAGGGTGGTAGAAGAGGCTGGGATGTCATTGAGATGTCTGGCCATTGTGTAGGCCTTGGGGCAGCATTCCACTGCATTGCTGGGGCTGAAGTAGAGTCCAAGAGGCAATAGTAGCTGGCTGAGACTGCTGAAGACCCCAGGTATCTACTACAGCCCTAGCACTTAGCATTGCTGAGGATGCCACTGTATAGGGTGGCAAAACACTAGAGACAGGTGAGGAGAGTTGAAGTGATCATGGTAAGCACCTGAATTTTGGTCATATGACTGTGGGGCTGCTGTCGTAGTTTCAGGGACCAGGTATAAATATGATTACTTCTGCACTGACATAACTTCGGATGGCTGCTCAGCGAATAGTCGCATATTGAAGAGTAGCCTGTAGGCTGCGCAATGGAGCAACGACTAAGGTACAATTGCAACTGGAACGCTGCATTTAGCACTGAATACCCGCTAATGCATTTTTTTTTCCACCTTGTTTACTGAGTCATTGGATGGTTAATCATCCACTTGTTCAATCTATTTATCGTCTGGGAAGATTATGGATTAGTTTACAGACAACACAAATGCAATAGTAGTAGTAGCAGCAGTAGTACCACCATTATCACCCATCTCTGAAAGTTGTGTGCATCATGGCAGAGATGGGTAATATCATAGAGAAGATGAGGCCAAAATCATTGAAATGTACCTCACCAGAAGATATTTTTTGCTATTGATCAGTGCAGTGATGTCAGAATATTTTCCTTAAAAATTAATATATAGTCTTTGATTTACAACAATTCATTTAGTGACCGTTCAAAGTTACAATGGCATGACCATTATTCAGCCATTTGGTAACCGATTCACATTTATGACAATTGCAGCATCCCAGAGTCAAGTGATCCCCTTTTTGTGACCTTCTGACAAGTAAAGTCAAGGGAGGAGCAAGATTCACTTAACTACCCTGTTACTAACTTTACTTTATTGTCATTGCACCTCGTACAATGAAATCAAACACCATCTTTAGTGCACATTGAAAATAAAACACAAACACATATCCTTCACCCTCCACACATTGAACCGAAAACCCCTGACACCGCACCAACACAATACAGCAGAATTCAAAAGAGTTACTGTCCTGGGATAGAAGCTGTTTTTCAGCCTATTTGTCCTTATTTTTATTATTCTGTACCATCTGCCAGATGGTAATAGTTCAAAAAAAAAAAAGGATGCCCAGGATGAGATGGATCTTTGAGAATGTTTTGAACTTTCTTAAGGCAGTGGGAGCTATAAAGCTCTTCCAAAGAGGGGAGTGGGCAACCAATGATCTTCTGGGCAATGACATTAAGCCTTTGGAGTGCTTTCCTATCTGCCACTGTGCAATTGGCAAACCATACAGAGGTGTAGTATGTTAAAATGCTCTCTATGGTGCAGCAGTAGAAAGTCACCAATAGTTTTTCATTCAGTTGTTGTTTCCTGAAAAGCCTGAAAAGTATAATCTCTGCTGAGCCCTTTTGACCAGTGATACAATGTGAGCACTCCAGGTCAGGTCCTCTTTTATGGTAACACCCAGAAACTTAAAACTGGCCACTTGCTCCACTCGGTCTCCATTGATAAGCTGGATGTCTGATCTATTCCTTCTATAATCCATTATAAGCTCCTTGGTCTTATTGGTGTTGAGGACCAAGTTACTGTCTCCACACCACGAAAGCAAACAGTCCACCTCATCTCACCCCCGCCCGGAGATGAGTCCCACCACTGTTGTATCATCTACAAATTTAGCAATTTAAATTTAGTACCGTGTTACTAATTTAACAACTGCAGTGATTCACTTAACAACTGTGACAAGAAAGGTCATAAAATGGGACAAAAATTCTCTTAACAACTGTGCTATTTAGCAACAGAAATGTTGGACTCCGTAACAATTGTTTGTCAAGGTCTGCCTATACAAGAAAGATGCATAGTTATATATTGTGTTATAGAGTCTTCTACCTCCAAAATTTCACTGCTTGCATTTCTGCAGTGCATAAAAATAATTCTAAGAAAAATGTATGTGACATTTTGAGAGTACAATTAGATTGCCTCAAGCAATTGACAATCATGAAGTATATGACACCCCCTTTCAAAGAGTACCATAATATTTAACAATGGAGCTTTACTCTGGAAGAACAAATAAGGGCTTAAGTTGCTGAAAACATTGCTTGGCATGCCACACATTTCGTGGTGGTGGGAGTTCCCAGTTTTATATTTCAAAGACTATGAATGGACATAGCTTTACGGTTGCTTTTATATCTAGTTCCTTGAAGGGGCCTCCTTAGCAACACCAGAAACTTCTGTCTTTATTGCTTAACACATTCCTCACAAGCTTTCAAAGGGGTAATGATGAATGACTTCAAAGAGGTAACAATTACACAGCCTATTATATCAAAAAGAATTCATCCAAATTTCTGCTCATTGGAAAATACAGGTAGTCCTTGTTTAGCAACTGCCTTGTACAGTTACCACTCGCAGTTATGATGGTGATGAGAAAGTAACTTTGTAAAATCCTCATGCTGATAACCATCACAGGTCTATAATATGAAAGAAAACTGAAATAAAATCATAAGCAGAGTTGTGATTTCACTTTGCAACGTCCTCATTTAACAACTGAGCAGCTGGTCCCAGCTACAGTCCCTTTCAAAGTTGTTTGCATAAATCAGATTTCTTTCTTTTTTTCTCTCTTTTTCTTTCTTTCTTTTTCTTTCTCTCAAGGGTGGGGGAGAGTGAGATTGTTTTTTACATAAATCTTATTTGGGTTTTCTTTCAGTAAAAAACACACATGACATTCTGACTAAATTATGCCTCCATTCTAAGACAAATGTTATTTTTAACGATTGAAAGCTCTGGAACCAGGAAAACTAGTTTGACATGAACCAATTAGCTAGTATTCAAACCCATTTGACGAACGAACGTTGTCATGATTACAGAACAAAGAAGATTTTAAGTCTGTTGTTTTAAAAAAATGGAGCGCTACTCAAGTTTTGACTAGAGGCTCATACGAAAGCAGAAGGAGAAGTGGGGGGGAAACAGATTTTCTGACTTCAGCAAAATAACCTCCTGTCCAAATCCCAGTCTGGCCCGTCAGCTGGAACAGAAATGTTGAATCAGGTTGAATACACTGATCTCTGTTTTGAAAATGGACTGACTGAAACATCACTTTTCTTGGGGTGTTATTCATGCTTGACAATATCATTTTGGGCCCAAGACAGCTGACTCAACAGCACGAAAGCTGATATTTTCACAAAGCATCTTTGCTTACGGGGCTTCCCTTTTGGCTTGGCTCAAGTTAGCCTTTGCAGGCCGTTTTTCAGCTGTCAGGTTCCAGAGCAAGCTGAAATCCTCATAAACTTTTATACCTGGCTTTTTTTTTTCTTTTTCTTTTTACAAAAATGCAATTGATTACTGCTTGAAAGATACTGTATTAAAAATGTATGAATGTTTAGTTGAAACATTTTATTACGTCTGATTAACAGCTACATTCCTCTGATGCACTGCAAGTCACAAATGGCCGGGAGGCCGGAGCTTCCTCACAGCTGTTAGTTAAATACTTACAAATGTGAAATTCTCTCACAGGTGCTAAGTATATTTCAAGAGAAGTGAAGTTTCACAGCATGAGCTGAAGTGAAAGACTGGTATGTCACCATTCTATACTACCCACAATGTAACTGTTGTGTCCGTTTGGAAAGAGGCCAGGAGTCGGTGACTTTGTATCAAGCTCTTTATTGTAGTTAGGAACCAAACTGGCTCTCAGGAAAACTTTGCGGCTTTTTATTTCCAAGCCACGGCGGCCGCGGCCAATGGCACCGCTTTGAATCTCCCGCGATTCGAATCTACCAATCGCGGGAGATTCTCAGCGAGCCAATCAGCGCAGCTCGCCTAACCAATCCGATCGCCCTGCGCTTTGGCCAATCAAAGCATGGGGATCTCAAGAATTCAAATTAAGTACAGAACAGTAACACTAGAGTCTTAGGACCTGCTCTTTCAAGCTTCTATTAGAGCTTTCACTCTAAGCGTAAAATTCTGCTAGAGCATCAGAGGTGACATTCAGCAGGTTCTTACCAGTTCTGGAGAATCAGCAGCAGAAATGTTGAGTAGTTCCGAGAACCGGCAAATACCACCTCTGACTGGCCCCGCCCTCATCTATCCTCTGCCTCCCAAGTCCCAGTTGATGGGCTGGGTCTTCTTTTGTTGCCCTGCATAGGAGAACGGAGCTGGAAAGCAGGTTAGTGGGGTGGGGAGGGGAGGGAATGTGGATTTTACAGTATCCTTCCCCTGCCACACCCACCAAGCCACACCATGCCCATTAAGCCACACCACGGCCACCAAGCCACACCATGCCCATTAAGCCACACCATGCCCACCAAGCTACGCCCACAGAACCGGTAGTAAAAAAAATTGAATTCCACCACTATACAGCATCCTTCACAGACCATGGGATAGGATTTGATTCTACCTAATAGAGCCTTCTCCCATTTACCTATGTGCCCTTGAGCTAAAGTTATTTTGAAAGTCCCAAAGGTGCTTTTTCAAGAGGCAACTGGACTTTCTGTTTTTTCTTTGAAGACAGCAAAGTCCACATTTTGGACAGAGAGGACTGCTGGTTTGAAAGAGGAGTCAAAGAGATCACCTATGTCAAAACTGAACAGCCCTCTCTCAACAGAGGGAGAAAGATACAACATCCTCTATCTCCAGTCTACAACACAGTCCTTTCAACAGTTTCAAGAAGGCTCCACAACCATTTGTACCACTCAGGTGACCCTGAGGACACAGATATATCTCCAAGTGGCCTCAATGCCCCTCTAAAATGACCAGCTGTCTGCAAGAAGTATAAATCCTTCCATTCCTCACCATCCAGTCAGAGCTGAAGAAGCTTCTTGGATGAGAAGCAAACCATCTTCAAAGAAAAACCAGAAAGTCCAGTTGCCTCTTGAAAAAGCACCTTTAGGATAGCCATGACCTGGATGACTGAGAATCTCCAGAGCCTATTCTAAAAGCTTTCCTATCTATCCAGAATAAAGGAAAATGGAGTGTAGAAGATAGAGAGGCACATGCCATTCCATCAAAAGATTGGAATGACTTGATTGGGCAGGTTCCAGATAAAAGCTACAATCCTATACATAATGACTTGGGAACAATGGATCATTGAATACAAATAAAGCTTACTTCTGAGTACCACTGAAAATAAAAAACCTTATTTCTAAGTACCATTGAATACCATGAAGTTTACTGCTGTGTAATCTTTACACAATTGTGCTATAAATTAGCAGATTTAACACTACCCATCAAAGAAGAGTGGGTGGTAAAGACGATAAAGCTTGCTAAGATGGTGAAATTGACCGCTTTGATTAGAGAAAAGACACAGATTAATTTTAATGGTGATTGGCAACTCTTTTTGAAATTAGGATATACAGATTTGATTAGAAAAAATAGTAGATAATAAAAAAGAAAGAAAATTGTGTTGTAACCTTAAGTAAAAGGCCGGTAAATTTACACCTAAAATTGTTGTAAAAGAAAATCATGTATTTATATTTACTTTCTTTTTTTCTCTGCACTTTTGGCTTTGTTCTCTACTTGCTTTTTCACTTTTTCCCTTAATTATTGTTATCCTTATTTTTTAAAAAAAAAATTATAAAGTTACCACAGAATACATTATTGTGCTGTAAATTAATTGCAGTGGTTTTCTATGCTCAAATCATCTAATTAAATTTCCACATGTGAACATGGTTATGGTTTTGTTTTGTTGTTTCATACAGATGGTTTGTACTGACACTTCCAACAGCTCTTCCTTGGGTGGCAATCAGGGGCACCCCATGACTTCCCTTCCACAAACAGATCATCAGCACTGTCAAAGTTTGGCAAGCTGTATCACTGTATGTGCGTTACCAGCTGCTTTATGCTACCATCTCCAGAGGGAACCAAATGATTCTAACTCAGTCCTACAAAATAGAACGAAATACTCAAAATGTGCATAGAGTCCATTCATTAGTAACTAAAAATGGCCATATCATTGACAAAAAAACCCCACTGTTGTGATCATGTTCCTTTATTTATTTGTATCCTGCCTTTATTTTTTTTTTACAAATAAGTCAAGGGCGCGAACATATTCAGCACACCTTCTTCCTCATTTTCCTCACCACCATCTTTGATGGTTGGGGCTTGTTCCTAATATTTAATAGGATGATGTTTTCAGTGCAGAGAATCCTGGACTTACAACAGTTCACTTAGTGACTGTTTAAAGTTGCAATGGCACTGAAAAAAGTCAGTGATGACCATTTTTCACACTTATGACCATTCCAGCATCCCTATGGTCAGATGATTTACAATCAGATGGTTGACAACATTTATGACTTGTGCCGTGTCCCACGGTCATATGATCCCCTTTTATGACCTTCTGACAAGCAAAGTCAATGGGGAAGCCAGATTCACTTAACAACCATGTTACGAATTTAACAACTGCAGTGATTCACTTAACAAGGGTAGCAAGAAAGGTCGTAAAATGGGGCAAAACTGACCACAAATTTCTCACTTAGCAACATAGATTTTGGGCTCAGTTGTGGTTGTAAGTTGAGGATTACCTGCATTTGGATAGAGCCAAGGTTTTCTCTTCTATTTTTCCCCCTGGGGATTTTAAATTAGAAATTCTGGCTTTTTAAAGAAATATAAACTCATTCCTAGGTCCTAGTCTAGTTTTCAAGTCTTTCCCGCTGCAAAATAGTGTGCTTTGCTTTATCAAATTTAAGTTGGGATAAGAAGGGGGAGGGGGAGGAGAGAGAGAGAGAGAGAGAGAGAGAGGGCAGATATATTTACTAGGTTTATATGCCCTCTCAACCGTTACTAACTCTGAGAAATGTACGTATACTCTCTTGCTCTATTTCAGGAAATAAACTACATACATAAAGGTTTTTTTTAAAAAAACCAGGAACACAGCCTTCTAATTCTATATCATGAAACAATTTTTAAAAAATTCACGAACACTTCTAAAACAGACATTTACAGAAATTATAGTCTCATGCGAGGACTGCGTTGTGATAAAGAATGATGGAACTGTTAATCAAAAAAGGACAGCATTTAGGCATCCACTCCCAGGCTGAAGTTCAGCAAAAAAAAAAAACAGAAGATGGATTTTGGGAATTGTAGTGGGGAGGATTCAAAGAAAAGTGTTGTGTAGGCGCTCGGAAGAAGGCTTGGGAGTCAGTGACTAGTTTTCAGCTCTTTATTAATCCCGAGATTGATTTGGGGTCCTGAGGATCGGCTGCAGCTTATATGGAGCTGGCTGCGCCGGCCATGGCCAATGGCACCGCTTTGAATCTCCTGCGATCAGTTTCCACCAATTGCGGGGATTCACAGCGGGCCAATCAGTGTGGCTCGCTCAGCCAATCCAGTTGCTGTGCGCCCTGGCCAATCAGGGCGCGGTGTTTACAAGAATGTTAATGTACAATACAGAACACCCCTCCCCTCTTGGTACGGTCCTACGTGATGTAGTCCTGTAAGTAAGCAGGGCTCCGTACTTGCCTACTGGACCTGTGCAGGTTAGTTGATGCCTGGCCTTCGGGCGGTTTGGTCGGGTTCTGTGTTGCTCTCTGCCTCATTGATGGAACCACCTGGAAGGGTGACCCGGGCCTTTCGTCGTAGCTTCCCCCCGGTCTATCTGGGCTGGTTGAGCTGCTGGCCTTGCCACTCCTGCCCGGTCCTTCCAGCTGGTTCAGCTGGCTTGGCTATTTCTTCCAGGCAAGGCTTCGAGCTGGTTGTCTATTTCTGCTTCGGTTGGTGAGTATTCTTGGTTTCTTTCTGGTTGGGGTTTGTTCCCAGGGCTTTCCCTCCCCTCTTGGTTGGTGTTTGGGTGGGTTTTTTTTTCCCTTTCTGGGTTTATGTTTCTGGCTGCTTGCATGTTGGTTGTGTTTCCCGTGGTCGTTCTCGATCTTATTTGATTGATGTGTCATTTCCATGCTTGTCCATTGACTGCTTGTAGCCGGTACAAGCGGGGACCTGTTGCCTGGGTTACCGTTGCCGGTATCCAGAGGGGGTCCCCTCTAAGGTTTTTCACGTATACTGCATCTCCTGGTGTGAACATTCGGTGCCTGCTCGATGAGTCGGTGGGTTTTTCGGGGTTGTATGTGGGGTGAAGCCTATCTAGGGGGGATCTTAGTTTCCTCCCCATTAGTAGCTCTGCAGGGCTTTTGTTGGTCATTGTGTTTGGTGTTATGTGTTGGATAAAAAGTAGTTTATTTAATTTCTCTTGCATGTCCCCGGTTTCGATTTTCTGGATTGTTTTTTTGGTAAATTGGACCATTCGTTCCGCCTTACCATTTGCCACCAGATGTGCCGGTGCTGTCAGAGTGTGTCGTATGCCCCGTTCCGCTAGGAATTTTTCAAATTCCAGTGCGGTGAACTGTGGACCATTATCTGACACAATTACATCTAGGAGACCGTGAGTTGAGAATAGCTTGTTGAGTTCTTTGATGATGGCCTCGGTGGTGGTAGTTCTCATGTCGCTTACCTCCAGCCAATTGGAGTAAGCGTCTACCGTTATGAGGAATGTGTGTCTTTTTGTGGGCCCGGTGAAATCTATGTGTATCCTGGACCATGGTCCTCTAGGGGTTTCCCGTTCCAGGATTGGGGCAGCGGGTGGGCTTGGCCTGGATTCTTGGCATTGCTTGCAGCTTGCCACCCAGGCTTCGATTTGTTTGTCCATCCCTGGACACCAGGCATAGCTTCTGGCCAAGGCTTTTGACCTAACGATGCCTGGGTGCCCCTTGTGTAACAAGTCCAGGACCCTTTTTTGTAATTTCTCTGGAACAACAACCCTGTCCCCCCATAGTATACAACCCTTTTGCGTGAAAAGTTCCATTTGTCTGTTTGGAAACATCCTGAATGTCTCATCAACATCTTTTTCCGGCCAACCTTTCTCCACCCATTGTAACACCTGTGCCAGACATTTGTCTTTATTGGTTTCATGGGCAATGTCTGACGTGGTTAGGGGGAGGTTGAGTAAGGTCTCTATGCTCAGGGTGGATGCTGTGGGTGCTGGGTCGGCATCCAGGTCAGGCAGCAGGGTGCGGCTCAAGGCGTCTGCATGTGCGATTGTCTTACCAGGTCAATGGGTCAGCCAGTAACTGTAGGCGGCAAGGAATTCAGACCACCTTGTCATTCTCAGGGATAGAATGTTCGGGGTGGCCTTGTTTCCTGCCAGGATGCCCAACAGCGATTTGTGATCGGTGATGATGATGAATGTCCTGCCGTAGAGGTACTCGTGGAACCTTTTTATGGCGGCGATGATAGCCAGGGCTTCCTTGTCTAGTTGGCTATAGTTTCTTTCCGGCTTTGATAGGGTTCTTGAGTAAAAGGCGATGGGTGCTTCGTTTCCATTCAGGAGTGTGTGACTGAGGATCACCCCGATGCCGAACGGTGATACGTCGCACGTTACTGTTAGCGGGAGGGTCTCGTTGTATTGGATGAGGACAGCATCCGATGTGAGCAGGTCCTTGGTTCAGTTGAATGCGGCTTCCTCTCGTCTCCCCCAGGTCTAGGTGGCTGTTTTGTCCAACAGCCTATGCAACGGTTCTGCCGCAGTCGCCTTTTGGGGTAAGAAAACATTATAGAAGTTAATCAGCCCCAGAAATGCCTGCAGTTCTGTTTTATTCCTTGGCCTGGGGGCCTCCTTGATGGCTCTGATTTTTTTTTCTGTTGGGTGAATTCCGTGCTGGTCTAGGAGGTACCCTAGGAACTTGACCCTCTCAGTATGCAGCTGGCATTTTTCTTTTTTGACTTTTAGCCCAGAGTCTTTGAATTTTTGTAATACCTCCCTCAGGCGACCTTCCAGTTGTTTTTGGTTGGCCGCTGACACCAGCACGTCGTCAAAGTAGGGCACCACCCCCTTGATCCCTTGTAGGAGTCTTTCCATGAGGCTCTGGAAAATCCCTGGTGCCACGCTGACTCCGAACTGGAGTCTCTTGCAGCGAAAAGCCCCCCGGTGGGTTACTATGGTCTGCGCCTCAGTGGTTTCCACATCGACCGGTAATTGTTGGTAGGCTTGTGCCAGGTCGAGCTTCGCAAAAACCTTGCCTCCGTGAGTGCAGAAGGTGCTGTACTACTGGGATGGGGTAAGCGCTTTGTTGTAAGGGGCAGTTTAGGGTGGCCTTATAGTCCCCACAGATTCTCACCGACCTATCAGGCTTGACTGGGGTGACTATGGGGGTCTCCCACCGGGCGTGATCGGTTGGCTCTAGGACTCCCTGTTTGATGAGCTTGTCTATCTGCTCATCGATCTTGGGTCTGAGTGCGAAAGGTACTCACCGTGGTTTTAGGCATATCGGGGGAACGCTGGGATCTAAATTGAAGGAAATAGGGGGCCCTTGGTACTTGCCTAGGATGCCGTCGAACACTTCCTGGAAGTCCCTTGCGAGTTGCTCCTCCCAGTCTACCTCTGCGACGTGGTCGATGCCTGTTACTTCGATTCCCAGCGGCGTGAACCACTGTAGTCCCAAAAGGCTGGGTCGGTCTCTGTCTACGATCGTCAGGGGAAGCTTGCTGTGTGCCCCTTGAATGTGATTTCAAAGTGTCCTGTTCTGACTATGGGGATGCGGTTCCCTTGGTAGTCCTTTAGGATTAGCTTCTGGCTTTCCAGCCCCCTTTTGTGGATGTCAGGCACCAGATGCTTGATTTCCCACCATGCAACCATGGAGAGGTAGGACCCGGAGTCCACCTCCATCTTGCATGGCTTGCCCTCGATGCCCACTTCCACGTATACCTTGCGGGCGTCCCAGCTAGATGAATGGCCGATGATGACAGTCTGGTGGGTCTCCTCTCTTTGTCGGTTCTCGCCATTTCATCGGCCCCATCCATCCCAGTTCCAACGGCTCTTGGTTTGATGGTCCCTCGTTCTGGGGGGCAGTGCTGTCTCGTCTCCGGCCACTGCTGTCTCATCTTTGGGGGCTGTAGGCTCTTTTGAGTCGGCAGACTCGGGCGATGTGGCCTCTCTTGTTGCATTGTCGGCAGATTGCATCGAAAAATCAGCACTCTGATCGAGGATGGTTACCCCTGTACCCAGCGCACTGCAGTCCCGACTTATGACTCTGCCGCTCGCGCCGGTCCCGTTCTGTCTGGAGTCAGTGGATGTCCTCCTCATCCGTGGTGTCAGAGGGGGAGTCGAGGTCGCCATGGTGGGTGGTGGTGGTTGCTCGTTGGCTTGTTTCTGGCTGTGTCTTGGCTGCTGGGGTCGTCTCGGAGGTTGTGGTTCGGTCCCCAGCATCTGGTTTCCGCATTTGGGCCGCTGACTTCCGGGTTGCCTCGGCTGCGGTAGCTTCGGCGAGGGCATTGGTGAGGGAGATGTCGCCTCTCACCATCAGCTGGCTTTGTAGGACAGGGTCCCTGAACCCGAGGACAACACGATCTCGTAACGCCTCGTCCATGTCCATGAAGCCGCACATGCCTCCCAGATTTCGCAGGTCAGCCACGAAATCGCTGATACTCTCACCCTCTCTCTGGTCGTGCTGGTAGAAGTCATGCCATCTGATGAGGGTGGGCACGGCAGGAGCATAGTGGCTTCACAACAGAGGCTCCAGGTCGGCCCAGTCCATCGCCTTGACATCTTCTGGTTTCGTGAGGGCCTTTGTCATCTTAAACACCGCGGGCCCGCAGTATGTCAGGAATACGGCCCTTTTTTTCTGCCCATTTGTGTCCTTGAGGTTGCTACTCTCCAGGAACATTAGGAACCGATCAATGTACGATTCCCAGTCCTCAGTAGTCTGGTTAAAGGGTGCGGGCAGCGCAATGCTGGCCATCTTGTTGGTTCCGTTCGTCTCAGTGCCACGTGCTCGATGGGTATTAGTTCCGCGATCCCTTCATCGCCAGTGTTGTGTAGGCGCTCGGAAGAAGGCTCGGGAGTCAGTGACTAGTTTTCAGCTCTTTATTAGTCCCGAGATCGACTCAGGGTCCTGAGGATTGGCTGCGGCTTATATGGAGCTGGCCGTGCCAGCCGCAGCCAATGGCACCGCTTTGAATCTCCCGCGATCGGTTCCCACCAATCGCGGGGATTCACGGTGGGCCAATCAGTGCGGCTCGCTCAGCCAATCCAGTTGCCGTGCGCCCTGGCCAATCAGGGCACGGTGTTTACAGAATGTTAATGTACATTACAGAACAAAAAGGGCAGAGCCCAAGCCTACCAATGTCTCTTTAGAGAGAGAGAGATGGGTTAGGAATATTGTTAGAGCCCACATAAAGCTAGTAGTAATAGGATATAGATAATCTACCCGAATGAATGAACTTGTTGAAAGCTTACTTTTTAGTTATCCAACTAAAGTCAATTTGATTTCTTTGTTTCTATGTATACCTAGTGCCAATGTTATTCTGTATGATCCCCATATTCTGTAAAGTTACTGTATGTTACCTTGGCAACCTAAGGAACATCTAAACCACAGAAGAGATTTAGCAATGGCAGCAGAACAAAAATATAATACAGCAAAGACTCCCCATCCCACCCCACCCCCCAAAGGGAAGGTACACAACACCTGGGATCATCAGAAGAAACTATTAATAAACTACCAAAGGAGACATGAGTTCTCCAATGCCATTACAGCTTTCAGAATTCCCTGAAGTTCCCTTTCTATGCCTCTATGCTGGAGACATACAACTAGACATTTGTATAGTTTTGTATCAATAACTTTTGTGTTATATTCCTTCTGGTGAATCTTTACACCAAATAAAACCAAAAAAAGAGGGAAAATATGTTGTCTATTGGAGAAATCAGTTGAGTGTAGAACCCTGTGCTAAAAACCAAAGTCAGAAATCTCATCTTGTATTAGAAAGCTGAAATTTTATTCAACAAGATGTTTTTGTGCATTTTTAATATAGATAGATGGAAGGATGGGCAGGTAGATAACACCCAAGCCAAGCACTTTCAATTGTAGAATTCCACAAATGCTGTTTAGAAGGCGATATGGATACAATTTAAAGTGTCTTGGCCGTGAAAATAATTGTATAAAGTAACAAGGAGAACATCACTTCTATTATGAGGAGGGCCAAAGGTTTTCCTTTCATTAACTCAGTACATAACAATTAGCAATAGGGAAATCAGTCAAAATTCAGTTCAGATGTAACATTCAAGATCTAAAAGTAGCAAGAACTTGTTTGTAGCTGAGGTTCATTTTTTTCCATTAATTTTTATTAAATAAAATTTTATAAAGTAAAAAAGTATAAAGTAAAAAATCAGTGCAAATTTAAAAGAAGGGGTAGCTAAAGAAAAGTAAAAATGCTAAGTAAATAGAAAAGAAATAAAAGAAAAAGACAAGGAAAGAAAAAAGGAAGATACAAAGAAGTGGTTTCTGATTTTCATTTATACTTATAAATGTATTCATACTTTATCCGCTCTGTCTAGGTTATATCATGGCTCACTTCTGTCCATATTCTTTCTTTTCTACCAAACCCATAAATCACAAATTCATTTTTTTTCCATTTTCAGCAAAAAGTCCATAAGGGATTTCCAATCTCTGACAAATGTAGCTGTTGCCTTTTCTCTAATCAAGCATGTCAATTTTGCCATCTCTGCAAATTCTGTCATCTTCACCAATCATTCTTCCCTTGTGGGTATTTCATGTTTGTGCATATAATATTTTACTGCAATCAAGTCTTTTTTATTGTGTGTCCAAGCAAAAAAGTTCTGTTTTAAATATTTAAAAAGTTTTAAATATTAATGTTTTAAGAAAATTACATCAGTGTGTCAGTTTGAACCCAAACTTTTCTAACTTTTTAACAAGTTCACTAGGCATGATAAAATGACCCTTTCTGTTTTCCACATTTCCAACAGAAATTTGAATTCCATTTATTACATTTTTATAAAAATTATCTTTCAAACTATGACATAATGCAAATGCCAGTGCTTTCAACCATATATTTTCCTATTGTTGCATCAGTATATTATGTCCAAAGTTCTTAACTCACTTTATCATAACCCAACTCATTATATTATAAGTCTTTCATTTGTTCTTCTGTTTCAAATTTCAACACAAGTTTATACATTTTGGCAATGTCATGTTCATCATTTGTACACAGTACAGTTTCAAATTATATCTTCCAAATGTCCTGATATCTACCTTAAATCTTTCTCTTAACTGTACTTATAAAAACCAAAGAAAGTTTAAATACCTCTGCATTCAATTGATCTCTTGATTTCTTCTTATATCTTTCACGCTCTTGTTCTAACACAAAGGTGTCAAACTTATGGCATCACGTCATTATGTGATGTATCGTGACTTTTTTCCCATTCACTTAACTGGGGTGGGTGTGGCCAGCACATGACACATCTGGTCTGTGGGCCACAAATTTGACACCCCTGTTCTAACACCTCTCTATAGAGCCATGGTGGCGCAGTGGTTAGAATGCAGTACTGCAAGCTAACTCACTGCTTACTCCAGGAGTTCGATCCTGACTGGTCCAAGGTTAATTCAGCTATCCGAAGTTGGTAAAATGAGGACCCAGATTGTTGGAGGCAATATGCTAACTCTGTAAACTGCTTAGAGAGGGCTGTAAAGCATGCTGAAGTGGTATATAAGTCTAAATGCTATTGCTATTGATATACCCAAGGTTCATGATCCTAACACAGCAACTTTTGACTGAACCTGTTTGAGGTTCAGTTGACGAAAAGATTCAGTCATAAACTACTTAGAAAATTCTTGTACAAATCAAATTTTGAATTGTAAATCTCTCTTAAATAATCCTGGGTACTTTCTGAATTTTGAGGAATCAGAAGTCCCTCTTTCCTGGAATTGGAAATCAATCTATTACTCTGAAATTCACAGCAAATACAAAAGGAAGAATGCAATAAACACGCATAGTATTATTTTGCATACCTATTTTATACTCCAGCCATCAATATGGTTGAAACCACATTTTTCACTGATCAAAACAATTTACTCCTAGAGATATATATAAATTGACTCCACCATTAGATTCTTCTCTACCCTTATGAGGAAGTGATCCTCTTTGAACACAGCAAAAGGTGTAGCATAGCATAGATAGCACTGCAAATTTGTTGTATAAATATGTTGTCTGCTTTGTTCTGGTCATCTGTCTAATTTCTGCATGACCTCATGGATTCTTTTCCCTTTTATTTGGTGCTTCATGCAGTGATTGCATAATTAAATATTAAGCAGCCGCACAGGAGAAGTTGCAAATTTTTAAAACCACTTAAAATACATCAAAATATGATTTTTTTTTCCTGCCAACCTTGGTGCCTGCTTTGCCAAGGACGCCATTTTTCCTCACTCTTTTCAAAAGGAAAGCACCACAAGCTCTAGAGCAGGGCTGTCAAACTCCTGGCTGCAGGCCAAATGTGTCACGCGCTGGCCACACCCATGTCCGGGGTGAAGGGGGGGAAATATGTCCCAATATGTCACATAACACCATGAAGCCGTGAGTTTGACATCCCTGCTCTAGAGCAAAATGCCTTTCACTCACTGACCCCAGTCTAGTGTTACAAATACCACCTTAAGCTTCACAGAGTTAGACACTATACACCTCACCCCTATGAATTTACTAGGCTTGTGTGGATCAGCTAGATGGGCCTCACTGAGGCAAAGAGATGGCCTGATTTGTCTTGAGGAGGTACTGGATGGCATCATTTTGAGGCATTTCTTGGCAGCTCTGATGGCCAGAAGAAACTTGTACTTTCTGGAGCTCATTAGAAGTCTCTTCTGGTTACCAAAAGAATTACAGGAGGTGACAATTGGGGCAGATGAAAGGAATCCATGTTGCTTTTTCACTTTGCTTTTAGAAGCACGGAAGCTATAGTACATTGTTTTCTGAAGTACCGGTAGTTCCAAGAGGTTATTTCAGTGGAGTGTTCATCAAAGTGAAGTACTCCCCTGAACATTAGCACAGACTTAATAGTTATTATCAAAAATGGTTATAAATTTGTTTCGCTCTTCACTTTTCTCTGTAACTTCCTTAGTTTCCTGCAAATGATTGACTCTCCAAGACACATTATTTTCATGCTGTTAAAGACCATAATGGTTCCTTTTCTGAAATACATTCATAGAGATTCAGAGGGGCTGGTGACACATCCTCCTTTTGAAGTTCCCAGCCATAAAGACAATGGAAATGACATTGACACAAATTAAAGCACTAATAAAAGAATAACATGTGATTCATATATTTCAAGATGTAAATAAATACCAACATTTTATCAGCCTTGAAGCTTAAGAACTCGGCCAAAATTATCTTTATTCCATTCAATTCCATTAGATCTTTTTCCCCTGCATTAATTAGATTTTTTTGAAACCACATATAGAATATCTACATAACAGCCAATATATCAGAATCAGAAAAAAGGGACACATTTATTAAGTGTGTTATTTATAGCCTGACACAAACTTTTTTTTATTTTCTTTTGCTATTCCCCTCCCAAGCACTCTTATAGATCTTCCAAGGGCTATAGTCTTGTAACAGAACAAGGTACAGATAATCTTTGACTTATGACCACAATTGAATCCAAAATTTCTGTTGCTAACTATTATGGACTAAGCTAACGCGTTCATTAACAATCCAAATAATTTTATGTTTACAGCAGGCTCGTAATCCTGCACTTCTCATTGGCCCGTGAATAGCGAGTCCTGATTGGTCATTTCTGGCTGATCTGATTGGCTGACAGTGGGTCATCTCTGATTGGATGCTTGTTAGAGCGGTAAACTCAAATCATTGGTTGTTGTGACAGCAGCCAGCTCTATAAAAGAACTGCTGCTGCCCAAGTATTTTGCTCTGTTCTGAAGTTACTAATAAAGGGTTGAAGTCACAGTTCGATGCCTCGTCTCCATTCCTTGCGCCCATGCTCAGGACTTAACACTGGTGATGAAGGTGGGATACGGAGATGATAGAGCTGACTGAGCACTCATCGAACAATACAGAGCACGTGGCGGAGAGCGCAAGCAACAAATGGCAGGATGACCAGCGGCACCATACCACCCGCTCCATTTGACCTAGCAAATGAAGACTGGGATTCATATATAGACCAGTTCCAGATGTTCCTGGAGACCAACAATCTGAAGGATGCTATGCCTGGCAAGAAACGAGCGGTATTCCTGACCCATTGCAGGCCTGCTGTTTTTAAAATGGCTAAGGCACTTGCAAAACCGGCGGAGGTGAAGACAATGAATTGGGATAACCTCGCGCCGAATCTCCGGGCCCATTATGCACCTGCGGTGCCAACACTTATCCGAAGACACGAGTTTTACCAGAGGGACCAATGGAAAAATGAGAGTGTTGGAGACTTCATTGCTGACCTCCGGAACCTGGGTGGACTCTGTGGTTTCCCAAACCTCGAGGAAGCAATGAGGGACCGAATAGTTCTGGGATTAGATGACCACACGTTACAGAGCAAGATTATGGTGAAGGGAGACATCAGCCTTGCAGATGTCATCACCAACGCTACTGCAGCAGAAGCAACCAGGAAGTCAGCCGCTCGAATGCGCTGAGCGAATGCACCGCACCGCCAACTCGCTAGTGATAGTCCGCCTTCCTCTGAGAGGCACACTACTACCGCCCATCATGAAGACCTCGAATCCTCATCAGACAGCGAGGAAGAGGAGGTTAATCGGCTATGGTCAGAACACGACCAACGAGACCAACGGAACCATAGATTCCTGTGCCAATGCGCTGGTTGCAGGGCAAACCACCCGCGATCAGACTGCAAATTCCTCGACGCACTCTGCCGTTCTTGTGGAAAGGGAGGCCACATCGCAAAGGTCTGCAGAAGCAAGCAAGGGTCCAGTCCAATCCAGAGGGAAAAGAATCTCCACCAAGCTACAGGCAACCCACCTGTAAATCGGGACCACCTGAACCACCAATGGAACAACCACTACTACAGAAATTGAGCACCTGCCACTTCAACTAGACGGGAAGAGGCACACCAAACCATCACTATCGGCCATGCTTCGTCCCTGGATGTAAGGAAGATCTGAGTAAAGGTCACCATTGAGAATCGACTGTGCATAATGGAAGTCGACTCGGGGTCGTCCCTATCGATGGTCTCCTGGAAAACCCTCAAACAGCTGATCCCTGCCACCTGTCACCAGGACCTCAGCACTCAAAAAATCAAAGTAAAGGACTACCAAGGAAACAGAATTCCAGTTGTCGGTTCCAGCCACATCCAAGTATCCTTCAAAGACCGCACCACAACGCTACCTCTGACCGTCGTTGATCATGACTGGCCCAGTTTGCTAGGGTTGCAGTGGTTTGCCCCACTCGGGATTGAACTAGCTGGCATCCACCAAACCGGAAGCGATGACTGGGAAGAGGCCCTTGTCCAGGAATTCCAGGATGTTTTCACAGAGAAGTTAGGCAAGTACAAGAGGACCTTTATATCATTTAATCTCAGCCCCGATGTAGCTCCCATTTGCCTTAAGCCTCATCGGGTGCCTTTTGCACTCAAGCCAAAGATTGACAAGCAACTGGACAAATTAATAGCCCAGGGTGTGTTGGAACCAATTGACCATGCCCAATGGGAAACCCCAATAGTAACACCCATAAAGCCAGATGGATCATTAAGAATTTGTGGGGATTACCGGCCACCCTAAATCATGCGCTTCAGCAGAGCACTTACCTGGTACCGGTGGTCCAACACCTTCTTCACTCCCTGGGTGGCGGAAAAATATTTGCAAAATTGGACTTAGCTCAGGCGTACCAACAGCTACCCGTAGATGCAAAGACTGCAGAAGCCCAGACTATAGTCACACACAGAGGTGCCTTTAAGTGCAATAGACTCCAATTCGGAGTAAGCATGGCACCAGGCATTTTCCAAAGTCTGATGGAGAGACTATTACAAGGCATAAAAGGGGTCATGCCTTATTTTGATGACGTCTTAATAGCTGCCCCTACTAGAGAATTATTAGAAAAATGACTCAGAATGGTTCTCCAAAAATTTAAGGACGCCAGCCTGAAGGTAAAAAAAAGACAAGTGTTAACTTTGTACAGAGAGAGTGGAGTTCCTGGGATACCTTCTTGACAGACAGGGAATCCACCCCACCGAAAAAAAACTAACTGCAATAAAAAACGCTCCAAGACCTATAAATAAGATGGTCCTCCAAGCCTTCCTAGGACTCATTAACTTTTATAACATCTTCCTGCCTCAGAAGGTGACCACAGCTGAGCCTTTACATAGACTTCTCGACAAAAAGGCTTCCTGGGTCTGGGTGAAGAACGAGCATTTCAACAAGTAAAAAACCTCTTAACTTCTGATGCTGTATTAATACAATACAACGAGACTCTACCCTTCATGGTTACCTGTGATGCTTCACCATTCAGAGTGGGAGCCATCTTAAGCCATGTCCTGCCAAACGGTAATGAGGCACCTATTGCGTTCTTTTCGAGAACTTTGTCTAAGACTGAGAGGAACTAAAGCCAACTTGATAAAGAGGCTCTCGCCATTGTGTCTGCAATTAAACGTTTCCATGAGTATGTCTATGGAAGACCCTTTGCCATAATTACAAACCACAAGACGTTACTTGGCATTTTAGCGGGAGACAAACCAACTCCCCACATCTTATCAGCAAGAATGACACATTGGTCAGAGTTTTTAGCCGCATACGACTACCAACTGCAACACTGTCCGGGGAAAGCCATTCCCCACACTGACACCTTGAGCCATTCTCCGCTACCAGAAGTCATCGATGACCCAGCTCCAACCTTGGCTGTATTGCAAATTGAGACTCTTCAGCCACCACCGCTGACCGCATGAGACATCGCCTCGGAAACGAAAAAGGATCCTTCTTTGGCACAAGTCCTCAGCTGGGTGGAATGAGGTTGGCCTGACAACGAACCCAATGACACCTTCAAGCCATTCAGAAACTGACAAACAGAACTGTTCTCTCAAAAGGGCTGCATCTTGTGGGGAGACAGAGTCGTCATCCCGGGGAAATTACAACATAAAGTTTTAAAAATGTTGCACGATGGACATCCAGGCATCGTGCGGATGAAGGCATTGGCAAGGAGTTATGTGTGGTGGGCAGGCATAGATAAGCAGATAGAAGCCTGGGTAGCTATGTGCAGCAAGTGCCAGGAGACTCGTGCCGCTCCTCCCAAAAAGTGGGAAACACCTCGTGGTCCCTGGTCCCGCATCCACATTGATTTTGCGGGACCCACAAAAGGACACACTTTCCTTCTAACCGTGGATGCCTATTCCAACTGGCTCGAGGTCCATAAAATGAAAAGCACCACCATGGAAGTGGTCATTAAAAAACTGAACAAGCTATTCTCTACCTACGGATTGCCGGATGTCCTGGTCTCCGATAATGGCCCTCAACTCACTGCCCTGGCATTCGAACAGTACCTGGCAGACCGGGGCATCCGCCATGCCTTAACATCACCAGCTCACCCTGTGGTCAATGGCAAGGCTGAGCGAATGGTCCAATTTGTAAAGAAAACTTTACACAAAATGGAACAGGGAGACATTGATGACAGGATAACCAGGATGCTTCTCCTCCAACATATCACTCCAAGCAGCACCACAAACAGAACCCCGGCCGAACTTCTGATGGGCCGAAAATTTCACTCACATCTTGATTGCCCTCACCCTGCCTACACACCAGAACCACCCCTGGAGTCCAGCAGCAAGTGTCGTACATTCCAGGTAGGTGACTCCATTTTTGCAAAAAACCTCTCGGGTGACCCATTGTGGGTCCCCACTACTATAACGCAACTTACGGGGCCCCGATCCTTCCATCTACAAACTGCGGATGGCAAAATGTGGAAGCGCCACATAGACCAGCTTCGATCCAGACTAGCACCTACTCCCATCTCATCCCCTGAATCTCAAACCGGGGGGGGGAGGCACATCGAGGGGGCCGGAGAAGAAATAGCAGATGATCTAACAATTGGAACTCAGTAGTCTACACATCCAACCAGGGGATACTCACCTCCAGAAGGAGAACCAAGCCAGGTCATTGACTCGCCGCGTAGCAGCACCGCGATGGGAACATATCCAGAGAACCCAGATGACGGCATTGGCGAGAGCGGAGAGGATAGCCCCAAGCCATCCAACAGAACAGCGGGACCGTCTTCACCATCCAACTCAGCAAGCAGCTCACCGGAACCAGAGCCAGGACAGAAACCAGTGGAACAGCGCAGGTCAAGCAGACAGGTGAAGCGACCTGCCTACTTACAAGAATATGTTACCCCACCCCTCAGACGGAACCTAGGGGGGAGGTGTGTTACGGACTAAGCTAATGCGATCATTAACAATCCTAACAGCTTTACGTTAACAGCAGGCTCGTAATACTTCACTTCTCATTGGCCCGTGAATAGCAAGTCCTGATTGGTCATTTCTGGCTGATCTGATTGGCTGACAGCGGGTCATCTCTGATTGGACGCTTGTTAGAGCGGTAAACTCAAATCATTGGTTGTTGTGACAGCAGCCAGCTCTATAAAAGAGCTGCTGCTGCCCAAGTATTTTGCTCTGTTCTGAAGTTACTAATAAAGAGTTGAAGTCACAGTTCGATGCCTCGTCTCCGTTCCTTGCGCCCATGCTCAGGACTTAACACTAACCAAGGCAGTTGTTAAGTGCATTTCACCCCATTCAATAACCTTTCTTTTCACAATTGTTAAGCAAATCACTGCAGTTGTTAAATTAGTAACATGATTGTTAAGTGAAACTGGCTTCCCCACTGATTTTGCTTGTCAAAAGGTGATCATATAACTCCCAGGGCATTGCAACTATTCTAAGTACTTGCCAGTTGCCAAGCATCTTAATTTTGATCATGCGACCATAGAGATGCTGCAATGGTCATATGTCACTTTTTTCAGTGTTGTAACTTTAATTGGTCACTAAACAAATGGTTATAAGTCAAGGGTTACCTGTATTACTAATTGGGGCTGTAGCACTGTTTGCAACTCAGCACAAAATCTCCCTTGAATCCTGATCATCCAGTAGTGAAATTAAGCTTGCTTCTATACAGCGGTGTAAATTGCTTCTCTTCCTTACTGTTTTCTGTTTTTTAAACAAAGTTCAGAAATTCCAGTGCAGATTCCAGGGTGGGTTGGTATGCAGTCCAGAACATAATTCCTGCAAGGGCTGACTGGACCTTCCCCCAGTGGTGGGATTCAAAAAATTCTATGACTGGTTCTGTGGGTGTGGCTTGTTGGGCATGGCAGGGGAAGGATACAACAAAATCCCATTTCCTCCCCACCCCACTAACCTGCTTTCCAGCTCCATTCTCCTCTGCAGGGCAACAAAAGAAGACCCAACTGATCAGCTGGGACTCTGGAGACAGAAAATAGATGGGGGTGGGGCCAGTCAGAGATGGTATTTGCCAGTTCCATGAATTACTCAAAATTTCCACTACTGGTTCTCCAGAACTGATCAGAACCTACTAAATACTGTTCCCTCATTCTTGCCCTTCCAGTCCACACAGGCAAAGTTAATTGGCTGGTCTTATAGAAGGATCCTTCAGAGAATCAGTAAAAAAAAAATCAGCCACAGTCCTAGGAAAGAGGGGGGGGGGAAGGGAGGGAGAGAAAATATACTCGCCTTAGTTTTGTTTAGTATAACAAGAGGCAGCAGAGTCAAATTCTGGCATGTTTTCAAGTTCTGTTATTCTACACAACAACAATATAGTAGAATTCCTGTAACCCCTGTGGTGTCTATTTTTTGACTAGACCTCTTGGACAGCTGACAATTATGTGGACCAGGCTATCACTGGATAGTTCCTCCCTCATTCTTCCCTGTGCCTTGCCTTTCTCTGATGTTTACACAAATGGGTGCTTTCACACTTTAACAACTTTAACAACTGTGACAAAAGAAAGGGTTGTAGCAGGGTGGCACTTTTCCCTCCTCGTTTGGGCTTAAGCAATGTTTAACTACCTAGTTGACTTGGTAATGAATCTCCCACTTCTCAGATCATCTTCTTGACTCTTTATCAAAGGTCAAGATGGCGGCCACAACACCTTGATCAAAGCCCTGCTGCTTTTTTTCTACATGGCACAGACAACACAGTAGAAAAGGAGGAGGACATTGATCACCTGGTGATGGTCACTATCTTGGCTTTTCTTTCACCTCTTCCTTCCTAAATACAGGGCAGAGTAGGTGAAAAAAAGCAAGTGCACTTCCAATCTTCCAAACTACTCTGGAACTTTTCATTCATCCCTGGAACCTCCTTACCAAATGTTCTAGGGTTAATTTTGCGTAGTATGAAGTAGGTGGTGGACCAGCATTGACCAACTCCCATTTCTCATTTTAAACGTGAAATAAGTCTCCTAATCAGAATTTTTGTTTCATTCAGACTCCTTCTCCCCACTGTGAGACCAACAGAGATGACAGCTGCCTAGATTTCTGATAGTTGTGATTTCATTTCAGTTCATAAACAGGTTACAGCTGTTGAAGCTATTATAATTTGACACCTACTCTTAGATAGGCCCCCTCTGTCTCAGTCCTCTTTGTATCTGAGTTTGCTGCAGACTGAAATCTAATACCTTTGTCTGCTCTACTGCCTAAAGCATCTTTCACCCCCATCCCCAACCTTGTCACAATGCTCTTGTGGCTCATTATATACATTTACATTTGACTCTTAAAAGCCTAAATGAAAATATTTCATGCTTAGCAATGAATTACTACTAAAAGAAATTTTTTTGCCCAGGATTTAGGAGCACGAAATTCAAAGTCACAGGAAACCACCTATTTTCTCCAAACTAGCTCCTTATCACCCATTTTCTCAAACCCCAACATTCCTAGAGTAAATAAAAAAAAGTCAGCATTTCAAAGCTAGTCACGCTTTTCATAAAAGAATCTAGGATTCTTGTAATATTGCAGAAAAAACAAGGCAGATTTCCGTAAAATCTTGAAATATCATTTTTATCTTGTTTGTATCCTTTTATTTTTATAAATAACCCAAAGCATATCCAATTTGCCTTCTTTATTTTCCCTACAAGAATTCTATGAGATGGATGGGGCTGAAAAAAAAACCAATTGGCTCAAAGTCACCTAGCTGGCTGAGGTGACATTTGAACTCAGAGTTTTCTACTTTTTAGCCTGGACCAGGGCTGTCAAACTCCCAGCCCATGGGCCAGATGCATCACACATTGGCCATGCCCAAGCCTGGTTTAGTGAAGGGGAGAAAAGCCCCAATACGTCACATGACACTGCTGTGTTGACACAAGTTTGACACCCCTGGCCTAGACCCTAGTGTCTTAATCACTAGACCAAACTGGCTCTCACTTCAATTTGCTCAGATTTAACTTGATTTAAGCTGTGCTATTATTTATTTGAGACTGGGACAAAGCCATTCTTTTGCAACTCTGAGCTAAGAATTAGAATTAGAAGAACTTTATTGTCATTGTACAAGTACAACGAAACTGTGGCTGCACCCTAGCAACTGTTTGCAATACAATAGACCCAAAGCACTTAAAAATGAAGGTAAGAAAAATAAACTACCCACATCTCCATTTGCAATTTGAGAGTACAATATCTACAAATATACACAAAATATATATCCAACACAAAGGTGTTCAGGTTAGTGAGAACTCTTATTTAGCCCCTACCTCCCAGATTCAAAGCAACCTCCCCCAATCCCAGTTTGCTTTGTCCCTTTCCAGCAGACACCTATTGTATGCTACATTGCAACCTATCTCCATTTGTAGGGCTCTTGACTATACCAAATTACAGATCATGCTCAGAATTAAGACAAAGCTTTTTAAGAGGGGAATGGAGGAGAGTCCACAATGTGATTGTGCTGCAACCAGAACAAATGATAACACAGTTTCAAGATTGAACAGCCCCATCTCAACAGAGGGGGAGAATATATCATCTATCTGCAGTCTTTAGCACAATCCTTTCAGCAGTTCCAAGAACGCTTCACACCCATTTGCACTACTCAGGTGATCCTGAGTACACAAACAAACCTCCAGGGGGGTCTTAAAGGAACATAAATCCTTCCATTTCCCACCATCTAGTCAGAGTTGAAGAAGCTTCTTGGATGAGAAGTGAAAAAACAAAGAAAATCCAGTTGCCTCCTGAAAAAGCATCTTTGGGACAACCATGACCTGGATGACTAAGAATCTCCTTAGACATGTAGTTGAAGAATGTCTCTTTAGGAAATTTCAAGGCTTCTGGTATGATCTCATTGCAACCACACCCAAAGCAGTTAAGATGGTTATCTTCCTTAGATATAGAGCTATACAACATCTATCATATTGTGATTTTATCTTTATATTTTATAAATATCTTAATATTTTAACTTGTATGTTATGTGTGCATATGCCTATATAGATATACACATACACGTGCATCTATTGGCATCTGGTGAACTTGGTAAACTTTTTCAGATTGGCAGAAATATACACACACAGACACACTTGCTGATGTTGTATTTAAATTTATATTTGTGTTTGTATGAGTTTTATTAATGTTGCATATCAGTGATTGCATGATCTCATTACATGCCATACACTAACTAAAATAAAATAAATTACAGCAAAGAAAATGCTTGACTGTTTTATAGCTCGCTCACTCTCTTAGCAACTACAAAGTTTATACTTTGCAGTTAATCATCTAGAAAGAGCATCTGTTGGCATCTGGTGATTTTGGTAATCTTTTTCAGATTAGCAGAAGTAGAGATAAATGCAGTTGATTTCAATTTGCTTTGGAGGGACTGAGGGGTTGCAATTTGACATTATTGTCCCAATTATCCTTTCCATCTTTCCTGAATTAAACTATATGGGGATGAAATGGGTTGCTCTCATTGCCAGCCCCTATCCTGCCTCTAATGTCTCAGATTGACTCCCTGCCAAACAGTGCCATTCTAATGATCAGTGTGCAGCACTGATTGGTAAAGACATTTATTGATTCTTCTAGTTCTGCTGCTCTTCAGCATGTCACCCAAAAAAAATGAGAGTGGGGGAATCTGTAAGTCACAGCATTGCAGCAGTAATATGGCAAGTGGATATAGGACTTTTATATCCAGACTCCTCCTCCTCTCCCTCTTTGTGAAGTCAGTTCGCTTTGCTTTGCCTTTGTTCTGACAACCTAAATTGAATCAATAGACAACAAGTTTGGTCTAGTGGTTAAGGGTCTGGGTTTGAAACCAGAAGATGGAGAGTTCTAGTCCCACCCGAGACACGAAGGCAGCTAGGTGATCCTAGCCAATCCCTCTCTCTCATTCCCAAGAAGGAGGCAATAGCAAACTACTTCCCCAAAACTTTACCAACCCAAAGTAAACACTGAATGAGATGAATGAAGTTAAAAGCAAAGTAGGAAAAGCATGCTGATAATGGCAGCTAGAATTCCTTGCAACCCACACCCTTATCAGCAGTGGCCATTTGACTTCACATGCATGCAGAAAAGGATGGGTTAGAGTTAAGGCTGCATTCTGGGTAATATACTCAGAGGAGGGAGCGGGCTTACAGCAATATTCTGAGCCAGGATTCAACTGCCCCTCCCATAAGGCTGGATGTTTTTCCTTCTGCTGTTATTGGTAAGAATGCAAGAGGTCTACAAATGTTATATTATGTGAGATATACTGCTATTATATATTATGTTCCCATCAGAAGTGGTATTCAGTAGGTTCTGACCAGTTCTGGAGAACCGGTAGCGGAAATTTTGAGTAGTTTGGAGAACCGGCCAATACCCCCTCTGACTGGAGGTTTTACAGTATCCTTCCCCTGCTACACCCACCAAGCCACGCCCACAGAACCGGTAGTAAAAAAAATTGAATCCCATCACCCATGTATAGTATTTTTAACATGATTTCCCCCTCCCTCCCTTTTGAAAGGGAATTCTCTATTGCTACACATTGCCTTTTTATAGCTGTGTAATGTTTTCAGTTACATTGTCCAAATTTGGCTCATTTCTAAACATCATCTTTCATTGGGCAGCTTTTCTTCCAGTACCAAATTTGCTTTTCAGACAATTATGCTATTGACAGTGCTATTTCTAATATTCTGTTGGCTTGAGATAGCTTCTAGATTCTGTAGAAGAGACAGTGGGAGACGGCAAAATTGGTGCTGTAATTTCAATGTCACACAATTTTAGCCCATTTCACCATTATGGTATTTCAAGCCCAGGCATTAGTTTTTGTTACATTTCAGTCATCACTATTTCTAGCTATTTAGGGAGCCAACAGCAGAATGGTGGCAGATGAGGCTGATCAGGGATCAGCAAGGAAGAAGTGTAACTTCACCAGCCTGAAGGGCCAGTAAGTGCTACAATCTGATCACACCTGCAGCTGGTCAAAATAATGGTTCTCAGTATAACTGATTACACCTTTATATGCTGTTCTTTGAGTCAAATTAAAGATGCAGCTAAGGACAGCTGAAGCTATGATAGAGATACAGCAAAAAAAAAAAAAAGATGCTGCCAAAGCATAGTTAAGTACAACCAGGAAAATATCCATTGGGTTAGGTGCCTACATTATTCTTGGAGTATGCTCCTTTTTATTCTACAGTTCACTCACCTCTCTGAAAATCAGGTGAATAAAGAAAGTAATTGTGTGAAAGTGAAGAGATACAAATTATTGATTGCAGTGTTTGGCTATATAGATAGGCAGCAGCTTGCAGAATATATAGGGATTGGTGATGACATAGCAAAATGACTTTGGAATCACTTCTATCAAGTGTGTGTGTGTGTGTGTGTTTTTGAATAAGTGTTGACTCCTGGCAACTGCCTAGATAAATCCCTGCAATTTTCTTGGCAAGATTTGGAGACAGTTTGCCATTGCCTCCTTCCTAGGACTGAGACAGGTGACTGGCACAAGTCCTAAAGTGGGACTAGAAGTCACAGTCTCCCAGGATCTAGCTTGGTGTCTTTCTGACTACACCAAACTGGTTCTCTTCAACCAACTTCATTTTGTTTGTAAAACATCCATTGTATAATTCTTGTTGCTGTCCTAAAGTCTAAAAGATTGTTACTATGGAGGAAACTGAAATGAAACTCTCTTCTATCCTCCCCATTTCAGAATAGCGAAGCCTTAAACCAGGGGTATGAAACTCATGTCGGCAGTGTCATGTGACATGTTGGGTCTTTTTTCCCCTTTGCTAAACTGGACATGGGCATGACCAGTGTGTGATGCATCTGGCCTTGGGCCAGGAGTTTGACAGCCTTGCTTAAACCAAGTGTCTCCCAATCTTGGCAGCTTTAAGATGAGTGAACTTCAACTCCCAGAATTCCCCAGTCTGGGGAATTCTGGAAGTTGAAGTTCACTCATCTTAGATTTGCCAAGGTTGGGAAACACAGCCTTAAATACTATCCAGGAGGAACGTGCTACACTTAGGGAAACATGTCAGATGGCAAGCCACATTCCAAGTGCTTAGCAATTAGAAAGGGCTCAGATTTTTTTCCTATAATTATAATATAGTTATGATGCTGTAGGGATTCAGTGGCTCAGCGGCTAAGATGCTGAGCTTGTTGATCAGAAAGGTCAGCAGTTTGGCAGTTCAAATCCTTAGCACTACATAACGCACCACATAACACCAACTTAACAGTTCGAAAGCATGTAAAAATGCAAGTAAAAAAATAGGGATCACTTTGGTGAGAAGGTAACAGTATTCCGTATGCCTTCGTCATTTAGTCATGCCGGCCACATGACCACGGAGACGTCTTCAGACAGTGCTGGCTCTTCGGCTTTGTAATGGAGATGAGTACCACCCCCTAGAGCTGAAAACTTATGTGTGAGGGAAACCTTTACCTTTACCAAATGCTGTGGGGAGAAAAACCAATAAAACTAAGAAAGATGTATTTCCCAAGGACGTGGATGCCACAGGTGAACAAAAAGCCACTTTATACTTCTTGGGCTAGAAACTCTGGGAACTTTTCTCAATACATCAAATCTCAGAGATCTATAATGTCAAAGTTACCACAACAGACAGCTTCACTGAAAGAGTGACGTCGTTCTATGAGACAAAGGTGCTTTTTAAAAAAGACAGACAGACAGATAAACAGACAAACTTGCCTCCTACAGTTGTCCTCCCCTTCATGATGGAAATTGTGAGGAAAGGCATTCATGATTGCTCTGTGAAAAATATTGGAAAGTATGTCTCTTTGCTCAGGCCTCCTGAGGAGAATGTGCCAGCTGTGTCTAATTGAATATGAATTTTCTCCAACAATCTTTCCTCCTCTTATGAATTGCCACTCTGAACAAAACCTTGAGAAGCTGTTCTTAAGATGTCACTTGGAACAAAAGAGTTCAGAGAGCAAAAAGAAAAAGAGAGCAACAAAAGGCACTTGGCATTTGCTTCCCAAAACTCCTTTCAAGCTTTCTGATGTCTGCTGGGTGACCTCTACATCCACCTCCATGGATCAAGGAGATACAAGCAGGGTCAATATTTAAAGCTGTGGTCTCCATTTGTTACAGCCAGAATCTTTTGTGATAATGCAGTACTGTACTGGGAAAAAGGAACATCAAAGCCAGATCACAAACCCCTGGCTAGAAAAGTGGTTTTCATCGGGATTAGCTCCACTGGTCCAAGAGTAAACAATATATTGCTTACAGAGAATCTATGTGTTTTCTTAGATGTCCATTAGACTTTCTACTCTTTTAGCTTTAAACCAGGGATGGAATTCTACCAGTTCACATCTATTCGCTAGAACCGGTTGTTAACATTCTAAGCAGTTTGGAGAATCAGTTGTTAGAAAAAATTACTGGCCTAATCCTGTAAGGAAGGCAGGAAGGAAACATTCTGGTTTTGCTTACAGAAACTGCCTCTTTGTTAGCCCTTATTACATTCTTGGCAGGACTAGACTTCCTGACTCAGGAACTTCCCTGGAGTTTTTTTCCCTCCTTTGCTACTACTTTGCTTGTGTGGAGTGACCATTCAAAGTTACAATGGCACTGAAAAAGGTGACTTATGACCATTTTTCACACTTACGACTGTTGCAGCATCCCCACAATCATGAGAGGCCAGGCGAGAAGTTGCGTACCTCGATGTGAGTGATATTGAGTTGGCCATGCCTAGCCAATAACATGACCACCAAGCCACGTCTATCCAGTCACATGACCACCAAGGCACACCCACCAACTAAGCCATGCCCACAGAACCGGTTGTTTAAAAAAATTTGAATCCCACCCCTGCTTTAAACTAATCAAAAACACTATTAAATAGGAAAGTGGCATGGTCAAAAGGAAAGCATCAGCATCTTTGTATTACATTTATTTGAAGCACTGCCTTGAACCCCACAAAGATCCCACTTAGAGGATCATGGGAGTGTGATTGATTTTCTTCCTTCATTTCCACCAATGCCCCTCCATTAACATTGTGAATGTCTCTACCATTCCTTCTCACCCATTCCTTGCTCTTGCCATTCAAAGACACAAGCTATGGAAACTTGTGGCCTTGCAAATGCTGATGAATTATCATTCTCAAGTGTTTATTTTATGTTTAACAATATTTGAAACCTAGCCCAATCTTGAGAGAGGCTGGGCACCTAACAACAAATCTAGGCAAGGTAAACAAATGATGAAAAACAGCAAGAGAGGCAGTTTGGTCTAGCGGTTAAGGCTCTGGGCTAGAAACTAGAAGACTGCAAGTTCTAGTCCCACTTAAACATGAAAATAGGCCAGCCACTCTCTTTCAGCCCAATCTACTTCTCAGGGTTGTTGTTATGGGGAAAGTAGGAGGACATAATCCCAAAGTGCATATCTAAATGTCTATGGAGATTCTTAGTCATCCAGGTTATGGTTGTCACAAAGGTACTTTGTGAGAATCACCATAGACATTTAGATATGCACTTTGGGATGAATAGCCTTCAAATGGTGCAGGAATATGAACACATTTTCAGAAAAATTGCAGACCATTTGCACTTCCATTTGAGATGCAGACAAGGCAGACTCATCCCCAACAGCCTGTGTTCAACAGTGCAGGGACACAGGGCAGAAAACATCCTGCAACCAAGAAGGCTTTACACCCATTTGCATTACTTAGGTGACCCTGAGGACACAGATAAGCGTGTCCAAGTGGCCTCAATGATTCTTTAAAAGAATGCAAATGACCAGCTGTCTCCAAGGAGTATAAATCCTTCCATTCTCCACTATCCAATCAGAGCTGAAGAAGCGTCTTGGATGAGAAGCGAAACATCTTCAAAGAAAAAACAAAAAAATCCAGTTGCTTCCTGAAAAAGCATCTTTGGGATAATCATGACCTGGATGACTGAGAATCTCCATAGACATTTAGGAGGAGGTAAGAGTATTATTTATGTTTGGCACCTTGAGTTATTTATAAACATAATAAAATCAGGATAAAAACCTAATCTATAAAACAATAAAATAAGCATTCTGACAATGGGCATCCATAATCATCACTGGTCATCCAGATAAACCTGCTGGAAATTGAATTTTAGAACGATATGGAAAGCTGCAAGCCATCCGACTTTACTCAATGGATGGCACTGATGTGATCCTTGGCTTTCCATGCCAGAAAATTCTGAACCTGCAAGAAGAGATAATGCAAATGCATTTTCACAGTTTCCTATTTAGAAACAACAACAACAAACTATCATAAAAATCTCAGATCTAGTACTTATTTTTATACCCTCACATTTGCAGGCATCATACAACTGTAGAATTTAGAGGAGAAAAAAGAAACTAGCCTTCTTCATGAAGAAATGCAGAAAATAGGTTTTGTTCCTTTGATGCCATATATTTTTGAAATGTTAGCTTTTGCCTGAAATTTTTAGCTGATTTCTTTGTCTCCATTAATAAATAATCATCTGTCTATGTATCACTAGCTTACCTAATTAAAAAAATAAAAACCAATGCTTGTCATTTTAATAATCCACCTACGTATTTTAGATATCTGTTTTACAATAGAAAGAAGGCTAAAGAGAAAAAGATAACATTTTTCTGAAATGATTCCTTTCAATTTTTCCCTCTGAATGCAGTTAGAAATATTTCCCAGCTCAGAATTTTGGGTTTGTGTGTTTACTAATAACAGGTTACATCTATCATATCTACATGTGCTTACGTGTAACATATAAAAGATTGTTCTGGAGAGAGAAAAAAAACTGGAGAAATTTTTGATGCAGTATCCTTTGGGGTACAATTCAAAGTTCCCTTCTGAATTGTTTGCATAAATAACTGTAATGCCAAATTCGTTTTCAAGTTTTTCAGCAAAAAAAAAAAAAAAAAGTAGTCATACTTTTAGAAATAGGAAGAAAGAAAAAAAAGTTTCACATACTTGAAAGTTATTAAGATCTTATAATAATAATTCTTTAAGGCTATGAGGGCTGTTTAGGGTTTTGTTGAACCTAAGCGATAAAGAACTAACTACATCTATTTCTTCAGCAATTTTATATCCCATACTTCTCCAGTGACTTCAGTTATACTTCCCCCCTCCTTCCATTTTGTTCTCAAAGCAAAATAAAATGTATAGTATAAGATTAGGATGAGAGAACTAGTGACTACTGTGGACAAGATTGAACCAGAAATCTAGATTCACTTTGCCCATATTCAACTGGATCTCATTAGCCAACCACACTCAGAAGAGAAACACTCCCAAGTGCTAGTAACAGATGTTCACAAACACCTTGGTCAAATGAGAGGAGCCATTTTAAATGGGGCTCAAAGTGTTGCATTTGGCTTTTTAAATACATACACACACACACACATATATGTATATATATATTTGTTTTCTTAAGTTTTCGTGGGTACTTACATGTATGGTATTCAGCTTTGTTCGGCTATTTTCCCACGTCATTGTACTTGTTCTTTTAAAGTTGTAGCAATGTTTCGGCAGAATCTCATCTGCCATCATCAGGCTTCTGTATAGTGTTCATCTGTGAGTCAGACTTTTACAATGATTTCAGATTTAAATTTGGGGCAGCCTATTGCTGTGCCAGAATGGTTTTTTCTTCATCCTGATTGGTTGGGAGTCTTGGTCTATGTTTATTGGTCTTGGAGTTTGCTGTGTTCTGCTTGATTGGTGTTTCCAATATCTTCTGTCTGTTTTTTGGCTCTTTTTGTATCTTGATTGGCTGGCAACATTGTGTTCCTTTATTGGAGGCCTTTAGTGCAGCTTGGCTTTTGGTAAATGGATGGCTATCATTAGTTAGGAAGCTGGGTTTCATCTGGGTGCCTGGCTTGTGGCGTGGAGATTTTTTTGTTTGTGAGTGCAGGCTTCCAAATGATTGAAAGCCTGGTGGAATCATCTCTTCTATTCATGCTTTCTGGTCTTTTTTCAATCTCTATGGCTTCTCTGATGATTCTGTGGCTGGGATTTTCTATAGTGGCTAGGGATTTGGTGCCATGGAAGTTGATGCTATGACTTGTGGCTTCCATGTGTTGGACTAGTGAGGAAGTGTGTTCCAGCTTTTTGACTGCATTTTTGTGATCATCCAGGTGGGTACTTATTCTTCTATTGGTCTGTCCAATGTATGTGGCCGGGCATGATGCACAGGGGACTTCGTATATGCCTTGGTTTTCCAGGTCAATTTTATCTTTGGGGTTTCTAAGGATGGCTGCTATTTTTCTGTCTGTTTTGAAGGCAGTCTTGATGTGATGTCTGTGTAGTATCTTACTAATTTTGTCTGTAGTACCTCTTATGTAGGGCAGGACAGCTGTTCCATAGGTCTGTTCATCTTCTGGGTCTCTATTATGTCTCAGTGTGTTTTGGTGGATCAAGTTGGTGATTTTGCTTTTGCGGAAGCCGTTGGCTGTCAGTACTTTAGTCAGGGTGCATAGTTCAGTCTTGATGTGTGTGTTGTCTGCCAGGTGTTTGGTTCTAGTAATTAGTGTTTTAGCCACGGAGTTTATCTGTGCTGGGTGATGGTGGGATTGGGCGTTGAGGTAGTGGTTAGCGTGTGTTTTCTTCTGGTATACGGTGTGTCCTAGTGTGCCATCTGTTTTTTTGTAGATTAGTACATCTAGGAATGGTAGTTGTTTGTTTGTTTCCGTTTCCATGGTGAACTTGATTTTGGGGTGTGTGCTGTTTAGGTGTGTTAGGAAATTGTTTAGGTTTTCTTTTCCATGGGGCCAAATCACAAATGTGTCATCAATGTATCTTAACCATAGTTTGGATTTGTGGATGGCATTGGCCAGGGCTCTGGATTCAAATTCTTCCATGAACAGGTTTGCAATGATGGGTGACAGTGGTGATCCCATAGGGGCTCCTTCAATTTGTTTGTATCTTTGTCCTTTGTATATGAAATATGTGTTGGTTAAGCAGTGTTCTGTTAGTTCCATGAGGTGTTTAGCTGGTTGGTATTTATTTTTGATGATTTCAAGAGTGTCTTTTATCAGGACTTGAGTGAATAATGAAACCTCATCGAAACTTACAAGCAGATCTTCTTGCTCCACATGTAGATCTTTGATCATTTCCAAGAAGTGGTATGAGTTTTGTACATGTGAAGCTGCTGTTTCAGCATGGGGCTGTAGCTGTTTTGCTAAGTGTTTAGCTAGGTTTTGTAGTGGTGCTCCTCTGGAGCTGACTATGGGTCTGAGAGGTATGCCTTCTTTGTGTATTTTTGGGAGGCCGTATAGTTTGGGGCATCTGGAAGATTTTTCTCTTGGGATGATCGTCTGTTGGGTCTCTTTGCTCATGTGGCTGGTTATACTTTTCTTCTTGGTTAATTTTTCCAGATATGTGGTTGGGTCTGTGTTTATGGGTTTGTGTGTGGGGTCTTGGAGTAGGTCTGTCAATTTTGTTTCATAGTCTTTTCTGTCCATTACTACTGTGGCATTCCCTTTGTCTGCTGGGAGTATGATTATGCTGCTATCTCTTTTCAGGGTTTGTAGCGCTTTAATTTCTTCTTTCTGCAAGTTGTTTTTGGGTTGTTTGCTTGTGCATAGGATGTTGGTAACTTGGTGTCTTATTCTATCAGCTTCATCCTATGCACAAGCAAACCACAAAAATTCCTAGAACAGGGACATTTGTGGGGAGACACTCTAGGACTCCATCTTGCCCTCTGTTAACCCTCTGTTCAGATGTGGCACTTATAGATCAGGGGTCTTCAAATGTGACAGCTTTAAGACTTGTGGACTTCAACTCCCAGAATTCCTCCTCCAGTCATATTAGCTCAAGAATTCTGGGAGTTAAAGTCCATAAGTCTTCAACTTGCCAAGTTTGAAGAGCCTTGTTATAGATGGTGTGTTTCTTATTTTTAAGAGATGTTTTAATTATATATGAATTGGGCATCACCCTGTGCACTTAAGAGATGAATGGCCCTTACCCCCAAAATAATAAATAATAAAATGTTGCCCTGCTTGAATTAATTTTTAAGGGCCAAATAAACATGAAGCTCTTGGAATGCAGGAACAATACTAGGCAGCTTATTACTCATAATAAAATTAAGTGCCATATGAATCTGAATGGGCTTTTGATCCTAATGAGCCTACTTCACACAAGCAAATGGAGAGTGCCATCTGAAAAAGCACTCTTCACATTTGTCCTTGAACAGCTCTGTGTCAACTTCTCCAGAAAAATTAAAACACATTCCAAAAAATTGGAATGGCATTTGCCCTAGCAACAGCACTCCTGTTGAGCATGTTCACTCTGCAGTTGCCTATCCTCAAATTCAGTGCTTGCCTTTGGTCGTAGAGAAAGACATAGCAGCTTCAGCTGCTATTATTATTGGTAGCTCCTTACATCACACTGAGACTTGATGGAGGAGTGGGGGAAGGTTTTACAATCAATTGTGTTCCATGTATTTATTTTTACCAATGACTTTGAATAATTTTACAGCCTCCATGGTGCAAACTTTTTTGTTTAACTGACACTATGTTACTGCTTTCAAAAATGTACTTGTGAAAGCAAAAGTGTTTTGTGTGGCTGCTTCAGATGGTTATTATTAGCCATTTCTGCTTCGTACAAACTTGCTTTTCGCAACAGAGATTTCAAAAGATTAAATGGAGGAGAGGAGGAGGAGGAGGAGTCTGGCAAGGATAATAAGTGTATCAAAATGAATCAAAGAATTTCTTCAGAATGCATTCTCTATATTCAAAGGAGAAGGTGGCTGGTCTGATAGTCCATTATATGTCGATGGAGATTCTCAGTCCTCCCAGTCATGGTTGTCCCAAAGGTGCTTTTTCAAGAGGTAACTGGACTTTCTGGTTTTTCTTTGAAGACAGTTTGCTTCTCATACAAGAAGCTTCCAAGAAGCATTCATGAGCTGAAGAAGCTTCTTGGATGAGAACCGAAACCAGAGGTGGTATTCAGCAGGTTCTGACCAGTTCTGGAGAACTGGTAGTGGAAATTTTGAATAGTTTGGAGAATTGGTAAATCCCACCTCTGACTGGAGATTTTACAGTATCCTTCCCCTGCCATGCCCACCAAGCCACGCTCACAGAACCGGTAGTAAAAAGAATTGGATCCCACCACTAAGCAAAACATCTTTAAAAAAAAACCCTGGAACATCCAGTTGCCTCTTGGAAAAACACCTTTGGGATAGTCAGTGGCAAGTTTAAAATCGAACAAGTTAAAACTTAGATGGTTAGTAGTTCAATTATCTGAAAGAAATAAGATCAAGATACAGGTAGTCTTCGATTTACAGATAGTCTTCATTTTAAAACCACAACTGTGCCCAAAATTCTGTTGCTAAATGAAACAGTTGTGAAGTGAGTTGAGCCCCATTTTACGATCTTTCATGCCACCATTGTTAAGTGAATCACTGTAGTTGTTAAGTTGATTAAGTGAATCTGGATCCGCCATTGGCTTTGGTTGTCAGAAAGTTGCAAATCATGTGACCTCAGGATACTGTAACCGTCATAAATATGAGTCAGTTGCCAAGCCTCTGAATTTTGATCATGTGACCATGGGGATCTGCGATGGTTGTAAGCCTGCAAAATAATTATAAGTCACTTTTTCAGTGCCATTGTAATTTCAAACAGTCACAAAACGAGGGTTGTAATTTGAGGACGATCTATATCGGCACTGAGATGTAAAAGGGAGGCGTCTGGGGAAAAAGACGTGCAAAGTTTTATTTTTGTTTTTGTATTTGATTTAAATCCTGCCTTTCTAATATTGAGGTGAGAAATCTGTGGGCCTTCAGATTTTGGTACAGCGCAATTCCTACAATGTCAGCCCAGCCAAAGAAGAAGGCAGTTAGACACTGACCAAAAGCCAATTCTATTTCACCTAAAGAAGTTCAGAAGGAGCAGGCTCAGTATTTATGTACGGTGGCCTATCAGTTGGAACAAAGTAGAATGCCTGATTGAGAGGAGAGACTTGAGCCCTGCAAAGAAACATGGAATAAAAAATATACCGGTATGTAGGCTGTAATATTTTGTTAGAGATTCTTCTTGCCTATGTCAAATTTCACTTGGTTTCTCATACTGCAACACAAAGGAATCTTAATAACTCTTTTGATTGTCTTCACAGTGCTGCCTACATCTCCTTCAGCTTGCTCCAAAGGGAGCCTCGAATCATCTTTAGGGAATCTTTCCTTCTCCCGGTACATCTAGTTTTAATACCATCTAAGGAGCTTCCATGATAATGTTGTGGTCAGGGTTGTCAAAAAGGCACAACTGGACTTTTGAAAAGAGACAGCCATGACCTGGATGACTAAGAATCTCCGTAGATGTAGTCAGGGGCTCAGATCTATCTAGCTTCTATTGGCACCTGAGGCAGCTGCCACCATATCCTTCCCATTCAGTTCAGTTGGGCGGGAAGAAAACTCAAGGTTTGTATCTTCCATCTTCTCCATCTCCTTCATATTGAAATACTGAACTTCCAAGGGTTAACACTGAATTTTGCTGCTTTTGTTATTGTTGTTGTCTTTACCATGGAATTATTGATAATCCAGTGGCATTTGCTGAATTATATGAGCCTGGCAGAACCATCAATCTCCCAAAGATTGATCTTCCTATGAAAAAAACATCATGCCTGCTGCCATTAAGAGGTCATCCGGATTTTTGCAATGTAGATCTTATGTAAGAAACAAACGTAGAGTAGAGTAGAGTAGAGTAGAATAGAATAGAATAGAATTCTTTATTGGCCAAATATGATTGGACACACAAGGAATTTGTCTTGGTGCAAATACTCTCTGTGTACATAAAAGAAAAGATACATTCTTTGAGAGTCAAGAATCATAAGGTACAACATTTAATAATAGTCATAGGGTCCAATAAGCAATCAAATCATAGGAAACAATCAATATATAGGATTATAATCAAGAGTAAGAGAAAGGAAGAAGGCTATTTATTTCCAATCAGAAGAAAGCAAATTCTCCTAAGGCATTCAGGTGACATTTTGTCACTCAAGAAGACATTATGCAACATCACTCACCAAAAATAACCTCCCTGCAGTGGACCCATACCTTATGACCAGTTTCAAATTACAGGTAATCATTGATTTACGACCACGGTTAAGCCCAAACTGTATGTTGTTAAGTGAGAAATTTCTTAAGTGCGTTTTGTCTCATTTTATGACTTTCCTTACTGCAGTTGTTAAGCGATTCACTGTAGTTGTTCAGTTAGTAACACAGTTGTTAAGTGAATCTGGTTTCCCGCATTGACTTGGCTTGTCAGAAGATTGCAAAGGGGGATCGTGTGACCCCGGGACAGTGCAACGGTCATAAATGTGAGTCAATTGTCAAGCATCTGAATGTAAATCACCTGATCATCCATAGGGGTGCTTCAATGGTCATAAGTGCAAAAAATGGTCATAAGTCACTACTTTAATAATTTGGAACTGTTACCAAACAAACTGTTGTAAATCAAGGACTACCTATATTTTCCATGAGTTTCTAGCAGAGAAAACATCTCCAATCTTACATGCACACCTACTCACCCTCTTTTCCTCCACCTTCTTCTTAACCTATTCCAAAACTGCAATTGAGCACAGAGTTCCCACACCTTTCTGGCTTGGCAGCCCAGAGTGGGGAGGGGGGAGGAGGAAAGAGAGGATGATTCTGTGGGAGGGGCACACGCATGGGTGCATGCATGCATGCACATGAGCACCCATGATACTTGTGTCGATGCTCATGCGAGTGGGGTCTTGAACACCCACGATGAGGCTCTATCATGCCCTTGGTAGAGTGGGACTCTGAGGGAGAGGAGGAATAGCCAACAGGGAGTGTCGGTGTGGCTCTGGAGGTTGTGGAGGAGGCTGGGGAAAGGCAGAGGCTGGCTGGGCAGTCAGAGGAAGAACCAGGCCCATCCCCTCTTCATCCTAGGACATGCAGGGAGGAACAGAGAAGGAAACAATTTGGCTTATGAAAAAGAAAGCGGCCGTGATCCCCCTCATTAATTGTAGCTGGGGAAAATAGTATATAAGAGAGATGGTTACAACACAGCATTGCCAGAAACAAAGTGTGTTTTATTTTGGAATGAAGTTATCTTGGTTGGCATCCTTCCAACAGACTGTGCCTTGTTATCTCCTTGAAGTTGGTAATTACTTATCCTGGTCTATTGTGGAATTTCCTTCATTGTAGTTTGTTTTGTTTTTATTTCATCTCTATCTGCTCATTAAGTTCGCTTTCTTTTAAAGACTATTGCTTTCTTTTAAAGACTATTTTTGAATATGTTTTATCTCCAACTGAGAATTATTGAACAATGGGGCCAAGTTGGAGGCATTAAAGGACATTTATTTACGTTTTGGATTTTGTTACATTTGTGTTATACTCTGGGCCATCACAGCCTCATGCGAATGGGACCGTGACAAGGCTCATGTGAATGGGGCTGCGATGAGGCTTGTATTAATGGGGCCCCGAAGAGGCACACAAGTGAGGCTGCCTGCGTGCGTGGAGGCACATGCCCTGTTCAGCCACTCATGTGGCATAGTGGTGATTAGCCCGCAGCCCGGTAGTGGGCCATGGCCCACAGGTTGCACACCCCAGATTTAGAAAGTCCAAAGCAGCTGAGAAACAGAACAGTCTTCCTAGCTGATTTTACAGCAAAAGGCATATACTGTACCTGCATCTGCTAGAAACCAACAATTGGAATAGCAAATATTGATTGTCCGGTTATGGTTCTCCCCAGCACGCTAGTCAGCGGGCTGTTTTGAGTGTGAGTGGGTATGAGCTGGACCATGCAGAGTGCTAACTAACTGATCACTGTTGTAGGTAGGTGTAGATGGTTTTGACCCAAGGATAGTGATAAAACTACAGGTAGTCCTCAACTTAGGGTCACAATTGAGCTCAAAATTTATGTTGTTAAATGAGACATTTCTTAAGTGAGTTTCATCCCATTTTACGACTTTTCTTACCACCGTTGTTAAGCAAATCACTGCAGTTGATAAGTTAGTCACCTGGTTGTTAAGTGAATCCGGCTTCCCCATTGACTTTGCTTATCAGACGGTCACTAAATGAACTGCTATAAGTCAAGACTACCTGGATAGCAAAAAAAAAAAAACCCTGATCACTCCAGAAGGAAGTATCCAGAGTCCATAAACCCTGTTCTACTACATATTCCAGGGAATCTTTTACCCCCAATTTGTGCTCCTCTTTTGGGGGAGGCAAAATGCACAGAATTGGCCTGTTCTTAAATCTATAAGGACAACAACACTGTCCAGCTCTGTTGAGAAGGTGCAGTAAAGCTCTTCTATTTCTTGGGTGAGAGGAAGAGTTTTTGTCAAGTTTTTTCTACTGACTTAATCATGGAGGACCGCACATTTGTACATTCAAAGAATCCTCAGTTACATTGAACGTCTGCTCCCATGAGGAGCACACATTGAACTTGAACCCAGGAAGTTAAAGAAGCCATGCAATGCTCACTCCACACAACAGCTTTCTTAGTCTCTGCTAAGGGATCAGCCCTTTCAAGTAAGCCAGATCAGGAAATAGAATCCACAAATAAATCTGATCGAAACTACACTTTTATTGACCTTCTTTGTCTAGTTTCTCCAGAGTCATCTCTATGACCCTCTGTTTGGTCTACCAGATTTGGGCTGCAAAAACCCTCTTGTTTACTCTCTCAATTTCCCCCCCTCCCCCCCCCCCCCCCCCCCCGGAGGAAAACAGCGGTCTGCTCTGTTTCATTGTCCTTGAAATTATACATTCCTTAGGCAGGGCAACAGCTGTTTCAGAAGAGTAAAACTGAGGAAACAGAATGAGTGAGTGGAAAGAAGATAATTATCTTAAGACAGCATGGAGAGCTGGATAATATCAAGAGTGTTCAGGTGATGCCAACTGCAAAGAACAAAGCAGGGAGAGTTGTGGGATGATCCCAGGTTCATGAGAGGCAGAGTAATTTCACAAAGCGCAAAGCAATATTTTCAGTCTCAAGCAAAAATGAGAATGAACAGAGAGCTTGCTTAAATCTCACAGGCTCGGCAGCATCCTGTAAATGTTACTCAATGAATCAGGTGAGGCAGCCCTGCTCCTGCCAGCTCTTAGCCTGAGTTTCTAACCATCTCTCAGCCATTGGAAGCTAAGTAATCTTCGTATTCTACAGCAGGAGGAGAAACGTGGATTCTAATAGCTCTTGATTTCCAGCAAGTTTTGCTTCTGGAAAAACCTTAAAGCAGCTGCCTCTTCTAGAATCTTCACATAGGCTGCTTTACCAACCCTAATAATCAACTCTAATTCTCCAGTTTCCTGAGGATCTTGGTCCTGAAGAGGCATTAACTCTTCTTTATCATCAAAGGATATTTTAGAAGCAGTCCTGATATAGTACTGCAATTATAAGACCAGTGGTGGGATTCAAATTTTTTTACTATCGGTTCTGTGGACGTGGCTTGGTGGGTGTGGCAGGGGAAGGATACTGTAAAATCTCCAGAGGTAGAATTTGCTGGTTCTCTGAACTACTCAAAATTTCCGCTACCGGTTCTCCAAAACTGGTCAGAACCCGCTGAATACCACCTCTGATACAGACCCTGTAATTGCATGATCAAACGCTTATATCACCAAAACACAAATAGTGGAAGTTGTTGAATACCATTGATTAAAATTCACAGACTCTGTAATTGGGATGACAGAGGTCTCTTTTAACCAACATATTGGGATTACATAAACTGTAACATGATGCATACATACGTATACCTACCTGTATATTTGTACTTAGAAAGGACATATGTGTGAGTATGCGTATATGTGCATGCTTTGCTTCTCTGGCATTTCCAGCAGAAATATTGTCTGTATGTGCAATGACACCCAGGCAGCAATAGCCTTTAAAACAGGGGTGTCCAACCTTGGCAACTTTAAGACTTGTAGACTTCAACTCCCAGAAGCTGGCTGAGGAATTCTGGGAGTTGAAGTCCACAAGTCTTAAAGTTGCCAAGGTTGGACACCCCTGCTTTAAAGCATCCCATATGAGCATTCTAGAGGATGCAGCTGTTTTAATACTTCACAAAGAGCTGTTTCACTCACACTAACAAGCTTTAAACAGCTTCCCTTTCAGATGCACAACTTAACACACCTATATGTGCACACACATACTTTAGCAATAGCAATAGCATTTAGTCTTATATACCGCTTCACAGTGCTTTACAGCCCTCTCTATGCAGTTTACAAAGTCAGCCTATTGCCCCCAACAATCTGGGTCCTCATTTTACTGCCCTTGGAAGGATGGAAGGCTGAGTCAACCTTGAGCCTGGTGAGAATCGAGCTGCCAAATTGCAGGCAGCCATCCGTCCGCAGAAGCAACCTGCAGTACTGCATTCTAACCACTCCGTCACCTCAGCTCTTAAAAGAATATTAAGTAATCTTTTAAGAGTGAATGGTTAAGTTCAAGTGACAATCACAACAGAGAGGATTTAGATGATGAGAAGGGAAAGAGAAAGGCTATAACACCAGTCTAAAAGGTTGGTTTACAATGGAGCTAAACAGGTGAAAGCAGCCAGTCAGAAAATCCGACACTAGATTTTAAGGCTTAACTATCATTGTAACCATGAATGTGTTTTGAGCACTTAGAAAATTATAAAGTGCTAAATCATATTGCACTAATTTGAGAAAAATGCTGTTTTAGAAGCATTTGTTTTTCACAAAAAATAAAATAAAATCCCAAAACTCCAAGGCAGAGATGAGAAGATGAATTAATGCTTTTTTCTGGTTTGTTAAAGAAGAAATATTTAAAGAATCAACTGTTGAAATCAGTCAACAGTAAAGCTTCACTATGTATATAATTTTGTATTATATAATATACCAATTTTCTATCAATCATTGACAAACTCATTCAAGATACATTTTAAAAAATAAAGAGTTGTCACTGCAATAGTTTTAACTTGTTTAATCCACTGCCATGCAACACTGACTTTTATTCATTCAAGGACCACTAACATTTAAATATACAGTTCTTTTTGGATCATCTCATAATTAATCACTGAACTAAAAGTGACTCCTGGAAGGCACCAGATTTGGGAGGCTATTTTGATCATGCAAAACATAAAGATGTTAGTGGAGTCACACCAGTGGTGGGATTCAAATATTTTTACTACCGGTTCTGTGGGTGTGGCTTGATGAGTGTGGCAGGGGAAAGATACTGTAAAACCTCCAGTAAGAGGTGGTATTTGCTGGTTTTCCGAACTACTCAAAATTTCCACTACCAGTTCTCCAGAACTGGTCAGAACCTGCTGAATACCACCTCTGAGTCACACAAAAAGAGTTATATTTTTGTATAGACAAGTTCTTGGACAATAAACTATTTTTATAAATTATAAATTTTATTTTATTTATTGAATCCTTATTTTGGTTTTTTTATTAATAATAGAAGGCAATGAACAAACATAATATTCCTTCTTTCTCCTATTTTCCCCACAACAACTCTGTGAGGGAAGCAGGGTTGAGAGAGAGTGACTAGCTCAAAGTCACCCAGTCACCCAGCCTAAGGCAGGACTAGAACTCACAATCTCCCAGTTTCTAGGCTGGCATTTTAACCACTGGACCAAAGTGACTCTCTCTATATTCTAACTATTATATATTCTAATCATTGCTTTAATAGGCTTTCCTGGGACTTTAACTAAAGTGTTTATATGTTTTTATTTCATATTTTACTTCTGTCTGAATGTGTATTGTGTTTTACATATCTGTATTACTGTCATAAGGTAGATGAAGATGTTGAAAAACTATCCCATGGTAGGTGACTTCCATGTTCTTGCCAAGAAAACATGTCTTTGAAGTCAACAAGAGAATAGTTCAGGAGTATCAAACTCACGGCCTGTGGGCTGGATGTGTCACATACTGGCCCCGCCCCCAGTTTAGCGAAGGGAGAATAAAACGTCCTGACATATCACGTGACAACACCATGATAATGCGAGTTTGACACCCCTGGTATAGTTAAACTCAATGATTATTATCATTGTTCACTACCTCGAACACCATAGAATTCAAAAGCCAGAAATATATTAACTCCAAAGATCCAATTTAACATAGGTAGAGAACAACTGTTAATAATGCTTATTAGAAATGTGCATATGCAAACATAGGATTTGGGAAACAAACTGTTGTGTCCGCGAAATGATGCCAGGAGTCGGTGACTTCAAATCATGCTCTTTATTTGAGGTTGGAACCGAACTGGGGCAAAGGGAAAAGGATCGCGGCTTTTATTCTTTTAGCCGCCGCGGCCGCGGCCAATGGCACCGCTTTGAATCTCCTGCGATCCGAATGGACCAATCGCGGGATATTCTTAGCGAGCCAATCGGCGCGGCTCGCCTGACCAATCAGAGTGCCCCGCGCTTTGGCCAATCAAAGCGCGGGGATCTCAAGAATGCTAATTAAGCACAGAACACCCCTCCCCTCTTGGTTCAGTCCTTACGTCGCGTAGTCACGTAGGTAGGCGGGGCTCCGTCTGAGCCTACTGGACCTGCGCAGCTCAGTCGTAGGTTGGATCCCGGCCGGTTCGGTCGGGATCTCTGCTGCTCCTGCTGCCGTCGTGGGAACCGGCTGGTCGATCGGGCCAGGCCGCTCTCCGTACCTCCCTCCTGGGCCTCCCGGGTTGGTTGAGCTGCGGGTTTCGCCGCTCCCGCTCGGTCTTTCTGGGTCGGTCAAGCTGGCCTGGCTGTCTCTTCCTGGCGAGGGTCGTGATGGCTGCTTTCCGGTAAGTACGGCTGGTTTATTCTTCTTTGGTTTTGGTTCCCTGGGTATTCCCTCCCCCCTTGGTTTGTGTTGTGGGGGTTGGTTCCACCTGTTTGTGCGTCGGTGGTCTCTTGGTTGGTAGTCCTTGACCTTAGTTGGTCGATGTGGCATTTCCACGCTCGTCCGTCTGCTGTTTGTAGCCGGTACGAGTGTGGGCCTGTTATTTGTGTGATGACGGCTGGTATCCATAGTGGGTCTCCCGTCAGGTTTCTTGCGTATACGGGGTCGCCGGGTGCGAAGGTTCGGTGTTTGCTGTTTGAGTCTGGGGGCTTCTCCGGGTTATACGTGGGGTGTAACCTGTCGAGTGGGGACCTTAGTTTCCTGCCCATTAATAGTTCGGCTGGGCTCTTATTGGTTGTGGTATTTGGGGTTACGTGTTGGGTGAAGAGTAGTTTGTTTATTTTCTCCTGGATCTCCCCGTGGTCTATTTTCTGGATGGTCTTCTTAGTGAATTGGACCATCCGTTCCGCCCTACCTTTCGCTGCCGGGTGCGCCGGTGCTGTCAGCGCGTGGCGGATGCCCCTTTCCGCTAGGAATTTTTCGAATTCCAGCAAGGTGAATTGGGGCCCGTTGTCGGAAACGACGATGTCTGGGAGGCCGTGTGTTGCAAAGAGTTTGCAGAGTTCCTTGATCACGGCCTCCGTGGTTGTCGTCTTCATGTTGCTTACCTCCAGCCAGTTGGAGTAAGCGTCAACTGTTATGAGGAAGGTGTGTCCTTTTGTGGGCCCGGCGAAGTCTATGTGAATCCTAGACCAAGGTCCCCTTGGGGTTTCCCACTCTAGGACGGGTGCTGTGGGTGGGCTTGGCCTAGTTTCCTGGCATCGTTTGCACCTTGCTACCCAGGCCTCAATTTGTTTGTCCATCCCTGGCCACCAAGCACAACTTCTGGCCAGGGCTTTAGTCCTAACGATGCCAGGGTGCCCCTCGTGTAGTAGTTCCAGAACCTTCCCTTGTAGCTTTTCTGGAATGACCACACTATCCCCCCATAGTATGCACCCTTTTAATAACGAGAGTTCCATTTGGCGGTTTCGGAATGTTTTGATGGACTCGTCGTTGTCCCTTTCCGGCCACCCTTTCTCTACCCAATGCAACACCCGCGCCAGACGTTTGTCTTTATTAGTCTCTCGGGCAATGTCTGACGTGGTTATGGGCAGGTTGGGTAGAGTCTCTATGCTGAGGGTGGTCGTCGTGGGTGCTGGGTCGGTGTCGGGTTCCGGTAGCGGCGAGCGGCTTAAGGCGTCTGCATGGGAGATCGTCTTACCCGGTTTGTGTATGAGTCCGTAGTTGTAGGCTGCCAGGAACTCGGACCACCTTGTCATTCGGGGAGACAGAATGTTCGGGGTGGCCCGGTTTCCTGCAAGGATTCCCAGCAGCGGCTTGTGGTTGGTTATGATGGTGAAAGTCCGGCCGTAGAGATACTCGTGGGATCGTTTTACGGCGGCAACGATAGCCAGAGCGTCTTTGTCCAGCTGGCTATAGTTCCGCTCCGGTTTGGTGAGGGTCCTTGAAAAGAACGTGATGGGCGCTTCTTTTCCGTCGGGGAGGGTATGGCTGAGGACAGCGCCGATGCCAAAGGGTGATGCGTCGCATGTGATGGCCAGAGGTAGGGTCTCGTTATATTGTATGAGGACGGCGTCCGAAGTGAGGAGGTGCTTTGTTCTTTGGAAGGCGGCTTGCTCGCATTTCCCCAGGAGCCTATGCAAGGGCTCCGCCGCCATCGCCTTTTGGGGCAGGAAAACATTGTAAAAGTTCAGTAGCCCCAGGAATGCCTGTAGTTCCGTCTTGGACTTGGGTGTGTGGGCTTCTTTGATGGCCTTGGTTTTTTTGTTTGTGGGGTGAATGCCGTGACGGTCCAGGAGGTATCCTAGGAATTCGACCCGTTCCGTGCATAGCTGGCATTTCTCCCTCTTGACTTTTAGCCCGGTCTCTTTAAATTTGGTTAGGACCTCCCTTAGGCGACCCTCTAGTTCGGCTTGGTTGGTTGCCGACACTAGGACATCGTCGAAGTAAGGTACCACCCCCTTGATGCCTTGCAGTAGTCTTTCCATTAGGCTTTGGAATATTCCCGGTGCCACGCTGACTCCGAATTGGAGTCGGTTGCATTTAAATGCCCCCCGGTGGGTGACTATGGTTTGCACTTCTGCCGTTTGCTCGTCGACTGGCAACTGTTGGGATGCCTGGGCGAGGTCGAGCTTGGCGAAAACCTTGCCCCCTCCCAGTGAGTGCAGTAGGTGTTGCACTACTGGGACGGGGTAGACGCTTTGTTGTAGCGCGCCATTTAGGGTGGCCTTATAGTCCCCACAGATCCTCACCGACCCATCGGGCTTGATCAGGGTGACTATGGGGGTCTCCCACCGGGCGTGGTCTATGGGCTGTAGAACCCCTTGCTTGACGAGCTTGTCAATTTGCTCGTCTATCTTGGGTTTAAGTGCGAATGGCACCCGCCTTGGTTTCAGGCGTTTTGGGGGGACGTTTGGGTCTAGGTTGAAAGATATAAGGGGCCCTCGGTACTTGCCTAGGTTTCCGTCGAAGACCTCTTGGAATTCCCGGGCCAGTTGCTGCTCCCAGCTGTCGTCGGTGACGTGGTCGACTCCTGTGACTGCGATGCCGAGCGGGGCGAACCATTGCAGTCCCAGTAGGCTTGGGCAGTCACGGTTGACGATTGTCAGGGGAAGTCTTTCGGTGTGCCCTTTATATGTGATGTTGAAGTGTTTGGTTCCGACTACCGGGATGCGGTTTCCCTGGTAGTCCCTTACAATGAGTCTCTGGCTGTCTAGATTCGTCCTTTGGAGGGTAGGCACCAGGCGCTTTATTTCATGCCATGCTATCATGGAGAGGTAGGACCCGGAGTCCACCTCCATTTTGCATGGCTGGCCCTCGATGCCTACCTCCACGTGGACCTTCCGAGCGTCATTGGTGATGGCGTGGCCGATGGTGACCCTCTGATGGGTCTCCTCTCTTTGCCGGTTATCGCCGCCTCGCAGGGATCGTCCGTTCCGGTCCCATCTGTTGTCCGAGGGGCGATCTCTGGTCCGTGGTGGTGTGCTCTCTCTCCTCCGGTCGCTCTGGTCCCACCGTGCCGGGCTGCGATTCTTCTTTAGGCGGCAGACACGGGCGATGTGTCCCTTCTTGTCGCAATGCCGGCAGATCGATTCGAAGAACCGGCATTCCGACCTGGGGTGGTCGCCGCCGCAACCGGCACAGTTGGTCCTTGACTTACGACCCCGCTGGTTCCGTGGGTCGCGGCCTGTCTGGAGGCGATGGACGTCCTCCTCGTCGTCTGAAATGCCCGATGCCGAGAGGAAGTCGCCCTGGTGGGTGGTCGTCTCGGGTTGGGCCTCGGTCGACCTTGCCGGGTTGTTGTTTCCGCCGCGGTCCCCAGTGTTCGGTCTGCGCATGCGGTCGGCGGAAGTTCAGGTTGCTTCGGCGGCTGTGGCTGCGGTGAGGGTGTCTGCTAGGCTGATGTTGCTCTTGGCCATCAGCCGGCTCTGGAGGACGGGGTCCCACAAACCGAGCACGATTCTGTCTCACAGGGCGTCCCTGTCCATCGCGGTTGCATCGGCGGGTTTGGCAAGCGCCTTGGCCATCTTGAAGACCTCGGTCCCGCAGTGGGTCAGGAAGACGGCGTGCTTCATGGGGCCGGTGGCGTCCTTCAGGTCGCTGCACTTGAGGAACATGTGGAATCGGTCGGAGTACAATTCCCAGTCCTTGGTGGCGGGGTTGAAGGGTGCGGGGGGTGCGATTTTCGCCATCGCGGTGGTTCGTCTGGCTTCCGTCGGACACGTGGTTCGGTTCAGGCCCTGGATCCCACCTTCATCGCCAGTGTTGTGTCCGTGAAATGATGCCAGGAATCGGTGACTTCAAATCATGCTCTTTATTTGAGGTTGGAACCGAACTGGGGCAAAGGGAAAAGGATCGTGGCTTTTAATCTTTTAGCCGTGGCGGCCACGGCCAATGGCACCGCTTTGAATCTCCCGCGATCCGAATGGACCAATCGCGGGAGATTCTTAGCGAGCCAATCGGCGCGGCTCGCCTGACCAATCAGAGTGCCCCGCGCTTTGGCCAATCAAAGCGCTGGGATCTCAAGAATGCTAATTAAGGACAGAACACAAACATAAACTTCTGTAGTGGAGAGAAAATCTACTAAGTCATTTTCATTTTTCCTGTAGAAAAATGCTAAATCCCAAAACAAACTTTTAGGCTCGTATTGTGGTTGTTCATCAAATTCTCTCTCCTTTCATATTGATATGCCTGCCTCCAAATTGGTTTTCTGCCAATGGAAAATGCTACATTCTCAAACCCAGATGGACTTCAAATTCCAAGAATATTACCAATTATTAGAGGGATTGGGGGTGGAGGGGTTAGTTTTGAGACAGATCAAAATATATTTTTTTTAAATATAATGTTTATAGAAGAAATATTTAACAAGTTTGCATAACTTGTTATTTTTTTCATTTTCATTTGTTGGATTTTTCATTTTCATTTGTTGGATTCACAACCCATAGTCCTGAAAGGCACCAGATTTGGGAGGCTGTTTTGATTACTCAAATTTGCTTATAGGGTCAAAATTTAAAGGCATTAGTGAAGACACACATAAAGATCTCCACACAAATATTAGAAAACAAAGCAAGTAAATAACAGTGGATAATTAGGAAAGAAAAGGAAGGAAGGACTACAAGTTTCATAGAGCTGCAACAATTCAAGAAAAAAATAGTTTACCCCAGTTTCAAGTACTTTATATCAACTGAAATCAGGAATGATTTGGCTCAGGCGCTAAACATAGATACTGGTGGAGCTAATTCTGAAGTAATATAAAGACATCATGTGGAAGTACCTTTAATCTTCCTTCAATAGTGAATGAAATAAAAAGTTATTCAAGTCTGATTGGTTATTCAAGTCTGATTGCCTATCTGGAAATGCTGGGACACTAGCTAGACTGAAAAGGGAGAAAAGCTCAAGTAAACTACCTGGCTATACCAAAACTTGTCATTATTCCACCCAACAGAGCATTTTAAAATTAGTTAGCTTTACTTCAGTGGATGATCAAGAAAAAGAAAAGTCCTTACATATTTTATGCCAAATTCTTTTGCTAAGAGAGCATTCATAATAACAGACATGCAGGCACACAAACACACTTGGTTCATATTTGTAATTATATAGGAACCATAACTGCACAGATTGGATCATATAGCGAACCATTGGGATTAAATGCCCTCAAAAATGTAAAGAAGTCATTTTCAAACACCCGTATTTTATTGCAGAATTCATTTATTTTCGTTAGCTTTTCCCACGTTTGGGTGCATGTCTTGGTTCTCTTTCTATCTGTTGGTGTATCCATCTAACCTGATTTTTCTGTAAGGGGACAAAATCATAACTATATCTTGTCTGACATGAAATATATACAACCTATTTGTTTGCAGTAAAGTTCTGGAATAAGTGAATGAGTTAAAGTTGATGCACATCTCATGAGGTATTTAGGATTTGGCATAGTGATGTTAAAATATGATTTCATATGTTAGTCAACAGTATCCAATGACAGCTGCAAAGTAGGTGAGCAAATTGGTCATTGCAGGCTGAATGGGACAGCTTGCTCCGTTCAGTGGTGGATTAAGGCTCACTGGTGCCCTAAGCACTGACATATCTTGGTGCCCCTCTACTTTGTACATACTGTAAAATGAAACAATATCAACTTTGTGGTGTCCCCTTTGGGCCTAAGCACATGCTTAAAGGTCTGCTTAATGGTGGATATGCCATTGCCTCCATTTCTGTCCCAATGAGTCTGATATTCTTCCAATCTCTCTTCCTACTGTTTTGGAGGTCCTTCAGATCTATGCAGGAGGTACAATTATATTTTGTATCCTCCCAGTCCTCTAGCAACTGGTTGGAATGGTGTCAGCGAGAAAAGGAAGCAATGGCAAAGAAAGGTATCTTATGATTTATGATTGTATCACATGATTTATGGTTTATCATCTTGTTGTTTCCATGTACACTGAGAGCTTCTGCACTGGAGACAAATTCCTTGTGTATCCAATCACACTTGGCCAATGAAGACTTATTCTATTCTAACCTATCCTGTCTTATTCTGTTCTATTCTTGTCATCAAGACAGTTCTATTTGGTAGTGACTCAAACAAAGCACAACAGAAAAAGAATCTAGATTGACACGGAGGGGACAGACAGAATGTCATCCCAATATAGTTTTCTGATAACTCAAGGATAGATGGGTCTAGAAGATAGAAGATGTCTATCTTCTGCTGTGGTAAAGAACACCAACCCTACAGAGTTGATTCCCTTCAGCATTTTCTTTGTTTTCATTCAATCAGTTAAGACCTATTGGTCAGTATCAGATTCAGGGCAACTGATTTTATGAGCTTTCTTTTGCCTTTTGAGAGAGAACCTTGTTAGCAAGACATGTTGAGAAATTCCTGGAAGGACTATACAGTACATGGAAAAGTTTGTCTCCTATCAGATGGTAAGATAATTGCACTTTTTCCATTATTACTACAAGGCTTGGACTGGGATCTGACAAGATAAAAATAGAACCAGCTGTACTGCTTTAAAAGAAAAAAAATGACCCCCAGTACAGAGCTTTTTAAACTACATATTCTAACCTAGAAGAGATTTTTGGAATGGTTGAGCTAAATTACAAATCCCTAAGATTTATGGTGGAACTGCTGACAGATCTTAATATATAGTGACACCAGCAGCAGACTCCAGAGTAATAAAGTGGCATTTAAGTCTTCTTTGTAAAGACTTTGATTTCTAAAAAGGTTACATTTGAATAAAACTGTGGCCTCTCCCAGGCAAACTTTATTAGGGTATTATCTTTACTGAAATCATGGAATTTCACTTGATTCTACTGTATGGTGAAGTGGTAAGCCTCCTTCTAAAATCAAGAGTCTTGTTTATCTCATTTTTCACCCATCCCATGTATAGTCCTCCATTGTTAAATTCACCAAAAGGTAAATCCATAATTTGTGACTTCATACCTCATAAATCTAAGCTAGCAGATGACTGAGACATAGGCAATTACAGACAGCAACCTAGAGAAGCATTCTTGGCTGATGTCCAGCCCCTTGGTTTTCAGAATATCTTCTGCTTAAATAAGTTCCCATATAGCACAGGGCCCTTCCTTCTTTCCCACAAAGAGAAACAAATTTAGAAGGAGAGAGAAGGGAGGGGGGAGAAATGAAGTAGGAGAAACTGTACAGCTGCTGAAGCAGAAATTTAACCGAAGGTTAAAATACAGCATATGCACTTTTCTGCCATGTGTCATCTTGAACTTTATCATGGTACCCACATCAAGGCTAAAAAATAAATAATGCTTTACATATAAAGAAGATGAAAGAAGCATATCCTTCATCTATTTTGAATTCCCACTTGTGCTTACTTGAGCAGCCAATAAATCAAGAGAGAAATACAGAACAGGGAGATCTATAAGACCATGGAATATTTAATTGACTCTACTGTACAGGAGGAGTGTCTGCCATCTAAATGATGTCAACCTTAGTGCAGACGGTCAGCTTGAGATCTGAAGCTTGCATGCACTTCCAAACTTTTGGAGAGCCTGCCATTAAAATGTAGTAGTAAATTCTTTAATTGGGTAATATAAGCTTCCTTTCCTTTTTGGAATTGCTTAGTTAACATCTTTTTTTTTTTTTTAAAGAAAATTTTATTAATTTTCTACAAACAAACAAGACAAACAAAACATTAAAACATTCAACTCTCGTATGTACATCCAGTGTGTCAGTTGGTTCATCATTTTTGTGCATTCATTCTGTAGTCCCAGTTACAATTATGTTACATAACAACTCATATTATCAATCCAAACTTATATATCCTATAATCACTAAAAAAAAAAAAAAATTTTTTTTGACTATACTTTTAATCATTCATGCTTTATGAGCTAACAATACTTTAAGCAGATTATTCAACAAATCATATAAACATACCAAATCAATCCTAAAAAAAACCCTTTATAAATATAATATCAAGTAACAAAATAATAGCAAAATAGCAAGATAAAGATATTTCTTACTATCTAAAATTTCTATTATCGTATTTTATCATCTAGCCATTTATAAAAAAGATCCCAAATTTCATAAAATTGTTTATCCTCTTGCTCTATAATTTCAAATGTCAATCTGCTCATCTCAGCACATTCCAATATTTTCTTAATAATTTCTTCCTGTAATGGTATTTTCTCATTCTTCCAATTTTTAGCAAATACAATCCTGGCCGCTGTTACTACATTTACAATCAGGTATTTCAAATCTTTACTATATATATCAGGTAAAATTCCCAATAAGAAGATCTCTGGTTTCAAGTCTATATGTTTCTTTGTCATTTTTTCCAGCCACATGCGAATTATAGTCCAATATTTTCTAGCATCCTCACAAGTCCACCACATATGGTAATACGAGCCGGGTATCTTGTTGTGTCCGCGAAATGATGCCAGGAGTCGGTGACTTAGTGCAAAGCTCTTTATTGGCAAGTTGGAACCGAACTGGCGAAAGGAAAAAAGCCCACGGCTTTTATTCCTTTCGCCGCCGCGGCCGCAGCCAATGACACCGCTTTGAATCTCCCGCGGTCCGAATGGACCAATCATGGAAGATTCTTAGCGAGCCAATCGTCGCGGCTCACCTGACCAATCGGAGAGCCCCGCGCTTTGGCCAATCAAAGCGCGGGGATCTCGAGTATGTTAATGAAGGACAGAACACCCCTCCCCTCTTGGTTCAGTCCTTACGTTGCGTAATCACGTAGGTAGGCGGGGCTCCTGGTCCTACTTGACCTGTGCAACTCAGTTGTAGGCTGGATCCCGGCCGGTTCGGTCGGGATCTCCGCTGCTCCTGCTGCCGTCGTGAGAAACCGGCTGGTCGATCGGGCCGGTCCTTTCTCCGTAGCTCCCTCCTGGGCCTTCCGGGTTGGTTGAGCTACGGGTTTCGCCGCTCCGGCTCGGTCTTTCTGGGTCGGTCGAGCTGGCTTGGCTGTTCCTTCCTGGCGAGGGGTCGTGATGGCTGCTTTCCGGTGAGTACTGCTGGTTTATTTTTCTTTGGATTCGGTCCCCTGGGTATTCCCTCCCCCTTTGGCTTGCGTTGTGGGGGTTGGTTTCGCTTGTTTGTGCATCGGCGGTTTGTTGGTTTGTAGTTCTCGACCTAAGTTGGTCGATGTGGCGTTTCCACACTTGTCCGTCTGCTGTTTGTAGCCGGTACGACTGTGGGCTTGTTGCTTGTGTGATGACGGCTGGGATCCATAGCAGGTCTCCCGTCAGGTTCTTTGCGTATACGGGGTCGCCGGGTGCGAAGGTTCGGTGTTTGGTGCTTGAGTCTGGGGGCCTCTCCGGGTTATACGTGGGGTGTAACCTGTCGAGTGGGGACCTTAGCTTTCTGCCCATTAATAGTTCGGCTGGGCTTTTATTGGTTGTGGTATTTGGGGTTATGTGTTGGGTGAAGAGTAGTTTGTTGATTTTCTCCTGGATCTCCCCGTGGTCTATTTTCCGGATGGTCTTTTTAGTGAATTGGACCATCCGTTCCGCCCTACTGTTCGCCGCCGGGTGCGCCAGTGCTGTCAGCGCGTGGCGGATGCCCCTTTCCGCTAGGAATTTTTCGAATTCCAGCGAGGTGAACTGGGGCCCGTTGTCGGAGATGACGACGTCTGGGAGGCCGTGTGTTGCAAAGAGTTTGCAGAGTTCCTTGATTACGGCTTCCGCGGTTGTCGTCTTCATGTTGCTTACCTCCAGCCGGTTGGAGTAAGCGTCAACTGTTATGAGGAAGGTGTGTCCTTTTGTGGGCCCGGCGAAGTCTATATGGATCCTAGACCATGGTCCCCTTGGGGTTTCCCACTCTAGGACGGGTGCTGTGGGTGGGCTTGGCCTAGTTTCCTGGCATTGTTGGCACCTAGCTACCCAGGCCTCTATTTGTTTGTCCATCCCTGGCCACCAAGCGTAACTTCTGGCCACGGCTTTAGTCCTCACGATGCCAGGGTGCCCCTCGTGTAGTAGTTCCAACACCTTCCCCTGTAGCTTTTCCGGAATGACCACCCTGTCCCCCCATAGTATGCACCCTTTTAACAAAGAGAGTTCCGTTTGGCGGTTTCGGAACGCTTTGACGAACTCGTCGTTGTCCTTTTCCGGCCACCCTTTCTCTACCCAATGCAACACCCGCGCCAGACGTTTGTCTTTATTCGTCTCTCGGGCAATGTCTGACGCGGTTATGGGCAGGTTGGGTAGAGTCTCTATGCTGAGGGTGGTCGTCGTGGGTGCTGGGTCGGTGTCGGGTTCCAGTAGCGGCGAGCGGCTTAAGGCGTCTGCATGGGAGAACATCTTACCCGGTCTGTTTATGAGTTCGTAGTTGTAGGCTGCCAGGAACTCGGACCACCTTGTCATTCGGGGAGACAGAATGTTCGGGGTGGCCCGGTTTCCTGCAAGGATTCCCAGCAGCAGCTTGTGGTCCATTATGATGGTGAAAGTCCGGCCGTAGAGGTATTCGTGGAATCGTTTTACAGCGGCAACTATAGCCAGAGCCTCTTTGTCCAGTTGGCTATAGTTCCGCTCCGGTTTGGTGAGGGTCCTTGAAAAGAATGTGATGGGCACTTCTTTTCTGTCGGGAAGGGTATGGCTGAGGACAGCGCCGACGCCGAAGGGTGATGCGTCGCATGTGAGGGCCAGAGGTAGGGTCTCGTTGAATTGTATGAGGATGGTGTCGGAGGTGAGGAGGTCCTTCGTTCTTTGGAAGGCGGCTTGCTCCCGTTTCCCCCAAGTCCAGGTCGCCGCCTTGTCCAGGAGCCTATGCAAGGGCTCCGCCGCCATCGTCTTTTGGGGTAGGAAAACATTGTAAAAGTTCAGTAACCCCAAGAACGCCTGTAGCTCAGTCTTTGACTTGGGGGTGGGGGCTTCTTTGATGGCCTTGATTTTTTTGCTTGTGGGGTGAATGCCGTGCCGGTCTAGGAGGTAGCCCAGGAATTCTACTCGTTCCGTGCATAGCTGGCATTTCTCCCTCTTGACTTTTAGTCCAGTCTCTTTAAATTTAGTTAGGACCTCCCTTAGTCGACCCTCTAGTTCGGCTTGGTTGGCTGCCGACACTAGGACGTCATCGAAGTAAGGTACCACCCCCTTGATACCTTGCAATAGTCTCTCCATTAGGCTTTGGAATATGCCCGGTGCCACGCTGACTCCAAATTGGAGTCGGTTGCATTTGAATGCTCCCCGGTGGGTGACAATGGTCTGCGCTTCTGCCGTTTGCTCGTCGACCGGCAACTGTTGGTATGCCTGGGTGAGGTCGAGCTTGGCGAAAACCTTGCCCCCTCCCAGTGAGTGCAGTAGGTGTTGTACTACTGGGACGGGGTAGGTGCTTTGTTGCAGCGTGCCATTTAGGGTGGCCTTATAGTCCCCACAGATCCTCACCGACCCATCGGGCTTGATCGGGGTGACTATGGGGGTCTCCCACCGGGCGTGGTCTATGGGCTGCAGGACCCCTTGTTTGACGAGCTTGTCAATTTGCTCGTCTATCTTGGGTTTCAGTGCGAATGGCACCCACCTTGGTTTCAGGCATTTTGGGGGGACGTTAAGGTCTAGGTCGAAAGATATAAGGGGCCCTTGGTACTTGCCTAGATTTCCGTCGAAGACCTCTTGGAACTCCCGGGCCAGTTGCTGCTCCCAGCTGTCGTCGGTGACGTGGTCAACTCCCGTGAAGGCGATGTCGAGCGGGGCGAACCATTGCAGTCCCAGTAGGCTTGGGCGGTCGCAGTTGACGATCGTTAGGGGAAGTCGTTCAGTGCGCCCCTTATAAGTGATGTTAAAACTTTTGGTGCCGAATACCGGGATGCGGTTTCCCTGGTAGTCCTTTACAATGAGTCTCTGGCTGTCTACGTTCCTCCTTTGGAGGGTAGGCACCAAACGCTTTATCTCATGCCATGCAATCATGGAGAGGTAGGACCCGGAGTCCACCTCCATTTTGCATGGCTGGCCCTCGATGCATACCTCTACATGGACCTTCCGGACGTCGTTGGTGATGGCGTGGCCGATGGTGACCGTCTGGTGGGTCTCCTCTCTCCGCCGGTTTTCGCCGCCTCGCGAGGATCGCCCGTTCCGGTCCCATCGGCTGTCTGAGGGGCGATCTCTGGTCCGGGGTGGTGTTCTTTCTCTCCTCTGGTCGCTCTGGTCCCATCGTGCCGGGCTGCGATTTTTCTTCAGGCGGCAGACACGGGCGATGTGTCCCTTCTTGTCGCAATGCCGGCAAATCGATTCAAAAAACCGGCATTCCGACCTGGGGTGGTCGCCGCCGCAGCCGGCACAGTTGGTCCTCGACTTACGACCTTGCCAGTTCCGTGGGTCGCGCCCCGTCTGTAGTCGATGGATATCCTCCTCGTCATCGGAAGTGTCCGATGCCGAGTGGAAATCGCCCTGGTGGGTGGTCGTCTCGGGTTTGGGCTCGGTCGACCTCGCCGGGTTGTTGTTTCCACTGCGGTCCCCAGCGTTCGGTCTGCGCATGCGGTCGGTGGAAGTTCGGGTTGCTTCGGCGGCTGCGGCTGCAGTGAGGGTGTCTGCTAGACTGATGTTGCCCTTGGCCATCAGCCGGCTCTGGAGGACGGGGTCCCACAAACCGAGCACAATTCGGTCTCGCAGGGCGTTGTTTAGGTTATCGAATTCGCAGAGCCCCCCTAAACGCCGCAGCTCGGCGACGAAGTCGCTGAAGCTCTCACCCGACCTCTGGTCCCGCCGGTAGAACTCGTTGCACCGGATCAGGATGGGTACCTCTGGAGCGTAGTGCCGCCGAAGTATGGGTTCGAGGATGTCCCAGTCCATCGCGGTGGCATCGGTGGGTTTGGCCAGCGCTTTGGCCATCTGAAAGACCTCGGTCCCGCAGTGGGTCAAGAAGACGGCGTGTTTCATTGGGCCGGAGGCGTCCTTTAGGCCGGTGCACTCGAGGTACATGCGGAATCGGTCGGCGAACGATTCCTAGTCCTCGGTGGCGGGGTTGAAAGGTGTGGGTGGTGCGATCTTTGCCATCTCGGTGGTTCGTCTGGCTTCCGTCGGACACGTGGTTCGGTTCAGGGTCTGGATCCCATCCTTGTCGCCAGTGTTGTGTCCACGAAATGATGCCAGGAGTCGGTGACTTAGTGCAAAGCTCTTTATTGGCAAGTTGGAACCGAACTGGCGAAAGGAAAAAAGCCCGCGGCTTTTATTCCTTTCGCCGCGGCGACCGCGGCCAATGGCACCACTTTGAATCTCCCGCGGTCCGAATGGACCAATCGTGGGAGATTCTTAGCGAGCCAATCGGCGCGGCTCACCTGACCAATTGGAGAGCTCCGCTCTTTGGCCAATCAAAGCGCGGGGATCTCGAGTATGTTAATGAAGGACAGAACAAGCTGATGACATTTCCAGCATTTTTCAGATTTGTTCTTAAACATTCTTGCTATTCTTGTCGGAGGAAAGTGCCACCTGTAAAACATCTTATACAAGTTTTCTTTATATGCTGTTGACATTGTCATTTTATAATTTTGAGACCACAATTTCTGCCATTTCTCTAAATCAATCCCATATCCAAAATTCTTCCCCCAAACAATCATAGTTTCTTTGACTTGTTCTTCCTCTAATTTCATTCCCAGTAAATAACCATATAATTTTTTAATCACCTTCTCATCAGTACCCATCAAGATCTTATCTAAATCAGTCTGCTTATCATAGAATCCCTCCGTTTTGAAATCTTCATCATACCTTAAATGTATTTGTGCATATGAAAACCAATTCATCCTTATACCTTGTTCCTCTAAGTTTTGGATCGATTTAAGTTCACCCTTTTCATCCAAAAGTTCCCCATATCTAACTGTTTGTTCCTTCTTGTAGATTATAGGATAGGAAAATGCTTCAATGGTCGATAACCAAACTGGAATTTTCAAATAACATTGTCTTTTTATCTTCTCCCAATTTAACTACAAAGACTCCCGTACATAATGTCTTCTAAAATAACCCTGTGTTTTAGTTCCCTTACACTATAAAAAAGCATGCCAGCCCAAAAGCAAGTCATGCCCTTCTAATGTCAACAACCTATGTTTCCTTAATGTTATCCATTCTTTGACCCACATCAAACTTGCAGCTTGATAGTACAATTCCCAATTAGGCAGGCCAAAACCTCCTCTAATTCTAGCATCTTGCAAAAGCTTTAGCTTTATTCTCACTTTTTTCCCTTGCCATATAAACTTCAACATAATTTTATTTAAATCTTCAAAATAGTCTTTTCCAAGCCTAATTGGTATTGTTTGAAACAAAAGTAAAATTCTAGGTAAAATATTCATCTTAATTGTTGAAATTCTCCCTATTAATGACAATTGCAAGTTTTCCCACTTCTTCAAATCTGTAGTTATCTGTTGTTTAAGTTTAATACAATTATTCTCCTTTAATGTGCTACATCTTGTTGTCAAATATATCCCCAGATACTTAACCTTATTTGTAACTTGAATTTTCAAAAGATCTGCCAGTTCTTCTCTCTGTCTCAATAGCATATTCTTTGTCAAAATCTTTGTTTTATCTTTATTTATTTTCAAACCAGCCACCTCTCCATATGTCTCTATCCTTTCCAATAACTTTGGAGCTGTTTCTAGCAGGTCTTCCAAAATAAAAGCTAAATCATCAGCAAAAGCTTGTAGCTTAAATTCTTCCTTCTTAATTTTCATTCCTTTTATGCTTTTATCATTCCTAATATTTCTATTCAACACTTCCAAGGTCAACACAAATAGCAAAGGAGATAGGGGGCATCCTTGTCTTGTGCCTTTCCTTATATTAATAAAATCTGTAAGTTCCCCCTCCATCATTACCCTTGCTGTCTGTTTATTATATATGGCTTCTATTGCTTGAATAAATTTTTTAGCAAAACCCATCTGTTCCAATAATAATAACATAAATCTCCAGTTCACGTTGTCAAATGCTTTTTCAGCATCTAGGAATATCAAAGCCATTTGCTTTTCAGGATGAGCCTCATAGTATTCCAAAGTGTCCAAGATTACTCTCATATTGTCTCTAATTTGTCTCTTTGGCAGAAATCCATTTTGATCTGGGTGAATAAAATTATTTAAATATTTTTTAAGTCTTTCTGCTAAGATTGAAGCAAGATTTTATAGTCTGCATTCAATAAGGAAATAGATCTATAATTCTTAATTTGCAGTGGGTCAGTCTCTTCCTTCGGTATAAGAGTAATATAAGCCTCTGACCATGTTTTGGGTATCATCTTTTTTAACATAACTTCATTCATAACTTCTAACAATGAGGTGCTCAAAGATTCTTGAAATATTTTATAGAATTCTGCTGGAAGCCCATCTGGACCCGGTGCTTTCCCATTATTTTGTCTCTTAAATGCTTCATTTAGTTCCATCATTGTTATATTGCTTTCTAGCATTTCTTCAGTCTCTTTAGGTATCTTCGGTAAATTAGCTTCCTGTAAATACTGTTTGACTTTTTCCTCATCAATATTCTCTTGTTTATATAGTTGCCCATAAAAATCTCGAATAATTTCTTTTTTCTCCTTATTCCCATAACAAACTCGGCCTTGTTCATCTATTAACTTCAATATTTTTCTTGATTCCTTCTCTTTTCTCAATTTATATGCTAGCCATCTACCTGGTTTTATTTGCATCTTCAAAATAATTCTGTTTAGAGTTTCTGATTTTCTGTGCCAGTTCTTCTTTCTCTATTAATTCCATTTGATGTTTAATTACATCCAGCTTCAATTTAATATCCTTTTTCTGTGGCATTTTCTGTAATTCTTTTTCAAGAATTTTATACTCATCTTCCAAGGCCTTAGAAGCTTGCCTTTTCCTAATATTCTTTTTTCTTGTATAATCTATTATCAAACCTCTAGCGTATGCCTTCATTGTATCCCACAAATTCTGCGTTGAAGTATCTTCTTTTTTATTTTCTCTGAAGAAAAAAGCCAATTCCTTCTCCATCCATTGTATAAAATCTTTCTCCTTTAAAATAGTATTATTTAATGTCCATCTCGATCTTTTTTTTTGTCCCTTCCATTTAATTGTCATTGGGCTATGATCTGCCCAAGTACTTGTTTCAATATTTGTTTCTTGAATATTGGATATTAATTCTGTTGAGATCAAAATCATATCTAATCTGGACCATGATAGATGTCTATTTGAATAAAAAGTATATTGTTTAGCTTTAACATTTCTTTCTCTCCAAATATCTTTTAAAGTTAATTCATCTGTCATTTTAAAAAAAGACCTTGGGAGAGCCTTTCTATTATGCTTTGTTGTTGTTGCTATTTAGTCCAATTTATTGTCCACAATTCCATTAAAATCTCCCATCATAATTATATTAACATAGTCCAGCCCAATTATTTTCATGTGTAACTTTTTATAAAACTCTTCTTGTTTATCATTCGGAGCATAAATTGCAATCAAGAGTATTTTTATATTATTGTCCATTATTTCTACCATTAATACTCTTCCATCTTCATCCGTGTAGATCAGTTTTGCTGGGATAGCCTCTTTAATGTATAGAACCACTCCTCTTTTCTTACATTGAGTCAAAGAAGTAAATATTTTCCCCAATTTTGGCTGTACTAACAATTGTTCATGTTGTTTTTTAATATGAACTTCTTGTAGACAAATTATATCAAATTTTAATTTCTCTAATTTATGAAAAGTTTTCCTTCTTTTAACAGCTGAATTAAGTCCATTTATATTCATTGTAATCAGTTTTTTTTCTTCCATGATTATGCTTTATATTTAGGTCTAACCGCTCTTGTGGATCTCACTTCACGCTGTTCTTTGCTATCCATCTGTCCCCCTACTGCTCCTTTCTCTTTTTCAGTCTCCAGTTGTTCCTCTTGAAACTCAATTAATGAGACCTCTTTCTCTGCCTCCTCTCTTCTTCCTCCAAAAAATTCTGCATGGAAAAGTTCCGCTTTCTCAATTGAATCAATTCTATATCTCTGCTCTTGCCACCTAAACATTAGTCCTTCTGGAATCAGCCATCTATAATTCACTTCGTTTTCCAATAGCATTTTGGTCAGAAATCGATATTCTCTTCTCATCTCTCTCACTCTTCTGGGTATTTGTTTTAAAACCAAAACCTCTTTACCTTTGTATTTCAATGTTTTCTCTCTTACTACTTGTAATATATGCGTTTTAATGGATTTTTTGGTAAATCTAATATGGACTTCCTTGGGTAATTTATTTCTCATCGCATACCTTGTATAGACTCGATATATCTCATCTATTCCATCCATCATCTTTTCCTCTGTAATTTCCAAAGCATCTGCCAAAATTTTTATCATTACCACTGCCAAATTTTCTCCTTTTTCCTCTTCTATATTTTGAAATCTGAGGTAAAATTCTGACATTTCCATCTCCCACCTCAACATCCCACTTTTTTCTTGTTCAACCGCTGTTAATCTACTGTCAATATTTCCAATCTTCTTCTCTCTTTGTTTTTCTTCTTCCTCAATTTTTTGGAATCTCTCCTCATACTTGACCATCATTTGTTTAATGTTTTCCACTTTTTCATCAGTCTTCTCTATTCTTTGTTCAATATTTTCTGTTCTTTGTTCAATATTTTCTGTTCTTTGTTCAATATTTCCTGTTCTTTGTTCAATGATGTCTGATTTTGTCTTGAGATCTTGGATTCCTTGCATAATCATCTGTAAAGTTGCTCTTTCTTGTTCCTTATCTTGCTTCAACATTGTCTGAATTAAACGTTGTCCTCCAGCTGGTGGGGAAGCAGAGGTAGAAGTAGAAATGCCAGATGGTATTGGTTTCCTGCTCATTTCAATGCTTCCAAAGCTTCAAATTCTTCTTGACTTTTAATCCAACTGGTAGAGCAGCCAATTATAATCCAAAATAGAAAACTCCAATAGTAAAAGGCACGAAACCAAAAAAGAAACAGGAAAAAAGGAAGAAGAAAGATCTTCAGGTTCTTCTAGACCCTAATCCAATTACGAAGTAGTCCACCATAAAAAAGAAAAAATAGAAAGGAGAAAAACAAACAAATCCAAAAATAATAATATTGATTAAGAGCAAAAAAAAGAAAAGAAAAAAAAAGCAAAAAGAGAAAAAACAAAAAGTTCCTTCAGGTTCTTCACACCTTAATCCAGTTGAAAAGTCTCAATAATCAAAAAAGAAAAACAAAGTGGTCCAAAAATATAGATAGGAAAAGCAAAAAAGTCCCAATAAAAAAGAAAAGAAAAATAAAGAAAAAACTCTGAGGCTTTCCCTTTAAAATAAAAGGCAGAAATAAAAATATTACTAGAATTGAAATTTAGAAAAAGGCTGGCGAATAGGATATATATATATATATATATATATATATATATATATATATATATATATATATATATATATATATATATATATATCTTTGGTTATTCGGGTTTTCTCCCGTGTAAGATTGGAAGTATCTAGGCAACGTTTCGATGAAGTCTCATTCATCATCTTCAGGCTTGGTCTTCAGCTCTGTGCTTCTCAGAGTGATGTGAGCTTGCAGCTGCTTCTTCCTTTTAACTGCTCCTGGGGGTGTGACTTGATTGGCTGGGGGCTTGCCTGTGTTCTGATTGGATGGGGGGGTGTTCTCATTGGTTGGGGGTTTGGCTGTGTTCTGATTGGTTGGGGGGTTGGCTGTGTTCTGATTGGCTGGAGGCGTGTTCTGTTCAGGTGGGGGCTTGATTGTGCTCAGGTTAGTCTTAGTGGCTGGAGGGTTTGAGCTGGTGAGCTGTGATCTTGCTGTTTGGCTTCGAGTTCATGGTCGTGCTGCATCTTCATGGTGGGGGTCAGTTCGCTTCATGTATGGCTCAGAGGGGTTTGAGGTGGGTAGTGATGTAGCTGCAGTGCGGCTTCTGGTCTGTGGTCGTGTTTCATCTTCTGTGTGGGTGTGAGTCTGCTTTCTACGTGGAAGTGTGGTGGTGGCATCTTGTGTGGCTATCAGGGGTGTGGGTCTGGTGTCATTCTTCATGTTAGGTACGCGTCTGTTCATGAGGGCGGGTTTCCAAATGGCTGGTAGGCGGGAGGTATCATCTCGTTTATTCATGCTGTGTGGGCGTTTTTCTATCTCTATGGCTTCTCTGATGATTCTGCTGCTGAAGTGTTCGGTTTTGGCGATAGTTCTGGTATTTTTAAAGTCAATCTCATGTCCTGTGGCTTTGAGGTGTTGGACCAGGGAAGAGGTCGGTTCTTCCTTTTTGATTGAGTTCTTATGTTCTTCAATGCGTGCACCTATTCTTCTGTTAGTCTGTCCAATGTATGTGGTGGGGCAGGCAGTGCAAGGGATTTCGTATACTCCTTGATTTTCTAACTCGATTCTGTCCTTAGGGTTTCTTAGGATGGTGGATATCTTTCTGTTTGTGCAGAATGCTGTCTTAATGTTGTGTTTTTGGAGGATCTTGCTGATTTTGTCCGTAGTGCCTTTTATATATGGGAGGAGGGCTTTGCCATTCTCTTGTTCTTTGTCTTGGATTTTGGCTGGGGTCTTGGCTGGAAAACATGATTTAGACAATGCTACTCACATACCCAAGGCCCAAAGTTGCATGGATACAGTGGCACTCTTAGTTCTAGAGTGTTGTGGCCTGTTAGCCGCTGGCCTCTCCAGCAGCCGAATCAGAGGAGGAGGTGTGGGAGTCAGGGTCAGCATCAGGGCAGCCTGGGAGCTCCAAGGGGGAAGAAGGAATGGAGCTGGGAGAGAGGGAGAGGGAGAGGGAGAGAGAGAGAGAGAGAGAGAGAGAGAGAGAGATCTGTCAGCCCTCAGATGGAGACTCAACAGTCCCCAGGTTTGGAGGTGGTTGATGAAGAAGAGGAACAGTTGGGTCCAGTGCCTGATGCGCAGTTGCACAGAAAGCAGAGAAGAGGAGAGCAGTGGAAATCTATGAGTTGATCCTTGGGATGGAAGATCCACCACTGCTAGCAGGGTCCCATCCTAGCTCTGGGGATAAAAGGCAGGGGCGGAGATGAAGAGGTGTGGCAGATGGACTTGTTAGCCTGTGAGATAATTTTTTTGCCAGGGTTGCCAGCATTCCTAAAAAAGGAATCTTTTGAGTTCACATCAGAGGGTTGTCGTGTTTGGGAAGCTGGGTCAGAACATTCCTTGTGTATCCAATCACACTTGGCCAATGAAGTATAGAGTATCATGGGCACTTCATCTGTGCCTCGTAATTTCAAAACCATTGCTTTTATTGGATCAATGGATAGGTGCAACAATTTATTTTCTTCAGCTGTTCTAAGTCACAAAAAACAGCATGCCGAGTCTACCATAAATACTCCTCTGTATTTGTCTCCCTGAAATAAGATAAGTGGTTTCAAAAACAAGGACTGCAAATGCGAGACATGTTTTGTGGAGGATATGAAATGTACGCACTCATCTGCCCTACCCTGCTCCCAGTATGATAATGGACTCCACGTTTATTTCTTCAGATACTTGCAAAATGATTCCACCAGGGCAGAGGAAACCATTGTATCACAAACTGCTAACCAATCAGCAATTAGGCATATCGGGCCTGAAAATCTGAAAAATCAGGGTCCCTATCCTGAATATTAATTTTTCTTCAATCAGGATCCCTCCCTTGCCAAGCAAATAATAACGAAGGCATTATTAGTTTAACAGAAACGCTTAAGACAGGAGAGAGAGAGAGAGAAAGAAAGAGAGAAGCGAGGAGCATAAAAACCTCTTTGTTTGATAAAAGCTACCCTCCATCTGGATAAGTCTCCTGTCTCCACTAGTGGCCAGTAGCAAAAGCCTGGAAAAGAGCCGAGGGAAATAATTGAATATGCACTTCTCCTTGTCATTCACTCTGTGTTGATGTAGGCTACCTCATTCCTTGTCATTTAATCAGGAGCTTACATCATCCAAAATTATGTTTCAGTAGAGCATGCAGCAAGTGCACTCTGTCAAGGAGGTTTGAAGGGCAAGCACATTCATTTAGCTTTAATAAAAAAAATAAAGCCAGACACATGGGGGGGGGAGAGAGAGAGGGGAGAGAGGGGGGGGCAGCAGCAGCAAAATTATGACTAACCCAACCCCAACCTCACCTCAGGATCATTTGATTGGATGCCAGGGACAAAGTCAGGGAAACTTCCCTTTGAAGAAACAAGCCAGAAATGTAAGAACCAAAGATAGATTGGGTGGCGGGGTGGGGAGAGAATATGTCTCTGCTTACTTCTTCCATAAGGAGGTCATCTTTTCTATTTTGGAATGACTTCATCTTATTAATTCAGTCTGAGAGATAAGTTGCCCAATCGCATGACAATGAAGACCAGCAAGGCAGATGGCTGAAGAATAAGGATCCCAGTAAAGGGAAATGATTTCTTTCTTCAGTAAAGTGAAGAGGTTATTTTTAATACAATAAGAAAGTACAATGGGAATCGGACTCCCCGATCACCTTGCGGGATGATGGTTTCAGCATGAAATTGTCCTAAGAGATAGCATCTGGTCAGTTGTGCAAGTAAATAGCAGCTAATTTGAGGAAGAAAATGAAGGACCAATAGGAGATGTAACCTGTACAACCTGCAATTATATCTCATTCATGTCATCATCATCATCATCAAGCTGAAGAGCCATTCAGAAGCTCTGCTGGAGTGATGCAAATGACAAGAGGGAGATGAGTGCTTCTCACCTATTTGACGTCTGAAGGTGAACATGAAGCAGCTTTGAGGTTTCCCCAGGGCTCTCAGAGCTTGAAGTCATCCAACCACACTTTCCCTGAGATAGCACTAAAGCTTCTCCATCGGTTCTTAAAGGGAGACAAGTCATGCCTTTGAAGACAGATCCTCAAGGGAACTGTGAGCGCTGAGTTCTATACTTGTTCAAAGCATCCTCAATCACAGGCAACCATCTCTTCATGCTTTCTTCTACCACACAATTGCTTACTTGAGGTTTTCCCTGTCACTCCCTTGGCAAGAAAGGGATCATGCATCTGCTTGAAAATGAGCTACAGTGATCTCCAATTCCAACTCCAATTGCAGGGATCTCCCCAAAAAAGAAGCAAAGAAGGTCATTAAGATTATATTAAACAGCAGCTTTTATCATTCCTCAGTATTATATATGTATTATGTAGGCAAGGGCTGTTCAGAATGCTATTATGTACACAGATGGGGCATAGACTACATTTGCACATCATGTTTGGATTGTGTTTTCATTTTGGTTTAGCATTATGCATGAACCCAACTGCTATGGCTTTTAAAACATGGATCATGGATTAAGTTGTGGGAATCTAACAACCGTGGCTTCTTCAGCAAACCTTGGCTGTGGCTACTGTAAATTCAGTAACCTGATGAGTTATGTTCACATGACCTAGTAGGCAACTCTGATTAGACAGTAAATTATACCTACTGCTATCTTATTTGTGTTCTGGTTAGCATTTTAATCAAAATATGTAAATTCTGGCAAAAACTAACTGGAAATGGATAATCCTTATAGGTCTGGATAACACATTTAACATACAAGTCTCAGATCTGCATTAAAATGCAGCAGGGATGATGGTATTCTGTGGATTTGTATCAGTCAGGTAGAGTGGTCTACTGGATTGTACAAACACAATTCTTTTTCCTGATTAGCATATTTAAAAAATAGAGGAAAATAATTAGGACCTCACAATAAGGTCAAAAGAACCGTTTGTTATGTTCTGCACATGGGTGCAAGAAGTGGAGCCGAGACAATGAACAGTGAACTTCAACTCTTTATTTAACATTGTGGAGCAGAACAAAACTACAGCAGCAATAGCCCTTTTTATAGGCAAGCAGCTGATCAAATAACCAATAAGAAATGGGAAGCGTTAGTTCCCTTAACCAATGAAAGAGGCCCACAAATAGCCAATCAGATTCTCCTGAACGGACCAATCAGATGTCGCTATTATCGGCCAATCAGAAGTGCAGGGCCAGAACCCTGCACTTTCTAAAGGTTTTAATAATCTTTATTTAAGCACTTTTATTAATTCACAACACCCCTTCCCCCTGGGTTCCGTTTAAGGGGTGCGGTGACGTAATCTTTGAGGTAGTCAGGTTGTTTAGATTGTCTATTAGATTTTCACTGTCCCCCCGTACTTGTTTATAATCTTGTTTGGGTGGGATGTTTTCTGGCGAGCAGGGTGCCTCCGGTCCTTCATTTAAAAACTCGGTGCCGCGAATGTCCTCATTGTCCTCTAGCCTTTGTGGGCTTGCCTCTGACAAGTTGTCTCTTTGAGGCAAGTCCACCATCCTCTCTGATCCTTCTTGATGCATTAAGTCTGAATGCTCACTTCTTCCACTCGTGCTTTCTGCCGTTTCAAACTCGGTCTCCTCGGCATCTCCTCCCCCCTCAGTTTGGAAGTTACCGGAGTCGCAGAAACTAGGTTGCAGCCTTGAACGCAGCTGATCAATATGGCACTTCTATATTCTTCTGTCGCAACTTTTTACTCGGTACGACCTGGGTCCTGTGACTTGCATTACAGTTGCCTCGACCCACAAAGAATTGCCAGAAAAGTTTCTAGCGAAGATTAAGTCGCCTATCTGGAATTCGTGGCATTTCCCACTGGATCCGTGTGGTTTTCCTGGTTCGTACGATGGGTTTAGTCAGTCAAGGTGGGAGCAGAGTTTTCGTCCCATTATCAATTCAGCCGGAGTCTTGTTGGTGACGCTGTGCGGAGTGATGTGTTGAAGAAAGAGTATCCGGTTAATCTTATCTTCGATATTGCCATAGTCCATTTTATGTAGGGTCTTTTTGACAAATTGTACCATGCGCTCGGCTCTTCCATTGGCCGCAGGATGCAATGGCAAAGTTAGCACATGGTGAATACCGCGGTCTGCCAAATACTGTTCAAAAGAAAACACAGTAAACTGGGGGCCATTGTCGGATACCAGAATGTCTGGCAGTCCATGGGTTGCGAATAATTTGTCCAATTTCCTGATGACGGATTCAGTTGTGGTACTTTTCATTTCATGGATTTCAAGCCAGTTTGAGTAGGCATCCACCGTTACTAGGAATGTGTGTCCTTTAGTAGATCCCGCAAAGTCAATATGAATACGGGACCATGGTCCCCTGGGTGTTTCCCACTCTGTTGGGGTTGCTTTCGGTGGGGTATTGCTAACTTCCTGGCATTTGCAACAAGTCTTTACTCAGGCCTCGATTTGCTTGTCGATACCCGGCCACCACGCGTAGCTTCGTGCGAGCGCCTTCATGCGCACGATGCCGGGGTGGCCTTCATGCAAGGTTTTCAATACCACTCGTTGCAGCCGCTCTGGGACGATGACTCTATCCCCCCAAATGATGCAGCCTTTCTGGGAAAACAGTTCCGTCTGTCGATTCTTGAAAGGACTGAAATTGTCAGGGATTTGATCCAATGGCCATCCTCGCTCGACCCAGCTAAGAACTCGCGCCAAAATGGGATCCCATTTGGTTTTGATCTGCAATATCTCGAGCTGTCAGTGGTGGTGATTGAAGTGTCTCAATCTGATGCGTTGTGACGGTTGGAGCTGGGTCGTCAATGGTTTCTGGAAGTGATGCATGGCTTAGTGCGTCAGCGTGGGGGATGGCTTTCCCCGGGCGGTGTTGCAGCTTATAATTATATGCAGCCAAGAATTCCGACCAGCGAGTCATTCTGGGAGATAATATATAAGGGGTTGGCTTGTCCCCCGCTATAATCCCCAGTAAAGGTTTGTGGTCGGTAACTATAGTAAAAACTCGCCCATAAATATATTCATGAAATCGTTTAACAGCAGAAACAACAGCAAGAGCCTCTTTATCGATTTGACTATAATTACGTTCAGCTTTTGATAGCGTTTTTGAAAAGTAGGCAATAGGGGCTTCACTACTGTTTGGTAACACATGGCTCAAAATGGCACCCACTCCAAATGGTGATGCATCACATGTAATGGTTAAAGGCAAAGCCTCATTATAATGCATCAAAACAGCATCTGAAGTCAATAAGTTTTTTACTTGTCGGAACGTGTGTTCCTCTCGGTGTCCCCAGACCCAGGTTGCCTTTTTGTCCAACAGACGATGTAGGGGCTCGGCTACAGTCGCTTTGTGGGACAGGAACACATTGTAAAAATTGATAAGGCCCAAGAAAGCTTGGAGATCAGTCTTATTTCTGGGCCTTGGGGCGTTTTTGATTGCCCTTAGCTTGCTATCGGTGGGGTGAATGCCTTGTTTATTGATTAAGTACCCCAAAAATTCTACTTTATCCATACACAGTTGACACTTTTTTTTTTTTTACTTTAAGGCCAGAGTCTTTAAATTTCTGGAGAACTAACCTCAGGCGCTCCCTTAGTATTTCTCTAGTCAGAGCAGCAATTAAAACGTCATCAAAATAAGATACAACCCCTTTTATACCCTGTAGTAGTCTCTCCATCAAGCTCTGAAAAATTCCTGGGGCCACGCTAACTCCGAATTGGAGTCGGTTGCACTTAAATGCACCTCGGTGCATAACGATCGTTTGTGCCTCTGCCGTTTTTTTATCTACAGGCAGTTGTTGGTATGCCTGTGCTAAATCCAATTTAGTGAAGACTTTTCCGCCCCCCAGGGAATGGAGAAGGTGTTGTACCACTGGTACCGGGTAAGCGTTCTGCTGAAGGGCGTGATTCAGGGTGGCTGGGTAGTCCCCACAAATTCTTAACGATCCATCCGGCTTGATGGGAGTTACGATTGGGGTTTCCCAGGGAGCGTGGTCGGTTGGTTCTAACACACCCTGGGCTATTAATTTATCAAGCTGCTTGTCAATCTTTGGTTTAAAGGCAAATGGAACTCGACAAGGCTTAAGGCATATGGGAGCTACTTCGGGGTTAAGGTTAAATGATATCGGGGTCCCCTTGTACTCGCCTAATTTATCTGTAAAGACGTCCTGGAACTCCCGGACGATGGCCTCTTCCCAGTCGTCACTGTTGGTTCGATGAATGCCAGCTACTTCAATTCCAAGTGGGGCGAACTATTGGAGGCCTAACAAACTAGGCCAATCCCTGTCAACTACGGTTAGTGGTAAGGATGCAGTACGATTTTTAAATGAGACAAGGACTTTGCTGGATCCAATGACTGGAATTCGATTTCCCTGATAGTCCTTAAATATGATTCTTTGGAATCTGCGGTCTTGCTGCCGGACGTTGGGAATTAATTGTTTAAGGGTCTTCCAGGAAACCATCGAGAGAGACGATCCTGAATCGACTTCCATCATGCAGGGCTGGTTTTTGATGGTGACCTTCACCCGGATCTTCTTGGCGTCTAATTATGAGGTGTGACCAATCGTAATGGTTTGGTGTGCCTCTTCTCGTTTCATTGACTGGTCTGGTGGTTTGTTTCTGTAGGAGTGGTTGTTCCATTGGTGGGTTAAGTATTCCCGATTCACAGGACAACTTCCTGTGGGCTGGCAGTAGTTGGTCCCCCTCTGAGGTGGGTTGGATCCTTGCTTGCTTCTACAGACTCTTCTGATTTGACCTCTTTTCCCACACACATGGCAGAGCTCATCAAGGAATTTGCAGTCTGATCGTGGGTGGTTTGCCCCACAACCAGCGCATTGGTACTGCATTCTCTGGTTACGTTGATGGCTTTGGTCTCGTTCAGACCGGAGCCTGTTGACCTCTTCTTCATCGCTTTCTGATGATGATTCGAGGTCCTCGTGGTGGGCTGCCGTTGCTTGTCCTTCCAGGTGAGGTGAGATTTCGCTGGCGAGTTGGTGGAGCAGGTCGTGGGTGCGGCGCATTCGGGCAGCCGACTTCCTGGTTGCTTCTGCTGCAGTAGCATCAGCGATGGCATCTGTAAGGCTAATGTCACCTTTCGCCATCAGCTTACTTTGTGTAGCTAGCACATCTAATCCCAGAACTATTCGGTCTCTCAGGGCCTCTTCGAGGTCAGCGAACCCACAGAGGCCTCCCAAATTCCAGAGATCCACAATGAAATCTGCAACACTTTCTCCCTTCTGCTGGTCTCTCTTATAAAATTCATGTCTTCAAACAAGCGTTGGTACGGTTGGTGCGTAGTGGGCCTGTAGAAGGAGCTCGAGGATGTCCCAGTCCATGGACTTCACCTCAGCCGGTTTGGCTAGTGCCTTGGCCATCTTAAACACAGTCGGCCCGCAGTGAGTTAGGAATACTGCTCGCTTCTTTCCAGTAGTGGCATCCTTCAAGTTGTTGGTCTCCAGAAACATCTGGAATCAGTCCATATATGAGTCCCAGTCTTCTTGTGCCGGGTTGAATGGAGCGGGTGGTATGAAGCTGCTAGACATGGTTCAGCCGTTGTTGCGTCTTCAGTCATGTGCTCTGTTTAGCGCTCTGTAGTGCTCAGTCAGCTCTGACGTCTCCACATCCCATCCTCGTCACCAGTGTTATGTTCTGCACATGGGCGCAAGAAGTGGAGACGAGACTTCAACTCTTTATTTAACATTGTGGAACAGAACAAAAACTACGGCAGCAATAGCCCTTTTTATAGGCAAGCAGCTGATCAAATAACCAATAAGAAATGGGAAGCGTTAGTTCCCTTAACCAATGAAAGAGGCCCGCTAATAGCCAATCAGATTCTCCTGAACAGACCAATCAGATGTCGCTATTATCGGCCAATCAGAAGTGCAGGGCCAGAACCCTGCACTTTCTAAAGGTTTTAATAATCTTTATTTAAGCACTTTTATTAATTCACAACACCGTTAGTCAATACAAACCTCCCACTTTGCAGACTTCTTCAGCTTTTATCCAGTATTCATATAATTCAGATTAATCTAATAGATGACACAGATTATCCAGACCTATATCAATCAGGAACAGAGACACATTGGTCTGGTGGCTGACAGTGAGACTTTCCTGGTCTTTTGGGATCTTTCAGCAACCTTCAGTATCAACCATGGTATTGTTTTGGACCAGCCATAGGGATTGAGGATTGGAAGCCCTATTTTGCAGCAGCCAGTTCCACATGGGAGCTGTGGTAGTAGAGAGATTGGCACCATGATTGCTCCCTTGTTGGGTATTGCAGTGGTCAGTTTTCTCCACCTCATTATTGAAACCAATAAGGAATATAATCTAGATGTTTGGGATCTGATGCAGTGTTGGGATTCAAAAATGTTTACTACTAGTTCTGCAGGCGTGACTTGATGGGCGTGGCAGGGGAAGGATACTGTAAAATCTCCAGTCAGAGGTAGTATTTGCCAGTTTTCCAAACTACTCAAAATTTCTGCTACTGCAGCCTGAAACAGCTGATCGTCAGGAGGCCAATCCAATTGATGATCAGCTGCTTGTGCTAATCAGGCTGTGCTGAAGCTGACTAGGCTGTATGCTGTTTGCTGCAAAGAGGCAAATTGCTGGGAGACAGAGTCAGAGGCAGATTTTTTTTTCTTGTTTTCATCCCCAAAAGCTAGGTGTATCTTATACTTTGGAGCATCTTATACCCCCCAAAATACGGTAACTTTGTGCTTCAGTTGGTAGAAAATGTAAAGGATTAAGTGCTCACAAATGTGGACTATTGAACACACATTGCAGCTGTTTTACAGGCTTTTTGTTGGCTTCCTATTTGCTTCCAGGTGCAAGCTGAAGTGCTGATTTTAACATTTAAAAGCACCTGATTATCTATACATCTTCCACTAAAGTCATGCCGGGAGAAGCAGCTGCTTATTCCTGTTTTCTGGGAAGTGGATAAAGCATCCAGGATGCATTGTTGTTTTTCAGTGAGGTCCCTCTGGAATGACGTCCTATTGGAGATTCATCTGCCTCCAACTTTTTTTGTCTGCTGGAAGAATCTGAAAATAGAGTTTTCTAGAGAGCTGTAGGAGTTCTTATTGCATTGTGTTTTCTTTATCTTATTTCAATGGCTTGTTATTTTATTGTGCTGCTTTATTTTGTGAGCCACTAAGAATCTTATGATTCTGTAGCAGCATACAAGTTTGATGAATAAAACAGTAAGCAAACTGACTTTAATCAGGCACATGCTTGGCAGGCTGTTTTGAGTGTCTTCCTACATTTGGTATTTTCTGTTGTAGAGCAGGGGTGTCAAACTCATGTTGTCATGGCAGTGACACATGACGTATTGGAAATTTTTTCCCCTTTACTAAACCAGGCATGGGCGTCGCCAGCACGTGACATATCCAGCCCAAGTTTGACAGCCCTGTTGTAGAGAATAGCCCAAACATTTCGGAAATGAAAGAAGAGATATTCCTATATGACTCTCAGTTTTGACCCTAAAATCTCTTGTAGAAGGCTGGACTTTAGTGAACTCATGAGCTGTTTAACCATGGTTTACTGAAGACTAAAAATGATAGAATAGTTGATGCAAAATACTAATCTCAACTCAAATTAGCCATACTTTATTTTAACCCAAGGGTGCTTTTTTTCAAGAGGCAACTGGACTTTCTGGTTTTTCTTTGAAGATGTTTCGCTTCTCATCCAAGAAGCTTCTTTGGCTTGAAACGTCTTCAAAGAAAAACCAGAAAGTTCAGTTGTTTCTTGAAAAAAACCCCCACTATGGGACAATCATGACCTGGATGATTGAAAATCTCCATAGATGCTATATTTTAGATTGTTGTCAAAGCCAGCCAGTGCAATAATCTGTTCTAAGGGAGAGGGCGGAGCTGGTGTCACGACGATATGGCATGCGATCTTGGAGGTCTGAGATCGCTGCCAATATCTTTGCTCCTGGACAATCCTATCAGATCTAAACCATCCTGAAGGTGAAAGTGAAGAGCGCATCCTGTCGATCCCAGGGACACTGCAAAGAGAAGCTCTTCTTGCCAGAGGCAAAGAGACAGCCATTAAAGCTGCTGAAGTTGGGACAGCTCTGAAACAGAAGAGACCAGAAAGAGAGAGTGTGCCGGTTTGGTGAGAACTTTTTCTTCATTCTAAGATCTGAAAGGACACCCTAAAGAAAAGAAAGAATCTGTAAAAGTTTTGACAGAAGTGATTAAGCGGTGATTTTAAACAGGAATGTCAAAGTAATGGTTTTTTTTTCTCATTGCTGGATTTTCTATACATGATCTTATATTTTGAAACTGGACTGGTTTTTTCTTTTTCATCTATTTTTTTCTCCTTTTTGATTTTGTAACTATTTTAGGCTAGAGACTCCCATTTAGTTATTTTTTTAAAAAATATCTTTTTCTTTTTTTTATTAATTCTTATTGCATTTTGCTTGGAAAAGGAGGGGGAAAGTGAAAGCAAAGAAACTTTGTAACACTGCCAGCTAGAGGCTTGGAAATATTCTATTTCTCTTGTGACCAAACAAAACTGAGAAAGAAAGAACTGAGATTCTTTTTCAAGGACATTGCTATTCGATAGCACGGGAGAGTATTATTGCAGGTGCTCTTCTGGGTTTCTATCAACAGCTGGAGTCTGGTGCTGAAGGTTATAGAAAAAGAAAAGGTGATAAGTTTCTGGAGAAGAGTGTTATAACAAGAGCCTTGGATAACTAAACAAAGTGCAGTGTGTTATCTTGATTTTTTCTAAGCTGTACTACCCCTCCTCAAAAGTTTACTTTTTGAACTAGCTATTTGGACTTTTAGTTCTTTGGAACTTGTCTTTGCTTTTTTTTTTTATGCTTGTCTTTAGAAGTTAATTTTTTACATTTGTTTTTTATTTTAAAAGAAAAGTTTTAGTATTAATGATTCCCTTCCCTTTCTTTTTAAAGGAGTAGCCTTTTTTTCTCTCTCTCTTTTTGATTTTCTGGTATTTTTGTTTTTCCATCTACCTCCAATACTGGTTTTTTTTCTTTTTATCTTTCTGGCTTTTTTTTTTTCTTTTTCTCTTATGCAGTCTTTTATATTTGAGACCTCTTAATTGGATTAAGGTGTTGAAGAACCTGAAGAATTTTTCCTTTTTTAAAAAAGCTTTTTATTCTTCACTTTCCTGTCTTTTTTAGGATTTTACAACTTTTTCTCCTTTGTGTATGTTAATGGTTTTTTCCTTCATTTTTGAATTTTCATTGTTATCTAATTAATCGATTGGATTAAACTATACAAGAACCTGGATAAATTCTTTTTTCTTTTTTTTATTATTATTACTATTTGGCTTCTTTTTCCTACTATTTTTATTTGGAATCGCAATTGGTTACTTTGCAATTGGATTAAGGTCTAGAAGAACCTGAAGATTTTGAATTGCTTGAAATGAATAGGAAATTAACAGCTACCGGTTCTTCAACTTTTACTTCCTCCTCTCCACCATCTGGAGAACAACATTTAATACAGACAATGTTAAGGCAAGAGAAAGAACAAGAAAAAGAAAAAGTGATCCTGCAGATGATTATGCAAGGAATTCAAAACATTCAAACAAGATCAGAGAATATTGAAAAGAGAATAGAGAACATTGAACAAAGAACAGAGAACATTGAACAAAGAACAGGGAAAACCAATGAAAAAGTTGAGAACATCCAACAAATGATGATGAAGTATGATGAGAGACTATTAATAATTGAAGAAGAAGATAAACAAAAAGATAAGAAGATTGGAGACATTGATACCAGATTAATTGTGGTTGAACAAAATAAAAGTGATAGGCTGAGATGGGAGATGGACAGATCAGAATTTTATCTCAGATTCCATAACATAGAGGAAGAAAAAGGACAAAATCTAGCTGAGATAATGATAGAAATATTAGCTGAAGCTTTGGAAATAACGGAAGAGAAGATGATGGATGGAATAGATGAGGTTTATTGAGTCTTCACAAGATATGCAATGAGAAATAGCCTACCAAGAGAAGTTCACATCAGATTTACAAAGAAAGCCATTAAAACGCAAATATTGCAAGTGGCAAGAGAGATAACATTGAAATATAAAGATAAGGAGATTGTGGTTTTGAAACAAGTACCCAGAAAAGTGAGAGAGATGAGAAGAGAAGAGAATACCGATTCTTGACCAAATTGCTACTTAAAAAAGAGGTAAATTATAGATGGCTGATTCCAGAAGTTTTAATGTTCACATGGCAAGAACAGAGATACAGAATTGATTCAATTGAGAAAGCTGAATCATTTTATACAGAATTTTTCAGAGGGAAAGAGGAAGAGGCAGAAAAAGAAATTTCACGAATTGAATTCCAAGAGGACTGCCAAATGATGACTGAAAAAGAGGAAGGTGCAGTAGGTGGAAAGGAGGAAGCCAAAGGACAACGTGAACCAAGATCCACGAGAGCTGCCAATCCTAGTTATAAAATATAACCATGGAAGAGAAAAAATTGATTACAATTAATATAAATGGACTTAATTCAGCCGTTAAAAGAAGGAAAGCTTTCCATAAATTAGAGAAATTAAAATTTGATATAATCTGCCTACAAGTACATATTAAAAAGTAATATGAACAATTGTTGATACAGCCAAAACTAGGGGAAATATTTACCTCCTTGACACAATGCAAGAAAAGAGAGTGGTTTTATATATTAAAGAGACTATTCCAGAGAAATTGATTTATTTGAAATTTATTTATGATGACGACGGAAGAATACTAATGGTGGAAATAATGGATAATAATACAAAAACACTCCTGATTGCAATCTATGCCCCGAATGATAAACAAGAAGAATTTTATAAAAAATTATATATCAAAATAATTGGAGTGGACTATGCTAATATAGTTATGATGGGAGACTTTAATGGAATTGTAGACAACAAACTGGACTATACAGCACAGAAAACAATAAAGCAAAACAGAAAGACTCTCCCTAAATCTTTTTTTAAAATGGTAGATGAAATAAACTTAAAAGATACATGGAGAGAAAGAAATGCTAAAAATTAACAATTACACCTTCTACTCAAATAGACACTTATAATGGTCCAGAATAGATATGATATGGATGTCAGCAGAATTGTTAACTTATATCCAAGAAATAAATATTGAAACAAGTACTTGGACAGATCACAATCCAATGACAATTAAATGGAAAGGACAAAGAAGAAGATCTAGATGGACGCTAAATTATACTATTTTAAAGGAAAAAGACTTCACACAGTGGATGGAGAAAGAACTGGCTTTTTTCTTTAGAGAAAAAAAGAAGAAGATACATCAATCCAGAATGTATGGGATACAATGAAGGCATATACCAGAGTGTTGTGACTGAAAGGATCGATCCTGCTGTGAGTTTTGACTCTGATGACTCTGAAGATGGAAGGCTGGAGCCTGCTGTGAATGTGGAGTCTGAATTATTAGAGGACACAGATGTGAGCCAGGAGGATGAGAGTTTATCACAGAGACAACCCTCCCCTGAGCCTTCGACATCATTCATGCCAGCAACTGATCCACAAAATGAGTCAGAGGTTTCGAGTGGGGAAACTGACAGATCGTGGCTTGATGCTAGAACTAGGAGGAGACTGAAACATCAAGCTGAGGGGAGGCGTCAAGCCAGACATTGACTAGAGAGACTGACACGCCCATCCAGGTGATTTAAGGAAGCGTGATGATTCTCAAACTTTGCTTAGAAGCAAAGTGTTAGATGAGTCGAAAGCATACATGCGGAGCGGCCTCTGTGATTGATGAACAATTCTGAATTACCAGACAGATTCCGGGAAGTCTGCCAAAGACTGGAAAAATAGTTCTTTTAACCCTTTTTAGTCTGGTTTTGTTCTTGTTTGAATATTTTGAACTCTGGAACTCTGTATGCTCACTTGAGAATATAGGTGAGACATAACATTTTTGTTTCCAAGCCTAGCAAACCATCTTCAAAACAAGACAGCAACAGCAACAGATAAGTCAATTACTTCAAATCAATGTGACTCTTCAGAATCAGGTAACACAACTGGTGAATCATATTTCCAGCTTGCAAAACCCTGCTGCTGCTCCCTCAGCCCCTCCCTTGAGGAGAAGCCCAGTATCCATGCCGGAGAAATTTTCAGGGCAAATGGACATGTTCCCGGCATTTATGGATCAGTGCCAATTGTTTATCTCTCTGAGGCCTGAAGACTTCCCAAGCAACCGGGCTAAGGTAGGATTTATGATTAGCCTATTATCTGGGCAGGCTGCCAAATGGGCTACTCCCTTGTTAGTTCAAGATAGCCCGTTGTTGGACAATTTTCAGGGTTTTCTACAACAAATGAGAGTTATGTTCGAAAACCCAATTAAACTACAAACTGTGGCTAGATGGTTATGGGACATTAATCAGGGGAAACGTTCCCTGTAGGAATACATTGCAGAATTCCGTTTGCTGTGTATGGACTCTAATTGGAATGAACCGGCTCACATGGCTGTGTTCCAGGAAGGCTTGTCTGATGCCATCAAGGATGAGTTAGTCCATGCAGAGTGGGCTTCAACTCTGGATGCATTGGTAATCCAGTGCTTACGTATTGAAGCTCGTTTACAGCAACGTGGAAGTAAATGGCCCGTTGTGGAACCACCTTCATCTTCTTGTGCACAAACCACGCCACCAAGAGTTTTCCAAACCATGGTTAAGGGTGAGGAGCCGATGAAGTTAGGCACACTCTGCCCTCTCCTAATGGTGCGTGAACATTCAAGAAGGTTCCAGGAAGGTTTGTGCCTTTATTGCGGGGGTCTGGGACATTTTGCAAATTCCTGCACTCGGAGAGGGACTCGCAGACCTGTGCCTGAAACCACTCCTGGCCCGTCGGGAAATGGGGTAGGCCCGACCTCGGGAAAACCCAAGGTCGGGCACGTCATACACCCCCACCCCAAATTGCTGAAGTAAATCCTGGCCCTCCTTGGCATTTAATTTTGGACACTCGTATCTTTCTGCAGTCCCAGAAGGAGGGAATTCCCGCCGTTGCGCTGGTGGATTCAGGAGCTACAACCAGCTTTATGGACTTTGCTTTTGTTAAACATTTTGGAATTCCTTTGATTCCACCCATTAAGGTGGAAACCGTAGATGGGCGTGAACTCAAGTCAGGACCCATTCGCTTCGCCACTCAGCCAGTGCGTATGCTTATTGGGGATCATGAGGAGGCGATAAGTTTTTATGTCACCTCGAACCTCCATCTCCCTTTGGTGCTTGGAGTATCCTGGTTATGTTTGGACGATCCGTTGGTGGCTTGGGCACAGAACACCATTTCTTTTCCAAGCCTACAATGTGTGGACCATGAGGCATGTCTGCGCTGGCCAGGATATCGCCGCTCTTGCTGTCTCAATTCCTTCGGAGCTGTCGGACTTCTCCGATGTTTTCAGTGAACAGGAGGCAGACCGATTACCACCACATCGTGCTTATGATTGTCCCGTGGACCTGATACCGGATGCTCCATTGCCAAAGGGGCGGTATTACTCCATGTCGGAGCCCGAGTTGGTTGCACTTCGAGAGTTTTTAGATAAAAACTTAGCTCGGGGATTTATTCAACCCTCGTCGTCCCCTCTTTCAGCTCCTGTTCTTTTTGTCAAAAAGAAGTCGGGAGAACTTCATCTCTGCTGTGATTACCGACGATTAAACGCTATCACTGTGAGGAATAGCTATCCCTTGCTGCTCATTCCGGAATTGATGGAGCAGTTGCGGGAGGCTACAATCTTCACGAAACTCAATCTGCGTGGGGCCTAAAACTTGGTTTGGATGAGAAAGGGGGACAAGTGGAAGATGGCGTTTGGCACTCGTTATGGTCATTTCAAGTATACCATCATGCCATTTGGTCTGACCAATGCTCCCACTGTATTCCAGCATTTGATGAACGATATTTTATGGGACATGCTGGATAGGTTTGTTGTGGTGTAATTGGTTGACATTTTAATTTACTCCCAGTCCAGAGATCATTACCTTCAACAGGTTCGTCAAGTGCTTCAGTGTCTTCGGGAGCATAAACTCTACATGAAACTGGAGAAGTGTTTCTTTTTCCAGTCGTCGATAGAGTTTTGGGGGCACATCATTTCTCCCGAAGGCATTGCTATGGACCCTAAAAAGGTTGAGGCATTGTGTAGTTGGGAAGCACCTCATCGAGTCAAGGACGTACAACGTCTTTTGGGATTCGCCAACTACTATCGGACTTTTATCCCGGACTTTGCTAAAGTAATGGATCCCATAACTCAGCTCCTCCGTAAGAAGGTCCCGTTTGTGTGGGGGGCCCTGCAACAACAGGCTTTTGAAATTTTAAAGAAAGCGTTTGTGGCCGAGCCGATATTGAGGCATCCTGATCCGAATCGTCCATTTGTGGTTGAGACAGATGCCTCTAATGTCGCTATCGGAGCGGTACTGTTACAAGCTCCGAAGGACGGCGCGCCTCTTTTCCCATGTGCATACTATTCTAGGAAGCTCACAGCTTCAGAGCGCAATTACACCATCTGGGAAAAGGAGTTGTTGGCTATTAAGGCTGCGTTTGAGACTTGGAGACATCATTTAGAGGGGGCTCAGCACAAGGTAAAGGTTCAGATGGATCATTGAAACTTGGAACATTTGTCTACCGCTAAGAAGTTGAACCAACACCAAATTCGGTGGTCGTTGTTTTTCACAAGGTTCAATTTCTCCGTCACTTATGTTCCAAGTGGACAGAATCAGAGGGCAGATGTGTTGTCTCGGAAGCCCGAGTATATTGGTCCCGAGGATCCTCTTCCTCTACGAACGGTGTTACCACTGGAATCCTTGGCCGTACTTCAAGATCCAGTAGATTTGCGGGCTCGCATACGGGAGGCACAGCGATTGGACACATGGATGCAGCAGAGAAGGTGGGAAGTTGGACCCGATTCCCCATGGTCCTTTGAAGAGGGCTTGCTAAGACATCGGGATTTATTGTACGTACCCATCAGAACGCTTAGAGCCCTCATCATGATGCAATGTCATGACAACCCCGCTACTCGCCATTTTGGTTTTCACAAAACTCTGCACTTGGTCACCCGGACTTTTTGGTGGCCTCGGGTTCGCCACGATGTGTCTTCCTATGTCGCTTCTTGTGTACAATGTCGACAAGTGAAAGCGGCATCGGGTGTGCCTCCTGGACTTCTTCAACCACTGCCAACTCCGAGCAGACCATGGGGAGCGATCTCCATGGACTTTCTAACGCACTTGCCCCTTTCGTCGGGTTATATGACGGTGCTCGTGGTGGTTGACATGCTCACTAAAATGGCCCATTTCATCCCATGTAGGAGATTACCCTCGGCTCGTGTTACTGCCCAGCTTTTCATACAACACGTGTTCCGTTTACATGGCTTACAGGACAGAGTTGTTTCAGATCATGTTCAGTTCACTGCTCAATTCTGGAAAAGTCTAATGAACGCCCTATGAGTACAAGTATGTTTAGTGTTGGCGCACCATCCGGAAACCGATGGCGGAACTGAGAAGGTAATTGGCATTCTCACCCAATACCTCAGATGTTTTGTAAATCAACAACAAAAATGACTGGGTGACTTATCTTCCATTGGCAGAGTTTGCCTTTAATAATTCTTGGCACACCTCCACTCACATGACGCCTTTTTATGCCAATGTGGGTTATCATCCAAGGTTTTTCCCCCTGTCAATCGCAGATTCTCCAGTTCCAGAGGCACGAGATTTTTTGTCAGAGTTATATGCGGTGCATCAATTAATTTCCAGACAATTGGAACGAGCGAAAGCAGATTATAAGTGTTTCACAGATCGTTCACGTCGAGCGACACCTCCGTTGGCTATGGGGGACAAGGTGTGGCTGTCAACGAAAAAGCTTCGGGTCGATCGTCCGATTAGGAAGTTGGTTCATTGCTTTATTGGTCCCTTCCCTATCGAGGCAGTTATTAATCCTGTGGCTTATCGACTCACTTTACCATGCTCCATGCGCATTCACCCTGTTTTTCATCACTCCCTGTTAGTACCTGACACTCCATCATGTACTCTCCACTCTCCAGAAGATACAGGTTCTCCATCCAGGCTCACTACTGAACTTGTTACGGATATTACAGTGATCGGAATTTATGATTCACGATGGCTGAAGGGACGATTCCAGTACTTCATGGGAAGACTGGAAAATGAAACGGAGATTCGCTCTTGGCAGGATGTATCCAAGGTGCATGCCCCAGATCTTATTCGCATGTATCATGCATAATTCCCTTCAAAACCACATCCTGATCGTCAGACTCGGGGGAAGGGCCCTGCGGTGAGGGATAGTGTTGTGACTGAAAGGATCGATCCTGCTGTGAGTTTTGACTCTGGTGACTCTGAAGATGGAAGGCTGGAGCCTGCTGTGAATGTGGAGTCTGAAGAGGACACAGATGTGAGCCAGGAGGATGAGAGTTTATCACAGAGACAGCCCTCCCCTGAGCCTTCGACATCATTCATGCCAGCAACTGATCCACAAAATGAGTCAGAGGCTTCGAGTGGGGAAACTGACAGATCGTGGCTTGATGCTAGAACTAGGAGGAGACTGAAATGTCAAGCTGAGGGGAGGCGTCAAGCCAGACATTGATTAGAGATACTGACACGCCCATCCAGGTGATTTAAGGAGGCGTGATGATTCTCAAACTTTGCTTGGAAGCAAAGTGTTAGATGAGTCGAAAGCATACGTGTGGAGCGGCCTCTGTGATTGATGAACAATTCTGAATTACCAGACAGATTCTGGGAAGTCTGCCAAAGACTGGAAAAATAGTTCTTTTAACCCTTTTTAGTCTGGTTTTGTTCTTGTTTGAATATTTTGAACTCTGGAACTCTGTATGCTCACTTGAGAATATAGGTGAGACATATTCATAATAGACTATACAAGGAAAAGAAATACCAGGAAAAGATTAGCCTCTAAGGCATTAGAGGATGAATATAAAGGACTTGAAAAAGAGCTACAGAAAATGCCACAGAAAAAGGACATTAAATTAAAAATGGATATAACTAAACATAAAATGGGTCTAATAGAAAAAGAAGAATTAGCACAGAAAATTAGAGGTGCTATACAGAATTACTTTGAAGATGCAAATAAAACAGGTAGATAGTTAGCATATAAATTGAGAAAGGAGAAAGAATCAAGGAAAATATTGCAACTAATAGATGATCAAGGCCAAGTTTGCTATGGTAGTAAAGAGAAGAAGGAAATCATTCGAGACTATTATGGGAAACTATACACACAAGAGAATATTGATGAGGAAAGAGTCAAACAGTACCTACAGAATGCTAAGTTACCTCAGATACCTAAAGAGATTGAAACAATGTTAGAAAGCAACATAACAATGATGGAGTTAACTGAAGCACTCAAGAAGCAAAATAATAGAACGGCACCAGGCCCAGATGGACTTCCGGCAGAATTTTACAAAACATTACAAGAATCGTTGAATTTTCCATTGCTAGAAGTTATGAATGAAGCTATTGTTCCGAACTAAGCAAACTCGTTAGCTTGCAATTCTAATAGTTTTCCTTCCATGACAGGCTCATAAACCTGCACTTCTGATTGGCCCACTGAGAGCGGATCGTGATTGATCATTGTTGGCTGATCTGATTGGCTGTTAGCGGGTTGCCGCCGATTGGATGCTCCCAGCGCGGCAAACTCAAATCATTGGGTGTTGTGACAGCAGCCAGCTCTATAAAAGGAGCTGCTGCTTGCCTTGTATTTTGCTCTGTTCTGAAGTCACTAATAAAGAGTTGGAGTCACTATTCGATGCCTTCGTCTCCGTTCTTTGCGCCCACTCTCCAGATCTAACACTGGTGACGAGGATGGGATGCAGAGATCATAGAGCTGACCGAACACTCATTGAACACTAACAGAGCATATGGCTGAGGGCGCACCAATGGCGGCAGAATGACCAGCAGCGAGATACCACTCGCTCCATTTGATCCGGCTAATGAAGACTGGGACTCATATATGGACAGGTTTCAGATGTTCCTGGAAACCAACAACCTGAAGGATGCTAAGCCTGGCAAGAAACTAGCTGTATTCCTGACCCATTGCGGGCCCACCATTTTTAAGATGGCAAAGGCACTTGCAAAACCAGCTGAAGTCAAGACAATGGACTGGGACAACCTCGCCCCAATCCTCCGGGCCCATTATGCCCCAGCGGTGCCAACACTCATCAGGAGACATGAGTTTTACCAGAGGGACCAACAGGAAAGCAAGAGTGTTGGAGACTACATCGCGGACCTCAGAAACCTGCGGGGACTCTGTTGCTTCACAAATCTTGAAGAAGCCATGAGAGATCAAATTGTTCTGGGTCTAAGAGACCCTACAACCCAGAGCAAGATTATGGCGAAGGGGGATATCGGCCTCGCAGATGTCATTGCCGATGCTACTGCAGCAGAAGCAACCAGGAAGTTGGCAACTCGAATGCACTGAGCAAACGGACCGCACTGCCAACTCGCCAGTGACACTACGCCCCTTTCCGAGAGGCACACAACGACCACCCACCATGAAGACCTCGAATCCTCATCAGAAAGCGAGGAAGAGGAGGTCAACAGACTCAGGTCAAAATGCGATCACCGAGATCAACGGAATCGTAAGTCCTCATATCAGTGTGCTGGATGCGGGGGAAACCACCCGCGATCAGACTGCAAATTCCTAGACGCCTTCTGCCGTTCCTGTGGAAAGAGGGGCCACATTGCAAAGGTCTGTAGAAGCAACCAAGGGTCCAGCCCAAACTGAAGAGAAAATAATTTCTGGCAGACAACAGGCACCCCACCAGTAAATCAGGACCGCCCAAGCAACCAATGGAACCACTACTACAGAAATCGAGCCCCAGCCACTTCTACCAGATGAGAAGAGGTACACCAAACCATCACCATCGGCCACGCTTCATCCCTTGATGCAAGAAAAATCCGAGTAAAGGTCACCATTGAGAATCAAGCATGCGTTATGGAAGTCGACTCCGGGTCTTCCCTATCAATGGTTTCCTAGAAAACCCTCAAACAGCTGATCCCTGACATCCATCGCCAGGACCTCAGCACTCAGAGAATTATATTAAAGGACTACCAAGGAAAGAGGATCCCAGTCACCGGTTCCAGCCACGTCCAAGTCTCCTTCAAAGACCACACTGCAACCCTACCTCTAACCATCATCGATAAAGATCGACCCAGCTTACTAGGCTTGCAGTGGTTCGCGCCACCAGGAATCGAACTGGCGGGCATCAACCAGACCGAAGGCAATGACTGGGAAGTGGCCCTTGTCCAGGAATTCCAGGAAGTTTTCACTGAGAAGCTAGGCAAGTACAAGGGATCCCCCATATTGTTTAATCTCTGCCCTGATATTGCGCCCATTCGCCTTAAGCCTCGTCGAGTGCCCTTCGCACTCAAACCAAAGATTGATGAACAATTGGACAAATTAATAGCCCAGGGCGTGTTGGAACCTATTGACCACGCCTGATGGGAGACCCCAATTGTAACCCCCATAAAGCCTGATGGATCTTTGAGAATTTGTGGGGATTACAAGGCCACTCTAAACCACGCACTTCAGCAGAGCGCTTACCCCGTGCCTGTGGTCCAACAACTCCTTCACTCCCTTGGGGGTGGAAAAATATTCGCAAAATTGAACCTAGCCCAGGCGTACCAGCAGCTGCCCGTAGATGCAGAGACCACAGAAGCCCAAACTATAGTCACGCACAGAGGTGCGTTCAAATGTAATAGACTCCAGTTCAGAGTGAGCGTAGCACCTGGCATCTTCCAAAGTCTGATGGAGAGATTGCTACAAGGCATAAAAGGGGTCGTGCCATATTTCAATGATGTCTTGATAGCCGCCCCCACTAGAAGTCTACTAGAAAAGCAACTAAGAATGGTCCTCCAAAAATGTAAAGACACTGGCCTGAAGGTCAAGAAGAACAAGTGCCAACTATGTGCTGAGAGGGTTGAATTCCTTGGTTACCTTCTTGACAAACAGGGAATTCACCCTACTGAGAAAAAATTGGCTGCAATAAATAACGCCCTGAGACCTAGGAACAAAACAGATCTCCAAGCCTTCCTGGGACTCATTAACTTTTATAACATCTTCCTACCCAGAAGGTGACTGTTGCTGAACCCCTGCATAGGCTCCTTGACAAGAAAGTTTCCTGGGTCTGGGCACATCGAGAAGAGTGATCTTTTCAGCAAGTAAAAGACCTTTTAACATCAGATGCTGTATTGATACAATATAACGAGACTTTACCCTTAACTGTCACCTGTGATGCCTCACCGTTTGGAGTAGGAGCCATCCTGAGCCACGTCCTGCCAAACGGTACTGAGGCGCTCATTGCATTTTTTTCTAGAACTTTATCTAAAACTGAGAGAAACAATAGCCAACTAGATAAAGAGGCTCTCGCTATTGTGTCTGCGATCAAACGATTCCATGAGTACGTATAAGGAAGATCTTTTTCTATAATCACCGATCACAAACCATTACTTGGCATCTTGGCAGGGGATAAACCAACTCCCCACATCTTATTGCCAAGAATGACATGCTGGTCAGAGTTTCTAACCGCATACGATTACCAACTGCGACACCAACCGGGAAAAGCCATTCCCCACGCTGACGCCCTGAACCGCTCTCCACTACCAAAAGTCCTGGATGACCCAGCTCCAACCCTAGCTATACTACAAATCGAGACACTTTCTTCACCACCACTGACTGCACAAGACATCGCATCCAAAACAAGGAAGGATCCTTGTTTGGCACGAGTCCTCAGCTGGGTGGAAAGAGGTTGGCCTGATAACGAACTCAACAACACCTTCAAGCCTTTCAAACACAGGCAGACAGAACTTTTCTCCCAAAAAGGATGTGTTTTATGAGGAGACAGAGTCATCATCCCAGGAAGACTGCAGCATAAGGTCCTAAAACTGTTGCATAATGGACATCCGGGCATTGTGTGAATGAAGGCACTAGCAAGGAGCTACGCTTGGTGGTCAGGTATAGATAAGCAAATAGAAACCTGGGTTGCCACCTGCAACAAGTGCCAGGAAACACGCTCAGCTCCACCAAAAGCACCACCAACTGAATGGGAAGCACCCCGAGGTCCCTGGTCCTGTATCCACATCGATTTTGCGGGACCCACCAAGGGGCAAACATTTCTCATAGCAGTGGATGCCTATTCCAACTGGCTTGAGGTCCACAAAATGAAGAGCACCACCACAGAGGCAGTTGTTAAAAAACTAAACAGACTATTTGCTACACACGGCTTGCCAGATGTCTTGGTTTCAGACAATGGCCCACAATTCACCGCCTTGGCATTTGAACAGTACCTAGCAGACTGGGGGATACGCCATGCTTTAACATTGCTGGCTCACCCTGCGGCCAACGGTAGGGCTGAACGAATGGTCCAGTTCATAAAGAAAACCTTACACAAGATGGAACAAGGGAACATCCACAACAAGATGACCAGGATGCTTCTCCTCCAACATATTACTCCAAACAGCACCACAAACAAAATCCCAGCCAAACTCCTGATGGGCAGGAAACTTCGATCACATCTTGACCGACTACACCCTGCCTACACGCCAGAAAAGCCCCTGAGGTCCAGCAGCAAGTATTGCACGTTCAAGGTAGGCGACCCGATTTTTGCAAAAAGCTTTACCGGTGACCCATTGTGGGTCCCCGCTACCATAACTCAACTTACGGGTCCCCATTCCTACCATTTACAAACTGCTGATGGGAGACTGTGGAAGTGCCACATCGACCAGCTACGCTCCAGGCTGGCACCTACCCCCTTCACAAGCCCTGAACTCCAAACCAGGGGGGGAAGGGAAATCGAGGGGGCCGAAAACGAACAAGTACCCGACCCAGTACTCAAAACCCAGCAATCAGCACGACCAAACCTGGAATATTCACCTTCCAAAGAAGAACTGGGGCAGATGGTCATCTCTCCATGAAGCAGCACGACGGCATCAGCAAACCCAGAGAATCCAGATGACAGCCTTGACGGGAGTAGAGATGACAACCCCGAGTCACCCAACGGAGAAGTCAGATCACCATTACCACTGAGTTAAACAAACAGCCCACCGGAACCAGAGTCCGGGCAAAGACTGGTGGAGCAACGTAGATCAGGTAGACAGGTGAGACGACCTGCCTACCTGCGAGCATACATCACCCCACCCTTGAGACGGAATCTAGGGGGGAGGGGTGTTCCGAACTAAGCAAACTCATTAGCTTGCAATTCTAATAGTTTTCCTTCCACAACAGGCTCGTAAACCTGAACTTCTGATTGGCCCGATAGCGGATTGTGATTGGTCGTTGGCTGATCTGATTGGCTGTTAGCAGGTCGCCACCGATTGGACGCTCCCAGTGCAGCAAACTCAAATCATTGGGTGTTGTAACAGCAGCCAGCTCTATAAAAGGAGCTGCTGCTGCCCTAGTATTTTGTTCTGTTCTGAAGTCACTAATAAAGAGTTGGAGTCATTATTTGATGCCTTTGTCTCTGTTCTTTGCACCCACTCTCCAGATCTAACAGCTATGTTAAAGAAGAGGATACCTAAATCATGGTCAGAAGCTTATTTTATACTTGTTCCAAAAGAGGAGGCCAATCCATTACAAATCAAGAACTATAGACCTATCTCCCTACTAAACATAGATTATAAAATCTTTGCTTCAATATTGGCAGAAAGACTTAAAAATACTTAAATAATTTTATTCATCCTGATCAAAATAGCAAATGGCAAAGGTGATGATAGAGGGAGAACTGACAGACTCTATTGATATAAGAAAAGGAACAAGACAAGGGTGCCCACTGTTACCTCTGTTGTTTGTGTTAACTTTGGGAGTGTTAAATAGAAATATTAGAGATGAAAAGAATATAAAAGGGATGAAAATTAAAAAGGAAGAATTTAAGTTGCAAGCATTTGCAGATGATCTGGTTTTTATTCTAGAAGACCCACTAGAAAGAGCATAGATGGAAGCTATATATCATAAGCAAATGGCAAAGGTAATGATAGAGGGAGAATTGACAGACTCTATCGATATAAGAAAAGGAACAAGACAAGGGTGCCTATTATCACCTCTGTTGTTTGTATTAACTTTGGAAGTGCTAAATAGAAATATTAGAGATGAAATATAAAAGGGATGAAAATTAAAAAGGAAGAATTTAAGTTGCAAGCATTTGCAGATGATCTGATTTTTATCTTAGAAGATCTACTAGAAACAGTATCAAAATTGATAGAAAAGATAGAGACATATGGAAAGGTGGCTGGTTTGAAAATAAATAAAGATAAGACAAAGATCTTGACAAAGAATATGCTATCAAGATAAAAGGAAGAACTGGCAGACCTATTGAAATTCAGGTCATGAATAAGATCAAATACTTGGGGATATACTTGACAGCAAGATGCAGTACACTAAAAGAAAATAATTATATCAAACTTAAACAGCAGATAGCACTAGATTTGGTGAAATGGGAAATTTGCTGCTGGATCCCAGGGGTTGTTCAGGTGTGTAAGCAGGGTGGAGGCGATCAAGATGTGAGTGAAGTTTTCGGCCCATCAGGAATTCAGCTGGGGTTCTGTTTGTGGTGCTGCTTGGAGTAATATGTTGGAGGAGAAGCATCCGGGTTATCTTGTCATCAATGTCACCCTGGTCCATTTTGTGTAAGGTCTTTACAAATTGAACCATTTGCTCAGCCCTACCATTGGCCGCAGGGTGAGCTGGCGATGTTAAGGCATGGCGGATGCCCCAGTGTGCAAGGTACTGCTCGAATGCCAGGGCAGTGAATTGAGGGCCATTATCGGAGACCAGGACATCCGGCAATCCATGGGTAGCGAATAGCTTATTCAGTTTTTTAATGACCGCCTCTGTGGTGGTGCTTTACATTTTGTGGACCTCGAGCCAGTTAGAATAGGCATCCACGGTTAGAAGGAAAGTGTGTCCTCTTGTGGGTCCCGCAAAATCAATGTGGATACGGGAGCAGGGACCTCGAGACGTTTCCCACTGAGTTGGGGGTGTTTTTGGAGGAGCAAAGCAAGTCTCCTGGCACTTGCTGCATGTCGCCACCCAGGCCTCAATCTGTTTGTCTAAACCTGGCCACCATGCGTAACTCCTTGCCAATGCCTTCATCCGCACGATGCCTGGATGTCCATCGTGCAACATTTTTAAAACTTTATGTTGCAATTTCTCCAGGATGACGACTCTGTCTCCCCACAAGATGCAGCCTTTTTGAGAGAAAAGTTCTGTTTGTCGATTCCTGAACGGCCTGAAATTGTCATTGGGTTCGCTGTCCGGCCAACCCCGTTCCACCCAGCTGAGGACTTGTGCCAAAGAAGGGTCCTTTTTCATTTCTGAGGTGATGTTTCGAGCGGTCAGCGGCGGTGATTTAAAAGTTTCGATTTGCAATACGGCTCGGGTTGGAGCTGGGTCATCTATGACGTCTGGTAGTGGAGAGCGGCTCAAAGCGTCACCGTGGGGAATGGCTTTTCCCGGGCGGTGTTGCTGTTGGTAATTGTATGCGGCTAAAACTCCGACCAATGTGTCATTCTTGGTGATAAGATGTGGGGAGTTGGTTTGTTTCCTGCTAAAATGCCAAGTAGCGGCTTGTGATCTGTAATTATGGCAACGGGTGTCCCATACACATATTCATGGAAACGTTTAATTGCGGATACAATGGCGAGAGCCTCTTTATCAAGTTGGCTATAGTTCCTTTCAGTTTTGGACAAAGTTCTCGAAAAGAACGCAATAGGTGCCTCATTAACGTTTGGCAGGACATGGCTTAAAATGGCTCCCACTCCGAATGGTGAGGCGTCACAGGTAACCGTTAAGGGTAGGGTCTCGTTGTATTGTATCAATACAGCATCGGAGGTTAAGAGGTCTTTTACTTGTTGAAATGCTCATTCTTCACGCTGTCCCCAGACCCAGGAAGGCTTTTTGTTGAGAAGTCTATGTAGGGGCTCGGCTACGGTCGCCTTATGGGGCAAGAAGTTGTTATAAAAGTTAATGAGTCTCAGGAAGGCTTGGAGGTCAGTCTTATTTCTAGGTCTTGGGGCGTTTTTGATTGCAGCTAGTTTTTCTTCGGTGGGGTGGATTCCCTGTCTGTCGAAAAGGTGTCCCAGGAACTCCACTCTCTCCGTACAAAGTTGACACTTGTCCCTTTTTACCTTCAAGCCAGCTTCTTTAAACTTTTGAAGAACCCTTCTGAGTCGTTGTCCTAATAACTTTTTAGTAGGGGCAGCTATTAAGACGTCGTCAAAATAAGGCACGACACCTTTTATGCCTTGTAATAGTCTCTCCATCAAACTTTGGAAAATGCCCGGCGCCACGCTTACTCCGAATTGGAGCCTTGAAGGCACCTCTATGTGTAACTATTGTCTGGGCTTCTGCAGTCGTCACATCTACGGGTAGCTGTTGGTACGCCTGAGCTAAGTCCAATTTTGCAAATATTTTTCTGCCACCCAGGGAGTGAAGAAGGTGTTGGACCACCAGTACTGGGTAAGCGCTCTGCTGAAGCGCGTGATTTAGGGTGGCCCGGTAATCCCCACAAATTCTTAATGAGCCATCTGGCTTTATGGGTATTACTATTGGAGTTTCCCATCGGGCATGGTCAATCGATTCCAACACACCCTGGGCTATTAATTTGTCTAGTTGCTTGTCAATCTTTGGCTTGAGGGCAAAAGGCACCCAACGAGGCTTAAGGCGAATGGGAGTCACATCGGGACTGAGGTTAAACGATATAGGGGTCCCCTTGTACTTGCCTAACATTCCTGTGAACACGTCCTGGAATTCCTGGATGAGGGCCTCTTCCCAGTCATCGCTTCTGTTTTGGTGGATGCCAGCTAGTTCAATTCTGAGTGTGGCGAACCACTGTAACCCTAACAAACTGGGCCAGTCACGATCAACGACAGTCAGGGGAAGCGTCGCGGTGCGGTCCTTGAAGGATACTTGGACGTGGCTGGAACCAACAACCGGAATTCTGTTCCCCTGGTAGTCTTTTAGGATGATTCTTTGAGTGCTGAGGTCCTGGTGACAGATGGCAGGGATCAGCTGTTTGAGGGTTTTCCAGGAGACCATCAATAGGCATGACCCCGAATCGACTTTCATCATGCACGGTCGATTCTCAATAGTGACCTTTATGCGGATCTTTCTTGCATCTAGTGATGAAGCGTGGCCAATAGTGATAGTTTGGTGTGCCTCTTCTCATCTCGTTGAAGCGGCAGGTGCTCGATTTCTGTAGTAGTGGTTGTTCCATTGGTGGTTCATGCAGTCCCGATTTCCAGGTGGTTTGCCTGTCTCCCGGTGGAGGTTATTCTCTCTCCGGCTTGGACTGGACTCTGGCTTGCTTCTGCAGAACTTTGCTTTGTGGCCTCTTTTCCCACAGGAATGGCAGAGTGTGTTGAGGAATTTGCAGTCTGATCACGGGTGGTTTGCCCTGCAACCAGCACATTGGCGTGGAAGTCTCCTGTTCCTTTGCTCTCGTTCCGAGCGGAGCCGGTTGACCTCCTCTTCCTCACTGTCTGAGGATGACTCGAGGTCTTCGTGGTGGGCGGTAATAGCGTGCTTCTCAGCGGCAAGCGGGCTATCGTTAGCAAGTTGGCGATGCGGTGAGTTCGCTCGGCGCATTCAAGCGGCTGACTTCCTGGTTGCTTCTGCAGCAGTAGCGTCGGCGATAACATCTTCAAGGCTGATGTCTCCTTTCGCCATGAGTTACTCTGTACCGTGGGTGCATCTAATCCCAGAACTATGCGGTCTCTCAGGGCTTCCTCGAGGTTTGAAAAACCACAAAGGCCTCCTAGGTTCCGGAGGTTGGCTACGAAGTCCCCAACGCTCTCCTTCTTCCATTGGTCCCTCTGGTAAAACTCGTGTCTTCGTATCAGTGTAGGTACTGCGGGTGCGTAATGGGCCGGGAGGATCTGCGCGAGGTTATCCCAATCCATGGTCTTCACTTCCACCGTTTTGGCAAGTGCTTTAGCCATTTTGAAAATGGTGGGGCCGTAGTGAGTCAGGAACACCGCTCATTTCTTGCCAGGCGTAGGATCTTTCAGATTGTTGGTCTCCAGGAACATCTGGAAACAGTCTATATACAAGTCCCAGTCTTCATTTGCCGGGTCAAATAGAGTGGGTGGTATGGCGCCGCTGGTCATTCTGCCATTTGTTGCGTGCGCTCTCAGCCACATGCTCTGTCTGGTTCGATGAGTATTTAGTCAGCTCTATTGTCTCCGTATCCCACCCTCATCGCCAGTGTTAAGTCCTGAGCATGGGCGCAAGGAACAGAGATGAGACATCGAACTGTGACTTCAACTCTTTATTCATGACTTCAGAACAGAGCAAAATACTTGGGCAGCAGCAGCTCTTTTATAGAGCTGGCTGCTGTCAAAACAACCAATGATTTGAGTTTACCGCTCTAACAAGCGTCCAATCAGAGAGACCCGTTGTCAGCCAATCAGATTGGCCAGAAATGACCAATCACGACTCGCTGTTCGTGGGCCAATGAGAAGTGCAGGATTACGAGCCTGCTGTTAAAGTAAAGCTATTAGGGTTGTTACTGAAGCGTTGGCTTCGTCCATAACATTACAACTGTCATTAATAGGGAGAATATCAACAATCAAAATGAATGTATTACCCAGAATTTTATATTTGTTTCAAACAATTCCAATTAGGCTTGGAAAAGACTATTTTGAAGATTTAAATAAAATTGTGTTGAAATATATATGGCAAGGTAAGAAAGTGAGAATAAAGTTAAAACTTTTGCAAGATGCTGGAATAAGAGGAGGATTTGGTTTGCCTAATTGGGAGTTGTATTACCAAGCTACAAATTTGATGTGGGTTAAGGAATGGATAACACTAAGAAATACTAGATTGTTGACATTAGAAGGACATGATCTGTTGTTGGGGTGGCATGATTTTCTATGGTATAAAGAAACTAAAACACAGGGGTACTTTTGAAGAAATTATATACGGGAGTCTCTGTGGTTAAATTGGGAGAAGATTAAAAGACAATGTTATTTGAAAATTCCAGTCTGGCTATCGACTATTGAAGCATTTTCTTATCCTATAATATACAAAAAAGAACAAACAGTTAGATATGGTGAAATATTGAATGAAAAGGGTGAACTTAAATCCATACAAAAACTAAAGGAACAAGGTATAAAGATGAATTGGTTTTCATATGTGCAAATACATTCAAGGTATGATAAAGATTTTAAAACAGAAGGTTTCTATGATAAACTGACTGATTTAGATAAGATTTTGACAGGTACTGATGAAAAGGTGGTTAAAAAATTGTATGGATATTTATTTGTAATTAAACTAGAAGAACTACAAGTTAAAGAAACTGTGATTGCTTGGAGGAAGAATTTTGGATATGGGATTGATCGAGAGAAATGGCAAAAATTGTGGTCTGAGAATTATAAAATGACAATGTCAACAGCATATAAAGAAAATTTGTATAAGATGTTTTACAGGTGGCATTTTCCCCTGGCAAGAATAGCAAGAGTGTTCAAGAATAAATCTGAAAAATGTTGGAAATGTCATCAGACACCTGGCTCATATTACCATATATAGTGGACTTGTGCGGATGCTAAAAATTATTGGACTAAAATCCACACGTGGTTGGAAAATATGATAAAAAAGCATATAGACTTGAAACCAGATATATTTTTGTTGGGAATTTTACCTGAAATATATAATAAAGACTTGAAATGCCTGATTGTAAATGTATTAACAGCGGCTAGGATTGTATTTGCTAAAAACTGGAAAAATTAGAAAATACCATCACAGGAGGAAATTATTAGGAAAATATTGGAATGTGCTGAAATGAGCAGATTGACATTTGAAATTAGAGAACAGGATGATAAACAATTTTTTAAAGTTTGGGATCTATTCTATCAATGGTTAGACAATAAAGTATAGTAACTGTTATGTATGTAAATAGTTTAAATAAAAGCAAGCTTGGGGTAAAGTGCAGGGTTCTGGCCCTGCACTTCTGATTGGGTGTTAAGCGGCTCGATTGGATTGGTTGGGTTCAGAGAATCCGATTGGCCCTTTACGAAGGACTCTTATTGGTTCTGGAGCTAGTGTCTTACAGCTCCCTATTGGTTATTTCACATTAAGGTCACCTATATAAGGCAGAGTTGTTGTTGTTCACTCTCTTAAGTCACTATGTAATAAAGAGCTGGAAGTTCACCAACTAAGATTGTCTCCATTCATTTCACCCATGCCTGAAACTATATCACTGGCGACGAAGGTGGGATTTGGAGACATCTGATCTTAAGGAACCGGGAAGAAAAACAGAGCATGTGCCAAGATGACGCCACCAACGGAAACCATGTCCAGCGGCATTGTACCACCCGCTCCGTTCGATCCGAACCAAGAGGATTGGAAATCCTACATGGATCGCTTCCAAATGTTCCTTGAAACAAACAACCTGAAGGACGCCACACCAACCAAGAAGCGGGCGCTGTTCCTGATGTACTGCGGCCCGGCTGTCTTTAAAATGGCAAAGGCACTCGCGAAACATCGAGAAGTTAAAGCAATGAGCTGGGACGACCTCGAACCTCTCCTGAGAGACCATTACGCGCCAACCGTACCTACACTCGTGAGACACCATATATTCTATCAAAGAAGCCAGCGAAAAGGAGAGAGTGTGGCTGACTTCGTGGCAGACCTCCGACACTTGGGAGGCCTCTGAGGATTCGCAAACTTAGATGAAGCACTGAGAGACCGCTTAATTCTGCGATTAGATGCGCTAGGCGTGCAAAGCAAGCTGATGGCAAAAGACGACATCGACCTTGCTGACGCCATCACCGAAGCCACTGCTGCTGAGGCGACCAAAAAGTCCGCGGCGCAACTATGGCAAAGCCGAAACCCAACGACCCCAACAACAGGCGACATCTTACCCAGCTCAGAAGGGCAGCTAGAGACAATGCACTACGAGGACCTCTCTTCGTCGTCAGACAGCGACGAAGAAGGGGTCCATCGATTGCGGTCCGACCGGGACCCTTGCTCTAAACCCTCATGCCCTTGCGCTGGTTGCAGGGCAAACCACCCCAGGGCAGGCTGCAAATTCCGTGATGCGATCTGTCATGAGTGCGGAAAACGAGGCCACCTCAGTCGAGTTTGTCGCAGTTTACCAGGACCAAGTCAGGCCTTAAGGGGAACCAAGTTTCGTCAATCGGCAGGAAACCGTCCTCTAAGGCGAGACCCAGCAAACCACTCCTACAGATATCGAGTGTTGCAGAAAGAAGAGGCCCACCATACTATCACTATAGGTCACGCCTCAGCCATGGACGCTAAGAAGATTCGAGTCACAGTAGCCATAGAGAACCAACCTTGCCACATGGAGGTCGATTCCGGATCGTCCCTCTCGATGGTGTCATGGAAGACATTAAAGCAACTCATTCCTACCATCCAACGCCAAGACCTTCGAATGCAACGTCTCATCCTTAAAGACTACCAAGGGAATCGGATCCCTGTGGTTGGGTCTTGTCGAGTCCGCGTCTCGTTTAAAAGGCATACAGCATACTTACCTCTAACGATCATCGATAGGGACAGGCCTAGTTTGTTGGGCCTCCAATGGTTCACGCCACTCGGCATCGAAGTAGCCGGCGTGAACCGAGTCGGTGATTGCGAGTGGGAGGAGGACCTTATTGCTGAATTCAGCGATGTCTTCGCAGATCATCTGGGCAAGTATAAGGGGACCCCAATTTCATTTAGCCTCAACCCTAAGGTCGCCCCGATCCATTTAAAGCCCCATCGAGTTCCATTCTCCCTTAAGGCCAAGATAGATGAACAACTTGACAAACTAATTAAACAAGGGGTACTGCAACCCATTGATCATTCTCCATGGGAAACTCCTATTGTAACCCCCATTAAACCAGATGGGTCAATCCAAATCTGTGGGGACTACCGGGCCACTCTAAACCACGCCCTCCAACAGAACGTGTATCCAGTGCCGGTGGTACAGCACCTCCTTCATTCCCTGGGAGGCAGAAAGGTTTTTGCTAAGTTAGATTTAGCTCAAGCCTATCAACAATTGCCCGTGGACGATAAAACAGCTCAAGCTCAAATGATAATAACGCACAGAGGTGCTTTTAAATGTACCCTATTGCAATTCAGGGTAAGTGTAGCCCCGGGAATATTCCAAAGTTTAATGGAACGATTATTGCAGGGAATCAAGGGCGTGGTTCCGTATTTTGATGATGTGTTAATTGCAGCTCCTAGTAAAAAAATTCTACAGAATCATTTAAAATGTGTTCTTAAGAAATTCCAAGAAGCAGGATTGAAAGTAAAAAAGGATAAATGTCATCTGTATACAGATAGTGTTGAATTTCTAGGTTATCGCATTGATAGTCAGGGTATCCACCCTACTGAGAATAAATTAAGGGCGATAAAAAATGCTCCCAGACCCCGTAACAAAACAGATCTCCAGGCATTTTTAGGCCTTATCAATTTCTATAATGTGTTTTTACCGCATAAGGCGACTGTGGCTGAACCGTTACACCGGTTATTAGATAAGAAAGCATTATGGGTTTGGGGTTACCGGGAGGAAAAAGCGTTTCGAAATGTAAAAGATTTACTTACATCTGATTCTGTACTTATGCAATATAATGAAACATTACCATTGGTTATAACTTGTGATACCTCACCATTTGGGGTGGGCACTATTTTGAGCCATGTGCTGCCTAATGGAAACGAGGCCCCTGTTGCATACTTTTCGAAGACTCTTTCTCAGGCAGAACGTAACTATGGACAAATAGATAAGGAAGCTCTTGCAATTGTGGCAGCCGTAAAAAAATTCCATGAGTATGTATATGGAAGGACATTTACCATTGTAACTGACCACAAACCTTTACTGGGGATAATCGCTGGGGACAAACCAACCCCCTATATATTGTCCCCAAGAATGACTCGATGGTCAGAGTTCCTAGCTGCTTATAATTATCGATTGTTACATCGCCCGGAAAAAGCCATTCCCCACGCCGACGCACTCAGCAGAGCACCGCTACCAGAAACTCTCGACAATCCGGCACCAACAGTATCGGCGTTACAAATCGAGATGCTCAACTCGCCTCCTATGACCGCTCGAGATATCGCGAGAGAGACCAGACAATATCATACCCTAGCTCGAGTCCTAGGCTGGGTAGAATGTGGATGGCCATTGGACCAGGTCCCAGATGACTTCGCGCCATTTAAAACAAGACAGACTGAACTTTTTTTCGCAAAAAGGCTGTGTCATCTGGGGCGATAGAGTCGTCGTTCCAGAACAAATCCAAAACTCGCTGTTACAAATTTTGCACGAAGGACATCCCGGGATCGTGCGGATGAAAGCACTCGCACGGAGGTACGCTTGGTGGCCAGGCATGGACCGACACATCGAGCAATGGGTCAAGGCCTGCACCAAGTGCCAACAAAACAGCAACGCACCGCCAAAAGCTGCACCGACTGAATGGGAGACGCCACGCGGGCCCTGGTCCAGAATCCACCTGGATTTCGCAGGGCCGATTAAAGGACATACATTTCTATTGACTGTCGATGCATACTCTAATTGGTTGGAAATTCATCGAATGACCCATACCACCTCCGAAGCTGTCATTAAAGTCCTCAATAGACTCTTTGCAATTCATGGATTGCCGGACGTCTTGGTGTCCGACAACGGACCACAGTTTACAGCCCTAATGTTTGAACAGTACCTTGCTGATAATGGCATCCGCCATGCGCTCACCTCGCCGGTGCGTCCTGCTACCAACGGCCAAGCGGAACGCATGGTACAATTTGTAAAAAAGACTTTGCAAAAAGTGGACTATGATAATATTGACAAAAAAATAAACCGCATTCTACTTCTACAACACATCACTCTGCACAGTGTAACCGGCAGAACTCCCGCAGAACTTCTCATGGGGCGAAAACTCCGTTCCCGCCTCGACCGATTGCACCCTGCTTCCGAGCCAGAAAAGCCTTCAGGATCCAGCGGCCACTACCATACCTTCAAGGTAGGCGACCCCGTTTATGCAAGAAATTTATCGGGCGACCCGGTTTGGATTGAAGCAAGGATAATACGCGAGACGGGGCCCAAATCCTATATTGTAAAATGTGTTGATGAAAGACTGTAGAAACGACATATTGACCAATTATGGTCACGACTCCTTTCGGCCAGCCAGCAACTCCCCTACGACCAAACTGAGGGGGGGGAAGGAATGGAAGAAGACGACATTCCAGGGAACCTGTTCCAAGAGAGCGATGAATCTAGTGAAACTCAGGAAATGGAGCAGGAGGAAGAATCGTACACTCCAAGGGAAATCACACCAGAACGAGAAGCTGAGCCACTACCAAACAACATTTTACCTCAACAGGACTGTACACAGCCAGTCCAAAGAAAATCTAATAGACCCAAAAGACAACCGTCCTATTTAAAGGACTATATAACCACACCATAATTGAGGAGCCAGGGGGAAGGGGTGTTATGTATGTAAATAGTTTAAATAAAAGCAAGCTTGGGGTAAAGTGCAGGGTTCTGGCCCTGCACTTCTGATTGGGTGTTAAGCGGCTCGATCGGATTGGTTGGGTTCAGAGAATCCGATTGGCCCTTAACGAAGGACTCTTATTGGTTCTGGAGCTAGCGTCTTACAGCTCCTTATTGGTTATTTCACATTAAGTTCACCTATATAAGGCAGAGTTGTTGTTGTTCACTCTCTTAAGTCACTATGTAATAAAGAGCTGGAAGTTCACCAACTAAGATTGTCTCCATTCATTTCACCCATGCCTGAAACTGTATCAGTAACAAAATATGTAGACTTTTAGAAAATACTAAATATATAAAGATGTATTCTTTTCTTATTATATCTACAAAATGTTTTTAGGATAGATTTGGGATGATAATATGAATTGTCACAAAACAAATTAAGTAAAACATAATTATTTTCCAAAGCATGAATGAATAAAAGTATAGTCAAATGATTGATTAATAATAATACCAATGTATTTAATATTGGATTGAAAATATGAGATCATATACAATCTAATTGTAACTGAAGACTATGAAATGGAAGCACCAAACCATTTGTAAACCAACTGGCACACTGTATGTACATATATAGAAGATGGCCTGATGTTTTTATGTTTTGTTTGTTTATGTTTGTTTTAAAAACCAATAAATTTTTTTTAAAAAATAATCTGTTCTAATGTGACATACTTAAAGCGTTTTTTAAAATGTTTTATTTCATTAATCTGTCCCATTCCTTCCATATGGCTGTCCATAGACAAATCTTCATTCTTAATCTATTCCTGGCCATTCCTTCCAGCATGCCCTTTAAAGGAACTTTATCTTCACATGCGATTGATGCTGTAATGGTCTCCTTGCTTTCACAACTAGAGCTGAGTTTCTAATTATGCTAAGCTCGATCCAATAGCTTGATTGTGGTTTAACCGGTGTGAGCCTGATCAGTACAATCAAACTGTCATGAACTAATAAAACACTTAAATAAAGTTTATCAAAACCTTTAGAAAATAGCAGGGTTCTAGTCCTGCACTTCTGATTGGCCAATAAATAGCGATATCGGATTGGTCCATTCAGGAGAATCTGATTGGCTGTTAACGAGCCACTCTCATTGGTTAAGGGGGTTAACACTTCCATGTTTCTCATTGGCTAATAGGTAAGCAGCCTACCCTATAAAAGGGCTGCTGCTGCCCTAGGTTTTTGCTCTGTTCACAATGATAAATAAAGAGTTGAAGTTCACTGTTCACCGTCTCACTGGCGATGAAGGTGGGATACGGAGACGTCAGAGCTGACTGAACACTACAGAGCTAAACAGAGCACATGGCTGAAGGCGCATCAACGGCGGAAACCATGACCGGTGGCACCATACCACCCGCTCCATTCGACCTGGCACAAGAAGACTGGAACTCATACATGGACCGGTTCCAGATGTTTCTGGAAACCAACAACTTGAAAGATGCCACAACTGGGAAAAAGTGAGCGGTATTCCTAACTCACTGCGGACCTGTCGTCTTTAAGATGGCTAAGGCACTGGCGAAAACAGCTGAGGTGAAATCCATGGACTGGGACGTCCTCGAGCCCCTCCTACGGGCCCACTATGCACCTACTGTACCAATGCTTGTCCGAAGACATGAATTTTACCAGAGAGACCAGCAGAAGGGAGAAAGCGTTGCAGATTTCATTGCGGATCTCCGGAACCTGGGAGGCCTCTGCGGGTTCGCTGATCTCAAAGAATCTCTAAGAGACCGAATAGTTCTGGGATTAGATGCGCCACATGTACAAAGTAAGCTGATGGCGAAAGGCGACATCAGCCTTGCAGATACCATCGCTGATGCTACTCCAGCAGAAGCAACCAGGAAGTCGGCTACCCGAATGCGCCGCACCAACGCCCCGCTCTGCCAACTCGCCGGCAAAACCTCACCTCACCTTGAGGGACATGCAATGGCAACCCACCACGAGGACCTTGAATCATCATCAGAAAGTGATGAGGAAGAGGTCAACCAGCTCCGATCTGAACGAGACCAACGCCACCAGCGTAACCAGAGACTGCAGTATCAATGTGCAGGTTGTGGGGCAAACCACCTGTGATCAGACTGCAAATTCCTCGATGCGCTCTGCCATATTTGTGGGAAGAGAGGCCACATAGGAAAGGTCTGTAGAAGCAAGCAAGGATCCAGCCCACTTCAGAGGGGGACCAACTACCGCCAAACCACAGGAAGTCATCCTGTGAATCGGGAACATTCGAACCACCAATGGAACAACCATTCCTACAGAAATAAACCACTAGCCCATTCAACAAAACGAGAAGAGGCTGCCTTTTGAACAATACTTAGCAGACTGCGGTATTCACCATGCGCTAACTTCACCAGCGCACCCTGGGGCTAACGGAAGAGCCGAGCGCATGGTACAGTTTGTTAAGAAACCCTCCACAAAATGGACTATGGGGACATTGAAGATAAGATAAACAGAATACTCCTTCTCCAACACATCACTCCGCACAGCGTCACCAACAAGACTCCCGCTGAACTATTGATGGGATGCAAACTCCGCTCCTACCTCGACCGGCTTCACCCGTCTTATGAGCCAGAGAAACCCTGCGGATCTAGCAGAAAATGCCACGAGTTCAAGATAGGTGACTTAGTTTTCACCAGAAACCTTTCTGGCGAACCATTGTGGATCAAGGCAACTGTAATTCAAGCCACTGGACCCAGGTTGTACCGAGTGAAAACCTGCAATGGAAAAATATGGAAACACCATATAGATCAGCTTCGCTCGAGGCTACAACCTAGTTTCCACAACTCCGTAACTCCCAAACCGAGGGGGGAGGGGATGTCAAAGAAACCGAATTCGAGATGGCGGAAAGCAGGAACGAAAGAAGTCAGCAATCGGGCGTAACAAATGAAGAAGGATCAAGGAAGGGTGTGGCCTCGCCACAGAGGAACACCTCAACAGAGGCAAGCCCGCAAGGGCCAGAGGACAACGACGAGAACATTAGCGGCACCGAGTCTTCCAATGAGGAACCACTGGCACCCGACTTGCCTGAAAACGTCCTGCCAAAACAGGGTTATAGACAAGAACTGGTGGGACAGTGTAAATCCAATAGACTGTCAAATCAACCTTCCTACCTCAGAGATTACATCACCGCAGCCCCCAAACGGAACCCGGGGGGAAGGGGTGTCATGAACTAATAAAACACTTAAATAAAGTTTATCAAAACCTTTAGAAAATAGCAGGGTTCTAGTCCTGCACTTCTGATTGGCCAATAAATAGCGATATCGGATTGGTCCATTCAGGAGAATCTGATTGGCTGTTAACGAGCCACTCTCATTGGTTAAGGGGTTTAACACTCCACGTTTCTTATTGGTTACTAGATCAGCAGTTTGCCTATAAAAGGGCTGCTGCTGCCCTAGGTTTTTGCTCTGTTCACAATGATAAATAAAGAGTTGAAGTTCACTGTTCACCGTCTCGTCTCCGTTCCTTGCGCCCATGCACAGAACTTAACACAAACCTTGACGGACAGTTTATAGTCAATGACAATTGAACCTTGTTTGAACACAGTGTGATTTGTTTGGGTTGGACTTTAGGACATTGTATGAACCTGAGTGGTTTTGTAGCTTATTCTGGAAGGAAATCAGTTTTTTTAAACTCTTCTGCTTTGATATTCCTTTAATAAAAAGAGCTGCTTACTTGTTACCATGGGCCATCTCATCCCCATTGGGTGATGAGAAATAGGTTACCAGGGCTGCAAACATCTCAGTGACCATTAGATGGCAATATCAAGTCTCTTTGCTGCCATCTAGTGCCAATGTAGAAAAAGCATTTTGACCTAGTGTCTAAACTTATGTTTCAGAAACTGATTCCAAGTCAGTTGTCTGACAAAGGGTTAAAAATCTATTTGTGTTATAGGGATCCTTTTCCAGAAAGCAAAATCTCCTACTGCAGATATTCACCAAGATTTCCTGTTACAAATACTCCAGGAATGTATCATTAAAACAGATATCCTGATTATCTTCCTTTGTTATCCTGTTTTACAGTTCCTGACCAGAGGAAACATTATGAAGATTATATAGTATTTAAACACGCGCACATACACACACAGAGAGCGAGAACCAAAAATGTTACTCTTTTTCAGAAGTTCCCGTTAATTCTTTGGAATGCTTTATTTGGGAGGCTTTCGTGAGAACTATTCAGTGATAACAGTGAACAAAACAGGCAAGGCATAACTCTGGTTTTCCTTTGCTTTTTTTTCCTTGCTCTTTTTCTCCCTTAATATATTTATACCAGCCTCTGTTTGTAAGTTATCATCATTAATTATCGAAATTATAGCACAAGTCAGATCTCTGAAAGCCTATGCTTTTAACAGTATAAATTGATGGACCTGCATCTTGAGTGAAATCTTCCACATTTTGCACATCAGAGAAGGCAAAGTCGTGAAAGGAATAAGCATCTAACTAAATTCACAGAGTGTGCTACATTTTAAATATAGCATGCTTCGTTTAGTTCTGCCATGGTGAGATGTATAAATCAAGACACTATCTAGAATCTCTTATTGTTATACTTCTATTGGACCACTATACTTTGTTCAACAGATCATAGCTGGGACACAAAATATAAACTCTGAGTCAAACTATCGTTTCCTTTTCCGCAAGCCAGGAGTGAGCTTCATGAGAGAATCTCACTGACCCTTCTTTTAAATCCCAATTATCTTGAATTCATTAAGGTGATTTAATCTCTAATAGCCTGGAGTGGGTGTTTGATGTCCATTTATATAGCAAGATTGGAGTCTTGAAGTTCATTGTAACATCTTGGCAATTTCCCACAAAAGAGTGAGCTAGCTAAGCATCCTGCTTGATGGCTCTAGTTTGACTCATCCTGCAATCTGGCCCTTCCTGATAACACCGTTTCCCCCAAAATAAGACCCAACCAGAAAATAAGCCCTAGCATGATTTTTCAGGATGCTTATAATATATGCCCTACCCCCAAAATAAGCCCCAGTTAAGATTGTCAGTCAATGGATGCATTTAGCAACGTATTTCTCCCCTAAAACAAGACCTAACCAGAAAATAAGTCCTAATGCCTCTTTTGGAGCAAAATTTCACATAAGATCCAGTCTTATTTTGGGGGAAACACAGTAGAAAGTCTATTGTCATCACTGAATACAAACCCTACCATAGTTCCAAAGTCTAAATGCAACTTTTGGCTTGGACGAGAGATGTTAACACTAGATTTGCAGTTCACACCAAGCCATGATTTGTTTAAGTATGATTTACTGAGCAAAGCAGGGGTGCCTGGGTTTTCACCAAACAAACTACATTATTGTTTAACATGATGTGTGAATCCAACCTAAAGCCTTCAAAAGTAAAGGGCTGTAGGCAGCACACTTGCTAAACCATTCTAATAGACCTCTTTGTTCATACTTGGCCAGTACTGGGTATCATCATCCAGTCAGCTAAAGGATATTAAATGGGAACTGACAGGCATTAATAGGGTGGTTCACCTGAAGTATCTGAGCCTGGGAGTATGGGTTGCATTTGAAAGATACATGTTATTGGTTAGATTCAGTGGCAGGCTTTAAAGTAAATAAAGACAAATTATTGCAATGTTCGACCTGGAGAAGAAAATTACCTTTTATTTAGTGAATACTGGAATGATGAGGACAGAAATGAAGAAGATTTGGGGGGTTTTTTGTTTTGTTTTGGGGTTTTTTTATTTGTTATTTGAATGATCTGGCTGCAGATATGGCTTTACCCATGAAATTACTGCATAGCATTAATTGTATTTGAGGAAACATTTGCTATATGTGGAGTCTGCTGTTCTAAGGTTGGTCAGAATTGGAACAAAAGCCAAAAATACCCTCCCTATCTGTGTGTTGAGGCTGGATTTTTTTTTAATGATCTCATATCTGAAGTCAAGTTTGCATGAATGTTCTATAATCACAGAGATAATGCAAGCATACACTGAGTGTCAACAAATACCTAAATATAGATGAGGAATAGTTGAATAGAGAAGACTAGAATGGATGTGTTTTAAGCATAACTTTAAATTGTTCATCTGCCTAAGAAGGTCCCATATATTTTGGAGCAACAGGCATAAACCTCAGATTCCTCAAGCATACAGTCTCTTTCTTTCTTACATGCCCACAGATGAGTTGTTCAGTTTTGCTGTTTTCTGGCGTCAGAAGTCTGACTCACAGACTCCTTTAAGTGCAGCCGGGTCAATGGTCTAACTCGCTAGCAGTATTTAGCCACCATCTCAGACATTTAATGTATCTATTGGATTTTCTTTTTATTAGCCTTAGCTAAAATATACAGCAACATCACAAGATCAAATGAAATACCCTATTTCAAACTTTGCACCCAAACAGGAAAAATAAAGGAGAGGAAAAAAAAATCGATAAAATTTTGTATCTGTTGAACAAAATACAAATGACTATGGAGATATTCAGTCATTCAAGTCATAGTAGTCCCAAAGATGCTTATTTCAAAAGGCAAGTAGAGTTTCTTTGTTTTGTTTTTCCTTGAAGACGTTTTTGCTTCTTCATTTCTCAATTGGGAAACCTTCTTGGATGAGAAGCAAAAGGTCTTCAAGGAAAAACAAAGAAACTCTACTTGCCTTTTAAAATAAGCATCTTTGGAACAGCAAAACACATGTCTTCCTGCAACAAGAGAGTTAAGAACCATTGCAAAGTTAGGTACTGGCATTAGCAGTGTGAGCAGTTCATGAGGTCTCTTGGTGCATAATTTAGAATGCAGCCAGAAAATCCCAGCATGTCACAATAATCAGATTTTAAAGTACAGAGCAAGATGATCATGTTATATAAAAAAATAGTGCCATTTTTATGATTATATTTTTGACCTTCTCTTCTTTCAAAGAACTTTGATTAGTAATTGTAATTCTGATTCTCAAATCTAAACAATCTTTTAAATCTTACCACATTCATGCTGGAAACCAATAGAAGTGGTCCGGCATCATCAATACAGAATAATTGAAGCACTTGGAGGTTTATTTGTGTCCTCAGGGTCACCTGAGTGGTGCTCCTGGTTCCTGTAGTCTGCAATTCTTTCCTCTGGAAATCCATTCCTGTTCCCACACCATTCAAAAGGTGTTCATCCCAAATTGCATAGCTAAAAGTCTGTAGAGATTCTCAGTCATCCAGGTCATGGTTGCCCCAAAGGTGCTGGGACACTATCCCAAAGGTGTCCCAGCATCTCAGTCACCTGGATGACTGAGAATCTCTACAGACTTTTAGCTATACAGTTTGGGATGAACACCCTTTGAATGGTGTGGGAGTAGGAATAGATTTCCAGAGGAAAGAATTGCAGACTACAGGAACCATTAACACCACTCAGGTGTCCCTGAGGGCACAGATAAACCTCCAACTACCCTCTAAAAGGATGCAGATTCCCAGCTGTCTGCAAGGAATATAAATCCTTCCATTCTCCACTACTATCCTATCAGAGCTGAAGAAGCTTCTTGGACAAGAAGCTAAATGTCTTCAAAAGAAAAAAAAAAGCAAGAAAGTCCAGTTGCCTCCTGAAAAAGCACCATTGGAACGACCATGACCTGGATGACTGACAATCTCTACAGACTTTTAACTGATCAGAGGGAAATGATTTTAATCATGCCTGCCCCCATGTTGTTAATATTGTAATAATCAGTTCATATCACTTGTAAGACCATTAGTATTTATTGCATGTTCAAGAAACCATAATTTAAAAATGCTGGCTTGATGTTGCATTTGATTACTGCAGTAGGATTGTTCAATTTAGCACAGTGCACTCTGTGAATCTGGTAGCTCCAGTTTGTCAACATTAATACAGCTCAGCTTTAAATTGGTGTTAAGCAAGGGCATTAAAGTTAAATAACTAAGATTGAAGGGTTAGTACATTGTGCAAATGGAGACTTGTATGTTCTAGTTCTATATCCTTCTCTGTCCCTGTCTACTTATGGATCCATTACAGCAGGGAAGTCGAACTGGTGCCTGTTCTGTCCCTAATTAGCATTCTTGAGATCCCCGCGCTTTGATTGGCCAAAGCGCGGGGTACTCTGATTGGTCAGGCGAGCCGCGCCGATTGGCTCGCTAAGAATCTCCCGCGATTGGTCCATTCGAATGGTGGGAAATTCAAAGTGGTGCCATTGGCCGCGGCCGCCGCGGCTAAAGGAATAATAGCCGCGAGCTTTTTCCTTTGCCCCAGTTCGGTTCCAACCTTAAATAAAAGAGCATGTTTTGAAGTCACCGACTCCTGGCATCATTTCGCGGACACAACACTGGCGACGAGGATGGGATCCAGACCCTGAACCGAACCACGTGTCCGATGGAAGCCAGACGAACCACCACGATGGCGAAAATCGCACCCCCCGCACCCTTCAACCCCGCCACCGAGGACTGGGAATCGTACTCCGACCGATTCCGCATGTTCCTCGAGTGCAGCGACCTGAAGGACGCCACCGGTCCCATGAAGTGCGCCGTCTTCCTGACCCACTGCGGGACCGAGGTCTTCAAGATGGCCAAGGCGCTTGCCAAACCCGCCGATGCGACCACGATGGACTGGGACGTCCTCGAGCCAATACTTCGGCGGTACTACACTCCAGAGGTACCCATCCTGATCCGACGCAACGAATTCTACCGTCGGGACCAACGGTCGGGTGAGAGCTTCAGCGACTTCGTCGCCAAGCTATGGCGCCTAGGGGGGCTCTGCGAATTCGACAACCTGAACGATGCCCTGCGAGACCGAATCGTGCTCGGTTTGTGGGACCCCGTCCTCCAGAGCCGGCTGATGGCCAAGGGCAACATCAGCCTAGCAGACACCCTCACCGCAGCCGCAGCCGCCGAAGCAACCCGAACTTCCGCCGACTGCATGCGCAAACCGAACATTGGGGACTGCAGCGGAAACAACAACCCGGCGAGGTCGACCGAGGCCCAACCCAAGACGACCACCCACCAGGGTGACTTCCACTCGGCATCGGGCACTTCAGATGACGAGGAGGACATCCATCGCCTCCAGACAGGCCGCAACCCACGGAAGCGGCGGGGTCGTAAGTCGAGGACCAACTGTGCCGGTTGCGGCGGCGACCACCCCAGGTCGGAATGCTGGTTTTTCGAATCGATCTGCCGGCATTGCGACAAGAAGGGACACATCACCCGTGTCTGCCACCTAAAGAAGAACCGCAGCCCGGCGCGATGGGACCAGAGCGACCGGAGGAGAGAGAGCACACCACCCCGGACCAGAGATCGCCCCTCGGACAACAGATGGGACCGGAACAGATGACCCCTGTGAGGCGGCGATAACCGGTGAAGAGAGGAGACCCATCAGACGGTCACCATCGGTCACACCATAACCAATGACGCCCGGAAGGTCCACGTGGAGGTAGGCATCGAGGGCCAGCCATGCAAAATGGAGGTGGACTCCGGGTCCTACCTCTCCATGATAGCATGGCATGAAATAAAGTGCTTGGTGCCTACCCTCCAAAGGAGGAACCTAGACAGCCAGAGACTCATTGTACAGGACTACCAGAGAAACCGCATCCCGGTAGTCGGAACCAAACACTTCAACATCACATATAAAGGGCACACTGAAAGACTTCCCCTGACAATCGTCGACCACGACCACCCAAGCCTACTGGGACTGCAATGGTTCGCCCCGCTCGGCATCGCAGTCACGGGAGTCGACCACGTCACCGACGACAGCTGGGAGCAGCAACTGGCCCGGGAATTCCAAGAGGTCTTTGACGGAAACCTAGGCAAGTACCGAGGGCCCCTTATATCTTTCAACCTAGACCCAAACGTCCCCCCAAAACGCCTGAAACCAAGGCGGGTGCCATTCGCACTTAAACCCAAGATAGATGAGAAAATTGACAAGCTCGTCAAGCAAGGGGTCCTACAGCCAATAGACCACACCCGGTGGGAGACCCCTATAGTCACCCCGATCAAGCCCGATGGGTCGGTGAGGATCTGTGGGGACTATAAGGCCACCCTAAATGGCGCGCTACAACAAAGCGCCTACCCCGTCCCAGTAGTGCAACACCTACTGCACTCACTGGGAGGGGGCAAGGTTTTCGCCAAGCTCGACCTCGCCCAGGCAAACCAACAGTTGCCAGTCGATGAGCAAACGGCAGAAGCGCAAACCATAGTCACCCACCGGGGGGCATTTAAATGCAACCGACTCCAATTCGGAGTCAGCGTGGCACCGGGAATATTCCAAAGCCTAATGGAAAGAGCATCAAGGGGGTGGTACCTTACTTCGACGATGTCCTAGTGTCGGCAACCAACCAAGCCGAACTAGAGGGTCGCCTAAGGGAGGTTCTAACCAAATTTAAAGAGACCGGGCTCAAAGTCAAGAGGGAGAAATGCCAGCTATGCACGGAATGGGTAGAATTCCTAGGATACCTCCTAGACCGTCACGGCATTCACCCCACAAACAAAAAAATCAAGGCCATCAAAGAAGCCCCCACACCCAAGTCGAAGACGGAACTACAGGCATTCCTGGAGCTACTTAACTTTTACAATGTTCTCCTGCCCCAAAAGGCCACGGTGGCGGAGCCCTTGCATAGACTCCTGGACAAGGCGGCGTCCTGGACTTGGGGGAAACGCGAGCAAGCCGCCTTCCAAAGAACAAAGGACCTCCTCACTTCGGACGCTGTCCTTATACAATATAACGAGACCCTACCTCTGGCCGTCACATGCGATGCATCACCCTTCGGCATCGGCGCTGTCCTCAGCCATACCCTCCCCGATGGAAAAGAAGCGCCCATCGCGTTCTTTTCAAGGACCCTCACCAAACCGGAGCGGAATTATAGCCAGCTGGACAAAGAGGCTCTGGCTATCGTTGCCGCCATAAAACGATTCCACGAGTACCTCTACGGCCGGACTTTCACCATCATAACCGACCACAAGCCGCTGCTCGGAATCCTTGCAGGAAACGGGGCCACCCTGAACATTCTGTCTCCCCGAATGACAAGGTAGTCCGAGTTCCTGGCAGCCTACAACTACGGACTCATACACAGACCAGGTAAGACGATCTCCCATGCAGACGCGTTAAGCCGCTCGCCGCTACCGGAACCTGACACCGACCCAGCACCCACAACGACCACCCTCAGCATAGAGACTCTACCCAACCTGCCCATAACCGCGTCAGACATTGCCCGAGAGACTAATAAAGACAAACGTCTGGCGCGGGTGTTGCATTGGGTAGAGAAAGGGTGGCCGGAAAGGGACAACGACGAGTCCGTCAAAACATTCCGAAACCGCCAAACGGAACTCTCGTTATTAAAAGGGTGCATACTATGGGGGGATAGGGTGGTCATTCCAGAAAAGCTACAAGGGAAGGTTCTGGAACTGCTACACGAGGGGCACCCTGGCATCGTTAGGACTAAAGCCCTGGCCAGAAGTTACGCTTGGTGGCCAGGGATGGACAGACAAATTGAGACCTGGGTAGCAAGGTGCCAACAATGCCAGAAAACTAGGCCAAGCCCACCCACAGCACCCATCCTAGAGTGGGAAACCCCAAGGGGACCTTGGTCTAGGATTCACATAGACTTCGCCGGGCCCACAAAAGGACACACCTTCCTTATTACAGTAGATGCTTACTCCAATTGGCTGGAGGTAAGCAACATGAAGACGACAACCACGGAGGCCGTGATCAAGGAACTCTGCAAACTCTTTGCAACACACGGCCTCCAATTCACCTCGCTGGAATTCGAAAAATTCCTAGCGGAAAGGGGCATCCGCCACGCGCTGACAGCACCGGCGCACCCGGCGGCGAACGGTAGGGTGGAACGGATGGTCCAATTCACTAAGAAGACCATCCGGAAAATAGACCACGGGGAGATCCAGGAGAAAATAAACAAACTACTCTTCACCCAACACGTAACCCCAAATACCACAACGAATAAGAGCCCAGCCGAACTATTAATAGGGAGGAAATTAAGGTCCCCACTCGACAGGTTACACCCCACGTATAACCCGGAGAAGCCCCCAGACTCAAACAGCAAACACCGAACCTTCGCACCCGGCGACCCCGTATACGCAAGAAACCTAATGGGAGACCCACTATGGATACCGGCCATCATCACACAAATAACAGGCCCACACTCGTACCGGCTACAAACAGCAGACGGACGAGCGTGGAAACGCCACATCGACCAACTAAGGTCGAGGACTACCAACCAAGAGACCATCGACGCACAAATAGGCGATACCAACCCCCACAACACAAACCAAGGGGGGAGGGAATACCCAGGGGACCAAAACCAAAGAAGAATAAACCAGCCATACTTAGTGGAAAGCAGCCATCACGACCCCTCGCCAGGAAGAGACAGCCAGGCCAGCTCGACCGACCTGGAAAGACCGAGCGGGAATGGCAAAACCCGCAGCTCAACCAACCCGGGAGGCCCAGGAGGGAGCTACGGAGAGCGGACCGGCCCGACCGACCAGCCGGTTCCCACGACGGCATCAGGAGCAGCAGAGATCCCGACCGAACCAGCCGGGATCCAACCTACGACTGAGCTGCGCAGGTCCAGTAGCCTACCTACGTGACTACGCGATGTAAGGACTGAACCAAGAGGGGAGAGGTGTTCTGTCCCTAATTAGCATTCTTGAGATCCCCGCGCTTTGATTGGCCAAAGCGCGGGGCACTCTGATTGGTCAGGCGAGCCGTGCCGATTGGCTCGCTAAGAATCTTCCGCGATTGGTCCATTCAAATCGCGGGAGATTCAAAGCAGTGCCATTGGCCGCGGCCGCCGCGGCTAAAGGAATAAAAGCCGCAAGCTTTTTCCTTTGCCCCAGTTCGGTTCCAACCTTAAATAAAAGAGCATGTTTTGAAGTCACCGACTCCTGGCATCATTTCGCGGACACAACAGTGCCCCCCCAGGCTAGATGCATCATGCACAGGCCGCACTCACCCCAGCTCCACGAAGGGAAAAATGTCACAAAATATCACGTGACAGCAATGTGATGCCGCATATTTGACACCCGTGCATTATAGGGCCCTGTAAATAGTAATGTAACACCTCCATCCCCAAAGATTAGCTTTATCCTACTTTTGAAGATTGATAATCTGTCTGGAATAAATATACAATTTGAACCTGGTGTCTACTGTTCTGAAATTATTTGCTCTTTTGATAATCAACTAGCATCTCTTATTTCTCTCTTGCTTTTTCTGCTCCACATACCTGCACCTATATCACTAACTAGCTAGATACTTGTACTTCACTATGAAACTATTCCTCCTTTTGGGAAGAAAATAAGCGGAAAAAAATTCTTCCTCTGCCTACCAGCATCCATCAGTATTCATCTGGCTAATGTCCTGTCAGTGGGTGAGAGTGTTTAGGGCTGTTTGGAAACTGAAACAGTATTTGCTGCGTGAGCAAGAAGGAGAGAACAAGGAGCCTGGGCATGGCTTAGCTCAACTGTTCTGTCCTATAGTTGGTTGCTGCTGTGAAACTGAAACTCCTCTCCTCTCCTCTATTTGTTTTTTTTTGGGGGGGGGTTTCATTTGGAACAGATTTCTTTTCAGGTGGGGAGGAGGAGCAGAACTCCTTAACCTCAGAGCATGTTAATAATAATAACATATGAAATACAAACACTCTGGTGGTCATTTCGAAAAATCCTTTCTTAGAGAGCACCTAGAAGCCAAGAGGAATATACTTGCCAAATTTCAAGTTTGTCGGCTTTACAGTTCTGGAGATTTTGTGATGATGCATTGAGTGGTATTTCGCTTTTAGATAGATAGATAGATAGATAGATAGATAGATAGATAGATAGATAGATAGATAGATAGATAGATAGATATCTCTTACTGAGATATTGAAAATTTCACTGAAAATATCCATAGTTTAGTGATATTCAAATCTGGGCCCCAATTTTTTTCTGTATTGCATCCATTGCTCTTCAAATTAGCAAATCATTGAGATTCTCTTTACACATGTTATTTTTCCTCATTTTACTTATTCAGGGAAGGTGAAATACTTTTGAAATTTATGAGGAAAGTCTGCTTGGCAAAGACAGTACATACCAAGTTTGGATTATGGCCAATGTCCTATAGGAAAATACAATGGATTAACCAAAATTCATTCTATCATATTATTGCTGTTATTAACATAATCATCCGTCAGGCAAGAAATGTACTTTGTTTGAAAAAGAGTGAAGAATATCCTTGATTCCCATGGAACCGCATGTTAGATATCCATCCGGTGTGGAAGAATACTTAACAGTCTAGAATTACTATTTCTTCAGTGTTTCAATCATCTTTAAAAGAGGCACATCTCTAGGTAGCCTAATAAAAAGTAGGTTATGCAGGATTTGCTGTTGATACTATAAAGTCTACCAGACTACAGCATAAGAAAGTTCTTTTAGCATTCACATAGCATGTATTCTGTGTGCATAGCGGATACTAACACTGCATGCTAATCAGAATTAAGCCATTTTTAAATAAGGCATATGTTCCCATTGCCAGTAATCTTAAGGTCCCTGGAAGGATCTCTCTTTCTCTTCAAGGGGATGGAAAGGGGAAGATTTTCCCAGGGACCCTAAGAATTAAGCACGCCCTACCAATAAAGATTTTACATTTATGTTAGATTAGCACAACTTGTTGAAGATGCATAGAAGAAGGGAACATTTTTTCCAAACCCAAACACTGCTAATTCTTTCTTATTTTTACTGTGAATTTAAAATTACTACTAAGATAACTCAGTACCAAATTTGTATAGATGGTCCTTGATTTACAATAGTTCATTTAGTGACCATTCAAAGTTACAACGGTGCTGAAAAAAGTGACTTATGACCGTTTTTCACAATTACGACTGTTGCAGCATCCCCATGATCAAAATTCAAATGCTTGGCAACTGCCTCATATTTATGACAGTTGCCATGTCCCAGGGTCATGTGATCAGCTTTTGTGACCTTCTGACAAGCAATGGGGTCCGAATCAATGGGGAGCCAGATTCACTTAACAACCAAGTTACTAACTTATCTGCTGCAGTGATTCACTTAACAACTGAGGCAAGAAAGGTTGTAAAATGGGGCAAAACTCACTTAAACGTCTGACTTAACAACAGAAATTTTGGGCTCAGTTGTGGTCATAAATCAATCATACCTCTGTCTGCTAAACATGTGCAATTTCAGGATTTTTTTTCCCTCCTCCATTTTAGAGCAGCTGATTGTAACAGATTCACAGCAAGTCTGATGATGAGCATATCTTCTGTCCTGGAAGTTTAGTTATTTATTATTTATTAAACAAATGCATATAGCTGCCCAACTCACACATAGGTGACACCAGGTGGTTTACAAAGTTTTAAAAAATCCTCTATATCTTGTACTGGGCTAAAAAGAGTTGGGAGTCAATGCCTTTTTTTTCCTCTCTTCCCTTGTACTTCATATTTTCTTTCCTCTTCTCTTTCTTCTTTTAATTTTTCCTATTTTTCTTTGTAGTTTATACATTGATATTACAATAAAAGTCAATGGATTTTTTTAAAAATCCAATATATAATAAAAATCCATTTTAAAACAATTCCCATCCCACCGAACCACAGCAGGAACAACACAATCAAATTGGCCATTTGATCTGCTCCATCTCCTTTTGCAGTCCCCAGGCCCACTGACAAAAACCATGTGTTTTAGGACCTTTTGAAAAAGCAACGGCTCAGGGGCCAACCATATCTTGGGGAAAATGAGGTTCCATAAAGAAGGGGGCCACCACCGTATTGCTGGATTCTACCTTCAATGGCCAAAAAAGCAAAAATCCTAGATGAAACTGTTCTTATGAACTGAATATCTTATACTCATATCATTCTGAATGCAGTTTAAAATAGCTCTCTGTGTTCACCCTAGGACTAAACTAGAGGGGATCCCATTCATTGGCTATGTTGATTGGGCTGGTAGGAGTTGTAGGTTTCCATTCCTGTCATCACATGGTACAAAGCTAGGGTGTGTTACATTCCTTCATCAGTGAAGGAAAGCATCAATACTTCCCTCACTTCCTTTGCAAGAGCAGAATTCACTTTTTGCGTCATTTCAACATCATTATGAAATAACTAGATGGCTTCCTATTATGATGAGAGTTTCTGTTATGTCTGGAAGCATTCATTTGTGATCAATGTCTCCTAGACTTAGACTAAGACCCATCCCTTCAATGGTCTCCTTCAAAGATTGATTAAATCTGGATCCAATGCATTGTGCATACGTTTAATTACATCCTTTTACAACCTATTGTCTTTCTGCTCTTGTCAAAGTTGTTAAGACTGGGCCAGACTAGAAAGGGCAAGGGGGAGGAAGGGGGGGAAGGTTGAGGTGCAACCAGGAAAGGATCAAAGGCAAAGTATTGAAACAGAACCGTGAGAAGAACAATGCCAGACTAGATAGTTGAATTGGAAAAGCTCAAAGCTAGAGTAAGGTCTCTAACTGTCTCACAGAAATTAAATGAATATAAATTATACAAGCAAGAAATCAGGAAGAATCTATAATTTATAAGGAAGAGAGCTGTGACAGCAAACCAAAAAAAAATCAGGAGGAGTCTGGTTCTTCCTAACTTTGGGTGGAACCAGACTGGCAGGCTCCTTCTGATGTTTTGCTACCACAGACGAATACAGCTCTCCTACAAATTATAAAAGGGTTTTTCAGAGAAGATACTGTCCTATGGAGTGACATAACTTCCCACAACCATCACTGATTGCATAATGTTGCCAATGGCAGTGTGCAGTTGAGACTCATCTTTATGCAATGCTGTTTGTCCTTGAATGAGGAAATGTCATTTCAACATAGCAAATGCCACTTTTGAAATGGGAAATGTGGTACTGCATCGTGCCTTAAGACCCTGCTTGTGCTCCCAACAGAGGGAACTCTTGCTGAGCTTCCCAGCTTTTGGACTTCCAAAACTTGTTGGTCCGGTTAGGAAAAAATGTCCCCGTGTTTAATTATAGGTAAGCTTGTATTACAAAATGCAGAGGTTAAAAGACAATAGAAGTTCATGACAAATGGGAAGCTTTTCTATGCATTTGTTGATACTTTTTCAGAATTATCACTTCTTCAAACTACTTCTAGGTTGATTTGCAAAACAATGGTCAACTATTCAGAAGCAGATGGAGTGGAAGACATGGGGAACAATAGCATTCCCCCCACTCCCCACTGGAAGTTGGGGAAGAGAGGCTAATGAGAAGCACAGGGGTCAGGACAAGATAATCAGTTACTAGTTAACTTGAATAGAAAGAAAGCAGCATTGATTGAGTAACTGTTCTCTAAGCTACTCAGCCAATGGCCAGAAAGGGAAGGCTCACAATTCCTTACAAGCTGTAAAACAAGAATATAATTGTATCATAGCTCCTTCCTTCTTTCCATCCTTCCTTCTTTCCATCTTTCCTTTCTTCCTTCCTTCCCTCCTTCCCTCCTTTCTTCTTTCCTCATTTCCTTTCCTCCTTCCAAAAATGTATACAGCTGCCTATCTCATATGCATGACTCTGCGTGCCTAATAGTTAGAAACAGAATAAAAATAAGGTAAAAGCCATGTAGGAAGTTAGCACCCACCCCTCTCCCAGAAAATGGGAATAGCCTAGGAAATATTAAAAAGGCAGAATATTTCATCTAAAAAGAGTAGAAACTCAGAAGCAGAAACTCGCCCCCACCTTTGTTAATGGGTGGGGCATAAAGGCCTGGGCCAGAATACTTTACATAACAAAGATCTCCAGGTAAAGCTATAGCAATAGCCAAAAGCCCTTTTCAGTGCACCATCATCCAGCAAGGCTCAACCAAGCCTGGAACTCAGGACAGCCTACAGAGTTGCCCCTGCATGGCCCCATGGGGTTCTAACAACCAATCAGAATACAAGCTCCAATTCAAATCCCAACAATGGTTATAAAACCCAGGCACTCTCAGCACCTCAGCCCTTCTTTCTCTTTTCCTTCCTTGGAGCATGTGATCACCCTTCCCTGGAGCTTCAAGCCATGTGGTCCTGCTGTCCACCATTAACCATCTTTCCTAACAGCCTCCATGTTTCCAGTGTCTTTTTCCCCACTTGGAATTGAACCCAGAAGGAACCCAACAGCCATTTTTTTAAAAAACATAAATAACATAACATAGCATAAATTAGAGAATGTTCACTTTATAGCTATATTATTAAATACATCCACTGAATAATCAAGACAATCCAGATTGTTTAAAATGGAGAATGATTGGAAAAGCTGGTTGCCTGATGCACTTCAGATATTTTATCTAACAATCTGGCAGTCAGAGTCATTCTTCGGATGGGGTACTATCTATCCAGAAGTGCTTAGATTGAAATATGAGGAATCTATACAGAAGCATAGCATTGCTTGGGTCTGAATGTTGCTATGGTTCTCAGCAATTTAGCATTAGCTAGCATGGCTAAATGTTAGTATATTTTAGACATTGTAATTTGTGATACAGTGTATGTATCATGATGCCTATTTCCCATTATTTAACTTGATTTTTTTTTTAAAATAACAAGAATCTAAGGGGAAAAGTAATTCATTGGGACATAGTACTATAATACAAATTTGGTGTTTATGTGTATTTGTGTATAAATGTATATGAGATATAATCATGGATAATTAGGAGGGAAACCCAACAGGAAGTAGAGTTTTAATCTATTAATTTGCAAAGTTCTCCAGCAACACCCACTGAGCATGATGGATGGGTTGTGGTGGATCAAAATGGTGGAAGGAGTATTGCAACGCAAGTCCTCTCACTCTTGTGAGTGTATGGCAGGACCTCCATCTTGCCTATTTTGATCCTCACCAGTCAGATCAATGTCACTGTAGCTCCCTTACTTTTCCATTGGCAACATTTCCTCATTTTTAAGACCTGATGATAAGCCTAGGACAATCATAGATAACAGGGGCCAACATGATAGCCAGCAAGGGAAAATTCAAAGCAAATGATGAAATAATATCCAATGTATAGAAAACTGGTAAACTTTTCATGGATAATTTCAGTATGGCCTAAAAGGATGCTTTTGTTGCTCTGAATCCATTTCTGGGACCTTCTGTGTTCTGCATTCTAGGTGACATTTTGTTCTTGTCCCTTCGAGGGTGGGAAATGACTTTGGTCCGCTTACCGCAGACCTCACTTTTAAGTTAGAAATAAAGAAAATCCACCACTGTCAGCAGGCTCTGCTCCACTCCAATACTAACCTTGCTGAGTGCACAATAAGGGGGCAAGACAGATGGGCTTTTATCTCCTGACCTTTCAACAAAAAGAGACTGAGAGAAAATTAAAAAAAAAAAAAAGCTTCAAATCTCGCAACAGGCCTTCCCAACCATCTTTTATTGTCCAGTACCTGAACTTCACAAAATGTCCTTGTGTTACTATTTAGATGTAAATTGTGACTGCCTTTTAAAAGATTTACAATTGTGCACACAGATACCGTGTTAGGTTCTAAAATCCACTCCTGAGACCACTTCCGGGCCTCAGTCCATTTCTAAATAGAAGAGTACTGCATTTTTGAAGGACATACATTATTTTACAGTGTTCGTCTTTCATACCCACTTGCATCCTTCAAAAAATAACAAAGGCTGTAACAATACAGTCTGAGCTGTTATAGCCAATGGGAAGCCATTCTTTGCTTTCCCACTTTATTACATAAAACACATCTGATGGCTCATACAATAGCCAAAGCCAAACCACATCACGGCTTTGTGGTATGTGAGAATATAGATGATCTGTTAGTCTCTCCGTGTTTTCACCCTGCTTTAATTTACAAGGATCCATCACATGTCATTCCTTGATCTTTGGAAGGGGCTGGGAGAGGACAGATGCATTTGGGGAACAAGGCTCAGGACAGGCTTCTGCTGGGACATCATCTAAGGATCAATAGTCAAGATGGCAGCCATGGCTGCACAATTGAAGGTCTGTTCTTTTTCTTCAGGGATCCATGTACAAATAGGGAAAGGCTTTCTGTGCATAGCAGTGACTACCTTTTTGACTTTTTTTTGACCCAGAAGGAGCCTGGCTTCTGCTACCGGTTATTAAAGAAACACAACAGTTGCAAGCAGGGAAAGATTGTGATGGTTGCTGAAAATGAGAGAAAGCATGCTGTGGCAGAAAACATTGTTGCAAGGATAGGAATATCACCCTACCTCTATTTTTTCTGTTGCAAAATGGTGGAGGTTTTAAAAGAAAAGATCTCAGAACTTTGGCTGTATTTGCATGATACAGACATTTTGTTTGTTTGGTACCTTCAAGTCAGTTTTTTGAGTTCTGGTGACTGCCTAAATAAGTTCCTACAGCTTACTTGGCAAAATTTGAGAAATGGCTTGCCATTGCCTCCTTTCTGAGGCTGCGACAGAGTAACTAGATCAAGACCACACAGCTGCCTTTATGCCTAAAATTGGCCTCCACTAAACTAGTTCGCTTCCACTAACTTTACTCCGTTTTGAAAATATCTGTAATTCTGGCTCTCTACCATAGTTAATTGAACCATAGTTGACTTAATCCAATTTTCTGTGCCTGCACAATATGCTGAATCATAAACCAACCCTATGTCCTGGGTTCACATAATATAATACGGTATATTAAAGTGTAGCTGGCTTCTGTCCGTCATATAAACGCAGGTTTAAGTAGTTAGCACAATTTTTGAATGTGACTGATCTTGACATCCAATATAGTGTTGAAATATAAAAGTCATGTTTGCATTTGGTTATCAAACCAAATGGGCTGGGATGCTAAAATCCAAATGACCTGGAGATCATTTGTCTCAAAATGGAAAGAAGTCCATTTTGCACTTCTCCATCACACCTGATGGAAGCTGAAGACAGAGCTTATTCACTGGTGATTTGATAGTGGTTTACTGAACCAAGGCTTATTGACTAAATCATTATTAATGGCTTAATACAATATACTAAATTCAAGCCAAAACATCATACGATAGATTACTATAATCATATTAACCCAGTCTTAAACCACTGTATACTACAGGAATCAAAAAGAGGGCTGGGAAAATCTCTATGGACCCCTCACATCCTGGACATAAATTATTTCAACGTCTACCCTGAAAACAATGTTATCGAGAGCATTGCACACTAGAACAACTAGATACAAGGACAGTTTTTTCCCCACATGCCATCACTGTTAAACAACTAATTCCCACAACACTGTCAAACTATTTACTAAGATTGTGTTACTATTATTCTTCTCATCCTTCCTACTACCTATCTCCTTCTACTTATAACTATAATAACTTTGTTGCTTGTATCCTTACGATTATATTATTTTGTTTCTAGTATGGTTTTGATTGCTTATTTAGTATCCTACAACTATCACTCAGTGTTGTATCTTATGATTCTTGATGAATGTATTTTTAATGTACACTGAGAGCTTATGCATCGAAGACAAATTCCTTGTGTGCCAATCACACTTGGCCAATAAAGAATTCTATTCTATTCTCTTAAGCTCCATGTAAACACTTGGACTACATGGAGAATAGAGAATATAATAGAATCTGGCTTCAATGACACCAGATTTTGCTGCTGGCAAATTTAGGCAACCTGTCTTTACTATTATTATTTTTCATTTATTTCTGTTGCCATCAGGGCTGTAAAAGTTGATTCCTTCCACCATAACAGCTAATTTTATTTTGTTGTGCAAATAGCCTCCTTCCATTCTCATTGGTTTCCCTATGTTGGATTTTGGAGTTTTTATACTATGTAATGTGTTGTGCTCATTGTTATCACTGAAGAACAATAATAGAATTATGACATATATTTGAACACCATGTTCAATCTAATTACTTTTCTTCCCCTGATACTTGCTGATGTATCAAATGATCCAGTTTAATCCTCTCTGTATAGATAATGTATCCTGTCAACACAAAATGCAGAACTGATATTTTAATTCAAAGACTCCATTTCAGCAGCTCACTAGCAAAAACAAACAAAAACATTTTCAGCTCCCATTTTCCAGCCTATATGCAAGATATGAATCCGATAAGAAATAAAATACTAAATAAAACCCTTGCATACTGAGGATGTATACCCACTTCAATCTTTAGATGATTTAAAATCCAATAATCTCCTAACAGGATTAGCTGGACAAGGTACTGAAACATTTACAATTACTCAATGATATGACTCCTGGCTAATCCGTTTCTTCGTAAAAGAATGTCATCTTGGATAAGAATACTCATTTCTAACTAAATTCTTATTTCTGTGCTGCAGGAACTGATTTCTGGTGATCTGGATATTGGACAAGAAGATGTGCATTCTCATTTTCTGCTTGGTAATTATTACTTGGGTATCCTGAATGGTGATCGGAAACCCTGAATGTAGGTCAGTGAATGGTCTACAAGGATAACCAATATAAGCACTTCAGTGTATCCCAGGCTTTATTTAGACTAAAATAGAGATCAGCAGCTTTATAGAGTTAGGTAGGAATTAAGAACCAGTGTTTGTTGGCTGTGGTTGAGTATATATTATGAATAAAACTGTTATAATTTAGCCTAAAGGATAGATCCAGCTTTTCACCTTGTTTATATATTGCACCAGTGGTGGGATTCAAATGTTTTTACTGTCGGTTCTGTGGTTGTGGCTTAGTGGGCATGGTAGGGGAAGGATACTATAAAATCCCCATTCCTTCCCCACTCCTGGGGGAAGGTTACTGCAAAACTCCATTCCCTCTCCACTCCACTAACCTGCTTTCCAGCTCCATTTTCCTGTGCAGGGCAATAAAAGGAGACCTAGCCGAATCCCTAGCTGGGATTTGGCAGGCAGAGAATAGATGGGGGCGGGGCCAGTCAGAGGTGGTATTTGCCGGTTCTCCAAACTACTCAAAATTTCCACTACTGGTTCTCCAGAACTGGTCAGAACCTGCTGAATACCACCTTTAGCTGAGGTGCATGGAAAGCTGTTACCTTCCCACCAAAGTGGCACCTATTTATGTACTCACATTGCATGCTTTCAAACTGCTAGGTGGGCAGGAGCTAGGACAAGTGACAGGACCTCACCCTGTTGCGCAGTGCTCCGGTCTTGAACCCAGGCTGTCAGCATCTTTAACCGCTAATCTAATCTAAATAATATCATCATTATTGTTCTGTCCCCTCATTTGAATTCTTGAGATCCCCGCGCTCTGATTGGCCAAAGCGCGGAGCGATTGGATTGGCTAGGCGAGCTGCGCCGATTGGCTCGCTGAGAATCTCCTGCGATTGGTCGATTCGAATCGCGGGAGATTCAAAGCGGTGCCATTGGCTGCAGCCGCCGCGGCTTGGAAATAAAAAGCCGCAAAGTTTTCCCTTAGCCCCAGTTCGGTTCCTGACTAAATAAAAGAGCTTGATACATAGTCACCAACTCCTGGCTTCCTTCCACGCGGACTTAACACTGGCGACAAGGATAGGATCCTTATCCTGAACCAAAGCACGTGTCCGACAGAAGCCAGCCAACCGATGAGATGGCCAGCATCACGCCACCAACCCCCTTCAACCCCGCCAGCGAGGACTGGGAATCTTACACGGACAGATTCCACATGTTCCTCGAATGCAACGATCTGAAGGATGCCACGGGACCGAAGAAAAGAGCCATCTTTCTAATGCACTGCGGGCCCGCAGTGTTTAAGATGGCAAAAGCGCTAGCCAAGCCCGCCGATGTTACCGCAATGGATTGGGCGGACCTCGAGCCATTACTCCGGAAACATTACGCTCCAGCCGTACCCATTCTCATCCGACGACACGAATTTTATCGGCAGGACCAGCGGTCAGGCGAGAGTTTCAGTGATTTCGTTGCAGAGCTGCGGCGCCTGGGAGGACTATGTGAATTCTCCAATATGAACGAGGCCCTTTAGATGCAACCGCCTCCAATTTGGAGTCAGCGTGGCACCTGGAATTTTCCAGAGCCTCATGGAAAGATTCTTACAGGGCATCAAGGGGGTGGTCCCATATTTCGACGATGTACTAGTATCGGCAACCAACCAGGCCGAACTAGAGACTCGCCTAAGGGAGGTACTAACGAGTTCAAAGAAACTGGGCTTAAAGTGAAGAGGGAAAAATGCCAGCTATACACAGAGCGGGTCGAATTCCTAGGATACCTCCTAGACGGCATTCACCCCACCAACAAGAAAATTAAAGCCATCAAGGAAGCCCCCACACCCAAGTCAAAAACAGAGCTGCAGGCGTTTCTGGGGCTACTTAACTTTTATAATGTCTTTCTGCCCCAAAAGGCGACTGCGGCGGAGCCTTTGCATAGGCTTTTGGACAAGGCGGCTACCTGGACTTGGGGGAAACGCGAGGAAGCCGCCTTCAGGAAAACCAAGGACCTGCTCACTTCGGATGCCGTCCTCATCCAGTACAAAGAGACCCTACCACTAGTCATCACATGCGACGCATCACCCTTTGGCATCGGCGCTGTCCTCAGCCACACTCTCCCCAATGGAAAGGAAGCACCCATCGCGTTTTTTTCAAGGACCCTCACCAAACTGGAGCGGAACTACAGCCAGCTGGACAAAGAGACTTTGGGTATCGTCGCCGCAGTAAAAAGGTTTCACGAGTACCTCTACGGCCAGACGTTTACCATCATCACTGACCACAAACCGCTGCTGGGAATCCTTGCAGGGAACAGGGCCACCCCAAACATTCTGTCTCCCCGAATGACAAGGTGGTCCAAATTCCTGGCTGCGTACAACTACAGACTCACACACCGACCTGGTAAGACTATCTCCCATGCGGACGCCTTAAGCCGCTCACTGTTGCCTGAACCAGACACTGACCCAGCACCCACGACGACAACCCTCAGCATAGAGACTCTACCCAACCTATCCATAACTGCGTCAGACATTGCCCGAGAAACTAATAAAGACAAACGTCTGGCGCGGGTTTTGCATTGGGTAGAGAAAGGGTGCCCGGAAAAGGACAACGACGAGTCCGTCAGGACATTCCGGAACCGGCAAATGGAACTCTCGTTACTAAAAGGGTGTATACTATGGGGGGATAGGGTGGTCATCCCGGAAAAACTACAAGGAAAGGTTTTGGAACTGTTACACGAGGGGCACCCAGGCATCGTTAGGACAAAAGCCCTGGCCAGAAGTTACGCTTGGTGGCCAGGGATGGACAAACAGATCGAGGCCTGGGTAGCAAGGTGTCAACGATGCCAGGAAACTAGACCAAGCCCACCCACAGCACCCATCCTAGAGTGGGAAACCCCCAGGGGACCGTAGTCTAGGATCCACATAGATTTCGCCGGGCCCACAAAAGGACACACTTTCTTAATAACCGTAGACACTTACTCCAACTGGCTGGAGGTAAGCAACATGAGAACAACCACCACGGAGGCCGTGACCAAAGAACTCTGCAAACTTTTTGCAACACACGGCCTCCCGGACGTCCTCATCTCCGACAATGGGCCCCAATTCACCTCGCTAGAATTCAAAAAATTCCTAGCGGAAAGGGGCATACGACACGCACTGACAGCCCTGGTACATCCAGTGGCGAATGGTAGGGTGGAACGGATGGTTCAATTCACAAAAAAAACCATCCAGAAAATAGACCACGGGGAGATCCAGGACAAAATAAATAAATTACTTTTCATACAGCACATAACCCCGAACACCACAACAAATAAAAGCCCAGCAGAACTGCTAATGGGGAGGAAAATAAGGTCCCCACTCGATAGATTACACCCCACTTACAACCCAGAGAAACCCCCAGACTCCACCAGCAAACACCGAACCTTCGCACCAGGCGACACCGTCTACGCAAAGAACCTAAACGGAGACCCATTATGGGTACCAGCAATCATAACACAGCTAACAGGCCCACACTCGTACCGGCTACAAACAACTGACGGACGAGCGTGGAAACGCCACATCGATCAGTTAAGATCGAGGACGACCACACAAGACACCACCGACATGCAACCAAGCAAAACCAACCCCCTCAACACAAACCAAGAGGGGAGGGGATACCCAGGGAACCAAAACCCAGAAAAAAGAAACCAGCCATACTCACCTGCAAGCAGCCAGCACGAAACCTCGCCAGGAAGAGACAGCCAGGCCAGCTCAACCAACCCGGGAAGACCGAGCGGGAGCGGCGAAACCCGCAGCTCAACCAACCCGGGTAGCCCAGGAGGGAGCTGCGGAGAGCAGCCCGGCCAGACAGACCAGGCGGTTCCCACGACGGAGTCCGGAAAAACAGAGACCCCGACCGAACCGGCTGGGATCCAACCTACGACTGACCTGCGCAGGTCCAGTAGGCAAAGACGGAGCCCCACCTACCTACGGGACTACGTGATGTAAGGACTGAACCAAGAGGGGAGGAGTGTTCTGTCCCCTCATTTGAATTCTTGAGATCCCTATGCTCTGATTGGCCAAAGCGCGGGGCGATCAGATTGGCTAGGCGAGCCGCGCCGATTGGCTCGCTGAGAATCTCCCGCGATTGGTCGATTCGAATCGCGGGAGATTCAAAGCGGTGCCATTGGCCGCAGCCGCCGCGGCTTGGAAATAAAAAGCCGCAAAGTTTTCCCTTAGCCCCAGTTTGGTTCCTGACTAAATAAAAGAGCTTGATACATAGTCACCGACTCCTGGCTTCCTTCCACGCGGACTTAACAATTATCATCATCATAATTGTCATCTAAATTTAAGGGCATTCCTCTGGTGCCTGGAAATTTAGATAAAATCCTGCAAGAGCCAAAATGTCCAACCAATATAAGCAAAACAATAATTTTAAAAAATATTCAAATCCACATCCAGTGGAACAAAGTGTTCACTCTGTAAAATGCTTAAGTCTTTTCTCCAAGTGTGCTTGACATTTCTGGAACAATAATTTGGAGCCACAATGATAACATCAAATCAATAGCAATTAGAGTCAACAGATTCTCAAACAGGATCCAAAACATAATGCATAAAAATGGCTTCAAATCAACCTTTAAAAAGAAAGGGATATCTTGTTTTTCAGACAGTCCCCTGTTAATTCTAATCTTACCCCCCATCGCCATGACGCAACTTTCCAAAATTGCTGTTATGAGTGATTTTCTTGATTCCAATTAGTCCTGACATTTTTTGTTACTGATTGCAATTTTTTTATTATCAATCACTTTGGGGATGCAGTGATTTCTGTAGAAAAGGCAAAATGAATTAATTCCACTACAATGTCAGGAAGAGGAGAGAGTGATGGTATTATGTTGTTCATAACATTATCTTTGTTTGAGCACATAGATTCTAATTGTCCTTTGCCTACTCATCCATAGGCAAAGAATATAGTACAATTGAAGGGTGAGAGACTCCATAAACTCCAGTTTCTATCACAGCATCTGAAAATACTTCTCAGAGCTTACAGATTGGGGATTTTCTTCAACACTCTCTGACATTATTCTTCATGTATAGCCTCATATGGGGCCTATGAACTGGAACAGAGAAAAATGCTGCTTCTTTTACCGATGAGCAGCCCAAAGTTGTGTCCTCCTTTTAAACATCTCAGAACTTCTTAAGTTTTGAGTCAGGACAGATGGTGACCAGCCCTCTGTCTTGGAAGACAAAAAGGGCTGGATCTGAAATTGACTCCTCACCAGATGGCTTGCTTCCTATAACCCAGATGGTGATTCGATCAGGGCTTGTCTGGGAAAAGACCATGCACATGCAGCTTTCACAGCTAGCTCTCAGTCCACCTTTCTCTTTGCAAGCTAATAAAATGAAAGTTCCACTTTTTTGGAAGGTCGTCTTCTCTGAATCAAAGTCAGAGTCTTATGGAAGACTCACTGCCTAAGTGAGAGGGCAAATATCTACAAACTCATCCGCTGAACACTACACAAAAAGTGGGCACCTCTCATTTTTTTTGGTTCACAAATGGCACTTTCCCCTCAGCTGACAGACTGTTCATCAAAGCAGATGGCAGCAAAACCCATCAAAGTTTAGAGTTCCCTGGCTCCTGAGAGAACATAAATCATCCGGTATTGTAGAAGAGGATTTGCTTGAGATAAACTGGTTGATTAATGGCAAATTAATAGTACTGATATGGCTTAATGGTCTAAAGGCGCTACAGTAATCCCACAGGTTAATTAATGATCAATAATAGCCATTGTTTGTTTTTTTTAAAAAGAGACTTTGCCCAGTCAAATATTTTAGGATTAGCTATTGAATGGATAATTTTTGAAGAGGAAAAATGGGGGAAGTGGAAGCCCAGTTGAATTCCAATGATTGATGGCTTTCTTGACTGTCAAGAAATTCCTAATACAGTCTGCAAACAAAACTATCACATGGGGATAGCTTTTCTGCATTTACACATGTAATTTTAAAAAAAATGAGTGCAAGAGAGATTTAGGTACAATAAGAGAAGATCATTTCAGTTCAAAAGCTCTATTTTATCTGTATAATATCTGTTCATATGTTCATAATGTGTGATCCAAATTTTACCCAATCATTCTGATACTGTAGGTGCAGATTGGGTATTTCTTCACCTACCACCTCACCCTAATAAAATATTTGGATGTATTTGGTCTAATTGGTGGCTGTGATTTCACATTTTTGTGTATATAATAGCAGTAGCACTTAGACTTACATACCGCTTCACAGTACTTTATAGTTCTCTCTAAGTGGTTTTACAGAGTCAGCATATTGCTCCCAACAATCTGGGTCCTCATTTTATTGACCTTGGAAGGATGGAAGGCTAGTCAGACAATTGAACTGCCAAATTGCAGGCAGCCGGCAGGCAGCAGAAGTAGCCTGCAATACTGCATTCTAACCACTGCGCCACCACGGCTCACAATTATAATACTGCACAGCCATCTCAATGAGCCAAATGCCAATTGAATGTGAAATTGAATTCAAATGTTTTATTTCAATAGAAGAAAATATCTGGAGCTTGAGGTTGAACTATGGAGATCTTGGTGCTTTCTGATTTTAGTTGTTTGCTTGCAGAGGTTTCAACTAAATAACAAGAAGTTTTATAATTAATCTTATTACCCAGGACTGGACAACTTTTTATCTAAATTGTAGAAGAGCTGCTACATCTCTCCCCTCCCGCCCCTGCTTGATGGGAAGTTGGAGATTTAACCCTTCACCCCCTCCTTTCCATCTAGATTAGGAGCTCTCATCTGCTCTTCAGACAGATTGTTCAGGTTAATATCTTGTTAAGGGTTTTCTAATAGCTTCAAGTACCTTACCTGGAGGCTGAGTCGTGGCAACTGGACTTTTCTTTTCGGTTTGAAACATTTCTCTGCTTATTCAAATAGCTTCAAGTACAGGTAGTCCTTGACTTACAACTATTCGTTTAGTGACTACTCAAAGTTACAACGGCACTGAAAAAAGTGACTTATGACAATTTTCCACTTACTTACAACTGTTGCAGCATCTCCATGGTCACATGATCAAAATCCCAGATGCTTGGCAATGATGCTGTGTCATGTAATCACATTTTTTTTGCAACTTCCTAGCAAGCAAAGAAGTTAAGGGGGAAGCCAGATTAACAACCAGTGTTATTAATTTAACAACTGCAGTGATTCACTTAATGACTGTGGCAAGAAAGGTCATAAAGTGAGTCAAAACTCAACACATGTCTCACTGAACAACAGAAACGTCGGGCTCAGTTGTGACCATAAGTCAAGGACTACCTGTACCTCCTTTCTTAGCATTCAAGTTCACTTGTCCTTTGATAGGTGCATGTTTTTAATATAATTGGAAGCTATTCAGGCTTCTGCCAACTGAGTAACAACATGGTACCAAATTCGGTCCAGCATTTGCATCTAAGTTTTGTTTTGTGCCTTTAGTGCATCCTATGGTTACGTTCCTTTGAATAATACAGCAGAAGCGGGCTGCTCTAATCCTGAAGCCTGATGGCTGGAAAGCCTGTTTGCCTTATGGCTAGACTTAGGTGGCGTAAAGAAAAGAATCCATTGTCTTAAATGACACCTCCAGCAGAGAGGTCTGTTGCATAAATTTTGCCCCTGGCACAGCCTCCCAGAGGAAAGGGAAAAACAGTCTTTGCTGTATAATCTGAGTTTTATGGAGTTTTAATTTAACACCTATTGCCTGTTGTATTTTATTTAAGACCTCTTCATTTGTCACATGGTCTGTGTAGTGGATGCCAAGGATCTTTCGGTAGCATCTCATTTCTGTTGCAAGGATTCTTCTTTGTAAATCCGCATTGAGTGTCCAGGTTTCGCAGGCATATAAAAAGATTGATATTGCGAGGGAGCGCATTAGGTGGATCCTTGAGCTCTACTGGCCTCGCAAAGACCATCATGCAAGGGACGGTAAGAGGAAGCCGCAAACGGGGAAGACAACGAAGGAGATGGGAGGATGATATCCATGATTGGACAGGCTTGAACCTGGCAGCATCCCAGAGAGCAGTGGAGGACAGAGACGGATGGAGAAGCGTGGTGGTTAAATCTTCGCAGGCGCCCCAACGACCTCAAAAGAGGTCACGGAATAGGTGAGAGAGGTGAATTTAACACCATTTGCAAAACCCTTATGGCCGGCCCACCACTCCCTTTAGGATGGGACCTAAGAAGATTTATCTTTACTTTAAAAGCATCCAATTTTTACCAAGGGAGAGGGGAGAAATGATTCTTAATCTGTGTCTTCATACACCAGCATCCAAAGTGATCAAAGAGGGCAGTAGGAAGGACACTGGGCTTTGCCCATTGTTTATGTCAGTCATATGACTGCTATGGCTGCTGTGGCTATTATGAACAGACATGCTAAAAACAGTTTGATTTCCACATTCTTCGCAGTGAGTAATGCTTCTCACCCTGCCGAGTGCTAGACAGCACTAAAGAAAATAGGTAATAATGCTTCTTTTTAGACGTCCTAATTATCGCCTTAAATTTTGGTTCCCATTGTTGGATTTGCATCTCGAGAATTGAGTAGCCCTCCAGCATTCCCTAAATACCCACCCTCTTAGAAGTCCCCCATCATTGCCAACTGACTCCCTTGTTTGGTAGTTCCAGCTGAATACAGTCCAGCTGTCATTGGCAAAGCGTTAAAGAAAAGCTGGTCTTAGCAGATGGCAGCATCTAGCTGATCTTGGAAACTAAAAGGGTTTCTCCTAAATTAGTACTTGGATGAGGGTCTATCTAGGAATTCCAAGGCTGTAGGCTATTCTGACAGGAAAAATAACCCAGAAGAAGCTGCCAAGAAAAATCTGTGTGAGCAGTAACTGAAAGTCAACCAGGAAAAGATGGATGCAGCTTCCAAGAGGATTGGCTTGGAATTAGCTTCCAAGAGAGCCCATTTCCTAATTTTAGTGGGCCTTGCTTTAGTGTGATACGTCTTCTTCTTGCAGATCATTTTGGCATCTATGGTAATCAGATTTCAGGTAGCTCTCTAAAGGAAACCTTCTCTAGATATTGTCTGTGTTTATCCATCTTGCCGAGCCATAATAGCTTTTCTTTGGTTTAAGCTTAATGTGTTGTATAAATGGGGCCCATGATCAGATTAAATCATAATTTATGTCTTAAGGATGCTAAAACAAAAGCTTTTAATAAACTGTGTTTTAGCATGACATGTGAATCCAACCATTCTGTACAGCATTAACCATGTAGATCTTCAAAAGTACCTAGTAATAATACCAGCTTAAACTGAACAATTATTCTCATAAACCAAACTCATATGATCCTGTCTTATTTTCTTCAATTGTTCAGTTAAATTAAGACAGAATTTTCACAATTGGTATCATCTACTACAGGGGTATCAAACTCAATTTCATTGAGGACTGCATCAGAGTTGTGTTTGACCTGGGGGGGGGGGGTTGGCCAGCTTGTCACTCATCAAAGCTCTGTTTTCTGCTATAATGGGCTCCTGGGGGGGGGGGGGCAAGGCTGTGCACAGCCTCCCTGAGCTCCATTTTCGCTAGCAGAGGCACCACGGGCCAGTCCCTCGCTGTTTCCAGGGCCATCCTGTGGGCCAGACTAAGCACTTCATGGGCTAGATCCGGCTGCGGGCCTTGAGTTTGAAACCCCTGATATACTATAATCATGATCTTTGATGGGGACTGACATGCATCAAACAAAAAAGTTAGGGTGTGGTAAGAACCCTGAGAACTGACATTTATTTACAAAAGCTACCATAGATGTGACCCCTATGACCTCGGTCACATTTTCTTTTATCAGATGGGATGAAGCAATCTAAAAAAAATTATCAAATCCCCATTGAATGACATTTTACATGCAGAAAGTTGACACTTCTGGGATAAAAGTTGATTCAATGGCAAGCAATTATCCAGTGGCTTTCTTCAGGATAAGCATCTCACACTGCACAGGATTTCCAGCCACATTAATCAACAGCATTTTGATCTATGAAAAGCAATTTATATGTCCCACAAGATCCTCCAAGGCATTTTTAACCAAGGAATAGACAATCTTTAAGAAGTAAAGTCATTTTTCCCCCCCATTGGGGACTATCAGGGAAGACTGGCATTTTCCAGGATTCTTTTTACTTATTATTAAGAATGTCAGGACTTCTCAAAAGTTGATATATCCATTTTGCTGGGGGAGGGGGTTGTTGACACCTGCAGGATATGATATTTTCAAACAGGGGTATAGAGAAGGGTAGAGCTACCTATGGTTGGGAAAGTTGGACCTTAAAAATGCAAGACAGAAAGAAAAGCAACTTGTTTGAGCTGTGGTTTTTTGGAGAAGGCTCCTGAATATTCCTTGCAAAGGCAGCTAACTAGCAAGCACTGAAATGCATAACACCAGATATGTCACAGGAAGGCAAAATCACAAAACTGTTTCTTGCTTATTTTGGCCATATCATGTCATTCACTGGAGAAAGCAATTATGCTTGAGAAAGTTAGTGGTCAAAGGAAACCAAAGGAAAGTTAGTGGTCAAAGAACATAGTGTGTGGACACCATCAAAGCTAACATCAGCCAGAGATAGAACAATTCAGAGAAGTAGCACAAATTCAAAAGATGTGGAGACCTGGCTCATAGAATTACCAAGTGTCAAACACATCTAAATGGATAACATCATCACCATCATCGATAAGGAATTTAAAAGCAACATGTCACCTGAAGACCTTGAATTGCCCAGGCCAGGTTGAGACTACAGGCTATTCAGATCAACCAATGGATTACAAAAAGTAGGGTCAGGTAGACAAGCACAGAACCCCAATCCAGTTTCATTAACTGTAGGTGATATCCTGAAAAACTACTTTTCACACCATTGAACTTCCACATCTTCCTATCCCAGGCCGTTAGGAAGGACTCAATAAAAATGCCGAATCCAGTCCAAATATCTGACTGACTATGCAACCATAACAATAAATGTCCTAGCTGATAAGCTGTGATCCATTATTGGCACAGCTATTAGAAGCAGGAGCTTCATTTTGCCTAATAGGTAGGCCATACAGCACATAAATCTGAACCTGGTAATAGTGCTGAGATAGGAATCTTTCAGAAGAAGCTTAATTCTTGCCAAAATTTTAAAGGGTCTTTAAAGAGGTAGGATTATCAAATAGAACAAAGTCTGCACAAATGTAATTCAAACATATCCCAAGAATGAATACACATCAGCAACGGAAAGTACAGTAAGAGCTATATAAGTGAAAATTTAATGGTGCAAGAACAGAAAAAATGCTAGCTGGCAGCTGAAGTGGGCTTAAGGACTCCCTTTCTGGATATCAACCCCTTTGCCACTTTGGCCATAGTGATGACCAAGTGTTCTGCCTGGATCCAGATTAATCCACCATCTTGTTGGTAAAATCCCCTGCTCTTAAATGCCCACTCAGGCCAGGCAAGCAAGTACCAATTGCTCTCTCTTTCTGCAGACAGGCCTTTGAGGACATGAGACTTTAGTAAAAGGCTTTTATAGGAGGGAGGGAGGGAGAACTTTCACTTTTCTGTTGGGCCAGTGATATTTAAGGGGGGTGGAATATCAGCCCATGTTTCACCAGTCTGGCAGGCTAGTTTTCTCCATTAGAGATTTTGGCTTCTGTTCTCTTGAAGATAAATTCCCGGGGCTTTAAACATTCTGCAAGCTGGCAGCCAAATGGAGCAGAAATAAGAAGCAGAAGTGGCCACAGAAAAACTAAAAAGAAAATATGAAATCTTTTTATTGGATCACCGATGAAATTAATATATATATTACCACTCGAAGCCAAGCTACGCTGAAAGCCCCCAATACACAAAACACAATGTTGCTAGCCAATCTCGATAAAAAAATAATGCTACAAAACAGACAGAAGACATTAGAAACACCAATCAAGCAGAACACAACAAACCCCAAGACCAATAAAAACAGACCAAGACTCCCAACCATTCAGGATGAAGAAAAAACGCTTCTAACAAAGCACGAGGCTAGCACCAAATTTAAAACAGAAACAGCTGCGAAAGCCTGACACACACGACTAAGACGAATTCAGTACAGAAGCCTGATGATGGCAGATGAGATTCTGCCAAAACGTCGCTATAACTTTAAAAGCACAACTATAAAGACGTGGGAAAATACCCGAACAAAGCTAAATATCATATATAAATACCCGCAAAAACATAAGAAAATGTGTGTGTGTTTGTGTGTGCGTTCTAGTTATTCCAGTAGTCTAGACCAAAATGGTAGTGGAAAACAGTGGGTGGTGACTAAAAAGAAGAGGTATGACTTCCACTGTTCAGAGCAATTGGGTGCAGGCCTTTGCCAAAAGTGAAATGAAGCACTGTGACATTGTATATTTCATCCTTCAAGAAATAATTAATACCCCAGCCTGTCATTGCGACCACCTCATCTTGATCCACCCCTTAAACCTTGGGGAAATTATCTAGGTAAACCATGCTTAGACAACCAAACTTTCCCTGATTTAATTTTCTTAACCAGTAGAATATACGTTTGGATAAATAGAATCGTCATCTAGACTGGTTTGGTCCAGGGGTGGGCTGCTGCGGGTTCTGAACTGTGCAGAATCTTAGCTAGGGAGATTCTGCACAGTTCAGAGAACCTCCAAATCCCACTCCTGACTGGCCCTGCCCTCCCCTTCCAGAACTCCCCACGCGGTCCATTTTGGATGCAGTTAAGTGCAGGGCACGCAAGGAGGCTTGGAGAGGGCAAAGAACAGGCCTCCCAGAAATTTGGGAAATCCAGAAACAGGCCCATTTCCAGTTTCCAGAAAACTCTGGAGCCTGGGGAGGCTGTTTTTGCCCTCCTGGAAGTTCAAGAAAAGCCTCTGGAGTCCGGGGAGGGCAAAAGTGCCCCCCCACCCGCCATGATGCAGGAGGCTGACTAGGCCATGTCGACCATGGCCACGCCCATTCAGCAACCAGGCAGACAACTCCTTGCAAAAAAATTTGAAGTTCACACCTGGTTTGGTTTATTTAAAATGAAGAGTATAGCAACTCCATTGACCTTTAGGCTGGTACAGTTTGGGCATACAGGTCAAGGGAAGCCTTCTGTTTCATACTATTATTTTCCTTGGTGCACATAAAAAGTGGGGAGATTTGTCCCATAGAAATGGCACTTGCCCGGGTTCAGACTGAAATAAGCAGATCACGGGAGGAGACATTGAAATGTTACTGGAATATTCTTAGCAGGGAGAAATGGATCCCGATTCCTCTGTACAATGTGAGGAAACCAATTAGAAATTAAAGAAAGTGTTTGGTTGCAGTCATTGCAGCTAAAAGTGATGCAAACCAGTTACTGAATATAAGGGGGTAATTAATTTTTCACCCTGGGTTGTGTGATTTTATAAAATAAAGCAAGTTCCCGAGTATGGTGGAGTTTGTTTGCTCACCCTCCCTTTCTGTTTCAGTAGGATCGACATAAAACATCTCAGCAGCAAAGATACAAAAACTCCAGAAAAAAATCACTTCCCCAGGGTGCAACTGCAATAAATTTCTGCAATTATTGGGGAATTAGATAATTCTGCCTTTGAGATTCCCTTACTCCCTCGGTAATGTCATTTGTATGCAGTGCTGTGGGTTGATGCACACCCCTCCTTGCACAAACTATACCCAAAAGACAAAATCAGCATGCCAAAGAAATGTTCTGTAGGTCACCTCCCTTTATACTTGTTTTTTTACTTGTATGAGCGATTTACTCTTAAGGATAATAGTTGCTCCACATACAGGAAAAGATTTCTCAAGCCCTGGCCTTGCAGTCAAAAGCAGACAAGCCCAGAGAAATCGATTGGCCTTTATCGTCCAAGTAAATGAGTTCACCGCAAGGCTACAAAAGTTCAGGTCACCAGCCTGTGTTCCCATTCATTTTAAAGAGGATTTTAAAAGATTGTACACTGAATCCCTACACTGTCTGGAAATGAAAGGATTTGAAGAAAACTAAACCATGTCAGGAAAGAACATCCTTGATCTTGGTTCTCCTAAGCAATTTTTTTTCCTGCTTATCGGAGAGGAGACCATTATATCCGATAACCTAAGGCATGACTGAAGTACCTAACAAAAAGATTTCAGCTGGCCTAACTGTTCTTCATCCTTTGAAGAATTAAGGGCAGGAGAGAAAGGCAGAAGAATATAAATCCAAAACTGTAGCAAAGGTGATTAAAGTTTAAAATCCAATCCTGAAAAAGGATTATAGCTAAGGAATGGTTCATTTCTCCTCCCTTATTAAAAGTAACAAGCTTCTTGGATCTCCTGAAAATGCATTTAATTGGGCAGAAGGAGGACATTTTATAAATGTCAATATAGGCAAAGGGAAGAAAAGGAAAGGAATCTTAACTTTAACTCACTTACGAAAGCTAGGACTTTTTAGCAAATATTAAAAACAAACCGTATAGCGTTCTCCATATGGAAATATTGCTGTTTGGGGGGAAGATTAATTAAGAGTATTTAATTGTATTAGGCCAAAAGAAAGTTTTTTCCAACTAACCAAAATGAATATAACTTAAAATGCAATTAATTTTGGCCTGGCTGGGCCTACTGATATTTTTCGGTGTCCTTAGAGCAAAAAATATTGTTGCAATAAGAGTCCAAGACAGAACTAAGTAATGTCAGTACTAAAATACAGTAAACAGTTCTACTTTCTGCAAATAAATAAATAAATAAATAAATAGAGGCGCTTGTGCAAGAACCCCAGTGCTAACAACTAATCTCTTCAGCAAGAACATCCAACAATAAGATGAGTGAGATTTGCAACTGTAGATGCCCAGAGTCAGTATACTTCTACAAAGATAAAAATTCTTTACAGGTCAAGATAGATTTTTTTTTCTCCCCCGCTTTTGACCCCAAACATACAGAAATGAATTAGCTAGACAGCTTTTAAAGCTGTTGGCAGAAGATAACCATTAGCTCAATTGCAGGGCAAGCTTTAGAAAGGAAACTGGGCCGCTTGTTACTGGAAAGGGCCTAATTCATTAATGGTTCTGTAGGCCCCACTGTGAGGACGGAAGGTCTCAGCCAAGCTCCTGTTTACCGCTTCTGATAATGTGAGGAGTGCTAAGGGAACCAGTGGACAAGCAAGGAGCATGATCTTCAAAGGCATCCAATTATTGTTATTCTTCCAAACTTTTCAACTCTCGTAAATATATCCTGCCTTCTCAGCATTCTTACTCTCTCATATCTTCTACGCACCAAAAATTCACACCAGCATGAAACACTGTCTAGTGCCTGCAGGAGGTGAGATTTTTTCAGTTTCTCACTGCCAGACAGGTTGGCAGATTGTTTTAATTTTAATTTGGGAAGTTGTAAGGTGTGTGAATGCAACAGCTAAATCCAGAGCAAGCAGAAGACAAAACTGGAAGATGCATTGAAGAACCTAAGCAGTGGGCTGCTATTGAGGTCACCGATGCTACGCCAGCTCACCGAGTTAAGTACAGGTAGTCCTCAACTTCCACAATTGAGCCCAAAATTTATGTTGCTAGGTGAGACAGTTGTTAAGTGAGTGTTGCTCCATTTTACAATCTTTCTTGCTATAGTTGTTAAATGAATCACTGCACGTGTTTAGTCACGGGGTTGTTGAGTGAATCTGGCTTCCCTTTGACTTTGCTCATCAGAAGTTCGCAAAACGTGACCCCAGGACATGGCAGTCATCATAAATACCTGCCAGTTGTCAAGCATCTGAATTTTGACCTTGTGACCATGGGGATGCAACAGTCATAAGTGTGAAAAATGGTCATAAGTCACTATTTTAGTGCCATTGTAACTATGAACAGTCACTAAATGAACTGTTGTAAGTTGAGGACTACTTGTTCTGTACGATCCATTAACATACTTGTAAGCGCCGCTCTGTGATTGGTCAAAGCGCACGGCGACTGGATTCGCCGAGCGAGCCGCACTGATTGGCCCACCGCGAATCCCCGTGATTGGTGGAAACTAATTGCGGGAGATTCAAAGCAGTGCCATTGGCCACGGCCGCCATGGCCAGAGAATAAAAGCTGCCGCTTTTCATTCGGAACCCGTGCCGATCTCGGGACTTAATAAAAGAGCTGAACTAAGTCATGGGCTCCCGAGTTTCTTTCCAGTGATGAACATAACACTGGCGATGAAGGTGGGATTGCAGAATTGAACCCCACCGAGCATGTGGCACCGCAGACAAGAAACCGACAAGATGGCCAGCATCGCACCACCCGCACCTTTCAACCAAGCTACTGAGGACTGGGAATCCTACATAGATCGGTTCCTGATGTTCCCAGAAAGTAGCAATCTCAAGGAAGCGAACGGTCAGAAAAAAAGGGCCGTTTTCCTGACACACTGTGGGCCCGCAGTGTTTAAGATGGCGAAAGCCTCGCAAAGCCAGGAGATGTGAAAGAGATGGACTGGGCCGACCTCGAGCCATTGCTGCGAAGCCACTACGCCTCCAGCCGTACCCACCCTCATCCGGCGACACGACTTCTACCGCCAGGATCAGAAGGGGGGTAAGAGCATCGGCGACTTCGTAGCCGACCTCCAGAACTTAGGGGGCATGTGCAGCTTCACCGATATGGATGAGGCACTCCGAGACCGCGTCGTCCTCGGGCTCAGGGACCAGGTTCTACGGAGCCGACTGATGGCCAAGGGCGACATTTCCCTCGCCGACACCATCGCCAAGGCAACCGCCGCCGAAGCAACCCGAAAATCCACAGCCCGAATGCGGAGACCAGGTACCGGGGATCCAGCCACGACAACCGAGATGACGCCGGAAGCAACCCGCCGACTCACCACCACCCACCATGGCGACCTTGACTCCACCATCGGCACCATGGACGACGAGGACATCCACCGACTCCAGACAGAGCGAGACCGGTGCGACCGATGGGGTTGTAAGTCGAGACCCAACTGTGCCACCCGCGATCGGAATGCCGGTTTCTCGATGCGATCTGCCGGCACTGCGACAAAAGAGGTCACATCACCCAAGCCTGCCGACTCAAGAAAACCTACAGCCCCCGACAACAAGACAACAGCAACCAGAGACGAGATGGCACCCCCCTCCCCCAGACCCAGGAACCACCCAACCGAGAATCATTGGAACCGGGATGGACAGGATCGATGGGATGGCGAAAACCGGCAGAGAGAGGAAAACCACCAGACGGTCGTCATCGGCCATTCTTCAAATGCAGAAACCCGAAAGGTATACGTAGAAGTGGGCATCAAGGGCAAGCCATGCAAAATGGTGGTGGACTCTGGGTCCTATCTCTCCATGGTTGCATGGCGGGAAAACAGGCGCCTGGTGCCCAACATCCATAAAAGGGGGCTGGAAAGCCAGAAATTAATCCTCAAAGACTACCAAGGGAACCACATCCCGATAGTTGGAACAGGACATTTTAAAGTGACCTTCAAGGGGCGCACAGCAAGCCTCTCACTAATAGTCATGGATAGAGACCGCCCCAGCCTTTTGGGACTACAGTGGTTCACGCCGCTCGAGATCGAAGTAACGGGCATCGACCACATCACAGAGGCAGACTGGGAAGAACAACTCACAAGGGACTTCCAGGAAGTGTTCGACGGCACCCTAGGCAAGTACCGAGGGCCCCCTATTTCCTTCAGTTTAGACCCCAGCGACCCCCCGATACGCCTAAAACCATGGCGGGTACCTTTTGCACTCCAGCCCAAGATCGATGAGCAAATCGACAAGCTCATCAAACAAGGGGTCATAGAACCAATCGATCACGCCCAGTGGGAGACCCCCATAGTCATCCCAGTCAAGCCCAATGGGTCAGTGAGAATCTGCGGGGACTATAAGGCCACCCTAAATGGCGCCTTACAAAAGAGCACCTACCCCGTCCCAGTAGTGCAGCACCTCCTACACTCACTGGGGGGAGACAAGGTTTTTGTGAAGCTTGACCTGCCACAAGCCTACCAACAGTTGCCGGTCGATGCAGAAACCGCTGAGGCGCAGACTATAGTCACCCACCAGGGAGCTTTCCGCTGTAAGAGACTCCAGTTTGGAATCAACGTAGCTCCAGGAATTTCCCAGAGCCTCATGGAGAGACTCCTGCAAGGAATCATGGGGGTGGTGCCCTATTTCGACAACCTACTGGTATCGGTAGCCAACCAAAGAGAACTGGAGGGTCACCTGAGGGAAGTACTAACGAAGTTCAAAAACGCGAGGCTAAAAGTTAAAAGGGAAAAATGCCAACTGCACACTGAGAGATTCGAATTCCTGAGGTACCTTTTAGACCGGCACAGAATTCACCCCACTGAGAAAAAAGTCAGAGCAATCAAGGAAGCCCCCAGACCGAAGAATAAAATGGAACTGCAGGCATTTCTAGGACTGCTTAATTGCTATAATGTTTTCCTGCCCCAGAAGGCGACCGCAGCGGAGCCTTTGCATAGGCTTTTGGACAAGGCGGCCACGTGGAACTGGGGGAAACGCGAGGAAACCGCATTCACCAAAACAAGGACCTGCTCACCTCGGATGCCGTACTCATCCAATACAACGAGACCCTACTGCTAGCAGTTACATGCAACGCATCACCTTTTGGTGTCAGCGCCGTGCTCAGCCACACGCTCCCCGATGGAAAAGAAGCACCCATCGCCTTCTTCTCCAGGACCCTCTCCAAACCAGAAAGGAATTACAGTCAACTGGACAAAGAGGCCCTGGCAATCGTCACCGCAGTGAAGAGGTTCCATGAGTACCTCTACGGCAAGGTTTTCACCATCACTGACCACAAGCCGCTGCTGGGAATCCTGGCAGGGAACAGAGCTACCCCGAACATTCTATCGCCAAGAATGACAAGGTGGTCTGCGTTCCTTGCCGCCTATAGCTACTGGCTCATACACTGACCCAGTAAGACGATCACACACACAGACGCCTTGAGCCGCACGCTGCTACCCGACCTGGAGACCGACCCAGCACCCACGACATCCACCCTGAGCATAGAGACTCTACCCGATCTACCTGTAACCGCATCAGACATTGCCCGCGAAACTAATAAAGACAAATGTCTGGCGCGGGTGTTACATTGGGTAGAGAAGGGGTGGCCGGAAAAAGACGATGATGAAACATTCAGGACATTCCGAAACCAGCAAACAGGACTGTCGTTACAAAAAGGCTGTTTACTATGGGGGGATAGGGTTGTTATCCCGGGAAATTTACAAGGGAAGGTATTGGAGTTGTTACACGAGGGGCACCCGGGCATCGTTAGAACAAAAGCCCTGGCCAGAAATTACGCCTGCTGGCCAGGGATGAACAAACAGATTGAGACATGGGGGGCAGCATGCAGCATTGCCAGGAAACCAGGCCGAGCCCTCCCGCTGCACCAATCCTGGAATGGGAAACCCCCAGGGGACCATGGTCCAGGATATACATAGATTTTGCCGGGCCCACGAAGGGACACACATTCCTTATCATGGTAGATGCTTACTCCAATTGGTTGGAGGTAAGCAACATGAAAACCACCACCACGGAGGCCGTGACCAAAGAACTCAGCAAGCTGTTCACAACCCACGGCCTCCCAGATGTCATCATGTTGGATAACGGGCCCCAGTTTACCTCGCTGGAATTTGAAAAATTCCTAGCGGAACGGGGAATATGGCATGCACTGACAGCGCCAGCACATCCGGCGGCAAATGGGAGGGCAGAACGAATGGTTCAATTTACAAAAAAAACAATCCAAAAAATCGAACATGGGGAAATCCAAGAAAAAATAAACAAAATGCTTTTTATACAACACATAACCCCGAACATGACAACCAACAAAAGCCCGGCAGAACTATTAATGGGGAGGAAGTTATGGTCCCCACTTGACAGACTACACCCCATGTACAACCCAGAAAAAACCCCAACTCCTCAAGCAAACACCGAACATTTATACCAGGCGACGTGGTATATGCGAAGAACCTCACCAGAGACCCACTCTGGGTTCCCGCAACCATAACCCAGGTAACAGGTCCCCACTCGTACCGGCTACAAACAACCGACGAACAAGCATGGAAGCGACACATCAATCAAATAAGATCAAGAACAACCATGGGAAACACAACCTACATGCAAACAAACACAGACATACACCCAGAAAGAAAAGGGAACCCTCCCAGCTCAAACCAAGAGGAGAGGGAAGGCCCCGAGAACCAACCCCAACCAGAAAGAAACCAGGAATACTCACCCACTGAAACAGAAATAGGCAGCCAGCTCGAAGCCTCACCAGGAAGAAGCAGCCAGGCCAGCTCAACCAGCCCAGAAAGACCGGGTGGGAGCGGCAACAGCAGCAGCTCGACCAGCCCAAGTAGACCGTGAGGGAGCTGCAACAAAAGGCCCAGCTCAACCTTCCAGGCGGTTCCATCAACGAGGCAGAGAACAACACAGAACCTGACCGAACCGGCCAGGAGCCAAGCACCAACTAACCTGTGCAGGTCAAGTAGACAAGTACGGAGCCCTGCCTACTTACGGGACTACGTTTCATAGGACCATACCAAGAGGGGAGGGGTGTTCTGTACGATCCATTAACATATTTGTAAGCGCCGCTCTTTGATTGGTCAAAGCGCACGGCGACCGGATTGGCCGAGCGAGCAGCACTGATTGGCCCGCTGCAAATCCCTGTGATTGGTGGAAACTAATTGCGGGAGATTCAAAGCGGTGCCATTGACCGCAGCCACTGCAGCCAGAGAATAAAAGCCACCGCTTTTCTTTCGGAATCCGAGCTGATCTCGGTACTTAATAAAAGAGCTGAAGTAAGTCACGGGCTCCCGAGTTTCTTTCCAGCGACGAACATAACACTACCTGTACCAAGTCCTTATATAGCCATGGTTCTTCTAAGCCAGGAGTCCCCAAACTTGGCAACTTTAAGACTTGCGGACTAAGTGTTAACGTTGCCAAGTTTGGAGATCTCTATTCTAAGCCTTGTTTCACATTATCTCTGTAAAAACAGATGGAGAAAGTCTTTCAAAAAATGAGCAGAGAAGGCAGAATGTAGAAATTTCAGTCAGCTGGTTGCATTACACCCATAATCCATTGGATTTTCAGTAGGTGATTATCCTATCTGAGCTATTGGCAATTCAAGTGCCGGAATTAATATTATTGGCTCATGCATAGTTGGGTGAGAAATAATTCCATGCTTAGGCCTCAGTGGCATAATTAGACTGTATAAGCCTTCTATCATGTAATTTAATGAGTTTGACGATGCATGTAGTAATAAAAACTGAGGTATGTGGTAATAAACCTCAGATGACAGTATGGCCTTCCCCACAGAAGAAATCTCTGCAATAGTGCCTTGCTAATGAGGAGGCTTTAAAAATAAATGTGTGCTTAAATATTAAAAAGAAAAGCTAAGAACTGCCTCATCTCATCTCAAAAGAAAACAATCTGGAGGCTATATTAAGTCGAGCCATTGGTGAGAGATTAGGGGTAGTTGACTAGCCTCAACCTTAGCAACACTATAATGTGTGGACTTCAATTCCCAGAATTCCCCCTGCCGCATGCCATAAAGTTGCTCAGGTGGAAAAACACTGAGTTAGACACACACACCCCAAGATAGCAAAAAGCATCCTAAGTTACCATGCAGCCCATGCCAATATTGCAGTGCAATCCACCAGTCCAGGAAAGTATGTCTACCTCGCTGATCCCTTGTCTGCCAGTAAATGAAGCCAGCAACAGGTGCTGTCCTTGTAGATTTTTATGGAGGACAGACAAATCAAGGAGGCAACTGGTGCTTTGGCTAAAGGTCACCAGTTGATGAGAAAACGCCCATCCATTCATGACTTTCCTTAGGTGGTGGTGAGGAGGTGAGTTTTGAAAGGTGGTTAAACCTGTCAGTGTGCTGAGCAGTGTTAAAAGGCACCTCTCCTTGACTAGTTGGGTCAGCCACTGGGCTTGCAGATAATTCGTGGGGTGGTAGAAGAAAGCAGGAGAGCTCCATGTTTCACTGGGCAGTCTTACAGAGAAGAAGGGAACCGGCTCTTGCCCTTTTGGGCCTTCAATTCCACAGATCTTCTGAAATAGCATAAATCCAGTCCAGGGACATTATTGTAGCAATAATCAGAAGAATGTCACACCTGTGTTTGACAGCAGCAGGAGAAGAGCTGTGATGACCTGGAGTCTATCAAAAATATAACAAAAACCAAAACATAAATAAGGGTCCTTTAATGCCTTCAACTTGGCTTCACTGTTTAATTGTTCACAGTTGAAGATTAAACTATTTTCAAAATAACATTCCAAATGAAAGAAATGCAGTTCAGATTCAAAGAGCAGATAATGAAGCAAAAACCAAAGACAAACCGCACTGAATAAAGTTCCACGACGGACCAGGAAAAATAATTACAAACTTCAGGATGATAACCAGGCACGGTCCGTTGGAAGAATGCCAACCAAGATAAACCTCATCTAGGAATAAAACACCAATTTGTCTCCAGCGTTTGTTAGCACGCAGGTCCAAACTCTTATGCAGATCTCCCATCTGCAACCCATGAAGAGGATCATAGCCCTCTTCTCCCGAGTAGATCACGTTTTCCCCTGATCCTCTTCTCCCTGCATGCCCTAGGATGGATAGGGGATGGGCCTGGGCCCTCCTCTGACTGCTCAGCTGGCCTCTGCCCTTCCCCAGCCTCCTCCACCACATCTGGAGCGACACTTCCACTCCCTGTTGGCTGTTCCTCCTCTTCCTCAGAGTCAGTCTCCACCAGGAGCATGACAAGAGCTTTCGACACTTTCCCACCCCACCCCCATGCATATCAGCAACCGAGGGCTTTCTGTCTTTTCTCTGTGACCCAGAAGACTAAGCCAAGGGTCTTTAAACATGGCAAGTTTTAAAACTTGTGGACTTCAACTCCCAGAATTCCTGCACTAACATGACTGGAGGAGGAATTCTGGGAACTGAAGTCCACAAGTCTTAAAGCTGTCAAGTTTGAAGATCCCTTGACTAAGCCATCCACTTCCTAACTTTATTGATTAGCCTCCACTTCCTTCTTCTCTTTCTATTTCCTTACTTTTGTTTTTGTTTAGTTGTTTTTGCCAATTCTCTCCCAACCCCGATCCCTCACTTTATGTCTTGTTGTTACTCCACTAGCTGCTCCCTCTGCCATCTGTGGAGACCAGTGGAGTGTTTTGTTCATATAAAACAGAACACTGTCAAAGGAAGCCTCAAGTTTAAAGAGGTTTGCCAAGACAGAGCATTTATCGATGTAGTCATTACTTGCTTGCTCTGCTTACAAATTTAGGCAGAGATCCTAAGTTAAATTTGATCAGTTCAGGAGGAAAAAGATTTATAATTTGTCCCTTGTTTTCTTCATCTCTATCCCCCACCTCTGTTGTTGCTTCCAAATCTCTCCTTTCAAAACAGAAGGAATGAGAAACATACTCTGCCATGAAGATCCTACCTTTCATAATACTTTAACAAGGCAGTTGTGAGAGAATGGAACAGGTAGACAGCTGAAGATTGTGGCTGGGGTATTTGATTACATCTTAGAAAGGGGAAATGGATTTGTGAAGGAAAGTTTCTCTCTGTGTTTGTGTTCTATAGCTTTGCCTGTTTGTAGAGATGATGCCCTTTTGGGGCATCTAGACTTGTTAAACTAGAGTTAGGAGGTTGTCTTCTCTTTATAGTGGTGACCTTTTGATACGAGAGAAAATCAGTGGACATAGGAGATGGGGTGGAAAATTCATGTTAACTGAAATTGGATCCTTTTAATGAAGAGTGGTGGCTTTCAGGAGACCTTCTTGTTCATTGAGGCGGCGGAATTTAAACAGGACTAAAAGTTAAGAAAATAGGAGCTAACCTAACCCAAATGTATGACCACTTCTCTTTCACACAGCTGCCAGGCAAATTTGGAAGCCATTTTTAACAGATAACTAATCATGCTGAACCACAACCCTGATAATTCATTTAGACTGCTAAATTGGGTGCTGGCTTTGCTTGTGCAAACTGACTAATTAGCTCTTATCCAACTGGCTGGTTGGTCTCCAGGCTCTCCTATCGAGGTAGGTAAAGACAGTCTTGTTGTCTTTGTCACCAGTCCTTAAAGGAGCAATTGTTTTTGCCTGGGCCCTGGCCTCAGAAAAACAGATCTTTGAGTTCAGCAGGCGCTGCAGAGGTGATGACAGGGTGAAACTGGGTCCCCATCCTGTTGCCACCTCCTTAACACCTTGAGGTCCTGAGGACATAGCATACAAATCTGGTTACATGGACATGTTTGTGCTATTAAGGGAACACAAAGGATGAGTTCTTGCACATAGTGAAGATTTTAATGAGAAGTTCCTTCTAAAATGAACAAAATTAAATCTGCATGAACAGAAAAAGGGGGTTGTTGGGAAAGAGGCTGTTTAAAAAAATAAGGAAAGACAATTTCACAGACAAACTTTCCAATTAAAATAAATTCATTGGTTTAGTTACTTATATGTCCTTGAAAAGCTCTTGGATTTCAGCATAATAGCAGACAAGAAGGTTGGAGAAAAAGCACTTCAGCCTGCTTAGACATTCATAGGCAGATCTATCTTCTTTAATTTCTTCCTCTTTCTCTTCCACCTACATTCTTTTTTTTCCTGAGAGCTTAATCTTAAACTGAGTGATAACTAAAAGTTGTCTTCTCTGGGGCAACTGGCCAGTTAAAAACAATGGTCCATCTGTGAAATCTTGGATTTAGATAGCAAATCAGAAATTATCTAGGGGCTACATTCACTTCCCTAATGATCCCTGCTAGAATTATAAAAACACAACTTGGTTTTCATCAGTTCTGCCTTTGTGTAAATAAGAGTACAAATGAGAAACCATTTTGAGAAACAAAAGCTGAAGCCTATCTTTTCAGGCCTCCTACCTTGGAGGTCAGTTTATCAGATGCTTTACAGAGTAGTATTGTTATGTCACTTAAAACTGTGTCACACAAGGGAATATAAAAGACTAACTATAATGAGAAAGGCAAAGGGTAAGTTGAATGTTTATTCATATTGACAGGCCTGATACCATTCTCTATCATAGACCTTCCAGAAGTGAAGAACCTGAGGCAATTCAGGTATTGCTTAATTACAATTCTCAGCAAGTCTCACCCAAGGTTATACTCTCCGGGATTGCTAAATGTTGTAATTAGACAATATCTGAAAGGTCACAGGGATCCCACCAATGTCCTAATAAAGTCTTTTCTGCAGATCTATTTGTAACTATAGCATTGCAGAAAGCAGATTGATTGATGTGTGTTTGAATAAGTGATGACATGTGAAAAGAGAAGTTATAAAGGGAAAAAAATATGCTGGATAATTTTTCTTTGTTTTGTACATTTACTCAGGGAAGGTTTGCTTTTCCCCCTTTGTTATTTTGCTCATTTATTCCTGAACATTTGAATTAGTAATCAGAGTTTAGTGGCATCCATACATTAAGGCAAATTTTGCAGCAACCAATGGACCAAATTATATATGGATGCTTCGGTATGAACAGCTTCCAGCTGCTTTGAAATGAGAATGCTGCATATGTCAGGCCCAAGCCACGATTTTATTAGTGTCCAAAACAGGGTATCATCCTTAAAATATATATTCATAACTAGACTTTGATACAATCAATGTGCTCATTAATTGTCTATTGAAGCACATAGCTATGTTATGATTAGAATGCTAAGATTATTTTATCATTTATTTGGGGAAAAGGCATTTTAATATGCCAATTTAGGGTTACATGACAATACTATGAGGAGCAGCAAATTGACTAAGAGGTTGAGGCAAATGCCTCAAGTCCAAGTATTCAGTGACAACTGTTCTTTCTGAATTTACTGTTAAATTCCCTATTCTTAGATAGCTGCGTGCATTTTTCATTGAAGGTGTTCAGAATCCTCAGATTAATCTGCTGCCTTCAGTGCAATGGAGAATGCTAATCAAATGGCAATGAGGACTTCTGAATGAAGTGGGAATACCAGCTTGGCATTTATTTTAGGGCAGACCTCTGAGAATTAGTGACTGAAACATCAAAGAGTAGTGATCTGAAGTTTTTATCAGAACCTCATGTTAAATTGCATTATTTAGATAATATGCTGAGGAGTAGAAAATCCACTATGGAAATTAGCAAATTAATATCTTCCCACTGCTATCCCAACATCAGTTGAACTTAGCACCCATTGCTCATTACCTAATCCCTGGTAAGAGAGAATTAAGCAAATGAATATGGAATTCAGGGATGTTAAGCAGCAGAGATAAATGAGGCTTCTAGATTCAAAGGCAAAGTATTTCAGAATGCAAACCAGGATTGCATAAACCAGGGGCAGCCTTGTTTTCTTGCCCCATTTATAGTCTCTAGAAACCCTGCTGAAAACTGGAGGCAAAAAACAATAAGGAAGATAGATGTGGCATGCTTGCATTAGTAATTGTGCAAGCAGTGATGGAAGAATCAGCAAGCCAACACAAGCAAAAACTTCTGTAACCCAGTGAAGTCATAATGAAGTGTGAAAGTGCTTATGCAGCAGGTAACAGGGAGGCTGTGTAACACAATGGAAACCCTGCACCTTAGTTCTCTTGGACAGTTGAGGTAGAAGCAGAAGAATATCACAAATCTGTATTGTCGTGTCCGGAAATAAGCTCAGAGTCGGTGACTTCAATTAAAAGCTCTTTATTTTTAACAAGTGAACCGAACCGGTGAAAGGTAAAAAGCCCGCGGCTTTTATACCTTTCGCAAGGCTGCCGCGGCCAATGGCAGCGATTCAAGTCTCCCGCTCTCGGTTTGCACCAATCGCGGGAGACCTAAATCGGGCCAATCAGAAATCCCCGTGCCTTGGCCAATCAAGGCTCGGGGATTTCGAGTATACCATTTTAATACATAACACCCCTCCCCCCTTGGTACGGTCCGTCAGGTGGTGTAGTCACGCAGGTAGGCGAGGCTCCGTCGAGTCCTAGTTGACCTGCGCAACTCACTTTCCTGTTGTATCTCGGCCGGAGCGGTCGTTCCTTTGGCTGCTCCTGCCTCTTCGCGAACCGGCTGGATGATCGGGCCGGTTCTTTCGCCGTGGCTCCCGCCTGGGCCTACCGGGTCAGTTGAGCTGCGGATTTCGCCGCTCCCGCTTGGCTTCTCCGAGTCGGTAGAGCTGGCCAGACGGTTCTTCTCCGGAGGGGACTCGCGATGGCTGTTTTCTGGTGAGTATTTCTGGTTTATTTTATTTTGCGATTGTCTTTCCGGGTATTCCCTCCCCCCTTGGTTCGCTTCTTGGGGGTTGAGGTCAGTCGCCGTTCGGGACCTTAACTGGTCAATATGCCGTTTCCAGGCTCGCCCATCCGTGGTTTGGAGCCGGTACGACTTTGGACCAGTGACTTGTGTTATGACGGCTGGGATCCATAGGGGGTCCCCCGTCATGTTTTTTGCGTAAACTAGGTCACCTGGGTTAAATGTCCGGAACCTGGAGCTGGAGTCTGGGGGCTGCTCCGGGTTGTAGGTCGGGTGCAGTCTGTCAAGTGGAGACCTCAGCTTCCTGCCCATTAACAGCTCTGCCGGACTCTTGTTGGTTGTAGTGTTGGGAGTGATGTGTTGTATGAAGAGTAGGCGGTTGATTTTGTCGTTGATCTCCCCGTGGTCCATTTTCCTGAGGGTCTTTTTTGTAAATTGGACCATCCGTTCCGCCCTACCGTTCGCCGCCGGATGCGCCGGTGCTGTCAATGCGTGGCGGATGCCCTTCTCTGCCAGGAACCGTTCGAAGTCGATGGAGGTGAATTGGGGCCCGTTGTCTGAGACGATGACGTCTGGGAGGCCGTGTGTGGAAAACAGTTTACACAGTTCTTTTATGACAGCCTCTGTGGTGGTGGATTTCATGTCAGCCACCTCTAGCCAATTTGAGTATGCGTCGACTGTGATTAAGAATGTATGTCCATTTGTGGGGCCCGCAAAGTCAAGATGGATTCTGGACCAGGGCCCTCGTGGTGTTTCCCAATCCCGGATGGGTGCCGTGGGTGGGCTAGCTCTGGTCTCCTGGCATCGGTGGCATTTGGCGACCCATGCCTCAATTTGCTTGTCCATCCCTGGCCACCAAGCGTAGCTTCTGGCCAGGGCTTTAGTCCTGACGATGCCAGGATGACCCTCATGTAGCATCCTCAAGACTTTTTCTTGCAATCTATCTGGAATTACCACCCGGTCACCCCATAGAATGCATCCTTTCAGTAGTGACAGTTCAGTCTGGCGCTGGCGGAATGTTTTAAAAGTCTCGTCACAGTCCTTTTCCGGCCAGCCTTTTTCTAACCAGTGCAAGATTCGTGCCAGACGCCTGTCCTTAATGGTCTCCCTGGCAATGTCGGATGCGGTAATAGGTAAACTTTCTATGCTCAGGGTATTTGTGGTAGGTGCTGGGTCAGGTTCAGAGTCAGGTAAGGGCGAGCGGCTTAAAGCGTCCGCGTGCGAGATTTTCTTACCTGGCTTGTGTAACAGTTCGTAATTGTAGGCTGCCAGGAATTCCGACCATCTTGTCATTCGGGGTGACAAGATGTTGGGCGTGGCTCGGTTTCCCGGGAGAATGCCCAACAGAGGCTTATGATCCGTCACAATGGTGAACAGGCGGCCGTACAAGTATTCATGAAAACGTTTGACGGCGGCAACTATAGCCAAAGCTTCCTTGTCCAGCTGGCTATAGTTGCGCTCTGGTTTGGTCAGAGTCCTGGAGAAAAAGGCGATGGGTGCTTCTCTCTGGTCTGGGAGGGTGTGGCTGAGGACAGCGCCGACGCCGAAGGGTGATGCGTCGCAAGTGACAGCTACTGGTAAAGTCTCACTAAATTGCATCAGGACAGCATCGGAGGTGAGGAGGTCCTTGGTTTTTTGAAAAGCGGCTTGTTCTCGCCTCCCCCAAGTCCAGGCTGCCTTCTTGTCTAGGAGTCTATGTAAGGGCTCCGCCGCCGTTGCCTTTTGAGGTAGGAAAACATTATAGAAATTTAGTAATCCTAGGAATGCTTGTAATTCCGTTTTGGATCTTGGGGTGGGGGCTTCCTTGATGGCTTTTATTTTTTTAGTTGTAGGGTGAATGCCCTTTTGGTCTAGGAGATAGCCCAAAAACTCTACTTGCTTTGTACATAGATTGCATTTCTCTCGCTTAACCTTAAGTCCTGTTTCTTTAAATTTTGTTAAGACTTGTCTGAGTCGCGTCTCTAACTCGGCTTCATTTGGCGCCGCTATTAGTACGTCGTCAAAATAGGGCACCACCCCTTTTATGCCCTGTAACAAACGTTCCATCAGGCTTTGAAAAATGCCTGGTGCCACGCTGACTCCGAATTGGAGCCGGTTACACTTGAAGGCCCCCCGATGTGTTACTATTGTTTGGGCTTCCGCCGTTTTCTCGTCTACCGGCAGCTGCTGATATGCCTGGGCAAGGTCGAGTTTTGCAAAGACTTTGCCCCCTCCTAGTGAGTGTAGTAAATGTTGTACTATAGGGACTGGGTAGGCGCTTTGTTGTAACGCGCCATTTAGGGTGGCCTTATAGTCCCCGCAAATTCTCACTGACCCGTCCGGTTTTACTGGGGTCACTATAGGGGTCTCCCATCTGGCATGGTCTATCGGTTGTAATACCCCCTGTTTGACGAGTTTGTCAAGCTGCTCGTCAATTTTTGGTTTTAATGCAAACGGTACCCTTCTAGGTTTAAGTCTCTTAGGGGGGACCCTTGGATCTAAGTCAAATGAGATAAGGGGCCCCTGGTACTTGCCCAAGCCTCCATCGAACACCTCCTGGAACTCCTGGGTTAGCCGCTGTTCCCAAGCTTCGATGGTGACTTGGTTGACACCTGTCAGCGCGATGTTAAGCGGGGCGAACCATTGTAGACCCAGTAGGCTTGGGCGGTCGCGATCGACGATTGTGAGTGGTCGTTGTTCAGTGTGGCCTTTGTAGGTTATGTTGAAATTCTTGGTGCCTACTACCGGGACACGGTTCCCTTGGTAGTCTTTAATGATGATCTTTTGTGTCTGCACATTTCTCTTTTGTAGAGTGGGCACCAGTCTTTTGATTTCACGCCATGCAATCATGGAAAGGTAGGACCCAGAGTCCACTTCCATCTTGCATGGCTGGCCCTCTATATATACTTCTACATGTATTTTTCTGGCGCTGTCGGAGGTGGCGTGGCCGATGGTCACCGTCTGATGGGTCTCTTCTTTCCGTCGACCGTCGCCGCTTCTTTGAGATCGTTGAGCGCGGTCCCATCGACCGTCTGGCTGTCGTTCTCTGGTTCTGGGCGGGGAGTTTTCTCTCCGTCTGTCGTGCTGTTCCCATTTGGGCGGGCTGCGAGTCTTTTTTTGGCAGCAAACTCGGGCGATGTGACCCCTTCGTTCACAATGCCTACAGATAGAGTCAAAAAATCGGCATTCTGACCTGGGGTGGTCGCCGCCGCAGCCGGCGCAGCTGGTCCTCGACTTACGGCCTTTTCGACTTCGTTGATCGCCGCGTCCCGTCTGTACTCGGTGAATGTCCTCCTCGTCTTCAGACGTGCTGGAGTTTGACTGGTATTCACCGTAGTGTGCGGTTGCTTCACTTCTCGCGTCGGCCGACCTTGCCGGGTTGTTGTTCCCGCCCTTCGCGTCAGATCTTCGCATGCTGTCTGCCGACGTGCGTGTTGCTTCAGCGGCTGTGGCGGCTGTAAGGGCATCGGCTAGGCTGATGTCGCCCTTGGCCATAAGTCGGCTCTGCAGTGTAGGATCCCATAACCCGAGTACGAAGCGGTCTCTTATGAGACTGTTGAGACCCTCGAACTCACAGAGTCCTCCCAGGCGCCGCAGTTCTGCGACGAAATCGCTCAATTTTTCGTCGGGCTTCTGGTTTCGGCGGTAAAACTCGTTGCGCCGTATTAGGATGGGGACCTCGGGGGCATAATGGCGCCGCAGTATTGGTTCGAGGACGTCCCAGTCCATGGCGGTTGCGTCTGCCGGCTTGGCTAATGCCTTAGCCATCTGAAAGACCTCTGGTCCGCAGTGTGTAAGGAAGACAGCGCGTTTCAGCGGGCCCGGGGCGTCCTTCATGCCGGCGCATTCTAGGTACATTCGGAACCGATCCGAATACGATTCCCAATCTTCGGCGGCAGGGTTGAAGGGGGCGGGCGGTGCTATCTTTGCCATCTTAGTGCTGTCGCTGGTTCTTAGGTGGACACGGGGTTTGGTTCAGGGGCGAGATCCCACCTTCGTCGCCAGTGTCGTGTCCGGAAATAAGCTCAGAGTCGGTGACTTCAATTAAAAGCTCTTTATTTTTAACAAGTGAACCGAACCGGCGAAAGGTAAAAAGTCCGCGGCTTTTATACCTTTCGCAAGGCTGCCGCGGCCAATGGCAGCGATTCAAGTCTCCCGCTCTCGGTTTGCACCAATCGCGGGAGACCTAAATCGGGCCAATCAGAAATCCCCGTGCCTTGGCCAATCAAGGCTCGGGGATTTCGAGTATACCATTTTAATACATAACATGTATCATGGATGTTACATTACATTTCTTAGTCATTAGAGTTGTCCTTGTGGGCAGCAATTGCTAGGCAAAGATTTCCATTTCTTTATGAAGCTTTTTGGTTTGATTTCTGCAGTTGTGCATTATTTCTTCTCATGTGTCCCACCATCAGTGGTGGGAATTCAAAAAATTTTACTACCAATTCTGCAGGCACAGCTTGGTGGGCATGGCAGGGGAACGATACTGCAAAATCCCCATTCCCCACCCCACCAACCTGCTTTCCAGCTCCCTTCTCCTGTGCAGGACAACAAAATAAGATCCAGCCAATCAGCTGGTACTCCAGAGGCAGATAATAGATGGGGGAGGGGCCAGTCAAAAGTGGTATTTGCCAGTTCTCCGAACTACTCAAAATTTCCACTACTGGTTTTCCAGAACTTGTCAGAATCTGCTGAACCTCTGGTCCACATGATATTCTGCATGAAAACAGATTTTTCACCCTTCCAGATCAGTATCAAACAGTATCAAACAGCTAAGTGTGCAATGAAAAAGACACTAAGCTGTTGATGTAAATAATTATTAGTATTTCTTTTCTAGGATATGACATCACTTCATGAGAATATTTCCGGATGTAGTTAACTCAGAATTTAATTTACATATTTAATTCACATTTACTTTCCATAAGTTATGTTCTATTATGAAAATATCATTATAGGTTCCTTCCTACTTTTATTGCTTATTATTAATTCACTTTTTATACTGGCCTTCCTCTTTATAAAAAGCCCTAAACAGTACACAAAACAATTGGAATAAAACCCTACATTATGTCGTGTCCGCAAAAGAAGCCAGGAGTCGGTGACTAAGTTTCAAGCTCTTTATTAAACAGTTGTGAACCGAACCGGCGAAAAGGAAAAAGCCCGCGGCTTTTATCCTTTTCGCTGCGGCGGCCGCGGCCAATGGCAGCAATTCAAGTCTCCCGCTCTTGGAGCGAGCCAATCGCGGGAGACCTCAATCGGGCCAATCAGCGCGGCTCGCCTGGCCAATCAGAAATCCCCGCGCTTTAGCCAATCAAAGCGCGGGGATTTCAAGTATTCAAATTAAGGACAGAACACCCCTCCCCTCTTGGTATAGTCCATCACGGGGCTCCGTCTAGTCCTACTTGACCTGCGCAACTCAGTTGCAAGCTGGATTTCGGCCGGAGCGGTCATGTTTTTGGCTGCTCCCTCTTCTGTGCGAACCGGCTGGATGATCGGGCCAGTTCTTTCTCCGTGGCTCCCACCTGGGCCTTCCGGGTTGGTTGAGCTACGGGTTTCGCCGCTCCCGCTTGGCTTCTCCGAGTCGGTTGAGCTGGCCGGGTGGTTCTTCTCCGGTGGGGGATCGCGATGGCTGCGTTCCGGTAAGTGCTGCTGGTTTATTTTTTCTTGCATTTGTTTATTCGGGTATTCCCTCCCCCCTTGGTTCGTGTTTTGGGGGTTGAGGTCCGTTGCAGTTGGTGACCTGAGCTGGTCTATGTGTCGTTTCCAGGCTCGCCCATCGGTGGTTTGGAGCCGGTACGACCGTGGACCTGTGATTTGAGTGATGACGGCTGGGATCCATAGGGGGTCCCCCGTCAGATTTTTTGCGTACACTAAGTCACCGGGGGCAAAGGTCCGGTATTTTATACTGGAGTCTGGGGGTCACTCCGGGTTATATGTTGGGTGTAACCTGTCGAGCGGGGACCTCAGCTTCCTACCCATCAGCAACTCGGCTGGGCTTTTGTTGGTAGTGGTGTTCGGGGTGATGTGTTGTATAAAGAGGAGTTTATTGATTTTGTCGTTGATCTCCCCGTGGTCCATTTTCCGGATGGTTTTTTTGGTAAATTGGACCATCCGTTCCGCCCTACCGTTCGCCGCCGGATGCGCCGGTGCTGTTAATGCGTGGCGGATGCCCCTCTCCGCCAGGAACCTCTCGAAGTCGAGGGAAGTAAACTGGGGCCCGTTGTCTGAGACGACGACGTCTGGGAGGCCGTGTGTGGAAAAGAGTTTGCAAAGTTCTTTAATAACGGCCTCCGTGGTAGTGGATTTCATGTCGCTTACCTCCAACCAGTTGGAGTAAGCGTCAACTGTGATCAGAAAGGTATGTCCATTCGTGGGACCAGCAAAGTCTAAATGGATTCTGGACCAGGGTCCCCTTGGTGTTTCCCAGTCCAGGATGGGTGCTGCGGGTGGGCTGGGTCTGGTCTCCTGGCATCGTTGGCATTTGGCTACCCATGCCTCTATCTGCTTGTCCATCCCTGGCCACCAAGCGTAACTCCTGGCCAGGGCTTTAGTTCTGACGATGCCAGGATGCCCTTCGTGCAGCATCTCTAAGACCCTCCCTTGCAACCTGTCCGGGATGACCACCCTGTCACCCCACAAAATACATCCCTTGAGTAGTGAAAGTTCAGTCTGGCAGTTTCTGAATATCTTAACGGATTCGTCATTGTCCCTTTCAGGCCAACCTTTTTCCACCCAATGTAAAATTCGCGCCAGACGCCTGTCCTTGATAGTTTCCCTGGCAATGTCTGACGCTGTAATGGGTAGGTTGGGCAAATTTTCGATGTTAAGGGTGTTTGTTGTTGGTGCTGGGTCAGGATCAGAGTCTGGTAAAGGCGAGCGGCTTAAAGCGTCCGCGTGCGAAATTTTCTTACCTGGCTTGTGTAACAGTTCGTAGCTGTAGGCTGCCAGGAACTCGGACCACCTTGTCATCCGGGGTGATAAAATGTTCGGGGTGGTTCGGTTTCCTGCGAGCATGCCCAGCAACAGCTTGTGATCTGTCACGATGGTAAACGGGCAGCCATAAAGGTATTCGTGGAATCGCTTAACGGCGGCAACTATAGCCAAAGCTTCTTTGTCCAGCTGGCTATAGTTCCGCTCTGGTTTAGTTAGAGTCCTGGAAAAGAAAGCGATGGGTGCTTCTCTTTTGTCGGGGAGAGTATGGCTGAGGACAGCGCCGACGCCGAAAGGTGATGCGTCGCAAGTGACAACCAAGGGCAAGGTTTCGCTGAATTGAATCAGGACGGCATCGGAGGTGAGGAGGTCTTTGGTTTTTTGGAAGGCGGCTTGCTCTCGTCTCCCCCAAGTCCAAGTTGCCGCCTTATCCAGGAGCCTATGCAGAGGCTCCACCGCCGTAGCCTTTTGGGGTAGGAAAACATTATAAAAATTCAGCAAGCCTAAGAAAGCCTGTAGTTCCGTTTTAGACCTTGGGGTGGGGGCTTCTTTGATGGCTTTCACTTTTTTAATTGTAGGGTGAATGCCATGCCGGTCTAGAAGGTAGCCCAAGAATTCCACTCGCTCTGTGCATAGTTGGCATTTTTCTCGTTTTACTTTGAGTCCCGTTACTTTAAATTTTGTTAAGACCTCCCTGAGTCGGTTTTCTAATTCGGCTTCGTTTGGCGCCGCCACTAATACGTCATCAAAATAGGGCACCACCCCCTTGATGCCCTGCAGTAAACGTTCCATCAGGCTCTGAAAGATGCCTGGTGCCACGCTGACTCCGAATTGGAGCCGGTTACATTTGAATGCCCCCCGATGGGTAACGATGGTCTGGGCTTCCGCTGTTTTTTCGTCGACTGGCAACTGCTGATATGCCTGGGCGAGATCGAGCTTGGCAAAGACCTTGCCCCCTCCCAGTGAGTGCAGTAGGTGTTGCACGATTGGGACGGGGTAGGCGCTTTGTTGCAATGCGCCATTTAGGGTGGCCTTATAGTCCCCACAAATTCTCACAGACCCGTCTGGCTTGACTGGGGTCACTATAGGGGTCTCCCATCGGGCATGGTCTATCGGCTGCAACACCCCCTGTTTGACGAGCTTGTCGATCTGCTCGTCAATTTTTGGTTTTAGGGCGAATGGTACCCTCCTAGGTTTTAGTCGCTTGGGGGGAACCCTAGGGTCTAGGTCAAATGAGATAAGGGGCCCCTGGTACTTGCCCAGGCATCCGTCGAAGACCTCCCGGAACTCCTGGGCTAGCCGCTGTTCCCAGCCGTCGTCGACGACGTGGTTGACTCCTGTCAGCGCGATGTCAAGCGGGGCGAACCATTGTAGGCCCAGCAGGCTTGGGCGGTCGCGATCGACGATTGTGAGTGGGAGTCGTTCGGTGCGGCCTTTGTAGGTTACATTAAAGTTCTTGGTGCCCACTACCGGGACGCGGTTTCCCTGGTAGTCTTTTATGATGATTTTTTGGGCATTAATGTTCCTCTTATGGAGGGTGGGCACTAGCCGTTTTATCTCGTGCCATGCAATCATGGAGAGGTAGGACCCGGAGTCCACCTCCATCTTGCATGGTTGGCCTTCAATATGGACTTCTACGTGTACCTTTCTGGCGCCGTCGGAGATGGCGTGGCCGATGGTTACCGTCTGGTGGGTATCTTCCTTGCGCCGACTGTTGCCGCCTCTTGAAGATCGTTGGATTCGGTCCCACCGACCGTCCGATTGGCGATCTCTGGTCCTGGGCGGGGGGCTTTCCTTCTTTCAGTCGTGATGTTCCCATCTGGGCGGGCTGCGGGTCTTCTTTTGGCGGCAAACTCGAGCGATGTGTCCCCGTCTTTCACAATGCCTACAGATAGAGTCAAAAAATCGGCATTCTGATCTGGGGTGGTCGCCGCCGCACCCGGCACAGTTGGTCCTCGACCTACGACCTCTTCGGTTCCGCTGGTCGCCGCGACCCGTCTGCACGCGATGTATGTCCTCCTCGTCTTCCGACGTGCTGGACGTAGACTGGAAATCTCCGTAGTGTGCAATTGATTCGCTTTTAGGGTCGGCCGACCTTGCCGGGTTGTTGTTTCCGCCCTTCGCGTCTGATTTTCGCATGCTGTCAGCTGAAGTGCGGGTTGCTTCTGCGGCTGCGGCTGCGGTGAGGGCGTCTGCTAGGCTGATGTCGCCCTTGGCCATAAGCCGGTTCTGGAGTGTAGGGTCCCATAGGCCGAGTACGAATCGGTCTCTTAGGAGGCTGTTCAGACCTTCAAACTCGCAGAGCCCTCCTAGGCGCCGCAACTCGGCGACGAAATCGCTCAGTTTTTCGCCTGGTTTCTGATCTCGGCGGTAAAATTCGTTGCGCCGGATCAGGATGGGGACCTCGGGGGCATAATGGCGCCGCAGGATAGGTTCGAGGACGTCCCAGTCCATGGCGGTTGCGTCTGCCGGCTTGGCCAATGCCTTGGCCATCTGGAAGACCTCGGTTCCACAATGTGTGAGGAAGACGGCGCGTTTTAGCGGGCCCGGGGCGTCCTTCATTCCAGTGCACTCGAGGTACATGCGGAACCGCTCTGAAAACGATTCCCAGTCCTCGGTGGCGGGGTTGAAGGGGGCGGGCAGTGCGATTTTCGCCATCTCTGTGCTGAAACTGGCTCTTGTCGGACACGGGGTTCGGTTCAGGGTCGGGATCCCACCCTCGTCGCCAGTGTCGTGTCCGCAAAAGAAGCCAGGAGTCGGTGACTAAGTTTCAAGCTCTTTATTAAACAGTTGTGAACCGAACCGGCGAAAAGGAAAAAGCCCGCGGCTTTTATCCTTTTCGCTGCAGCGGCCGCGGCCAATGGCAGCGATTCAAGTCTCCCGCTCTTGGAGTGAGCCAATCGCGGGAGACCTCAATCGGGCCAATCAGCACGGCTCGCCTGGCCAATCAGAAATCCCCGCGCTTTAGCCAATCAAAGCGCGGGGATTTCAAGTATTCAAATTAAGGACAGAACACATTATATCCACTAAAAACCTCAGTTAGGAAGCTTAAAAGACTCAAAAGTATACATAACGAAATATTTATCCCATCCATTATTTAATATCCTCACACTTTTTAGTCGTATCGGTGCCTGTTTGTGAAGCTTCTTAACCATTGTTAACTCTTCATGGCAATCTTATATAGTAAATTAAGAAGTACATATACTATAGTATAATATTACTCACATATGCATGCACAAACACAGACGGAGAATGGAAAAATGAATAGTCTTCTACTGTACCTAACTATAGGATAATAGAAACTTGTGCTGACATTTGACCGAAAACAAATGCATGCTGTCAAGACAAACTTGATCAGACTAATTATTTCAATAGAAAAACCTAGCCTGATATAGTTAAAATAAGACTTCTATGTCATGATGATATCCTGCAACTCATTAAAATTTAGTTATACTTGAGTACTAGGGTAGCTAACAGACATCTTAATCATTTGCTTAATCAGTCTTGTTCAAGTGCTACCCCACAAACTGAGGTTTTGAAAGGAAAATTAAGATTAGCTGATAAATTTAAGTGAGGACTATAAGGGATGTGTGTGTGTGTGTGTGTGTGTGTATTTGTTTTCTTAAGTTTTCATGGGTATTTATATGTATAGTATTCAGCTTTGTTTGGGTATTTTCCCACGTCATTATACTTGTGCTTTTAAAGTTGTAGCAATGTTTCATAGCAACAACTACCATTCCTAGATGTACTAATCTACAAAAAAAACAAACAGATGGCACACTAGGACACACCGTATACCAGAAGAAAACACACACCAACCACTATCTCAACACCCAATCCCACCACCACCCAGCACAGATAAACTCCGTGGCTAAAACATTAATTGCCAGAACCAAACGCCTGGCAGACAACACACACATCAAGACTGAACTATTCACCCTGACTAAAGTACTGACAGCCAACGGCTTCCACAAAAGCAAAATCACTGGCCTGATCCACAAAAACACACTGAGACATAATGGAGACCTAGAAGATGAACAGTCCTATGGAACAGCTGTCCTGCCCTACATAAGAGGTACTACAGACAAAATCAGTAAGATACTACACAGGTTTAAAGAGATACTACACAGCCGCTACATTGGCTTAAAGTGGATTCCATCTTCTGGGTCCAGATTTGGCTTTTCCAAAAGCAGCTGATCACTGATTCTTTGAAAGGGATTGGGAATGGGCCTTCTGTCAATGAGGAATTTATGTCCTCCCGAACCCATTCAAATAGTCTTCCTGCTAGATTTGATAAGCCAAGAAGGGTAGGCCAAACACATCCAAGTATCTTTATTCTGCTGCAGTGATATACCAAAAAAAAAAAAAAAAAAGGCTGGAATAACCAAAGGCTATTCTTTTAACTAATTAATTATTCATAGCATTGTTTCCTGTTGCTCTGGAAAGCTCTAAGCCTTTTTGATATATAGATAGATATAAATAATGAAAATTGTTCCTTATTATTTATGTCTCTCCTTTCTGGGCCTGCCTTCTGCCTAGTTTGTGCCAATAAAGTATTGTTTACTTTTGTTGATGTTTAATAAATGAACATCATGCTCTATTTTTTGCTAGCTGAAGTGAGTGATGCGTTTGCATGCTCTGATGCTCTGATCTGGATATAGGAGTTGAATGAGAGTGAGCTGGATGCAAAGAAGCTCAAAGTTACCCCAAATCATTTCCCAACAAAAAATGGTTATGGGTCTAGCAGGGAATCAGAAAATAAACTCTGAGTGCATGGGGCACCCCAAAGCACTCCAGTCACAAACACATCCCCTCTTTATTTCCAGGTGCGTGTGATAGATAAGATTTATGGTAATTCAAGTGAGTTCAGGAAGAGCAAGTTCATTGGAAGTTTCATAGATATTAGAAAGTATTCCATTAGTTTGATAACTTAAATCCTTGTGAAGGTCATTTCAACAATCTCATTTCACAGATGTTAGCTCCATGAGCTGATTTGTAGAGATCTGGTGATATATCAAAGAATGTGTGGAGAGACATTGGCAGGGCTGATCTTTTTACTGAGCTAACTAGATAGTAATCCCATTAACTAGATAAAAATGCATATAAAGATTATAACTTTTTGCCTCCAGAGTGACTTTTTAAAACTTACAAAATGGGACAGTAACAACTAAAACGTGAAAAATCCTCTGTTAAAATGAAAAATGGATGTAAGAGAGATTTGTTATGATTTCAGATGATTGTTTTGCTTTCTTCAAAGGGGCCATGGATGTTTTAATTTGATCAGACAAGTGGGCTTTCCATTTTTTTCTCTCCTCTTCTTCCCATTCCCCCTGTCCAAATCCCTTCCTTCCATTCAGGCCTGGTGCTGGAAGACAAGAGATTAGGAGGGGTTTAAGATCACTGGATATTGTAGCTTTCCTGCTCTCTAAAGGCAGTTCTCCAATCAAATTTGCTGTCCCCTGAAACTAGTCTAAGTATAAAGCATCAGGAAATCAAACATTAAATTTATATTACATCAGTTTTAATGGTGGTAAACTTTGGCAATGTGGACAACTGAAGAAGAAATATGAGTTTTGAAGAGCCCACATTTTGCTTCTTTCCAAATATATGACTTTGTCTCTGAACATTCAGTTTTGATTTTTTTTTTTTAAAGGAAGGAAAAGCAAAGTATGGCAGCCATTTCTGATATATAGTACTTTGTGAATGAAATCGGTTTTAGTGTGGGAGGGGGGTTTCTACAAAGGGGAGAAAGAGAACTGTCATTAAATCTAGAGGTGTAACCTCTACCATTGTTAACTCTTCTACTGTTCCCTTGGCATGAAGTTAAATGTATTTCCATTCCATTATTGAGAAAATGTCAGGGAGTTGTTTGCACAAGACTTACAAAAGCAGATGTACAAAAAAAGATCAGGGAAGCATATGCCCTCTTCAGTTCAGATTATACATTGTGCCAGCCAATAACTGCTTCTTCCTACTTGACTGCATTGAAATGGAAGAAAGGAGTCTGTGCTGTGTGAGCTGAATTCTTGTGATTACCTGGACATAGGCAACAAAAGAAGGCAGTTACAAAAAAGAAACTCTTCCCAATTGTAACATGCTTGAGAGAAATGGGCTCACCCAAATATCCTCTCCCCAAATCTCCTGGATGAAATATCTGCTGAAATATAGGACGGGAGGCTGTGTGCATTATCTAATCAAATGTCTGTGAAATCTCTTCCTTAGTTTTGCCTTTCCAATGTGGCGGAGATAACGGAGATTCTGACAGGAACTTTGCTTTCTCTCATTCTGGATTTTGACAAAACAAAAGTGGCAAGATAGACATAAGATGCTTGGTTTTTTTCCCCTTCTCCTAGATAAAATTGTCAGAAAGTTCCCAGATGATGCCATGAGCAAGACCTGTTAATGTCACAGAATTGCCAACCTTTGTGAGGCCAATCTCTTGCCAGGACAGAGTGTAAGAGGAAAAAAATGACAGTGATGGGAAACTTGAAGGGGAAAGGAGGAACACCATGAAGTATTCCTTTTCCCTAGGCTTGGAATCTCTGAAGCCCTTTTCAGGAATATAATTACAGCAAATTATATTGTTACAATAAAAGCAGCCTTTCTTGACCTGGTGACCTTCAGTGTGTGGATCTTTGGACCACATGTCCCAGAATTCCCAACCAGCATGGCAGGAATATGATAATCCAACATACTGTATGTGGAGAACACCAGTTGGGGATTCAAAGTCAGTAATGTAAGTAATGATAGTTTTAATCATACAGTTGCTTAATTTATCAAACTATGGTATATGCTCCTGCATTTCACAGATAATTGATGTAATATTTTGATTATCTTTGCTTAAACTTTCATCCTTTGCTTCAGCCTTCTCCAATCTAAGTCGCTTCCATAGTGAGGGAACTTTATTTTTTCAGAATTCCCAAAAATGGTCATGCTGGCTGAGGAATGCTAAAAGCAGAGAAACTCCAGGTTTGTGGAAGCCTAGTGCATTCTACTTCTGCTAAAACATACCGTATTTCCTTGAGACAATTGGCAATATTGCATTAGACTAGTGTAAAATGTGACTTACTGCATAGTATTAACCCAGCCAATATATCACTTTATGATTTGGTAAGTTACACAGGCTCAGACAACTGAGCAACAGTGACTAAGGTGCTGTAGGTACACCAAAGCCTCACAATGATTTACCATAGGTTGCAGCAGAAACTTTCACAGTATGTGCACAATATTTCAGCCACCCCAGTTTCTTGTTATGTCTTTGTTTTATATCTTTCACCAAATTATATCTTTTGAGATCAAGAAGTTTGCAAGTCCTAGGAATTTCCAGTTGGAGGTAGCTGGAAAGGGCCAAGGAACAATGGTGTAATCTTTATGCCCATTTTGCATCCTACAATTGATGGGACAATGTATGTGACCTACCCAAGAATACAGTTGGTTTCTGTCTTAATTTTTAAATTATTTAATATAGCATTATAAATTAAATCATCATCGTCATCGTCATCATCCAGCCAAAAAACTGTCAAAATGCCTGTGCCAAGAAGATTAATATTTTACATTATTAATTACTGTTGCTATTTGTATTCGCTATTGTAGATATATGACTGTACTATAAGGCATAGTTGTTATAAATCTGTTTATAACATTAATCTGGAAAATACTCACTGTAGTCTTTTTTTTTTTTTTTTTGTATCTCAGCCTGGCTGTCATTAGCATAAGGGAAGGGTGGTCTATAGATAAGGCAGGGGTTTTCCTTTATGCGTTTTCAGAATAAAGAACTACTAGACTTTGTAATAAAATCTCCCTCAAGGAGGGTTTTTAAGACTTGTAGTCTGAGACCCACTTCCCCTCTTTCCATCTTCCCTGGGCTCTGATTTGTATTAAGCCTTAACTCTAACTTTTTAACATTTTATTTGCATTACTTGGGCATTTCTTTACCCTTTTCTAGAACTTGGTCATTGGCCTGATTTGATCACATAATTTATCTCTGACCTTCTAACCCTAGCACAGCACAGCATGTCATCAATAAAGCTGGTATCTTACACCTACTTGCCTGAGAGGACATGTACTTAACTGGGTGGAATTTATTTTTAAGTTGGCCTTCAGGGGATTTTGCATTATTATACTCACTTTTAAGAAAAGCAAGTGAACTTATCAGAACTTTATCTCTGAGAAGACAAACATAGGATTGCTTTATACCTTCATTTCCATACATTCTTAATTAGAATATAAACTCACTAAGAAAGAAAACCCCATCCTTTCTAGGCAAACTAATCATGATTTAGGCTTTTAGCAAGAGCTTAAAAAAAAAAACCTTTTGGTGGACAGAGGCTGAACTTGTCAAGTTTCAGAGTGTGACTTTAGAAGAATGTTCTTAACAGTTGTAAAATTCTGACTGGATCTGGAAGCTCTGGTGTCAGAGCTTATGTTACAGTTTTCATTTATTTCTTAATTCAGAGCATCCAGAAACTGTCCTGTCAGTTTTCAGCTGTCAGGAGAGAGTTCTGATTATGCACCCAGAGAAGACTTTGAAGCTGTAGTCTGTTCATCCAAAGAATGCTTTTTTCTCTCCATTATCAATATATTTCTTTTCCTCTTGTTTTAGTTATTCCTGTTCTTAAGAGGGGATTTGCTACTTGATAACTTAAATCAGATATGATTTTTTTACTATCAGTTGCCCCTTCACCCAAACGAAGCTCATAAAGACAGTCCATTTCATTTGCATTGCTAGGAGATATCCTGCCATATAAAGTAGTTAGAACTAAACTACAGCAGCTGTGCACTGTCTCCCAAAAGAATGATAGGATATGTCCTGAATGTGTGGCATTGCTTTGTGAGGATTTGCAGCACTAGAGTTTAATCACAACAAAAAATGCTGAACATTACCTGTACAACCAGTGGCTCCAAAGGCCAAGATTTCTGCCCACAGTCAATATACTTTCTTCTTCTTCCTGACTTTTCAGATCTTCTCAATAGAAGGAAGTCAATGTACTTTCTTCTTCCTGACTTTTCAGATCCAATTTAATTCCTCACCTACATTATATAAATAATTACTTTTGCCTACACTATTGGCAAGACATTTATTTACTCCTATGTTTAAGAAACAATTATGCACAGTGATACTGAAAACCCATCCTGTCATAATTGCCAGATTGTTCTCCAAAAGTTTACATGCAGGCAGCCAAAAAACATATAATCATTTAACTCTAAAAGAGCAGTACTCAGGGGTATCCTATTGTTCATCGAATGCATCGCAGTTAAAAACAATGCCAAATTGAACAGCATAGCAAATGTCATTGTGGTGAACATAATGCATTTATATTTTTTTAAAAATGAAAATACAATTAGTGGATTATTACAAAGCATACAATGTATTTAATGCTTGGAAAGTATTATGGGCTGGGGTTGAACATAAGGGTTCTAGTATCTAGAAATATTGGATGATAATTTGGTTTCTCCACCAATTTAACATCTAAATTAATTCCCTGAATCTCTGATGCTCCAAACAGGAACTTGAGAGAGATTTCCATTGGGCTTGCTACAAACATGATATTTGTGCCAGCCACTGTAAGAACTGTACTTACCATAGGAGCCTAAGGGATTCAAGAGCCAGTGGTTGAAGGTATTAGGCTTCCAAGCCTCAACTTGAAGTTGCTTTTTGTTTGACTTGGGATCAATTTTACCTCAGTTCAAAGTCAGAGTTGTTATTTGCCACCCATCTTGCTGGAAGGAAATTCCATGTTACTCTGAACGTTAAGAAAAACCTCAGAATGGACTAGATTAATTAATCCCATTCCTTATCACAACTAATTTGTTGGGATTTTTATCCTCATAGAATCTCCATAATGTCTGTACACCATACAGAACCTCCAAAATGGAATACTTGTGGCATTTTGTATGCCGTTGCTGCCTTTTTCTCCCACAATGCAAAGTAATATTTCTGCACTGCACAGTTGACAATTGTTTTTCAGTGAGGCATCAGTAAGAACAGCAACAGTGGTAAGAGTTTTTCCCCTTCGTGTTCTCTAGTAGCAATTATTTCTGCAATGAAATAAAATAAGTGTATAAACCCTGACTAACCACTGTATGCTGGGTGGGGAGGCAGATGAGGAGAAGTGGCAAACCTGTCCGTTGATATGACTGTGGAGGATGGGGAGATGCCACCTTGCCTTCTGACAGAAGGAGAGAAACATTGGGTGGTGGGAGGACTCCCACCAATATCTCCACAATGTTTCCTTTGGAATAGAAGCTTGGCCTATAGTGAAAGAGCTCAGCTTCCCGAATTCCTCAAAAACCCAACAATGCTTGTGTGTGGAAGTTGCCTTTGTTTGTGAAACAAGTTTACATGTACCGTGGACAGACAGAGGGAAATGATGGTGAAGATACTGTATGGCTTTTCAGACGTTGTTGAACTGCAACTCACAGCCATCTCAAAACCTAAAGTATTTCCTCTATGAAATAAATCTTACGTTTGGAAATGTCAATCAGGATGCAATTGAAGGAGGAGGTTTCTATAAGTCTGTGATGGCAAAAAAAAAAAAAAAACCTGATAACACTTTTCCCAAAAGTAACAACTTTTACAGAAAGGCATAAGCTTTTGTGAGCTACAACTCAGTTCATCAGATGATATTGTATATCATTTGGTTAGTTGCTTCATAATTATTAATGAAGCAAGAATATGCCTTAAGCCTTAGATGATGCTGGATAAGGCATTTGATTGCATGAATTAGCTCCAAAATTTTGGTTTTAGATTGAAATCCAAAGCAGTGGTAGAGATATTTTACTGTTTAGGGTTGTTGTTGCTTTTTCTTTTCATGTCTGACACTTTTCTGAAATGCAAGATAATAAGAAACACAGATTGACGCATGGCAGTCAATAAAGGACCAATGTTTGCTTACAAAGATTGCATTCATTAATGTCCTAAAATAATGGAGATACTATTTCCAACCACTTAAAAATAACTCATGGAGCAGTTTTTTCTTGTTCCTGTTATGGGATGTGAACAAATATAGACTCCCAAAGGAAAGTTTGTCATCAGACCAATATGCCACATTATTTTTAAAATTCATGACAAATCTGTTGTCCAGGTCATCTGAAGGAAACTTCAGCAACTCAAGAAAATGACTACCCATGCAAAATATGGAAGATATGTGTTTCTATTAATAGTACTAAAATTCACATCAGACTTCCAAGAAGGAGCTTGATCATCTGAGGAATGCTTGTGATAAGGATGAAAGATAAGTAACAAATAGAATAGAATAGAATAGAATAGAATAGAATAGAATAGAATAGAATAGAATAGAATAGAATTCTTTATTGGCCAAATATGATTGAACTCACAAGGAATTTGTCTTTGGTGCATAAACTCTCAGTGTACATAAAGATAAAACAAAATACATTCATCAAGAATCATAAGATACAACACTTAGTGATAGTCATAGGCTACTAATAAGCAACCAAATCATACAAGGGAACAAATAAAACAATATAAATTGTAAAGATACAAGCAACATGGCTATAGATACAAATACCAAATTACTAATTGAATTGAACTTAAAACATTCAGACTCAATATAAAAATAAAGAATCAGGAGGCTTTCCTGCATTTAAATAACTTCCCATCAAGCAGGGGCAGTTTTAGGCTAAGGCCTAGCCAGCAGGCACTAGCCTAGAGCACAAACCTTAGGAGACACCAATGCCATCCCTCCTTCTAAAAACAAAAGCTATTCTAAAAATGTAAATCATTGCATTAACAGGTGGTGATACCATCAGTCAATGTGGCCTGGTGCACCATATACTCATGACCTAGCACACCACTTTAAGGAACAGATTTTGTAATCTACAGCTCCTTCACTGAAAGCATATAGTGGTTAAACTCTTGTAAGGTTTAAATTGGGATCAGATGGGGAGAAGACAGGAAGGTTATGCAAGTTACATTTGAGACAGAATACAAGTACGTTAGCTCGTGGTGGGATTCAAATTTTTTTACTACCAATTCTGTGACCATGGCTTGGTGGGCATGGCAGGGGAAGAATACTGTAATATCTCCAGTCAGAGGTGGTATTTGCTGGTTCTCCAGAACTGGTCAGAACCTGCTGAATACCACCTCTGATGTTAGCAATTAAATTTATTCATCAATAGCTCTAATGTATTAAAACCCCATTGTGCTTGCTAGATGGCCTGAAACCATCTCAGGCCATATATTAGATGGCCTGAAATGACATATATAAGTTCAACAATGTCTTGCTCAATTGGGCTGGTAAAGGTTCTCTCGTCCCAAACCGCTACTCTGAGATTGATAATAGAATGTATAAGATAAAATAATAAAATGTCAGTTTGGTAAGATGGTTAAAGTGCTGATTAGAAACTGAGAATCCAAGTCCTCTTATGGAAGCCAACTCATTGATTTGTGAGCAGTCACTTTCTTATAACTAGCCAAACATCCTCACAGGATTGTTGCTGTGGGAAAAGAGAAGAAAAAGGAGGAGGAGGTACAGTGATAGGATTCAATTTTTTTTACTACTACCGGTTCTGTGGGTGTAGTTTGGTGGGCGTGGCAGGGGAAGGATATTGTAAAATCTCCAGTCAGAGGTGGTATTTGCCAGTTTTCCGAACTACTCAAAATTTCTGCTACTGGTTCTCCAGAACTGGTCAGAACCTGTTGAATACCACCTCTGAGAGGTACCATTATGCACAGCACAGCACCTTGAATTATACAAAATAAAAGTGGCATCAGACATCTTCTGATATCTGGCAGTCATCCACTAATTCATCTTTCCTACTACAATGTTTTTAAAGTATATATGTTTTCATATGATGTTGTGCCCTATTTTCAATTGCATTCAATGAATTTTCAACCCATTTCAGTTTTATCTTTGCATTTGAATACTGTATTGGCACTTGTAGGTAAGAAGCAGGTGCTTCAAAGAACTCCAGATATCTCTCTTTAAGAAAGTCACATCCACAATTTAATTATTTAACTTAGTTATTGCCTTGCATCCAGGGGTGGAATTCTGTGGGCAGGGTTTAGGTGTGGGCACGGGTTGGTGGTCATGTGACTGGGTGGACAGGGCTTGGTGGTTATGTTATTGGCTGGGTGTGGCCAACTCAATATCACTCACATCGAGGCACGCATCTCCTCGCCTGGTCTCTCATGACTATGGGGATGCTGCAACAGTTGTAAGTGTGAAAAATGGTCACAAGTCACTTTTTTCAGTGCCATTGTAATTTTGAATGGTCACTCCACAGAAGCAAAGTACTAGCAAAGGAAGGGAAAAAACTCCAGAGAAGTTCCTGAGACAGGAAGTCTAGTCCTGCCAAGAATGTAATAAGGGTTAGCAGAGAGGCAGTTTCTGTAAGCAACACCAGAATGTTTCCTTCCTGCCTTCCTTATAGGATTAGGCCAGTAATTTCTTCTAACAACTGATTCTCCAAACTGCTTAGAATGTTAACAACCAGTTCTAGCAAATAGGTGCGAACTGGCAGAATCCCACCCCTGCTTGCATCACAGGAGACATTGGAGAGTTAGTTAAGCATCTTTAAATCTTGTTGAATTCCTAGTAAATTCATTTAGTGCAGAGGTGTCAAACTCACGATGACACATTGTCACCACGTGACATATTATAATTTTGTCCCCTTCTCTAAACTGGGGTGGGTGTGGCCAGCGTGTGATGCATCCACCCTGCAAGCCACAAGTTTGACACCCCTGCTTGAGTGGCAGCTCTGCTATTGTGTCATTTTTCTGAAACAATGTTACAGGTTAAATTATAGCAACTCTACTTTTAACAGAATAACAGAGTTCTGTAAAGTCATAAATGGTCCACAAGTAGGAGATGGATGGATGGATGGATGGATGGATGGATGGATGGATGGATGGACGGACGAATGGATGGATGGATGGATGGATGGATAAACAGACAAGTTACTGCTAGTTCAGCCTGCTATTAATCAGCCATGGAAATCCTATCTTAATGATAATGATGCTCCGCTGAGTGGCCGACATTCATTCACTCCATTTTCGGAGGATGACTGTTTGTGTCTAAAAGATAAATAGCATGGTTTGGACACCTCCCTTACTTGCACAATTTAAAGTGTCTTCTTGGGTTAAAGGATTCAAACTGGGACAGCAGCAAAATGCAGTAAACAACTGATCACATGGCTACACACTGTAAGCTAAGAGGTCGTTTCTGGAGAGGGAATGAAAAGCTTTAAAAAGATCTCAGAAGAAACGAGAGCCTGAACCAATCTCAAATGCAAGGATGATCTCATCCCTCGTTTCAAGACACCGTACTATAGTAGAGGGGGAAAAGGGGAGCATGGAGACTATTTTGGCTGTAGGTATGCTCAGATGATTGGCTCGCTGGCTAGAAAGGAATGTGCTTCTTTTATAAATGGCCACCCGGCTTTTGAAGTGAAATTATATCACAGGCAACAAGTGACTAGGCTTACCCAGATCCCATAGTTCAGGTCTCTAAGCTTTCACTCCACTTTGTATTCGAAATGGAGCACATGCCAAGCATTTGTGAGCAGGCAAGTGACTTGGAAAGGTGTGTCTCTCTTCACTTTAGGAAAAGAGTCCAACTGGTTGCAAAACACAGTAGCCCAGGGATGCAGCTAAATAATTTTGAAAACTGAACTTAATAAACTTGGATGTATATACATGCACATTGCACACACATACTTGCTTCATTCACATGATTCACATGCTATGTGGGCATTTTTCTATCTCTATGGCTTCTCTGATTATTCTGCTGCTGAAGTGTCCGGTTTTTTATTATTCTTTTTTATTATTCTGCTGGTCTATAGAAAAACGCCCACATAGCATGAATAAATGAGATGATGCCTCCCGCCTGCCAGCCATTTGGAAACCCGCCCTCATGAACAAATGAGTACCTAACATGAAGAACAACACCAGACCCACACCCCTGAAAGCCACACAAGATGCCACCACCACACTTCCACGTAGAAAGCAGACTCACACCCACACAGCAGATGAGACACGATCACGGACCAGAAGCCGCACTGCAGCTGCATCACTACCCACTTCAAACCCCTCTGAGCCATACATGAAGCGAACTGACCCTCACCATGAAGATGCAGCACGACCACGAACTCGAAGCCAAACAGCAAGATCACAGCTCACCAGCTCAAATCCCCCAGCAACTAAGACTAACCTGAGCACAACCAAGCCCCCACCTGAACAGAACACGCCTCCAGCCAATCAGAACACAGCCAACTCCCCAACCATTCAGAACACAGCCAAACCTCAAACCAATCAGAGCACACCCCCACCCAATCAGAACATAGCCAAGCCCCCACCCAATCAAGTCACACCCCCACTAGGAGTTAAAAGGAAGAAGCAGCTGCAAGCTCACATCACTCTGAGAAGCACATAGCTGAAGACCAAGCCTAAAGATGATGAAAGAGACTTCATCGAAACGTTGCCTAGATATTTCCAATCTTACATGGGAGAAAACCCGAATAACCAAAGATCAGTTTTCGCGGGTACTTACATGTCTGGCATTCAGCTTTGTTCGGGTATTTTCCCACGTGGTTGAGAGTCTTGGTCTGTGTTTATTGGTCTTGGAGATTGCTGTGTTCTGCTTGATTGGTGTTTCTAATATCTTCTGTCTGTTTTTTGGCTCTTTTTGTATCTTGATTGGCTGGCAACATTGTGTTACTTTATTGGAGGCCTTTAGGGCAGCTTGGCTCCGGGTAAATGGATGGCTATCATTAGTTAGGAAGCTAGGTTTCATCTGGGTGCCTGGTTGGGGTGTGTTTGAGCTGGAGGTATCAGGGGGGATCTGTTTGTGCCCAGGTGTTTGCCTGGCTTGTGGTGTGGAGATTTTTTTGTTTGTGAGTGCAGGCTTCCAAATGATTGACAGTCTGGTGGAATCATCTCTTCTGTTCATGCTTTCAGGTCTTTTTTCAATCTCTATGGCTTCTCTGATGATTCTGTGGCTGGGATTTTCTATAATGGCTAGTGTTTTGGTGCCATTGAAGTTGATGCTATGACCTGTGGCTTCCATGTGTTGGACTAGTGAGGAAGTGTGTTCCAGCTTTTTGACTGCATTTTTGTGTTCATCCAGGCGGGTACTTATTCTTCTATTGGTCTGTCCAATGTATGTGGCTGGGCATGATGCACAGAGGACTTCATATATGCCTTGGTTTTCCAGGTCAATTTTATCTTTGGGGTTTCTAAGGATGGCTGCTATTTTTCTGTCTGTTTTGAAGGCAGTCTTGATGTGATGTCTGTGTAGTATCTTACTAATTTTGTCTGTAGTACCTCTTATGTAGGGCAGGACAGCTGTTCCATAGGTCTGTTCCTCTTCTGGGTCTCTGTTATGTCTCAGTGTGTTTTGGTGGATCTAGTTGGTGATTTTGCTTTTGTGGAAGCCGTTGGCTGTCAGTACTTTAGTCAGGGTGAATAGTTCAGTCTTGATGTGTGTCTTGTCTGCCAGGCGTTTGGTTCTGGCAATTAGTGTTTTAGCCACGGAGTTTATCTGTGCTGGGTGGTGGTGGGATTGGGCATTGAGGTAGCGGTTAGTGTGTGTTTTCTTCTGGTATACAGTGTGTCCTAGTGTGCCATCTGTTTTTTTGTAGATTAGTACATCTAGGAATGGTAGTTGTTTTGTACAGCTTCACACATACAAAACTCATGCCACTTCTTGGAAATGATCAAAGATCTACATGTGGAGCAAGAAGATCTGCTTGTAAGTTTCAACGTGGTTTCACTGTTCACTCAAGTCCCAATAAAAGAGACCCTTGAAATCATCAAAAATAAATACCAACCAGCTAAACACCTCATGGAACTAACAGAACACTGCTTAACCAACACATATTACATATACAAAGGACAAAGATACAAACAAATTGAAGGAACCCCTATGGGATCACCACTGTCACCCATCATTGCAAACCTGTTCATGGAAGAATTTGAATCCAGAGCCCTGGCCAATGCCATCCACAAACCCAAACTATGGTTAAGATACATTGATGACACATTTGTGATTTGGCCCCATGGAAAAGAAAACCTAAACAATTTCCTAACATACCTAAACAGCACACACCCCAAAATCAAGTTCACCATGGAAATGGAAACAAACAACTACCATTCCTAGATGTACTAATCTACAAAAAAACAGATGGCACATATATATATATATATATAAGATATAATATATATATATCTTAAGTTTTCACGGATATTTATATGTATGGCATTCAGCTTTGTTCAGGTATTTTCCCACATCATTACAGTTGTGCTTTTAAAGTTGTAGCAACATTTCAGCAGAATCTCATCTGCCATCATCAGGCTTCTGTATTGTGTTCGTCTGTGAGTAAGGCTTTCCCAGCTTTTTCTGTTTTAAATTTGGTGCGAGCCTACTGCTGTGTTAGAATTGTTTTTTCTACATCCTGATTGGTTGGGAGTCTTGGTCTGTCTGAACTATGCACCCTGACTAAAGTATTGACAGCTAACGGCTTCCACAAAAGCAAAATCACCGGCTTGATGAACAAAAACACACTGAGACATAATGGAGACCTAGAAGATGAACAGACCTATGGAACAGCTGTCCTGTCCTACATAAGAGCTACTACAGACAAAATCAGTAAGATACTAAACAGGCATCACATCAAGACTGCCTTCAAAACAGACAGAAAAATAGCAGCCATCCTAAGAAACCCCAAAGATAAAATTGACCTGGAAAACCAAGGCATATATGAAGTCTCCTGTGCATCATGCCCAGCCACATACATTGGACAGACCAGAATAAGAATAAGTTCAGTGACGTCTTCGCAGACAGTTTAGGCGAGTATAAGGGGACCCCGATCTCATTCAGTCTAGATCCAAAAGTAGCTCCCATTCGCTTGAAGCCCTGTCGAGTTCCGTTCGCTCTTAAAGCAAAAATCGACGAACAACTCGACAAGCTAATTGCTCAAGGGGTGTTGAAGCCCATCGATCACTCTCCATGGGAAACCCCTATTGTAACACCCATTAAGCCAGACGGGTCAATCTGAATTTGTGGGGACTACCGGGCCACTTTGAACCACGCCCTACAGCAGAATGAGTATCCAGTTCCGGTGGTGCAGCACCTCCTCCATTCCTTGGGGGGCGGGAAGGTTTTCGCTAAATTGGATTTAGCTCAAGCTTTTCAACAATTACCAGTGGATGAAAAAACGGCTCGAGCCCAAACTATTGTAACGCACAGGGGTGCCTTTAAATGTACCCGATTGCAATTCGGAGTTAGTGTAGCCCCGGGGATCTTCCAGAGCCTTATGGAAAGGTTATTACAAGGAATCAAGGGCGTGGTCCCTTATTTTGATGGCGTATTAATTGCAGCCCCTACCCAAAAAATCTTACAGGACCATTTGAAATGCGTTCTAAAAAAATTCCAAGAGGCCGGACTTAAGGTAAAAAAAAAAAAATGTCAATTGTATACTGACAGTGTTGAGTTTCTAGGGTACCGGATTGATAGCCAGGGCATTCATCCTACCGAGAGTAAACTAAAAGCAATAAAAAACGCTCCCAGGCCACGTAACAAGGTTGATCTCCAGGCGTTCTTAGGCCTCATTAATTTCTATAATGTATTTTTACCGCACAAGGCAACTGTCGCTGAACCGTTACACCGATTATTAGATAAGAAAGCATTGTGGGTATGGGGTTACTGGGAAAAGAAAGCGTTCCAGAATGTTAAAAAACTGCTCACATCTGACTCTGTACTTATGCAGTATAACGAGACTTTGCCGTTAATTATAACCTGCGATGCATCGCCTTTCAGGGTGGGTGCCATTTTGAGCCATGTACTGCCTAATGGGAATGAAGCCCCTGTTGCATACTTTTCGAAGACTCTTTCACAAGCAGAGTGGAACTATGGACAAATTGATAAAGAAGCCCTCGCAATCGTCTCAGCTGTAAAAAAATTTCACGAATATGTGTATGGAAGGACATTTACCATTATAACTGACCACAAACCGTTGCTAGTGATAATAGCCAGGGACAAGCCAACCCCCTACATATTATCCCTTAGAATGAGCCGATGGTCAGAATTCCTAGCTGCTTATAATTATCGCCTGCAATATCGCCCGGGGAAAGCCATTCCCCACGCCGACGCATTAAGCCGAGCACCGCTTCCAGAGACTCTCGACGATCCGGCACCAACGGCAACCACGTTGCAGATTGAAACATTCAACTCGCCCCTATGACCGCCCGAGACATCGCAAGAGAAACCAAACGAGACCACAACCTAGCTCGAGTCCTAGGCTGGGTAGAACGTGGATGGCCATTGGACCAAATACCAGATGACTTCGCACCATTCAAATCTCGACAGACTGAACTTTTTTCCCAAAAGAGCTGTATCATCTGGGGTGATAGAGTCATTGTCCCAGAGCGACTCTGGAAGATGCTGTGAATTCTGCACAAGGGCCACCCCGGCATCGTGCGAATGAAGGCGCTTGCACGAAGCTACGCATGGTGGCCGGGCATGGACCGGCAAATCGAGCAGTGGGTTAAAGCGTGTCCCAATTGCCAACAAGCCAGCAACGCCCACCAAAAGCCATGCCTACTGAATGGGAAACGCCACGTGGACCCTGGTCCAGAATCCACCTGGATTTCGCGGGGCCAACCAAGGGCTATACCTTCCTCCTTGCAGTTGACGCATACTCCAATTGATTAGAAATTCATCGTATGACGACCACGACCTCCAAGGCGGTGATCAAGATTCTAAACAGACTCTTTGCAACCCACAGATTGCCAGACGTCCTGGTGTCCGATAACAGGCCACAGTTTACGGCACTAATGTTCGAGCAGTACCTCGCTGACTGCGGCATCGCCATGCACTCACCTCGCCTGCGCACCCTACAACCAATGGCCGAGTTGAACGCATGGTCCAATTTGTTAAAAAGACTTTGCAAAAAGTGGACTATGACAATATCGATGACAAGGTCAACCAAATTCTCCTTTTGCAACACATAACTCCACATAGCGTCACCGGCAGAACTCCCACCGAACTACTGATGGGACGTAGACTCCGCTCCCACCTCGACCGGTTGCACCCTGCTTACAAACCGGAAAAGCCAATAGGATCCAGCGGCCGCTGTCGCACCTTCCAGGTAGGAGACCTCATTTACACATGAAACTTATCGGGCGACCCGTTATGGATAGAGGCGACAGTAGTACAAGTGACTGGCCCCAAATCCTACATGGTGAAATGCTGTGACAATAAATTGTGGAAATGGCATATCGATCAATTGTGGTCACGACTCGTAACGGCCAGTCAACAACTCCCCCATGACCAAACCAGAGGACTGGGGGAGGTATGGAAGAAGATGAAGTTCCAGGGAACCTGCTCGAAGGGAACGACGAACTAAGTGATACTCAGGAAATGGAGCGGGAAGGAGAAACGTTTGCACCGCAAGGAATTGCAGCTGAGCAAGAAGCTGAACCACTGCCAAACAACAATCCACCTCAACAGGATTGCAACCAACCAATCCAACGAAAATCCGAAAGACTTAAAAGACAACCGTCCTATCTAAGGGACTATATAACTACACCGTAATTAAGAAGCCAGGGGGAAGGGGTGTTGTGTATGTACCATAGTTAATAAAGTATGAGCTTGAGGTAAGTGCAGGGTTCTGGCCCTGCACTTCTGATTGGCTGTTAGGCGGCCAGATCGGATTGGTTACTTCTGAGGAATCCGATTGGCCCTTAACAGAGAATTCTTATTGGTTAAAAGGGCTAACGTTCATAGCTCTTACAAGGGTTGCCTATATAAGGCAGAGTTCACTGTTGTTGTTTTTTTGAGAAGTCACTATGCAAATAAAGAGCTGAAAGTTCACCGTTCAGAGGCTGTCTCCATTTATTCTGACCCATGCTCAGTACTTAACATGGAGTAATAACAACAGATGAATGTTATATGCATATTAAAAAGGGGTGTCCTTCATAAGGTTATTTTTGTACATACAGTACATACCAAAAGTTCTTCTCTCACCCATACACAAACCACTCTGTTATCTGTAAGAAAACATAGACAGATCTTCCCTCTTTCCAGCAGAAATAGGAAAAGAACAGGATGAACAACATAACCAGGATGAAGACAGATTAAGGGAATAAACAGCAGTTCCCGAAGCTAAGAAGAAAGCGGTAAAAAAAATGGATAGAGAGGAAGCAAGGGTTAAGAGTTCCAGACTCAAGGGGCAGTTACATAAACAGCAAGCTGCAAGCTTTTTCTTTCTCACCTAAAAGACCTATTTCCCTGCTGGCTCCTTAAAAGACAATTAGAAAACAAACGAAACATTTCTCACCCCCAATATAGATATATTGGAATATTTTGGTTCTAAATAAGAAGTAATTGAGTTGCTAGACTTTGTACCCCATCCTTTCTATCTCAATAAATCTTCCTAAAGAAACTCAGTGAAACCAGGTTGGGAATTATTTCAGTTTTAGGCTACTTCCAAAGAGCCTGAGACCAGAGGCAGGAACAAAAGGAGATCTGGGTTGGCTTCAGGAGGAGGAGTGCCTGAAATGAAGGAAGGGAGGGATGGAGCCCCTACCCTCTCTTCTGCCTCACTAACAGCAAGAGCACTTAGACTTATATACCACTTTATAGTGCTTCACAACTCTCTCTGAGCAGTTTTACAGAGTCAGCCTCTATTGCCCCCAACTATCTGGGTCCTCATTTTACACACTGTCGTGTCCGTTCGGCAAGGAGACCAGGAGGCAGTGACTGCAGTTTCAGCTCTTTATTCAGCCCCCAGAACCGATCTGCTCCAAGGGAAAACTTGCAGCTTTTTATTCTCAAGCCTCGGCGGCCGTGGCCAATGGCACTGCTTTGAATCTCCTGCGATCCATATCTGCCAATCGCGGGAGATTCTTAGCGGGTCAATCAGTGCGGCTCGCTAAACCAATCAGATCACCCCGCGCTTTGACCAATCAAAACGCGGGGTTTCAAGAATGCAAATGAAGGGGTTTCCGGTTTCGCGTGGCTTCGGGGCAGTAGGAATTCGCGACAGCTCGCGATTCCTGCTGTGCTAGCCGTCGAGGTACCCCCGACCCAGATGGGTCGGGGGATATGGCTGCCCTGTAGGGACAGCTGAAGAGAGAGGGGAGTCGGACAGGGAGGTGGGGGTGTCGCAGACCCCCCCTTCTCCGGAAAAACCCCTTTTTCCCAAGGCGGTGAAGCGGCGGTCAGCAATGGCCGCCACGAAGAAGCCAGCAACCGGGTAAGATTGCGCTGGAGGAAATGTGAAGAGTGAAAGTTTTGTCTGAGCCGGGTCAAGCAACATCCTTTAAATTGCCTGGAACTGAGCTGTTTGAATTGCTGGAGGATACATTGTATCCCTAAGAAGAGCGAAAGCGGCGGAGAAGCTGTTAAAGGGAACTTTCGTTTTTTTTTCACTCTCCCACCCCATGGAAACAGCAGAAATGTTTGGATATATTGGACATCGAAAGTGAATTGTTTTGAGAGTTGAAGCTAAGGGACAAAAGGATTTTTGGACATTGAAAAATTTAAGAAATTGGAAAACCCTTGTTGGAGGTATGGATTTCTGATCATTTAAAATTGACATTTTAAGTGGGAAGGGAGAGGAAAAAAAAAAACTGGAGCAGAAGCTGAAAAAGGAGGAGATTGCCTAGAATCCCAAAGAAAGATATATGGTAATTGGACCTCTTTGACTAAACATTAACCCCAGAAAGAGAAAGAGAAGAAGGAAGAAAAGTATTAACTTTTGGAATTTTTTTTTTAATTGTTTTTGATTAAAAATACTTGTGGTTGTTTTGGGAAAAGTTTCTCTTTTCATAATGGCATTGTTTGTGGATGAACTAAAGACTGAATATCAAAAATATAAAAAGGAAGATACTTTGGGCGCTTTGTTTCAATTCTTAGAAATGGCGTTATGTACTTATGAAAAGTTGATTACGCAGCAGAAGGACTGGGACAAGGAAGAAGAGGAAGAAGAAGCCATCTTTGATGAACAATGGGTCCCTTCCGGAGAGGAGGAGAAAAAGGATAAGAAAAAGGGGATTTTAAGAATTATAAAAACAACCAAAAAAGAGAAAAATGAGCGAAAAGGTGGAGGCAAGGATAGAAAGCAAAGGAAAAGGAGTAAGAAAAGAGAGGAGAAAAAACAAAGGGGTAAAAAGGGCAAGGAGAAGAATAAGCAAGAGAGAAATGGGGGGAGGAGAAGCCTTAATGGGGGGAAGCAAGATCTAAAGAAAAAAAGTTTATTTAGAGACAATGGGTGAATTTAATTTAGGATAAAAGAGGGATTCTGGAGGGTACATAAGTTTGTGTTTTTATATGTGTATTTAGAGTATAAAATTTATTATGTAATTTTAGAATCTTTTAAACAGAATCCCAAGAAAAATTGTTACACGAAGTACTTTTAAGTTAGGGTAATGAGTTATAGATGTTACTCCAATTGGTGTATAGGAGAAGTATAATAAAAGAAAAAAGATGAATGGATAGTTGGAAATAGAACAGACAAAGAATGTTATTGAAAATGGTAATAAGATATGGAAGGATATATAAAGGCTTTGTTATGGTTTTTTTTTTTTTTTTTTGGATTTTGTATATTGATAAAAGGCAATAAAATTTTAATTAACAAGAAATAATTTGGATGAAAAGGAGAAGTAGGGATAAGATATGAAGTTAAATAGATAAAGTATTGATACTATAATTTGGAATTGTTATGCTCTATTGGTTTTTTATTATTATTTTTTCCTAGAAAAGAATTTATAAGCTGTTATGCCTTGATTCTTTGTGCATTGTTTTTATAAAAATGGTTTATATATATATATATATAAAAAGAAAATGATAATAAGATATGGAAGGATATATGGGGTGAATATGATATTTGAATTTGTGTCTGTGTGAAGAGTTTTAACCCGGGATCAGACAATCTTCAGAAAAAATCTTTTAGTTTTGTTTATGTTTTGTGTTTTGTATGTTTGTGTATTGTGTCTTCTGTAAAATTATTAAAAAAATTTTTTTTTTTTTTTTAAAAAGAATTAATAAAACCTTGGAGGAATGTAATTGTAAACAAGTCAGAAAGAAATGAATATGATGACTATAAAATGGATAAATATAGAAAAGAAATGAAATTGAATAAGAGTAAGGAGAAATAATGAGAAATTTGCTGAAAGATATTTATGTGTCCATATGGAAATGGGATAAATTAGAATTATGTTGTATAAAAATAATGTTTTATCCGACTTGTAAAAATTTATAATGTTAAGAGGTTTTATGTACTTAATGGTTAATGATGTGTTGTTTGTTTTTAAAATTAATAAAATTTGTTTCAAAAAAAAAAGAATGCAAATGAAGGTACAGAACACCCCTCCCCTCTTGGTTTGGTCCTACGTAACGTAGTCCCGTAAGTAGGCAGGGCTCCGCACTTGCCTACTGGACCTACGCAGGTCAGTTGTTGGTTGGCTCCTGGCCGGTTCGGTCAGGTTCTCTTTGTCTCTCGGCCTCGTCAATGGAACCGCCTGGTAGGCCTTGCCAGGCCACTTGTCGCAGCTCCCTCCCAGTCTACCCGGGCTGGTTGAGCTGCGGTTTTCGCCGCTCCCGCCCAGTCTTTCCGGGCTGGTCGAGCTGGCCTGGCTGCTTCTCCCTGGTGAGGCTTCGAGCTGGCTGCTTGCTGGTGAGTATGGTTGGTTTCCTTCTGGGTTTTGGTTCCCGGGGTATTTCCTCCCCTCTTGGCTTGTGTTAAGGGGATTTTCTGTGTCTGGTTGCATGTCGGTTGTGTTTCTTGTGGCCGTTCTCGATCTTATTTGATCGATGTGGCATTTCCACGCTCGTCCGTCGGTTGTTTGCAGCCGGTACGAGAGGGGACCTGTCAGTTGGGTTATGGTTGCTGGTATCCATAGTGGGTCTCTGGTTAGATTTCTTGCGTAGACGGCGTCGCCTGGCGCAAAAGACCGGTGCTTGCTGGAGGAGTTTGGGGGGGTTTCTGGGTTGTATGTGGGGTGAAGCCTGTTGAGTGGGGACCTGATTTTTCTCCCCATTAGTAATTCTGCCGGGCTTTTGTTCGTTGTTGTGTTCAGGGTTATATGTTGGATAAAAAGCATTTTATTTATTTTGTCTTGGATTTCCCTGTGTTCGATTTTCTGGATGGATTTTTGTGAATTGAACCATCCTTTCCACCCTTCCATTCGCCGCCGGATGTGCCAGAGCTGTCAGTGCGTGTCGTATGCCCCGTTCCGCTAGGAATTTTTCAAATTCCAGCGAGGTGAATTGGGGCCTGTTGTCCGACACGATGACATCCGGGAGGCCTTGGGTTGCGAATAATTTGCAAAGTTCCTTGGTTACGGCCTCTGTGGTGGTGGATTTCATGTTGCTTACCCCCAGCCAGTTGGAGTAAGCATCTACGGTTACTAGGAATGTATGTTCCTTGGTGGGCCCGGCAAAGTCTATGTGAACCCTAGACCAAGGTCCCCTGGGGGTTTCCCATTCCAGGATCGGTGCCGCGGGAGGGCTCGGTCTGGTTTCTTGGCAGCGTTGACACCTTGCCACCCAGGCCTCGATTTGCTTATTCATCCCTGGCCACCAAGCGTAACTTCTGGCCAGGGCTTTCATTCTAACTATGCCCGGGTGCCCCTCATGTAACAAACCCAATACCTTCCCTTGCAGTTTTTCCGGGATAACCACGCTATCCCCCCACAGTACACACCCTTTTTGCAGCGAGAGTTCCATTTGCCAGTTCCGGAATGTTTTGAATGCTTTGTCGTTGTCCTTTTCCGGCCACCCTTTCTCTACCCAATGTAACACCTGCGCCAGGCATTTGTCTTTATTGGTTTCTCGGGCAATGTCTGATGCAGTTATGGGTAGATTGGGCAAAGTCTCTATGCTGAGGGTGCTCATCATGGGTGCTGGGTCGGTGTCTAGATCGGGTAGCGGCGAGCTGCTCAAAGCGTCTGCATGTGTGATAGTCTTACCGGGTCGGTGTGTGAGTCGGTAGCTGTAGGCAGCAAGGAATTCGGACCACCTTGTCATCCTGGGAGATAAAATGTTCGGGGTGGCCCAGTTCCCTGCCAGGATGCCCAGCAACGGCTTGTGGTCCGTGATGATTGTGAATGTGCGGCCGTAGAGGTACTCGTGGAATCTCTTCACTGCTGCGACGATGGCTAGGGCCTCCTTGTCCAGCTGGCTATAGTTCCGCTTCAGTTTGGTGAGTGTCCTGGAGAAGAAAGCGATGGGTGCTTCTCTTCCATCCGGGATTGTGTGGCTGAGGACGGCGCCGATGCCGAAGGGTGAGGCGTCGCATGTGACGGCGAGTGGTAGGGTCTCATTGTATTGGATGAGGACGGCATCCGAGGTGAGCAGGTCCTTGGTTTTCCTGAAGGCAGCTTCCTTGCATTTCCCCCAAGTCCAGGTAGCTGTCTTGTCCAAGAGCCTATGCAAAGGCTCCGCCGCGGTCGCCTTCTGGGGCAGGAAAACATTGTAAAAATTAAGCAGTCCTAGAAATGCCTGCAGTTCTGTTTTAGTCCTGGGTGTGGGAGCCTCCTTAATGGCTCTGATTTTGGTCACAGTAGGGTGGATGCCGTGCCGGTCTAGGAGGTACCCCAGGAACTCGACCTGCTCTGTGTAAAGTTGGCACTTTTCCCTCTTCACTTTTAGCCCGGTTTCCTTGAATTTGGTTAGCACCTCCCTTAGCCGGCCCTCTAGTTCTCGCTGGTTGGTTGCCGACACCAGCACATCATCGAAGTAGGGCACCACTCCCTTGATGCCTTGCAAGATTCTCCCCATGAGCCTCTGGCAAATTCCAGGTGCCACGCTGACTCCAAACTGGAGTTGATTACATCGGAAAGCTCCCCAGTGGGTGACTATGGTTTGCGCCTCCACGGTTTCTGCGTTGACCGGCAGCTGTTGGTATGTTTGGGCCAGGTTGAGTTTCGCAAAAACCTTGCCTCCCCCCAGTGAGTGTAGAAGATGCTGCACTACTGGGACGGGGTAGGCACTTTGTTGTAAGGCGCAATTTAGGGTGGCCTTATAGTCCTCGCAGATTCTCACCGACCCATCGAGCTTGACTGGGGTGACTATTGGGGTCTCCCACTGGGCATGATCAATTGGTTGTAGGACCCCTTGCTTGACGAGCTTGTCAATTTGCTCGTCAATTTTTGGCCGGAATGCAAAAAGTGCCCGCCGTGGCTTTAGGCGTCTCGGGGGAATGTTAGGGTCTAGGCTGAAAAAGATGGGGGGCCCTTGGTACTTGCCTAGGGTGCTGTCAAACACTTCCTGGAAGTCCCGTGCCAGTTGCTGCTCCCAATCGGTCTCAGCGATGTGGTTGATGCCCGTGACTTCGATGCTGAGCGGCGCGAACCATTGCAGTCCCAAAAGGCTGGGTCGGTCTCGGTCCACGATTGTCAGGGGAAGCTTCGCCGTGCGGCCCTTAAATGTCACTTTGAATTGTCCGGTTCCGACTACCGGAATGCGGTTTCCCTGGTAGTCTTTGATGATTAGTCTCTGGTTCTCCAGTTCCTTCTTGTGGATGGTAGGCACCAAGCATTTGATTTCTTGCCAGGCGACCATGGAGAGGTAGGACCCGGAGTCCACCTCCATTTTGCATGGCTCGCCTTCGATGCCTACTTCCACATAGACTTTTCAGGCGTCGGTGGTTGATGCGTGGCCGATGATGACCGTCTGGTGGGTTTCCTCCTTCCGCTGGGTCTTGCCACCTCGTCAGGTTCACCCGCTCTGGTCCCATCGGCTGTCGGCTGGTCAATCTCTGGCTCTGGGGGGTGTGCTGTCCCGTCTCCGCTCACTGTGGTCCCGCCGTCTGGGGCTGTAGGCTTTCTTCAGTCGGCAGACACGGGTGATGTGACCCTTTTTGTCGCAGTGCCAGCAGACTGCATTGAAGAAACGGCACTCCGATCTCAGGTGGTCACCTCTGCAACCAGCACACGCGGTCCCCAACTTATGACCCCGCCGATTTCGCTGGTCGCGTCCCACCTGGAGTCGGTGGATTTCCTCCTCCTCGTCCGAGGTGTTGGAGGTGGAATGGAATTCACCATGGTGGGTGGTGGTCTCGCGGTGACTTGCTTCCGGTTGGGCCTCAGTCGCCCATCCAGAGTCGGTGGTCACAGTGCGTTCCCCTGCGTCCTATCTCCGCATGCGGTTCGCCGACTCCCGGGTAGCCTCGGCTGCGGTGGCTTCAGCGATGGCATCGGTGAAGGCAATGTCACCTTTGGCCATCAGCTGACTCTGGAGGACTGGATCCCGAAGTCCGAGCACAACTCGGTCCCGTAGGGCCTCGTCCATGTCGGAGAATCCGTACATGCCTCCTAGGTTCCGCAGCTCGGCAACAAAGTCGCTGATGCTTTCGCCCGGTCTCTGGTCCTGCCAGTAGAAGTCGTGCCACCTGATGAGGGTGGGCATGGTGGGGGCGTAGCGGTTCAGAGCAAGGGCTCAAGGTCGTCCCAGTCCATCGCTTTGACATCAGCGGGTTTCGCGAGGGCTTTCGCCATCTTGAACACTGCGGGCCCGTCAGGAAGACGGCTCATTTTTTTGGCCCAGTGGCATCCTTCAAGTTGCTGCATTCGAGGAACATGAGGAATCTGTCCATTTAGGATTCCCAGTCCTCGCTAGCAGGGTTGAAGGGCGCGTGCGGAGCGATGCTGGCCATCTCGTCGGTCTTACTTCCGTCGGACAGGTGCTCGATGGGGTTCAGCCTCGGGATCCCACCTTCGTCACCAGTGTCGTGTCCATTCGGCAAGGAGACCAGGAGGCAGTGACTGCGGTTTCAGCTCTTTAATCAGCCCCCGGAACCGATCTGCTCCAAGGGAAAAACTTGTAACTTTTTATTCTCAAGCCGCGGCGGCCGCAGCCAATGGCACCACTTTGAATCTCCCGTGATCCGTATCTGCCAATTGCAGGAGATTCTTAGCGGACCAATCAGCGCAGCTCGCTAAACCAATCAGATCACCCCGCGCTTTGACCAATCAAAACACGGGGTTTCAAGAATGCAAATGAAGGTACAGCACACCCACCTCGGAAGGAGGGAAGGCTGAGTCAACCTTGAGCCTGGTGAAAATCGAACTGCCAAATTGCAGACAGACAGCAGTCAGCAGAAGTGGCCTGCAGTACAGTGGTGGCATTCAGCTGGTTCGCACCGAGTGAACCAGTGGCAAGGATTTGGCACAGGTCATCGAACAAGTAGTAAATTCTGGCTGGCCATGCCCCTGACCTGGTCACCCTCCTGCCTGATGCTCGCTTCACCCCACCCATCTGATGATATTTCTTTTTTTCCCCTCCTGACAATCAGCTGTACATATGATCAGCTGAGCCAGGATTCCCCTTGCTGAGACCCAGAAAGGCAAAAAATGGAGGGAGGGGCTCAGCCCTCCCCTCCATTTTTTGCCTTCCTGAGCCTTATAGGAGCCTTATGGGAGCAACCTCCCCCCCCCCCCGAAGCTCTTCTGAGGCCAGAAAGCTCCCAAAACTGTGCATGGAGGGGTGCTGCGTGCCCTTCCCATGCTCTGGTGTTTTGTTTTGTTTTTCTGAGCCTTAGAGGAGCCTTATGGCTGCGAAAAAACAAAAATAAAATAAAATAAAAGGCCACTCCCACCCAGTCACATGGCCATGCCCACCAAGCTACACCCACAGAACCGGTAATAAAACAATTTGAAACCCACCACTGCTGCAGTACAGCACTCTAACCACTGCGCCACCGAGGCTCAATCAGGACTCTTCTTGATGCCTTCCTCCAGGGCTCAAGGTAACAGAAAAGTATGATGGTCTATTTCCATCTCATTGCCACGTCTTATTCTGTCCTGTAAGTAGAACTACTCTGAAAGAAGAGATGGTGAGGAGGCGAGTTGTTAAATTAGTCACAGGATTGTTAAGTGAATCTGATTTCCCCATTGACTTTGTTTGTCAGAAGGTCACAAAAGGGGACCCCATGAACGCTGGACACTGCAACTGTCATAAATACTTGCCAGTTGCCAAGCCCCTGGATTTTGATCATCTGACCATAGGTGGCTAAGTGTGAAAAATTGTCATGTCACTTTTTTCAGTGCTGTTGTAACTTTGAAGAGTCTTTAAATGAACTGTTGTAAGTCAAGGACTTACAGATTGCACCATGGAACAAAATTGCGACCGAGAAAGTTGGATGAAACACTTAACTCTTTGGGACCAAAAAATTGAGTGCCTGTGACTAAGAGGCCAACAATGTACTCAGGTAGTTGAATTTCTGAGCTAACCTGGATGAAAATCATGCTGTCCGTTGTATTTATGATTGAGCAGGAATGGTATGCCTACTGCAAACTCAGCGCCACTAAAAACAGTGGGACTTTCTTGCTAGCAGTTATGTTCCATGGTGCAAGATTGTGGTGGGTTTCCTACGAAGTTCTCCAAAAGCAGCTAGCCGATGGGTTGCATACTGAGTTGCATGCCCTTCCCTGCAAGCTGTCCCTGCAAGCAAGGCTTGTTTGGGGCCTGAGTCTAGAAGGCCTCACTTTCATCCAGAGAGCAGCAGAAGGAGGTGAGATGGAGAGAGATAAGACAGAAAGGAAGGCATAAAGAAGGGGAGGAGGAGCAGGAGCAGATAGAATAGATGGGAGGTTGCTTGCACCGTCATCTCTGCTCATTTTCCACCCACCCCCCATTCCCATCTGGGGTAGGTTTCCAATTTGGCTGGCTTTCATCTTGATTTTTTAAATTAAAAACCAGGCCAACCACCATCCCATGAAATGACAGGGTGAAACCGCTCTTCAAAGAATGGTCTGCTTTCAGCATCACAAGCTTTTTCAATATGAAGTTGAAAAATCTTTGCCCGTATCATTCCTATTCTAGAACAGAGTTCCTGAACCTTTGCAGACCTGACTAGGGTTGGTGGTAAAGGAGAGGGGGTGGTTCCACATGAGCAGTGGGCAAGCTTACACATGCAGCTCCATTGATGCAAGTGGTGAGCAAAGCATGCTGATTGCCCACACTTGTCCACTGCTCATGTAAGTGGGGATGTGCATATATGCACACCCACCACGTTTGCGTTCCGAAGAGGTCAAGGCCTAGTAGTGAGCTTTGGCTTGGAGTTTGGAAACCCTTGTTCTAGAATAAGAAAAATACCATCCTATCATCAACATGGTGGGATGAATGGACGCTCGCTAACTTTAATGCTCACTTGCATTCATCCCACCCTAAATCTTGTGAAAGTAAAAACATAAAATTGCATTTCCATCCCTGCCCTCTGACTATTTAGAGTTACAAGGATTCTCAGTTAGAATTGAAGAGGGAGGGAGGGAGGGAGGGAGGGAAGGAAGGAGGGAAGGGAAGGGAAGGGATGCAAGGAAGGGGAAGGAAGGAGGGAGGGAAGGAAGGGAAGGTGGGTGAGAGGGAGAGAAGGAAACAATGAGAGCACGAAAGGAAGAAAGGGGGAAAAGGGGACAAGGAAGGAAAGGGGAAGGAGGGAGGGAAGGAGGATCATAATATTTATTTCATTTTATTTTTCCTGAAAAATTATTGCATGTTATAAATTAATTACAGTAGCAGCACCTCGAATGCAGAATTCATCCATGGCCCTGTGATTATTAATAGGTTAAATATTAGACCTGCTAATTATGAACTGTGATGATATCATTAGTGATAAGTGAAATATCAGTATGACTTCCAGGTTTGTAAAACTCTTACAGTACATTCCAAAATCAGCAAAATTCTAATACACAAAATTACTCATGATACTGTATACTTATTTTCCAGCACTGAAGTATAACAAAAGCATTCCCCCGACTAAAGGCAGATAAATTAGGCTGTCAAATATTTGGCTGCATGGTATGGCTGCTAACACCTGTTGGCCTGCTATTTTTGGCAACAGGCAGAAGAATCTGATTTAAGAGCATATTTAACCACTGTTGCCTGAATGGTAAGCTCAGTCAGAACAAGTCTAACTAAGCTTAGAATCATGATATTACACTTTGTGAAATGCATTACACAAATGCAAACAACCTCATAAGCCATCACAGTGCTACTGCCGAAGCATCTGTTCTTTTAATCAAATTCTGTGACTTTCAAAGGTGGTTTGTATCTGTGGTTAATTTCTATGCACTTCCTGAAATGTGTCTTGCAACCCAAGCAGAGGTGGTATTCAGCAGGTTCTGACCATTTCTGGAGAACCGGTAGCAGAAATTTTGAGTAGTTCTTAAAACCAGCAAATACCACCTCTGACTGGACCAACCGCCATCTATTCTCTGCCTCTTGAGTCCCAGCTGATCGGCTGGGTCTTCTTTTGTTGCCCTGCACAGGAGAACGGAGCTGGAAAGCAGGTTAGTGGGGTGGGGAGGGAATGGGGATTTTGCAGTATCCTTCCCTGCCATGCCCACCAAACCACGCCCACAGAACTGATAGTAAAAAAAATTGAATCCCACCACTGAACCCAAGAGATCTATGGACTCCGGAATATTTCTCAATATAAGGTCACATATTATAAAGGAATGTGTTAGAATACATTTACAATCTTTTGTTAAGAGACCATTCGAAGTTACATCAGCACTGGGAAAAAGGACTTATCACCATTTTTCACACTTATGACCATTGCAACATTCCCATATTCATGTGATCAAAATTTGGACACCTGGCAATTGACTCGTACTTATGACGGTTGCAATGTCTGGGGTTCATTGATCCCTTTTGCAACTTTCTGACAAGCAGAATCAATGGGGAAGCCAGATTCACTTAACAACGGTATGACTAACTTGCAGAGATTCACTTATCAACTGTGAGAAGACAGGATGTAAAATGGGGTAAAACTCACTTCACAAATGTCAACAGAAATTTTAGACTCAATTGTGGTCGTAAGTGGAGAACAACCTGTATGAGTTTGAAATCTTCTCACAGAAAGAAAAATGTATCTAATGTTTTATGATGAATGTATTTTTACAATGACTATGATAATGATCTATCACTATTGTTGTGGGTACACTGAGAGCTTATGCATTGGAGACCAATTCCTTATGTGTCTAATCACACTTGGCCAATAAAGAATTCTAATTCTAACTCTATTTGATAGGTCTGTCTGAGAATCAATGGGAGATAGCATACAGGGAAAACAAGTTGTTCAAAAGGGAAAAAATAAAAATAGAAGGGCACTCTTTGGAATAAAAAAAGACAGCAGGAAGCTCAAGAGGGAGCAAACAGGAAGGCAAAGAGAAATAGAAGGTTTTGCTGTGAACCTTAGTAGGAAATCATGCATGAAAAAGATCTACATTAACCATTCATCTAAAGACACTATGTATTAAGAATATGTCTACTGAATGAAGTAGGCAAGGCCCTCCCACTCTGTAAAAGCACAAAGACATATGGTGTTCAGCAGTTCATAAAGAAGAAAATGCAAAGTTACCAACCATAGCTTGGTAAGCCGCCCAGAGTTGCCATGAGGCAAGATAAACAAACAAACAAACGAATGAATGAATGAATGTTGGAAGGTAGAAAGAAGACAAGACAATGGTGTTTTCTAGTTCACTGCATACAGCACCCAATGAACAACTAGCCACTTATTGGATGATGAAGAAGAAGAAGAAGAAGAAGAAGAAGAAGAAGAAGAAGAAGAAGAAGAAGAAGAAGAAGAAGAAGAAGAAGAAGAAGAAGAAGAAGAAGAAGAAGAAGAAGAAGAAGAAGAAGAAGAAGAAGAAGAAGAGGAGGAGGAGGAGGAGGAGGAGGAGGAGGAGGAGGAGGAGGAGGAGGAGGAGGAGGAGGAGGAGGAGGAGGAGGAGGAGGAGGAGGAGAGGGAGAAAGGGAGGAGGAGGGGTAGGGGGAGAAGGAGGAGGAGGAAGAGGAAGAGAAGGTTCTGACCAGTTCTGGAGAACCGGTAGTGGAAATTTTGAGTAGTTTGGAGAACCAGCAAATCCCACCTCTGACTGGAGAGTTTATAGTATCCTTCCCCTGCCATGCCCACTAAGCCACGCCCACAGAATCCGTAGTAAAAAAAAATTGAATCCACTACGGAGGAGGAGGAGGAGGACAAGGAGGAGAAGTAGTAGTAGTAGTAGTAGTAGTAGTAGTAGTAGTAGTAGTAGTAGTATTGGCCATGTATGATTGGACACACAAGAAATTTGTCTCTGGTGCATAAGCTCTCAGCATACATACAAGCAACAAGTGATAAATCATGATCATAATCATAAAACACAATCAACATAAATCATAAGGTACAACACTCAGTGATAGTCATAGGTGTTAGGGATAACATTGTTTACCCTAACTGGTTTAGGTAAAATAATAAATATGTAATCATGGTTTATAAGTTAAAGTGTCTGCAACTTTAAATATAGGAATGTAATTAAGGGAGTGGTTGTGAAAGCACCATAAAAGAAGCAAGGAACGTCAGCTTGCTCTCTCTGGCTTGATGATCCCTAATTACTGGATAGACTGAAGACTGCGTTTTTCCCTACTGAAAAGGAGAGACAAAGGACTGATTTGTAAGTGAACTGACATTGGATATTCTACATGGACTTTGCTAATTGAATATCCTTGAATGGACTGACTAAAATGATACATGACTAATGGACTGTTATTTTGATTATGCTATATAACTCTAAATGGAATAAACTATATTTTTGATAGCACAAGTGTATCTGTTATTTTTACTGTATGTTAACAAACATACAAACTTATCTCACTCATTTATCTGTGTGCCTATCTGACTAACGCTGCACATTCTGTTTAGCTTGTCTCCTTAACCCTGGTTGGGGAACCCAGGCTTAACACTGGTTATGGGCCCAGAGGCTGCAAAGTCAGTTTAACTTGGATAAAACAGATTTATGTAAAAAGTGAGAGTTTGTGTTCTTACACATTACAGTAAACAGACAGCTGTGTTTTATTAATTATAGTTTTATATCCATATAAGAAAACATGGCACAAGTCAATCTACAAAGTTTGTCCCTTATATCCCAGCTGGATGGAACAAACTATGTATCATGGTCTATGAAATGTAGACTACTTCTACGAAGAGAAGGTTTGTGGAACATAATTGAAAATCCACCAAACGTAGAGGAATGGGATCCAGAAATTGAGGAAGATAGACTAAAGATAAAAGATTTTATGCAGAAAAATGAATAAGCTATTTGCATAATAGGACTAACACTAACTGACCAGCAACTTGTTCATATCCATGGAGAACAAACGGCTGTTGGGTGTTGGCAGAAGCTGAAGAGGATTTATGTCCGAGATAATGTTGGTGTTCACATAAATTGAACACGAAAGCTTTTCAGGACGCATCTCCAGACGAATGGTGATATGCTTAGTCATTTGAATTCTATAAAAAGCATTTTTCAAGAACTGCACAAGAAAGAGCTTATTTTCTCTGAACTACACCAAGTCTACATAATTCTATCATCACAAAATGAAAGTTATGATAACTACGTCACTTCCCTTGAAATTTTGCCGAAGGAAAGTTTAACTTTAACTGATATAACTAGCAGATTGATTGAAGAGGCCAGAAGAAGACTTGAAAGAGACCAGTTAAGGAGGGAGCAAGCTCAAAAAGAAGATAATGAATCTCCTACTGCATACGTAATTAAAAAGTGTTTTAATTGTGGAGAAAGAGGACATTTGACAAGATTTTGTAAAAAAGCAAAGCGCCAGAACGCTGACCAGAATACTAAAACATAAATAAAAATTTAGAGTTAGCCATGTATACTAACGAAGCTGTAAAAAATAATTTATGGGTGGTTGACAGTGGAGCATTCCACTGTATAACAAATGACAACAAAAATTTTATTAAAATGTCCAAGAGTACACAGCAGATATCGTTAGCCAATGGCTAGAAACTGAAAGCTAAAGGTCAAGGTATAGCATATTGTTCTTTTATAAAAGAGAATGTAAAAATGTTATATGTACCACAACTTAAGTTTAATTTAATTTCAGTTAGAATTTTGGTTAAACTAGGATATGTAGTTACCTTTAAAGGAGATAACTGCATAATTGAAAAAGAATATAAGAAAATTACTGCATCTTTAAGAGGTGAATTATATGTGTTAAATGATAATGGTTCAGAGGTGGCTAACACAGTTTATGATAATAAGAAACCTCATGATGAATGTATTCACTTGTTACACCTACGGCTAGGGCATTTAAATTTTAAAATGCTTAAGAAAACTGTTGAATTATCTAAGGGAATAAGTTTAAAACCTTGTAATAAGTATTTGCAATGTAATGCTTGTAATCAAAGCAAAGCCAAGGTCAAACCGGTTAATAGAGTTGATGGATTTACTACCAAAGAGCCTTTAGAAGTAGTATTTGCTGATTTAATAGGTCCGAAAAAACCAAGTGTAGGAGGTGCTCGATAGATACTAAATATAATGGACCACTATTCTAGATATGGGTTCTGCTATTTAATGAAGAGCAAAACTGAAACGTATCTAAATCTCTTTAATTGGATTAAATTTGCTGAAAGGAAAACTAAAAAGAAATTAATAACTCTTATAACAGATAATGGTACGGAATTTACAAATAATAAATTCCAGAATAGACTTAGAATGTTAGGTATTCAACATAAAAAGTCTGCACCATATAGGCAACAACATAATGCCTTTATAGAGAGACGAGGCCAAACATTACAATCAATAGCAAATACTATGTTGTCTGATTCAGGATTACCTGACAATTTATGGGGAGAAGCAATAATGTGTGGTAATCATATATTAAATAATGTTGTTAATTCAACAACAGGTGAATTACCATTCACACTGTGGCATGGTACAAAACCTGATTTAAGTTACATGCACACGTTTGGAGCACCAGCATGGGTGCATATCCCTATACAACTCAGACACAAAGGACAGAATAGAGCTAAAAGATTATTTTTTGTAGGATATGAATCTAAGCATAGATCTTATAGATTCTGGGAACCAGGTACATCTAGAGTTTACACCAGTGCTAGTGCTAAATTCCTAGAACATGTAGGATGGAATAGATTAGAGCAAGATTTAAATAACGAAGTAATTATTGAACCCTACAAAAGGCAGAAAGATCAGACTAGTTATAAGAAGAGTCCAATTAAAGAAGAAGTCCATGAAGAGCAAATAGGACCAGAACAAGAGGAAACAGTTGATCAGGAAGAGTTAGATAATCAAGAAGAGTTAATAAATGAAAGTCCACCTGTAAGTCCTGTAATACCTAGATGTACTACACGTATAACTAGACCACCTGATAGGTATCAAGCAAGTATAGTTTGCCAAGTAACTAAAGTTCCAACTAGTGTAGATGAACTTAGGATGTATCCTGCTAAGGATAAGGAGAATTGGCAAAAGGCAATGGAAAAAGAACTAAATTCATTAAAGGTAATGAAAGTATATGAAGATGCTAAATTACCTCCAGGAGAAAAATCCATTGGGTGCAAATGGATATTTAAAATAAAAACTGGAAATGATGGGACTGTTACCCATAAAGCTAGGTTGGTAGCTCAAGGATTTAATCAAACTGCATCTGATTACGATGAAGTTTTTGCACCAAGTCTTAAAGAAACATCTTTGAGAGCAGCTTTAGTGTGGGCAGAAAAACTATGTCATTAACCATTTAGATGTAGAAACTGCTTATCTGCATGCACCATTGCAGCATACTATATATTTGAAAAAGCCAATTATTTTAAAAGACAATAAAGTAAATAGTAATGATTGTTGGAAACTAAAAAGAAGTCTTTATGGGTTGAAACAATCTGGTTTTGAGTGGAACCAATATATTGGGAAAGAGTTAAACAATATAGGTTTTAAATCTGGTTTAGCAGATCCATGTGTGTTAAAAAGAGAAAATAATGGAACAGTGTCATTATTGTTATTATTTACAGATGATATTGCTTTGATAACTAAGACTAATAATGAAGCTAATGAGATTATATCATTATCAGCTAAAAAGATAAAATTAAAGCATTTAGGTGAAATTAAAAAGTATCTAGGATTGACAATTAACAAAACAAAAAATGGATTTAAGATATCTCAAGAAGATAACATTTGCCAATTAATTAAAACGTATAAAATGGAACTTTGTAAACCGGCAAAGACTCCAATGAGTCAGAAAATTTGCCAAACTAATGATCAAAGTCCCAAATTTGATAAGTCAATATATCAATCTTTGATATATTATTGGTAGTTTATCATATATAAACAATTGATAGCTTATCATATATAAACAATTGGTCTAGGCCTGATATAGCTTATAGTGTTAATCAGCTGGCACGTTTTAATTCAGATCCACATCAATGTCATTGGCAATCATTAAAGAGAATTTTAAGATATCTTAAAGGAACAATGAACCATGCATTGTATATAGAACCAAAGGGTGATTTGAGTCTTAGTGCCTATGCAGATGCAAGTTTTGCAACTAACATAAACACTAGAAAATCAACATCTGGGATGGCTATATTATTTGGTAAGACACTAATAGGATGGAGGTCAATCAGACAACAGCATATTAGCTTGTCCACGATGGAAGTGGAATTTTCATGTCTGTCATTACTATGCACTGACTTAATTTTGTACAAACAGTTATTATTAGACATGGGTATAACTGTTAAAGATTCCATTATTGTGTACGAGGACAACCAGGCAGCCATAAAGTTGGCTACTAGTATTGCTGTAAAAACTAGATCAAAGCATACTGATTTAAGATACTTAAATGTTAGAGAATGGGCTAATTAAATTGGAATACTGCATGACAGAAGAAAACACAGCAGACCAATTTACAAAAGCTCAAGGAGTAATCAAATTTAAAGAGAGTTGTAACAAATATGATTTAAAGATGTAAATAGTTATATTTATTATTATTTCCTAAAAGGGGAGAATGTTAGGGATAACATTGTTTACCCTAACTGGTTTAGGTAAAATAATAAATATGTAATCATGGTTTATAAGTTAAAGTGTCTGCAACTTTAAATATAGGAATGTAATTAAGGGAGTGGTTGTGAAAGCACCATAAAAGAAGCAAGGAACGTCAGCTTGCTCTCTCTGGCTTGATGATCCCTAATTACTGGATAGACTGAAGACTGTGTTTTTCTCTACTGAAAAGGAGAGACAAAGGACTGATTTGTAAGTGAACTGACATTGGATATTCTACATGGACTTTGCTAATTGAATATCCTTGAATGGACTGACTAAAATGATACATGACTAATGGACTGTTATTTTGATTATGCTATATAACTCTAAATGGAATAAACTATATTTTTGATAGCACAAGCGTATCTGTTATTTTTACTGTATGTTAACAAACATACAAACTTATCTCACTCATTTATCTGTGTGCCTATCTGACTAACGCTGCACATTCTGTTTAGCTTGTCTCCTTAACCCTGGTTGGGGAACCCAGGCTTAACAATAGGATACTAAATAGTCAACATAAATCATAATAAAATACTGAATAAAAGCAATCAACATAAATCATGGGATACAAACAACAAAGTTATAGTCATTATGCTCACTGCAATGAATTTCTGGCTGTTGAGAAGTAAGTCTTGAAACCATGGTGGCTTAACTTGTGGTGTCCAGATTGGCAACTAGTCTTAAAGTTGCCAAGTTGGGAGACCCCTGGTGCAGTTGAAGCTTTCTTTGTCCCTTTCATAGAATGTCAGCTTTTGTAAGAGAGAAGGGGAGAGATTCATTTTGAGAATAGGGGAGATGTCCCCATAGGAAGGACCAAGCTCTTGTATCATGATTCCCATATCTTATGCTGAGGCTATTCTTCTGAGTGATGTAAAACTTTTAATTGTAAGTAATGCAATCATTAGAAACACAGGCGTGTGGGTGGTGATGGGCATGTAGATCACATGTTGATTTGCTTATGTAATGGAAAGGCTGCCCAACCTCTGGATAAATTGAGGGAGAAGTAGAATGCATGGTTCATATGGGTGCCAAACGAATCATCCTCATCAGGACTTTAGTCAGTCAGTTCTGGAAACCAAATTTAGATAGCAGGTTGAAATCCAGAGTGGTCTAAGTAACATTCTTGGAAAAGCTAGGCATGGAGAGGCATGAAAATAACTAAATCAAATAAAAATGAAATATATCGCTAGGGAAGACACATAGTTTGGAAACAATATGCTGTATGTATATGGAGATGGATGTATACTGTGAGAGGAACCTTGGAATCCTATTGGACAGTTACTTAAATAGGAACCAGCAGTGTGTGGCAGCAGCCAAAAAAGCTCATACAATCCTTGGTTGCATAAACAGAGGGATAGAATCAAAATCACGTGAAATATTAGTACTGCTTTATAAAACCTTAGTCAGACCACACCTGGAATACTGCATCCGGTTTTGGTCACCATATTATAAAAAAGATGTTGAGACTTTGGAAAAAGTACAAACAAGTATAACCAAGATGACTAAAGGTGACAAAAACAGTTTGAAGAACGGTTGCAGAAATTGGGTATGGGCTAGTCTAAAGAAAAGAAGGACTAGGGGTGACATGATAGCAGTCTTTCAGTATTTGAGGGGCTGCCAGAAAAAAGAAAGGGTCAACTTATTTTCCATAGCTCCAGAAGGCAGGACAAGAACCAATAAGATGGAAACTAATCAAGCAGAGAAGCAACCTGGAATTAAGGAGCAACTTCCTAACAGTGAGAACAATTAAACAGTGGAAGAGCTTGCCTTCAGAAGCTGTAGATGCTTCATCACTGGAGGTTTTTAAGAAGAGACTGGACAGTTACCTGTCTGGAATGGTATAGGGACTCCTGTTTGAGCAGAGGGTTGGATTAGAAGGCCCCTTCCAGCTCTATTCTGAATTAATTTTAAAAAAGGATCTTAAAATTATATTTAATCAAAAACTGAACATAAATAGTCTATGTGGTATGAGTGCTAAAACAGCAAATGCAATGTTAGGCTGCATTTCCAGCAGTATGCAAATAGTCCTTGACTTACAACCACAACTGGGGGCCAGCATTTCCATTGCTAAGCTGATTTTATGACTTTTACCATGGTTGTTAGCAAATCACAGAAGTTGTTAATTGAATCATGTGGGCATTAAGGACATCCAGCTTTCCCCATTGACTTTGCTCATCAAAAACTGTCTGGGAAAATTGTAAATGGCAATCATATGACCCTGGGACACCGCAACCATCATCAATACACACCGGTTGCCAAGCATCTGAATTTTAATCACATGGCTATGGGGAATGCTGCAACAATCTTCCATGTAATCATAAGTCTCTTTTTTATTTTCATTGTAATTTTGAACAACCGCTAAACAAATGCTTGGAAGTTAAGGACTACCTATAATTTTCAATTCTTTATTTTGTACTGGCTAGAAGCTACCTTGAGGACTCTGTTCAATTCTTGGCAGCATATTTTAAGAAAGATTCAGAGGAATCTGGGCGGACAAAAAGAGCACAACATTGACTAAAACCTAAGCCCTGCAGGAAGAGATTGAGGGGATTGAGTACACTTAGCCATAAGAAAAGTTGACTGATACAATAGCACTTTTCAAGTTTCCGATGTCATACAAAAGAAGGTCAAGACCCATCCTCCATTCTTCAGGAATGCAGGATACGGAACGATAGTTTTAAGTTACAGGAAGGCAGATTCCAATTGAACGTTAAATAAAACTTCCTGACAGTAAGAACAATTTGACAGCAAAACTCATTATCTAGAGAGGTGATATGCTTCCTTTCATCGGAGGTGTTGAAGCAGAGACTGAATAACCCCTTATTGAAGGTGCCTTAATATGAATTTGTGCGCTAAGCAGGTGACTGGATTTTGATGGACCAATAGCTTATTGAAACTCAATGATTTTTTTTAAAGCATGAGGAATTGCTTGGCCGAAAAACTCCCCTGTCTTCAAAACTTAAGCTAGTATGAAGATCCTCATCATGTAGGAACATGATGTGCTGGGAGTCCAGGCCTACCAATAATAGCAGAGTTCAAACTGAAGGCTGGGAGAGGCATCCAGTGGCATTCATCCCCCAGAAATAAGCATTTCTCAGGTTTAATGTTTTTATTCAGTTATAAGATAAAATAGAAAAGTAAATAGGAAAGCAGTGGGGAGGAAGAGGGGGAAGAAACCGGAAGAAATTAGGAGTTTCTCCATGGAGGTTTGCCAGAAAATATTTGAATGGGAAGTAACAACTCATGATGTCACATGGTCAGTAGGGAACTCATCTTAGTCCCTTATCATATTTGCATCATACCTTGTTACTAACTTAAAAACTGCAGTGATTCACTTAATAACCATGACAAGAAAGGTCACAAAATGGGGCAAAACTCACTTAACAACTGCCTTGCTTTGCAACGGAATTGTTGGACTCAATTGTGTAGCTGGAGAAACGTTCTTTGAGCAAATAATTCTGAGCACTTTTCAGTTCCTTTGGCTTGGTTGGCAGCTTTTTTGATGGGTTACAAATCATTTTAAGGCATTTACAATGGTTTGTTTTGGGTTTTGAAGCACGAGTGAATACAACTCAAGTAACCATGAAAAGGACCATGGTTTACAACACACTGGACCGAAATTCACATAAAACAGCATAATCATAAATAGGATTCATCAGAGAGTATTCCTTAACTAACAATTGTTAGAGATGTGTGTTTCTGGTTGGGACTTAAGTCAGGAGAGGCTGCTGTGTACAGTTTCAAGAAGGTAATAATTTCAGTGGGACTTTGTTTTGAAGAAAGTTGACTGCACTGAAAATAAAATTCTATTTGATCAGTTTTTATTATGTCAAGTTATATCACTACCCACAACACCTATCTTATACTCAGGCTGCTTGAATTGGCTAACTGTCAATAATAACCCAACAGAAATAGCTAAATCAATTATGAATGCAACTCATAAAAGGCCTAGCTGAAACAAAGTTTTAACCTCAGAGAAACAAAAGCTATCTTTAGAGAATAAGAAAACTGGAATTTAGAGAATATGTTGCATTTGACATGCAGTCCTGATCAAAGGTTTTCTTTTCCTTTATTCTAGAATTGAACTACAGATAGTACTCGGCTTATGACCACAATTGAACCTGCTAAGCAAGACAGTTGTTAAATAGGCTTTGCCCCATTTTACATCCTGTCTTGCCACAGTTGCTAAGTGAATCACTGCAATTGTTTAGGTAGTTATACAGTTGTCAAGTGAATCTCGCTTTCCCATTGATTTTGCTTGTCACAATGTTGCAAAAGGGATCACATGACCCTAGGACACTACAACCATCATAAATAAGAGTCAGTTGCCAAACATCCGAATGTTGATCATGTGAACATGGATGCTGCAATGGTCATAAGTCATTTTTTTCAGTGGTGTGGTAACTTCTAACAGTCACACTAAATGAAATGTTGCAAATCAAGCACTACCTGTAATCAAATATCATCTTGGAAGACATCCAGAAAAAGAGAGGATGTCTTGAAGGGGCAGAAGAATTATAGCAATAGCGCTTAGACTTATATTCCACTTCACAGTGCTTTACAGCAGGGGTCACCAACCTTTTGGACCTCAGGGACCACCAAACTCATAATTTTAAATCCCATGGACCACGAATATGAATTTTTACTGACGGTGTCTTGCTAACATTGGTAGGAAATGGTCCCATATTCCAGAGCTGCAATAGTCACAGGACTGGCCCTTTGGTTATCCCAAAGCAGCTGCTCCTCTACCCAGGTGCACCGCCCTGCCATGGACTGGAGAAGCTGCTCAGGGATGACCAAAGGGCCAGTCTTGTGACTACTACAGCTCTGGAATAGGGACCGACTTTCCCATCAACATCAGCAAGCCATCCTGGGGCAGATTTCCTTCCCCCACTGTTGGTCTTACCTTCCAATTCCAGCTCACGTGGCTCTACTCAAAGTAAAGTTTGTGCTCCGCCGAAGGGTGAGGGCCAGCAGGTAGGTGGGCCATGGGGGCAGTGCAGGCTTATGTTCCCACACAACCTAGATTGTTTTGGGGGGAGTTCTTTGGGAATATTTCTCTGCGGACCACCAAAATTTTCTCTCTGGTTGCTGACCACTGCTTTACAGCCCTCTCTAAGTGGTTTACAAGAGTCAGCCTATTTCCCCCAACAATTTGAGTCCTCATTTTATGCACTTTGGAAGGATAAAAGGCTGAGTCAACCTTGAGCCTGGTGAGATTTGAACTGCCAAATTACAGGCAGCTGACAGTCAGCAGAAGTAGCCTGCAATACTGCACTCTAACCACTGCACCACTGAGGCACAACTATAATGTTTCCTTGGGATATGCTTTATGGCATGTACTTGTACTTAGGACTAAGCCATGATTATTAAGGATGGTTTATTAAATAAATCATAATTGGGTAGAATGCCACATGATAAGGCTGGTTTGTCTGGTTTTGGCTTAGCATGCTGTATGAATTGAACCACTAAATTCAGAAGCCTACTGCCTATGTCTGTACATATGGCCCAGATCTGATTATAGCAATAGCACTTAGACTTATATACCACTTTATAGTACTTTACAGCCCTCTCTAAGCAGTTTACAGAGTCAGCCTATTGTCCCCAACAATTTGGGTCCTCATTTTACCCACCTCGGAAGGATGGAAGGCTGAGTCAACCCTAATTTTACATTTATATACATTATGCTAATTTTACAAGATAGAAAGATATTTTGGTGCTGCAATTACAGCCACCAGACTAGAAACCTAGAGATTTTGAGTGCCAGTTCTGTCTTAGGCAAAAAGCTAGCTGGGTAACTTTGGCCTGGTTATTCTCTTCCACCCTAGAAAGGATAAATCACTTCCTAAAAACTTGCAAAAAAAAAACCCCATAGGGACTAGTTCAGATGTTTTCCAGGAGTAAAGATTGACTCAAAGGTACCCACAAATACTAACTGTTATAATCATGCTCTAATAGAAAGTATAGGGCTAAGAGAAAGTGAGGAGTATATGCTAAGGTGATATTCTCCAAATGTGTTGGACTAAAACTCATGTAATGTTCAGTCATCCAGTTTTGACTTTCAGTTCTGACATTTTAGCCTACCAGATACACAAAGCATCTGATTCGGAAAAGTAGTTGGAGGTTAGGTACGCACAGAAAGCAGCACAAGAAAGCCTTAACAGACTGGGAAGTTCAGTTACTTTCACTTTGACATTTTTTTTTTTTTTTTTTAAGGAAATCGTTAATTAAAACTCCCACTCTTTTGTATTTTCCCAGAGAAAAGAGTAGGTGAGCGACATTTGCAGCTCTGCCTAGTTTTCCAGAACAAACAAATATTCAGACAAATTGGAGGAATCTAATGATGTGATTGCCTAGAGCGGAGTGTTCCAATCATGGTAACTTTAAGACACATGGACTTGAACTCCCAGAATTCTGAGAGTTCAAGTCCACAAAATTCCCAAGTTGGACATCTTTGGCCTAGAAGAAACAGGGGTTGAAAACAATCCTGAATTTCCAGAACAATCTTGCCAGGAATAATGACAGGACCAGATATAAAGAAAAGCTCTCTGACTTTGGAGGACGGCCGTAAGATGAGATTTCCCAGGCATGGAAACAAGAGTATAAAGGAAACCTTCCTTTTGGGGGAGTACAGCTACCAAAGATGGATACACAGCAAGCTGCTTGTGTAGACAAAGTAACCTGCTGTCAGACAGAAAGTACAAGCCTCACATAGCGACACCATTTGAGAGAATCACATGGAAAGTGAAGCCTGTGGAATAACACTGAAGAGAAAAATCTTAAAAACAAAATATTCAGTATGGGAGCAAAATAAGCAGAGGAGATAAGAATCAATCCTACTTCAGCTCCTGTATTTAAAGGCCATCCATCTTTTATAAGTAGGGCTCAAGTATAGCACATTATAGGTACATGATATCAAGAGTTAAAGCTAGCTTGCAAATCAATTCCTCTCCAGCTATAAACAAGCATGAAGATAAAATGGAAAGAATGCTTACATAACCAGGCAGGAAAGACAATTAAATTTCATGAAGTCTGACTGGATTTAGAAAAAAAATATTTACATTTTGCAATGTCTTAATAGCCATAGTTTAACTAGAAGGAAACATAAATCTATTTTATACTTTTCTTATGGCTATAATCCCCCCAAAATAAATATTGTCAGCACAGTTTGAATGGCTTCATTACTAGGAAATGAATGGGGTGCATTTTTTTTTCTTTTGGCCAATAAGATGTACCTATATGCATATCTTTTGGAGATACCTCTTTTATTTTGCTCTGTCATATACATCAAAATTTGCCTTCAGGCTAAAAGATGTGTTTATGTCCCTAGCTATCCTCTCACAAATTCTTTGGAGAATACTATAAAAATAAAACTTCACATTATCTATGATGCATATCTATATCAACATTAGTTATGACAAACATCTGAGAAGGAAGGAAGGAAGGAAGGAAGGAAGGAAGGAAGGAAGGAAGGAAGGAAGGAAGGAAGGAAGGAAGGAAGGAGATGGGAATAAGAAGGAGGAAGGCAGGGAAGGAAGGAGAGGGAGGGAGGGAAGTCTGAATGTATTGGATAGGTTTCTAGGTTGTTGGTTGTTTCTAGAACTGATACAGGGTTTTTAGGAAATGAAAATTTCCAACAAACTTGTTTATAAAACTTCTAGTCCCCTTCACCTGAATGTAGCTTTTAAAATTACAATTAGGGGTCCCATTTTGTTACAACAGCACTGAAAAAAGTAACTTATGACTATTTTTTACTCTTACATCTCCATGGTTACATGGTCACTTGATCAAAATTCAGACCCTTAGCAACTGACTCATATTTGTGATGGTTGGAAGTTCCTGAGAACATGTGATCACCTTTTGTGACCTTCTCACAAGCAAAGTCAATGGGGAAACCAGATTCACTTTACAACTGCAGTGATTCGCTTAACAACGGTGGTAAGAAAGGCCGTAAAATGGGGCAAAACTCACTTAACAAATATCTCACTTCACAACAGAAATTTTGGGCTCAATTATGGTCATAAGATGAGGACTACCTGTATAGTTTTTTTAGTTATAAATAGGTGTCCCATTTAGAGAAAATCAGTTGTAGATCTTGTGCTAGTTCTGAAGATACTGATTTTGCAATAATCCCGTGTTGCTGCCGAAATCATTAATCTTATTATTCTGACACTACTAATAGTATCTATTATAATCAAGTAGTCCTTCCTTGCACATTTGTTATTTCAGAAAATGTTGACTTGATTAACCAGTTTGGTACAAATAGAAAGATAGAGACAAATAGTGCTGTATTGTTATTCATTCTCTCAGTTGAAGAAGCTTCTAATACAAGGGGATTTCTGAGAGCAATGGGAAATATATCTTGCCAGCGCTTATGATGGAAATTGTTTTATGCTAACTTTCCTACCCTCAGGAAAATGGCTTCAGTATTCACTGTGGTTAATTTGGAAGTACAAAATCTGAAGATCAGACCTTCCTTAATTATTTAATCCACGATTATATTCTTCTTTTGAAAAGACAGTGGCTCAACTTTAATTCTCAAAATGCATGTTGAAAACCAGTTTGCTCTAGTGGTTAAGAAGTTGAATGGGAAGCAAGCAAATCTTCTAATGCTGCCTTCGGCACTGGGCCAACTGGGTGACTTTGGGCCAGTCATTCTCTCTCAACCCTAGGAAAAAGGCAATAGAAACCCACTTCCAAAGCAACCTTGCCAAGAAAGGTACAGGGATTTGTCTAGACAGGAATCAAGACTGACTCAAAGGCACCTAGGGGTGGGGAGAGAAAGCAAGCTTAGAATCATTTTGGGCTGCTTTCCTGAATTCACCAAGAACCTGCAGTGCGTAGTGGAAATATTTTTTAAAAAAAAACTGCAATCCAAAAGGTGGCTTAACTAAACTACTGAAATGAAAAGCCTGAGAAAGCAAAGCTTTGTCAAGTAAAGCCCAGAGGGGACCCTTTGTAAATGTAAGTGGGTATCACCCTGGGAGACAGGAGGAAGAGCTATAGATTACACAAAGATTAGATAAGAGGCCATTTAGTCTAGAGAAACAATGGGGGAATGGTAAACAACTCAGAAGGGACTTTCCCTAGTTTTTTGGATTGTAAAGGGAAGGGGTGGGGAATGACCTGCTTTCAGACTTGCAAAATTCTATTAATATAACCATACACAACTTTTTTAAAAAATTAGTAGTTCTAGGTGTGCTTCTTATATGGACTACCTCGTAAGGGTGATATTGTTAAAGCTTAAATCTCTCTTGTATATTTACAGACATGCTTGGCCCATGGTTACCTTAATCCATGTGTCAAGATTATCTCTTCCTATGGAACCATAAACTACCTAGATGTTCTGAGTTAGTACTACACGCTAGGCTAAAATGTTGGCACTACACATTAGGATAAAATGTAGATGGCTAATTTGTAATTTTGTTGTGAACTGTAATTCTGCCTCTATCAGAATGTGCTTCATTTAATAGCTGGAAATCTTTTATCGAGAGCGATTCAAAGATCAACCAGAGTGAAGGCTTAGGGAAGCAAGGAGACGACATGTATGATAAAACAAAGACAAGTAAGCAAGAGATGTTACAGAGTTGTGGCAATTGAGCCCAAATGCTCAGTCACCAAAGTCAGCTAATAAGGGTGGTGTTTATACTTGGCTGTTTAAGCTCAGTCCAGAAATAGTGCCCAAAGCTGATCAGGCCCAGCAACATGAGATTTGAGCAAGAAACTGAATTTTTGCCTGCTGTATCACAGATGCGATTCTATTTCCAAGGTATATGGTGCAAGAAGTTAATTAGGCGGAATTATAAAAGTAAAAAAGTTAAATAAAAGCGTTCCTATTCGCTTCTCTCTAAACTCGATACAGTATATAACACCAGTATTCTTAAGGACCTATTTTTAAAGGGGAAATAATCACTTTGAAATAATCACTAAGAAATTTGAAACATGCTCCTTGCAATCAACTATGCAATTAGCAATGTTTTTTAAAAAGTTATTTTGGAACCTTACCACGAATCTTAACCCCTTACAGAAACACATACTCTGAACAGTTAAATGGTTTCACAATGGTAGAACAATCCAAAAAAATGTTTGGAATATCACCTGCTTTTTAGATTAGTCTAGCTTATGTTCTGAATTCCACTGTTATTTTTTGCAATATGTTCATATTATGCAACAGTAATTACAGTAGCAATTTTTGTCTGTTTATTTTGACAAAATGTGGTATCACCTAGCACAAATTTAATTCTGAACTGTTATGTTTTGGGGGGTTTTTTTGCTAAATTTTTATCTTATTGCTTAGCACTTCCAACAAGTGCTAGATTTGTAAGAAGGCTGGTTTTATTCATTCTGTGTTACTGCAGAATATAATCTTAGAGGCTAATTCTGAACCAAGATTTAGAATGTGCAATTCTGCTAACATAACCTATAAAAAAAATTACAACCATTTCCTCTTCCAGCTGATCACAAACCTGGTCATTTATGTGAGAAAATTGGTGTTTCATTGATAGTCCTCACATATTAACATAATAAGCATGGATCCCTAAGGATATTTTCATCTTTTTACACATCTGCATGACAGCTGGAAAATTTGAATGCTAAAGTCAAACACATTTGGCCATATTTTACAAGACTATACACCTTAGAATTGGTGGACAATCCATACTTTTAGAAGTTGCTGCCTCTAAAATATATTTCAACTCAGATATACTTCTTAACCCCATCTTAAATAAGAAACTAAGATGGATAAATTTACAGTCTACTAACGCTATAAATAAGCGCAGGCAGTCCTTGACTTACAATCACAATTGAGCCCAACATTTCCATTGCTCAGCAAGACAATTGTTAAGTGAGTTTTGCTCCATTTTTATGACCTTTCTTGTTACAGTTATTAAGTGAACTCCTGCAGTTGTTAGATTAGTAACATGGTTGTTAAAGAGAAACTGGCTTCCTCATTGACTTTGCTTGTCCGAAGGTCACAAAAAGGGATCACATGACTCTGGGACACTGCAACCGTCATAAATACATGCCAGTTGCCAAGTATTCAAATTTTAATCACATGACCACAGGATGCTGCATCAGTCGTAAGTGTGAAAAACTCTCATAACTCACTTTTTCCAGTGCCATTGTAACATCAAACAGTCACTAAATGAATGGTTATAAGTCACGGATCACCTTAGATATATTTTAAAATTGTGTTTCAAAGACTTGTCCTCTTATCGCTCTGTAAGTTTGGGGGATCTTTTCATAATTAAAAAAGAACATAATGAGATGAGCCTGAGAGCCAGCAAATCAACCCAATAGATCTTCTACATTCTAATTAGAACAATGTCATTGCTATTAGGCTTCCATGTTTGTAATAAATTTGGTATGCATTATTTTTCTTCCTACATGGGCAAGATAATTAAGTTTTTTTCAGCATATATTTCACAATGATAACAATTAAAAATTACAATAGTTAAAGAACCGTAGAAACAGACTACTGTAAAGTTCTTCATAGCAGCATCTAATTATGTGAGCAAGTTCAAAAATTAGTCATTAAAATATATATTACAACGATTTACAAGTAACCAAAAGAGCATTAATTTATATATGTTTTCTAGCTCCAAGTGACTTCTTGATTAAGATATTTGATGAGGGTTTTCTGTTTATTTGCTCCTGGAGTAGATCAATAAGTTATAGAAAAGGTAAAAAGTCTATTTTGCAATATGAATGAGCATTGATACATACAGGCTAAAAGAAAAAGATTAAGATATTTCATCAGAACCTAGGTTTCTGTGCTCAGAAGAGGCAGGGACTGTTGGAAAATTTAACAGAGCCATGTTGTAAAACCTTATTTTTAAAGATGCCTTATCACTTGATCCTTAACTCTACGTGGCTTTGACTGAAGCTTAGACTCAATAGAAATGTGCCAAATACAAAAAAAATGGAAGGCTACAATTTCACATAAATAGACATTACAGGCAAATAGCAGCATTGTGGACAATGCCTACCAAGAGAAGAAGTAAATTAAAACTTGATCTACTATAGAAGCTGAAGGCTATTATTAGCCATATTGATATGCAAGATGCTTGACCATGTGAGTTGAAAATCTACCAGCCACATGCACATATATGAAGCTTAGTTAATGTTAACCTTAAATGTGTGTGCGAATTAGCAAGTTGTGGGAGCCCTATTAATTTATGAATCCAAAGTGAATCTGATTCATATACTTTATAATAAAGGGGGGAAATGGAAAAAGAAGCTAATTCAATAATAAGGCTATCTGCATGAAAACAAGCATAAACATTTCATGGTTAATATTCCATATGCAAAACTAGGTCTCCTTGGCTGTGTTCACAGGACATGCTGAGAACTGTAAGCTTTCCAGCTATATTGGATCCTCCTGCATTGCAATGAATAGAAACCCAAATTGTGAGTTAAAACATCGGCAATTGTGTTAATGTACAAATATGGGAAATGTTGAAATACCACCCACACCATGAAGGGGAAACTAACAGATGACTTCTCCAATTATTAAAAAGAAGAATGTTTATTGATGAACTCACATCAGTTCCAGACCTAATTATTATTATTTGGCATACATGTTACTTAATGGTTAAATGGGTTCAAGCCAGCTGGCTTTTCTGATCTTATATGCTGCAAAGTACAGATAGTCCTCAACTTACGGCCACAAATGAGCCCAACATTTATGTTGCTAAGGGAGACAATTGTTAAATGTGTTTTGCTCCATCTTACGACCTTTCTTGTCACAATTGTTAAGTGAATCACTGCAGTTGTTAAGTTAGTAACATGTTTGTTAAGTGAATCTGGTTTCTCCATTGATTTTGCTTGTCAGAAGTTTGCAAAAGGTGATCACAGGACAATGCAACCGTCATCAATATGAACCAGTTGCCAAATGTCTGAATATTGATCATGTGACCATGAGGATACTGCAATGGTCGTAAGTGTGAAAAGTTGTCATAAGTCCCCTTTTTTGGTGCCATTGTAATTTTGAACAGTCATTAAATGAACTGTTGTAACGTTACACAGGCTGAAGGCTAGTAACTTACAGGGGGATATTATTTGAAAGATTGCATTTTTGCTATTTATTCAATCTAGGTTTTTTCATAATGTTTCCTTAGTTATTATTTTACTGCAGAAGTCTCCAAACTTGGCAACTTTAAGACTTGTGGACTTCAACTCCCAGAATTCCTCAACCATGCTGGCTGGGGAATTCTGGGAGTTGAAACCCACAAGTCTTAAAGTTGCCAAGTCTGAAGATCCCTGCTTTACTGGATGCTTTTCTACATTAACACAATGTGTATTCTCTTTTGTCCCAGAATAAAGGGCCCAGAGCAATGGACGTCCATCTGACTGGAAGGCAGATTATGATTGAATGCTAGGGGGGAGGGGAACCTGTCCAACTACAAGAGTCACATGACAGTGAAACCAGTGACACAAAGAGCTTGCAGGTTCCCTTTCAGGCAGTGGCTCAATAACCATCTATCTGGGATGTTATAATCCGGATTTCTGTACTGGAGCAGAGCATTGGACAAAATAGTGGCCCCATTCAATTCAATTATTCTGTGAACCTAGCATGCAGGAAGGTGTTGGACATTTCTTCCTTCAGATAAAAACAAAATCATCATGTAGCAATGAAAACATGGGACTCTCAGAAATTTTAAGTGATTTTTAACAGAACAACAGAGTTGGAAGGGATCTTAGAGATCTTCTAGTCCAACCCTGGACTCAGGCAAGAAGCCTTATACCATTTCAGACAAATTGGTGACCAATCTCTTCTTAAAAACTTCCAGTGTTGGACCAGTCACAATTCTGGAGGAAAGCTGTTCCACTGATTATTTGTTCTAACTAAACAGGAAATTCGTTCTTAGTTCTGGGTTGCTTCTCTCCTTGATCAGGGGAGACATGATAGCAGTCTTCCAATATTTGAGGGGCTGCCACAGGGAGGAGGAGGTCAAGCTATTTTCTAAAACTCCTATAGGCCAGACAAGGAATAATGGATGGAAACTGAACAAAGAGAGATTTAACCTGGAAATAAGGAGAAACTTTCTGACAGTGAGAACAATCAACCAATGGAACAGCTTGCCCTTAGAAATTGTGGGAGCGCCATCACTTGAGACTTTCAAGAAGAGATTGGACTGCCATTTGTCAGAAATGGTGTGGGGTCTCCCGCTTGGGTGGGGGGTTGGGCTAGATGATCTACAAGGTCCCTTACAACTCTGATTATCTGTTATCTGTTATCATTGCTTCTTGTCCTGCCCTCAGGTGCATTGGAGAATAGCTTGACTCCGTCTTCTTTGTGACAAGATATTGGAACACTGCTATCATGTCACCCCTGGTACTAGTTTTCATTAAACATTCCAACAATCGTTCTTTATTTGTTTTAACCTCCATTCCCCTAATCATCTTGGTTGCTCTTCTCTGCACTCTTTCTAGAGTCTCAATGTATTTCTTGACATTATGGCGACCAAAACTGGATGCAATATTGCAAGTGTGATCTTACCAAGGTATTATAAAGTGTTATCAGCACTTCGTGTGACTACATGAGCCTATTTTTTTTCATTTGTTTATTTATTTGTTTATGCTGATCAAAGGGACATTGGGGTGGGTCTTCTGAAGACTGGTGGGTATCTTGGAGTGGTTTTCTGACCCTATCAGTGCTTATTTTAATTTGTGCTTTTTTCCCCATAGGCTGTTGTTCTTCAGGGAGTGATTTGGCAAATCCTTTCAAATACTAACACATGGTTCCAGAGGTGTGTCCAGCTTCCATGGAAAAGTGGAAGCACTCAGCAGTAACTAAATAACATAGTAATTGCATGCTGTAATTAGGGCAGAGAGTTCAACCTCTCTTTGTGCTGGAATTTAATGTAGTAAAAGGAATGTATTCATATGACAAGAGCATTTGCATTTTCGCAATCTATGAGTGTTTCTCTCGCAATGTATTTTTGCTTTTTCCCAGGACAATGGAAACAACATTATAAATGGTTATGCAATGCTCAGAGTTCTAGCTGATCTAGCAAAAACGGGAAGAACAGAAATGAGGATTTGATGTAGAAAGCATCAAGCAGTGAAGCAGCATGAAAACAGAAATGTGCACTCTGAACAGATTTCATCTGTAATCTCTTTGCTCCATGACTGTATCATGAACTTTGATTTGACTATTTATTTATTTATTGAATTTATATTGCTACCTGTTCACACATGGTGACTCATGGGAGAGAGGAAGAGAGAGGGAGGGAAGGAGAGAATAAACAAATATCTTTGGCCAAAATCTGTATAAAGGAATCCGGTACTGCATTTGGATGTTCAATTGTATGATTCAGCAAACGGGAAGTTTCTCATTTTCTGAGGTAGAACTTTGTAAGATGGTTTTGTGCTTGGATCAAGAGGAGATGAAAATGTCAGCTATTTGGGAATAAATGTCCTGAAAAGGGTGCTTTTTTAAAAAAAAAGAAAAAGTTTGTTGTCTTCTAGTAATGATCCTGTTCCATTAGCAATGGCAGTTAGAAGAAATGATAAGTAGCAATGGGTAAGAGTTCACTATAAGAATCTATAGGGTTGAAGGCCATGACACAGGGAGAGTGATCCATTTATGTTTCAAGAACAGAGAGAAATAGCTTGGAAACCTGACTTGGGCCTTTTCCCCATTGGTAGCATGTATCTCCATAGCATCACCCCAGCCAAGTGGCAAAAAGCCTGCCCTCGTTACTATTATTATTTGACACATAGGTGCTTGGATGACTGTAGAAGATGCTGTGTCTTTCTGGCCGAGAAATTACCTTGGATTCAGCACACATATATTCAGTGACTCTTCGGAAAAGGCAAAATTATGCAATCTCACTGTTATGTTTTGAGCATGGGCGAGAAAGAATGGAGACAAGCCTCTGAACGGTGAACTTCAGCTCTTTATTTACATTGTAACTTCTCCCTTAATAGCAGTTAAACCCGCCTTATATAGGCAAACCCTGCAACTTTTAACCAATAACGAACTAGGAGCGCTAGCTCTTATAACCAATAGGAACTCTCTGTTAAGGGCCAATCGGATTCCCTGGGATGGGCCAATCCGGTCCGGCCGCTTAACAGCCAATCAGAAGTGCAGGGCCAGAACCCTGCACTTAACTCCAAGCTCACACTTTATTAAATCTTTATGCATACACAACACCCCTTCCCCCTGGCTTCTTATTTGCAGGGCGCAGTTACATAGTCCCTTAGGTAGGACGGTTGTCTTATTAGTCTCTTTGATTTCCGTTGTATCAGCTGGCTGCAATCACGCTGAGGTAGATCATTGTTTGGCACTGTTTCTGGTTCAGAGTTCACTTCTACGTCGTTGCCCACATTCTCTGCAATTCCCTGAGGTGCAACCATTTCTCCCTCCAGCTCCACTTCCTGAGTTTCTATCAAGCCGTCGTTTCCTTCGAACGGATTCTCTAGGAATTCATCTTCTTCTGTACCTCCTCCCCCCCACCCAGTTTGGTCATAGGAGAGTTGCGGACTGGCCGCTGGAAGCCGCAATCGTAATTGATCGATATGACGTTTCCAAAGTTTATCGTCAAGGCATTGTACAAGGTAGGATCTGGGGCCGGTTACACGTACTACTGTCGCTTCCACCCACAACGGGTCGCCCGATAGGTTTTTAGCATATACCAAGTCTCCTACCTGGAAGGTACGACAGCGGCCGCTGGATCCTAGTGGTTTCTCCGGTTCGTAAGCTGGGTGCAACTGGTCGAGGTGGGAGCGGAGCTTTCGTCCCATTAGCAGTTCGGCAGGAGTTTTGTTGGTGACGCTATGTGGGGTGATGTGTTGCAAGAAAAGGATTCGATTGACCTTGTTGTCAATGTTGTTGTAGTCTACCTTCTGTAAGGTTTTCTTCACAAATTGGACCATGCATTCTGCTTTGCCATTGGTCGCAGGGTGCGCAGGCGAGGTGAGTGCATGGCGAATGCCGCGGTCAGCGAGGTACTGCTCGAATGCTAGTGCGGTAAATTGAGGGCCGTTATCGGATACCAGGACGTCTGGTAATCCGTGGGTTGCAAAGAGTCTGTCTAAAGTTTTGATAACCGCCTCGGAGGTCGTAGTCGTCATGCAATGGATCTCGAGCCAATTCAAGTAGGTGTCGACGGTAAGCAGGAAGGTGTGGCCTTTGGTTGGCCCCGCGAAGTCCAAGTGAATTCGGGACCAGGGTCCACGTGGTGTCTCCCATTCAGTTGGCATGGCTTTTGGTGGGGCGTTGCTGACTTCTTGGCATTTGGGACAAGCTTTAACCCACTGTTCGATTTGCTTGTCAATGCCTGGCCACCATGCGTAGCTTCACGCAAAGGCTTTCATTCGCACGATGCTGGGGTGGCCATCGTGCAAGGTTCTCAGCAGCGCTTTCTGGAGTCGTTCTGGGATAACGACTCTATCACCCCAGATGACACAGCCTTTCTGGGAGAAGAGCTCGGTTTGTCGAGTCTTGATTGGTGTGAAGTCATCTGATAACTGGTCCAATGGCCATCCGCATTCTACCCAGCTTAGGACTCGTGCTAGGGTGTGGTCGCGTTTGGTTTCTCTCGCGATATCTCGGGCGGTTAGTGGCGGCGAGTTGAGTGCCTCGATTTGCAACGTGGTTACCGCTGGTGCAGGATTGTCGAGAGTCTCTGGAAGCGGTGCTCGGCTCAATGCGTCGGCATGGGGAATGGCCTTCCCCGGGCGGTATTGCAGCCGATAGTTATAAACAGCTAAGAATTCTGACCTCGGCTCATCCTAGGGGATAATATGTAGGGAGTTGGCTTATCTCCAGCTATTATCCCCAATAATGATTTGTGGTTAGTCACAATAGTAAAAGCCCGGCCATACACGTATTCGTGGAATCTTTTCACAGCTGAGACAATTGCGAGGGCTTCTTTATCGATTTGTCCATAGTTTCGCTCAGTTTTTGAAAGAGTCTTTGAAAAATATGCAACAGGGTCTTCGTTCCCATAAGTCAGTACATGGCTCAAAATGGCACCTACCCCGAAAGGCGATGCATCACATGTTATAACTAACGGCAAAGTCTCGTTTTACTGCATGAGTACAGAGTCAGAAGTGAGCAGTTTTTTAACATTTCAGAACGCCTGTTCTTCATGGTAACCCCATAGCCAATTTGCTTTTTTATCGAACAACCGGTGTAACGGTTCAGCGACCGTTGCTTTGTGTGGCAAAAATACATTATAAAAATTGATGAGGCCTAGGAACGCCTGGAGATCGGCCTTGTTTCGTGGCCTGGGAGCGTTTTTTATCGCTTTTAGTTTACTTTCGGTAGGGTGAATGCCCTGGCTATCAATCAGGTACCCTAAAAACTCAACACTGTCAGTACACAATTTACATTTGTTTTTTTTAACCTTAAGACCGGCCTCTTGGAATATTTTTAGGACTAATTTTACCCGGTCCTGTAAGATTTTTTTTGTAGGGGCTGCAATTAATACATCATCAAAATAGGGAACCACGCCCTTAATTCCTTGCAATAACCTTTTCATAAGGTTCTGAAAAATCCCCGGGGCTACACTAACTCCGAATTGCAGCCGGGTACATTTAAAGGCACCTCAGTGCATCACAATAGTTTGGGCCTGTGCCGTTTTTTCATCTACTGGTAATTGCTGATATGCCTGAGCTAAATCTAATTTAGCGAAGACTTTCCCGCCCCCCCAGGGAATGGAGGAGATGCTGCACCACCGGAACTGGATACGCGTTCTGCTGCAGGGCGTAGTTCAAAGTGACCCGGTAGTCCCCACAAATTCGGATTGACCCGTCTGGCTTAATGGGTGTTACAATTGGGGTTTCCCAAGGGGAGTGATCGATGGGCTCTAACACCCCCTGAGCTATCAGTTTGTCAAGTTGTTCGTCGATTTTCGATTTTAAGGCAAACGGAACTCGACGGGGCTTTAGACGGATGGGAACTATTTTTGGATCAAGACTGAATGACTCGCCTAAGCTGTCTACGGAGACGTCCCTGAACTCATAGATAAGGTCTTCCTCCTAGTCACCACCACTGACTCGGTTTATGCCGGCCACTTCAATGCCGAGTGGCGCGAACCATTGGAGGCCCAGTAGGCTAGGCCTATCTCTATCGATGACCGTTAAAGGAAAGTATGCTGTGTGCTTCTTGAAGGAGACTCGGACTCGGCAGGAACCGATGACGGGGATTCGATTCCCTTGGTAGTCCTTGAGGATGAGGCGTTGGGAGCGGAGATCTTGGCGTTGAATTGTGGGGATGAGTTGCTTGAGTGTCTTCCAGGACACCATCGAGAGGGACGATCCCGAGTCGACCTCCATGTGGCAAGGCTGGTTCTCGATGGCTACCGTGACTCGGATTTTCTTAGTGTCCAAGGCTGAGGCGTGACCGATAGTGATAGTATGGTGAGCCTCTTCTCTCTGCAAAGCTCGATTTCTGTAGGAGTGGTTTACTGGCTCTCGCCGTAAAGGACGGTTTCCTGTCGATTGGCGATAGTTAGTCCCTTTTGAGGCCTGGCTGGGTCCTGGCAAGCTGCGGCAGACCCGTCCAATGTGGCCTCGTTTCCCGTACTCATGGCAGAGTGCGTTGCGGAATTTGCATTTGGACCTGGCATGGTTGGCTCCGCAGCCAGCGCAAGGGTGTAAGGGCTTCGGGTGATGGTCCCGGTCGGACCGCAGTCGATGGACCCCTTCTCCATCACTGTCTGACGACGAAGAGAGGTCCTCATGGTGCGTTGTCGCAAGCTGTCCTTCTGAACTAGGTGAGATGTCGCTGGCCCGTGGTGGTACCGGAGCACAGTTTCGGCGTAGTTGTGCAGCCAACTTCCTGGTTGCTTCTGCTGCAGTAGCATCGGCGATGGCGTCGACAAGGCTGATGTCGCCTTTCGCCATCAGCTTGCTTTGGACGCCTGGTGCATCTCGTTCCAGAACTATGCGATCTCTTAGTGCTTCTTCTAAATCGGCGAATCCGCAGAGGCATCCCAAATTTCGGAGGTCTGCTATGAAGTCGGCCACGCTTTCTCCCTTCCGCTGGCTCCTCTGATAAAACTCGTGGTGTCTCACGAGCGTAGGCACGGTCAGGGCGTTGTGGTCTCGTAGGATAGGTTCGAGGTCGTCCCAATCCATGGCCTTCACTTCTCGGGGTTTGGCTAGTGCTTTAGCCATCTTAAATACGGTTGGACCGCAATGTGTTAGGAACACCGCCCGTTTCTTCCCGGCTGTGACGTCCTTTAAGTTGTTCGTCTCTAAGAACATTTGGAAGCGATCCATGTAAGACTCCCAGTCTTCCTGTGCTGGATCGAACTGAGCAGGTGGTACGATGCCACCGGACATGGTTCCGTTGTTGGCGTCGTCTGTCACGTGCTCGGTGTTCTTCGAAGTTTCGTTGGTTCAGATATCTCCATATCCCATCCTCGTCGCCAGTGTTGTTTTGAGCATGGGCGAGAAAGAATGGATACAAGCCTCTGAATGGTGAACTTCAGCTCTTTATTTACATTGTGACTTCTCCCTTAATAGCAGTTAAACCCGCCTTATACAGGCAAACCCTGTAACTTTTAACCAATAACGAGCTAGGAGCGCTAGCTCTTATAACCAATGGGAACTCTCTGTTAAAGGCCAATCAGATTCCCCGGGACGGGCCAATCCAGTCCGGCCGCTTAACAGCCAATCAGAAGTGCAGGGCCAGAACCCTGCACTTAACTCCAAGCTCACACTTTATTAAACCTTTATGCATACACAACACTCACTATTCTCTGATCCACTCTCTGAAACACTGGCCACTCCTACAGCCTTCAGTGCTGTATAATTGTTAATCTCTCATTCTTTCAGAAGAAATTGTCGATGAACCTTAAAGAAATGCTCAGAACTAAATTGTAATGAGCCAAAGGATAAGAGATTTTCTGTCATTTTTAACAAAAAAATAAATATGATTTTTTTCTACTAGAACTGGTACCTAGCCTTTTGATAGCAGGCTTTTTAATGCTCTCCTGAATAAGGAGAAAGGGAGGAGGGGGAGAGAGGTGGGGAAGGAAGAGAGAGGGAGGGAGGGAGGGAGAAAGAGAGATTGTTACAGTGACAGTAATTGCATTTCAGCAAATGTATCTATTATAGTAATTTTCTCCAGACAAGAAACATGTAGCTTAACTTAAAATCCTTTTTTTCTTAGCGCATTAACTTTGACAAATTTAACATAAAGATTTTTATGTGATCCAGCGTACAAGTGTAAATCGATTTTCACTACAGATAGTTCTTGATGTACAGCCTTCTTTTAGTCACCATTCAAAGCTACAATGGCATGAAAAAAGTTACTTTCAATCATTTTTCACACTTCTTCCCGGTCACGTGATCAAAATTCAGATGATTGGAAACTGGTTCATATTTATGACGGTTGCAGTGTCCCGGGATCATGTGATCATCTTTTGCGACCTTCTGACGAGTAAAGTCAATGGGCAAGCTAGATTCATTTAATAACCATGTTACTAACTTAACAATTGCAGTCATTCGCTTAACAACTGTGACAAGAAAGGTCGTAAAATGGAGCAAAAGTCAATAATTGCCTTGTTTAACAATGGAAATGTTGGACTTAATTGTGGTTGTAAGCCAAGGACTACCTGCACACCGTGTTCTCCTGGCAAGAGTAGGGCCATTAGGTGACGTGAGATTATTTTAAAAGCAAAGAGGTAAATGCACAGCTTTGGATCTAGTGGAAGAGTAGAACACAAATTCTTGACTGTCTGTCTTTATGAGATCCTCTCAATCAATCACTTGGATCTTCATCTGGTCACAGTGTGGAGTCCATACTGTTGCTACTCTTCTTTACCTTCCTATTATACCTATTGTGTTTTGTAATACATTTGTCATCTATGATTCTGCCTGCTTTGAAAGCTGGGAGTTTGTCAGAGTATATTCATGAACTGGAATAGAACTTAGTAACAAGGTCAACCAATGAGAGCCCAACTGAGGGCTGAAACTTAAAAAGAAAATCTGGACATGGTTTATATCTGTTCTGTGCTCAGCTCAAAAGTGAAAGAAAAACTAACTCTGTCTTGCTTGTCTGCTAAAGTTGAGTTGCTGCTCTGCTCTGAACTTGTAACATGTCTACTTCTGTTTGAGTTTGCTCCATGTTGGAGAAATCTACAACTGGTATTGTAAAATTTACTTAAGATGTTTATAAAGACGTTAAATGAAGCATCAGCCATCCGTGTTTATTTTTCTGGCGCTAAATTTATGCTGCAAAACTCTGAACAGCATTTCACTCTTTCAAAATGATGCTACAACTCATTCAAAAGACCATAACTTTTAAAAACAGTCTTCTGAATGAAGTTCGGCAAATCCACCTTCAAAAACAGCCCAAACAACAGCTGGCAAAGGGTTGCAAAGTGGCAAAGAGCCAACTATATGCAGCTTTCCACCCATGTCAGCTGTTGTTTGGGCTTTCAACTATTCAACCTGATCCAGATCTCCAAAGAAAGTTTTAGCTAGGAAACCTGGGGGCCTAAAACGGCTTCTTCCCCACCCCTTTGTCTGCTACTTCCTGGCCTGGCAGCAGAATCAAGGCTGGAAGAAATGGCAAACGTGTGGGGCGGTTTACTTCTGACACATGGCTAAATCCAGGGGTCTGGGCCACTTGTCAAAACTTTTTCACAGCACAGCTGAGGTTGGCAAGTGTTACACTGCAAAGCATAAGGAGGGCAGCCTTCTCTGCCATGTTGGGTGAAAAAATCCACTGTCTGGCTGATTAGGGTTGACAATGAGGATGGTGAATCTATCTTGGTTTTAAATTTTGGCTGGAAGAAAGAAGAACACATTAACTGAGTCATGGCAACGTGCTCTTAACACTTCTACACTCCAGCCCAGAAGAGAAGAATATTTGTGCTTTTCCTAAGAACAAAACAGATAAGGCAACTGAAAAGTCTACCTGACCCCCAATGGTTACAACTGTAACCACAGCATGAAGTTTTGCTGCATAGGAAAGCAGCAGGGAAAGGAACTTTGAAACAAAAATTACATGATGAATCAGTAAAAAAAAAACCATCTGCCTGTGACAGTCTTTCCTTTCAGCTTGCAGTCTCTCTAACTGAATTGTAAAACAAAACAAAATCCCATGTTCATCCATATTTAAGTAGTGGTCTTTTAGGCTGTTCTCTTTCATAACTTGGTGCTGGCAGCTTTCAGCAGGCCATCTCCAAGAACTTAAAATTTCCTGTGTTCAATAAACATTATTGTGTTTTGTTTCGATTTGTACATCTTCTAGCCTTTATAGAGGCTATTTCAGAGCTAAAATGAATTCTGATTGCCTTTTTGGAAGAAAACTGTTAAGTGGAAATATATTTTTGGGCAATCCATTCTCTGAGAGAGACAACGTTTCTGAATACTCCAAAACATTATCGTACAGAATCTCAACCAGCATTCTGCCTAGGGAAGTTCACACATCTTAAAGCTGCCAACTCTACAAATCACTACTATAGTATCTTTTGAGTGTTTTTAAAGCATCAAAATATGTCACATAAATAATGGCATTAGGCCCCATAAACATAATAAAACAAATATGTTACCTCCATAAACCACTGGACAAAACGTGAATGCTGGATGAGTAGGAATTCTGCCATACTGACTCTAGTCTAGCATTCAACTTTGAAAGCACTGGTTGGGTTCATTCTGATAGAGCTAGTTTGATACTGTGATTAAGGCACCAGGCTAGAAAGTGGGAGAGTGGGAGTTCTAGTTCTGGTTCTGCCCTAAGCATGAAAGCTGGCTGGGTTACATGCTCTCGGTGACATGCTTGGGTGACATGCTCTCGGAGCAACCCACCTCTGATAAAAACAGGAGGAGGAAGGGATTTTCACTGAATTATTTATCATGGAGATAGAAAAATAAACAAAAATAAAACAAATAGTTCTATTTCTCCTTGTCATTAGATGAGTTGTGCTTAGGTATCTGGATGCTGTAACAGACTGGATAAGAGCCAATAAATGGATATTGAACCTCACAAAAATGGATTGGGCCCCAAATTAGGAAGACCTCCAACTTTAGTTTCAGTCGCCTTCACTCTGAAGAAGCAGACACTCAACTTTGGTGTATTCCTACATTTTTTTTCTTTATTATTTGAGGTACAGTTAAATATCAGTGTCCTGGTATCTGATGACTATGACTCTTTCTGGAGGGAAATAGGCTGACCAGAACATCTTCTTTCTAACATCTGACTATGTCAACAAAGACTCGACATGAGTTTTGCCTTTGAAGGCAACTCTGAAAGAGTAGAATGCTGCAGTGAGGCTATTATACAAGACATCTTCAGAAAATATGACATTGATCATAAAGGAACTGGCCTGACTGCCTTAACATTACCAGCTGACCTTCTATATTATGCTTAAGTTTAGGATCCTGCTGCTAGAGAGAGTTCCTATCCTAAGGTTAACATCTGCAGGAGGATCTCCTCAATGAACCATAGTTGCCAAAGCTCATTATATGGAAGTGTGGGAGAAATCATGTATGTTATGGCAGCCTACCTTAAGAACAGAGACTAAGCTGATGTGACCTTACCTGCTTGGAACTTTACTCTTACATATGGAACTTAATATCTATAGCCTGACTGCTGTGTCCGTCGCGGAAAAGGAGACTCGGAGCCAGTGTCTCAGTTTCAGCTCTTTATTTGGTCCCAAGATCGGCTCGGGATTCAAGGGAAAAACAGTGGCTTTTATTTTCTGGCCGTGGCAGCCGCAGCCAATGGCACCACTTTGAATCTCCCGCGATTAGTTTCCACCAATCGCGGGGGATTCTTTACGGGCCAATCAGTGCGGCTCGCTCGGCCAATGAGATCGCCGTGCGCTTTGGCCAATCACAGCGCGGCGCTTGCAAGTATGCTAATGACTGTACAGAACACCCCTCCCCTCTTGGTATGGTCCTACGTAACGTAGTCCCGTAAGTAGGCAGGGCTTCGTACTTGCCTACTTGACCTGTGCAGGTTAGTTGTTGCTTGGCTCCTGGCCGGTTTGGTCGGGTTCTGTGTAGCTCTCTGCCTCATTGATGGAACCGCCTGTGAGGCCTCGCCGGGCCTTTTGTCGCAGCTCCCTCCCAGTCTACCCGGGCTGGTTGAGCTGCGGTTGTTGCCGCTCCCGCCTGGTCTTTCTGGGCTGGTTAAGCTGGCCTGGCTGCTTCTCCCTGGTGAGGCTTCGAGCTGGCTGCTTGCCGGTGAGTATAGCTGGTTTCTTTCTATTGGTTTTTGGTTCCCGGGGTATTCCCTCCCCTCTTGGTTTGTGTTATGGGGGCTGTCTGTGTCTGTTTGCGTGTTGGTTGTGTTTCCCGTGGTTATTTTCGATCTTATTTGATCAATGTGGCGTTTCCATGCTCATCCGTCGGTTGTTTGCAGCCGGTACGAGTGGGGACCTGTCAGCTGGGTTATAGCTGCCGGTACCCAAAGTGGATCTCCGGTAAGGTTCTTTGTGTAGACTGCATCACCTGGGGAAAATGTTCAGTTTTTGCTTGAGGAGTTTGGGGGTTTTTCTGGGTTGTATGTGGGGTGCAGTCTGTCGAGTGGGGACCTTAATTTCCTCCCCATTAATAGTTCTGCTGGGCTTTTGTTGGTAGTTGTGTTCGGGGTTATGTGTTGTGTAAAGAGCATTTTGTTTATTTTTTCTTGGATTTCCCCGTGTTCAATTTTTTGGATGTTTTTTTTTTGTGAATTGAACCATCCATTCCGCCCTCCGGTTCGCCGCCAGATGCGCCGGTGCTGTCAGTGCGTGTCATATGCCCCGTTCCGCTAGGAATTTTTCAAATTCCAGTGAGGTAAATTGGGGTCCGTTATCCAACACGATGACATCTGGGAGGCTGTGGGTTGCGAACAGCTTGCTGAGTTCCTTGGTCATGGCCTCCATGGTGGTGGTTTTCATGTTGCTTATCTCCAACCAGTTGGAGTAAGCATCTACCGTGATAAGGAATATATGTCCTTTCGTGAGCCCGGCAAAATCTATGTGAATCCTGGACCATGGTCCCCTGGGGTTTTCCCATTCCAGGATTGGTGCTGCGGGAGGGCTCAGTCTGGTTTCTTGGCAACGTTTGCATGTTGCCACCCAAGTCTCGATTTGCTTATCCATCCCTGGCCACCAGGCGTAACTCCTGGCCAGGGCTTTTGTTCTAACTATGCCCGGGTGCCCTTCGTGTAACAACTCCAATACCTTCCCTTGTAACCTTTCCGGAATAACAACTCTATCCCCCCACAGTACACAACCTTTTTGTAATGAGAGTTCTGTTTGCCGGTTCAGGAATGTCCTGAATGATTCGTCGTCATCCTTTTCCGGCCACCCCTTTTCTACTCAATGTAACACCCGCGCCAGACATTTGTCTTTATTAGTCTCGCGGGCAATGTCTGACGCGATTATGGGTAGATTGGGCAGAGTCTCTATGCTGAGGGTGGCTGTTGTGGGTGCTGGGTCGGTGTCTAGGTCAGGTAATGGCGTGCGGCTCAGGGCGCCTGCGTGGGTGATTGTCTTCCCCGGTCAGTGTGTGAGCTGGTAGCTGTAGGCAGCAAGGAATTCGGACCACCTTGTCATTCTAGGAGATAGAATGTTCGGGGTGGCCCTGTTCCCTGCCAGGATTCCGAGCAGTGGCTTGTGGTTGGTGATGATGGTGAACGTACGGCCGTAGAGGTACTCGTGGAACCTCTTCACTGCGGCAACGATAGCCAGGGCCTCTTTGTCCAGTTGACTGTAATTTCTCTCCGGTTTGGTGAGTGTCCTCGAAAAGAAGGCGATGGGTGCTTCTTTTCCGTCGGGGAGCGTGTGGCTGAGGACGGTGCTGATGCCGAAGGGTGAGGCATCGCATGTGACGGCAAGTGGTAGGGTCTCGTTGTATTGGATTAGGACGGCATCCAAGGTAAGCAGGTCCTTGGTTTTGCTGAAGGTGGCTTCCTCACGTTTCCTCCAAGTCCATGTGGCCGCCTTGTCCAAAAGCCTATGCAAAGGCTCCACCGCGGTCGCCTTTTGGGGTAGGAAAACATTGTAAAAATTAAGCAGTCCCAGAAATGCCTGCAGTTCAGTTTTATTCTGTGGTGTTGGGGCTTCTTTAATGGCTCTGATTTTTTCCGCGGTTGGGTGGATGCCGTGTCAGTCTAGGAGGTATCCTAGGAACTCGACTCACTCTGTGTACAGCTGGCATTTCTCTTTTTTCACCTTTAGCCCAGCCTCTTTGAATTTGGTTAGTACCTCCCTTAGATGACTCTCTAGTTCTTGTTGGTTGGCCGCTGACACCAGTACGTCATCGAAGTAGGGTACCACCCCTTAATTCCTTGCAAGAGTCCCTCCATGAGGCTCTGGAAAATTCCCAGAGCCACACTGACTCCAAACTGGAATCAGTTACAGCGAAATGCTCCCCGGTGGGTGACTATGGTCTGCGCCTCAGCAGTTTCTGCATCGACCGGCAACTGTTGATAGGCTTGCGCCAGGTCGAGCTTCGCAAAGACCTTGCCTCCCCCCAATGAGTGTAGAAGGTACTGCACTACTGGAACGGGGTAGGCACTTTGTTGTAAGGCGCAATTTAGGGTGGCCTTATAGTCCCCGCAGATTCTCACCGACCCATCGGGCTTGACTGGGGGGACTATGGGGGTCTCCCACCAGGCATGATCGATTGGTTGTAGGACCCCTTGTTTGATGAGCTTGTCAATTTGCTCGTCGATTTTGGGCCGGAGTGCAAAAGGTACCCGCCGTGGTTTTAGGCGTATTGGGGGAATGCTGGGGTCTAGGCTGAAGGAAATAGGGGGCCCTCGGTATTTGCCTAGGGTGCCGTCGAACACTTCCTGGAAGTCCTGTGCCAGTTGCTCTTCCCAGTTGGCATCTGTGATGTGGTTGACACCCGTAACCTCGATCCCGAGTGGTGCAAACCACTGTAGTCCCAAAAGGCTGGGGCGGTCTTGGTCCACAATCGTCAGGGGAAGCTTTGCTGTGTGGGCCTTGAAGGTCACTTCGAACTGTCCGGTTCTGACTCCCGGAATATGGTTCCCCTGGTAGTCTCTGAGGATTAGTTTCTGGGTTTCCAACCTCCTCTTGTGGATTTCCGGCACCAACCGCCTGATTTCTCGCCAGGCAGCCATGGAGAGGTAGGACCCGGAGTCCACCTCCATTTTGCATGGTTCGACTTCAATGCTCACTTCCACGTATACCTTTCGGGCGTCTGTGGTTGATGAATGGCCGATGATGACCGTCTGGTGGGTTTCCTCTTTCTGCCGGTTTTCGCCGCTTAATCGGTTCCGTCCGTCTCGGTTCCAGCAATTTTTGGCTTGGCGGTCTCTGGCCCTGGGGGGGGGGTGCCGTCTCGTCTCCGGTTGCTGTGATCTTGCCGATGGGGGCTGTAGGCTTTTCTCAGTTGGCAGACTCGGGCGATGTGACCTTTTTTATCGCAGTGTCAGCAAATCGCATCAAAAAAATGGCACTCTGATCGAGGGTGGTCGCCTCCGCACCCAGCACATGCGGTCCCCGACTTACGACTCCGCCGATCGCGCTGATCTCATTCCGTCTGGAGCCGATGTATTTCTTCTTCCTCGTCCGTGGTGTCGGAGGTGGAGTGGAAGTCGCCATGATGGATGGTGGTTTCCTGGTGGCTTGCTTCTGGGTGGGCCTTGGTCGCCCGGCCCGTCTTGGTGGTCATGGTGCGTTCCCTGGTGTCTGGTCTCCGCATTCGATTCGCCGATTTCCGGGTTGCCTCAGCTGCGGTGGCTTCAGCAAGGGCGTCGGTGAGGGCGATGTCGCCTTTTGCCATCAGCTGGCTTTGTAGGACTGGGTCTCTGAGTCCGAGCACAACACGGTCCCGCAAAGTCTCATCCATGTCCAAGAACCCGCACATGCCCCCTAGGCTCCGTAAATCAGCCACAAAGTCACTGATGCTCTCACCCAATCTCTAGTCCTGCCGGTAGAAATCGTGCCACCTGATGAGGGTGGGCATGGCGGGGGCATAGTGGTTTCAGAGCAATGGCTCGAGGTCGGCCCAGTCCATCTCCTTCACGTCCCTGGGTTTTGCGAGAGCTTTTGCCATCTTGAACATTGTGGGCCCGCAGTGTGTCAGAAAGACGGCTCTTTTCTTCTGCCCGGTTGCATCCTTCAAGTTGCTACTTTCAAGGAACATTAGGAATCGGTCTGTGTACGATTCCCAGTCCTTGGTAGCTGGGTTAAAGGGTGCAGGCGGTGCGATGCTGGCCATCTTGTCAGTCTCGCTTCCTCAGGACACGTGCTTGATGGGGGTTTGTCTCGGGATCCCACCTTCGTCGCCAGTGTTGTGTCCGTCGTGAGAAAGGAGACTCGGAGCCAGTGACTCAGTTTCAGCTCTTTATTTGGTCCTGAGATCGGCTCGGGATTCAAGGGAAAAACAGTGGCTTCTATTCTCTGGCCGCGTCGGCCGCTGCCAATGGCACCACTTTGAATCTCCCACAATTAGTTTCCACCAATCGTGGGGGATTCGTTACGGGCCAATCAGTGCGGCTCGCTCAGCCAATGAGATCGCCGTGCACTTTGGCCAATCACAGCACGGCGCTTGCAAGTATGCTAATGACTGTACAGAACACTGACCATTCCCTTTGTCCTTTAATCGTACCCCTCTTACTCTTTTACTTTTCTCTTGTTTTCTGCTTTTTTGAGTTGCAACCTACCATGAGGTTTCTGTGGATAGTGGAAGCAGAAGTTGTGGACGATAAATATTTATTTTTTTAAAATGCACCAAGCATGTATAGTAGTAAGAATGGGAGGGGCATGCACTTAAAAATGAAATATTCCCAGTTTAGCTAGCATGAAGATTTAAGAGATTTTTTATTTTTCTAGAATTTGAGGCAGATGAGGATCACCAGAGACTCTCTACCATTCCTTCTGTCTGTTGATGGCAGTGACAGCTCTTCTTTTGAGGACTTGGGGTTGAAAGGATGGTAGAAATGCCTCTGGGGGGTGGGAGTTGCCAATTACATTTTTTTACTCCACTGAAGGAGCATGAGAAACAAGAGAAAAATCGCAGACATCCTTTTGAAGATATCTCCCCTTTCTCCTTCTTTGTGACCTTCAACCTACTATGAAGCAAGAGCAAAAGGAAAAGTGAACACAGATGCAACCAGTTGTCATACATAGACAATTATTCCAGTGATGGGACTGCACAGTATGTCATAACGACGTTCATGAGATAGCAAGGAAGGTGCATTAGCATTTAATTTCATGTATTGCTTCTGGGCATCACCTGAATACTAATGATCAAGTAAACCCATTGAAAGAGAGGTGAGGCTACACATCCTGAGCAAACCCACCCCGGCTGCCTTCTGGAAACATCAATAATACAATTTGCAAGGCCAGGATATATAATGCACTTTAAATGAGAGTATCTGTCAGAACTGTTTTAATGGATACATTTGGCGGGGGGAGGTTGTATTTGTGTGTAGATTTCAGATTACTTGGAGATAGGAATCAGGTTTGATATTGGAAGGACATAACTTAAGCGAAATTAGTCAGTGAGATGTCCCTAATTCTTCATTTTCAGTTTTTCAGGCAAAGCCTGGAAGCCCTGATCTATAATTGATAAACAACTTGCATATTTATTAATTTGAAATGAAGCACTAGATCTTATGGTTCAATGAAACTTCATTTGTGCTTCTTTTAATAAAGGAAATAATATAGCAGTGGTGATTGTTGAAGCTTGGAAAACAGTGTAGATTTTACATTACACTTTAAAACTACATATAAGCCAAACATATGGCTGCTCTTTTTTCTTGCAAGCAATATAATAGATTAGATATGCTAGGTATAGTGTGAGTATTTTTTTAATTTCTCTTTTACCATGCCTGTGGCTTCACTGGTGTTCACTTTGGGTGAGAATTTAAAAAAATGCAAAGGAATCTCCCCTTTCTAACCTGCTCTCTCTCAAAACAGATTTCATTAACCTCAACAGATGTGGAACGAATCATTAGTTTGCGTAGCCTTGCAGAAAGCCAAAAGATTAGGAGAAAATAGGACACAAATTTCTATTTTAATGAAAGCTAAATAATAAATAGCTTCTCTTCTAAAGTGGGAAATAGCTAATTTTTTTGGCTATAATATATAAATGGAACAATGGGAGAATATATGTTTGAAAGGACTGAATGTTATAATCTTAAAGAAAATGGTTATAAAACAATGAATCATTGGTATGTCACCAGAGAAATTGCCTAATATGTATAAATGCATTTGAAATATATGTTGAAAATGTACAAATAAAAACAAGAAGGAACATTTTTTATCATGATTGTATAAGTAAAAAAAGGCAGAAAGTTTTGGATTCAAATTCATACACTAATTTAGGATATTTTAAAGATTAATATACAGTTGACACCAGGCTTTTTTTTAGGGACTGATGGAAAAAAAGTCATGGAACTTTGTTTCTATAAATGAAAATGCAAGACTAATATATGCACAATATATATTAGAAAGACTCAACATTACCTTCAATGGATGAATGCATTGTACATATAGGAATGTAGGAATTGGCTGATACAGTCAAATTGACTTCTTTGATTCAAGAAAAGACATTTTCTATTTTTATTGCTGATTGGAAAACATTTATAGACTTTTTTGCACGAAACAGAAAAAAACGAATGTCTAATTGATGGATTTAATGATTTAAAAAGTTGGTTGTAGCCATAGAATAAGAGGCAAATCTTGACTGTAAAGAAAATTGGAAGCTACTTCTTTACATTTTTCTTTTCTTTTTACTGCACTTTTGCTTTCTTTTTTTTTTTTTGCTTTCCTTTATTCTTCATAAATATCTGTTAATCTTCCTTTTAAAAACTTTTAATAAAAATTTTATACGCACACACGTGTTAACTACTATATAAATAGTACCTATGAAGTATAATTTTTCTTTCACATAAATTATGTATGAAATATGTAAGTAAGCTTTTTGGCTTGTATATCTGATTTTGACATTCAATCATATGTTTCAAGTCATTACATGTTGTAATCTTATTAGATCAATGGATAAGGCTGGATACTTTTTTTTCATCCTGTAGGGAATCTCCATGATTGAAGAAGCAAACCTTGATTTATCTTATATTCTGATTTGACAGGGTTTGTTTCTGTTTTGCACTCCATCCAGGCATGCTGACAAACTAACTGAAGATATTCTTTTTCCTGATATGCTTGAAAATATGGTTAGTCAAGTTAAATCCATGGTTGTCCTTCCGTGAGGTGAAGTCTTTTTTGATATATGCATCTTTCTTTTCTCTGCTGATTTTGCATTTTATTCCAAACCCTTATTTTTCTTCTTTTCTTCAATTTAAGAGAAAATAGTTAACTAGTTGTCAGGCAAAACTGTATGACTTTATACTGGAAAAAATAATTTTACAGGTTAATCTGATTTATTAAATAGTTTAAACCTGGCATTTTTTTTTTAAAAAAAGAGTAACTGTAGCATGCCTAAAAATTGGAAGAACATTCAGAAAACTTCAGTCAAGAGCTTTACTTGTTAGTTTATTTTATTAGTTAAACCTCCAAATTCTTCATTTTCAGTTAGGTTACTTTTTGCAGTTTTAGTTTGCCTTTGATTATTAATTTTGGATATTTGCAAACCAAAACAGTCTACACTTAATAGACCAAATAGAACAATGCACATGTCTGGGAGGGGGGGGGACAGGAGAAATAAGCTTCTGGATGTTTTTAAAACATTCACCAGAAAAAATGAAAGTGGAATTGAAACATTATTTAAGGATATGATCCTCCAGCAGACCATTTCTGTATGGAGAAATCTTTCGGAAAACACATTGTATAACTGAAGTATAATGTTATTCTTTAAGTTTTGTATATGAACTTCCAGTCTCATAGGTAGGGAGGATTAACAATAATAATTAAAAATGAAGGGTCAAATCATGAAAGGTAGCTGATCGAGGTATGTGATAGAAAGTTATTTTTCTTCTATCTATCTTGACCAGAATCCTCCTTTCTTGAGATCAAACATACTAGAATCACATTTATGCTTGTATTTTTTTTTTGTCCTTGGATCCCATAGCAGTTTCCAGAGAGGCAAAACAATGACTTAAAACCCTTTTTAAAAATTATGCCAAATCTACTCTGCCCAGAAAATATTGTGTCAAGTCCGTTCCATTTGGGACTGGGATAAAAGGCTATTTTCATGCACCAAATTCAATAATTTTAAACAAAACTTATAAAATATTAAACAAAACTTACAAAACATTATTTAAAGAAAACTTATAAAACATGTTGGCCAGGGAATTCTCGGAATTGAAGTACATAAGTCTTAAAATTAAGGGGAAATTACACTTTGGCTTGTAACATTTAGGAACTTGGTAGCTAGCCTATCATATATTCAACATATAACGCTTCCTCCAAAGCTAGACTGTCTTAGTCATGGGTTTCATCCATTCTTTGGCCAGATTTTTAGGAGAGTGGCCCTATTCATTCAATCTGAAAGCAAGCAATCGCTTAGTGGGAATGAACTCTTCGAAGTATGAGATCGTCTCTCCTGAGAGCTGCATAAACTTCTCCAATACACTTTACTCCAGCTTGATATTGAAACACTAGACACTCTGGCACCCTTCTTCTGATTGCCAAATAAGATAAATAGTTGTTTTAAATGGCTGAGTGCACATGTTAAGATAAAGCAATCATTGGGCTATGAAAAACATTGTTCAACCTGTTCTGTCCCTAATTAGCATTCTTGAGATCCCCGCGCTTTGATTGGCCAAAGCGCGGGGCACTCTGATTGGTCAGGCGAGCCGCGCCGATTGGCTCGCTGAGAATCTCCTGCGATTGGTCCATTCGTATCGCGGGAGATTCAAAGCGGTGCCATTGGCCGCGGCCGACGCGGCTAAAGGAATAAAAGCCGCAAACTTTTTCCTTTGCCCCAGTTCGGTTCCAACTTTAAATAAAAGAGCATGATTTGAAGTCACCGACTCCTGGCATCCAGACCCTGAACTGAACCACGTGTCCGACGGAAGCCAGACGAACCACCACGATGGCGAAAATCGCACCCCCCGCACCCTTCAACCCCACCACCGAGGACTGGGAATCGTACTCCGACCGATTCCGCATGTTCCTCGAGTGCAGTGACCTGAAGGACGCCACCGGCCCCATGAAGCGCGCCGTCTTCCTGACCCACTGCGGGACCGAGGTCTTCAAGATGGCCAAGGCGCTTGCCAAACCCGCCGATGCGACCGCGATGGACTGGGACGTCCTCGAGCCAATACTTCGGCGGCACTACGTTCCAGAGGTATCCATCCTGATCCGACGCAACGAATTCTACCGTCAGGACCAACGGTCGGGTGAGAGCTTCAGCGACTTCATCGCCGAGCTACGGCGCCTAGGGGGGCTCTGCGAATTCGACAACCTGAACGACGCCCTGTGAGACAGAATCGTGCTCGGTTTGTGGGACCCCGTCCTCCAGAGCCGGCTGATGGCCAAGGGCAACATCAGCCTAGCAGACATCCTCACCGCAGCTGCAGCCGCCGAAGCAACCCGAACCTCCACCGACCGCATGCGCAGACCGAACGCTGGGGACCGCAGCGGAAACAACAACCCTGTGAGGTCGGCCGAGGCCCAACCCGAGACGACCACCCACCAGGACGACTTCCACTCGGCATCGGGCACTTCTGATGACGAGGAGGACATCCATCGCCTCCAGACAGGCCGCGACCCACGGAACCGGCGGGGTCGTAAGTTGAGGACCAACTGTGCCGGTTGCGGCGGCGACCACCCCAGGTCGGAATGCCGGTTTTTCGAATCGATCTGCCGGCATTGCGACAAGAAGGGACACATCGCCCGTGTCTGCCGCCAAAAAAAGAACCGCAGCCCGGCACGATGGGACCAGAGCGACCGGAGGAGAGAGAGCACACCACCCCAGACCAGAGATCGCCCCTCGGACAACAGATGGGACCGGAACAGACGATCCCTGCGAGGCGGCGATAACCGGCGAAGAGAGGAGACCCATCAGACGGTAACCATTGGCCACGCCATAACCAATGATGCCCGGAAGGTCCACGTGGAGGTAGGTATCAAGGGCCAGCCATGCAAAATGGAGGTGGACTCCGGGTCCTACCTCTCCATGATAGCATGGCATGAAATAAAGCGCTTGGTGCCTACCATCCAAAGGAGGAACCTAGACAGCCAGAGACTCATCGTAAGGGACTACCAGGGAAACCTCATCCCGGTAGTCGGAACCAAACACTTCAACATCACATATAAAGGGCACACCGAAAGGCTTCCCCTGACAATCATCGACCGTGACCGCCCAAGCCTACTGGGACTGCAATGGTTCGCCCCGCTCGGCATTGCAGTCACGGGAGTCGACCACGTCACCGATGGCAGCTGGGAGCAGCAACTGGCCCGGGAATTCCAAGAGGTCTTCAACGGAAACCTAGGCAAGTACCGAGGGCCCCTTATATCATTCAGCCTAGACCCAAACGTCCCCCCAAAATGCCTGAAACCAAGGCGGGTGCCATTCGCACTTAAACCCAAGATATATGAGCAAATTGACAAGCTCGTCAAGCAAGGGGTCCTACAGCCAATTGACCACGCCCGGTGGGAGACCCCCATAGTCACCCCGATCAAGCCCGATGGGTCAGTGAGGATCTGTGGGGACTATAAGGCCACCCTAAATGGCGCGCTACAACAAAGTGCCTACCCCGTCCCAGTAGTGCAACACCTACTGCACTCACTGGGAGGGGGCAAGGTTTTCGCCAAGCTCGACCTCGCCCAGGCATATCAACAGTTGCCAGTCAACGAGCAAATGACAGAAGCGCAAACCATAGTCACCCACCGGGGGGCATTTAAATGCAACTGACTCCAATTCGGAGTCAGCGTGGCACCGGGAATATTCCAAAGCCTAATGGAAAGACTATTGCAAGGCATCAAGGGGGTGGTACCTTACTTCAACGACGTCCTAGTGTCGGCAACCAACCAAGCCGAACTAGAGGGTCGCCTAAGGGAGGTCCTAACCAAATTCAAAGAGACCGGGCTCAAAGTCAAGAGGGAGAAATGCCAACTATACACGGAACGGGTAGAATTCCTAGGATACCTCCTAGACCGTCACGGCATTCACCCCACAAACCAAAAAATCAAGGCCATCAAAGAAGCCCCCACACCCAAGTCGAAGACGGAACTACAGGCATTCCTGGGGCTACTTAACTTTTACAATGTCTTCCTGCCCCAAAAGTGGAAAACAAGCATCACGACCCCTCGCCAGGAAGAGACAGCCAGGCCAGCTCGACCGACCCGGAAAGACCGAGTGGGAGCGGCGAAATCGCAGCTCAACCAACCCGGGAGGCCCAGGAGGGAGCTACGGAGAGCAGCCCGGCCCGACCGACCACCCAGTTCCCACGATGGCATCAGGAGCAACAGAGATCCCGATCGAACCGGCCGGGATCCAACCTACGACTGAGCTGCGCAGGTCCAGTAGGCTCAGACGGAGCCCCGCCTACCTACGTGACTACGCGACGTAAGGACTGAACCAAGAGGGGAGGGGTGTTCTGTCCCTAATTAGCATTCTTGAGATCCCCGCGCTTTGATTGGCCAAAGCGCGGGGCACTCTGATTGGTCAGGCGAGCCGCGCCGATTGGCTCGCTGAGAATCTCCCACGATTGGTCCATTCGAATCGCGGGAGATTCAAAGCGGTGCCATTGGCCGCGGCCGCCGCAGCTAAAGAAATAAAAGCCACGAACTTTTTCCTTTGCCCCAGTTCGGTTCCAACTTTAAATAAAAGAGCATGATTTGAAGTCACCGACTCCTAGCATCATTTCGCGGACACAACATAACCAGAGTGTCATTTCTACATCTTAGATTGAGGAAATATGAAGGGAGTCTTCAGGCAGCCGAGAATCTGTTCCTGGCTTTGTGAGAGAAAAAAAAGCATCTGTCTGCCAAAACAATATCAGGATTTAATGAGTTGCTAATTAACTTCCAGGAAAATCCAGATTATCAGGAATTTGAGGATTCTTGTCCATATTGTTGTCACAGGGTGGAACTTCATTGCAGAATAGACTGCTTGTGTTTTAAAGTGTTACCATTTCAATTATATAATTGTTTGCTTGTGAGCTGAAAGATCTTCTTCTATACCTCTTTTTGGCTGTGGGGAAAAATGGTTTTAAAATACTGAAAGATTTGTGAATATTCTAAACAAAAGCTTTCCATCAGTCCTAAAGTGTTTCCATTCATTATGTAATAATTATAATCTTTAACCAATTCCATTCTTATTTTCCATAGAACTTCAGAGTAGAGCTAAGAAGCTTTTATAACAAATTGTTCAAGTGGAACCTACTAGCTTAGACACAGAAAGCTGTTTTGAACTAATAATTTCCTAACTATCTATTTGCACACCGTCCAGAGTGCTCTATGAGACATGGGCAGTTTCTAAATATGATAGATAGATAGATAGATAGATAGATAGATAGATAGATAGATAGATAGATAGATAGATAGATAGATCTTTCATTTGGTATGTTATTAAGACATGATGTGATTTATGTCAAGGTTAGTTTTTTACTGTGAGCAAGGCATGTAAATAAATAATTGAGTCTAAGGGATGTGTCTGATTCAACCACTTGCATTATTCAGCTACCATATGTAAAATACAGAGATATCTACCCACAAACCCACTAAGGTAGCCTATGTGAAAGAGCTCAATTATTTATTGTAAAATAGGTATATTTACTGTGTGGTGATAATTATATTTAACACAATACCAATCAGTAAAAGGAAGTGCACACAATCCTTAGAAAGCTTATGTCATAATTTTTATTAAGAGGATATTGATAGATACCCCAAATGTATGGATTATTTCAATCAGAGGTAGCAAGCTTGTATGTCATATTGAGGCCCACACTCCAAGATGGCCACACCCAATTTTGTGGAGCAAGACTTAAGGTCCTGTTTTGTCCTTCATCTAGATTCAAAAAATATAAAAGGGTTAAAAGCGTGCTACACCTTTTCTGTCCTGCCCATTTATGTTATCATCTAAAATTCTTCTATTAAAAAGTCTATCAAGATCTTAGTTAAATTTCAGTTTCAAGACAAAACAAATCTAAAGTATAATTACACTTTCAGTGATGTTTTGTCATTTTAAGGTCACATTTTGCTGATTATATTCTAGTGCAGAAGTAAATGTCTTCATTATCTTTCAGCTTTCCCTATGATCAATATTTCATTCTATTCATTGAGATACTGTGGACAGACATGCATTATTCACACGCAGGATTGTCTTGCTTTTTGATGGAGATTATCACATTTGCTTCATTTACTTGCATGAATCACTTGTTTGCCCCTAAGGATTATTATGCCATTAAAAAAAACCTTTGTCATTGCCACCCATTTTTTTAAATATTACATTTAACTTCCACTGCAACATTTGAGAAAGTAACCAGGAAACGGGGCAGAGAAGCCAATCACCACACATAGAGATGCTTCCAGGTAAAAAGACACAAAAGTTGAGATCCATGTTCCCAAATGCTTTTGTTGTTTCTGCTTTTGCTTAAAGGTGCTTTCTTAATGACATGCCTGTGGGCATTGCAGCATTTTCTTTTCTTACAGAAGCCCCTTGCCCCTTTGTCTGTTATTCCCACCACCATGTTTGAGCATACACATCCCAGAATTTTGTGCACTGGAATCCAATAAGTAGTGAGGAAATATGCTACTGTTCACTCCTTGTGTTTGTTCCTATATAAATGGTTGACTAGACTATTGCCAGACTAGAGCAAAAGTCACGGAGCAGTTTCTGGGGGAACAAAATGAGTGCTGCACAGTCTGCATAGCAGGGATCAGAAAGGGTTGTCTAGATACCTCATGTATTCAGCAGGTTTTATTATTATTATTATTGAATAGTCTTCTTGGCTTTTGTTGGGGTAAATGTTTATTTATTTATTTATTTGATTTGTCAATTGCTTACAAGATAATAGGTATAAGTATATACATAGTTATGAATACATGAAATGGGTACATATAAGAAAAATAAAAGAAACAATAGGACAGGGACGGGTGCGCTTATGCACAACCCCTACAGACCTCTTAAGAAAGGGGTGAGGTCAATAGTAGACAGTCTAAGGTTTAAGTTTTTGGGGTTTGGGGAAGAAACCACAGAGTCAGGTAAAGTATTCCAGACATTGACCACTCTGTTGCTGAAGTCATATTTCCTGCAATCAAGTTTGGTGTGGTTAACTTTGAGGTTGTATCTATTGTGTGCTCTTGTGTTGTTATGGTTGAAGCTGAAGTATTCATTGACAGGCAAATCATTGCAATGTATGATTTTATATACCATACTTAGATCAGACCGAAGACAGCATAATTCAAGGTTTTCTAGGTCTAGAATTTCAAGTCTGGTGGCATAAGGTATTCTACAATGAGTAGAGTGGAGAACTCTTCTTGTGAAATATTTCTGGACTTTCTCAACTGTGCTAATATCAGATACGTAATGTGAGTTCCAGACTGATGAGCTGCATTCGAGTATTGGTCTAGCAAATGTTTTGTATGCTCTAGTTCAGGGGTCCCCAACCACTGGGCCCCGGACCAGTACTGGTCCGTGGATCATTTTGTACCAGGCCACCTACTTTGCTTGGGTGCCGCCATCTTGTTTTGACGACACTTGAGAAAGTGCTTCTGGGTGAGCTTGTCGGTCATCGGTTGGAAAGCGGCGTTTGGGTGCTGAAGGAATCCTCGTGCCTTAGTTTCGTCAGAGGGGAGGGCAGCTTTGAAGAGCCATCCCGATGGCGGTGGAATCTCATGTTACTCAGGAGATTAAGAGCCCATCAACTGCGAGAAGGTACAAAGCCCATCAACTGCAAGAAGGTACAAAGGAGGAGTTGAAGGTGGCAAGGAGAAGCGGGGGACGGCTGGCTGGCCGATCGCTCGGCTCACCTTGCCTTGGTCGTACGTGCTGATGCTGGTACCGGTCCGTGGATCATTTTGTGATGCCACCGGACCGTGGTACAAAAAAGGTTGGGGACCACTGCTCTAGTTAGTAGTGTGATATTACCAGAGAAAAAACTATGTAGGATTAGGTTGACAACTCTTAACGCCTTTTTGGCTATGTAGTTACAGTGGGCTCTAGGACTTAGATCATTAGAGATTAGTATTCCAAGGTCCTTTACAGAGCTTGGATCATCAACAAGGTCTTGACTATTCAGCTTATATTTTATTTTCTGATATATTTTTTTTGCCAATATGTGAGACAGAGCATTTTTTTGTTGAGATTTGAAGTTGCCATTTGTTTGACCATTCTGATACATAGTCCAGATCTTTTTGAAGGGGTAGTTTGTCGTGTACCACTAAAGTCTATGTAGATTGTGTCTATTGTTTTGCCCTGATCGAGTTGTGTAGTCCATATGTTTTTGCAGTGTAAGAGTTGCAGATTACAGGATATTTTTTTCTGAAACCAAATTGTTTATTGGAGAATAATAGAATAATAAGACAGAGGAAGGGAAGCAAGTGTATATAAGGATATGTATTTTTATAGGTTTTCTTGAGATTGAAACAAAACTTGGAATAAATTTATTCCTGTCCATGTTCCTTTCCCAGCTTTCCCACTATTTCAGGAACTGTGATGGTACAGTGGTTAGAATGGAGTACAGTATTGCAGGCTGACTTTGCCCATTGCCACTAGTCAAGTAATTTACTTAATTAATTTTCTTCTATGGTTGATGTACCAATTGGAGGAAATAATAAAATATTTGAGCTTACACCCCTTTTTTCTTAAGCAGCCTAACCTCTTGCAACTGTTTTCATGGAAATCCAAATTAGATTTATTATTGCATTATTTGAGCCATGGTGGCATGGTGAATACAGTGAATGCAGTATTGCAAGCTGACTCTGCTCCATGTCAGGAGTTTGATCCTGATCAGTTCAATATTGACTCAACCTTCCATCCTTCTGAAGTGGGTAAAATGAGGACCCAAATACTTGGAGGCAATATGCTGACTGCAAAACTTCTTAGAGAGGGCTGTAAAGCACTATGAAACAGCATATATCTAAATGCTATTGCTATTGGGCTTGTGCTTCTTCCTTGTTGGAACTGCAAAAAACAAAAAAAAGTTTCTTGAGATAGTTTTTTTATATGATCACCCACCAACCTTCTGTACTGAACTCTTGAACTTGAAGTTTGCTTCTCAGTTAGCCTTTTCTGGGAAGTGGGCAACTGCTTTATATCCTAATTGCTTTTGTTTTGTTCCAGGCAATAGCTACCTTAAACCCTCCAAGCCCCATTTTAGCTAGTTTATCAGTAGCACTTATTCTTTTCATTCATAAAAAAAGTTGTGAGTCAGTTTGTGATCACTAGTGAATATGAAGGGTTTTTTTCTTCCTGAGAAGCATTATTTCTAAACCAGAAGCTATGCTTCTGAAAATGCTGTTATCTAAATTCCTTGTCCAAATTGTCCATCAAAAAAGGTTAGATGTGATAAATGTCACACATCTTTTTCAGTAAAAGGCTACTTCCAGACATTTTAAGGAATGGAAAAGACTAGTTGGTTCCATCTACAGTAACTTCACTTTATTGTGATTTCACAATTCTATCTATTAAAGGACTATCTTCTGCACACCAGGGTGATTGGGCATTAGTCATCAATGAGGATTGTGCTGTCCAGCCAATGTATGGAAATTGGATAGTTAGGTAGCAATTGTGAGCTGTCCCCTTAAGGGAATGCATCATGATAAATGTAGTTAAGGTATTCTGGGAAATGTAGTCCATATCACGTGACCACATCTGTATTCCTGATTGGTCACTAAATTGACCCTCGAAGGGTTGGGGGAGGTTTCCTCACTCTTGGCTGAACTCACAGACTCGTGGTAACTGTTCTATTTCTACCACTACAAAATGAGGGAAAAAGGATAGAAGATAATCATCTTTTTACCTACAAGGCAGATATACTAAGGATTGTCATTAAAGAACTTTGTCACAAATGTGAGTTATGAAGATACCTGATGAACCAATAAATGTACTTTGTTATGGACGTCTTGTTGAGTTTATCTACCTGCATCTGTACAGAATACAGAACAGTAAAAAAGATGATTATGGATAGAGTTATTGTTTTTCCCTAAAATCACCTCCCTTGTTTATTCTCTCCCATTTTTTCTTCTCCTTTTCCATTTGGCTGGCACTTGGCTCACTGAGCTCCCAACAGCTGACATGGTTTGGAAAGCAAAATGACAGCCAAGGCTGTTGCTTCGTTCACTGATTTTCCCCATAGTGAGAATAATTCATTGTAGCTTACCTCTTTTCTTTGTCATGTTCCCATTTCTGCCCTGTGAAATAAATCTCCAGTCTATTTCAGTGCAAACAGCACTCTTGACTTTTGTCATTAGATGCTTGTGAGAGTAGGAAAACATAAATGGTATGCATGCATGAGGTTTATTTCTCAGTGAACAAGTCCTTCTATTCAATTCAAAGTTGATTACAATCAAAGATCAGTATAGAAAAACAACAATCAACAGACTAGTTAAAAGTAGGACAGGAAGGTCAGATATGAAACACAACAAAAAAGGTAAGACAGAATATTATCACCACAATTGTTAGCAGTATAAACTGTGTCTCTACATCTAGGAAACAGAGTGTCACTTCTTAACATAAAACTAAGTTTGAAAGACAAATGTTGGCAGAAAGTAAAATCTATCTAATATTGCTCCCTGCTGCAAAAGTGGATCAATTAATATCGAACTCAAGTTCTGGCTATTCTTCACATACTGGCTGAAGATACCCACCCACCCCCGACCATTGAAACCTGCTTCCTGATCTAGCAGATAATTTTAATGCTATGTGGAAGAAATATAAATAAATATAAATAAATTGCATTTTTATGGCCTTTCGCAGGAAGCCCTCTTCTGCTTGGGATATGAGCAAGTATTCCGATACAAGGCATTTTGGACACAGGAAGGCCAGAAAACCAGCCTCTCCTACCCAGAAATGTTTTCCCAAGCAGTGAACAACTCTCGTTTGTATGTGGTGGGAATGCAGGATAAAACCTCAGATCTGCATTCACTTCCTCAAATTTTCAACATGAATCATGTGCTTGTGCGTGTAAACAGTTATGCAACATCCATGCAGTCTGTCGTAAATTCTTCTTTAATTCAGTGTTGAGCAAATCACACAAATCCAGGTATCCAGATTAACAAATTGGTCCATGTCACCTGAATCAGAATAGGTATTTCAGCACTGCTTTTTGTCTTCTATTATGCAATTCTCTTTTGGAATTTGAATTCTAATGAACTTGAAGGAACACTTCAAAAATAGCTGTCTAATTATTCAAATCATCTTCAGATGTTCTTCTGAAAGTGAACTCCTATTTTTTAACTTTCCAGAAGACAATAGGCAGGTTCCACTCTAATACCATTGAAAAGATCCTAACAGTAAAAACTATTCGATTATTTTGAGAAGTGTTAATTTCCCCTTTACTGATTATGCCCAAGCAGAGGCTGGATATCTTTTGGGGATGCTTTGAGTTCATGCACTGACTGAGCAGAAAATGGCCTAAATTGACCCCTTCTAACTCTGTAATTTTTAGGTATCATACAATCACACAAAGAACATTATCTACTGGTAGTTTCTTCCTCTCTATAGAATCATCTCCTTAGGAAAATTGACCTAACCTCACTACCATATCTGTATTCAGCACCCATGCAGAAACAGATAAGACATTTTTCCAACAGGTATTACAAACCAATATTGTACAGGACCGACAGTCCTATTTGTAACTATCGCTGTTAGAACAAGATAAAATAAACTAAGTAAATTATATGACATTATTTGTAGTAAATATTATATTATTTAATGTAAATATTTCACAAATTGTTGATTTTATAATTTGTGAGTTAGAACAGTATTATTCTGCCACTGTTGCATTTGGAATTTAGTTTTGGCTTAAAAAAGAATGTTGCCTCTATTATTGTTTAAGTTTTGAATTGTTTTTTTACTGACAAACATTCCAGGGGCGTTTGCTATCTGGGTGATATAAAAGATTGGCTAAAATATGAAGTAGGAATACAGACATGAATCTAGTGCAAGCTAAAGAGAAATTGTGTATTTATCCTCTGAATGTAGGACATTTGAAATAATATGTAAAATACTTTTCTTCTAATGATCTCTTTTAAGCATGGGTAACTTATCAATCTCAGAAACAGACAACCATGGGTACACATCAATCAAGGAACTAGATGCAATGAGAAAGATTCTTGGAGCTCATGCCTATAAAGTGTGCTGTTCAATCTATCACTGAACTTTGGGTCCTTATTGGGTAAGTTAGTAGAAATTAAGATACTCCAAAATACATTGAAACTAGCCTGGAAAATCATCTCAGACCTCATCTTTTATCACCTATTTGTGAAACAAAAATACATATTAAATATACATATAAAATATGCACTGGTTTTCTCAATTACAGAAATGTTGAGAGCATTGATTTCATCAAAATTCTATCAATATATTCATGAGCAAGGAAGCAGTTCAAAAACTGAATCTATTTAAATACATCAATAGACAAAATATACATTTGGGTAAAGATTCAAGGTATTGATTTCTTCTATTCCAAGAACAGATTGGACATAAGATTTTAATTTTTAAAAACAAACTGGTAACTGCATGATTGAGTACATTCAATGTATTCCTTGTGTTCAACATAAGGAAAGCAACAGACTTTCCAATATCATATACAGTACACATTGCTGTTACATGAGGCAATCATGTGTCTATTTTCAACAATGCCCCTTTTTACATTGTTTAAATACTATGACATTGCACATTTTTATGGATTTCACTATTAATAGCTAGATATGCAGAAGAGGGCCATTCACTATGTTGTGACCTAGGAATATAGATAAATGATTCTAAATGTTACAGTGAATTGGAAGTAGATGCATTTGTACTATTTTTCTGTTTCTCTGACTTAAGAGTTGGGCAGTGTACAAACTGAATAAAAATAAATACATTTTTCATTAGCAATTCCATACAAAACAGCTTTGTGTTACATGTACCTCTGGATTGGACTGCTGATTTGTAGAAGTTCTGTTGACTTGGTTTTTCATTTGCAGATTATTTCATTACATAATGAAATAAGATCAGTAAGATCTTCTGGGCTATAACTATAGTGTGCTATAATGAAATGACAGCAAATGAAAACAAACACACAGATAACACCTACAATGCTACGTAAGTCTTTTCAAATCACTGCTCTATGTGCATTAGCTTAAATTGTCAGAGTTCCTGCCAAACATGATCAAAATATTTTTTTTTAAAAACAAATGGTACTAGATTGGGGAAAACTATTATAGCTTCTATTTCATCCTTCTTCCATACTAATGCTCTTTAGGATTATGATGTATATCCTGCCAAGTGATGCATTTTAAAAACTATGCATTCATATTTTCCAATATTAAAAATTATAAGCAGAAAAAAAAAACCTGTAAAAATGTGCTTTTACAATAATTTCTTAACAATTTAAGAGGGTCTGCGTTCAAATTATCTTCAAACAGAAATGAACACACAATGAAGGCAACTTTGTTGAAAATTGTTTGTCGTTATTTAAATGCTGCATACGTTAAATACTGCATTCGTTATTTAAATACTGCAGATACTGCTTTTTAGGCACACAAGAAAAATCAATCCTGCAAATAAGCAATCCTATTAGAAATAAGCCCACTGAAAAATCTGTCTGGTGGGAGTGTTAATATTTGCAAGTTTTTTTTCTGAATGTAATCAGACTCCATTTACACTGAAGGAGTTTTACACTAAATTTGGCAATTAAAGTGGTCACTGACTAAAAGAAAATCAGTTAACTTGGCAGTTAACTCCATCAGACATTGGCAATCCTCTGGAGTCCAGGGATGTGTAGCTATTTGAATTCAACATAGAAATGAGGCTTTGGAATGGCTGCAGATGCCCTCGTTGTGTCTGTGGGACTGTCTTTTTTTTTTTTTTTTAACTGTGCCTTTTCTTACCCTGAAGAGAATGATTAATAGTATTTCTGATTTACTAATGTAACAACCTTTTTGAGTAAAAATATAGGATTTAAATCCAATAAACAAATAAAGCATGGCTTTGAAACATCTAAAGTACAGCTTTAAAACTTCTTTTGAAACTTCTTCGTTAATGCAATATTCATCAAGTGGTATCACAACAAGGCAGATATCTCATCCAATCCCAGTATCTTCCAGATGTGCCAAAATTACAGCTCACAATATTCACAAGAATGTTGTGAATTGCGGTCCTAGCACATTTTGCAGGGGAGAGGAGGGTAATCAAATATAATTTGTAGTTTTTGCAAAATATGACACAAACATAAACACCGTTCTGATGTTTATGATTTTACTACTGCTGGAAGACCCTTCTTCAGCTCATTGGAAGATTCTTTTTACATGTCACATTTTAACTGCCTTGGTTAAATTCTTGCATCAATCCATGCATCCATTGTTTTCTTATATCAACTTTTTTTTTTAACCAGACAGAAAGTAACTACCATTTTTTTAAAAAATCATGTGCCAGAAAAATGTTCTTCTTCTTAATTGCTCAGGAACAAAATGTAATCACTGAGTAAAACCTGGCATGTTTATTTCCCCCAGGCAGATCTAAAACTGTGTGTGCCCACGTGTGTGTGTCTGCGTGTGATAATGTGTTTATTCTTCCAGTGTCTTCCTTGCGAGCAATGAAGCAGAAGCCGGATCTGAACAATAGGAAGGTCCAAGCATAATTGGTAAAAGAAGTGAGAGTTTTATGGTTACGGTTATGGCAAGAGGCTACTCAAGGCTCTGTTGACATTCCTGTCTTCAGAGTCCTCCAACCTTTTGCTTTTTCTCATGGAGAAATCAATTCTAATGGTTTCTGTGAGATGGGCAGAGGCATCCCAAGACCAACTTATAACAGAGAATCAGAGCAAGGATGGCAGTTCATTCCCAACACCCTGGGTGTAATACAGGTAGTCCTCAATATATGTCTGGTCGCTTAGCGACCAACTTAAAACAGATCCCCAAAATTGGTACTTATGACCTGAATTTGAAGTACCCCCATGGTTATATGACTGCATTTTGAGCACTTGGAAACTGTATTGCTGTTTTCAGTTTTGCACTGTCACATAATTGTGATTTATGACATTTTTGCCAGAAACTGGAATTTACTTTTTCTGGCAAAAGGCATCCCATAGCGAACAATATATTTGTTTAATGACTGCCACAAAAAAGGTCATAAAATTGGGTGTGGTCATGTGATGTCCCGATTAATGACAGTCATGACTTTACAACCATGATTGCATGTTCAGTGCAAGCTCAGTGAGGTGCTGTCACATCCCAAGAGACTTCTAATACAAGTCGAAAGTGGCAAAATGTATTTATTTGAAATGCAAATCCCAAACTTTCATTTATAAAATGGCTGGGGTTATTTAACCTTAACCCAAAGATGGACTGGATCAATGATTGAAATTGAAATGCAAAGCGTTCATCATTTGATCATGCTAATTCAGCCAGAGTGGGGGGGGGAGGAGAGACACAAAAATATTGAACTATTTTCAGCAAGACCAAATATAAACATTACATTTCCAGTAAGGAAAAAAAAATATGTGGATGGAGTTGTGTCCATCGGAAATTAAAATGCATGATCTCCTAAATAATGAAGCTAATTATTACAGCAACTCTCAGCAGAAATTACTTAAGAATGAGATCACATAAACCACATTTATCCCATACTGCACATGGGTTTGCAATCTGATGACATTACCTGAATGTTCTCCTACACACACACACACACAATTTATTTTTAAATAGGCATTACTATTTAGTAGCTATTTGGCATCATCAGTTGATATGCAGCAATTTTGCAGCACTGTTTTGCAATGTCTGATCATAGATACAATAGCAACTTTTTAAGGGAAAAGACTGACTACAACTTGACTCAGAATTGCATAATATTTTGTGAACAACTATAAAGTAGTAGTTGGCACTGAGTAGCTTGTTTATGGCCACTCAACAGATACTCTTCCAGGCATCTGACAATATCTGCTATGGCCATATAGTAGCAAGCAAGTTTACCTTACATGACAACTGGATTGTGAAAGAATTCCCTGTGCCTATTCATTCATCACACAAAACTGGTAGCTTCAATTTTGATAGTTCTTTGGATTTGGGTAGATTTATTCTAATAATGGAAAAATATGTCTACATTTAGAATGGACGTACTATACATATGAGCAGAAAATGCATATTCTTGCATGCAACCACTGCAGTGGTGGGATTCAAATTTTTTTACTACCAGTTCTGTGGGTGTGGCTTGGTTGGCATGGTGTGGCTTTGTGGGCTTAGCAGGGGAAGGATACTATAAAATCCCCATTCCCTCCCCACCCCACTAACCTGCTTTCCAGCTCCATTCTCCTGTGCAGGGCAACAAAAGAAGACCCAGCCGATCATTTGGGACTTGGGAGGCAGACAATAGATGGGGGCGGGGCCAGTCAGAGGTGGTATTTGCCGGTTCTCCAAACTACTCAAAATTTCCGCTACTGGTTCTCCAGAACTAGTCAGAACCTGCTGAATACCACCTCTGAACCACAGGTTATATGATCTATCTTCCAGCATCTTTCAAAGAGATAGGAATAGCTGAAATGTGAGGGGATAAAATCAAGATGCCTATTTGGAAAAATATGTTAAGACAGAAAAATCCTATTCTTATTGAAGACAATTAAAATAAGCAAGAATTTAATACCTAATAATTATATGCATGTGGATGGCATATAACTCATTGTATGCTGCTCCATGACATATAAGAAAGCCGTATTGCACAATCATTTACATAATTGCTTAGAATTAGATCTTTAATCAAAATATTTACCTATTGCTAAAGGAAGTATTTCCAATAAAATAGATGAGTATATTTTAATTTATTGAAAGTATCTTATATATATATATATGACAGTCAATTTGGTGTAGTGGTTAAGACATCAAGTTAAAAAACTGGAAGATGGTGAGTTCTAGTCATGCCTTGAACACAAAGTCAGCTGGGTGTCCTTGGGCCACTCACATTTACTCAGCCCTAGGAAGGAGACAATGGCAAACCACTTTTGAAAAACTTGCCAAGAAAACTGCAGGGACTTGTCCAAGTAGTCTCTGAAATTTGAAGAAGACTGAATGGAAGGCCAAAAAAAAGTATTTTGATTTATAGAACATATATTATATAAAATTATATTGTTTCTGCAACACAAATATTAGATACTCCTGTGACAAGCATATACTTTATATTGGCAAAAACTAAAAAATGTTATTTATAAGAATGAATTGTGAAAAAGCCATGCTTTGCATTTTTAGGGTCCAGAATGTTTCAATATACATTATATCTGTTTTAAAACTGCTTCATTTCTTTTCAATATACATATACCAAACCAATTAAAGGGATCAAAATACCATATGGCATAATCATATATGGCAGCTTAGGCTTCAATATATTACCCTCCAAATGTAAAAAAAATAAATAAATCCTAATCAGTGTAAGCCATGTTCTGACCATGCATGCTAAAGATCTCCCAGGATTTCATACTACTTGGAAAGTATAGTTGAAGTTAATATGCTTAAAGCATAGTGGGATTGATAATAACTGATAAATCTGTCTGTAATTTTAACCATGTGATGTTATAAGTAGTTGGACCTGATGTAGTTATACATAAACTGGTAGAACATGTTGGGATAAATTATATTAAAACTGCAAGTTAAACAAGGTGTTGCAAGACTTAATTAATATTTATAAATCAAGTCAAATTAGCCAGCAGAAACACAAGTTGCCAAGTATTTCAGTTCATCCTATTATTTTCCATACAGCATAACTACTGGATATAACAAAATGTCAAACATTCTAAGTCAAAAGAAAGCAAGGTGAAGACACAGCTTTTTATATTTGACAGACCTGGGATTGCAGAATAATTTCTTAATTTATGACATACATTTTAGTTCAGAAGGAATGATCAGTATTAGATATGTACATTTGTTCTGAGAATGGATTGTGGATTAAAAAACTTGTGCCATTAAGATATGCTAGTGCTTATGATTAGGGGCTATAGTTGCTCAACAAGATAGAAGTTCCATTTTATATAAGCACATTCCAAGGACAGATTTAATAGTGATAAAATGCGAAAAAAGCCTATGAATTGCTTGACATTTTGATTTTCACTAGATCAGGTACAGAATGCAATATTTACAGTGTAATAAAGTTAAAGCCTACAAGCAAATTTTTATAGCAAGACCCAAAATTGAGACATAAAAGTAGACCAATTTCAGAACAAGAAAGAAAAAAGAACAAGAAAAAACCAGTGAAATATTCCTATTACTGATCCAATTCTTCACTAAACACTTTAAACACTACACTAAACAATTCCAATTTCAAATAACAGGAGCAGGTTGTTGTTTTTTGAGAGAGAAATTTTTGGAAATGTGGTTGTATTCCAAGTTTGGAATACTCTGATAGAGAAATAGGACTGCCATGCCCAAATCAATAATATTTGAAATCTTCTGACATGTTTGCAAATGTGAATGCAAACATATTTAAATTATCTTAACTGCAATAAAGGTGTAGCATTTAATGTTTGCATTTTTAAAAGGTCTTAAGTTGTTTAGAAACAGTTCTGACAAATCTAAATATATACAAGTATCATCATTCTACACATTTTCAATCTTCTTTTTTACACTTTCCCCAGAGATATTTTTTAGTGCTGCCACCCTTTTCCTCCATCATAATACCTCACTATCCACAGCTTCTAAAAGTCTTTCAACGTATGTCAATACTTTGGAGGTAAGCATATATATATTCTATTCTCTGTTTTCACAAGGTCACCATTAGGAACTTTATTTTGTCAAAGGAGAAAAGGGATTTTTTTTAAAATGATACATAAGTATATAGATACTCAAAGCAAATGCAAGTGTCAAGATGATATATGTATGGTGACAGCACAATACAATTTTTCAGTTACATACTTGCACCACAGCGTCTGACCAAATACATAAATTGCTGTTTTCTTTTCATGGTACATATTTTGTAATGCACTCCCATCCCACAATACCTATGGAAATAGCAACTAAGTCCCATTATTGCAATGCAAATCATTTGGTCATTGGTTATTTGTTGGTCAACCATATATTTGTGTTGCAGCTTCCATGAAAGAGTGTCAAAAGCCTTTTGAATTAAAATTAATTTTCTGATGCACTATCTTTGAAATACTGTATTGTGTACTCTATGATAAAAAATGAATGTGCAAGGAAGTCGGCTGAAAATAATTAGTATTTTTTGCATTGCATTTTTAAGGTCAGGACATCAACTGTTCAGTGTGGATACTTACTTCACACTAACACACAGAATGTAGTTTAAAGGAATTATATAAAATGGCTATTCTATCTTGTTTTATTATTTATCTTATTCACCAGATGTATAACTCATGTTAGTTAGAAAGTTTCAATAGTGTTTCCATATGCCTTTATATAAAACACAGTTCTCAAAAAGTATTGTGACTGATATCAACCAGAACATTTCCAGAATATTTATTGCATCTGCAGTAAAGCGCAGAAGTAATGGGATTTTCATTTGTCATTATTTAGCTGGAAAAGGCCATCATCATTTTCAAGAAGTGGTCTCAAAAACAAAAGGTTCTGTTGGAAGTTAAAACCCACCCCTCTCCTAGGAAAATGAAATACTTTAGGATATTCTAAAAAGGCAGAATATTTCCCCTAAAAAAGAAAAGTAGAAACTCAGAAGCAGAAACTCACCTCAGAAGTAGGAGCTCACCCCCACCTTTGTTAATGGGCGGGCCATTAAGGCCTGGGCCAGAGTAATCTATATAAAACCTTCTACTCACCTCACCACATGGCACCTGGAAAGATTGAATCAGCTAGCACTCAGGTGAAGCCATGTGGTCCAGACGAAGTGTACAAATTTAGCTAAGACCCCCCCCCCAGTCTGACAGCCAATGGGATACATTTCTTATATAGGAACAGGAAACACTAAAGTGGGGCCCAACAGAGGGTATGAAACCAAGGGACTCTCAGCATCTCAGCCCTTCCTTCTTTTCCTTCACACAATATCTTGAAACATGTGATCGTTCTTTTCATCTAGGAGCTCCAAGTCATGTGATCCTGTCCACCATTAAACCATCTTTCCAAACAGCCTCCATGTTTCCAGTGTCTTTTTCCCCACTTGGAACTGAACCCAGAAGGATAATTCTTCCAACAATTCAATAAGGACTCAAACTTTCAACAAAAGTACAAAGTTAAAGAGACATAAAATTAAAGTAACTCATCCTGCTATTGAGGAAGATAATTTGGGGTTCACATTTCAAATTCAGGAGACCTTGTCTTTTCTTTCACTTCTTGTTTGGAATAGATCTCTTAGTCCATTGTCACAATAATGTTATAATCTTAGATATTCACAAAGGTGGTAATAATGTAAAAATGGTTAGAAATATTGACTGTATATTTGTTTTTTTCTTAAGAGCGCTTGTAAAATGATTTCAAAAATCTATGTGCCAGTTTCTCAAAATGCAGTTCAAAAGCCTAGGCACAGCTTTAAAAGCCCAATTCAGATGCCATGTGCCTGAAGGGCAATTTGTTTATAAAAAGACTGTAGGATCCACCTTAATATTGCATAACATCTCAGGTCACTTTATATTCAGAATGAAATTTCTGTCCTGGAATTTATTTCTATTTATTGTGGTTTACCCCATGATGTAATATCCTGATATGAAGATATAGACAAGATCTACAATCACACAGAATACTGAAAAAGAAATGAGAATCCTTCTTTTACTCTTAAAGGTAGGACATTACAAATCAGACAAACTGTTCTCCTTCTGTAACTCTGTTTTTCCTGCTTTTCTTGATTACTTGTTGCTGAAAAAAATCAATTTAATAATGATTGATTTGATGGTTAGAGGAAAAGGTATCATTTTTGTCTTAGTTCAAATCATAAAGAAAAAATAGACTTAATGCATGTAATAGTGGGAAGGAAACATTCTGATCCTTAATTATATAAGGAAGTTAATGAACAGATTGACTTTTCAAATGAGAGGTTATTAGCTAACTGTTTTGTACTTGTTAATTACATATCAAGTGCAAACATGTTTGGTCACAGATTATCTTTTGAAAACACCTGAAACTGTTCTCTAAACAGAGATATTGAACTTATTTCTATAGCAGAAAGTTACCGTCCAATTCCACCAACTCTTAGGGTTGAACACAATTATTCTAATAGGCATACTATCAAATAATGGTCTACTGGATATATTTATTCAGTCTCCATAAGTTTAAAAAAAAACACTCATGAAATTAAGCACTAATCTCATTGCCTAATGAAAAGCGTAAGGTGAATTTTAACACTTTTCAAAACTGTGAGCTTGGTTTTATTTATGAAAGTTGCACAATATTATATAAAGTTCTAATAGGATACAGGTTAAGGAAGAATAGTAATCTGTAACAGGCCTGGGTCTATCACAGTCACTTGGGATACTCATTCATATTGTAGCACCTACATTAATAAACCTAGGATATTCTGAAGTTAAATGTTGATTGAAGTTATTATACTGAAGTTAATACTTCTGAAACAAAACAAACTTTCACCTTGCAAGCAGATTTAAGCATCTAATAGGAGTTCTGGCTATGTCCAAAAGTCACATCTGTTACCCATTCATATTATAATCTCAAGGTTTTTAAAACACTGAGTATCCCCACCACCAGCCATGCCAAAATAAAAGCTCTGCTGGAAACCAAAACAAACACCTCCACCTCAGGATCCTGAAAGCACGCAGTTTTTGTTTTTGATGCAGCAATATTTCATACTTCAAGCAATGTCAGCGGACAAGCATGTTTTCGCCTCCAATTCATTGAGTCCAGTGAAGTCGCGTCGAACGACCCAACTGTTCTCTTATCCCTCGGTTGGAAAAACAACCAGCCCTGAGGCTGGCAGGGCTATATTAAAAAAAAAAAAAAATCACAATTCCCAAGGAACTCAAAGACAGTGCCCTCCTAAGCAAGCGAAAGGTGCTTCCCCCGCCCCACTTTTCGAAAAGCAACTGGCTTTTCTTCGTTGAACATAAGAAGGTTCGTGGATGAAAAGTTAAAAAACAAAACAAAACCAAGAAAGTCCTGTTGCCTTTTTTTGGGGGGGGGGGGAAACACCTTTTGAGACAACCAGGACCTGGATGATTGAGCATCTCCACGACGGGCTAAGGAAGCGCGAGGAGTGATTTTCCCCTTCACCAGATTCCCCCCCCCCTCCAGCAAGTTTAAGAATTCATACCTATCACATGCATGCCTGTGTGCATAAACACATATGGACAGAGACGCACCCATGCGCATGTGTATCTGTGTGTGAGTGCGCGCGTATGCATAAACACACACACACACACCTTTTAAGAGCGTCCGCTCAGCTCTTAAGGCTAAAATATGCAGGTTTGTTGCTCTGACGGAAAAGATCCAAAGGAGTTCTGATCCCATTTTTGTATTGCGCAGAAAACCGAGCTAGGCGCTCGACAAAACCGCCCTCCACCCTTTAACACCACACCTGGAACGTCGCACAGGCGGGAGAATCGCGTCCCCTAAACCCCGCGAGGCGCGGGAAAGGAGCCCCACCTCACCCACCCCCTTAGCCCCCCCCACCTCCTTGTTCCAAATAGCTTAGCGCGGCCTGCCAATCAAGAGAAACTCCCCGCCCATAAACGCGCACGCCCCGTGTGGAAGGGGCAGCTGTTAAGATTTAAAGGACTGGAGTGGCGAGAGGGGAGGGAACGAGTCTGCGCGTGCGCTAGGAGGGAAGCTGTTTGGGGGAGGTGGGGACAGATGAAAAAAAAGGGGGGGAGGGGGAGAAGAAACAAAAACAATCGTTCGAGCGCCGCCATCTTGGCTCGCTTCTCTCCACCACGCAAGTAAATGGGTAGCTATGAAATTACCACAGGGGAGCGGCAAGGTACGGAGGGCTACTCAGCGCTACCAGTCGGGCCTGCGCGAGGATAAAAGCGGCGCTTTCTCTTTCCTTCGGTTCGCCTTCCGCCGACGCCTCCTCGAGGGAAGAAAATCTCGGCAGGGCCCTTCCTCTTTCTTGCCGTCGGCTCTTCAACTTCGCTACCCAGAGCTCAAAGTTCGGTTTAGCCGTCTTTTTGCCAGTCAGGAGACCGGAGGGTCGGACCTCGGAGTCTCAGGCTTTTCGCAGTCTGGGAGGAAGAGTTAGGAGGAAGAGGAGGAGAAAGGCGAGAGGCTCCTCAACCGACTGCCTGCCCGCCTTTCCTCCCTCCGTTGTTCTCGCTGCACGGGCTTGTCTGGTGTACGCTGCATAAGGGGCACAACGAAGGGAGAGATAGGTGAGCGAGGATTGACCCGGCTCCGTGCCTCACCCGCCCCGTTTCCACTCGCTCCGGGCGTGAAGAAAAGGGAGGAGGGAGGAAGAGGAGAAGAAGGAAAAAGGGAGGCTAAACAAACAAAAACCAAGTTGGACCGCAGACGAAGAAAAAAAAAATCGCCCGCCTCCAAACCGGTGGAAGGGGGAGATCTTGGCAGTAAACGGTGAGCCGGTGAAGGTTGAGAGCGGAGGAAGGGCCCGCCGACAAATGCCTCGACGAGCTTGAAAAGGGTTTTATTGTTCGAGGAGAAAAGATCTTATTTAACCCTTATTTAACTAGCTTGGCCGCTCCAAAAAAAGACCAATATACCCGTATTTGATTTCTGGGCTTCTTGGAGCATCGCTTCACCTACATTTATCTAAGACGTTTTTCTGCTTAACTGCTTCAGGAAACCTCTCGGAAGGCTCTCGACACTTTTAATTTTTTTTTTTTTTTAAGAACCGTGAAAAAAAATAATCACCTTTTAACATCTGGAAAGAGCATCGCCTCCCTCCCACTTTCCCTTCTCATTTTTGTGCGATTTCAAATACCAAATACAAAGGCGGTTTTTAAGTGTAGCCTGGGGACTTGAATGGGGGGAGTTCTTGTAAGAGTTGGGGAGAAGCCTGAAATCTGCTGGTCAAATGAGAAAAAAGATCGTGAAAACAAACGGAAGGAATAAACAAGGGGAAGCATTTTCCTGGTCTAAATAAGGACTCTCCATTCCTTCCTTAGATGTGTGATTTTATAGAGGACTGATTACCTCTCGTTTCTGCCCTTGTTTGCTCTCAGCATTTGTTAATAGGAAACAGCTGTGTTTTACAAATTGATTTCCTATTGGTTGTGACATCGAAGGCATATTTATTTTGATACTTGAAACGAAGACGAAACTTTCTCATCCAGATACTACATTGTGCAAAAGCAGAGTGAAGACAAAAGTATTGTTTACTAATATTTGCCTGTTTGCAGGACACATGGGAAATACGATTTGACACTGAAGAGAATATATTGCGCTTCAGGACAATTAATAGTTTTAACATTCAGCTACTTCATTGGTGAATGTTCATCTTTTAACCCGAACAGTTAACATCCTCGTATGAATTGGATTTTTGCCATTAGAACAGAAGCCAAATGATGTGTTTCCAAATGTACTGGAGAGTCTATTGAAAAAGAGCTAGAGAGACTATTATAAAAGCTGGATTTCATTCTTATGGATGCATTATTTTCCAAATACATTATTATCACTTTGAGGAAGTGACAGATTTTCGTGTTTATAAGATCTCAGAAGCTGGATATAGCATTTTAACCCCCTATTGATTCTAACAATTTGGAAAATGGGAGCTGCCACAAAGCTGGTGTTTGCTGTTTTTCTGATATCTTGTTCTTCAGGCAAGTATATGCTTTTTTCACTATTAGTTCATAACAATATAACGATTCAAATGCAGATTTACATTTTTCATATTGCTTTCAACAAAGTAATTGTTGCTGAAATATTATAGTAAAGTTCAGTATTCAAGCGAAGTATTGAAACAGGTTTTATAAGCCACCTCTGCAACCTAGTAATTTGGAGGATTATACAATAAAGCCAAAATGTTTTCAGGTTTATAGTAATTAAGTTTTTTTATATTTATAACATTTTTAAATGATCTGTGAAAATGTGTATTATTAGAATATAGTTTCAATATAGCCTCAATATTGGGGAGCAAATATAGTAATAAATCCTGAATTGTGCAGTGGAAAATCTGCATTTTAAATAAATTTGTAGTTTCGGGGAAGTACTTTTCTGGATAGCAACTAGTTGTTAGGCTTGTTTTCTGGACACAGCTATTCAAGGATATCACCTGGGTTGTCTCTTCATTATTTAGAATGTAATACATGATATGTTTTTATTTCACTTCAAGGACAGTTCTGAGTTTAAATAGAAAATTATAAATGAATTGATATGTATAGTTATGGTTTCTTATTACATATCTGCTAGTGAGAGCTCTGTGTAAGATTTTGCTGAATGGTACACTTTTCTTGTGGTTATTAAATGGATGCAGTCTAGTCTTGTGTCTGTAATGTTATTGATCTGTTCTGTGTGGGCTGACTGCTATGAAATGGCAATCACTAAGCCATTGAACAAGCTGAAGTTCCTTAAAAGAAAAATGGCTAATCTTGGTTTTGGGTAATAATTCTGACAAAGTTATAGTGGATTTTAAATAAGTGATATTACTAACTGATGGTATCAGTAGTAAACTTGCAACTCTGATACTATGTTAGTAAACTTGTAACCATTTTCACTTTCTCATAAAATATGTTAGGATACAGTACTGTATTTAGATTCTTCAGTTGCTTTTTGACAGTAAGATTTGAGATTTTCCTATATACTTTTTTGTTTATATCTGCATTTTATTTTTAGTCAATATCTACTCTTAATTTTTAACTATTGATGAAGAAGTTCAAGCCAATTAGGAATTTTACATTGTTTCTAAAAGATGGATAGCAAAAGCAATTATCAGAGAGATGATACTTAAAGATAAGTACCTTTAAATATCCCTTACAAGTTTTTATAACTCATATGGAAACCCATACATTTGCACAAACAATACTATATATTCATATTAGCTTTATTATAAAGTTAGGGATACGTTAATGTAGTGATGATAAAGTTGCAGGGAGTAGATAAGACTTCAATATTTATTCAGTAAACTTGGTATACATGTCCCAGATTTCTTCCAAGCAAATTGAAATTTAGGCCAATGGATTACATTCCTTGCTATGTTTATGTTTTTTTATTTTTGCAGAAATGAAAATTAAAAAGTTCTATAGAGAATTACCTTTTAAGTTAACTGCTAGGATGTTCTCAATATTTTCTCTGGTTTTCCTATTTTCTAGAATTTCTCATTTCATATTGATTGTGTTGCTGTAATAATGGAGTTGTATAAATACAAAGAAAAATACCTTGCATTGCTATTCTAAGGTTTAAGTAGTGATGGAAAACCACAATAGTTCATTTCACATATTATACTAAACAGATTTTTCTGATCATATTTACGGAACAAGTCATAGTCTAGTTAACATGAATTTTACACATTCCCAAGTCAAAACCAAATAACATGGGTTAGAAAGTTAAAAGATCTAGTAAATAAAGTTTACTTTTGAGTAAATATAATTTTTAAAAAGCACGATGAACTTGAAAAATCACTAAAATTATCAATGTGGGTCATATTTTTAAAAATTTAGCAATAATTTTTGCAGACTTACTGAAAACATGCATATATTGAGAAACTATGAAAACATAAATGCTCATTTACAGTAGGAAAATGAATAAGGGGAAATATTGGGAGCGGTGACAATATGAGGTAACAATAGTACATTATGTAATTAGCTTTAACTTCAGAAGGTTTAATTTAGTAAAATATCTGTAAATAACATCAACTATAGAATTGTTTCTTATAAAATGTTATAATTGTTTGTTAGTTTGAAATATGTAAGAATAAAACTTTTCACAGAATTCCATAGGCATTATAACCTAGGCCTTGTTCCGATTTTCAGAATATCAGTCATAAAAGCTAACAGCTTCTTTCCATATAATCTCTTAGACACTAAATTTTTTTGGCAGATAATCTATATTTCACCAAAGTTAGAGAAACATTCCTAAGAATGTTTAAATAAAACATTCTTAGTGTATAAATAAAAAATCTTATAGGAAAACCAATTGCTTCTTGCAGTGTATTGTTTAGACTTGATATGATACAGTGGGTAAAGAATGTGCTGTTGCTACAGAAACAGTAGTTGGGTATTTGAATTCATATAATGTTTCAATCCAGTCAAACTGATCAATCTAAGAAAAGAGAACAGATGGAATCATTTTTTTTTCTCTCCTTGGAATATTTATTAAAGCTATTTGTGTACTTTGTCAGTAATTAAGATTTATAGCAGAAGCCCTAGACCATAGGTTACTTGGCTATAATTGTTGTGATCTTTAAAGATATGCCTAATATTGCAAGTTATTAATTGTAGGATACAACATATGACTTTTAAGTTGATGAACACAAAGGCTGTCAAATCCATATCACGTTAATTGAGCTATTCTTATGTATTTATGAAGAATAAATAATATAATTGTATTATCATTTTTATTATCCTTTTTCTGTTATTATCCTGAATAATTGGTACAAATTATTGTGTTATATTTAATAGTTTTCATCTATAATAGTGATGCTGCTTGGATTTTTTCCCATGAGTACTTTCAATGTTTTGGTGCTCAAAATATGCTGATTTTAATGAAAATGAAATATGTTTAATCATAAAATGATGATTATGACTGTCATTGGAATAGCTTCTCCTTTACTGTGTCTATCAATATATTGATTGGATTTTATGGGGGTAACATTTATATAACTATTACTATATTTGATCTTTCTAGAAAACTATTATTTTACATTTAATTCTATAGATTTGGGGTCCAGATATTTTTAATTGCCTAAGTAATTAATATTACTATTACTGAACAACTATAACATAACTTAGATTGAAACATGTTATTTTCCTTGAAATATTTGCTATGGTAAGAGTTATTTGCTGCTAGATTATTCCCTTTAAGTCATTTCAGATCCCAATTATGATTTTGGAGAAACTATAAAATAATGAATTCTCATAAACACTGCTGTTTTTTTTAGGGAAGTATAAGGTCATCACAGAATTTGCCTCCTATTGGTTCTACTATATACCTAGTCATGAAATATGTTCTTGTACATAAGAAAGGTAGCTTTATATTGTCTTAAGTTGGTCATAGCAAATAGCCATTACTGTCCTGTTACTGTTGAGATGCAGTTGAGTTACGCAAGATACATTTTTCCTCAGATACATCTCCCCTAAAAACTGCTAGGTAGCATTCAATTGTTTGGGGAATAAGTCTGGAAGATTTTAGAAGTTTGAATTATCTTACAATACATATTATACACATTTTCTTGTGAGCTTTACTTTTTATATAGTTATGACTTAGTGATTTTTAAAAATTCTGTGGGGAAATAAAGCATGATAGAGTATGCTATATACGGCATAAGACAAAAAAAAACCCTACAACATTATTTGACAATAAGTCAGGGTGGATTTAGATAATATTGAAGCATCAATACTATTTTATTTATTAAATAAATACTATTACCAAATACTACCAATATTAATCTTGACCTCAAACTATTCTACAATCTTTGTAGATGTTATGAAACATCTTTCTTTTCATGCAGTCCAGACTATTCAATTCCAAACTTTTTAGTATAGTATAATCTTGCTTTTTTTTTTAAGTGATTCATGGGAAACATGGTGCTAGTAGGAGTTGTGAGAACTCAGTTAAATAGGAATAAAATCTTTAGGCTTTAGTCTACAGCTGTGTGTGACACAGCACAACTTGGGGAGCTATTTGGAATATTTATTTTTAATTCAATGCAGATGCTGCAGTGCCATAATATGCTTTCCACTTCCTTATGTGCCTGTTTGAAATCATTTGACATCATTAACTGTTAAGAGTTGTACAGCACTTTGCATTCAGTCTCAAAAAAGTGCTTCAAAATATATAGGAGCATGAATTTAGCACCTGTTTCATTTCCTCACCAAAGACTAATGTGTTGCAGTTAGGCACTAATCCACACTCCCAATTTTCTTTTGAGAATTAAATCTTAAATGCTGCATGGTCTTAGTGATCATATTGGTACTAATTGCTAACCAAGAAATGTAGGATTATTGATTCAGAATTAATGCCTCAATATTGTTATAGACTGGTTAAGAATTAAATGATATTGTAGCTTTAGGTCTTATCAGATCAAACTGATAATCTAAACAGACTCAACTGATTTTCCTTTATTCTTTATCTTTTGGTGTTACTTGCATTAGAAGGCCTTGACTTTGTTGATTCCTTTTTTGCAGTGGGGATGCTGGACATAGTTCTTGAGCAGGGTAGGGGTGGAGCCAGCAAACAGCCTGCGAGCCGGGGGAGTTTAAACCCCTGTTCTTGAGGGTTGGCTCCTCTGTCTAGGCAGATTGGGGAAGACTGTTGAGACACAGAGACTTCATTTTAGTATATTTGGTTTATAACTTCTACAAAATTTTACCTAGTACCTTGCCTTAGGATGCTCTTATATGCAAGCTATAGTGGTACCCAGTAAGGTTCTTAGTTCCTCTTAAAGAATTAAGTTCAAATGCTTTTTGGTTAGCATTGGTTTTTATGCAAATTAAGATGCTTGTGCTGCTGTTGAAATCGGTAAGTTTTTTTGAAAATTGTAACTAAAACATAGCAAATTAAAATAAAACTGCATATTTATCAGTATTATGGGTTTCAGCATATGGTAGTAATTTTGAGGTAATGCAGAATAAGTGGGCTATTGTACATTCAGAAACACTCAGAAACATGGTAGAATGTCATAATATTGTTAACAGTTCATTCTGCAGACTCTGGATGATATACAGAGACACTCCTATTTAGGGTTGTATTAACATTTTAAATAAATGAGACTATCAATTTCATTTTAGGAAAAAAAAGTTGCCTTTCTCTGATACTTAGTGATGTGGGCACTTGAAGGGACAGAAGTTTTGACAATTTCGGAACAAGACTCAATCGACAAATAGTCTACAAGCCCACATCCAGTCTCTAGGTCCAAATGCATAATTAGAGAAGTCGTGACAAATAGTGCAGAACAAGTTAAATTATACTAAATTCACATATCGCTTAGGACTAGATTGCTTAAATACAAGGAACAAGCAGGGTCGCAATACTAACATTATATAGACTTCCAAGTGCCTTCCTCTGTCATTCATTACAGAGCTGATTTTTTTTAATGTTTCTGAGCAAGTATGAAAAATAGTTGTGGATGCATTGTAAATGGGCTTCTTAAAGCTTAACATCTTTTTCGTATTTATAAGTATTTTTTTTAAAAGTAGCCTGCTTTCTGAATAACAAAGAGTTACATTACTTGTAAAACAGCCAAAACTTTCTGAATCATTTTCAAAGTATATACAGCTCCAAAATATGCTAATACAAAACTGAAGGCTTATGAACCAAGAAGAGAATTCTTAAAACAATTATTATTTTCTATGCATCATCCCTCCTGGCATAAATACAGTTACTAAAAGTTTTGAGATAGGACTGTAATAAATTGTTTTATTTGCTAATGCCTTGCCTGGTCTTTAGTAGAACAAAATAAGATGATGGTGTAGGTCAGTGATGGCTAACCTTTTCGGCACTAAATACCCAAAGCATGCACATGCGCACACATCCTCAAAAATGCAATGTGCAAGCGCCCTGCCCCATGCATGCAGGCGCGTCCCCCATGCATGAGTGCATACTGAAGTTTGCTGATGACACAATGGTGATTGATCTCATTCAAGACAGCGATGAATTCACATACAAACAGGAGGTTATACAACTTGCCTCGTGGTGTAACTGGAACAATCTGGAACCGAACACACTCAAAATAGTAGAAATGGTGGTAGACTTTTTTTTCCCCCCAAATTTTATTGGTTTTTAAAAACAAACAAAACAAAACCATCAAACTATCTTCCATAGGTGTACATACAGTGTGCCGGTTGTTTTACAAATTGTTTTGTGCTTCCATTTCGTAGTCTTCAATTACAATTACATATAATCTCATATTGTCAATCAAAAATTAAATAGTATTATTAAACAATCATTTGATTATACTTTTATTTATTCATGCTTTGGAAAATAATCATGTTTTACTTAATTTATTTTATAACAGTTCATATTATCATCCCAAATCTATCCTAAAATCATTTTGTAGATATAACAAGAAAGAAGTACATCTTTGTATATTTATTATTTTCTAAAAATCTACATAATTCATTACTGTACTTTATTGTCTAACCATTGATAGAAAAGATCCCAAATTTTATAAAATTGTTTATCATGTTGTTCTCTAATTTCAATTGTCAATCTACTCATTTCAGCACATTCCAATATTTTCTTAATAATTTCCTCCTGTGGTGATATTTTCGCATTTTTCCAGTTTTTAACAAATACAGTCCTAGCTGCTGTTAATACATTTACAATCAGGTATTTCAAGTCTTTACTATATATTTCAGGTAAAATTCCCAATAAAAATATCTCTGGTTTCAAGTCTATGCTTTTTTGTCATTTTTTTCCAACCTGTGGATTTTAGTCCAGTATTATTTAGCATCCGCACAAGTCCACCACATGAGCCAGGTGTCTGATGACATTTCCAACATTTTTCGGATTTATTCTTGAACAACATTGCTATTCTTGTTGGGGGAAAATGCCACCTGTAAAATATCTTATACAAATTTTCTTTATATGCTGTTGACATTGTCATTTTATAATTTTGAGACCACAATTTTTGCCATTTCTCTAAATCCCATATCCAAAATTCTTCCCCCAAGCAATCATAGTTTCTTTAACTTGTTCTTCTTCTAGTTTAATTTCAAATAAATATCCATACAATTTTTTAATCACCTTTTCATCAGTACCTGTCAAAATCTTATCTAAGTCAGTCAGTTTATCATAGAAACCTTCTGTTTTAAAATCTTTATCATACCTTGAATGTATTTGCGCATATGAAAACCAATTCATCTTTATACCTTGTTCCTCTAGTTTTTGTATAGATTTAAGTTCACTCTTTTCATTCAATATTTCACCATATCTAACTGTTTGTTCCTTTTTGTATATTATAGGATACGAAAATGCTTCAATAGTCGATAACCAGACTGGAATTTTCAAATAACATTGTCTTTTAATCTTCTTCCAGTTTAACCACAGAGACTCCCGTATATAATGTCTTCTAAAATACCCCTGTGTTTTAGTTCCTTTATAGCATAAAAAAGCATGCCACCCCAACAACAAATCATGTCCTTCTAATGTCAACAATCTAATATTTCTTAGTGTTATCCATTCCTTAACCCACATCAGATTTGTAGCTTGGTAGTACTGTGAGATTGTGGCTAAGAAAAACCACTAGGATTCAAAGTTGATCCAAGGAAAAAGGCTTTATTGGAATAAAGCATCTGCAGATGGGTTCTCCCCTTTTGGCAGTTGAGGAGAGAACGAAAAGCAAAGCTTAAAGGCTCTACTCTTATACCCTAAAATTGACCCCCCCAGTATACAAATGGCTTGATTTACAATTTGTTTTTCAGGATACAAGTTACATTTTATTACCATCAGCGCTTCCTTAGCAGATAACATACATAACCAGTATCTGGCATTTCAAAGACATTCCTAAAAAGTGTGATAATTCCCAGCACTTCAAAGACATTCCAAGATTAGTCAACAACATCCTAATCAGTGTTTGATACTGCCTTTCCTTACTTCAAAGGAAAAACTACCTTTTTCATCTTGAGTTTTGAGTCACAAAATAGATACACTCCTCACAGTACAACTCCCAATTAGGCAAACCAAATCCTCCTCTAATTCTAGCATCTTGTAAAAGTTTTAACTTTATTCTCGCTTTCTTACCTTGCCATATAAATTTCAACACAATTTTATTTAAATCTTCAAAGTAGTCTATCCCAAGCTTAATTGGAATTGTTTGAAACAAATATAAAATTCTGGGTAATATCTTGATTGTTGAAATTCTCCCTATTAGTGACAGTTGTAAGTTTTCCCATTTCGCCAAATCTAGCGCTATCTGCTGTTTAAGTTTGATATAATTATTTTCTTTTAATATACTACATCTTGCTGTCAAATATATCCCCAAGTACTTGATCTTATTCATGACCTGAATTTTCAATAGGTCTGCCAGTTCTTCCTTTTATCTTAATAGCATATTCTTTGTCAAAATATTTTGTCTTATCTTTGTTTACTTTCAAACCAGCCACCTTTTCATATGTCTCTATCTTTTCTATAAATTTTGAAGCTGTTTCTAAAGGGTCTTCTAAGATGAAAACCAGATCATCCGCAAATGCTTGTAGCTTAAATTCTTCCTTTTTGATTTTCATTCCTTTTATACCCTTTTCATCTCTAATATTGCTGTTTAACACTTCCAAAGTTAACACAAATAACAAAGGTGATAGTGGGCACCCTTGTCTTGTTTCTTTTCTTATATTAATAGAGTCTGTCAGTTCTCCCTCTATCACTACTTTTGCTGTTTGCTTATAGTATATAGCTTCTATTGAATAAATATAGTAGTATAGTATAGTAGCTTATAGTATATAGCTTCTATCTTGAATAAATTTTCTAGCAAAATTTATCTGTTCCAACAGTAATAAGTAATAACGAATCGCCAATTCACATTATCAAATGCCTTCTGTGCATCTAGAAATATCAGAGCCATTTGTTTTTCAGGATGTGCCTCGTAGTATTCCAAGGTGTCCAAGATTACTCTCATATTGTTTTTAATTTGTCCCTTTTGCAGAAATCCATTTTGATCAGGATGGATAAAATTATTTAAATATTTTTTAAGTCTTTCTGCCAATATTGAAGCAAAGCTTTTACAATCTGCATTTAGTAGAGAAATGGGTCTATAGTTTTAATTTGTAATAGGTCGGCCTCCTCTTTTGGAATAAGTGTAATATAGGCTTCTGACCATGATTTAGGTATCTTCTTCTTTAACACAACTTCATTCATAACTTCTAGCAATGGAAGATTCAACAATTCTTGTAATGTTTTATAAAATTCTGCCGGAAGTCCATCTGGGCCTGGTGGCTTTCCACTATTTTGCTTCTTGAGTGCTTCAGTTAACTCCATCGTCGTTATATTGCTTTCTAACATTTTTTCAGTCTCTTTAGATATCTGACGTAAATTAGCATTCTGTAAGTACTGCTTAACTCTTTCCTCATCAATATTCTCTTGCATATGTAATTTCCCATAGAAGTCTCGAATGATTTCCTCCTTCTCTTTGCTACCATGGCAAACTTGGCCTTGGTCATCTATTAATTGCAATATTTTCCTTGATTCTTTCTCCTTTCTCAATTTGTATGCTAACCACCTTCCTGGTTTGTTTGCATCTTCAAAGTAGTTCTGTTTAGCACCTCTAATTTTCTGTGCTAATTCTTCTTTTTCTATTTGACCCATTTTGTGTTTAATTATATCCATTTTTAGCTTGATGTCCTTTTTCTGTGGCATTTTCTGGAGCTCTTTTTCAAGTCTTTTATGCTCATCCTCTAGGGCTTTAGTGGCTAGCCTTCTCATAGTATTCCTTTTCCTTGTATAGTCCATTATCAAGCCTCTAACATATGCCATATGAACAGCTATATGTCCAATAATAATAATAATAAAGGGAGGACAAAATTTCTTCAGGTTCTTGTATACCTTAATCCAATCAAAAGTTAGATGAAGAAAAAGACTTAAGAAAAAGAAAGAAAGAAAGAAAGAAAGAAAGAGAAAAATTCTTCAGGTTCTTCAACACCTTAATCCAATTGAAAGGTCTCAAATAGAAAAAAGTGCATAAGAATAAACCAGAAAGGTAGATGAAAAAACAAAAATACTAGGGGGAAAAAAAAAGGCTTTTAAGGCTTTCCCTTTAAAATAAAAAGCAAACGTAGAGATTGGACTTCCAAAAACAAAAACAAAGACAAGCTCCAACGAAGCCAAAAACCCAAATAGTTATTACAAAAAAAAAGATTAAAAAAGTACAATAAAGCTGGCGAGGAGGGATAACACAATTTAGGAAAAGTAAAAAGGGCACACTGCACTTTGTTTAATTATCCAAGGCTCTTATAACTCTCTTCTCCAAAAACCTACCACCTTTTTTCCCCCATGTTTCAATACCAGACTGCAGCTGTTGACAGAAACCCAGAAGAGCACCTACAATAATACTCTCCCATGCTCTTCCTTCCATCTTATCAAATAGCAATGTCCTTGAAAAAGAGTCTCAGTTCTTTCTTTCTCAGCTTTGTCTGGTCACAGGGAAATAGAATATTTTCAAGCCTCTAGTTGGCAGTGTTACAAAATTTCTTTGCTCTCACTTCCCCCTCCTTTTCCGAGCAGGATATAATAAGAATTAATAAAAAAAGAAAAAGATATTTTAAAATAATGAAATAATTAAAAGAAGCCTCTAGCCTAAAATATTACAAAATCAAAAAGGAGAAGAAACAAATAGATATAAATGAAAAAACCAGTCCAGTTTCAAAATACAAGATCATATATAGAAGATCCAGCAATGAGAAAAACAAAACAAAACATGACTTTGACGTTCCTGTTTAAAATCGCCGCTTAATCACTTCTGTCAAAACTTTTACAGATTCTTTCTTTTCCTTAGGGTGTCCTTTCAGATCTTAGAATTAAAAAAAAAAAAAAAGTTCTCACCAAACCGGCACTCTCTCTTTCTGCTCTCTTCCGTTTCGGAGCTGTCCCAACTTCAGCAGCTTTAATGGCTTCCTCTTTGCTGCTGGCAAGAAAAGCTTCTCCTGGATCTACCAGGGACTTTGTGGTATCCCTGAGATTGGCAGGATGCGCTCTTCACTTTCACTGTCTCTTCAGGATGGTTTAGATCCGATAGGACCGTCCAGGAGCAAAGATATCGGCAGCGATCTCAGACCTCCAAGATCGCATGCCGTATCGTCGCGACGCCAGCTCCGCCCTGCTGAAATGGTGGTAGACTTTAGAAGAAACCCTGCCATACTACGACCTCTTACAATACTAGACAACACAGTATCAACAGTAGAGACTTTCAAATTTTTAGGTTCTACTATATCACATGACCTAAAATGGACACCTGACATCAAAAACATCATCAAAAAGCACAACAAAGAACATTCTTTCTGCGCCAACTCAGAAAGCTCAAACTGCCCAAGGATCCAGTTTTACAGAGGAATTATTGAGTCTGTCATCTGCACCTCTATAACTGTCTGGTTTGGTTCTGCAACCCAACAGGACAGACAAAGACTTCAAAGGATAATTAGGACTGCAGAAAAAACAATTATTACCAACCTGCCTTCAACCGAGGACTTGTATACTGCATGAATCAAAAAGAGGGCTGTGAAAATATTTACACACCCCTCAAATCCCAGACATAAACTGTTTCAACTCCTACCCTCAAAAGGACGCTATAGAGCACTGCACACCAGAACAACTAGACACAAGAACAGTTTTTCCCCGAAAGCCATCACTCTGCTAAATAATTCCCTCAACACTATTCAATTATTACAAAGTTTGCACTACTATTACTGTTACTCTTCTCATTTCTTCTTATCACTCATCCCCCTCACTTGTGATTGTATAATGGTAACTTTGTCGCTTGTATCCTTACGATTTATATTGACTGTTTCCTAGTATGATTTGATTGCTTATTGTACCCTATGACTTTCACTAAGTGTTATACCTTACGATTCTTGACGAATGTATCTTTTCTTTTATGTATACTGAGAGTATTTGCACCAAGACAAATTCCTTGTCTATCCAACCACACTTGGCCAATAAAGAATTCTATTCTACATGGCCCCGTGCATACACACACATCCCGTGCATGCACCTTGCTCCCCCACATGTGCACACAATCTCCATGTGTGTGTCCCCCACACACATGTTCACTCATTTTGTACAGCCTTTTGCAAAACCTCTTACACATTGGACATATTAGTGAATAGTTACATGAACTTTGAAAGAATAGAAAACAAAAACAGGTCTAAACCTGTTGTAGTTTTAGAAGCTTAAAAATTTGGCATGATGTCAGAACTGAATCTTTGTTTGATAAATGGTTGTGGATTCTGTTCTAAGGTATGAGCATAGACTATAACATAATTGAATTATATTGAGGAATTTCAAATAGGCTCAATGCTTATAAGCCTATTCTTTTTTATGAAAGCTGATTGTTTATTGTTCACATTAAAATTTACTGTACAAATAAAGTACAATAGAATAACATAGATGAGATATGAAGTAGAAGACATGGATAAAATTGGTTTCAGAAATCATTTATATACATCTTCCTGGTCTGTGTCCATTGTTTCCTAAACATTTTTCATAGTAGATTGCCTCAGAATGAAAAATAAAAAGTTATGAACTACAAATTTGGCTGCACAATATCTAGAATGCCATCAATTCTTATTTTAATTAGATTTTTATCTTGCCTTTATTGCTTTATAAGTAACTCAAGGTGGCAAACACAACTAATATGCCTTGTTCCTTTGTTCCCATAGCACATAGCAGCAATCCTATGAGGTAAGTTGGGCTGATAGTTGGCCCTAAGTTACCAAGCTAGCTTTCATACCTAAGGTGGGGACTAAAACTCATAGTCTCTGTGATTCTAGGCTTAAGACCTGTGAGGAACAATAAAATGTAAAAAATTTCCAATTGTGCATTATGCTTAAATTTATTGGTGATTTATAGGATAAATTTTTGAAACAAGGCCAGATCCCTATGCCTGAGATTACTTGCTAGCCTCTCAACTCTGCATAAAGTCGAAGTGTGTGTGTTCCTATGTGGGATTCTACTCTGAATAATCATTGGAAATCTACATGTTGTGGCTGTCATAAATAGTGGTAAACAATGCTTGCTGGCAAGGCTATACCTTTTTTTCATTGCAATCTTACCCGTGTGTCTTTTGTACTCAGAAATCTATTTTCATCTGTAGAATAGGAGAAAGGGGAATAATTTATGCAGTGAACAAATTTTCTGGGAAATCCGCTCACCTAGCATGCAATCATATATAGTTGCTTCTTTGGTTGAAACTAGGAGGATGAAGATCTTATGGTTTGAACTGAGCTTCTAAGCTTTTGTAGTTTCATCACTTTCAAATTCAGGCAAGAGGATAAGTTATGTTCTCATGTAAAAGCAAGAAACAAATGGTTGAAGGCTGTTTGAAACAGTTGCTTTAAAATGCTTTCTTCCAATTTTTTTTTTTTTTATAAAAGTTTTATTGATTTTAACAACAAACAAAAAACATATAAGACATAAAACATAACATAAAAAAAATATCATTCTTCATAAATTTACAGTGTATCGGTTGGTTTACCACTCCCTTTTGTGCATCCTTTTCATAGTCATCAAAATAATTATATTAATAACTCACATTATCATTCATCAGTAAAATATCCCAATATCATTATTGAACAATCATTTGAGTATAATTTTACTAATTCATATTTAAGCGAGATAACTATAATTAAGTTAAATTATTTTATAACAAATCAGAATCATACCAAATCTATCTTAATAAAATATTCTAAAAAATTATCAAAACCAAGAAAAATTATGTATTCATTATTTCCTAAATTTCTAAATATTCTATTATTATATTGTATTATCTAACCATTGATAAAAAAGATCCCAAACTTCATAAAATTGTTTATCTTCTTGTTCTCTAATTTCAAATGTCAATCTGCTCATTTCAGCACATTCCAATATTTTCTTAATAATTTCTTCCTCTAATGGTATTTTCTCACTTTTCCAATGTTTATTAACAAATACAATCCTAGCTGCTGTTAATACATTTACAATCAAATACTTTAAATTTTTATTATATATATCAGGTACAATTCCCAATAAAAAAATCTCTGGTTTCAAATCTATGTGTTTCTTTGTCATTTTTTCCAGCCATATGCGAATTCTAGTCCAGTATTTTCTGGCCTCCTCACAAGTCCACCACATATGGTAGTATGAGCCAGGTATCTGATGACATTTCCAGCACTTTTCAGATTTATTCTTGAACATTCTTGCTATTCTTGTCGGGGGAAAGTGCCACCTGTAGAACATCTTATACAAATTTTCTTTATATGCTGTTGACATTGTCATTTTATAATTTTGTGACCACAATTTTTGCCATTTCTCTAAATCAATCCCATATCCAAAATTCTTCCCCCAAGCAATCATTGTTTCTTTAACTTGTTCTTCCTCTAATTTAATTTCCAACAAATAACTATATAGTTTTTTAATCACTTTTTCATCAGTACCTGTCAAAATCCTATCTAAATCAGTCAATTTATCATAAAATCCTTCTATTTTAGAATCTTTAAGATACCTTGCATGTATTTGCGCATATGAAAACCAATTCATCTTTATACCTTGTTCTTCTAAATTTTGCATTGTTTTAAAAAAGTTCACCCTTTTCATCCAATATTTCCCCATATCTAACTGTTTGTTCCTTCTTATAAGTTATAGGATACGAAAAAGCTTCAATAGTTGATAACCAAACTGGAAAATGCTTTCTTTCGATTTTTTGATAGAATCTCTTGATTCACCACTTGAACATACAGGATGGACAGGCTTCTCCTGCCACATTTCATAACTTTTGATGATTCATGACAAAGTGCAACAATAAAATGTCCACAGTAATCTGGAATTAAAATTAAGTTAAATTAAAGTCAGAAAGCATGTTACCCTATGATGTTACAGATCATCCCCTATCCCTGCAGAATAACTTGATGTAACAAGTTTCTGAAAGCTATTATTGATGGAGCCAGTCTCACCTCTATGGCATAGATTATATTCATGAGGATTGAGGTCATCATGGAAAAACAGTGCCTCTGAGCCTCAGCTCTCCTCCTGAAAATGGGGCACTATTAAGAGGTTCTTCCATATCTGGTAGATCAACTTTAATTTGAAAATGTAGTCCTGAAGGCACCCTTCCATATACAAATTTATATATCTGAACAAATTAGATTAAGATAACACATTTTAAAAATGCTGTCTATTACCCTCAACTTATATTTTAGAGTGGGGAATAATTGTTGTCAACTGAAATTTTTGATATTTTTTTTCTGTATGTGCGAGAAGATAAAATTGGGGCCTTGGTATTGTTGGGCACAACTTTATCCCTCTAGTTCAGCTGATTGTAACACTGTCTTGAAATCTTATAATTTGACCAAGAAGCAAAATTAACCCTATTAAGAATACTCAAAGAAATACCATTGTTCAGAACTCTGATGAAACTCATGATGCATTTGACACTAGGCATTGAAAGAACTTTGAAGTATGCATTGCTTAGTTCTTAAAAAAATATTTTTTAAAGCTACAGTAGATTTCTGAGAATTAATTTACCACTGACATTTGCAATTAGAGCAATCATTGCAAAGCTGTAATTTAAAACCATCAAAGCTAATATCAGACAAATAACTACAACCATGCCATAACAATCAGAATAAGCAGCTTTGTTTTATTTAATAATAAGTAATAGAACAGTATTTTTGCTTATCTGTCTTCCTGTCAAATGATTTGAGTGGATTCCACATGTACCATTTCTTTCTCCCAGCTGAGAAGTAATGAGGAATAATTCCTGTATTTCTGTAGGGCTTTGATAGACTGCATGCAGGATAACAAGGAGGTGTTTTTGTTAAATTGTTAGCATTAAGGCACCAGTTTATTTTCTGTGCATAAAACAAAATGCTAGGTTGAGAAACTGTTGAGTTTCAGAGAAAAAGGCTGGAAATTATATGTGACCCTTTAAAAGCTGCATGTCTTTGTGATGAATACAGATTCTGTGACATCTTGTGTATATTTTGTGCAGCATGGTTTGTGTAAGATAATATACCGTATATACTCGAGTATAAGCCGAGTTTTTCAGCACATTTTTTGTGCTGAAAAAACCCCCCTCGGCTTATACTCGAGTGAGATTCCCCTCTGAAAAAAAAAATGGTGTGGAGATCCGGAGCTGGGCAGCCGCTTCCCTGCTTCCGTGTTTCCTTTGCAACTTTTAAGCATGTGGGTAATCGGAAGCAGAAAAGTTCTTGCATGAGGGTATATTGTTTTTTCTTTTTTTAACTGTTTTTAGGGGGGGAAGACCCACCGTCATGTGAGAATGCTCAGACACAAAATCTATCCGCCCGAAAATAAGTGTGTGTGTGTGTGTGGGGGGGAATTTTAACAGAGGGAAGATGTAGGGAGGAGGCAAAAGTGACGGAAGATCCTTCAGGGGAAACTGAGGGGAAGACTCACCCTTGGTCCAGATGAGCCCCCTTCCCTGCCCCTAAGGAAGCAGAGGCAGCCAGCAAGGGCAGGCAAGCCCCACTTCACGGACTCCATCCATTCTCGCTCCCACCCACCCAAAGCCACGAAGTCCCCCAATCACGCAGCCCAGAATCGCCCTCCCCTCAGGGGGCAGCAATGACGCCCGGTGTTTCCCAAGAAGCTCCGCCGTGCAATGAAAGCGCCCTGGCTCTAGGCTCACGGGCTCAGAAAACAACGCGAGCCGAGGTGGCTTTGGCTCTGCTTGGCTTAGTTTCCTCAGCCCCAGCTGCTTTCAGTCTGCTTGTGAGGAGGGGGAGGAGGTAGTGGCGGCGGCTCACATTCTTTTCTGAGCTCTAGGCTCGTGGGCTCAGAAAACAACGTGAGCCGCCACCACCACCTCCTCCCCCCCCGAGCAGACTGAAAGCAGCTGGGGCTGAGGAAACGAAGCCAAGCGAAGCTGAAGCCACCTCGGCTCGCGTTGTTTTCTGAGCCCGCAAGGCTAGAGCTCAGAAAACAATGCGAGCCACCGCCACCACCTCCTACCTCTCCTCCCGAGTGGACTGAAAGCAGCTGGGGCTGAGGAAACAAAGCCGAGCGGAGCCGAAGCCACCTCGGCTCACATTGTTTTCTGAGCCCGCGAGCCTAGAGCCATGGCGCTTTCATTGCACGGCGGAGCTTCTTGTCTCAGGAAACACCAGGTGTCATTGCTGCCCCCTGAGGGGAGGCCATATTCTGGGCTGCGCTATTGGGGGATTTCGTGGCTTTGGGTGGGTGGGTGGGAGCGAGGAAGTTGACTTTAAGCGCTGCCGACCAAGTGTTTCACAAATACCAGTGGGACCTCCGTCCACCACCACCCCTCCCTCTTTTGCCTCCTTCCTTCTAATCAATCAGGTTTTCCCAGTAATTGCTTACAGCTGCTCTTTTCTCTTCTGCCGTGCTAGGCGTTGAACGCAGGGATTTCTGATTCCCTTTACACCTGTGTGGATATGCCGTGGGGCGTTTTCTTCCAAATGCCCCGCGGACAGAGAACACTGACTTTCATGATAGTAAGATCATTTCCCAAATTAATTGATTCACTAACCCAAAAGAAGAAGATGTTGATGACAGTGGGAGACAGGAGTCACTCTCTCCCTTGCAAGAAAAAAGCAAGAGCCGTTCTTATGATCTCTCTCTCTCTCTGTCAAGCCCTTTCCAGCACGCGCAATCCGCCGCCGCCGCTTTGCACCTTGCAAATGCAAAAACCCCGGGATTTTGCATTTGCAAGGTGCAAAGCGGTGGCAGCAGATCACGCATTCTGGAAAGGGCTTGACTGTATTACGGGGAGAGAGAGAGAGAGATCATAAGAATGGCTCTTGCTTTTCTCCCTTGAGCCGCTCAGAGCATCCAGAGAGTGGGATGTTCTTCCGAGTTCTCTTCTTGCAGGCTGAGCTTTAGCTGAGGAAATGCTCCGCCCCCTCACGTGACTCCACGTAGCGTTCCCCCAGTCTTTTGCTCAGCCTCGAAGAGTCAGGCTGTTGTTGGAAAGAGTTCCTTGGCTGATTCATACCACGCATATTATTCTGGCTATTTTCCTCATTTTCAGGTCTGATATTTCCTTTCCTTCCTCCTGCGCAAAAGGTTGGGACTTAGGGGAAGTCTCCCCTCACCCCTAGGGGCCAAGCGGGCGGGTTCGCAGTGCTTCGCGTGACCCCCCCCCATTATTAGATCGCGTCGCTGCCTCCGCGCTGCCTTGTGGCGCGCAACTTTCGCTGGATTCCCCCCCACCCTAAACGCCGACCGGGAAGGGCTAGTCGCTCCTTAAGAGCACCAGGCGTGCTGAGCTAACCGGACAAGCCCTTCTTGCCGTCCCGAAGGCGCCCGACATAGCTCAGCTCGCGGCCGCCATCTTGGTGCCCCATCATGGTTGGGCGCCATTTTTATTTCTGATTCTTGCTGCTGAGGTGGAAGTAAAGTCCAAGACCCCTTGAGTCAAGAGTTAGTTGCTTTTAGCGTTCCTCCGGGCTCACTTTCATTGTTTCTGTTGGCCTCCCGCAGCCTCTATCGGGGTGAAGTTGCAGCACCCCCTCCTCCGGCTTGTTGTCTGGAGGCCTGCTGCCAGAGGCCTCTCTCCTCTAGGCCTCAGGCGTTTATTTGATAAATCCGGCCTGTACTGTGGTACCTCTTTGGCTCCTTTCCTGCTATTGTTTATATAAAAAAAAAAGAGAGAGAGAAGAAAAGAGAGAAAAATTTATAGACGAAATTATACGTTTTTATACGTATATACATAGATAACCTTTAGATGCAGATAGCATAAAAAATAAAAATAAAAATCAGAGGATTATATAACTGTACATTATACACACACACACACACACACACACACACACACACACCTTACTACCTGTTACCACTGTATATATTAAATTCCAAAAGGGGGAATTATTATTATTACTGTTATCATATTTATCAAAATGGCAGACGGCAATCTCTCTAAACGACCTTCCTTGAAGGCTAAGGCAAAGTCCCACTACTTGCGCAGGCAGGACAAGGAACCTTCCAAGGCCTCCCAACGAGATGCCTTAAGGCGTTGGAAAAGAAGTTTGATAGGTGATCAAGGGAGTCCCGCTCTGGGCCTCCACCCTTCCTTCTCCCACCCCCTCTACCTCTACTCAACCTCTTCCCCCTCCAGACCCGTCCTCTCTATCTAGGCGCAGCCCACTTCAGGGTCACTTGACCCCGGGACCACTGACCAGACTGACCCCTGAAGCTACCTTTACACCTACGGCTGCTGGTCTGCGTCAGCAAGAACCCTCTACATCTGAGGTTCCAGCCCACATCAAGGCTTGGATGGAATCGGCTATCCGCCAGGGCATTGCTGAAGGCCTGCAGCACATGTCCAGATCAGGCTTCTCTCCACGAGCTCCCGACCATGACTCTTTATCCATCAGATCCCTTCCACAGCCGGATCCCCCAGTTGGTCAGGTACTCTCTCAGAGGGACAGCCCTCCTCCCGTAGGGGCCCAGGAGGAGGAGGAGGAAGGGGACTTTGGTGACTTCAGGGAAGAGGAAGAGAACTCCTGGATGGGATCCTCCCATTATAGTGAGCCCCTCTTAGAGGCAGACCTCATGGAGGGGGAGATATCGGAGGACGAGGGGGCTTCTCCCGACCAACCCGTATTCGGGGGGCTGTTCAAGCCACACTTGTTTAAATCCCTCCTCTTTAAAGCCAAGAATGTCTCTGGTCTTCTTCCCCAGTCTCCCTCTGACTTCCCCCCCGCCTCAGAGAGACCAGAGGACTCCATTTTCACACAATCAGTGGTGGAAGCCGAGGTCATCCCAACCCCGCCCATCTTCGTAGACCTAGTGACGAAGCAACTTGCTTCCTACACCCTCTAATCAAGACAAGAGATTCTTTAATCTTGATTTGGCAATGTCTACTCTTCAAAGCATCCCGGAGGTCGACGATCCCATTGTGGGTCTTGCTTCCTCCTCTACCCCCAGTGAGGCCTTAGAGGCCTTGAAACCTGAGGACAAGCAGACGGAACTGGCGTTGCACCGGGCCCATCTATCCGACGCTTGGGCCATTAAATCGGCTATGGCCGCTTCATTCTTACAAGGTCCTCTATCCACTGGCTCCGGCAGCTGAGAGAACACGTCCCCGCATTCAATGTGAGGGCGCACCAAGACATAGCGAAACTGGTGGCTGCAGCCGAGTTTTCAGCTGACGCCACTTACCAATCGGTAAAGTTCTCTTCCAGAGCGATAACATCCCATGTCACAGCTCGCCGCCTACCGTGGCTCAAGCACTGGCAGGCAGATGTTAAAAATAAGGTCAAGCTGGCCACTGCTCCCCTCAAGGGAGACAAACTGTTCGGCCCGGCCTTGGAACCCCTGCTGGTCGAGGGCCGCAACAAGAGGAAGTACCTGCCCTCCCTTTTTCAGAGGCCAGAGACAAGAGGCCCTCAGCCCTTTCGGAGGGGCTTCCCTCACCCCTCCTACCAACTCCCCTTCCCGCCCAGATACCCGAGACCCCCTTCCTTCCGGTCTCAGGACCACTCGGACTCAGGCGACAGAAACAGACGGGGCGGCAACTATAAGAGGCCCTTTAGGGGATCAGGGGGGAGGCCCTACCGCCAACCCAGATAGATTTTCTTCCTCCCTCCCCATCGGCAGCTGCCTTAGACACTTCGCTGCTCAATGGGACAAATCCACATCCGAAGCATGGGTTAGGGACACCATCAGGTTTGGTCTCGCCCTTGAGTTCCGGTCCGCCACGCTGATTTCTTTATGACATTCCCCCACCTCAAGAGATCCTGCCAAACGTGCACTAATGGATGCAGCCATCCAACACCTGCTTGACATTCAGGCCATTCAACCCGTTCCACTGGCCCAGAGGGGACGAGGATTCTACTCCCACCTCTTTGTGGTGCCCAAGCATTCTGGGGGATGCAGAGCTATATTAGATTTAAAATGGCTAAACCGCCACCTTATCCAACGCAAATTCAAAATGCACACCTTGCAATCGATTCTCTTGGGTACCAGGCGGGGTGACTGGTTATCCTCCATAGATCTCTCGGAGGCATACCTACACATTCCAATCCGGCCCTCTCACCACAAATTCCTTAGGTTCTGTTATAATAACCTTCACTATCAACACGTGGCCCTCCCCTTTGGTCTGGCCTTGGCCCCCAGGACCTTCACCAAGGTCCTCGCGGCCCTGGCAGCTCACCTCAGGAGCGTTCCCGTCCACCTTCACTGCTATTTGGACGATATCCTTATTCTCTCCCCATCCAAGACCCAGGCAGTCAGGGACACCAGAGCCGCCCTCTCCGCTCTCCTGGCACATGGGTTCCTCATCAATTGGCAAAAGAGTCAACTGACCCCATCCACCCGAATCACCCACTTGGGAGCCATAATTGATTCGGTTACGGAAAGGGTCTTCCTTTCTTCAGAGAGGTTCCTCAGCATTCAAGCTCTGGTCAAACAGATTAGTCGATCAAGGAGGGTGGTGTTACTTGACCTTTCTAAATTATTGGGTAAGATGGTTTCATGCATCTCAATTATTCCCTGGGCGCGTTTACACAGCAGATCCCTCCAGTGGTTCCTGCTCCCATTCCAAAGATCTAGAAGAAGCAACTCGAAGTCCAGAGTCAAGGTGCCTTCAAGGGTCCTCACGTCTCTCCTCTGGTGGACCAACCCCGCCATCAACAGGGGCCACCTCTTCTCAGAACCTCAGCGGCTAACCCTCACCACGGACGCCAGCCTATCCGGTTGGGGCACTCACGTTAACTCGCTCTCGGCACAAGGCAAGTGGTCGCCGATCGAGCAAAGATGCAGCATCAACTGGCTGGAGCTTCACGCCGTCCACCTGGCCCTGCGCGGATTCCTCCCCTTGGTACGCGGACGTCACGTCCTTATTCTCATGGACAACGTCACAGCCAAAGCCCATATCAACAGGCAAGGAGGCACCCAGTCTATTCAGTTGATGAGGGAGGCCGAGCGCCTCTGCCGTTGGGCAGAATCCAACCTCCTCTCACTAAAAGCCAAGCACATCTCCGGAATCTCCAACACCCAGGCAGATTGGCTGAGCAGGGCCACGGTGGACCAAGCAGAATGGCACCTCCATCCATCCCTATTCAAGGAGGCGTCCAGAATATTCGGCCTCCCGAGGGTGGATCTCTTCGCCTCCCCGTCCAACGCACAGCTTCCACGGTTTTTCTCCAGGTACCCATCTCACGGGTCAGAGAACCACAACGTGCTACGCTGCCCATGGCCCCCAGGGCTCTTTTATGCCTTCCCTCCGCTGCCGCTAGTTCCCAGAGTCATACAGAAACTCATTCACGAGAAGTCAGACTTGCTCCTGGTGGCTCCTTATTGGCCCTGTGGTTCGCGGACCTCCGCAATCTTTCGGTAGCGCCCCCATGGAGGATCCCCCCGGACAGGATCTCCCTCTCTCAGGGGCCCCTTCTGCATCCGGAGCCCCCATGGCTCCAGTTAACCATCTGGAGGTTGAACGGATCCGTTTGACAAGAGAAAAATTATCCAGTCAAGTAATCGACACTATTTTGGCCGCTAGGCGACCTTCCACCACACGAATTTATGATGCCACTTGGAAGGGCTTTTGCAAGTGGTGTAGCGTGTTCCAAGTTGACCCCCCTCTCTCCCTCTATTGTGCAGGTTTTGGAATTCCTTCAAGAAGGCCTAGGTAAAGGGCTTGCCCCCAATACCCTGAGACGGCAGGTCGCTGCCCTCTCAACCGTTGTTTCTTGTGATAACTTCAGTTCTCTCATCACCCCCAGGTTAGAGCTTTCCTCAGGGGCGCCACCAACTTGTGCCCTCCGACTGTTCACAGGTTCCTCAACAAGGTCCTCGTTTCACTTACAAGGCACCCATTTGAACCTCTGAGAGAGTCCTCCCTTCAATTTCTAAAGTTTAAGGTAGTTTTTCTAGTGGCCATTACTTCTGCTCGTAGAGTCTCGGAAATAGCAGCATTGTCAATCAGAAATGATTTATGCGTGTTCCACGCTGATCGGGTGGTCCTTCGCCCCAACCCCACCTTCTTACCCAAGGTTAACACCCTTCCACAGGTCTCAGGAACTGGTCCTCCCAAACTTTTGCCCCAGACCCTCGAGGGACAGGGAAACCCTTTGGCACACCCTGGATGTTAGAAGGGCCTTGCGCATATACATTAAGCGCACACAACCCCTGAGAAGATCAGAATCCCTCTTCCTCTCCTTTCAGCCCAGGACATTGGGGCTCAAAGTCTCTCCCTCAACCATCAGTCGCTGGATCAGGGTGACTATCGCCCGGTGCTATTTATCACAATCTCTGCCCGCTCCTGAGGGAATAACCGCTCATTCCACCAGGAGTGCAGCTACTTCGGCGGCTTGGGCTACGTAAGCCCCAATCGCTGACATTTGTTGGGCAGCCACTTGGGCCTCTCCGTTCCCATTCATTAGACATTACAAAATAGACTTATATGCCTCAGCAGAAGCCTCTTTTGGCCGATGAGTCTTACAGAGGGTCATCAGTGACCCGGAGGGGCTTCCGGCCCAGACGGAGTCCCACCCATAGGACAGCCAAGCTTTGGTATGTCCCACTCTCTGGATGCTCCGAGCGGCTCGAGGGAGAATGGGCATTGGTTCTTACCTGATACGCCCCTTCTCGGCGAGCCGCGAGGAGCATCCAGCCCCACCCTAACTCCTCCGTCTGGTGGGTACTCTAGTTTCAGCCAAGGAGCCAATAGTTGATTAGAAGGATTTCTTAACCTTTCTTCTCATTATCGCAAAAAACTGGGGGAACGCTTCGTGGAGTCACGTGAGGGGGCGGAGCGTTTCCTCAGCTAAAGCTCAGCCTGCAAGAAGAGGACTAGGAAGCACATCCCACTCTCTGGATGCTCCTTGCGGCTCGCCAAGAACGGGCGTATCAGGTAAGAACCAACGCCCATTTTCTTGCAAGGGAGAGAGTGACTCCTGCCTCCCACTGTCATCATCATCTTCTTTTGGGTTAGTGAATCAATTAAACCTTTCATGATAGTGAGATCGTTTCCCAAATTTCCCTCAAATCAGGGAAGAAATCAGAAAAAAAACCTTTGGACTGAGAATAAGCCTGTTCCTATGATGCCATTTTTGTTCACTGCAGTGTGAAAAATGTGAAAAAGCACACTTCTTTTTCTTCATCTTCTTGTTCCCTATTTACTGGTCTCTTTCAAAGAGGAAATTGTGAACATCAAACTTATTCTCAACTGTCCTAGTGAAAGTTTTTATTGGTATCTATTTTTATTTTTGAAATTTACCAGTAGCTGCTGCATTTCCCACCCTAGGCTTATACTCGAGTCAATAAGTTTTCCCAGTTTTTTGTGGTAAAATTAGGTGCCTCGGCTTATATTCGGGTCAACTTATACTCGAGTATATACAGTATATTCGAAAGAAATTGAGAGGTTTGTGTTAATTGTCTGCCATTTATTCCTCATTGTTTGAAGCGTGATTATTTTTTTCTTCCTATTTATCTTACCCTCACCCAGACTTAAAATCTCCCTCCTTGAGTCTGCCTTTGCTTGTTTCATTGATTGAAGGTCAAAGGAGCAAGAGGAGGAAGACAGAGCCTATACAATATAGTGCTTCCACAGGAAATTGATGGAGGCTGAAAACATATTATAGAGGATTGTTGTAATATGATCACACACATCAAACTCTAAGATTTCACTGAGTGTCTGTACATGGACAGAGTGCAAACCACATAAAATTGAGAGTTAGCCTGGTTACATTAAAAAAAAAACCTACCAAACTTTACTTATCATTGCCAGCTCTTCCAATGCATCACTTTCTTGTTAACCAGATGAATATATGGAAATAAAAGGATTAGTTAATGAATTTTGCCTAGTGCAGATTCTGATAGAGGTGAGCCTTATGTTACATTACAGATTCCCTATTGAGAGAAGATATTGCAAATTTGCTTTTGGGTAGATTGATTTAAGTTAAGGATAGCCTGAATCTTATTTCTTGTTTACTAGTACTTGGGGAAAGTTGACTTTGAATTGCAGGGATTAGGAAGGATAGAGGTAATCATCAACTTAGGACCAGAACACACTGGAATTTTGCTTATTAAATCATGCAAACATTGTATTATCAGGTGACCTGACCCAATTTTATGACCATTTGTACTATGGTTGTTTTGCAAATCACCATGGTAATTAAGCAAATCACTGATCTTTAAATCATTTGGTTATTAAGCAAATAAAAGGATAATATCTCAGGGTTGAAATGAAGGGCCCTTGGTACTCTCGAAGCTTGGGGTTTTTTGGTTTTGGTTTTACAGATGTTTCATTACCCAAACTAGATAACATATTTAGTTCTAGTGATGATATTATCTAGTTTAGGCAATGAACCATCTATAAGAAATCAACCAAGCTCAGAGAATACCAAGGACCCCTCATTAGTCAAAGCCTGTTTCCTAAATTGATTTTTCTTGTCAGAAGCTGGCTAGGAAAGATGCAGGTCACAATCCCATGACTGCAAGACTGCAATCATCCTAAATGTGAGCTGATTGCCAAGTGCCAAAATTGCAATCATGTGACCACAAGATGGTGTTACAGTCATAGCCTTGAGGATGGATTGTAATTTTTTTCCAAGGCCATTGTAACTTTGAACTATTATTAAACAAATGGTTGGAAGTCAAAGACTACCTGTAATTGAAATGGGAGGGAAATGTATTTGATGTTCAGAAAATCTGTGCATTAAAACAACTATTGATAAATTGTTTTCAAAGCATGCCTTTCTTTTACCTAACAAGTTTGTAAATGGAGAGCAGTACTATAGATCAGGGCTGTCAAACTCCTGGCCCGTGGGCTGTATGCATCACGTTTTGTCCATGTTCACACCTGATTTAGCGAAAGTGGAAAAAATCCCGATGGATACCACTATGAGACATGAGTTTGACACTCCTGCTCTAGATAGTCTAAACTTTAACATCAGGCATTTCTCTGTGTACATTGTCAGTAGTTTTTCATTACCTTCTCAGCTTGCAGATTTTCCTGTATTACTTGGGTTGGTTCTCTACTGATTTTATGTTTTTAAAGCCTTCTGATTTGTACCTCAGAGACCCAAAAAATTATTCTTCTCCGTTAGATTGCTGTGAGAGTCCAGGTTAGGGAAAACTCCACCTCCTTCGTCTTGGGACTGAGTCTGCCAAGCTGTTTAGACCTGTTGCTATGGTTACGCAGCCCCTCGTCGCAGTTACTCAGTAACTACCCAGTTACTCAGTCCCTCATCGGAGCTGGATGTGTCTGAGCTCTTCCAGAGTATAACCAGGAATTCAAACCGCTATTCAAACTTCTGAGACTTTTATCAATGCTGGACTTTGAATCTTGCTCCCGGAGACCCGGGAGAGCGAGTACGAGAATGAGAGGGGTAGGAAGGGTTTTTTTCCCCCTCCCAGAGTGATTCCAGGGCCGGAGCTTCGGCTCCCGGTGCTGAGGGTACTCAACCACCATCAAAACTGTAAGTGATCCCAGGTTTCCGGTTTCGCATGGCTTCGGTGGCAGCAGGAATTCGCGACTCTTTGCGATTCCTACTGCGCTTGCCACCGAGGTACCCCCGATCCAAATGGGCCAGGGGGATATGGCTGCCCTGTAGGGACAGCCAAAGAGAGAGGGGAGCCGGACAGGGGGTTGGGGGTGTTGCAGACCCCCTCCTCGTCTGGAAAAACCCCTTTTTCCCGAGGTGGTGGAGCGGCGGTCAGCAATGACCGCCACGAAGAAGCCTGCAACCAGGTAAGATCGTGCTGGAGGAAGCAAGAAAAGTGAAAGTGCTGGCTGAGCCGGGTCAATCAACATCTTTTAAACTCGTTGGAACTGAACTGTCTGAATTGCTGGAGGATACATTGTATCCCAAAGAAGATCAGAAAGCGGCGGAGAAGCTTTTAAAGGGAACTTTTTTTTCCTTCACTCTCCCACCCCATAGAAACAGCAGATGAAGATTTGAAATTTATTTGGGCACTGAAGGTGAACTATTTTGAAAGTTGAAGTCAAGGGATAAAAGATTTCTTGGACACTGGACTTAAAAATTTAAGAAATTGGAAAACCCTTATTAGAGGTATGGATTTCTGATCATTTAAAAATTGATGTTGCAAGTGGGAAGGGAGAGGGAAAAAATTGGAGCAGAAGTGGAAAAAGGAGGAGATTGCCTGGAATCCCAAAGAAAGATACATGATAATTGGACCTCTTTGATTAAACTGTAACCCCAGAAAGAGAAATAGAAGAAGGAAGAAAAGTATTAATCTTTGGAACTTCTTTTGAACTATTTTTGATTAAAAATACTTGGGCAGTTGTTTTGGAAAAAGTTTCTCTTTTTATGATGGCATCGCTTGTGGATGAATTAAAAACTGAATATAAAAAAATATAAAAAGGAAGAATAAGATGGAAAAGATACTTTGGGCACTTTATTTCAATTTTTAGAAATGGTGTTATGTACTTACGAAAAGTTGACTATGCAGCAGAATGACTGGGACAAAGAAGAAGAGGAACAAGAAGCCATCTTTGATGAACAATGGGTTTTTTCCGGGGAGGAGGAGAAAGAGGATAAGAAAAAGGGGATTTTAAGGTTTGAAAAAACAACCAAAAAAGAGAAAAATGAGAGGAAAGGTGGATGCAAGGTTAGAAAGCAACGGAAAGGGAGTAAGAAAAGGGAGGAGGAGAGACAAAGGGGTAAAAAGGGCAAGGAGAAGAATAAGCAAGAGAGAAAGGGGGGGAGAAGCCTCAATGGTGGGAAGCAAGATCTAAAGAAAAAAAGCTTATTTAGAGACAATGGGTGAATCTAATTAAGGATAAAAAAGAGGGGGGGATTCTGGAAGGTACATAAGATTGTGTTTTTATATGTGTATTTAGAGTAGACCCTTTCTTATAAAATTTATTGTGTAATTTTAGAATGTACTAAACAGAATCCCAAGATAAATTAAGTGTTATATGAAGTACTTTTAAGTTAGGGCAATGAGTTAAAGGCATCACTCCAATTAGTGTATAGGAGAAGTATAGTAAAAGAAAAAAGATGAATAGATAGTTGGAAATAGAACAGACAAAGAATGTTATTGAAAATGGTAATAAGATAGGGAAGGATATATAAAGTGAATATGATGTGTAAATTTCGTCTGTGTGAAGAGTTTTAACTCGGGATCAAGCAGCTTTCAGAAAAGATGTTTTAAGTTTTGTTATGTTTTTTGTGTTTTGTATGTTGATAAAAGGCAAAAAAATTTTAATTAGCAAGAAATAATTTGGATGAAAAGGAGAAGTTGGGATAAGATATGAAGTTAAATAGATAAAGTAAATATTGATATTATAATTTGGAATCATTATGTTCTATTGGTTTTCTTCTTTAATTACCACTATTTTATTTTATTTTTTTAGAAAAGAATTTATAAGCTGTTATGCCTTGATTGTCTGTGCAGTTTTTGTAAAATTAATAAAATTTGTTTAAAAAAAAAAACTGTAAGTGAACCCGGCGAGCCCTTGGTGGCTGGCAATTGGGGCTCATTGCCCACAGGTTAGCTGAGTCCCAGATTAACATCGCAACCACATCACTAGAAAGCCTCTCTCTGGCTTAGCACCAATCAGCTGGCCACTTTCAACAGCTCCAGCACAAAAGTATGTTAATTACAGTCTCCCGCCCTACAGTAAGAGCTAATTTTAAGGCCTCACAGCAGGATTGCTCAGATCACCTGGCCATATTCCAGGGAGATAAAGATAGAGAGGCAGCCAGTTCAAACAGCACCCTTGGGCAGTAGAATTCAAAATGGAGGGCGCAAGAGACCTGTCAGTAGAATCAGGTCACTAAGAGGCTCTATCCACTGCTGTGGTACAGGCCTCATCAAAGAACAAGAGACGGGCCAAGGCTCAATCATCAGCTCAGGAGGCAGTGGCCAAGATTGAAGCCAAGGATGTCATGAAGAAGAAAAAGACCAAAGCTGAAGAAAAAGTGGAAAAAAGACAACATGAGACCTTGGAAAGGCAGTTTGCCAAGGGCCTAGAACAAAGAAAAGGGAGAGCCAACTGTCACCCCATTCAAACGTTGCCAGGGCAGATTCAGAGATAGCTACATTCCAACTGCCACAAGCTTGGTCTCCAGATTGGGCTGGTGAGCTTAACTCCTCCCTACCATAGGATCTGAGCTGAATAGGCCCTAGCAACAGGCCTGTTGCTTGGGCAGAAACTTCTGCTTCTTGCTGGAATCAGCCAAATATATGGCAGATGCTTCCAGTTGAGGCCACTTTTACCCCAATGGCTGCAGGCCTTCATCCTCGGGGTTACCCAGGAACAGATGTCCCAGATCATATGAGAAATGTGGTCTCTGTAGCTATTAGGCAGGGGATTGTTGATGGTATTCAACAGATCTTGGGCTGTACTGGGTTAACACTTGGACTATTTAGAGCCCCTGTGCAAGCCTTCCCTCAGGAGGAACTTCCACTTGGAGGGCTGATTATACTAGAACCCCTGTGCAGGCCTCAAACCATTCCCACAGTGAATGGCTGAGATACCAGAAGGTGTGTTCCAATCAGAACACAGTCATTCCTCTGGTTCAGAAGAGGAAGAAGGGGATTCTAATTTGTCAGAAGATGAAGGCATTAAACCTGAACAACCAGCATTTACAGGGTTATTTAAGCCCATGTTGTTTAAGTCCCTTTTGTACAAGGCCAAGAACACTGCTCATCTAGCTCCAGATGAGGCTATGATAGACCTTCCCCAAAATTACAGTCTCAGGGAGACTCCTTTTTTCTCAGCCTATTGTCCAAACAGAGGTGTTACCATCACCCAAACTTTTTCTTGATGGTGCTTAAACAGTGCACCTCTCCAGGCACTGGTCCTAGCCCTACCACCAACGACAAAAGATTTTACAATGTGGGCCCAGATTTGGCCAAGGCCTTACAATTGCCCACTGTTAAATCCCCCTCTGGCTAGTTCACCTTGACTTCAGGGACTCCTACAGAGCCAGAAGATGTGCTGAAAGGGGATGACAAGCGGTCTGAGCAGACCCTGCAGAGGACTCATCAGGAAGCTGCCTGGGCAGTCCGGGCCTAGACTGCGGCCTCGTTCTTCATGCATGCCTCACTCTGTGGTTAAGACAATTGCAAGAGCGCATACCAGCAGGAGACATCCGAGCACACCAAGATTTAAATAAAATTGCTGCCACTGAGCTCACAGCAGACACAACACTTAATTCTGCAAAGTTTGCTACCAAAGCAATGGCATTCTCAGTGACACTGCAGAGATTGTTATGGCTCCGCAACTGGCAGGCGGACTCTAGGAGGAAATGGAAGGTGGCTTCAGCCTCACTCAACAGAGATGAGCTCTTTGGAGATTCCCTTGAGCCTTTCCTGGTGGAAAGGGACAAGAGGAAGATACTCCCTTCCATCTTCAAAAGGTCTGAGTCTAGACCATCTCTATACTTCCGTTCCTCTTTCACCAAGATTCTGCTTCCAGATTTTTGCATTTTCAGAGGGCCTTTCCAGCCTTGCAAGAGCAGCAGTCGGAGCGTTCAGGTAGACAACTGCCACCATTCCAGGGCAAGCAGTCCTTTGGAGGCAGAGGGGGTCATCCTTTCTGATGTTCCAAGTGACTGCATGTCTAATCCTCCCCTTCCGAGGCCGCTTTTCCATCTTTGCTTCTCGATGGGAGAATATAACACCTGACACCTGGGTTTTGCAGACTGTGAGGTCAGGACTTTCAAATTCCTCTCCTCTCCTCCGAGGTTCTTTATTCGCTGTCCTGTATCTTGGGACAATGCCAGAGTCCTCATGGAAACTGCCATTCAACATAGTGGATATCTAAGCTATCCAGGCAGTACCAGTGGATCAGCAAGGGCAGGGATTCTATTCCCAGTTATTTGTCATCCCAAAGGCATGGGGGGGGGGGGTTGAGAGCAACCCTGGACCTCAAATGTCAGAACAGTTACATCCTTTACTGGCATTTCAAAATGCAGTCACTCCAGACCATCCTAGAGACCGTTTGGGAAGGCGACTTCCTCACATCAAAAGATCTGACAGAAGCTTACCTCCATGTGCCAATTTGGCCTTACCATCACAAATCTCTCTGGTTTCATTACAATGGACAGTAATACCAGTATAGGACCCTGCCATTTGGGCTTTTTTCATCCCCCAGAGTATTTGCAAAAATACCGGCTGCTCTGGCGGCTTATTTACGAGCCCTGCCAGTGAGAGAGCTCAATGTTACCTTGATGATATATTAATACAATCATCCTTGGACTTCACTGCCAAGAGAGACTTTCAACTTACTTTACAGGTGCTTTGGTGGCATGGATTTTCGCTAAATATCAAGAAAACACATCTGCTTCTGATTACCCATTTTCTCCATTTGGGGGTGATCATAGATACGGTTTCCTGAGAAGTTTTCCTGTCTCCAGACTGATGAGAATTTGCAATCCTTAGCAAAGCACATTTGGCAGCAATGCTCAGTGCCCCCTTTCTCTACTGCCAAAGCTCCATCATCCCATGGGCTCGATTCCATGCTCGGTCATTTCAGTGGTTCCTCCTGCCCTATCAGGGGTCAGGCAGGAGCCATTCATCGATCAAGGTCCTGGTCCCTCTTTCAGTTATCTGATCTTTCTGATGGTGGCAGTCCGAAACCATCAGCAGGGGTCAAATCTTCAAAGAGCCCAGCCTCATGGTTATCACCACAGATGCCAGCCTTTATGGTTGGGGAGCACATCTACAATTGCAGATGGCTCAGGTTCAGTGGTCTCAGTTGGACTGCATTCAACCAATCAGTTGGCTAGAGCTCAGGGCCATTCACCTGGTCCTCGGGCAGTTTTGGACAGAGTACCAGGGACTCATGTCCTAATACTGATGGACAATGTGGTCTCCAAGGCCCACATCAACTGTCAAAGGGGAACCAGATCCAAGAATTTTATGCAGGAAGCAGAGAGGTTAGGTCTTTGGGTGGGGAGGCTCTTTCTGTCCCTCAGGGTGGAACACATTTTGGGGGTTGACAACGTACAAGCCGATTGGCTCAGCAGAGCCAAAATAGAATGGCGTCTCCATCCAGATTTATTCAGGGAGAAGACAAGAGATTTTCGGATCACCGACCATGGACTTGTTTGCCTCTCCAGTCAATGCCCAACTGCCCAGGTACTTTACCAGGTTTACCACACCGGGGGCGGAAGGGATCAATGTCCTTTGGAGCCCGTGGTGACCAGGTCTCCTGTACACCTTTCCGCCTCTTCCTCTCATTCCGGCCGTAATCAGGAAGATGTTGTCGGAAAAGGCGGAGATTTTACTCCTGGGCCCTCATTGGCGCAGATGGCCCTGGTTCACATCTGGTGAACCTATCAGTGGCTTAACCTTGGAGGATTCCCCCCACCAAGATATCCCTCAGCCAGGGGGCCCTGCTTCATCTGGAGCCTCAATGGCTCCAGCTGACAGTCCGGCAATTGAGTGGGGATCTTTATCCAAAGAGTTTTTCTTCCAAGGTAATTCAAATGATCCAGGTATCTAGGAAAACATCAACTAATCACATATATGATGCCACTTGGAGGACTTTTTGCCTATGGTGTACAAAGACTAATCGTACAGCTACTTTGGCTTCTATAAGCAACGTTCTGGAATTTCTCCAGGATGGACTAGACAGAGGGCTCTTGCCCAACACACTTTTCAAGCAGGTGGCAGTTTTGTCTTCAGTCTTATCAGCTGGTACATTGGAGTCACTCTCCCACCTTCCCTTGGTTCATAGGTTCCTCAAAGGATCTATGAACCTGTGACCATCAGTAATCCACAGGTATCCTACATGGGACCTGTCAAAAGTCCTGCAGACTCTTAAGGGGATTCCCTTTGAGCCATTGAGATCTATTGGCCTGAGGTTCTTCACAATTAAGGTAGCTTTCTTGGTAGCTATCATGTCGGTTAGAAGTGTTTCGGAGCTGGCAGCGCTCTCTGTTGGGGCAGACCTGTGCATTTTCCACAATAACAGGGTGGTTCTGAGGTGAGACCCCACTTTTGTTCCAAAGTGGGGTCTTTGGAAAGTTAACTCTTTGTTCCACAGAGCACAAGGACTGGTATTGCCAGATTTTTGTCCAAACCCTAGCCACAAGTTTGAAAAGAAGTGGCACACACTCAGTGTTTGCAGAGCACTACATATATATGATAAAAGGACATCTTCTTTTTGGAAAACGAAATGTCCAACTGGCCACATTAGGCCATACCAAGATTACTCTGGAGACCCTTCAAGGTCACGGCTTTTCCATAAATTGGGATAAAAGCCAATTGATCCCTTCAGTTAGGTTAGTTCATTTAGGGCAGTGATAGATACCGTGGAGGGCAAGGTTTTTCTCTCTCAGGACAGGTTGAATAGTATCCAGTCTTTGGCCAGAGAGACCAGAGCCTTAAAGAGGATTTCCCTGGCAGTTCTGCCTCAACTGTTAGGGAAACTGATTTCTTGTATTTCCATTGTGCCTTGGGCTTGATTCCATTCTAGAGATCTGCAATAGTTCCTGCTACCTTTCCAGCGATCCGGAAGAGCCACTTCCAACGTCCGGATAAAGGTACCGCACAATGTTCTCCGATTGCTCCACTGGTGGTCAGAAAACACGATAAACAAGGAGTGTCCTTTCAAGGAAACTTGCAGGGCAACAATCCCAACCGATGCCAGCCTGGTAGTATGGGGAGCTCACTTCCAATCCCACACTGCACAGGGAATTTGGACTATTTCCGAACAGTCACAAAGCATCAACCTGTTGGAGCTGCGAGCAGTTCATCTGGTGTTACACAGTTTTCTACCCCTTTTCCAATCACACCACATTCTGGTCTTAACAGACAATATCACAACCAAGGCCCACGTAAACAGACGGGGATACCCACTCCAAACTTCTAATGCTGGAGACGGCCAGGTTGTTCAAGTGGGCCGAGGCCAATCTGTTGTCACTCAAGGCAGAGCACATAGCAGGGGCCTTAAACACAAGTGGACTGGCTCAGCAGGGCCACGATAGATCAGGCAGAGTGGCGCCTACACCCGTCTCTTTTCTAGGAAGCAGTGCGGAGGTTTGGGCAACCGGTGATTGATCTATTTGCCTCTCCCCTCAACGCCCAATTGCCCGGTATATTTCAAGGTACCCGACTCGGGGTGGAGGCCGTCAATGCTCTGCGATGTCAGTGGCTTCCCAGACTTCTATATGTGTTTCCTCCACTCCCTGTAATACCCAGGTTGATTCAGAAGTTATTGGAGGAACAAGCGGAACTGATATTGGTCGCCCTTATTGGCCCAGGCGCACATGGTTCATGGACTTACAGGACCTGTCGAGAGAACAACCTTGGAAAGTTCCACCGTTGAGGGTTTCCCTCTCGCAAGGGCTGGTACTTCACCCGGACCCACAATGGCTCAGTCTAGCCGTATGGAGGTTGAGCGGAACCGTTTAAGGACCCAACAGATTTCAGAGGATGCCATTGCCACCATACAAGCATCCAGACGGTCCTCTACAAATCGTATATACGAGGCCACGTGATCCGCTTTCTGTTGCTGGTGCCGGGGGCCTAAGATCAACCCAACTGCCCCATCAATAGGACAACTATTGGACTTTTTACAGGAGGGGTTGACCAAGGTCCTATGTCCAAATACTTTACATAGACGGGTGGCGGCCTTAGCCTTGGTGATATCCTGGGGTGACCTTAGTTCCATAGTGCACCATCCACATGTCCGCAGCTTTCTTAATGGTGCTGCAAACTTACGACCTGTAATTCACCTCTATCCCACTTGGGAGCTCAACAAAGTGTTAACCACACTTACAGCTGGCCCATTCGAGCCTTTAAGAACCGCTAGTCTCAAATTCCTGACATATAAGGTGGTTTTCTTAATTGTGATCGCATCAGCAAGGAGGATTTCTGAGTTGGCAGCATTGTCGATGAGAAAGGACCTGTGCGTGTTTCATGCGGACAGAGTGGTTCTCAGATTGGATCCATCGTTCATCCCTAAAATAAATTCAGCCTTCCACAGAGTGCAGGAGTTGGTGCTTCCAAATTTTTGTCTGAAACCATCTCATAGACTGGAACATCAATGGCATCGGCTTGATGTTCAAAGGGCGTTAAGCATCTATCCAGACCACACAGCGGCATTTCGAAAATCTGAGGCTCTATTCCTATCCTTCAACCCACCCACTTTAGGACACAGGGTGTCATCGACCATTGGTAGATGGTTGAGAGCCACCACAGCTAAAAGTTATGAATGCCAGTTCATCTCAGTCCCTAAGGGCATTACAGCCCACTCGACAAGGAGTGCAGCAACATCAGCAGCATGGGCCACTCGGGCTTCCATAGATGAAATCTGCAGAGCGACGACTTGGGCTTCACCATCGCCCTTTGTCAGAAATTATAACATTGATGTCTATGCCTCAGCGGACGCTTCATTTGGCAGAAGAGTCCTGCAGAGGGTCCATAGAGTTTAGGAGTGGATTTCGATCCAGACGGAGTCCCTCCCTAAGGACAGGCCAAGCTTTGGTATGTCCCACTTTTGGATGCTCTGAATAGCTCATGGGAGAAAGGGCGTTGGTACTTACCTGATATGCCCGTTCTCTGTGAGCTGTGAAGAGCATCCAGCCCCACCCATTTCTTTCCATCTGGTGGGGTTCCGTTCCAGTCAGGGAACTAGATTAGGTGATGAGTCCCGGACTTTGGCACTCAATCTTCGCAAAACTGGGGGACCCTGTGGAGGAGGAGGACTGTCCTGGAGTTTTAAGCCCAGCCTTTCCAGAAGAGACTGAAGCACTCCCACTTCTGGATGCTCTTCACAACTCACAGAGAACGGGCGTATCAGGTAAGTACCAACGCCCTGTCTGTTGGAAGGTAATTTGTCTTTGTCTACTCAAATTTGTTTTTAAAAGGTATTGGTGAAGGTATAAAATCTTTAGCCATAATTAATTCTTGGCTAAACACAGGATTGCAACAATCCAATTACATTCTGATATATTTGGAGCCCAGTCTTTAAAAAGTTGAAATTCTACGTGGATAAGTAAATCAACCCTTATTCTACATTCATTAAATTTTGTTTTATCTGAATTCAGGGTCATTGTAATGTTAATTTATTGAGTAAAATGTTGGTGCATGATATATACTCTTTAGTGCATTCAAGGAGATGGACAATTGCAGGTACCAGAAATAAAGTAGAATAAAATTTAAAATATTTTCATATCCTTCCCTCCCCTAAATATGTCTATTTAACATTTGTCAGATTTATTATGTAGTATCAGCTTACTGTGTACTGCATAGTTTAGAGAGCAATGACTATATTGCCTTAAAAGGGGCCTACTCTTTAGTAATGCTGATAGGGAAGAAAAGATTTTCTGTGTACTTCCACTGCATCTGCTTAATGTCAGCTAGCAAAGATCTGTTGCTGGCTAGGGGCCTACTTCATAAATTACCTAATTAGTTATCCATTGAAGGACACAAAAAGCTTTGGGTGATGATTACAGTGATCACAGATGTGTTGTGTCATATTTTACATATATGCTCAGGTTTTGTGCCATAGTTTTGACCAAATCCTAAATGGATTTTGCCATAATATAGTTTTATACTAACAGTTTGCATACTTTTCAGCTTTTACAGTTACAGAATATTGAAAACTGCTTGAAGAACTAAGATTATATTAGTTTGTTTATGTTAAATGGAATTTGTTAATTTCATAAAATAACCTTTTTCCTGTTCTTTTTTCAAAAATGCTTGTTTATTGGTATTAGCCATGCAGATAGAACTTTTGTAATTTCTTTTCTGTATAACCACTCTAAATGATGCCCGTTGATGCTTAGCTTGAGCCCTGCTTCAGGTTTCAATTAGATACTTTCACACAGGGTTGCTGTGGAGATTAGCAGTTTGCTTAAGGTTGAGGAGATAAAAGTTGACAAGGAATGCAAATCCAAACAGTCTCTGAAAAAGGGAGCTTGTCTGAGTGATTTTGCTTTTAACAAGAGCACGTAAAAGAATAGTTCAAAGATCCAAAAGCCAGTCAGGATTGTCAGCCAGCCAGAGTTTCAAAAGCAGAATCCACACAAACTGGTCATGTGAGAACTAGACATCAGATAGATGAGTTATGGAATTATGAGCTAGGTCTGCACTTTAAATTACTTTCATGTTTAGCAAAGAGCCTCATAAGAACATCTTTGGTCTACTCACCAGATGTGGGGGCTTGGAGACTTACGTTATTCTAAGTGTACTGACTAGAGAAACCAAGGAATGGATCTTCTGCTCATTCTCTGAGTCAGTCAATCTTTTGGTCACCCCTCCTTTGCCTGTGCATGCAGTTTTGACTCAGTCTTTGCTCAGAAGAGACATGTAGAAGAGTGCTCTCAGAACAGAAGGATAGAGTTATTTCTTGGATTCTGGAAATTACAGTAAGGTCTTCGGCTCCACGTAAGCCTTTGCAAGACAGTGAATGGCTGGGCTGGCTCCCTAAATAGCCACCCTTGTCACGGCTGGTTCCCCGGCCCACCTGGAAAAGCCACCTTGTTCCTACCATCAGCTGGCTCCCTGGTCTGCCTGGCATAGCCACCTTCATCACATTTGGCTTCCCCGGCCCGTCAGGCATAGCCGCCTTTGTTCCGGCTTCAGGATAGAGTCAAGGTCCCTAACCGAGTTCCACAGACAATGGAGGGGAATGGAGTCACTGCCCAGTTGAATCTTGGGCATACTCTGAAGTGGCTAAGTGAGAAAAGCTGCAGTAGCAAAGTTCCAGACAGGAACAAGCCTGCCTTTCCTGGAAAACTAAGATGGCAGATCTGATGGAATACCATGACCAGGAGGACCAGGGCCTACCAGTCCAGACCCAGGGTTATCCAAAAAGCTCCATAGGATTGAAGTCAGTCACTAAAGGAGCAGCGGCCAGATTAAAAGCAAAAGCCCTTTCCTCTCAAAAGAGCTTCAAATACGAGAAGGATGCCGGGAGGTGCCAAAAGGCCATTGACAAAAGAACTGCCAAGGCTGAGAGGGAGTGAAGGAGGGGGGAAGCTCCCCTGGAGAAGAAATGGTTGAAATTTCCTGCACTTTACCAGCCCAGCAGTTAAGCCATCCAATTGATGTAAAGCAAAAGATTCCATTGTGTTCTCAGGTCAGGTCGCCAGATGGCGCCAGAGAGCAATCCTCTCAGCCATCCTTTTCATCAGAAGGCAGTGAGGTTTTTATTGATCCACACTCGAATCTGTTGCCAGCAGAAAGACAGTGGGACCCACCACCAAAGTGGATGAAGGTGGCACCAGAGGCCACCTTTACACACACAGTGGCGGGGCTTCACCCACGGGAGAGTCAGGGATCTGAAATTACTGACTATATGAAAATTCTGATATCAGAGGCCATAACACAGGGCATCATTGCAGTCCTACAACAGGGATGTCAGGCTGCTCCTGTGGCATGGGAAACTTCCCTTCATTAAGACAAATATATGGCATTCCAGCATCAAAGAGATTTGGCGGTTTTCCAAAGGTCTCACTTACCGTCTTCCTTCATGCAGAGTAGGGCATTGCTCTCAGGAGATGAGGACCAAAAAGAGATGGAGCTTTTGGAGGATGAGGGATAGCGCGCGATCCCCGGCATTTGCAGGGCTCCTTTGCCCAACTCTCTTTAAATCTCTATTATTTAAGGCAGTGTTTCTTAACCTGGGTGATATTGCCCCCCAAGGGGCAATTTTGTTTTTCAGGGGGGTGATGGAATGAAAAGGGGCAACACGGGTGCAAAGGAACGGAAGTAGGGCGATATGGGGGCAATGGAGCGAGAGGTTTTGGGGACACTTTTGAGACTTTTTTCATACAATGAACCGCTGTATATCTGTCGCACAAAAACATCAGATTGGTCGCTATTAGTAGATTGAACTGTGTTTTAAAATGTTCCTCCAGCTAGCTTCAGTACAGAATGCTGTACATATGTGAATATGCATCGCTCATCTTCATGCGCAGTATGGGAAAAATACTGGAAATAAATTATTTGCATTGATATGTCCTGATGACAATTTTAAAGAAAAAAAAAATGTGTTTGCATAAATTGAAGAATTATTTCCCTGTGTTTTGACTGAGAGGTTATGTTGGGGGAGGGGATGATGATAACTTCTTCAATGGCTCAAGGGGGCGATTCTTTCAAAAAGATTAAGAACCACTGATTTAAGGCCAAAGCCATAGCACACTTGGGGGCTGACTCAGCTACAACAGAATCAGCATTGGACCTGATGGTTCCAAGTGAGTTACTCTTTTCAGAGCCAACCGCAGAGAGTGAGGAAATTCCCTCACCTAAGTTATTCCAGGATGTGATCCAAAGACAATGGGCTCAACCAGGGGTATGCTCTCTCCCAAGTGGGAGTTGCAGAAGATTTTATAATGTGGCCCAGATCTCTCCAAGGCTCTGCAACCACCAACTATAGATAGCTATGTGGCAGCCTTAATATCCTCCACCATCCTGTCTAATGATGCAGAGGATGCTTTGAAGACAGGATAGGAAGTTGAAACTGACTCTTTGCAAGGTGCATCAGGTGGCTTCCTGGGCAGTCAAAGCAGCTACAGCCACCTCATTCTTCAATAGGGCTTCATTGCTCTGGCTCTGCCAGACGCAAGCAAGGATTCCCTCTGGTGACCTCTGCTTACACCAGGACATCAACAACTGGTAGCGGCTATGGAATTCTTGGTGGATGGTACCTTGAATGCCACCAGATTTGCTTCCAGGGCCATTGCCTCTTCGCTGGCAGCCCATCCACTATTGTGGCTTCACCATTGGCAGGTGGACATAAGTGGAAACTAGCTTCTGCTCCCTTCAAGAGTAGCAAGCCATTTGGTGAGGCCCTAGAACAGGGGTTGCCAATCTTTTGGACCTCAAGGACCACCAAACTCATAATTTTAAATCCCAGGGACCACTAATATGAATTTTGACTGACGGTGGCTTGCTGATGTTGGTGGGAGAGAGACTAACCTCCCTCCCTCCCTCTCTTCTCCCTCATACACACACACACACACAAACACACACAGGCAGGGGTGGGATTCAAATTTAACAATTGGTTCTTGGGTGTGGCCTAATTTGTGGGTGTGGCTTGGTGATCATGTGTCTGGCTGGGCATGGCTTGTATGTAAATATTATAAATATGTAAATATTGAATTTTTTTACTAAAAAAGAGCAACTTTTACCCAAAATCAGGCATAGTAGGCAGTCAGATTGAGTTGCCCACAGAATCACAGATTCAGAGATCTATCTTTCTGCCATCGGCTACCTGAGTCTGTTGCATAAAATTTGCTTGCAAGCAAACTCATAAAATTTGCTAACAAGCAAACTCACAAAATTAACTCACAACACCATGGATGTAAATATTGATTTTTTTATTAATAAAGAGCAACTTTTACCCAAAATCAGCCAGAGCAGCCAGGCAGATTGAGTTGATCACAAATTCACTGTGTTTCTGCTATCGGCTATCAGAGTCTGCAACTGAATAATAGAACCTTCAGGCCTAAGGGAGGTTTGGCTCTGCAGAGCCGAAGATATAAAGATTAGCTAGAAAGCGAGAAAAGCAACAATTTCCTGCTTTCTAGCTAAGCTAAATCTCCCGGCACAGCAGCACAGCTGATGGTTGGACAAAAAAAAGGAAAAATAGCAACTTAGCAGGCAAGTTTGTCAGGTAAGGAGTGAGTGGATGGGGAGGGTTCCTGCAGGTCATTGTGGGTGGTGCAGCCTTGTGTTCCTGCACAGTCTGGATTAATTGCTTTGGGGGGGGTGCTCTGGGGGTGACATTTCTCTGTGGACCACCAAAATTTTCTGGTGGAACACCAGTTGGCGACCACTGCCCTAAAGCCCATTCTAGTGGAAACTAAGGGCAGAAGAAAAGTCTTACCTTCTTTATATTGTCGAGCTGACCACCATCCCTCACCTTATTTCCATAGGCTTCCTTTTGGCCCACAGACAGGGTTTGACAACCCCAGAGGGTGTATGTCCACAGACAAGACGGATAATTGGACAGATCCGGTTTCAGAGATAGAAATAGACAACACTTCCAAGGCAAGAGACCATTTTGTGCTATAGATAATTGCCCCTTTTGACACTCTAAGTGACGATAGCTCCAACTGTCCCATTAGCAGGGGCTTAAGCCTATTCGCCAATCAGTGGGAAGCAACCACAACAGATACCTGGGTTCTGAATACAGTGAGACCAGGTCTCACCCTCTAATTCCTCTCCACACCTCCGAGTTTCTTCATACATTGCTCTACTTGTTGGACATCCAAGCCAATCAACTGGTCCCAAAGGGCCAACAGGGACAGGGGTTCTACTCCATCTTGTTTGTAGTTCCAAAGACCTCCGGGGGGGGGGGGGGCTGAAAAGATTGAACAGACATCTAATTCACAGGAAATTCAAGATGCAGTTCCTCCAGTCCATCCTGGAGAGTATCCGAGAGGGCGACTTCTTAACATCCATAGACCTGATGGAGGCATACCTCCATGTATCTGTCCAGTCCCACTGCTGGTTCCTCCAGTTCTGCTACACGGGCCATCACCATCAGTACAGGACCCTATCATTCAACCTGTCCTCAGTGCCCAGGACTTTCACCAAAATATTGATGGTGCATCTCAGGGCCATCCCCATCTGTATCCAGTGTTATCTGGAGGACATTTTAATTTAGTCCTCCTCCCACCTTCGGGCAGCAGAGGATCTGCAAGTCACAATCCGGGTACTTCAGGATCACGGATTCTCCATCAATTTTGACAAAAGGCATCTAACTCCTTCCAATCGACTGCTACACCTGGGTGCAGTCATAGATACCAGGTCATTCAAAGTCTCCCTATCCCAGGAGTGTCAGGTCAGTATAAGGACCGTGGCAAGTCGGATCCAAGCAGACCGAACAATGTCCCTGGCCCTCCTCTTGCAACTCCTGGGCAAAATTGTGTTCTGCATATTGATCGTACTTTGGACATGCCTGCATGCCAGAACTCTGCAGTGGTTCCTCCTGCCCAACCAACAGTCCAGCAGAAGCAACTTGAATGCCAGGATTCAGGTCCCAGCAAGTGTACTTCAATCCTTCCATGTAACCAAGGCATGTGTTTTCAAGGAGCCCAGATGCCTTACCATCACTACAGACACCAGCCTCTTCGGCTGGGGTGCCCACTACCAGTTCCAGATGGCACAAGGGCAGTAGTCTCAGGCAGACCTGAGAAACATCAACGCCTCTCAGCACTGTTTAAGCCGTTATGATCAGGCAGCCTGTGCTTCCTCACTTTCAGGGTGGCCTTCCTCATGCCAGAGAAATATCTGAACTGGTGGACCTCTCCATAAGAGAGGACCTTTGCATATTCCATCCAAACAAGATGGTTCTGCAGTTGGATCCCTCCTTCCTCCCCAAAGTGAATTCCTCATTCCACAGGGCACAGGAAATAATCTTGCCAGACTTCTGCCTAAGCCCAACCCATGCCCTGGAGAACAATTGGCACACCTTGGACATGTGATGACCTGGAGTGTAACACAAACATAACAAAATCCCAAATGTAAATAAATGTCCTTTAATACCAACTTGGACCCATTGTTCAATAATTCTCAGTTGGAGATAAAAACTTATTCGAAAATAGTCTTTAAAAGAAAGCAATACAGTGTGAACTTAATGAGCAGATAGAGGTGAAATAAAAAACCCAAAACAAACTACAATGAAGGAAATTCCACAACGGACCAGGATAAGTAATTATCAACTTCAAGGAGATAACAAGGTACAGTCTATTGGAAGGATGCCAGCCAAGACAACTTACAGGCTTTGCTTCTGGCAACACTGGCTTTGCTTCTGGCAACACTGTGTTTTAACTGTCTCATATACTATTCTCCCCAGCTGCAACCAATGAGGGGAATCCGCTTCCTCTCTTGTAAGCCAAGTTGTCTCCTCCGTTCCTCCCTGTGTGTCCTAGGATGAACAGGGAATGGGTCTGTTTCTTCCTCTGACAGCCCAGCCGGTCTCTGCCCTTCTCCAGCTTCCTCCACAATCTTCGGAGCCATACCTCCACTCCTTGTTGGCTGTTCTTCTCTCTGAGAGTTCGACTCTAACAAGGGCATGATGTTAGGAGGGCCCTCTGCACCTACATCAAGAGAGCAACCTCTCTTAGAAGAACAGAATCCCTTTTTGTATCTTTCCAGCCCTCTACACTGGGAAACAATGTCACACGATCGACCATAGGCCGGTGGATACAGGCATGCATCATCAATGCTCACAAGCTTCAAGCTCTTCCATTGCCTAGATGAGTGACAGCCTATTCCACCAGAAGCGCAGTCACAACGGCTGCATGAACGACACAGGCCTCTATCAAGGACATCTGTAGGGCAGCAACATGGTCTTCAATATCCCCATTCATAAGACACTACAAACTGGATGCCTTTGCTTCAGCAGAAGCAGCCTTCAGCAGGCGAGTGCTTGAGAAGGTGCATATAGATTTGGGACTCGGGACCAGACTGCTATCCACCCTTAGGACAGCTGGCTTTGGAATGTCCCATTTCTTGGATTCTCTACTCAGCACACTGGAGAAAGAGCATTGGTCCTTCTCGGTGTGCTGACCCCACCCTGGCGACCATCTAGTCCAAAGTCCAAGAGTATCCAGGATCAGCATTGGAAATATGTCAAGTCAATCGCTACATTTTCATCAAAACTGGGCATGCAAAGGCCCAGGAGGCATGACCAAAAGATTGATTGACTCAGTCTCTGAGCAGAAGAGCAGTTAACCCATTCCTTGGATTCTCTCTCAGAACACCGAGAAAGAGCATATCAGGTAAGACCAATGTCCCTTATCACCTGACCATTCCAGCTGTTCTGATGATGCCTATGTTTGAGCCTTGGGTGAGTGTAGTTTTGTGTCTCCTGAGACTGAATTTCTCTTGGGGGGAGGAATTTTTCAGCGTCAGTATCCTGAGCCATGACAACTTGTATTCATTTTTTTTTTCATGTCAGTTTTAGATCACTTGTCCAGGTAGCTGACAGAAGTCAAGGCTGACTTGAAAGCATTATTATGGTCAGTTGCACAGTCAACCAGATGTTTAGCCTGGTTTTGGCATTTTATCCACCTGTTTTGTTAGAATAAAAACCCTTAATACAGCTTTGAAATTTCCTTTTAAAAGGATCTCAATTTCATTTTAAAGTGTATTTTAATTTTAAAATAAAACCAGTCACCAGGGAGCTAGTAGGCTCCCCATTATTCTAAGTGTTTCAGGAGAGACTGTGTTGCTATTTGTCAGGGATCCTTTTTACTTTGGATTTCCTTCAGAGCACGGAATTATATCTTCCATTAGAACTATGATCTGTAAATGCTAGTTCTTCCTCATGCAGTTCTTGGCACAGACTCAAAATTTCCTTTAAGATTTTTAAGAACTTGCTGGGGCAGAATAATGATACTTGAAAGAATATTGGAGATAGATTGCTCATATTTCATTCTGATAAAGAAGAGTTGTAACATTGAGTATTTGTCAATGTTCTCTTAAATTGCAGAATAAATGTTTTGGGAGAAGGAAGATAGATGAATCTCTAAAGGTCTAAAATAGTGACAGAATATTACTATTATGGATAAGCATCTTTTTTCTTTTTCAGTTTTACATTATTTTGTTAAAGCAATTGACAAATGTATATATCATTAGAATAAAGTATATAATAATACTACATATTTTCTCTTTTTAAATATTAGAATAGCTGAACAAGCAAATATTTTAGCTTTTATCCAATGTAGCAGAACTTCCTTTTTGTAAATCCCCAACTTTCTTTCAAATGTACTTAGTTTTGTATGTTGATCATACAATATTTGCAGTTAGAACTAAGAGATCTAAACAAAATGATCTATGAAAATGATTTAAATTTTCGTGAAGTAGAATTCAGCATGCTGTATTGTTTTGCCTACTTATAAAATCCATTTTGTTTGAAATGGACACCAGTTTTAAAAGGTCATGAAACAGATAACCAATATTTGGGGAAATGCATATAAAAAACTGGTTTTATGGGAAAAAGAAGCAAACAGAAGTTACAAGAGACTGAGACTTGAAAGTAAAAAACTTGGGCAGAAAATCAATATTTGCATATATAATTTACTTATATGTATAGTTATACATGACCTACAACAATAAAATATAAACATGAAGGAAAATCATGAATAATTAAGGCGCTTAAAAAGCATTTAAAAATAACATTGACAGGTTTTTTGCTAGTGGGAAAGGGCATTAGGCTATAACCTTGTTACGAAATGTAAAACTACTCATCTGTTATACTAAAAGTAATTTATTTGAAATATAATATGTCATTCTTCAAGGATCTGGAATAAATGTGAACTTAAACTACACTTTCAATTTTTAAAATATTATTTAAATGATGACAAATCCCATGCTTTCTTCATTAATCTATATTTGCATCCTTGGAATGGCAAAGAACAAGTAAACATGAGGCAAGATTCATGGGAAATAGGTGAGATAATAGTGTTCATAAAATACAAAAATAAAAAAGATGGGATTTAGATACATAAATACAGGAATTTTTAATAGTCTCGAGTAACACTACAGATAGTTCTCAACTCATAAACATTTGTTCAAAATTTCCTTAGCACTGAAAAATTGATATAGGACCTCAAAGGTCTGGCTGTCCCAGCACACATATGGTCACCTGATCATGATTTGGGCATTTAGCAACAGCTCATATTTAGAACCGCTGCAGCATCTTGTTGTCATGTGATGACAATTTGGAAACCTTCCCAACCAGCTTCCAACAAAGTCAATAAGGGGAAGCCAGCAGGGAAGGTCACAAATTGGGATCACATGATGTCTTGCTTAATGACCATGGTGATTTGTTTAAAGATTGTGGCAGAAAAGGTAATACAATTTGGTGCAGTCATAGAGGCCTCACTGAACACTCACCTCAGTTAACAATGAATTTTCCTGTCCCAATTTTGATCATAAGAGCGACCTTTATATGCATAATAAGGAGTTGAATTTCTGAGTGGTTATTACTAAAATCTAGCTACAGTAGTTCATGTTGTAGAAACTTGCTTTATATATTGCTAATAAGGTATGCTAAATGAAGGTGTCCTAAAAGCTGACTTGAAAATTGCACCGAAACAGAGTGTGGCAGCTCCTATTAGATAAAACGAATACAGGTAGTCCTCAACTTATGATCACAATTGAGCTCAAAATTTTTATTGTTAAGTGAGATACTGGTTAAGTAAATTTTGACCCTTTCTTTACAACCTTTCTTGTCACAGTTGTGAAGTGAATCGCAGTTGTTAAGTTAGTAACACAGTTGTTAAATCTGGTTTCCCTATTGGTTTTGCTTGTCAGGTTGCAAAAATGATCACATGACCCCAGGACACTGCAACTATCATAAATACGAGTCAGTTGCTAGGCTTTTGGATTTTAATCACACGCCCCTAGGGATGCTGCAAAGGTCGTAACTGTGAAAAATGATCATGTCACTTTTTTCAGTGCCATTGTAACTTCAAACATTCACTAAATGAACTGTTGTAAGTCCAGGACTATCTGTAGAAATAAAATAACATGAACTATGCTGGCTTCTAGTGTTTCTGGATACACTGCAAGATAGTTAGTTAGTTTACTTTATTGATTAGCCCTTGGGTCATATCAAATGCAAAGTTTCAGGCACAAATTATTACTAAAATTTGATAAAAACAATTTAAATAGAATTTGATAAAATACAATTTAAAATGAAAATGGAATAAAATACAATAATTTAATATATAGATAAATAAAATATGATGAAATTATATTTCGTTATCATCCCTACAATCTACCCCAATCAGTCCCACATATGCCGATCACTACAAGATAATGAATGACCAATACTGTTGAGAAATCTTGTCACTGGCCTAAATTTTTATTCCTATCTTTTGTTCCTTGCTTAATTAGTAATTGTTTAATTACTAAATTTCCATGTTTCGTTTGCTCTTCCTGTTGGAAAACGAGAGAAGGACATGTATATTTTAATGGACTTACATGTGTGTTTACATGTTTTCAATTGGGTTTTTTTTATTTTTTTTGCCTGGGTAGTCATATTCCTTTTTTTAAAAAAATCTATTTAAAAATTGTTAAGCCATATGTAGTTGAGTACCTCAAAATCCAATGAATAATACAAATCCACAGCCCATGTTAGTCCATTTTTCCACTTTTGATTTACTTTGGTAAGGTTCATATTAAAATTAAAAAAAAAAAATTCTGGAGACACAATGTCAGCTGTTTAAAAGTCCATACCAACCCAAAATGTGGAAATGACTCTTGATATGACTAAGTTCCACTGAAATCAGTGTAAGTTTTCAGAAATTCAACTTATAAAGTACTTTTTCTTAATTGCAAAATAATTAAAGTATTTGAGTCTTCAAATATAAGGATTGTAATAATTTTTAAAAAAATACATTTAGAATTTGAAATTAGAACCTTTGCTCTTGTACTATCACTTAATTAGATTTTACCAATAAAATTGCATTATTCCTATTTGCAGCAGATCTGCATTTTGTGAGTTTTATTAAAAGGAAAATAAATCACTTGCACCTGCTTCAGTTGTATCTTGGTTTTGCTTCTTCCTCTTGTCTATTCCTTCTCTTCCTTTCTCAAGCAGAATCACAGTATGCCTGCAGTAATTCTATATGGTTATGAAATACAGTATGCTAATGACATTTTATGTTAGAAGTATGAAGTCTAGTCAAACATGTTTTAATGACTTTCAAATGAAAATATGAATTCAGATAACTTGACAGTCTGTACAAGACATTATCTCTACACATGAAAAGGTTGTAAGAGTTGGCTGTTTTTCTCTCCTGCCTGCGTGAACTGAAAGAAAATTGATGGCTAGAAATTTAAATGGAGTATCTGAAACATGTTTTGATTCTAACATAGCTATAGGCAAATATGCTTTAATGAAAAATGTAAGGACAGAAAATAGAAACATAGAAAAATTTAATACATTATTGGACATAATGTCATAGTTTAGATTCAGTATTAAAGAGCTGCCAACTATTTTAAGCTTATGCCTACATTTCTAGATGTTTATTGATTTTATGCTAGAATTTCAGAGGACAAGAAATATAGTGTGCATTTTGTTTTCTGTTTTACATGGCATGAGGAATTATTAGAATTCCTCAATATCTTGCAGGAAAACTAGATCATATTTCTGTATAAAATCAAATTTTTCCACCAATATCCTTTATAGTAAAGAGATTTCACTATATTGACAAATGACAAGTAATTTTAGAGATAGAATAGATAGAATTGTACTTTACTTCTTTCTTAAGATAGAAATTATTACAGATAGCTTTGCTGTGAATATCAGAAAACAATGAGTTTTGATATCCAAAAAAATGCATTATTAAATTAAAAATAGTAAATAAAAGCAACTATTGTTCTGCCATAAAAAAAAAAGAAATGTATGCCAGACTGAAATGCAGACATATTTATGAAGTAAAAATTGCAAGACCTTTTAAATACAGCTTTGTTGTTAGTATTTAATTATTTTTCCAAGATTATCCAGAATTTAATTCTTAAAAACCAATTCCTTGCAGGTGCCATACTCGGCAGATCAGAAACACAGGAATGCATCTTCTACAATGCTAATTGGGAAAATGATAAGACAAATCGTAGTGGCATTGAACTGTGCTATGGTGACAAAGATAAAAGAAGACACTGCTTTGCAACATGGAAGAATATCTCTGGATCTATTGAAATTGTGAAAAAGGGTTGCTGGTTGGATGATATTAATTGTTATGACAGGCAAGCAAACGTGACTATTTTCATACATTTTCTGTTTTGTAAATTTTAATCTTGTTCAAAAGTATAGAATTTGATGATGTGTATAAGCATAGACTATTACACAAAATTTATACAGAGTAAAATACCAAATAAATTCCTTAAGGTAAGTGATAGAGTGATCTTTCATTGTTTGGGGGTATTGCCACATTACTTTTTAGGTATTTCTATTTTAATTACAGATTTGTTTGTCCATTCTTCTGTGTAAAAGTTGGCTAGTTTTATGTACGTTTTGTGAGGCTTTGTTGATAAATAATAGCTAAAACCACATTGGATGTGTTTGTTTTTTTCCATAAGTAAAAATAGGATGTCAAGATCCATTTTTCCAAATCTGCTTTTGATTTGGTAATCAAATTGGAACAGACTAGTGCTGAGCTAATCTGGTGTGGAGAAAGTTCTTCAGATTCACATATCTGACTGGTGAGATGGTTCTGCATAATTGCATGAACTGCATTGGTTGCAGCTAATGCAGTGTAGTATTAAATGTAGGCTGAAATGCTACAGGGAGTCATAATTTAAATTGAGAGTGAGCTGAAGTGCCAGTCATTTCTGTATTTTTTTCTGTCTATTTCCTGCAGGCCTTTTCTCAAAATGAAAAACAAGCTCACATGTTAGATGTGTAGAAGATTTGTACTGTTATTTTAAGAGATACTTCAGATTAGCATGATTAGCAACCACTTTATAAGAAGCAATAGGCAGTCTGCTGGTATCAGACTGGTATCATCTTTTGATACAATGTGTGCGATTTGTGCTGCTTTTTATGTAGTATCTTTTATGTTGTTCCCTTTCGTTATGGAAGCCAAATGAAAGTTTGATGTACTTTTGCACAAAATTATAATTACTCAGATATTCAGCCTTTTAAATTATGTATTAATTTACTCCTAGCAATTTTTGCTGGATTTCAAAAGTATAATTGTACCATTTTAATATTTAACTGATCTTCATCTCTTTCAGAACTGACTGTATAGAAAAGAAAGATAGCCCTGAAGTGTTTTTCTGCTGCTGTGAGGGCAACATGTGCAATGAACATTTTTTCTACTTTCCAGAGATGGAGGTTACACAACGTATGTGATATAACTTTTCCTAAAAAGAGTCCCACAGAGAAATTTATTTAGAATTTAAAACCTATATTAAATATTGAACATGCTTATAGACAACATGTATTTTTCTGTTATCCTATTGGATGATAATAATTGTAAATAAGGAAACTTACGAAGGGACCTGGATACAGCAGCCTTGGTTAGATACAATACTAAACAATACAGGTAGTTCTTGACTTACAACCGCACTTGGTATCAAAATTTCCATTAAATGTCGGTCTGATCATAAACCAAGGCATCACATGACTGGACCCAACTTCACAACTATTTTTACAACAATTGTTAAGAGAATCACCACTGTCATTAAACAAATCACATATTTGTTAAGCAAATCACACAGTTGTTAAGTGAATCTGTCTTTCACAGTTGACTTTGTTTGTTGGAAGCCAGAGTTCATGATCATATGACTGCAAGATGCTGCAACCATCATAAATTTGAGCTGGTTGCCAAGCACCCAAATGGTGATCATGTGACTACAGAGGTTTTGTGATGGTCTTTAAGGATGGGTGATAAGTAATTTTTTTCTGAGCTTATCATAATTTTAAATCTGTCAAGCCCAAGCCCAAAGACCGCACAGTGAAATCCAATCCAATCCAATCTTTTATTTGCTTTTACCTAATGGACATAAACTACAGCAATAACTCACTTCTCTAATAGATATATCTGGAGAAGTTCTAAGGCCGTGATGGAAGACCTATGGGGCACACAAAGCCATTTGTGCGGGCATGCGAGTCCCAGCCAAACTTACCTGCACTGCGCATGCATGCACCTCCCAGCTGATTTTTGGCCTGTTTGAGGCTGTTTTTGCCTTCCTGGAGGCTTGAGGGAAGCCTCTGCAGCCTCAGGAGGCCAAAAAACATGCCTTCCAGAAATACGTGCTGAAACAGGCCCATTTTCAGCCTCCCAAGGCTTCCCTCGAGCCTCTGGGAGAGCAAAAATGGCATGTCCCAGGCTCCAGAGTCCTTCCAGAGGCTGAAAATGGGCGCTTCCATTATTTCTGGAAGGCCTGTTTTTCGGTCCCCCCGAGGCTGCAGAGGCTTCCCTTGAGCCTCCGGGAGGGCGAAAACAGCCTCAAAAGGGCCAAATATAAGCTGGGAGGTACACGCATGTGCAGTGCAAGTAAGGGGATAGGGCAGAGGTGTTGTGTGCGCATGGGGCAGAGCACATTGCATTGTGGATGCCGGCACGCACGCACGTGCACGCACTTTTGACACACGACAACAAAAAGGTTCACCATCACTGTTCTAAGGTGTGTCTATTTTAAAAGTTATTCCCCCATCCCCACTATCTATTTTGGGAATTTGCAGTCTCTTAATTTGGGCTTCCCTCCTGAATGTTGGGAAATCTCTGGGCTAGCAAGATTCTCCTCTGTTGTTTCTCCAGATGCACATTCTATCACAGAAGTGTCATTAAATGAATGGTTGTAATACAAGGACCATCTGAAGTTGGATTAGATTGGAAAAATTATTGCTGAATTTTGACCGTATCTATCTCCCTTTTATCCCAACAATAATCTGTATCAGCAGTCCCCAACCTTTGTGGCTTGGTGGCCAACAGGGAGAGGAAGAGGGAACTGGGCCGTACAAGTGGCAGGCCAGCACTCATGCAGCATTTGCACAATTGGCAGGCCAGCCCTTCACTCACACAAGTTGAACTGCCTGCGTGCTCCAGTCAGTCACTTGTGAGGGCCAATTCCGAATAGGCTGTGGCTCGTGGATTGGGGGCCCCTGCCTGATGGTTGCATCCAATAAAGATTATTACTAAATTACAATGACTACAATTGTCAGGTGCAAAGAATTGAAAACATTCACCAGTTCAAAACACTGATAATATTGCTATTATACACAAGAATCTGGTCAACTTATGGTCAAAGCTAAATTGGTGCTAGATAAGGATCAATGGAATTCTGCAGAGCTGGATTTGGGTTTCTTGTGGCTGCACAATGATTCCAAACTGATGATACATTTAACCATGCCTTCCAGCTCGGTCTGTTAATCTCCTTCAAGAATAGGCAAAATACTATGATCTTAAATGCAAACCTAAAATTTAAACATTTAAGCTTCAGCTGTGTCATAGATAACTTCAATGTATAGATAGCTTAAATGTCCTCAATTTTTAAGAATTGCTTATATTTTCTGTGTTAAAATTGAATTATAAGAAAACTTCTTCCCCTTGCAGCTACTTCCAATCCTATGCCAACTAAACCACCTCTGTTTAGTACCTTGCTTTACTCTCTTGGACCTATAATGGGAATAGCAGTGATTGTACTCTTTTCATTCTGGATGTACAGACACCACAAATTAGCATATCCTCCAGTACTTGTACCAACCCAAGTAAGTGCATTATTTTGAATGGAAGTACTTTTGTTTCTTTGTCAGATTTATATCCCATCTTTTTGTTAGCTTTCTCAAGTCAATATAGACTTGTTACCTTTGACGGTTGCTATTTGACTTTTTTTAAAGATTTTTGGAGAACTGTTGGCATATGATCTGAGAGTCTGTAGCTAGAGGAAGAAATTAGTTGAAATTAGTTTTGTTTCTCTCTTCCACAATTCATAAAAAGATTGTCAGCATCCTACATCAAACATTTTGCAAAAGACACAGCTTAAAGTAAATATTTTGAACTTTATGATTTGTATATGATATGTTTTAAAATTACTCATCTATGGTAACAGGATGTAAAGTATACATATTAAATGTAGGAAAACTCTTTTTTTTCTCATTATTTGGAAATATTATTTTAAAATAATATTTTTTGAATATTCAGTTGTATTCTAATTTTGTTCAGGTATCTAACTAATCAAAGCAATTCAACCCTATCACCATTCAAAATATGTCAGGAGATAAAAAGTCTTCATGCTTGTTGCTGCCCATGCATTGGTGTTTATGTAAGTCAGTACCTTGCTATTGGAAGGAACTGTTTTGCATGTAGAGTTGTATGTTTGACAGCAGTTTTGGGGTGGATATTTGCACTATGAATGACTGTTTGCAGGAGATAATTGGCATTTGAATAATATTGCCAGGTTCCATTGTAATTTGTTGGCTTTCTGCACTAGATCCTATTATTTAGAAAATCTAGGAAAGACTGTCCTTGTTGAACTTGGCTATATTTCAAAATTATTCTTAAAATGAATTTTATGAATATCCATAATTTATACAGAAGTGTATGTGCACACTTCATAAATATTCTCATACAAAATGTGATGCAAAATATAAGTCCACACTACTTAAGGATCCCCTTGACCTTACAGAGGGGTATTTGTGTGCAGCAGCAGCTGCAGAGAGGTTTCAATATAACGAAAAGTGTGAAAAGTGCTACGACCAGTCTTATGATCATTACAACACATGTGATCATTTTCATAAATTCTTCTGTGCATGTTCTATAATTGTAATTTTGGCATTACCATTTTTATCAGTACCATTAAACATAGAGTATTTATAAAACTCAGTGGATTAGGAGTACAATATAAAAGAATTTGAACAGAAAAATGATCTGACTAGACATGGAACCTAATATAAACCTATGAATGTAGAGTATAAATCGGATTATCAACATATTTGCAGTAGATACAATCAGTGATACATAAGTTTGATTACAAGGACATTTCTGCATGCTGTAAGCATCCTGTAGCTGAAAAAAAGTCCCTTAAAAGGCTCATTTTTATGAAGTTGAAAAAGTTGATTTATTTTAAATAATTTGAACTGTTTATAAACATAGGTTTATATCCTCTATATAAGAAAGAATATCCAAAATAATTTGTAGTAAAAAATCAATACAATTTTAAAAAGGAAGAGCAAAGTAAAACTGACATATCAGTCTAATGAAATCAAGTCTCATGAGTGTAGTTTGATACTAGTTGACTTCATGGACATACTTACATGATATTCTTGGCAACAATATAGAAATGTTTTGCCATTGGCTTATTCTGGTTCCCCAACCCTCCCGCCACACACACACTTTCCCTTTTTTATGTCAGCCCTGAGATTTCCCAAGTATTAACCAGGTCTGAACTTCCTGAGCTTTTAAAGATCAGCCAGATCCTTCCACCTACCTTGGAAAATCAGTATATGCAATATTAAAACATTTTGTAAAAATGAAAGGGAGATAGGATAGGCCAACCACTTCAGCTTTCTACCAAAATAATACTATCTATAGCCATAAAGTAACATCTACCTTGTTGTGGAATAATGCAGAACCTTTGAAGATATCTTTACATCCATGGAAGTAATTAAATAGCTGTCAGTACTAAATGCTGCAAAATGAATGAATTTGAGCCATACAGAGACTACAGTATGACCCAAGGCTATACCTGTTCAAAAAAATAATGGAGAAATTGTTTCTATAATTTTCATGCAAAAGTTTTAGTGAGCAGCTCTACTTTAAATTGGTTCCTTACGTGCACAAAAGTTGTAAGAAGGTTTCATCATTTTCCTGGCTCCTTTTTCTTTTATTAAGTAAATGAAAATTAGCTTATCAGTTACTATTTTATACTACTATAATCAAATAGTTTCTGAGGATGTAATTTGAAAAATAAAACTTGTCAGTTAAAGTTTACTTCAACTTTTCATTAAAATAACTGTAAAATACTAGGCATTTCTTGTACCTTGATAGAAGAGGAATGAGTTCAAGCATAGGAGCCATTGCCCACCTTCTGTGCCATGTCCTAGTCAATTACTAGTCAATGAATAAAAATGTTGAAAACCCAAATGGGCTAGCAACCAGAGTTTATTTCTGAGAGTGATATTAGTGTTCTTTTAAATGTGATTGAGCTTGTTTCCTAGTTTGTATTTCTGGAAACAAATGATTCATGATTATTATTAAAATGGTAATAGTAAAATTAACTTGGTTCATTTAGTCTTAGACAAGAAGTATTTGGCCATCTTCATCTCACAAGATATTTCTTGTTGCAATGATTTGGAAAGAACACCCTTCCTATTATTTCTGTAGCAGAGAAGTTGTGAGTTGCATTGCTTAGATCAAGGAGAATAATACAGTGTACCAAGCAACTCATCTGCTATATGAAAAAGGAAGGACACTTTAGATGTGCTTCATATTCTGATCCACCCATGTCTTTGTCTACCAAAACAATAAATTCGATACTTTTATTCTATATGTTCTATTTGCAGTAGTTACCAAACCGGTAGTAACACCGGTTGAATCCCACCCCTAGGTAGAACTGTTTTTAATAATTATTTTGCAGTAGATTATATAGTTTTATTACAAATGTATTGTCAACCTTGATTCAGCATACTTATTTGGTTTATTTGAACTAATTTGTTTGTGATCATTGTCCTTCACAAACAATAAGTATTGATTAATATATTATTAATATTTAGAAAGTATATATAGACTTTAAAACCAGTTGATTGCATAACAGTATCTGGTTAGCTCCTCAGAAAATGGTACCATCACACTGAAGTTTGCAAGATATTCATTGAAAAGCAGTATCTTCCAAATTAGAAGTGTAATTATTGCAGTGCTTAACAATTTTTTATTGCCAGATTAGATGAATTCAGTACTTCTTTATCATCCTTTTGCATTTGGAGCAGTTGGTACAGTTACTCCGCTTCTATTTAATTTTACACCTATCATTAGCCATATTCACACACATGCAAATCCTTTATTCCATTGAATTTTTGTAATTTATGTCAGATGCTCCTGACATCAAGAAGTTGATAAGCACTGGAAATAATTTATTTTCACTTTGAATGAGATCTTACATGCTGGGCTGCTAAGCACTTTTTTATGTTTTACTATACACTAAGGCTATGAAACTCCTTTGAAAGAGGATCAACTCCTCTTCAAATTGTCAAAACCAATGCATAAGAAACTGCTCCTGCCTAATATAGCCTGGTGTAACTATTTCACTTTGCAAACCGGCAGGCATATGTGAATAAAGCTTGGTGGGAGTAGTTTTCAAAGCAGCCATACAGACTAGACAAAGTTGGTACATTACCAACTCTGTTTCTGAAGAATTTACACAGGCTTTTCTGTCAGGGCAGTTTATTTTATATGGTCAACATTGTTTCAGTTATTTCTGTGATCCAATTACCAATATGAATCATTAGAAAAAAATTGACTTATTTTAACCCATTTGTTTGTACTTGGGAAGTAAAAGAGGATTTCTTTCTCTCATTTTCTATATTTTTCCTCATCAGAGACTCTATCTTTATAAAGCTGAAGATTTCTGATTTTGCACAGTTAGTGTTAATATAATGGATTAAGGAAACTCCTCATTCTGAGTGACCTGCTGACTATCTGGTTGGACCTTTAAATATTTTTTTATTTGGGAGGAGAAGATTCAAGAGAAGAGAATATCAGGAATTTCTTTGTTATTTATTAGCATCTTGGAAGAATAGAAACTACAGTAGTAAGGTTGACATATGAACGATGATTTTTCCCACCCAGTCCCCTTATCTTGATTTCTGCTCAGTGAGGCACACATGATTGGGAAGTAATTTTGCATCTGTTCCAGTTATCTATATTTTTGCTTGCTTTGAGTGTTTGTGGATCAGTAAACTGGATTTTAAACACATTTCTTCCTTGTGCAACTTGCTGTATTTAAACTGTTCTTTCAAGTACCTACTGCTTTTATTAAAATAAGAATCCTTCTTTCTTGATGACTACCCTGTTGAATTAAAGGGAAAATCTGGTGGCATTTTTTTAAGAGGAAGGGGGGAAAGGAGATGTTTAACACATCTGATTCCTGGTAAATGGGACAGATCTCTGTTCTAGAAAAGGCAGTGACAGCAGCATAATTACTTGCTGAGCAGTTTTCATGTGGGAAAGAAGTACACTTATAACTTAGGTAGAGCAGTTGTGAGGGTAGAATCACAGGTTGGTATGAATGTTGCCGATAGAAATTTCTCCTCCCGATCCTGCCTCCTTGTGTTTTCATTTTGCTATTGGTTTTTAGTGAATTTTATGTTAGTTTATAAAGCATTTCCCTCAATTTATCAGTAAGCTCACCTCCACTTTAAAAAAAATAAAAAAATGAGATGTTTCATCAGTGTTAAAATAAAAGTTAATTAAATGTTAATTTATATGCTGATATTTTGTAATGAAAGCAGCTGATCAAAAGGAAAGAAGGGTGATATTTCTAGAATTAATTAGCTACCAAAAATATTATTGAAAAATGAACTATGTTTAGCAAGTTTAATGGTTAAATGAAGTAAGATTAGGATGAGGGTAATGTGTTTTGTTTCATTGTTACACTTTGTAGTTTGTAGGTTAGATGATGCAACACTGCCCTCTTGTGTAATGTACCAACTTATATTTTTTGTACAGTTACCTTGTTTAAAACATAACCAATATCTTAATAATTAAATTACTACATTTCTCTATGCCTTCTAGCTACTTATACTTATGGAAATAAGTTTTGAAAGCTTCTGTACTAATTGAGCATTTGATAACAAACTTTTTAATGTTCAAATAAGTCAGAGGTATATAAACACTATCACTATCTTTTATTGTCAAAAAAGGTCAATGAAGTACACATTTGAGAATCTTAATTCATGCTGAATTTTATAACATTTAGTTACTGATGGCTCTCACTTTTCCTAAGACTCAGTTATATCTGCTTTGTATTATATGAAATAATTCCCTTTTGCCTGTGTGTATGTGTTTTTTTTACAAGCATGCCTTTCATATAATGATAGAGGTAAGACGCACCATTTTATATATAGTCATACATTTGTGGAGTTGCAAACTACCTATAGGAGTAACATTTGGAAAATATGTTTATTTGTATCCAAAATTATTGGATTCTTCATTTGTTGGATTTTCTACAGTATAACATGTCAGCATCAAAAAACAATTTGATGGCCTTTTATGGCAAACATTGTGATATTCCATTAGCTTGAGCGGAAAAATCTAATACAGTGCCTAGTATATTCATGTGATACTGAACCTCATATAAACAAATTGACATAAAAAACCTCTTCATAACAATCATTGGATGTCTGTTAAGATGAAGAATCTGCATATGCAAGAGAAAACTGTTTTGTATTTTGTTGTGGAAATTTGAATGGTAAAAGTTTTTAACATCCATTTATTTTTCATTGTTTCAAAATCTGTTCTTTCTGTCTCAAAATATAATACACTTGTAAGGTTCAGAGAGTTACTTCATGCACAATTAAGGACTTGAAATTATCCTGGGATATTAAATAACAAACCTGTATGCAGTATTAGTCTATTTTTGAGAGTTTTCTTAAAATCAGAAGTGATAGACATGATAGATTTCCTTTTAGAAACCAGATCTTGAAGACCCAGTACATATGTGGAGTTCACCAGGCAGCCTGTTGAATCCAGAGAAGTATTCATTTAATACTTTCTCTGTTGCTTTGTTAGATACATTTTTCTGCTATTATTTCACATTACTGTTTGGAATGGTGAGATTGAATTGGCATAGGTAGGATTACAGGTAGTCTTTGTATAGCTCCTGCCTCATTTAATGACTGTTCTGTTACAACTGTGATGACAAAATAACTTTGCAGCTAATCCTGATATTTATAACCTTTGCACATATGTAAAGCAAAGGAAAATTGAAGTTAAAATTTGATATTTCACATAGCATCCACTTCATTTAATGACTGAAACACCAGGGAAACTGGTACAGAAGGCTGTAAATTGCTTCAATAAGTTGCCTGGCACCATGTGCCACACAAGCTACCCACAAAACTGGCAGGATCTAGCCCTCCTCTGCCATTCCTGCCAGCCTGCTTGCTAGCTAGCTAGCTGCCTGAGACTTTCCATGATCCTCAGTTAACAATGGAAATTCAAGCTCTATTTACCATTGTTAATCAAGGACCACTTGTATAAGCAATACAGTAGTATGCTTAGGAGAAAAATGCAAAAGGAGTCAAAGTTTCAGCCTGATTAGATAGTTTATATAAATGCAGAGGAAGAGGAAAAGAAAAGTGGCATTCTTCAGTGAGTGTGAGAAGCAAAATGTAATCTTATCCCTTCCTTGTGGTTGAGGACTAATGAAGATATACACCTTTTGTCCCTTTCCTGCATGTAGTAAAGATTAATCCTCATAATATTTTAATAATGTTGCATGAAGAACCCACATAGATTAAAAAGTGATTCCTTTGTTGTAATGTTTATTACCATGTCATTATTAAGCTATTTATCACTTTTTTTGATCTGTGCTACCCAATCCACCTATTGTTACATCACAGCATATGTATAAAATTTCTGGGTAAAAAAGATTTCATCCTATTTTCAACAAGAAATATAGAACCATGTATCTTTAGAGTAATTTATTTGTTACAAAGGGGGGAAGCATATCATTCTATAATTACACCTCAGTTTATATCATACCCTGAAACTTGTAACTTATAACTGAGGTCAGTTCATAATTCACTCTGTCTACATCCTATAGATCCTTTTGTATTCATCAAAGTAGATGAAGTAGTGAGGACCACCAGGAAATATAATCACATATAGTATCTTCGAAGTCCCAATCAGCATTGCCATAATAGATGACTTTAAACCTTTCTTGTAATGCTTATAATAAATAAATGCTAAGAAAGTTAAGTAGTTCCTAACTACAAAAACTGATTTCCCCATCTTTCAAGTGATACTGGGTCAATAGCTGGGTTGGTAAAATAGGAATGGATCCCCAGGAATTCTGTACGAATGCAGAAAATAACCACAGACTGCATGAAACATATTGATTTTCTATAAAAGAATTATAATTCCATTAAAATAGAGTATTTAATAACTTTTTTACAGTTTCTTCATTTAGGTAAAGTATTTTTCAATTTTTTTTTTTTTAGTAGATATATGTTGCAGAAACTGTTTTCTATTGACCATATATAGAGATTAAAGATACTGGCTTAGTTTCAAGAAATTTAATTCCTTCCGTATTTTGTATGCATGCCTTTGTTTGGAATTATACAATTTAAGTGTTAGATTTATTCATTTCATTTTTTGCTGAGAAAGAATTGAAATTTAATTTAAAAATCAATATTTTGTTTGCATTGATATAATTGTTGATATAATTTGCTTCCTAAATTGTTGTCTTTGAATTGGTGAATGAGATTATACTAAAAAAAAAAACTTTTGTTGACTGTTATTATTTTTAGGACCCTGGACCACCTCCTCCATCCCCATTGATGGGCTTAAAGCCATTGCAGTTACTAGAGATCAAAGCTAGAGGAAGATTTGGCTGTGTCTGGAAAGCTCAGCTGTTAAATGAATACGTTGCTGTGAAAATATTCCCAGTGCAGGTATACAAACAATCAAATATGGTACTATGAAATGTTACAAATGTTTAAAATATTTTTTAAAATACTGTTATAATAAGGAAATTAGGTGATATCTCACAATATGTCTAAACATCACAAGCCTCAGTAGCGCAGTGGTTAGAGTGCTGTACTGCAGGCCACCAGGCTCAAGGTTGACTCAGCCTTCCATTCTTCCGAGGTGGGTAAAATGAGGACCCAGACTGTTAGGGGCTATATGCTGACTCTGTAAACCACTTAGAGAGGGCTGTAAAGTATTATAAAGTGGTATATAAGTGCTATTGCTATAGGATTGCTTAATAAAACATTCCAGTGATTTTGAGACCAAGTAAAATGTGAAAGAAAATAAAGGACATCTTTAATGATCCAGTGAGACATCCATTCTGATGGCTGAAGAAATAATTCAATTTTAATAACAGGCTTGGGATTTAAATACTAATAAAAACCAGAGGGCATTCTTTTTTAAATCAAAATATGTTCAAATCAGATCATTTATTTACAATTTCAGACCAATTAAGGTAATCCTCACTTACCCAGCTATTCTATTTAGCAATTGTTTAAAGTTATAATGGTGCTGAAAAAATAAATTTATGGCCCATTACAACTTTTGCAACATCTCTGAGTCTAGTGATTGCCATTACAGCAATACACATTGTCCAGTGCCTGTCCTATTATTGGTTCCCCCCCTTCTTTCTCCACCTGTGGAGCAGAGAGGTCCATAATAAAAAACAATAAGAAATAAATAATTATAATCTTTATTTAAACACATTGCTATTTCTGTTTATGACTTATGTGCCAGCTATTTACCAGCAGCATGAAAAACATTCTAGAATCTGGGGAGAAATAACTAGATAAAAGAAAAAGAAAATTGCTGATTTAATTCTGTCTTACTGTCAGATGAACTTTATTGAATTGTTAACCTCACTTCATTGTCTATATTTATTTGATGAAGCAAATCAGGAAAAATCCTTATCTTTAGAGAACTTGCTTACCAAATATTACTGTGTTTCTCACATAATAAAGCCGGGCCTTATTTTTTTTTTGACCCCCCCGAAAAACCAGCTAGGCCGTCTTTTCGGGGGTGACTTAATTCCCCGCCCGTTGCATCCTCGGGTGGGTGGGCGGCAGCAGCTTGAATGTTCGGGAAACCTTCCATCACCGTTGCTTTTCCTTCTCCCTTGCTGCTGCGGCATTACAGTAACGCCGTGGCGTTTGGCGCAGCCACGTGCGGCCAGTCAGGGCACCTCCCTGCAACCAGAGCCCTGAGGAGACACTTGGCTTCAGGCGCTCCTGTCGCCGCTTTCCCTTTGCCTTTGAAGGTAAAGCGAATTATTTTAAAAACCTCCGCTCATCCCATCAGGGCCGCGCCGGAGCAGTGCGAGCTGGGCAGAGCTGGGAAAGTGAGCCGCAGGTGTTTCCTGGTTCTGCCCAGCCCGCACAGCTCTGCCACGGCCCTGGCAGGATAAGCAGAGGTTTTTAAAATAATTCACTTTACCTTCGAAGGCAAAGGGAAGGCGGCAACAGGAGCGCCTGAAGCCAAGTATACCAACAACAAAAGGCAAATCCTCAAGGTGGGATGGAGGGAGGTGGCTACGTGCCCCCCGGGCTGCTTCAATGCAAGGTCCTGACTTGCAGCATCCTGCTGTTGCCACCGCGTCCTTTTCACTGCCACCTCCCTTTCCGACTGCAAAACTCGTGTGCTTCGCCAAATGCTCCGAGCAAGGCGAGCTCTTTCATACATAGAGAGAGAGAGAGAGGGAAAGAGGCCGCCTACTTTTTATCATGCCGCCGCCGCCGCACTACCGGCTCTCGGCCAAACCCCGGGCCTCGCTCAGAAAGCAAATACCACGCATTAGAGGAAAAGAGGCGCAAACCTCCTTCTGCCTTGCTGCTCAGGGCAGTTTCTGGGGGGCTGCAGCGAGGGCCTACCCCGAAAGGCTGCAGAAGCAGCACCTCTAGTTTTTAGGCAGTGGCGGATGGCGGCTGCTTTGGAGCTGCTCTTGCGGGACGAGGTGACAGCCGGCACGGTGGTATGGTGGCTGAAGTCAAGCCAGAGCTGCGCCGAAGAGGTAAAACACGCAACCTGTTTTGGCAACAGCGACGCTTCTTGAAATTAACCCTCCTTGGGGCGGAAAGTTGGCAGGGGGGCGGTGAAGTTTTTTCTCGCCTTCAAAACCCCGAAAAGGAAGGCGGCAAAAAAGCAGGAATAGTCACCTCGCGTTGCCTGTTAGGTGCTCCTCCTGCACGGCCCTGGAGGTTAAGGAGCAGGGCGCCTCTGGGGCCTCCATGATTGTGTGCGAATCCGGTCTTTATCTTGGGGGACCGCGTAATCCTGACCCCTAGATCCCATGCACGCCTTCCCGCAATTTCCCTGACCTGTACATGCTTGCAGGTCAGGCTTGGCCGAGGGTCAGTGACTTTGCAACCCATTCCTTGGGGGAGGGTATATTTCCCCCTTGAAGGCAAAGGGAAGGCGGCCACAGGAGCGCCTGAAGCCAAGTGTCTCCTCAGGGCTCCAGTTGCAGGGAGGAGCCCTGACTGGCTGCACGTGGTTGCGCCAAACGTGGTTGCTGTAACGCCACAGCAGCAAGGGAGAAGAGAGAGCAACGTTGGCGGAAGGTCTCCTGATATGAAGTGCTCCACTAACGCAGGCATCACCATATCCGGGCATGCAACAAAGTACTTTGTAACGGCAAGTCCCCCCCCCGCCATTCCCCCCCATTTTGCATGTTTAATATGGGCCTTAATTTGGGGAGAGGGGCTTAATTTGATTTTATGCCAATAAATCATGCTGGGGCTTCCTATTGGTGGAGGCCATATTGTTGGAGAAACACGATAGTTGTTCTAAGAGAATTATTTAAATTTATCTGGCCTCAATTTAATAATCTGTTTCACAAAATTTCTAAAGATTTATGCACAGTTCAGAAATTGCTGGAAGCAGCTACAAGCATTTGCAGATGATTTAGTTTTTATACTAGGAGAACTGTTAGTAACTGGCCCCAGATTGATAGGGAAAATCAAGGAATATGGAAAAGTTGCAGGACTGAAAATAAACAAAGAAAAAACTAAAATACTAGTTGAAAAAAAACCCTTACAGACAGAGAAATGAACTGACGGAGAAAATAGTCCTTCAGATAGTAAAGAAAGTGAAATATTTAGGCATCCACTTAACAGCAAAATGTGCAACAATTAAAGTTGATAACTACACAAAATTAATGCAACAAATTAAGTTGGATTTGGAGAAATGGAAGAATTTACAATTATCAATGATAGGGAGAATAGCTACCATAAAAATGAATGTATTACTGAAGTTACTTTTCTTATTTCAAACAATACCAATAAAACTAGAGAAAAAGTATTTTAAAGAATTAAATAAAACAATTTTGAAATATATCTGGCAAGGGAAAAAAGCAAGAATAAAATAGAAAATGTTACAGGAGTCCAAAGGCAATGGGGGTTTTGGGCTACCAGATTGGAGCTATACTAGCAGGCATCTGTGCTTACATGGGTAAATTTGAGGCATAGAAGATTATTATTATTGGAGGGACACAATCCCTTCAATTAGGATGGCATGCTTTTTTATGATATGGAAGGAGTACTGCACATAGATATTTTGGAAGACGTGAGGAATGCTTTACTTTTAGTATGTGAAAAAGTTAAATCACAAAATAGGAAAATACCAGTCTGGCTTTCTACAATTGAAGCATTAATACATCCAAATCTTATTCATTTGGAAAAAATGGTACTTTATAAAGACACTTTAAATGAGAATGGTAAACTTAAAACTAGACAAGAATTACAAAATCAAGGGGTGTACTTAGCTTGGTGGCTACACTTGCAAATACAATCAAGATATGAGAAAGATGCGAAAACATGGGGTTTTTATAAAGAACCAACAACACTTGATAAGATGTTATTAGGGACAGATGAAAAACTGATAAGCAAAATATATAATTATTTATTAAGCTTTAAAATGGAAGATGAACAAGCTAAAGAAACAATGATAGTATGGGCAAAAAACTTTGGCTATACTATAGAACTAGATAAATGGCAAAAATTATGAGATAAGAATTCCAAACTGCCAATGGCTACTGCATACAAGGAAAATTTCTACAAAATGTTTTATAGGTGGCGTTTGCCACCAGCAAGACTAGCAAAAATGTTTAACAATATGTCCGCCAAATGTTGGAAGTGCAATCAGACCCCAGGTACATATTATCATATGTGGTGGACATGTATGAAAGCAAGAAAATACACACATGATTGGAAAAGATAATTAAGCAGCATATAGATTTGAAACCAGAAATATTTTTGTTAGGTATAATACCAGAAAGCTATGATAAAGGGACTATATATTTAATTTTACATGTACTGACTGCAGCGAGAATTGTATTTGCACAATATTGGAAAAAAGAGAACACCTCATCAGATGAAACTATAATTAGGAAAATATTGGATTGCACAGAGATGGATAGGTTGACATTGAAAATAAAAGGAGATACAGAGTATTACTTAATACTATGGAATAGTTGTTGTCAATGGTTAGAGATTAGAGATAAGAGGTAGAAATTAGATGAAGAAAGAGCACTATTATGTATAAATTAAACATGAATGTTTATAATTATATGTATGCCAATATAATCATTAGGATTATAAATAAGCTAACATAATTATAAATATGGTTAGAATTATTTTGTTGTACTACTATTACTATTATCAATATATATGTTACTATTTTTCTTTTTTCTTTTCTTTTGTAAAATGGTATGCCTGGACAATATACTGTATTCAAAATGTTTATATATAAATAAAAAAAACTTGACTAAAAAGAAATTGCTAGAAGCAAGAGTTCTCTGTTAATGTGAATTTACCAAACCAAGCCAGACCTAAACGTGTATTCTCCATCTTTTTTTTTTTTTTTTGGCCATCACCCCATATATTCGGGCAAATTTCATAGCATATCAGATATGATTTTGATTATTTGAAATTATTTTGAATATCTAGACAGGACATTTAGTATTTTAAAAAAATAAATTAATGTGATTCTTGTTGTTCCAGGATAAAGAATCATGGCAAAATGAATATGAAATATACAGCTTGCCAGGAATGAAGCATGAAAATATACTACAGTTCATTGCTGCTGAGAAACGAGGCACTAGTATTGATGTTGATTTGTGGCTAATAACAGCGTTTCATGAAAAGGTGATGGCTTAGTTGTAATAGTTCATGTGATAACTATTAGAACTTTTCATTGTGTACAGATGGGATATCTTCCAAAAGAAGCAGATTTTGAGACAAATTTTCAAGCTTCTGAACTTTAGTAGATTTCACTTTTAAGATCAATGTTAAATTTTAAAGGGGAAGAACTCAACACAAGACCGTGATTTCAGACCATTTTTCATTGTGGGGATGGGAGTGATTTGCCTTCCAAAGGTCTTCCTCTTCCATGTCCACCTGTAAAACTTTTTTTTTTTGGGGGGGGGGGGGGGCAGGAAAATCTAGAGACAGAAAAAAATTGCCAATACTAGATAATCTCCTGTAGTCCCAAATTCCTCAAACATTGTCCTCCCCTATGTTTAAAAAGATGCCCACTGAATTATTTCTATTTTGGGAATGATAATGTTACTTTGAATTCTTTTTTAAATTAATATTAGAGTTGTGTGAAACCTATCCCTGTATTTTCATTCTTCCCATCCAAGCTCAGATCACAGAAGCATTTCAGTAAAATTTGGATATCCCGGGTTCTAGAATAGCAAATGGGATATTCTCTCCACAGTGCGTGGTTTCTCTTATTTAGGCTATGTAACAAAGTATATTCCTAGTTCTAAAATTTTAATTAAATATGTCATGTAATTTTACTGATATGATATAACATGAAAAATATTGTTTATAAATAAAAAATATGATGTATTGTTTAGGGTTCACTTACTGACTTCCTGAAGGCGAATATAGTTTCATGGAATGAACTCTGTCATATAGCTGAAACTATGGCAAGAGGTTTGGCCTATCTCCATGAAGACATCCCTGGTCTAAAAGAAGGGCATAAACCAGCTATATCCCACAGGTACCACCACCCCCATCCCCCTCATCCCCCCGTCTGTCTATCTATCATCGGATCTTTACAATAGTTAATTGTAATAAGAGATTTTAAAAGTGTTTGATTTCCTCCTTAATGAGCCACATTATAATGTATCTAAGTCCAATTCTATAACAAGGAGTAGAGAAAGCTGGAATCCAAGGGAAAAGGGCTGTAGCTCTGGTTTTAATTGCTTTCCCACATACAGTAGTCATCTCGTGCTCTTTTGGACTCCTTTCCAGTCCTCCAGAGCAGTCTTTTAAGTACTTGCAAGGTAGAAGAATTGAGAGCAGTCTTGTCAAAACCAGAGCTCTGCTATATTGAAGTGTGGATGCAACCCAGTTTGTAGAAGGAAGAAGAAGTAATCAGTGATTAGAATGCAAAATTAATTTGTAACACAGTTTTGATTATAGAAACAATGCAGTGACACATTAGAAAGCAATACAGATTTGGACTGACTCATATTTAGATGTCACTCACAAAGGTACTTGGGGCAATGAAAGGTTATAACACTATTCTCTATTGTACAATTTTTCACAATTTTCTAGCCTCTTCTCAATTCTTGCAGTGTGTGAAGCAAAACCGATAAGTGACTTTCCGTTTGAAATACATCACTATACTTCTTAATTTTTGTTCCCCCCTTTCCTTTACCTTGATTAAAGAAAGTGTTGTTTTAATACTGCAGTAGCACATAGAATACAAGTAAAGGATTTACTTACTGGTTTACATTTATATATAGAACTTTAGTTAGACCACTTGTTTTATCCATATTGCAGTCAGGGTCCTTTGCCTTTCCTGTACATTGTTTGGCTTTAGGAAAGAAAGCATCCCATTTTTTTTTTTTTTTTTGCCAGTCTGTGGAGGGGAAACAGATCATTTTCTTTTGAAAGTTTGGGTTTTGCAAGGAGCTCCACCACTTTGTGCCCTCCTGCAAAAATTACCCATTACTTTATTTATGTCAGGAAGAAAGTGATGATGGTTCTGCCTGATACAGCAGCAACCTCAGAATCACAATAGAGAAATCACTTTTTTGTTTCTATTTCCTTCTCCACAGAGCATTGTGGAGAAGGGTGTTTTGAATCCTATTGTTATTTTATAAGAGGTAGCATTAAAGGTTCAAATTATACAGTATATCTTATTAAGTAAGTCTTTTTAGTTTGTCTTTTGCATCCATTTCCTAAGCGCTCTTGTGTTGTATATCTATGTGAATGGTGATGGTCATTGTTTTAATGGTAAATGTAGAAACTGTCCAGTTACCAAGCCAAAATGTCTTCAACTGTGCAGCTATCATAAAAAAATAAGTTATACTGTCAGTTAAACGTGTCCAAATATTATTCTGATCCCTTTTAAATATGGCAGTTTTCAATTTTGTACTTCATTTTTTTCAAGGGACATCAAGAGCAAAAATGTGTTATTGAAAAATAATTTTACGGCATGTATTGCTGATTTTGGACTTGCTTTAAAATTTGAGGCTGGGAAGTCAGCTGGTGATACTCATGGTCAGGTAAGTTTAAATGAAAATAAAAATTAAGATATCTTATTTTTTAGAGACTTTGCCATATTTTTCCTTGCCATTACAATACTGAAAGCACTTTTGTAAAATGGCTAGTAGCAGCTCATAGTCTCATGGGTGCAGTTGTTAACGGTGTTATAAACATTTACATTATAGAGCAGTAGGATAAGAAGAACAAATATTACTGAATATGAAACTGTCGTGTCTTAGAGTTTGTGCTTTGTATTTACTTTGCAATGTGAATGCAAACTTTGATCATTGAAAGCACATTTGAGATGTTGCTAATAATTTTCACTGTTTCATAATAATAAAAGCTATTGAAACTATTTGTAGCGAGAGATTTTAATGCTTTTTTTAATAGGAAATGTTCCAAAGGTTACCTTTAAGAAGTATTGTTTAGTATATTTTTGGTTTTGATGGCAAGCTGTTCCAAAATAAATTATAGGACTTCAAATTCTAAATGCCATGTGATTTTGACATTATTATTTCTCTAGAATGTATGGTGAGATCTAATTAGTTTAAACTTTGAATTAGCATCTTTGTAAGCCTAATGATTATTCTTATTTTCAAGGTTGGTACCCGAAGATACATGGCTCCTGAAGTATTAGAGGGTGCTATAAACTTCCAGCGAGATGCATTTTTGAGAATAGACATGTATGCGATGGGATTAGTTCTGTGGGAATTGGCATCACGATGTACAGCATCAGATGGTAAGCGGTTGACACTGATAGTGATGGCCACCATATAGGACAGATAGGCAGAAGTTTAGTGGAGCACATCTAAGAACATCAACTAGCAGTCAGAAAACTTGAAAACTTCACAATGAAATCTTTGTCATTTCACAACACAGAGACATACTCAACCACAGTTTTGACTGTGAAACTGATAGCATTTTAGACCAAGCCAAATCCCAAAACACTTGGGAATTTCTAGAAGCTTAGCATTCAGATTGCTCAGCCACACCAATAAGACACAGAGAGAAACCATATTTATACACCATTCAAAAGAGACAATAAAAAAAACCTAAGAAGGAAATTAGTTCACTGCATATTGCTTTGCTAGCTCTTCATACAGTGTGTCCTTCATTGCAGACTTTTTCCAGAATATTCCTTACCAGAACTATGCTGGGTGTTCATTCAACTTTATAGGTGGCATTTTATACTCAGACAAATGCAACTTTTGGAAGATGAGTTGTCTCTGATTACTTGCAATCATCACAATATCCTTTCAGTAAACGTTTCTGGTCATCTATGTATGAATCAAAGGAAACACAATTCCTTATTTTATCTGTAATTGCAGCTATTCAAGTAGTCATGTTAATTCATCCAGCCGGTCTCCTCATTGTGCTTACTCTTAGGTGGCCTTATTAATACCTTTAGATCTCATGTAGTAGTCTTAGGAACTATAAGTTTATGAGCCAGACCTACACAGATAGTATGTATGGGACAAGTGTCTGACCAAATATTTATTTTTGATTTTAAAAAAAAAAAAAAAATACACAGATGTGAAAAAGAAATTCACAGATGGCTATTTCAAGAATTGTAATTACAATTGAGTTAATTCTTCTAATACTTTGAATAACTCACTGTGCTGCATATTTATGCTCGTTTTGTCAGATTTCATCATAGTTTCAAAAAACAAACACTGTATATAGATCTGTTATTGTACAACCATTGAAGGTTGCATTGGGCCTTGGAAACTATGCTTTAGAAGCCTAGATCTGACTTCCAAGAAAAAAAATTATGCTAGATGTTATCTGACCCTTGAGCAATATAATCAATTTGGACAGTCATAAACCAGCTATCAGCTTTCATTCTAGTCTCTTAACCTGTCACCATGAGCCTCCATGGTGCAGTGGTTAGAGTGTTGTACTGCAGGCCACTTCTGCTGACTACCAGCTGCCTGCAATTGGGCAGTTCAAATCCCAACAGGCTCAATCTTCCATCCTTCCCAGGTGGGTAAAATGAGGACCCAGATTATTGGGGGCAGTAGGTTGTAATACCACTTAGAGAACAGTGCTATTGCTATTGCTAGCAGCATGAAACTAGAAGTTAACAGAATTTGTGTAACATATTATTATTATTTCCTACAATGCAGGACCCGTGGATGAGTATATGTTGCCTTTTGAGGAAGAAGTGGGTCAGCATCCTTCTCTGGAAGATATGCAGGAGGTTGTGGTACATAAAAAGAAGAGGCCTATTCTGAGAGAGTGTTGGCAGAAACATGCTGTAAGTAACAAATAAAGTTGCCAATACAGGTAGTCCTCGACTTAAAACAATTCATTTAGTGACCATTCAAAGTTACAACGGCATTGGAAAAAGTGACTTAGGACTGTTGTTCACACAAACGCTGCAGTATCCTCATAGTCACATGATCAAAATTCAGATGCTTGCCAACTGACTTATATTTATGATGGTTGCCATGTCCCAGGATCATGTGATCACCTTTTGTCACCACCTTATAAGCAAAGACAATGGGGAAGCCAGATTCACTTAACAACCATGTTATTAACAACTTCAGTGATTCACTTAACTGTGGCACAAAAGGTTGTAAAATGAGGCAAAATTCACTTAACAAATATTTCACTTGGCAACAAAAAATTTGGGCTGAATTGTGGTTATAGCTCAAGAACTATCTGTACTGAAACTTTACTTCAGAAGAAAAAAGTTTTTTAACCTATACAAATACATTTAAAGTACAGTGGAGAAATTGAATTTCAGTATCATGCTGCTGCTTAAAAATACAATTTTTAAAAAATATTCATATAATCTAACAAACCTATCTGTACTTCAGTCTTACATGAATAGGAAAAATTGGATTTGGGGAAAGCTGTTCCTTCTTTGATATGCTAACCTCTACAAGAAGTGTGAAGAGGGACCTTATAGCTATACCCCTCCCCTATTTCCCCTAGTAGTTTGTGTTACCTCTCCACATTAATTCCTGTAGCCAGCGAGAAAGAAGTACATGGCAGAATGGGAGGTGATTCAGTCTTGTGGGTCCAAGAATACTTCCATTCTGATCCACAAATATATTATTTTTGCATTCTTTGGAACAAGACCACAAAGAAGCAAAGCTATGGAATTTTCTAGAATGGCAATTCTGTTACCTTAAGGCAGGGGTGTCAAATTGGCACTCCCGCCGGCCAGATGCATCACGCACAGGCCACGCCCACCCCAGCTCCACAAAGGGAAACATCACAATATGTCACTTGACAGCAACATGACACCGCAAGTTTGACACCCACGCCTTAAGGTAACCTTTTGAATTATGGGAAGATCTTCCTTTCAGTGCATCTTCATTAAAATAAGGAATAGAATATTGCCATAGGTAACTTAAAATTCTTTTTTTACTTCAGTATAATTCTTTTTTCTCAGGTGCTGTTCTATAAAAGAGGAAAACTCAGCAGCTGAATTCTCTTAAGAGCAGTTAGAATTGTAGGGATCAAAGTACAAATTCCAAATATTGAAAATAATATTCTCATTTAGAATTTTATTTTACTATTTAGCAAAAAGTTAACACATATTTGCAATCACTAAATGTAAGAGGGGCTGCTTAATTTTAATATTAATCCTGTTTAATATGCTGCATAAAAATATAGGTTAATATGTATAGCTTGACACATTTCTATGTACTTCAGTGTTAAGTTTGAACAGATTCTATTAATAGAAATTAAAATTGTTCTGAAGAGAATTCTGATTCATGTCATTCTCTAGTCTATACCTAGGAAGGATATCCTAATTTAACTTTCATTCCTCCAGTTTCGCTTCAGATATCTGCATAATGTAGTATAATTGATATGCCCTAAATATCACAAGAGTGTTGAAAACAGATTTTTTTCATATGTAATGAATTTTCAAAACCAAATCATTTTTGTAGTCTTTTTTACATTGGGTGGAAATTCAGTCACTCGGTATAGACTCCTATAAGATCCTTGAGGTGATCTATTGCTGTTTCCTCTTAGTTTTGCACTGCTTCTGTTTGAGGTGGTAAACATTGGATTGTCAGAAAAAAGGTAAGAAAGCATTTAATGCAGATGGAATTAGCTGTTTTTTCCACCCTTTCTGAGATTTAACAGGACTCAATACTTTTCTTATTTGTCTTTTACCTATAAAAAAGATAGCTGATGTATTTGTCATGGTTACAGGCTATTATTTAAAGGGCATGGTAATTGTCTGTAAAAGGGTTTTTTCCCTCATGTGTACTCAAAACAAGGATAAATTAATATCAGAGCATTTCAGCCTCCTAGGACATCCCATGGCAGGCATCAGTGACCTTTTAAGGAAAGTCTATAAACACAATTGAGAGAGGTTGCTGAAATCACATACATCAAAAGGTTTCAGGCAATCTCAAAGGCTCTCAACAATACAATGACTTTCTAACACAACACAGTGGCTAGCTGATAAAAGTTCTTTTAATCTCTCTGTTTAACCTGTATCTGCATAGCCAATCTGTCTTCCTCCCCTCCCCTCCTCCATCTGACCCCATTTAAATTCTACACCAGTTTAGCCAATCTGCAAGACTGACTGGAAGGAATTTTAAAAAACTGTAGCTAGATTTTAAAAACAATCTCCTAGCAGAAGGAAGAGGAGGGACAACTCTTGTTACAAAATCCTAACTTGAAATTGCATCCATTCAACTTGGTTGAAAAGGAGAAGAAACTAAAATGATCCTATATACAGGAACAATCATGAACCTAAGTTATATGTTCGGGCTGATAGCTAAGGCAGATAAACAGTAAGTATTTAAATGGTCTTGAATCTTTTCTCATTCCAGATTGATTCTGGATCTCAGAATTAAGCACTTGCTCCAGTTCCTCAATGTCAAGGTCACATAGAAGGTGTTAATATCACCAGATGTTTTTTTTCTTTTTGTTTTAATTTGGCTATAACTTAGATGCTGTTTATGTATTTCAGGACAGTATTTTTATTTCCTGTCCTATTGTATAAGAATTCCAAAACTATGTCCTTGTTGTTTTTAGGGAATGGCAATGCTCTGTGAAACAATAGAAGAATGTTGGGATCATGATGCAGAAGCCCGATTATCAGCAGGCTGCGTAGAGGAAAGGATTATCCAAATGCAAAGACTAACAAACATTATAACAACAGAAGACATTGTGACTGTGGTCACCATGGTGACAAATGTGGATTTTCCTCCCAAAGAATCCAGTCTATGATAGAAGCAGCGGTCACTCTCCTTGACCAATAAGACTCAGCACTGGAACTGCCAAGTCAACTGGCCTATTTCTGGTCAGTAATTTTCAGCATGAAATGATGGTAAGTCCGTCTCTGAAGTGTCAGTAGGAAGATTCCTCTTTGTTTTTCTCCAGTCTTGGATCCAGAAGACTTACTGCATATGCCGGAGAAAATGGCAAGATAATGTTAAACGTACCGGAAGAACATGGACCTATCTCGGCTTGTTAGACATTTTAAAAACTGACATTGTATTTCTTAACATGTCAGACTAATTCCTTAAAATGAACTACTGCTATTTTTTTTAAATCAGACATTTCATTTCAGATTTAAGAAAAAGGGTAACTTGTTTTTATTGCATTTGCTGTTGTGTTTATATAAATGACTATTGTAATGCCAATATGACACAGCTTGTGAATGTTTAGTGTGCTGCTGTTCTATGTAATCAAAGTGGGATCTAGCAAAAAGGCTTCCAAGCATTACTTAACCTCCCTCAACAAGGTATACCTCAGTTCCACCTATGCTAAATTGAATTGACAACACTAATAAAACTGAAATAATAAATTGATCCAGATTTTGTAAATGATGCATTTTTAAAAAAAATCCATGGTGTATTTTTTAAAGGTTATAAGCTGTGCTTCATGCCAACAGTCCATGGCCATTCCTAAAATGGTGTGTTAGTCTTTCCTTGTTCTAGCTTATATATAAAAATGTATTGCCTTTTCAATGATGATTTCCCCAATTAGTTAAAAGCTTTATCTCCAGTTCCCAAAATAGCGTATACATTTATTTTACTAAATATTTTACTAGGTTTGCTGTGTCTGATGGGAATTTGAAAATTTAAGCATGATTTTTTTAAATTATTATTTTATTGAGCTCTGGCGCTGGAAAGCTCTTAACATTAATTCTTTCAGAGAACTTTTTTGCTGTTTCATGTATATTTTGTCTAGTGTTATTTTCTATTTCACTAAACAGGACACAGTGGGTTGATCCACACAGAGACACATGCAACAAGATGGTGGAAGCTACCCTTCCTTCCATTCCCCTCCCCAGCAATCCAGCCTCTGCCCCGTGCAAAAGGAGATCAGAAACTCCTCTAGCTATTTTTTTTTTTGGGGGGGGGGTTTCGCTGCTGTTGAAATGAGGTGGCAGGGGGAATGTTTCCAACCACCCACTCAGTGTGTAGGTCCAACCTTGGACATAACTCTATTTCCACTGTGTTGTTGTTTCAGGATCACCTCAGGAAGCTTTATGACCTTGAACTCTACACATTTTATATCTGTTGCCTTTTTGTCGTTTCACATCACTTGATGATGATGATGATTATTATTATTATTAGTGCCGGCTTGTCAGAGGAATATTGAGCGGTGATACATAAGTTTAACGTTTGGTCATTAAAAAATTAAAAAGACAGACTCTTTAAGAAAAAAAATACCTTGCCATCAAACATGTAGTTATTTCAATGGAAATGATAATGTAGCACAGTCTTGCAAGAAAAAAAAACCCTACAACTTTAATCAACTGAATTGAAGGAGTTATAGGGATTGGTGATATGGAGCCTATCCATTAAGAAGACACTAGCAAAAGGGGCAAAAAGTAGGCAGGCGCCAAAGTACTTTTAAAAGGCAGTAATAATACACTACACTTATCTGAATGGTTTATACGTATACAAGCCAAAGTGAATTCTCAAAACAAAAGTACTGAACCAACAGTAGCCAGTATTATCAGATTCTAGGCAGTTTTATATTGAAATAATACATTAGATTTATAAAGGAAAAGGTGGTCATAGTTAAATGTTCACTGTGAATGTTCTTTTCTCAAGATTTATGAAATCACAGTGAGGTTTGTTTGTTTTTTAATTTTGAACTGGTCTCCAAAAATGTAAAACAGAAATAATTATAAAGAAGAATTTGGGCATCAGGTTCTAAACAGAGACAAGCATTAGAGGATTTCCCCCCTGCAAACTGGCATACACTATGGAGACATGTTTTGGTCTCATAGTTATCAAGTTTGATTCCGTAATTCGATTATGGATGTTGCTGGGCATAACGTCACTTTTGTTAACAATGCAACATTTGTTCTTAATATTTTTTTGAATAAAAGAAGATGATTTGCTTGATTCTACTTGTAGGGGTTGATTTGCAACAGCATCATCTAAAATGATAGGAATGATTGGCACGTATGGTTTTTCCACAAAATATTCATACTAGGAAAATGTAGAGTTTCATTCTAGGTTGTAAATCTCCTACCACAGCTTCATAGAGCAGGGTTTTGTTTTGTTTTTAATAAAATAGACTTCCATCAAGATGACTCAAGCCAAGCAAGACCTTTTCACGTATGTTTTTTTGCAAATGCAATTGAAATTGCAGGTCATATAGGAGAAATATCAAAACTGACAATCAAGTAGGATCATGTGTACGTGAGAAGAGTTTTTTAAAGAAGTATTTTCCAAAATTTCCCTTCCTTGCTCCCCCATAATTAGTCTTTGCTTTTCAAGATGCCTCTCATCAGAAAACACTTTTTTGTGGTAGAATTTGTCAAATTATTAAAATCCACCAAACTGCCCAAAAAATAAAAATCCACCAAAATAGTCTCGCATGAAATCTCGACTTCTGTTTTTGAAAAAATTAAGGGTGGACAGTTCTTTCAAAATGCTTAAGCCAAGATCTATCCTAGGAAATTTAACCCATTAATGTCTGAGCTAGGAAAAGTGCTCTGCTTTCTGGCAGATATTGTGGCTGTTGTTGCTTTTTGTACTTGAACCATACAGCTTGTATTGATCTGGCCAGCTCTGGTGATTTACCTTGTAGCTTTGACTTGTGAAGGAAAGCCCAGGCTGAGACTTGAGCTTTCATTGTCCTTTGGTTGGCCTGTGACTACTTAGTTGGCTGCCATATAATTGCCACAAGATTTAACTGATCCGTTTTTGTGAACAACTTCAAAGTCCAAACTTTGCAATACCTTTTCAGTTTGTGTTAGATGCAAAGAACTTTATATCACATGATGCATGACTACTCTTTGTACAGTCGCTAAATATACCTTAGCATTTTTTGAACAGATTGTGCCTCGTAATTGTTGGAGTTCTTTGACCTAGTGTTCTCATTCATGATGGTATTCTGAAAATGAGTCTGGACAACTTTATACTTTCTTTGATAGCAAAATCCATGTGGAGTAGCTCTTGCATAACTAAGGTGTAATCAGATGTAGTAGTAATACATAGTGTTCATACTACTGTTCTACAGAATAAAATTGCTGATCGTAGTTTAACAAAGTGAGGTGACTGATTGGTTGACCTTTTTTCCAATTCTCTTTTTAAACTTTTTAATGCATTTTTATTAGGAATATTTGGTATAAAATTCAGCAAGCTATGTACAGGATTACAAACAAGGGATAAAAATAGTATCCTTGTTGGAACACCATTTACCTCAATATATTCAACCAGCAGTACTTTTTTTTTTTTAAGACGCACACTCAAGCCCATTATAAGATGTTACCTCTCAAAATATTGGTAAGCAATTATTTTAGCTTTACTCGGTACTTGTCAGTGTTCTGGGCACAGGTTGTTGTACTACTGTCAAATTGCTCTTGCTATTTTTCGGCAAGTATTTAAGAATAACCCCATCCTGGATAAAAAGTGATTGTGAAATATGGTATAAATGTATGCTTCTCTTTCCCTATTCCCACAGAACAATGAATAAAAAATTAAGTGACTACTATGACTTGCACCCTGTTCTGATTCATTCTTTAAAATGAAGTCTCTTTTATATTGCACATAAACAATGGTTACTATTCTCAGATTTTGTTTTGCCAATTTGGAAACAGTAAATTGTATTTGAACAATCACAAATGAAATGTTCTTTGACAGAAAGTCAGTCTTAAGAGCAGCATTTCAATTTGGGGTTCTTTTTAGGGGGTGGAGGGGCTACTAGGAATAATTAAAACTCAATATATATTTATACTAGAAATGGCTTTGGCCAATATTAGCAGCAAATCTTTACAATCACATCTATCTTGCAGAAGTAGACTGTATATTACCCAGAGCAAAACAGACACAGGACATGCCACTGAGGGAATTATATCTATGGGAAATCAGGAATTAACTAATGTATCTAAAGAAATCCTCCCTTTTTGTTGTTTGATATAATTGAACTTTAAAAAGCTTGATAGTTCTGATGAACTAAACTGATAAATTGAATAAAAGATTGCAAACTATGTAGCTCAATTCATGTGATTCTCAGTGTACCGCAGTCTATATGAAAAAAGTTATTGGGGGACAAAGTGTCCTAATGACTAAAGACAGTGCTGCAAATCATGACCCTATGATTCCATATTTTCAGATACAAGATAGGAAGCTCCATTGTAATTGAGTAGTGCTTGTTCTAAGAATGAGGTCCAAATTATCACTTATCTTCCAAATGTGGGGCTTCAAGCAAGCCCAGGACTTCTAGATACTGTTGAACAATTCCTCTTCACTCAATGCAGCCCAGGTAAGCTAAAAGATTGGAAACACACACACCCCATCTGCCATGGTCTAGAGCAGACGTCACAAGCGGCCCATGGGCCAAATCCAGCCTGCGATAGGCCTAGACTTGTCCCATGGGGCAAGGGATGATGAGGGACTGGCACCCTGCCGACACCTACCCAGTCAGCTGTGATGACAAGGCCATGCCCATCACAGGCCCCCAAGGGCAAACAAAATCCTGATATGGCCCACAATGGGATCAAGTTTGACACCCTGCTCTAGACAGTACTGTTTCACTCCCTTTCTGTGTAACAGGAAAAGTAGATTTTTTTAAAGGAACCACCTCATTTTCATTTACAATTATATCTAATATGATTGGGAAGGATTTGTATTTCAAGAAACAATTTTGATGTCAGGTATAATCATGGGCCTTTTTCAGTAAGTAATAGAGCAATCATGAATATTTTGAGGTCAGACATACGCTCACTTTTTCAAAATAAACCCTATTCTATATTACATTCTGTTTTCTCTTAGAGCAAGCATAATAAAAATGGTAGTGAATGGTTTAACTTTTACTGATTAATCTGATGGCAAAGAGGCAGTGCCCACTTCATTAAGTTTCTATGGTCAATTAATTTAGTCACTTAGTCTGACAAAAAGACTATGATTGTTGGAAAACTTCTGTGACAGAAAAAGTTTCAAAGAAATAGCATGCAGAGCAGTAACTTACGTAGCAGCAATTAAGCATATAATGAGGGTGATGTAGCCTATTCAACTTTATATCACAAAATGCAAGTGTAGGCCTTATACACTTGTTTCCCCAATTCTTGCTTGAAGAAGAGTTTATAAGTACAATTCTATGAATTTAATTTTTTCCCTGATAATTAACATTATTCAGGCTAGCAATATCACTTATATACCACTTCAGTTCTTTGCAGCCCTCTTTAAGCGGTTTACAAATGTCAGCATATTTCCCCCAACAATCTGGGTCCTCATGGAAGGCTGAGTCAACCTTGAGCCCCATCAGGATTGAACTGCAGGTTGTGGGCAGAGTTAGGTTGCAAGACTGCATTCAAGCCACTGCACCACCACAGGATCTTTATTGGCTTCACAACTATTGCTGAGTAAGCCTGTGGTTAAAGCAACAAACTGGGTACATTATCATGAAAAACATGAGCAAACATAGGCGTAAAAAGGATCAGGTAAATTATTCATGTATAATTGAATTCTGATGGGGTTTTTTTTAAACTTCCTTTAATTATGTACATACTGTTACTTTATTTCACTAGGCCTTAAATATTTCCAGGAGATACTTGTTACTAATTAATTTGATGCAATACAACAGCAAAAAAAACAACATTATATACAGTAGTCTTTTCATTCATGCTTCCGATATGAATTTACTAGGTAGCATTGAATGATATTCAAAAAGGGACAATAAGCAAGGGATAAAAATAGTACAACATGGTATCTCTGGTACATATGAAGAAACACGTGCACGGTCTCACACACACACATATACGGAGAAATGTCCGCACATGCACACACATACCCTGCAGGTTGCAGGTGCTGACCATAGTATATTTGAAGTTCACCAGAGATCTGTTGCAAAGATTCTCAATCCACAAATTTTCTTTTATAATGGAATGCTTTGCTTGCAATATTACACTTGGTAGAAACTGCAAAGCTGCTTAAACACAAGCATCCTATAACAATTTTGGTGTGAACACATTTGGAAAATAACTGAATTTTTCTCCCATCCTTCTGGAAGTTCTTTCAAGATTCTAGCAGAGTGGCAGCAATGAAATATCTTGGATTGATTTCCCTTAGCACTTTATACCTGTCAATATTCCTTGATCTAGGAATTCTTTGAAAACAAAAAAAGGTCTTAAAGCAACATTGAAAGAAAAGCCACCAAGTTCCAGGCAGTGGCAAAGTAATAATTTGGATGTCTAGGGAGCATGTCTTCTCAATCATCCAGGTCATGGTTGTCCCAAAGGTGCTTTTTCAAGAGGCAGCTGGACTTTCTAGGTTTTCTTTCCTTTTTCTAGGTTTTCTTTGTTTTCTTTCGTTTCTCATCCAAGAAGCTTCTTGTTGAAGCTTCTTAGAAGTGAAACATCTTCAAAGAAAAAAACAAAAAGTCCAGTTGCCTCTTGAAAAGGCACCTTTGGGACATATAAAAAGCATGTTGCATTAAAAAAAAAAACTTCATTTGGCTAATGTTAAATGGTATATTTGTGACTGTCCATCACATCCATTTGGTAACTGGAAAGGCCTTCCTCCTTTTCAGGGCATCTGTTGCGAGTGTTCAATATCTTCCCAATATATCTGTTGGTTCCAAAATATGCTAGTTTCATTCAAGAGCTAATGAGAAACAGCTCTACTAATTCCTTGTAGCTGGTCCCTAGAAGACTGTAAAAATTTAAAGATAAGATGTGACAAAAGGGTCCATAACATAGGAAGCCTGCCTAACTAGTTACTTATAACTTTAGTTTGTACATTTTGCATTTCAGTTTTAATTGTATTATTTTGTTTTAAAATAAGGAGTTTTGAGAAGCCTTCAAATGGCAGTACAAATCAATGCCAATGATAGGAATTGCAGAGTTCATATATGCGAATACACTCCTTCATTAGATGAACCAGATTAGTGTCTTAGTATATTTTGAATGTACTGTTTTCTTCCAACATTAAATTAATTGCCCATCCTACCAAAATTTCACACCAACAGCCTTTTTAAATCTGAAAACAGAATGTCTCTTTTAATATGAATAATCCATAAAACCAAATTATACTTTTCAGTCTCCCGTTAGGCAGATAACCATTTAACCTGGTAATTTACAAATAGGTTGCCTTTAATATCCAACTTTATATCGCATTAATTCAACAAACAGTAGGTAGGAATATATCACTATTATTAAAAGATTTCTTCTTATGGTCCTAGCTCCCAAGTGTGCAATCTTACCATATTTTACAGGAAACAGAAATGTCTACCTAGGTTGCTGTGCTTACAAGGCCACTTTGTCGGAATATTAAGTTGTTACTACAATATTCAAAAATCAAAATCATTTTTTTTATTGGAATGGTATTTTAAGATTAAGACAGTAGTTCCTATGTCTTGAATAACAACTAATACATTCACAAAATGATGTTGAGTCAGTTCAACTCTCTGGAAAAAAATCTTACTCCTCTACCGAACTATAACAGAACACACGAGTTTTCAGATACTTTAGTGACAATTTTATTTGCCTAAGTTCCTTTTTAAACATTCTGGGCAATAGATACTAGTGTTCAGAAAAAATTAAACCAAACTAAAATGAAGATTACTTTCATTTGATACATGAGAACATTTTAATATGGTAATTTCTAATCTAGGTCCAAATAATATATTTCTTGGAAAATTTTCCTTTACTTAAAATGAAGAGAACCCCCTCCCTCCAATTATTTAAGCCAGTCCCATAACAGCTGAAGACCAATGCCTATAATTGCAGGATGTTTTTTTTTCAAATGATATCACTGGTTTCGAAGACTGGTTAACTTCAATGCAACTCAAATTTATGAAATACATTATCAATGGACTGAAGTTGTAGCCCATTGTTTGACATCCGTTGGACAGTTTGGATACACCTGCAAAGCTTCCATAACTTGGCTGTTGTCCAGGAGCAGTTTCATTAGCAAATATTCTTTTTGTACAGAATTAGATGGACCTTCTACGGGTTTTATCAATTCAAGATGCTGCAAGCGTTCAAAGGCCTAAAAATGAAGTAAAACACAAGTGAATCGTGTAGATTCAGTTCAAACTATATTCTATAGTTTAATTCACTAGAAAAGTACAAGGAAAATTAAAATCACAATTCATCTAAACCTTAATTGGGTGTCAAAATCAGCCCTAAATTAGTTTAAAGAGGGAAGCTGCACAAATGCGTTACCTGACCACCAGAGGGCAGTACAACACCAAACATAATGGTCAAATGCACAAATTCAGATAAGCAGTGTGTTTCAGCACCAGTTTTAGAAAAACCATGTTAAAATGTTAAAGAATCTGGAACAGTAATGTTCTATGATAATCCTTTTTCTAGAAGAGAAACTATACATACCTTCATGACAACAGGCTTCTCAAAATTGTACACAGTATGCGCTTTCCTCTGAACAAACTTCTGATACTCTGCATTAACAAACATGTATTACTTTACAGCTTTAGGGAACAGTATGTCTTTTAAAAAAAACACCTACTATCACCTCACCATGATAAACCATCTGAAAATTAAATGGTTCTCCTTCATAAGTATCATTTAAATGCTTCATAGCTATTATGAGGCACAATTCCAGGACAGACAGACCTACAAGAGAAAAATGATAAAAATTAGCACTCTCTTTTGAAATATCCAAAGTATAATTTTGGTGTTCAAATAGAATATGCAAAATTTGGACTTGCAATCAGTTTTTTTTTTTTACAGACACCATTTGTCATGTACATTTGGACTTTCAAGGTTATTCTTACAGTTTTTAGTTATTCGAGTTAATTTTACTGAGAAGATGAAAATTATCTTTATTGATGAAGATGACTGACTGTTAGTATTGAATATGGATATAAACTAAGATTGTGCCCAAAAATGCACAAGAAGCATTTTATAGAAAAGAAAAGGCAAAGGGAGATGGATAATATAGATATAGAGAGGGCTGTCAGAAGATGAAAAATCCAAGAAATTGACTAATGAAGGTTTTAGCTTTCCTATGTATAGTTTAAGGGATTCAAGGTAGAGAACAGGACGTCTGAATTGAACAGCACAAAACAATTTGAATTATGTACAAATGATGAGCATGTAATTGCGAAGCCATATAAACTTTTGTCAAAATTTGAAATGGAAGAATAACAAGTGAAAGCATATATAATAAAAAGGGCTTAAATTTTTGGACACGATATATTAATGGAACAATGGAAAATATTTATATGTTATAACTTGAAACGCACATGATTGCAGAAAAATGATCTAGATCTCATAAAGGTACATTAAATCTATATTAGAAATGAAGAAAATATGAAGGTTCAAATAGAGTAATACAAAGATTTTTAAAGATTAATATTCAGTTAAAACCACAACTTTTCTTGCTTGGAATAATCGACACGCAATTAGAAAGTATAATATTATGTTTATATACATGGCAACTGCTATGAAATTATTACAGTATATGCACAAAAACGGAAAGACTCTGAAATACACCCAATGGAGGTAAAGATTATAGAATTAGTAAAGATAGTAAAATTGACTTGTCTGATTATTGAAAAGATAATAACCTTTATGTTTTTCTTTCCCTTCTCTCTTTTTTTGCATTTTTTATTTGTTACTTTTTTTTCTCTTTCAAATTTTGCATTGTTTGTATTCTCTTAAAAATTCTTTAATAAAAAATACATGTACGTAGCTATCTATGCATGTGTGTCTCTGTGTCTTTAGAGGGGGAGAGAGTGAGTAACATACTCTCTCTCCCCCTCTAGCTTAACAGTTCTTATGTGGAGAAAAACCCTAGTTTAGTAGTAAGTCTACTGAAGTTTCAAAAACAATGGAGAAAACATGTTTCTATGGTGGATGTTTCTACCCAACTTCCACCATATGTAATAATCACTTCCTCCTTTAATGTTATACAAGAAGTCCTTGATTTACGACCACAACTGAGCCCAACGTTTTTGTTAAATGAGACATTTATTAATAGTATTTAGCAATAGCACTTAGACTTATATACTACTTCATAGTGCTTTACAGCCCTCTCTGAGCAATTTACAGAGTCAGCCTATTGGCCCCAAAAATCTGGGTCCATATTTTACCCACCTTGGAAGGATGGAAGGTGAGTCCACCTTGAGCCTGGTGGGATTTGAACTGCCAAATTGTAGTCAGCCGGCAGTTAGCAGAAGTAGCCTACAGTACTGCACTCTAAACACTGTGCCACCAAGGCTCATAAGTGAGTTTTGTCTCGTTTTAAGACCTTTCTTGCCACAGTAGTTAAGTAAATTACTGCAGTTGATAAGTTAGTAACCCAGTTAAGTGAATCTAGCTTCCCAATGACTTGCTTGTCAGATCACAAAAGGTGATCACATGACCTTGGGAGACAGATGCTGGCAACTCTAAAAATACCAAAAAGACAATGGTCATAAATATGAACCAGTTGCCAAGCATCTGAATTTTTATCAGAAAATTATGAGGATGCTACAAAGGACGTAACTGTGAAAAACAATCATAAGTCACATTTTTCAGTGCAGTTGTATCTTTGAACAGTCATTAAATGAACTATTATAAGTGGAGGACTACCTGTACTAAAAAAATTATACATTCTTCTTTTTCTCAAATATTATCTTACCATGCACAATATTTGCTTTTGTGTCTGTCCTACAGAGTTTATTGGCTTCCAGGAAGTCAGAGACGCGAATGTAAGGGTGGGACACAGTTATATTATTTGAAGCAAGCATCTGCAAATAGAAAATGTTTTTCATTCCAAAATAAAATCTGCAATTTCTCACAAAAAGTAATGATAGATTATTACTGAAGGAAAGAGATGCAGTAATTCTTTGTTCTCAGAATAAATACACTGTATGTTGGACTTGCCCAAGATAGGACAAATCTGGAAGTAAAGCACTCTCCAAGATGGAAAATTCAAACTGGCTAACTTAGATGACCTGATCAGAGATCAATAGTAAGTGTCTGCTTGGCATAAAGCTAAGTCATGTGAAAATCTTGTGGTGCAGATGTAGATGTTTTGCTCAGGCTTATTTGGACTTGTCCTTTTTGGTTGGAATTGAGGGTGGCAGCAAGGTTCCATCACACTATCTCTTTATAGAGGCAGAGTGGTAAATAGCAACCATAGCAACCAACATGGGACTTCCACTACAGGCTAATAAATGAGCAAATTCCCATGGTTTTCTATATTAAACTACTACTTTAATTGATTTCTGTTTTGTTTAAAGAAGCCCTACTCAGAATGTTCCAATAAAATCTTCTGAGTGATGTCTCTTTGTTCAGAGCATGTTAAATCAGTTTTTCAATTCTGCATCCAAATTGCAGGTCCTCTCTAAATACAAGAATAATGACATTTTAAAAATCCACAATTTTACAAAAACTTTTATGCTCAGTCTCACACAGTGTTAATTGGAAGACAGTATGTTCTTAACATTACATTGCATTAATTTAAATTATTTTTCCTTCCCTGAAAATTACTTGTAGGTTTTTGTTTTACCTGCTAAAGATTATGAAAATTTTAAGGAAAAATATCTAAACCACTTATCATGTATTGATTATAAACTTTAGTTTAAAAATCAGATTTTTTCCTTAGTAATAATACTTTTTTCATTTATCAGAATTGCTAGTTTATTTCTTGATTAGAAATAAGAAATTAAAATACTAACATCTTACCAGCAATATGAACAGACACCGCAGGTCTTTATTATAATAAAATTGATTTTGTAGAACATCTTGAACTTTTATGTCTTCTAGAAGAGACTAAAATTAATTTTAAAATAGCTTATCACTCTATTGTAACATCTTTATAAAAAGTAAAGACTAAGAATTGCTTAATTTACAACAAAACATAAGATTATGTATCAAATCATTTAAGATTACATATTTATCAATAACACAAATATGCATTATTAGAGAGAATGGCATACAGTAGTCTTTGCTTAATGATCATTCATTCCGCAACCATTTGAATTTACAATGGTGCTGGATGAGAGATGGTTACAACTGGTTCTTGTATTTACAAAAGCTACAATATCCCCGTCTGTGAACTTGCACTTATGATGTTGCAGCATCCCACAGACACATGATCACCATTTGCAACTTCTGTTGGCTTCCCACAAGCAAAGTCAATGGGGAAGCCATCAGGAGATTGGTAACCATGCAATGTCCTCATTTAACAACCTGTAGTACTTTACTTAACAGCAACAACCAAAAGTATAGAATTTCTGCAAAAATAAGTGGCAGATTCATATGTGTACATAATTCACAGCTATATCACTTAGCAATAAAAATTCCAGTTTCAGTTACCATTGTTATATGAGGACAATTTTAGAAAATTTAAACCAATTTCAACCCCCCTTTTAAATCTCTCAATTATAAATTATTAAAACACAGCTACATTTCAGATTAAGGCAACTGAATGAGCAAATCATTCTCCACAGACGGGATATCAGGTTCCAAGAGATGCAACTATCATAAAACTAACTCCAAGGCATTTCTATTCCTCAAAGAATGGAAAGGGAGAAATTTAAGGCAGAACTTGCTCTATAGTAATAGTGCTGCTTTAACTTTTTAAATGAGACTCCCTTAATGATCTCACTAACAAAAAAGATAAAATGTCCCAGATTAGTTTCCAAGATTATGAACGCTGTTCCTAATTCTTGCATTAAACTCCTGAATGAAATTGTTTATGAAACTGATTTTCTGGAAACGACCTTGCTCCAGGGGGTTTGATGAAAGGTGGGAGTCACTCTCACCTCTGGAACAGTGTATTCATTTTATGACTCAAATCTCATGATGAAAGGGATATTTTCTTTTGAAGTAAAGAAAGGCAGGACCAAGCACTGATTAAAATGTTGACTGATCTTGGAATGTCTTTGAAGCACTGGGAATTATCACACTTTTTGGAATGTCTTTGAAATGCTAGATACCGGGTAAGGGAAGTGTCTGTTATGTGTTAGGTACCATAAAGGATGATAAAATGTAACTTGTATCCTGAAAGATAGGTTGTAAATCAAGCCATTTGTATACTGGGGGGTGGGGGGTGGGGGTCAATTTTAGGGTATAAAAGTAGAGCAAAAGCTTTGTCTTACGTTCTTCCCAGCTGCCAAAGGGGAGAACCCATCTGCAGATGTATATCCAATAAAGCCTTTTTCCTTGGATCAACTTTGAATCCTAGTGGTTTTTCTTTAGCCACAATCTCACAATTTGGGGGCTCGTCCGGGATCCTCGACAGTGATCGACTGGAAAGTGGGGACCAGGTAAGAGAGTGGCCACGACTTCCCATTGAGAGGTACCTCTCCCTGAATTCGGTCAGACCCCTGAGGTGACTGGGAATCCAGACGACCCTTGGAAAAAGAACTAAGACGAAATGCCGGCTGAGAGTTTGTGAGATCGATCTGAGTTGGGGACGCCCACACATCCTTTTGACTTCGGAGAGTCCAGGAGTGATCAGATCAGGTAAACTTTGTTCCTTTCATTTGTAGCCAAAAGAGTGAGGTCCTTATACTCCCTGGGGGAATCCAGCGTCTGCTGGAGGACTGGGACTAGGAGTCTGAAAGAGAGGGTTCCTTAAACTCTCTGGGGGAATCCAGCGTCTGCTGGAGGACTGGAACTGGTGAGTCAAGGCTCTGGGAGTCTGGAAGAGTAGAGATGCGAAAGGGACAGAGTGAGGGTCTTGGAGACCAGGAAGAAGCCTGTCTGGGACAGGGAAAATTTGACAATGGCAGAAAACCTATTCCAGTAGATTCGCCCCTGGGACAACTACTTAAACAGTGGTTCTCCCCGAATCTGAAGGAATTCACCAGACGTCTCGAAAAGAAAAACATCATTTATCTTTGTCGGGACTGATGGCCAAAATACCCTTTGATTGATCCTAAATTTCCATATCACTGGAGTCCTGAGGGGGAAACCAGTATCTATTGGATGACCAAATTGCGAGACTATATTCTCCAACACAAAATGACCACTCAAATTGCATACATAGATGTATGGTTTCATGTGAAATTTGAAGGTCCCGTCCCTCCAATCGAGGGTCAATACATGTCCAAGCAAAAAACAATGAGAGTGAATCGGATGATTGGCTTCAGAGTCCGCCGCCCTAAAATCCTTATTTGAATAATGTACCAGCCAATGTTCCAGCGGCCCCGCCATTGCCGACGCCCCAACCCCCTCCTCAGCCGCCCCCTTATCCGTGGCTGAGAAAGGAACTAAGACAATGGGAGAAAGATATCAAGAATCTTCCATTCAAAGACAAACCAGAAGTAGATGCTTTCCCCTTAAGGGAAATGCCCAATGGGGTTAACGACCACGGTAACCCCGTCACAGTCTTTGTGGCTGTCCCCATAAAACCAGCCAAGTTGCGAGAATTGAAAAAGACTCTTCCAAAACTTCATGAAAATGCTCATGAGGTGGCCGAACAGTTAGAGCTATGGATGGGTCCGAATGATTACACGTATCAGATGATGTACATTCTGGGGCATCTATTTACTCCTGAGGAGTGTGACCTCATTCGGACTTCAGCCTGAAAGCATGGAATGCAAAAGTGAATGGACAACAAGGGGCTGTACCGGCAGATCAGAAATTCCTACAGCTGTTCCCGATTGGAATCCAAACACCCAAGAGGGTAGGGATAATATGCGGAATATGAGAGCAATGATCATGGAGGGGATAAAATTGGCAGTCCCACAAGGGAAAAATTTAACTAAAGCCTTTGAAGTAAACCAAGGCAAAGATGAATCCCCTGGAGATTATTGTACCAGACTCCGAGAAAGTCTGGTCAACTATTCAGGAGTAGACCCCAGCACACCTGCTTTTGAAGCCATGCTGAAAACTCAAGCCTGGCCAGATATCCCAAAGAAAATTCAGAAAATGGATAATTGGGGAGCTGTGGGAATTGTTGATCTCCTGAAAGCAGTCCAACAAGTTTTTGTGAACAGAGACACTGTAAAAACCAGACAGAAGTCACAAATGATGCTTGCAGCTGTACAGGCTGCAGCAAAGAATGAGATAAAGAAAGGTGGGAATTTTGGTAGGGGTCAGATTGGAGAAAGGAGAAAGAATTTTGGGGGATACAATCAGGGAAGTTTTGGGGGCAGAGGAAGAGGTTCCAGAGGAAGAGGCATGGGAATAAGACAGCCCGGAATGGATAGGAGTTGCTTTAGGTGTGGGAAGGAAGGTCACTTTGCGCATGAGTGTCCAACCAACCGAGAAGAGAGGAGTTATGCATTGTATGATGATTAGGGCTGTTCCGGTTCCTTTAAGAGGACCTGTGGGGAGCCATTGGTAAACATTTTAGTGGGTCCTAACCATGAGGAGCGGCTGTTCCTGATAGACACTGGCGCAAGCCGGACTTCTGTGTGTGACCCGGTAGAGGGTGCACATAGATCCAAGAAAGTTGGGGTGAGTGGAAAATCGCAGGATGTGAGTGTGTTTGAACAAATTAGACTGGAAATGAATGAAGTGGTGACTGAAGCTGAAGTATTGTACATTCCTGATTCTGGAGTGAATTTGTTAGGGAGAGATAAGGATGTGGAAGATGACTGTGGAAGATGAGAGGGCAATTCCGGATGAAGTCTGGGCAGGAGGGGAGAAGCCCAGTGGTTCCTGATCCCTACACTATCTTGGGACGAATCCCTCCCAAAGACAAATGGTTTACTGTGATAGATCTGAAGGATGCCTTCTGGGCATGCCCCCTTGAGGAGGGAAGTAGAGACCTGTTTGCATTTGAATGGGATGATCCTGAGACTGGGAGAAAACAGCAATTAAGGTGGACAGTACTTCCCCAGGGCTACACTGAAAGCCCTTTGTTGTTTGGACAGGCTTTGGAAGAAAAGTTAGTGTCTTTTGAGAAAAGGTAGGGGATCATGTTGATTCAGTATGTGGATGATCTGTTGTTGACTGGAGAGAAGGAGAAAGAGGTTAGAGCAGCATTTGTGGCTTTGCTAAATTGGCTGAAGGAGAAAGGATTGACAGTTTCAAGGGAAAAGATCCAGTTTGTAGAAAAGAAGGTGAAATATTTAGGGCATTATATTCAGCAGGGGGAAAGGTCCTTGGATCCTGAGAGGGTGAAAGGGATCATGAGCCTGGCTCCCCCCAGAAATAAGACAGAAGTCAGGAAAGCCCTTGGATTGTTGGGGTATTGTAGAGTCTGGGTGGTGAGAGGACGGCCGGTGTGTGTGCAGGCTGTGGCTGCTACATCTATGTTGGTGGTAGAGAGCAAGAAGTTAACCTTTGGGGGGGGCTTGTGGTGCATTCTCCTCATTAGGTCACTTCTGTGCTAGGTCAGTTGGCATCAACCTGGATGACAGAGGGGCGGATTCTCAAATATGAGACCATTTTGAGAACCAGCCCTGATGTAGTGATTGGAACAGACAGGAATTTGAATCCAGCAGAATTCCTAGAAGGAAGAAGGCAGGAGTGGGAAGCTGAGGACCATGATTGCTTGTTGCAGGTAGATTTGATGACAAAGGTGAGGGAGGATCTGGAAGAGATCCCTCTGAAGGAAGGGGAGAGATGGTTTGTGGATGGATCGAGCAGAGTTGAGGAAGGGAAAAAGGAAGTCAGGATTTGCAGTTGTGACAGGAGAAGGGGAGGTCATAGAAAAGGGCTCCCTTCCTTCTTCATGTTCTGCACAAAAGTGTGAGTTGTTTGCTCTGAAGAGGGCCTTGGAGTTAGCTGAAGGGATTGATGTGACAATCTGGACTGATTACAAATACGCCTGGGGTGTGGTCCATACCTTTGGTAAGATCTGGCAGGAGAGGAGATTTATCAAGGCTGATGGGAAACAAGTTGAACAATTACAGCTTGTGGAACAGGCCTTGGAGGCCCTGCAACTGCCAAATCAAGTGGCAATAGTACATGTGAATACTCATAGAAAGGAAGCACCCCAGAGGTAGTTGGGAACAAGTGGGCAGACAAGTGGGCGAAAGAAGCTGCAGGGGAAATAGAGCTGGTAATGGCATCAATTCCCTTGCTAGAAGTGGAAGAGGATGAGGGTTGGAAACCTGAGGGAAAAGAGAAAGATGATTTGGAAAAAGAAGGGTGTGTGCAAACCGAGAAAGGATGGATGACTTCGGAAGGGGTGAGAGTGGTCCCTGTGAATACAATGAGAGGAATTCTGGAGAAGGTACATGAAGGAGGGCATTGGGGAACAGAAGCACTGGTGACAGCTGTGAAACCACTTTTTTGGAGTCCAAAGATGTGGACACTAGCCCAGAGCATCTGTTGGAAATGCTTGATATGTTTGAAAGTAAACAAGAAAGCGGCAAGGAAGAAAGAAATGGGAGGGCGGCCCCTAGTGGGCTGGCCTTTCTAGAGAGCACAGATTGATTTCACTGAATTACCAGAGAATGGGGGGTTGGAAATACTTGTTTGATCTTGATTAAAGATCATCTGACAGGGTGGATGGAGGCCTATCCGACCAGGAGAGCCACTGTCCCCACAGTAACCAAGATTCTGTTAGAACAAATCATTCCTCGTTATGGGATGATGGAAGCTACTGATTCTGACAGGGGGACACATTTTACACAAAAAGTGTTGCAATCTGTGATGGGAGCTGTTGGGGTGAAATGGAATTTGCACACCCCTTGGCAGTGCAAAAGTGGAAAGGGCGAACGGGGAATTGAAGAAACATTTGACCAAATTACAATTGGAAAATGGGTTGTCATGGACAAAGAACTTATCTTTGGCACTGCTTAGAATCAGAACATGTCCAAGGAAAGACACTGGGGTCTCTCCATTCGAGATGCTAATGGGGCAACCCTGCTTGGTGAAAATAGGGAATCCAATTCCTGAATTTAAAGATTTGTTTTTGAGAAAATATTTGCAGACACTGTCCAGGTTTTTGCTTTCTCTCCATAAACAGGGACTATTGGTGCAACGACCACCTCTTGCTGGGAGCCAACATCCCTTTGAGACTGGAGATTGGGTTCTGATAAAGACTTGGAAAAGTGAGAAGCTGCAGCCCAGCTGGGAAGGTCCGTACCAGGTGCTGTTGACAACTGAATCTGCAGTTCGCACTCGAGAAGGAGGCTGGACGCATTACAGCAGAGTCAAGAAGGCACCGGAACCTGAGAAATCTTGGAAGGCCATTCCAGTGGACGGTCAGCCATTGAAGTTACCTCTGAAGCGGTAACATGCAGCTGATTTGCCTAGTGACTATTTACTTACTCATGAGCAGGATAAGAGAGACTGAGATAAAGACAAAAGCTAAGACTGAGGGACAATGTGATCAATGCATAAAAACAACAAAAACAGGGACACAAGTGACAAAGACTCTGATTTTCCATACTCAGCTGAGTTGCAGGAAAAGAGACTCCGGGACTTGTATCTACAATGGGACATCTTACTCCATTTGTAAGGTTGGAGGGAATGTCAAATGTTATGACCCAAAGGGTCCCACACATAGGTACACCATATTCAGGCAGGGAACAAGCTAAAAGGCAGGTTGCTGAACAAATGATGGTATTAAGGCAACGATATGACCCAATGGAGTATCTAGAGGAATCTCCTGAAGAAGGATGGAAGACAGCAGACTTATTACTGAGTTTGAGTCAAAGATGGAACAAGAATAGGGGGGATTGTGAGAAGTGTATTCATTTTATGACTCAAATCTCATGATGAAAGGGATGTTTTCCTTTGAAATAAGGAAAGGCAGGACCAAGCACTGATTAAAATGTTGACTGATCTTGGAATGTCTTTAAAGCGCTGCGAATTATTACACTTTTTGGAATGTCTTTGAAATGCTAGATACCGGGTAAGGGAAGTGTCTGTTATGTGTTAGGTACCATAAAGGATGATAAAATGTAACTTGTATCCTGAAAGATAGGTTGTAAATCAAGCCATTTGTATACTGGGGGGTGGGGGTCAATTTTAGGGTATAAGAGTAGAGCAAAAGCTTTGTCTTACGTTCTTCCCAGCTGCCAAAGGGGAGAACCCATCTGCAGATGTATATCCAATAAAGCCTTTTTCCTTGGATCAACTTTGAATCCTAGTGGTTTTTCTTTAGCCACAATCGCACAAGGGTAATCCAAAACTGACCCCACTCCACCAAGTCAGTCCATTGCTTGGTCCACATTCCATAAACTTCACAAATAAACGTAAGTTTCAAAAACAGAGTAAGGTTGTGAATCCATTTCAGCATGCCTACTTTATATATTCTGCTTTGAGAAAAACACTTGCTATAGTTCCTTCTGAAAGTTCACCAATGATGGTTACAAAATGGTTCCTTTGCTCCAGCAAAAGGGGAAGATTTTGAAAATTCCTATGGCCCATGGAATATTCCTCAAAGATATGCATAGTAAAGTTGTAGCTTTCTCTGTAGTAATTGTTTCAGTCCAAAAACTTGAATTAAAGGCTTAATTATGAACATTTATCTCATAAATAATAAGCTACTTTGATGATAGACTTCTCCAGTTAAGAGTTATCAGTACTATTCCTTATTTGCACTTGTAAAATATGTTGCTGTTTTTGATAAAAGGTGTTGCTGAATCAAAGCAGGAGGAAAGATATCAACACTGCTCAATTCTCCTATAAATCCATACTTACTTAAGCAAAATAAATGGCCATTAGGCACACAGTAGGTTTTATTCTATATTTGGGGGGGGGGGGGGAAGGCACACTAGTTTATAAAAAAAGTGAAACTCATGAATAACATGAAGGTATGGGATTGCTATAATTTACAGAATTTAAAACAAAGATATGCTTCCTGACACAGGTCTGTTGTATTAATGTCTGCAAAACTGAGATTTCATTGTATAACAAAGGCATGTAAGAATGAAATCATATAAATCATGTTTTAATGGTTTTAGGAATACATGAGGGAGTTACTAGCGGGAAATTAAATTTTAAGGCAATTGTTTAACTGTTTAACAATTGCTAAATAAATTACTTAGAATTTAATATATCCTATTAGCTGTGTTTTAAAAGTTGCCTCTTAGGTTATATACTAACTACTTAACACTTGGCATTTTGTGTTCTTTTTCAAAACTCAAAACTTTTAAGCAGTATCTGGGTCTGTAGATAAGACATCTCACTTAAAATGTATCTTGTTTAGAGAATGTTATGAACCAGATTGAAAGAGAGCTGAATAAAATGAGTAAGCTTACAATGAGTCATTGCCTGAATGACTCATTCAATTGCTTCAACTCCACCATAGCACACAAGCTCTCAGAGGTTTAGCAGAAATAGTCAGTAGTGAAACATTCATGATTATGGATGAATATGGTTCATGGTGGCTATAGTTAAGCTTACAGCACTGTGCACTTCTTTTGAAAGAGATACTTTAAATTGACAAGAACAAACATTTCCCATCAAATTAATAAAGCAGCTGCGTCTTTTTCCAGGCTCATGAACTGCTTTATACTTTGTATCACTAATGACTACACATTGCATGTGGATGCATGGCTGATTTACCAAAAAAGAAATGAAGTGCAAAGCACCTCTGTATATTCTGGTTAGGCATGAAAGCCACCTGGATGACTTTAGCCTAGCCTAGACTCTCTCAGCTCAAACCCACCTCACAGGGTTGCTGTTGTACGGAAAAGAGGAGGGAGTATTGTGTGTGTTTGCCACCTTGAGTTACTTATGAAGTAGTAAAGGTGTGAAGTAAATAAAATGTTTATATGTAGAAAGCTAAAGGAGCAAAATGTCAGTCACATGATCTGCACATTGATGTTCTCTACCCTTTAATACTAACTCTGCAAACAAAATGATCTTGCAGGCCACAGCAACAATGGGCAAACTGACCTTGCTTCCTTGTTGTTTCTTTTGGTCCTCAGAAATCTACAGGATTCCAAAAATGGAGAAAATGGCCCAAAGGCGAATTGATTTTGGATCGGTTTGCCTTGCCAATTTTTCAATCATATATAAAACCAATGTACTCATAAAACACACACACACACACACACACATATTCTTGGAAACAAGAATGTAAACTATCAATGTCATTTCTGTTCCCAGAGTTTATCTGGAGAACCTTCAGCAGGCAATTCAGTTTCTTGTTATGCCTTTATTTAAATTACCTGTATGTGTTTATTCCAATTTTTGATAAAGGTCTTTTCTGGAAGTTCTGGAGGAAGAGATAATTGATCTTTACAAATATTCAAATATGTTTTAAAATCAAAGGAATTCATTAAGTATATTTGTCGGTGGGAAAATCTTGACTTCACTCTTTTCTCCATGAGTTCTAGAATATCCTAATAAAAGTTTACAAATACAGTTTGCAGTTAGCATTTAGTCCAAGGATATTGGATATTTAATGATAAAAATTTAATGCTATTATTCTGCAGAGCTCATAAATTTCAAAAGTAGCTCTGAATAAAACTCAGATGTTTACAAGTCAAACTTCTAATTCATAGATAAATTCATCTAGAGATATCTTAAAATATTAAAGAGTTTGCAATGATATTTAAAATCCTCAAATTTAAAATAAATTATGATAAACATTCATACGCTGCAAACTAGAAGAGCTATTTAAATCAAGCAACAACTGTCCATCTAGTTTAACATTTCATGCCTCAGAGATGAGAAACAGATGTTTTGAAACATCAAAAACATGAACAGAAGGAATGTAGTTCCATGCTCAGAATAATGTTTTTTTTCAATCCATATTTTGAATGGTTCTGCTTTTCATAATTGGTTTCACTTTGTGTGTCTGTTACTCTTCCAAACCACTGAGTGGGTTAGCAAGTAGCTATAGAAGATAATATTTGTAGGTCAGGGTTGAACTGTGAAATCCTTGGAGTTCTCTGAGCTTGGTTCTTTTCTTGCAGATATATACAACTAGGTAAACATCATTGGTAGTAGAAACCCATGTGCCTTCTAGCACTGAAGATGTTACCTAGTTGGGCAATGAAACATCTATAAGAAAACAACCAGGCTCAGAAAGCACTAAGGACTCCATGGTTTAGCAAATAAAAAACCTAAGAACTACCTGTATGAAGTTTCTTTTGTAGAATTTTCAAAATTCATCAGGAAGAAACCTTAAGCCAGTGGCAAGTAAAGTACTTTTGGCTATTATATTATTCATGCACTGTTATGGGTGAAATAGCTTCCTACACTTCATAACGGAAACCAATTCACAACTCCTGAAAGCATCTTTACTTATATTTACAGGTAACCCTCGATTTACAACCACAATTGAGCTCTGGCAATTATCATTGTTAAGTTGTGTTAGTCATAAAGTGGGACATCATATGACTAACCCAAATATGACTTTTTTGTGGTAGTTATTAAGCTAACGTTGCAGTTATTAAGCAAACTTGTTGTCTGCCATGCCAAAAACCAGAAGTAAATATCAGTTTTTCAGCAAAACCATCATAAATTGCACTTATGTGACCATGAGGGCCCTGTAAACAGCCATAATTGCAGGCCGACCATTCAAAATCAATCACATAACTCAAAATTAGAGTGTGTGGGGACTCAAGGAGGGGAATCCATTATAACTTTGAACAATTGCTAAGTGACCAGTCGTAAGTCAACCTTTGTATAAAGACTACCTGTAATCAAACCAGAAATAATTTTGGTAGTTAGTATTTGAACTTGCAGACTTCCAATGACTTACAGGAAAAAAAACTGTATTGTCTTACCAGCCTACAAGTCAGACCAATAACAGCTATAGGCGTCTGTGCAGATTGTGATATATCAAAAAGGTTATATAGTAACGTTTGGTTCTTATGATGGACAAACAAATCAAACTCATCTAGAATGAACAAAACAGGGCAACTATGGTCCCGATCTCCTAAAACAAAATCAAATTAATACGTATTAGAACTTTCAAGAAACCACCTTAAGGTTATTACATTAATCTGCATTTTAGCTTACTTTACAATCTGGATGTTAAGAAACCTCTGTATAAAGTGACTGAGATGTCGATTACTACTATATAAATAACTTCAAGTAGTACTTGTGCATTCTATATAATTAATCAACATTTTCTTCCTTTATTGTTGAATAAAGCACTGGGCTCTGTGACAAGCTGGTTGATAAACAAAACCTTTTGTGGCATCATGTACTGATAACTCCATGTAAGCATGAGGCAAGTGCAATGTAAAAACAAGGCACCCTGCAACCATGCAGAACAAGCACTGAGAAAAAAAAAAGAACTACCGTATATACTCGAGTATAAGTCGACCCGAATATAAGCTGAGGCACCTAATTTAACCACAAAAAACTGGGAAAACTTATTGACTCAAGTATAAGTCGAGGGTGGGAAATGCAGCAGCTACTGGTAAATTTCAAAAATAAAAATAGATGCCAATAAAAAACTTTCACTAGGACAGTTGAGAATAAGTTTGATGTTCACAATTTCCTCTTTGAAAGAGACCAGTAAATAGGGAACAAGAAGATGAAGAAAAAGAAGTGTGTTTTTTCACACTTTTCACACTGAAGTGAACAAAAATGGCATCATAGGAACAGGCTTATTCTCAGTCCAAAGGTTTGTTTCTGATTTCTTCCCTGATTTAAGGGAAATTTGGGAAACGATCTCACTATCATGAAAGGTTTGATTGATTCACTAACCCAAAAGATGATGATGATGACAGTGGTAGGCAGGAGTCACTCTCTCCCTTGCAAGAAAAAACCAAGAGCTGTTCTTATGATCTCTCTCTCTCTCTCTCTCCCCCCCTCCTCCCCCTCCTCCCGAGTGGACTGAAAGCAGCTGGAGCTGAGGAAATGAAACTGAGTGGAGCGACCTCGGCTCACGTTGCTTTTTCAGCCTAAAGCTCAGAAAAGCCTCCCCCTCCCATGCTTAAAAGTTGCAAAGGAAACACGGAAGCAGGGAAGCGGCTGCCTTGCTTCGGAGCTCCACACCATTTTTTTTTCAGAGGGGAATCTGACTCGAGTATAAGCCGAGGGGTTTTTTTTCAGCACAAAAAATGTGCTGAAAAACTCGGCTTATACTCGAGTATATACGGTAATAAAGTTTCCTCATACAATTCAAGGGGTAGATATGTCTGAACTCAACTAATCGGCCAAATATTTTCCACACTTTTCAACATAATGACCACTATTGTATTTCGCCATTATTATTTAGTTGTTTTTTCTAAATAGTTTTGCAAAAAAAAAGTAAAAAAGGAAACAATAGTTTCATAAATTCATCACTGATATAAAATTATAAAATGCATGAAATATTGCTGAGCCAATGTAAAGTTCCATTTTACTGTATATGCAATAGGGCAGATCATGCTGCTTTTGTTTCTATTTAAAAGGTGGCAAATAAGTACATATTTATTTATTTTCTGTTTTACTGGACTTTTAGACTACCATAATCATGCACTTCTGAGCACTTACAAGAAAAAAAACCGTCATACGTTAATATAATGACAATAAATATAATAACTGTTGTTGAAAATAATTTTCAAACCAAGGCACATTTATTACATTTCTATCTTGTCTTTATTACTTATAAATAACTCAAGATAGTAAACATGCCTAAAACTTTTCCCTTCTCCTATTTTCCCCACTAGACTGACCTCTCCTCCTCTACTAAATAACTAATCACTGTTACTGGTGATTGGAAGTAATTGGAAGCACCACAGAGAAAGAAACTAAACTACTGAGGCACCCTACTCCAGAAAGTGGTTCAAAAGAATAACATGCTCATGGGTGTTAAAAGCTAATGAGAGGACTAATAGGACCAGAAGGGGGCATATTCTTCCTATCAAGTTCCAAGGCAATCATTTATCAGTGCATAACCAGGTCTAAACTCTGCATAAAAAGGATCCAAACAATCTACTTCCTCTAGAAAGGGTACGCTAAAGAACATACCAAGGAAGTTCTTTAGTGACTGTCTCATTTAGTGACCAAAGGTGATGAATTGCAAAGGTGATGAAAAAGTAATTTTACAACCAATCTTCGCATTTATGACTTTCGTAGCTCTGTAAAGCAAGAGAAAGCTAATGATCACAAGCAAAGTCACAGTTCCACTTAGTGAGTGACCACTTTGCATAATGACTGGGTTACTGATCCCAACTATGGTCACTAAACAAGGACTGTGTTTCCTCATTCAAGGCAGCAGGAAACACCCCTTCCATAAAGGAGCATTGACTACCTTCCAGAACCAGCTGATCTTACTCTCCCAGCTTTCTTTAAGAGTACACAGGGACACAGATGCAGCCTGTAACTGGCAGAAGACATATTACCAAGCACTCTAACCATTTTACTGAAGTCTAACGCCTAGGAATCCCAGACAATATGACAAGATGTAAACCTAGTCACCACCTTAAAAGCCAAGATTTCCATGAATATCAGGAACGTAGTTGGCAAAATGTTGTGCAAAATTTTACCCCTCAGTAAACCAAAGAGCATATTTATACTTTTGAGATGTACATTTTGCTTATTTGAGGACTCAGGTCTTCAGTTTCTAGCCCACAGAAAATGTTGAGCATTTGTGTAGTTTTCTAGGTGCAATCTAATTTCTGCTCACTTCTATAAATTTTGTAATTTTCAGTAGCAAAGTAAACCATAGATTCTATGCTATTAACTATCAAAGAGATATGCTTACCTTTCCTTAATGCTTCCAGAAGAAATGCAAGATTTTCTGCAAAACTACCCTAAAAGACAAGCAAGTTATAAAGATTGATTTGTATATTAAAATCTGAAATAGGGAAAATTGCAATATTGTAACTGCTATCTGGAAATCTGCTTCACCTAAAACTTTGAACAGCAATTTACATTTTTAAAAAAAATTTATAGTATGACAGTAGCTACCATTTGTGCTACAAAATAGCTAAAATATTAACACTAATGTTCTTTGGAATCCCTAAACTCTTTTATATTTCAATCATCATCCTGAAGCAAAGAATGCACTATTGACTCATGCATCATTTAGTTTTGTTTTGCTATAAAAAGAATGACTTCCCCTCGTTTCCGTTTCAAGAACATCTGAAATTCCTTTTTAGATATGAGAGTTGTTAGGGGTGTGCCAACTGTTTTGCATGCCAATCATTCTATTCATAGACACAACTTTTAAATATTTTGTCCTGAGCAGGAGTGGCATTGGAAGAGAGCAGGGGAAAAGACTTTAATAGCTGAAACAGAGTGTTATCTAAATATGTAAATCACAGAGTTGAGTGGCATATAAATGTAAATAATGATGATGGTAACAATAAACTATTTCTGACAATAACCCATAATTTTAGCACTTTAAAATGAAATTTATTGAAATTGTACAGAATCAGAATTTGACACCTATTTAAAAAAGAGGCATTATTTCAATAAGATCGAGATTCTCAACTTTTGTGGTGCAATGAATTACAAAAAATTCAGATAGAACTGACCTTTCTCACTATTTTATTATCACAAATTCAGGAATCTGATCTAAATAATACAAGTTCAATTTCATCCCTCTCCCAATAAATTGTGTTGTTTAGTCTAATGAAAAAAATCAATTAGAATTTTAGGGTTGAATTGTAAAGTTCTTGGCAGTCTCTGAGCTTGGTTGTTTGCTTCCAGATGTTTCATTATCCAACTAGGTAATATCACTAAGGCTAGTGAGAATAGGGTTTACTCCCTGTTACAGTAGTTTGTCCTGCTAACATTGGTGGAGTTTGGTTTGTACCCAAGTTTCTATCTTTCCCTTTAACATATATAATCCATTACATTTTTCTGGATTCCTAGAAATCTTATTTTTTCAGTTCTCAATATTTTCATGTTTTGGTGTTTGTTGTATGATATTAAATGTTAGATTTTTTTTCAGAAGATAAAAATAAACTTATTTAAAACCTCTAGAAAAATCTATCCTTCATATCCTACAAGTATTGTTTAATACACATTTTTACCTCAATAGTCATTATTTAATTCCATGCTGTTTCAGGTAAGAAAGACTCTCATTTCTATTTATTTTCTCCCCTTACCCAAAAGGAGAACCAATAGCTAACTTATTACACAAGCAATCCCCAAATTATAATTATTCTAATACTTAGTACATTATTCTAGTAATCATACTACCATATAAAGCTAAATGCAATTCTAAACGTAACTTATTTTTCTTACAAAAACTTTATCTCCAACCACATTCTCCAAATTTAGCTGTCTTGTAATCTCTTTCAAAGCAATTCTACCATTGGTCTGTAATAAACCTACAAATAAAAGGAAATATATTACTTTCTCTTGATTTCACTTATCAGCTGATACACATTATCTTCAGAGAGAAAAAAACAAGATATATGCAACAGGGAAAGTAAAGTTCAGAACTGTATGACATAAATTAGGTTTGTGTGTTTCTTTGATGTTTTTCAATCCAACTTAAAGGAAAGTACCACATTAAATAATTCCACTTGAGCATAAAACAATTCCCTAATATCCATTCTTGCATTTCTCATTATTGACCATATTAGTTAGAGCTAGTGGGAATTATATTTCAGCAACATTTAGAAAGCTGCCATGTCTTGATTTAGATATTGTTGCCTCCAAAACCACTCGTTCAGTGAACTAATCATAATTTTCATAAAACTATCCTACACTGAAATGGCAGTTAGAAAGTGTTATGTATTATTCTATCCCTGCTACCATTGATGGCAGTAACAGTTCTTGTTTCCTATTACTTAATACATTGTCTAAATTTAGACATAGTTAGATCTTCAAGAAAACTAAGTGTCAGGGTTCCAAGTAATAAATCCTTTGCAAGCAAGACTGAAGCAACTGAATTCAGAAATATTACTTACCATTTAAATGTACCTGCAAGATGTTCTCTTTTACCTCCTTTATTTCCAAAAGTTTTTTTAAGACGTGACAAACTAACTACAAAAAAGGTTAAATAATTAATTAATTATGGTCAAACAGAAGCTTTTGGCACTATTTAGCAACATAAATTATCATCATCATCATCATCATCATTGCTCTTTGGTTGGATCCCTGATTCTTTTACTAATGGGAGGCTCCCTTAGTTTCATGGAAGTCTGAATTTCATCATAGGTGTTTACTGCAAGAAAAAGGGATGCAATCATTATGCACATTGGTCTGGAGAACAGAAATAGGATATTTTCTTTTATTCCTTCCCAGTGAAGCTCTGCAACTTGAAGTCTGCTTCAGATGATTGGAAAACAGAATCAGAAAGCCAGATAGAGATATGTGCGGGGAATCTGGAAAAATATCCTTTTTCCTTCCCTTTGAAAAAAGTGGCATGAAATCCAAATACCATTGTTGATACCTCTACATATATGGAGTGAAACATACCCCAGGTTCTCAATAAAAGCATATTTAAAAGTATATCTACCATGTAGCACACGAAATATTGATTGTTCAATAGAAAATGGACACATGAAGAAGTTGGAAGAAATCACAATACTTGTTATAGTAATACCCACTGGGAGAGAGGATGTCATACTTGTATCAATGCTATTTAGGTACGCTTATGACAGCTTGAGAGCCTTTTTTTTGACAGTGAAAGAAACACTGTTTTAAAAGATATGATAAAACACACTGTTTTGTGTGTTATTTCTTTATCTATTACAGGAGTTAGAAACTTGTTGCAGTATAGATTACATTACAGGATTTTGGATAATTCTATAGGGTTCTTTCACTACCACTCATCTGCTCCATGAGGAAAAATCAGTTTTGGTCATATCTGTTGTTATCTTATTTTAAAGATTTTGTAAGCTATCTTGCATGAAATTGCATATATACTTAAAAATGAAATGTGAACATGTAACAATAAACTAAAATAATTGATATTATTTGTTTTAAAGAATTTTATTGCATATTTCACAAACTGCCTTCTGCTCACTCTTCTTCACTTCATATCTCACAAATCTCTTGAGAATTATACAGTACATTTGGAGGAGTCTTGGGGCGAAAGGGGGAGGTAAAATCTAAAGAAGCAATCCATTCTGCAATTGAACACTGCAGCTAGTCCTCAACTTACAACCTTTATTTAGTGGCTGTTCAAAGTTAAGATACTGAACAAAGTTATTTTTGATCATTTTTCACATGATAGTTGCAGCATCCACAGTTACATGATCAAAAATTGGCTGCTTGGCAACTGGAATGTATTTATAACAGATGCAATGCCCCAGGGTCATTTGATCATCTTTTGCAACCTTCTGACAAGCAAAGTCAATGGGAAAGTCAGTTTAACAACTGCGTTACTAACTTAATAACTGCAATAAATCACTTAACAATGGTGGCAAGAAAGATCACAAAATGGGCAAAACTCATTTAAAAACTGTTTTGCTTAGCAACAGACATTCTGGGCTCAATTATGGTCATAAGTTAACGATTACCTGTATTCCATCAGTAGTTACATCACTAAATATGGCATTAAAAGGGGAAAGCTAAGGCTTAATAGGTATAAAGGCTCTGAATGACAATTATCTAACATACAAAATATAAGCACATTTAAAAGTATTACCAGAGACTTTCCTGACCCTCGAGGTCCAATAATAAGTACAGAATTACTTTCACCATTAACGGCTGTATGTTTTATCAGGTCAAGTAACTGTCTATGGGAAAAGACACACATTTCAGCTTCAGACAAGGACATATCTAGGAAATTTTTCAGATACCAATTTCATCTCAAGGAAAAATTAATCATTCAACCATTTTAAACATACAAATACCCAAAGAATCAAATTTCAGCAAACAAATACCTGAAGATTCCCAATAAAACTACTAAATTCGTCAAGATGTTTTCTAATCATACAGCAAGATTATAACTCATGTTCACTATATGATTGGTAAGAGTATGAATAATTGAAAATAATGAAAAAAAATCCTCATCTTTAATGGGAAGGAGAATGTCTATATACCATTTATCCATTTATTTATATACCAGAGTAGAAAATGGAGCTTTTCTGTAGATAGAGAATATCCTTAACTGCATCTGACAAAAGGTTCATAACAAAGTGGTAGCTATTCACTGAGTAAGCTTATAAATAATGCAATATTTGTTCCAGGTCTGCTAAAGAAACTTCATCTATAATCAAGCTAGCATCACTTCAAAAACTAAGGATCATGTTGCTCCTGGGCATGTGTCACTCATTGCAGCATTCAGAGAAAAAAATGCCAAGGGCTGTCCTTCAAGACAGGACAACTACTTGGCTAACAGCAAAATTATTTGGATGTAGCAAGTAGGTTCCAGCTATTGAGCAACAGATTTCCATATATGGCAACATTTGCAGGTAAGGTACAACTGTGCTGACAGTAAGTCTAGACTGAAGTTGGTCATGAATGCTGTGGCCTTGACTAGATTGTTAAAGACCTAACACTGCCACTGGGATTTTAGGAATCAGTAGGTGATTGGGAGACCAGGAGCCAAGGGACTTACTGACCTTCTAGATCAGGAACATCAAATCATTTTGAGAACTTATCGTTAGACAGCCCTTGATGTCACTTCATCTTATTACTGCTAATACTCAAGCCAACAAACCAAGTTCTTAAGTATCTCTCTAATAGAAAGGTTGAACACTAATCAAACAAATTGAGTATTAATTTATAAGGTATAATCAGAGCACTTGGGATGGGATGTTTTCCATATGGGGGTCTTCAAACAGTCCAACCCAATCATATTGCACCCATCAACACCACCAAAATACAAGGCGGCAAAAAGAAAATGGAGCTGGCCCTCACCTTTTATAAAAATTCAACCAAGGAGAGAAATCTTCTTGCTCCTTGTTGGTTGCGGAATGTTTGATTCTCCCTGATTTTGACTATGTCTTACCGAGACTGACAGATTTAGTTTGATTGGTGGTTCAGATTTAGATCCTGAACCTTCAGGAATGGTTTCCTTCCTGTTCTAACAAGTGTTCTATAAGAACCAGACAGCACAATGGTAACTGTTGTGATAATTCAAGAAAAGCAACATATTCATCTGGTGTCTTGAATGCTCCTTTTTATGTTGTATCTTTTTAGTAAGTCTATGAGATTGTACAAGGCAATATAATTAGATTTAGAACACCTTATTAGAAATGAGGGGAGATCCTTCTGGTTGCAAAAATGAATTAAATCTACAAGTCCTTTCATTCTAGTAACTGATATTTTAGTGAGCAGAAGAACATTTTTGCTTATTTTATTCTCTGTCACCCCTAGCAGCATATTCTCCTTTGTAAATAACCATTGAGTTATAGGAAGAGAGAAAATAGGCAAATCACATCCCTCTTCTCTAGACAGTGGTATCACATTTCCAGCTCTCTGTTCTGTGAAACTCTAAATCCAACCTAATTTGGGGAAGGACAGATCTCTAAAGGCTACAAGGTTCAAACCCCATGAGATTCATTATGAAACTCTCAAAAACAAAGGAAAATATACTTTTGCTTACTTATATTGATGCTCAAGTCCAAATAACTTTCCATTTGGATTCAGGTGACAGAATCTTTCACGTAATATTTTTTGTACCTATAAATATTGAGACATGTTATTACAATATATAAAACTAATAGACAATTTTCTCCTTACTTTATGAGGCTCACAAAGATCTTCAAACCTTATTAAAAGCATGTTCAGAAAATAATATACTTTATTAGTACCTATAAAGCAATATTTGTAAAGAAATATATGTATACATCTCCAGGTCTATATAAGATAAAAAAAGCTGATCATTCTGAATATTAGACAATTTGAGAAAAGTGGAAATATAATTGGCCTTGCCATTATTTTCTAAAGCTTCATAGTGCCTTCATTAAAAAACGAAGTATAAATTTTCAAAAATTTATTCATGAGGATTAATGTAGGTTTTTACTTAAAGAGTATTAAAGGATAATCTTAGAAATGTGTTCAACATTTTGCAATATTTGGCGCTACATAATAAAAAAAACAAGTCGTCTTGATTTTCTTAGATGCATTCTTAGAGGGGTAGATTAGGCGCTTTCTTGTTTAATGTTTTAGAAGATATGAACTTTGGGAAAAATTATAAAATGAGTAACATTGATTTATATTTCACAAAAAGCTCAATGAAGATTTAACAAAGCTTTGTTCTTCAGCGATGGACCGAAATCCGCAATCGTGCACGGTTTCGATCCGTGCTCACCTCTGGAGCACCCCTAGCCAGCTGGATTTAGGGCTAAGCCATCCCATAGAGGGGGGAGATCGCCAGCAGGGTCAAGGAGAGCCGCATCTCTCCTATTCAGCTGGTCATTACTCCCTTTTCCGAAGGCAGTTGCAGCGGTGGTCAGAAATGGCCACCTCAAAGAAGAACTTGACCAGAAAAGAATGTGCAGGAGGAAGATAAGAAGAGAAAGTTTTGGTTGACCGGGTTAAACTGAAAAAGCAACAACGTAAGGTACCCTGGAATTTGAACTATAAAAAATAACATTGTTCCCAAAGAAGACTTTGAAACAGTGAAGGAGAGAGGGAAGGGAAAGGATTTGGCTTTTTTTTTCTTCCCTTCCTTATACTGACAGCTAAGAGATTTAAGTAAGAAATTGACAAAAATCCACTTTGATATCAATAGGCATTTAAGCTGAAAATAAAATGTCAAAGGGATAATAAAGACTTTTGGATACTCAAAAACCTTTAAAAGCAGGAAAGGAGAGAAAAGGAAAGAATAAAAGGGTGGGATCTGGAAAAATGGAGGAGACTGCCTGGAACTAAAAGGAACTTACAGTGAAACCTTAACAAGATTCTTAAAAGATACATTCTAACTGAAACTTTGTAACAAAATAATAGAACCCGGGGAAGAGAAAGTGGAAAAAAAAGAAGCAAGAAGAAATAGTTTTGGATTATTTGGATTACTTGGTTATTTTTGGATTTTTGGCTATTGGATTTAAATGACTAAAATCAATTGGGTGGTTGTTTAAAAGTGTTTAAAATGGCATCACTTTTAGAAGAACTGAAAATGGAACTTAAAAAACAGAAAGAAGATGCATGAGAAGAAAGAGGTTCTTTTGGCTTCGTATTTCAATTTTTAGAAATGGAAATCTGGAACTATGAGAAACAACAAGAAATGTTTGTAAAGCAAGAAGGTTGGGACAAAGAAGAAGCCATCTTTAATGATCAAGTAATTTTATGTGTGGGGAAAAAGGGAAAGGGGGAAAGAGAGTGAAAAGTTTAAGATTTGAAAAAAAAAAAGAATAGTTTGAAAAATAATTACAATATTAGGAAGCAACAGAAGAGAGGATCACAGAAGAGAGAATTAGAAGTAGAGAGACAAGGGGGCAAAAAGGGGAGGGAGAAGAAGAGGGGGAAGAAGGAAAGGATAAAAGACAGAAACAAGATATAGAGAAACAGGGAAAATGTATAATGATTGAAAGTATAAGCCTATTTACAGATAATGGGTGAAAATTTAATTGAAAAAGGGATTCTGCAAAGGTACATAAGATAGTATTGTTATATTAGAAATAGAAATAATTTTAGAAAATATGAACAATGTATGATTAAAATGGATAAAATACTTATTGTAATGCAATGGAATGTTTGTTAATAAATAAATGAAATAAAGTGAATGAGAGAACGAAATTAGGAAAGAATGGGAACATTTTAATTATTATTAATGATTTATAAAAATATAAGTGAAGAGAAATATGGAAAAAAAAATTATGGAAAGTTTATAAGTGTTCACAAGGAAGTATGATATTCAATTAAAAAGAAATGTTAAAAATGTTAAGATTCTAACTAATATTAATGATAGAATTGGAATGGAATGGAATGAGTGTTTTATTTACTATTGTTATTTATGTGTGTGTGTGTGTGTGTTTTCTTAAGTTTTTGCGGGTACTTACATGTATGGTATTCAGCTTTGTTCAGGTATTTTCCCACATCATTATAGTTCTACTTTTAAAGTTGCAGCAACATTTCGGCAGAATCTCATCTGCCATCATCAGGCTTCTGTATTGTGTTCGTCAACAGCGGCAGCAGCGGTGGGAACCGTGGAAGCGTTTCAGCCGCTTCTTGGGTGGGGGAACCGCCTCCGTAACTTCCACAGTTCCCACCGCTGCTGCCGCTGTTATTGGAGGTGGCGTGGCGAGAGAGGGACGGGCACTTGGAATGCAGGAACGGGCTGTGCACCGGGACTTTTGCAAACTTGCAGAGCCCGAGGCTGGAGCACCAAGGGTAGCAGCAGCAGAGACGCTCACTCGGCTCTTCTCATGCCCACCCAGCCACTTGGGATTAAACCAAAACACAGCACGCAGCGCTCCCAGGTACCTCAAAATCTTTTTTTTCCTGTTGTTACGGGGACGGGGGAAAGCGGGAGCAACTCAGATGCTGTTGTTGGATACGATGCTGGTGCACAGGGGTGGGGGGAGAAATTAATTCATCCCCGAAAAGACGTCCTAGCCGTTTTTTTCGGGACTCAAAAAAAAATAAGGCCCGGCCTCATTTTGTGAGAAACATGGTGTGTGTGTGTATAGATAGATAGATGGATAGATAGATAGACAGATAGATAAACATAGTGTGTATTTTAAGAATGTACCAAGCAGAATTCGATTGGAAGTTATGTACTATTTTGAATGTTATAATTTTAAAGGCATAAATTAAAGTTTAAATAAGAGTTGAATGGATAAAATTAAAAGATATAAAGGTGTCATAATCCAATTAGTAACTGCAGGGGGAAATGAGAAAAGATAATATGAAATTGAAACAGGACAGAGAAAAGTATAAATATAATGACTGGAAAGACATTAAAACTTAGAGAAAGATATCTAACTGAATTTAGATATGAGATAATTAAAAATAAAGTTGAGAAAACCAAGGGAGGGGAAAAATTATGGAGAAAATGTTAAAATAGTAATAAAATATGGAATAGAACACAAAGATGAATATGAAATTGAGTTTGTGTCTGTATGAAGAAGTGATAACCCGGGATCATGCTATTCTCAAAAAAACATGTTTTATTTGTATTATGTTTTTGTGAAAACCCAAATAAAATTTATATAAAAAAAATTTAACAAAGCTTTGTAAGATACAAAAAAGAACAAGACAGGGATGCTCACCATCCTCTCTCTTATTTATTGGGTTCTTGAAATACTGAATAAAGGTATAGGACAAGATGAGAGAATTGTGGAGTAAAGATTAAGAAAAAGACTTCTAAATTAAGGCCTTTGTAGATGGTTTGGTGTTGATTTTGTAAGACCCTTTAAAGTGAAATTGAAATAATGTGATATAATGTGAAATAATTTGGTACATTAGCAGGATTTTAACAACAAAGAGAAGATAGAAATGTTATCAAAGACATGAAAACAGAAGGTCGAAGAGAACTGATGAATAAAACGGGCTTTTAAATTGAGAAGAAAAATATTGTCACTTTGGAAAATATGAATTACCGTATATACTCGAGTATAAGTCGACCCGAATATAAGTCGAGGCACCCAATTTTACCACAAAAAACTGGGAAAACTTATTGACTCGAGTATAAGTCGAGGGTGGGAAATGCAGCAGCTACTGGTAAATTTCAAAAATAAAAATAGATGCCAATAAAAACTTTCACTAGGACAGTTGAGAATAAGTTTGATGTTCACAATTTCCTCTTTGAAAGAGACCAGTAAATAGGGAACAAGAAGATGAAGAAAAAGAAGTGTGTTTTTTCACACTTTTCACACTGAAGTGAACAAAAATGGCATCATAGGAACAAGCTTATTCTCAGCCCAAAGGTTTGTTTCTGATTTCTTCCCTGATTTAAGGGAAATTTGGGAAACGATCTCACTATCATGAAAGGTTTGACTGATTCACTAACGCAAAAGATGATGATGATGACAGTGGTAGGCAGGAGTCACTCTCTCCCTTGCAAGAAAAAACCAAGAGCCGTTCTTATGATATCTCTCTCTCTCTCTCCCCCCCCCTCCCCCTCCTCCCGAGTGGACTGAAAGCAGCTGGAGCTGAGGAAATGAAACTGAGTGGAGCGACCTCAGCTCCCGTTGCTTTTTCAACCTAAAGCTCAGAAAAGCCTCCCCCTCCTCCTCCCCCTCCCCCTCCTCCCGAGTGGACTGAAAGCAGTTGGAGCTGAGGAAATGAAACTGAGTGGAGCGACCTAGGCTCGCGTTGCTTTTTCAGCCTAGAGCTCAGAAAAGCCTCCCCCTCCTCCTCCCCCTCCCCCTCCTCCCGAGTGGACTGAAAGCAGCTGGAGCTGAGGAAATGAAACTGAGTGGAGCAACCTAGGCTCGCGTTGCTTTTTCAGCCTAGAGCTCAGAAAAGCCTCCCCCTCCCATGCTTAAAAGTTGCAAAGGAAACACGGAAGCAGGGAAGCGGCTGCCCAGCTTCGGAGCTCCACACCATTTTTTTTTCAGAGGGGAATCTGACTCGAGTATAAGTCGAGGGCAGTTTTTTCAGCACAAAAAATGGGCTGAAAAACTCGACTTATACTCGAGTATATACGGTATATGTTATTTCAAAATAATTATGTTAAGACATGGAATGAATTGTCATTGCTAGGAAGAAAGTCTGTGATTAAGATTAATGACTTTCCAAGAATGTTTTTCTTTCAGACAATAGTGTTTTGATGACAACTGATGAATTATTTAAACAGGATATATCTACATTTATGTGCCAGGGGAAAAAATGAGTTAAATGAAGCGGTTACAAGATGCAAAGGAAAAAGGAGGATTAGGTCTACCCAATTTAAGATTTTATTTTGTAACTTGCTGTTTGATTTAGATGAAAGAGTAGGTGTTCCTGAGAAACAGGTGGCTCTTGGAGTTAGAAAGACATGACCTGAAATTTGGGTGACATGAGTATTTGTAATTATGTAATTAATCAACTGTATTTATGGAAGAAACTAATGCAAAATCTAAACCAGAAATCACTCCATATCCTACAGAATGCTCCAAACAGTAAAGACATTAAACATTAAAGAATTCATTAAACGCAAGGCCAAACTATTCCATAGGGCCAGGGCTACCATAGAGAAGCATCTCAACTGATTCAGATATGACAGCTCATTAGAAGACATTAGATCTGTCTTCTCCTGACTTTAAAGAGGCTTTCTTAACTGTAAATTGTTAACATTTGGACAAAAGGACTTTTTTTTTCCTGGGTTGTCCCCAAAAGATGAGCCAGAGGATTACACATCTTAATTAAGCAAATGCAGTCATGACAAGCATCTCCAGGCCTGAAGTCCCCCTCACATGGGTTGCTGGATCCAATGAAGTTTCTCCCAAGTGAGAACTTTTTGATATGTCAAAACAATTGAAGGAGATTGTTTTGCAACTAATCAAAAGACATAGCAGGGGGAAAATCATTTTTAATTGCATCTGGAAAATTATTGGCAGCCAGTGTAAAGAGAATTAATGTAATTTGATCAGAGTGCTGAGTGTCTAACATGTAGGCTGCTCCATTCTAGATCAAGTTCAATTTCCAAGTGATCTTCAAAGCAGACTCCATGCACAGCAATGTCCCTTACAAAGCCCAGAGGGGACAAATCACTCCAGCAGGTAGGGTTGCAAATGGCTTATCAACCAGAGCTGGGCACAAGACTCTGATTATTATTGTCTTTTGATTTTCCAGTAGTAGTCAAGAATCACGAAGGACCCCCAATCATGGTCTACTTTGGGATACACCACTGGAACTAACAGAAAGCAACTCCACCTTATTTGGGTTTAATTGCTGAATGTTTTCTTGACTTCAAAACTAATATCAGGCATGGGAAGAAGACCCTCATTGCACACAGCTTCGTATTCCTAACAAAAACCCTTGTGCAAAATGACCCCTTTGCTAGGGAAATCCCATTTACACAGTTAGTTACTTGTCTATTAGGAGAAATCACTAAACTGTATTTTCCCTTGTGTTTAAAAATGAAATTGTAAGAATGTTACAATTGTTAATAAGAATATTACCAACCTTTGAAATGCATTCCCCACTTGTAAAGCTATCTTCCTTCAACTTCCGTTTGCTCATTTTAATTCACATTCTAAAAGGATAAAATATATTACATAACTTAATTTTATCAGTAATAATTATTCCCTTTTTAACATAGAATAGCAAAAATAGATTTAAAATTTACAAAATTATATTATTAGTCACATGTAATGCTATTTAGCAGTGAGCAAACAGCAATTGAGTCCTTAAATGTTTACACATTGTTCAGTTTAAAAATTCAGTTGTAAAATGTTCCTATCCAAATCTCCCTTCAATAATCTGATTTCTCTTCAAAAACTGACTTATTGTTACTTCTAAAACCATGCTTTTTAAAAACCTAATCCTGAAGGCTTTATTTTTTCATAACAAAAAAAGAACAAGACATAAAAATGATAGTCAGTCAAAAAACCACAAAAATACATTAACAAAAATATGATAAAAAGCATGTCATTATAAGACAACCACAATTCTACATATATTTGCCTAATATAATTATTCAAGTACCATACATATATATATTTCTAATAGATTAATGCATCTTTTTTTAACCTACTGTATTTTGCATAAATGAATCTCATAATCTAATCCTGAAGGCTGCAAGGTCCTTGGCTGTTATATACATGAACGCCCTCTGTAAACTGTACAACAGAGTGACTCTGGGATAGATAAAAGCACGAAAACAAAACACAGGTAGTACTTGAATTATGACTACAACTGACCAGTAACTTTTGATGTTACCTCATTTGGATAATGAAACGTATGCAAGAAAATAACCAAGCTCAGAGAAGACTAACTACAATTAGACCAGAATGTCTATCACTAAGCAGTAAGTTAGTCATCATGTGATAGCACCTATTTTACAACAATGTTTGTCACCACAAAATGGTTAAGTGAATGCAACTTTTGCCATTGACTTTGCATGTTGGGAGCCAGCTGGAAAGTTGCAAATAAAGATCATGTGATCCCACAACACTGCAACCATCACAAACATGCTGTTGCTAAGCGCCCAACGTTCAATCACACAACCTCAGAGACACAGTAATGGTTGAAAATGCAAGGATGGCCATATGTCACTTTTTACAATGTGGTCATAAGTCAAAGATTACCTGTAACATAAAAGTCAAAACAATGCCTTAAATAGCTGTTAAGGAAAAAAAAAACCTGAAATAAACACACATGTAGAGAATACAGTATGACCAAGCCACCAAATAAACCTGGGTCCTGGACTAACCAACCTCACATATTGGACTCAACTAGCATACTGGTCCAGTGCCTGAAGGTCAAATCAGGTCTTCAAGGTGCAATGAAAAGCTAACATCTGAATCCTGGTGGTAGATGACATGACAGTTGCCCACAGGATGACATAAAAGCCTACTCAGAGGTGCCTGAGCATCTGGATGTTTCCTATCAAATGCATGTAACTACTAGAAAATGCTTAAGTAGTGACAATTCTTAACATCAATATGTTTTCATTACCATGGAAGTCTATTCTATACTAACAATTCTTCAAAATATCTGTACAAATTTTTACTACCATGGTTGTATTATCTTTACAGACCTGCTAAAAATAATTGGTATCTAAGACTTGCAGTATTGAGTTCATTTCAAAAGTAACATAGACAGAACTCTGGTTCACTTGTAGTGTCAGCAATTCCCCAATCCTATTTCTGCATCATAGGAACGGATCACATTCATATATCAAATTGTGAAAAGGAACTTCCACACACCTCTTTGAGTTAACTTATAGTAGTCTCAGTAAGTTTAATAATCAGTGAAACAGTATGAAAGAAATAGCTTTTTAGAATTTACATTTTTAGGAAACATTTCTGCTCCATTTTTTCCCCATAAGTTTTGTGAACAAAAGGCATAACAAAAACCCCACACCAGAATTGCAGAGGTTTCATTTCACAATTTGATAATGAATATGCTCCCCTGGCATGATACAAAAATGGGATTGGGGAATTGCTGACACTACAAGTGATCCAAAGAGTCATTTTCAATGAAATGGGCAGCTGTTTAATGGTTATCTATTTATTAAGCACATTTATTGAGCCCCATTTCATTGAAGATGACTTTTTCACCTCCCAAAGAACAGTCACAACATCTCTTTTTACGCTAAAAATAACAGCAGAGACCCCGTGGTTGGTAGTTAGCAGCTCCCCGTTTTGAAGAGTTCAACAAACCACCAGCCCTAGCCTGGTGAACATAAAAGTCAGTGAAATCGGTTCGCAAGTGGACTTGGCATCCTAAAACCGTCCGGTTCCTTCCACCAAAAATGATCTAAGAGGCAGCAGCATCAAGTCAGTCGCTTATCAAAAGGTCTACGAAAGAGAGATTAAAACCTCAGGACCAGGAAACGAGAGCAAATCGCCGGCTGTCCTTTGGCAGACCTCGGAAAAAAATAAACCTGCATCCTTCCCTCAAGACGTGACGTTTCCAATCATCTCAAACCAGGACCATTTTTGAAAACCTACATTCGGGATGATCCTAGCCCGAGGAAGCGACACTTCGGATTCAATTTACAGCGCCGTTTCCTCAGAAGCCGGGGGGGGGGGGGTGCGCGGTCTGCTCGTTTTCCTCAGGCGCCTCAAAAGCTTCCTGGAGCTGCCAAGATCCCAACTTTGCCATTCTCGGAAATCCCGTTCATAAAACGAAGACCAGGCGACACGGGATTCCGGACTTACGGGGCCCTGCTCCGTTCAGCTCCCCTCCACCCTACGGCCCCCCGCCTGCCCCCCGGGTTTCCCCTCTTCTGGACCCAACCACAGAAACTCTCCGCGGCGCGACTCTTTCATTGTCTTTACCTCAGCGAACCGCTCAAACCTCGCATCAAACACCACGCACGCGCTTCCCGTGCGAAATGATTTCACCCACAAATGCGCAGGCGCGTCACGGCCATTCTACAGCCTAACTTGGATAACAAGCCTGCCTGTCTGTCCGTCGCGGGCCTTTTCAAGGCTCTCTTCCTTCTCGCCTCTACTCCACCCCCACTTCCGCTAGACGCGCCGATTTTGTTTTTCCCCGCCTACCACTTCCGCCCCCCCTTTTTTCTTCCATCTTTGCGGAATCTTTTTCCGGGTTCGCTTTTTAAGGCGCGGGGCCTTATGGGAGGAAACTTTTCCCTCCCCCTCCTTTAACCCAAGCGAGCTCTCACGCGGCGCATGCGCACTGACAGCCTCCCATCTTTCTCCCAGCCAGAGCCAGAGCCTCAGCAGCAGCAGCAGCAGCTGATGATGAAGAAGAGAGGGAAGGGGGGGGAGACTGGGGGGACCTTTTATTTATATTGTTAAAGGGACAGAGCACTAATTCCACCTTGAATTGGTTTGCGGGGGGGGGGAGCTTAGCTCCGAGAAGATTGAGTTTCTCCCCCACCCCCAGCCTAGCTAGAGGATCCCAGAGAGACCCTAGTGAAGAGGGAGAGTTTCTTCCCCCGCTTTGGCCGTCAGACGAGAGGAGAAAAGAGACCTAAAAGCCTCTTAGCAACACAGCTCCGTCTCCTCTACTACTGTTGCTGCTGCTGCTGCTGCTGCTGCTGCTGTTTGGCCCTGGCTGAAGACACCTCAACACACACACGCACACACACACACAGAGAGAGAGAGAGAGAGAGAGGAGCAGCAGCCACCAATTCACCAGCTCCCCCCCTCGATCCCCCTGCTCTCCCCTCCTCCCCCTTTATTACCCTTTGTGTGTGTGTCTCTTTCTCCACTGCTCCAGGAGAGGAAATAAAAAGTGGGGTGCAGCCAAGGTAAGCTGGTCTCTCTATATGCAAAAGGCAGGTAAGGCAAGCTTGTGCCTTCTCCGACCCCACAATTTCACTCCCGAGGCGAAGCGATCTGGATAGTGGGAGGGTGTTTGTTTTCTTGATATTCTCTCTTCCTCCCTCCTTCCTTCTCTCCTTTTCTGTTTCTACTTTTGAGCACAGTGTGTTGCTGGAAAAAAAAGTAGTCCCTTGATTTCTGTCTTATTTTTTTTTAGCATGCACAGATTGAAAGCTGTTAGAGGTGCAGTTGTTTCATTTGGATGAATATAGGAGGTAGATAGGTGTCTGTTCATTATTATTATTATTATGCTCTTAGTTGTGTGCAGTGAAGCCTTTCATGACTGGTATTTTTTTGTCCTTGCATATTTATGGCTTCCAATGAAACCCAAACTGCTATAGATTGGTGGCTTTTTATGCTTTGTGGGTGATGTTTGGGTGCAGGGAGATAGAAAAGTCCTTCAGGCAGCTATTCCATCGTTTTTATAGAAAGATTGATGAGCATTTACTGTTGGTGGTCTTGAGAAGTTGGATTCTGGCTATGTAATAGCAAATGGATTGAATCTGTTACCTGGATAATTTTGCTTTGAAGTGGTATTGAAATATTTTGATATGTATTTTGGAACAGTATGAAATCAGAGTACATTAATTCTTGAACCTCTTTCTGCCACAGTTACATGTATTAAGTTATGACACTTCTAAAACCTAGGTCCTTTTTAAGGTTACATATAAGCAAAATAACATTACATCTATTTATCATTGTTTATTTTGTGAATTAATGTATCTGTCTAAGGTCTTAATGTAGAATTTATTCTAATATGTGCAACATTACATCAAGTATTCTGTTAAGGATTCATTTGTTTGATTTGAGTAGTTAAAACTCAAAGATACTCATCTAAAGGAACTGCTACCTATACAAGGGTTAAGAATCCTACCTCAGTCCTAAACTCTATATGTATAGTGTATATAAATCTCATTAATTTGAAGGACTATATTTGATAGTGTTTTATATTAAATTGATTCCATTGCAAAGTTTAGATATAATTTGAAGTTGGTGAAGTAGAAAACTTTAAATACATCCAATTCCAAATCATGCTCCTATGGTTTGATTGGTTCTGTTGTGAAGTTGCTGGGATATTTTTAATGATTTTGTTAAAATAAGAGAATATTGTGTTGTTGATTTATTACATCCTGCAAGGTATGTTTGAACTGTGATATGTGCACAGATGGCCCATATATCTCAGTAGGCCTTGACTAGGGAATCTAACCAAGTAACCCTTGCTTATCGTTTGAATTTTTTTAAAAAAACACCTCAATTCTTTCTAGAGCAACGTTCTCTGATAACATGTATATATTAATAAAAGTGTCTTTTCTAATTTAGTTGTCAATGTAAACAAATATTTTTGAACAAGTCAGATGCTTGGTGAAAAACCATACTTATTCAGTTGTACATACATATTGTAAAAATGTTGAGCTTTGGTTCAGCTTTTAGAATTGGTTCAGCTTTTAGAATGTAGTAACAAAGTAACTTGCTCTATGAAAAAAAGTGTAACACTTTATAGTTTGAATACAGTAATTTAAATTGTACACTTAAATTGTATGCTTTGGGTAAAAGTTCTGGAATATCTTTTTTTTTTTAAATTCCATTTTTCTTGAACGTATACAAATCTCAGTATAGATCATAAGAGCAACTGCAGGTAATACTATGACAAGTTCTAATTGTGTTCAGATAGGTTATATACATTCACATACATGGAATTATTTTCATTTCTGAACTGCATAGTTAACATTTAATATAACTTATGAATATTAAACTAATGTTAATAACTTTTTAGTTAAGTATTAAATTATATAGATTCATATTAATTTTCAGTATATCCATATTTTGTTATCAAACAACTAGTCTTTAACAACTATATTTTAATTAAAACTATACTTAAATATGAATGGATTTATATTCAATATTAAATGCACTGCAATCCTATATTTGAGAATAAATATTAGGTATGTTTCCTGCCTTGAGTTATTTTTTTTTAAATAATAAAGGTGTATAAATAAATAAACCCCACCGAACTGAATTTTGTTTAAAATTACTATGGATAGGATGTGGCTGCAAAATAATATATACATATATAAATTCCTGTTTAAATTTTGATTGTGAGATGTTAACTAGATTTATTCATTCAAAACAATATATTTAATTATGGATAGGCCTTTATTTCAAAGCATTGTTATTTTTAATAAAGTAGACCTTTGAAAATTTTTTGTAAATTCTAAAGTTTGTAGTGCAAAATGTACAAGGATTAATATTTTGCAAGGTGATTCTTTGTTATTAATCTATAGAATGTTTTAAATTTGAAAAAAATTGATCTAGGAAGCCTGATATGAAAAAGCATAATTTTGAGTTGAAAATAACTCTCATGATCTTATTGGAAATATTCCAGTGCTGTTTTGACCATTCAGGAAGTGTTTTGAGTTTGAAATAAAAGGGTCAAAATACTTTTGGAAAAGTCAGAACACCCCATTTTGAATTACTTGAACCTACATCTTATAATTATAGTACATAAAAGTACAATGTAGTTTGAAAATTGCAACTGCTGTAGAACATATTTTTCTCAGAAAAATATTCCCAGATTCAGTCCTTGGCACTTCTATCTAGACCTGAATAAAGTTCTTTTTTTGGAAAATACCTACTTTGTATGAAGCTTTTAAAAGTATACCAAAATGGAACTCACAAACAATTTCAAGCTTTATCTCTCCACAGTATGATTTGAATTATTTTAGAGTAATACTTTTAGAAGTATTTGAATTGTTTTAGGATAATACATAGTTTTAGAATAATACAGTCGAGAGTCAGCTTGATGTGGTGATTAAGATGTTGGTCTAGGAACAGGGAGATGCAGATTTTAGTTTACCCTCAGCCAAGGAAGCTTAGTTTGGTGACTTTGGGCCATTCTTAAGCCATTTGGGCCATTCTATCTCACAAGATTGTCGTTAGAAGAAAAACAGAAAAAAAGATTGCTCTGTATGCCTTCTTGAATTCCAGAAAGAAAGATTAAATATAAATCTAACCACTAAATAAGTAATCATCACACATATAGCTTTAAAGTGTTTCAGAGAAATTTTTTATGTGAGCAACAATTTCTGAACTACGCAGTCCAAGTTAGTTTAACATGATTGAAATTCCACAGCTCTTGTTCATTAAAAGTTTTCTTACAGATGGAAAGCTGGCATTTTATACACCAAAACATGTCTTGGATTGATCGATAATGTTTGGCCACTGAAAGATGGCCAAGTTCTATGTTTTGTATATTTAATTAGGAGTAAGAGTCATTCAAACTAGTGGGACTTTATATGGATGATGTGTGTGTCTGATGGTTCAGATTACACAAACATCTTAGTTTCTGTTTTCTGTGTCAGCATAAAGAATTTTTTTTTCAAATTACAAGCAGGTTTCACACTAAACTATCAGTATATTTTGCTATAGTGCCAGTGTTTTTATTGTTGTATTACTTGTGCTAGTACAGTAGTTGTCATCTAGACATCTCTACAGTTGCAGCCAACACAGGAGAGCAGGATATTAGTTTATTGAATATAGGCTTTTTCTGTGAATCAGCTATTTGGGGGACAAACCTTGAGAAAGGAACTATCCAAACAGATTCTCAACTTCCACTTAATTGTAAATTCCTGTGTGTGTGTTTGTGTGTTGGCAGTCTTAAAAGTTATTATTTTGGTGGAATGTTTAATTATTCACATAGATTGCTATGTGAACTTCAGTATCCTTCTGAAACCTACCATATAGCTAAGTCATAGAAAATGAATCATGGCCATTACAAATGGAATTGTGTCTAATGATTTTATTGTTTCAATAACATCAGCATTTCTGACACATTGTTTTCAGGATGGTACTAGGAATAATTATGTTATTGATAAATGAATGTAATGCTGGCAATGCTAAATAATTGAGTTATAAAATTATTAAGAGAACTTGGTATGTTCCATTCCAGTCAATTTGGTGAGCCTCTGACAGTTGAAGCTGACTTGCTTCTTTTAAGAAAAGCTAAGGGAAATGCTCCATTACACCCACCATAGAAGCCTGACAAGAGAGCTCTATCCAAGGCCATAGTATACCTCCCCAAGTCATATATCTGTCAGTACTCTAGTGTAATGTTGTATTACAAAACCTGTGCAAGGGATTTCTTGCAAAAAAAAGATATTGGTAGGAAGACCTGAGCTAGGCTATTTTAGCAGCAAGCCCTGTTATTTTACTGCATGCAATTTATGGATTTATGGATCATAAAAAGACTTTCTTAAAAACAATTCTAATGTGTTAATCAGTGAATGCATTAATTCGTGTCTTTATTTTGTGTTTTCAATCCTGTTTTCTGCATATCATTCCTTGTTTAAAATTTGTTTTTAAAGTATTCTGAATAAATAGAGAGTTGGATTAGAAGACCTCAGTTGATTGAATGTCAAAACATCGAGTACATTTCAAGTTTCTTTGGAAATCAATTCGGAGGTCTTCCTCTTTCATTGAAATAGTCTGTCTTATCCTTCCTAAGCTTGGAAACAAATACAAAGATATTTTGCATATTTTACATATATTTTGACTTTTGTGCATTATCACATTCCATTGTATATATAAGCAAGAAAAAGAAAGTTCCCATCTTAGCTGATCACACATTAATATTGTTTTTTATTCCACCCATACTTTTTCAATAACAGCCAACAATATTTGCAATAGTTGTTTCTTGCCTTAATTTTTTCATGTTTTCTGTAGATTCTTAGTGACATTAATAGCTCAGATACATAAAGGGCATTTACTCTACTGTCTTCAGCAATGGGTCCTAGTTAGGTTCTTTTTCTATTAAAAAAAAAGACTTTGTGATCAAGTGCCTTTAATACTGCAGGTTCCTGGGAGCTTCTTTCAACCAATTCAGGCTTGGACATTGGCATTTTAGATTTCATGCTAAACTTGCAAACTTTATTCTTTTGGAATAAAACATATTCTGACTTTTTTGTGATTTGTAACGAAAGGACAGGTCTAGTGAGTCTTTATGTTTCATTTTTTGATATTACATTATCTGTATGGCAAATTTCGCATGCACTTTCTTCATCTTTACTTCTTCGTTATTAAACTCAGTCTGGGGTAGAATCCAAGAAGTGTTTGAATTCCCATATCTATTCTTAAATTTTAGTGATGGTACAACGATTCTTCAAAAAGCTTCACTGATGGCGTTTGGATCCAGTAATATTTGCTTTATAGAATATCTGAAGTGAGCTAATCCTGATGACAGGAAATATAGGAAAAGGTATGGCAGATCCTGGGTATGGAATGAAAAGAGGAATCAGCCTAGAATCCCTATGTAGTTGAAATAAACCTATCTTCACTTGAGTCCTATTGACCCTTATCTGACTTTAACCAGTTACTGATTATTAGTTGAGATTCCTATGCATAGGCTTTTAGCAAAAAAAAAAAACTTAATTGAAGCTTCACGTTTGGACCTTGTCTTTTGCTCCTGACAGGGACTTAACGTAGAAAAAACTGTCTTATTCTGCTCTTTAATCAAATCATTTGATAATAACAAAAATGTATCTTTTCCCTTTCTTAATAAAGTCCAAGATACCTGTAAAATAATGCAAAGAAGCTGAAGTCTCTGGTCCTGAATATTTTCTAAAACTCGCCCAACATCCTATGATACAAGAGCAAAAAGGCCTAACCAGACCTGGTGAATCTTTGTTTTGAAGGATTTTGTTTTTTGCATTTTCTTACTAAATAGCTTTAATCTTTTGGTATTCTGGTATTAAAAAATGAAGCTCAGTGGCATATTTTTATTAAAATTATATTGGGAATCAATATAATTGTATCTGATTCTAGGCTTGCTAAAAGATGAATTAGAGAAAGAGTTGTTACTAATGACTTATGAATAAATTGCTTATGGGCACAGATTATTTAGTCATTTATTTATATCCCACCTTTAATATTTATTATAAATAATTCAAAGCAGCAAACGTATCCAACACACTTCCTTCTCTTTTCCCAACAACAACCTTATGAGGTTGGGTGGAGAGAGTGACTAGTCCAAAGTCACCCAGTCTCCCATTTTCTAGCCTGGCCTTTAACCACTAGACCAAACTGGCAACATATAGAAAGATGATTACAATGAAATAGAGCCATTGTGATAAAAAATAGTTGTGTAAAATTTAATCTATAAAATGTTCATAGACATGTACATTGACATACATACATTTTTACTCTTTTTTTTGTTCTTTCTTTTTTGCTTAGCTCATAATTTTTCTTTGTCTCATTTTATTAAACATGTAACTTTTTAAAAAAAAATGATAATAAATGGGAACATTTCAAAGTCAGTAGCAGAAGTTATATAGAGACAGTTTGGTCTAGTGGTTAAGAGCAAAGCAAAGAGAAATAGCATCATCAGGGCAATTTATGATGTAGAAGAAAGAAAAATCCCTATTTTGAGAGAAAATAACCAAGGAACAATATAAAAGTGCTCTTACTTCTGCACATTGGCCTATCCACTTACTGTTTCTGGGTTAAAATTAGACTTTGCAAGTCGTCTGAGTAATACTATCTTTCTACAAGAGGAAGATATTTGCAAACACAGTAAAACTAAAATTTTGCTGAAATATGGGAAAAGGATTGAAAGTGCTCAACAGACATGCAACAGAATTGCTCAGAAAATGGGCCTGATGGAATTGAGTTTTCTGGAAGAAGATACAAACGAATTGGCTGAGATCTCAGATTTAAGTCAACAAAATTTTGAAGTCCAATTTTCTGTTTCCCCAAATTGGCATCCAGATAGCACTGAAAACGTATATATAGGATGTGAAAACAATTGGCAGTACACATATCTTTTGTCCTCTCTGTTTGCTTAGTTGAATTTATAGCCACTGTATTTATTCTTCAGTAATAGTGGTTAGCGGAACTATTCTCACCAAATTTGTCTGATTCTTTCCTCTGCAACATCCAAAGCTGCTTCTACCCAATTACCTTTATTCTTATGAATATGAATAACTGGCAGTGAGAATGTTATTAGCATTCAACAGATTATTCTGGATGGTGCAGAATTATTATAGACCTGAAATGCTAGACCTGAAATATATAGGATAGCATTTGGAGAAATTAATAATAAAATGTCATATTAATCAGTATTCAATTAAGGGGGACAATATGTGTATATGTGTTGGGGCTTTTTGATGCACCGTTTTCTTTTTTAATGTTTTGATTATTTTGTGTTTTTTATTTTTTTGTCTTTTTTTGGATTTTTTGGGGAGTTTTGTATTTAAACCTTTTCTTGAATAAAATAAAAAAAAATAGATGCATACTCTACCAAGACATGTCTACTTTCTCTTTCACTTTTGAAAGGATTTTGTTGAAGGTATATAGGTTTTCAAAGATGTTCCATACTATTTATGAGCAGTAGCAATTATTGCAATTTAAAACAATGATTTTTCCTAAATTAATTATTTTTAATGATTACTTTTATAATTTTAAATGTTCTGCTTATATATTTTATCTGAGAATGCCAAAGTCTTGTCAGAGGAAAGGGAAAAAAAAAATTTACCTAAAATTTCTGAGCATTTCATAATGGTCGAGATGGGCAGTACATAATGTAAATCCCATAAATAAATAAAGTATTTGTGACAAAATTCACACAGTGATCAGTCTTCTCGAACAACAGCTTAAACTTTAAAAAAGTTTAAGCATTTTTGCTTCTTTCTTGTCAATTGTCCAATTCCCTGATTCTTTTAAGAGTTTTTTCCATGAAGTTTTTTTCCAGTTGTAACAGCATCCTTTCTAGAATGGAGCAAATAGTATTTTGTGCAATGTTGCAATAACTAGACAGGTGATACCATTTTACTATTTTATTGTCTGCTTCTTCCTTAAAATTTCCTTGACTGAATTGCCAATTTTCTATTCTGTATTTAGTACAATCCTGTGATCACTTTCCATAATCTGAAACATGGGAATGTTTTGTTAAAAAGAAGCCAAATTTTATTTATTTAGAAAAATAAGGAGTAATTTTATTTCAATGTAATCGCCATGCAGTTTTCCCATTTACAGTGGTAGCAGCTTATTTAATACTGTATCAAATTTATCTGCTAAAATATGATTTATTCAAAGATTTATCATTTTTGAAAGTGGGGTTCTGTGGTTTCTTATCTACAAAGATTTTTAAAATGCTGTGCAACTACCAAATAATGTATATATTAACTTAATGAGATAAATCTTCAAATAGATATTAATACCTGTCTTCCTTAAAAGATTGGAACATGCAAAGAATAAACTATAGTCACTTTTAAATTAAACAGTTGTCTGTGAAAAAACAAGTGCTTATGCTTGTTGTTGCTTTGCTCAGTTGCCCTAAATTGACAGTTTTAATTTCTTTCTGTATTAGATCAAGAAATATTTTATAGGAAAATGCTTAAAATGTGCACTTTTGAACTTTTGTTCTTGTTTTGGAGAAATCTATTTCAAAAGAATATATACTTTAAAAGTTAGCAGAGCTAAAAATTGCTAGCAATTTCATTTTTCCAAATTTGCCTAAGATATAACAAAAATACTGAGTTATCATTTCATTTAAATTGCAGGTGCTTCAAAGAATTTGTCAGCATTACATTACAGTAGGCATTATATCGATGAAGATTCAGACCTGAAGGGCTTCATTTTGCTTAAATTTAGGCAATTTATTTGTTTTCCCCACTTTAGCTTGTGTTTTTATGTTATGTTATTTCAATACAGTGATGGTTACTTAATACGAATTAATTCTGTAATTCTTAGACTATGAAATGTAAATAAGTAAAAAGAAAAAAGATACACTGTAAATGAAAATAATAATTTCAAATATTGATTTTTATTCTGGTTATATTCTTCATGTAACTCTTGGATTGATTTGATTTTTTTTTAATGTAACATGTAATTCAGCTTTCAAATTCACTACTATGATAGTTGGGTCGGTTCAGTTGGGTTGGCTCAAAAAAATGTTGAACCAATTTATGAAAGTTATGGGGATCAATGGCTATTAGCCTTGGTGAGAGTGTGACTGCCTCTAAAAACCATCTGTTGGGGAATTAGTAGGTTTTCTTGTGCAATTGGGTGGCCATTGTGAGAACAGACAGCTGGACTAGATGGACCAGAGTGCATCACAGCAGGGCACTGCTTATGTTATTAAACTTTGACCATGTAAACACAATGTAATGCAATAAGATCAAAGCATGTTTTATTGAATGAGGCATAATCTAATATCTATTAAATCAAATGCTACTATTTAGCCATTCTAGGCAGGTAACATTTGTCCTTTAACATCTAGTAATTAACCCAAACTATAAATCCTAACTATAAATCTCAACATCTACCTATATTTTCCATATAATAAATATTTTTATTAATTCTGAAATATGGATTATTCCAGAGTATCAATTTACCATAAAAAAATAATCAAAAGGCAATTTTTTGGAAATAATTCACCATAGTCTTCAAATCAATGAAATAGTGAAAGGAACTCTGAAATTTATTACATATTATGCCAAAAGAGTCCAGTAAATTAAAGTTGCCATACATGAATATTCCAGATTGATCCAGGAGGGAAAATTTCCACAGAGGGAAAACACAGTCCTAGGACATTATATCTGGACACCATGTACTCATTCTGATGGACAAAGTGGTCACCAAGGCCTATATCAACCATCAAAGGGGCACCCACTCCAGACCCCTCATGCAAGAGGCCGAACGATTGGGCCTCTGGGCTGAGAGACATCTTCTCTCCATCAGAGCAGAGCACATCTCAGGGACAGCAAATGTACAGGTGGACTGGCTCAATAGAACCATGGTCGACCACTCAGAGTGGCGCCTGCACCCAGACCTATTCAGGAAACTGTCAGAAAGGTTTAGGGCCCCAATCCTGGATCTGTTTGCCTACCCAGCTACCCAGGATTTACACCAGGTTTACAGCACCGGGAGCAGAAGGGGCTGTGTAGTTTGTGGCCCTGAGGGCTACTATATGCCTTTCCTCCTCTCCCGCTCATCCCAGGAGTAATCAAAAAAGTGCTGACGGAGAAGGCAGAAATCCTGCTCCTAGCTCCCCACTGGCCCAGATGTCCATGGTATACAGATCTGGCCAGCCTGTCAGTATTGAGGCCCTGGAGCATCCCTCAGGACAGAACCTCCCGCAGTCAGGGGGCCTTAGTTCATCCAGAACCACAATGGCTCCAACTGACATTTGAGCAAAGTCTGCATTTGAACGAAGAGCTCTGAGACAGCTCAATTTCTCCAACAAAGGCCTTCGACCAACAGGATCGATAGCTCAACTTGGAGGGCCTTCTGTGGCTGGTGCTCCAAGGATCACATTGATCCCACCTCGGTATCAATGGCGCAGATCCTGGAATTCCTTCAGGAGGGGCTGGACAAAGGTTTGTCTCTTAATACCATATGGAGACAAGTAGAAGCTCTAGTCTTGGTGTTATCCTGTGGGGATCTTGAGTCCCTCACTCTACACCTGATGGTGCACAGCTTCATTAGAGGCGCAACTAACCTGAAGCCTCCTGTGGTACATAGGTACCCCACCTGGGAGCCACCTGCCTAAAGTACTACAAATTCTCATCTCAGCGCTATTTGATCCATTATGATGCGTTTCCTCATATTCAAGGTGGCCTTCCTCATTGCCATCACTTCAGCCAGACAAATATCTGAACTGGCGGCCCTCTCTGTAAGAGAGAACCTTTGCATATTCTATCCAAACAAGGTGGTTCTGCGGTTGGATCCCTCCTTCCTCCCCAAGGTGAATTCCTCATTCCAGAGGGCACAGGAAATCTTGCCAGACTTCTGCCCAAGCCCAACCCACGCTCTGGAGAAGAAATGGCATACCTTGAACATTAGGAGGGCCCTTCATACCTACATCAAGAGGATAGCCTCTCTTAGAAGAACAGAATCCCTGTATCTTTCCAGCCCTCAACGCTGGGTAACAAGGTTACACCATCAACCATAGGCTGGTGGATACAGGCATGCATCGCCAAAGCTTACAAGCTTTCATTGCTCAGCACACTGGAGAAGGGTTGTTGGTCTTACCTGATATGCTCCTTCTCGGTGTACTGAGAGAGAATCCAACCCCACCCTGCCAACCGTCTGGTCCAAAGTTCAGGAGTGGCCAGAATCAGCACTTGAAAATATGTCAAGTCATTCATTATGCCTTCATCAAAATTGGGCATGCGCAGGCAAGGGAGGCATGACCAAAACATTGATTGACTCAGTCTCCAAGCAGAAGTTAGCCCATTCCTTGGATTCTTTCCTTGGATTCTTTTTCAGCACAAACAGAAGGAGCGTATCAGGTAAGACCAATGTCCCTTTTGGTACTAATTAATAGGTATACAAACTCATATAATTGAAAATTTGGAATCCCTCAACTGTAACTTTTGTTTGCAATACCACAGTGTGTTGTCCATGGGATTGCCTTTGAAGATCACCCAAAATTTTGATCTGTAATATAGCAGCTCAGTTGGTGGTGATTTGCATGATACCTGTATGCTGGGCTCTGTGTTGGCTCCCAGGTGTTTCTGAGAACCACTTAAAGTGCTGTTTTAACTTTTGCAGACTTACATTGATGAGTACCAGCATATTTGTAGGACCATCTTCAACACTTTTAGCCTGCCTGATTCATAATCCCAGATTAACTTGTTGGAAGTCTCCATTTCTGCAAAATGAACCAGGCAGAGGCATGGATGCACAGCTTTTCTGGGGCTGAATCTGTACTTGAATAGCCCTCACTCTAAAAATTCAGGAAAGTATTAAAAACAGACTTGTTCCAGAAATCAGTTAAAATGTGAAGTATCACTGTTCAAATTTATTGATTCTGAAATTGTATATTAATTGTTTACTGCTTAATTTTGTTTTATTTTTTATTGATGTTTTATTATGTGTTATATATTGTGGTTTTATTTTAATTTATTAACTGTGGACATTTTATTATATTGTTTATAGATATATCATGAAATTCAATGAGTCACTTTGATTTCAGAAAACATAAATACAATTGTTTTGGATATGGATATATATGTATATGTATATGCATATTTAAAATTTCTTTATGCAATTATAATGAAAATAGCTACTTTTCCATTAGACTGCTACGAGAGTCTAGTTCAGGGTTTGCTCCACCTTCTCACGTGACTGAGTCTGCCAATTGTTAATGTTGCCTCCATTACTATGGTTATCCCAGTTTTTCGACTCAGTCCACTTGTCAGCTCGGTCATGTTTTTGGCTTATCTCTGCTGAGAATACTGAAATTCAGCATTAATTTAGCAAGAGGTTTGAATTTAACGAAGGAAAAGATAGGAAGACACTCCTGGGGATCCGTTGGAGCCACGAGTGTCACGAGTGGTGGGGAGGGCGCTTCCCCCCCAGGGGTGATTTCAGGGCTGGGGATTTCTCTCTCGGCGCTGAGGGCACCCTACAGCTTTGGAAAACTTCGTGAGTTGTTGCGGAGAGTGGGCAAGGCAATGATAGGGGTTATATTGCATCCTGCAAGGCTAGTTCCCCTCCGTAGAGCCACAGATTGATCCCATGCCACTAAAATAGACTCCAGACTGAAATTCACTATAATATTTTTTTTGCTCATTGTTCTCTTAAGGTTACAACTGCAGGAATTCTGAATTTTTCTTTACACCGTTTTTTTTTTCTTTTGAAGACAGAAGATCCATGGTTCGCTCTCTTAAAATAGTCTTGCTGAAAGTATAATACAAAAATGTAAAGAGGTCTCCAAAAATTATAACACTCATATATTAATAAACAATATCACAGACTTAAAAGGTTGCATTTATTATGACTGTTAGGGATACACACCCTAGCAGAACATGCAACAGCAGTCTAGCAGCAGGCAAATGATGTGAGATAAACGTTGTTGTAGTTTACACTCAGTAAGACAGATACACTGTGCCAGTTAAATCGTTTTTTTATTCCGGCAAGAGTTATAGCATAGTCAAACAGTCCATATGTCATACACTAGTTCAGTCCATCCAGGGATTAATCAGTTGCAAAGTCCAGTGTCGAAAAATAGAGGTCAGTAAACTTACAAATAATCAGTCCAGCAATATATCTCTTTTGCAGTCAGAGATATGAAGAAAATCAAACCCCTTTTCTTCGTTTCAGCAACAGCAGGGAAACACACGCAGTTATCACCATCAATCCAACATTGTCAGCTATCCAGTAAAAGCCAGCAAACAGTGAGCTCTCTTGCTCCCTCTTATGGTGATTTTACAACCGCACCCAAAATACATGTTTTGCAGTTAAAGTGATACTTACACTTAAACTCACTAACATAGTTTATATATTATTTTTACCCAAACTAAGTTAGGTAACCAATGTTATCCCTAACAGTGACCATTTCTGAATGTATTCTTATCATTGTATTTACTTTTGTAGGTCTATAATCCAAACTGTTAGTATGATTTTCTACTGAAAATTCAGTGGCTTTCTGATGAAGATTTAGATTATTTCTTACAAAGTATTTTAAAACAGACCCTGAACAATAATAATTTTTGAAAATTGTATTGCTTCTTATACCCTTGATCATTTTTGAGAAATTAATTCTTCAAACTATAAATAAATTAAGAACATATGCTAAGCATAAGGATTTGAAATTTACATTTAAAATATTCTTGAATACCTATAATGCCTTGCTCATATGACTCCAGATACTTTACAATAAAAAAGTGCTCTGGACTTTAGAATTCAAGCAGACAGGAACATGCCACATAACAAACCAGGCTTAACAATTGTTGATAAAGACAAAAGAAGTCTAGTTGGTATATGTAGCACTACCTGGAAACAGCAGAATACAAGAAAAGAAATGGGAGAATATAACAAAATAAAAAGACCTGCAAATAGAAGTAGAACAATTGTTGCAAAGAAAGCAAAGGTGGTGCCAATCATAATAGGAACCTTGAGTGAAATCCAGAAACAACTGGAATACTACTTGAACACCCTTGGCATTGACAAATTCACCCTCAGTCATTTGCAAAAGACAGCTAGCTATCCATGGAATAGTTTACATCCTGCAACAATATCTTTAAACACCATTTAATATCCACATTTGCCTATCCCAGATCCTTAGAAAGGACTCGATAGGTAGACAAAAATGCCAAATCCAGTGTGTCTCTCTTCTATCATTTGTCCGTCTGTCTGTATCGTCTGTCGATCTACCTATCTATCTTCAGCAATATATAACAATATGGGAGTTCCTCCATACTAAGTCAGAGCTATAAAAGTCTTCATCCCTGACACTATAAAGATTTTCCATGTAATTAAATAATATAAACTTTACTTCCTGGTAAAATATCAGACGGGAGGATGCAAAGACTGGAACTGGCACATGATGATCCAAATCATGGACAGAGGAGGATTGTGTTTGGATTAGTTTCTCCCTTATATGATGAAGGAATGGAACCCCACATCTTTCCTCCACACAGGGAAGCATAACCTAGGAAGATTCCACTTGGAGGAGATGGTCCATATACTGTCTTGGAATCAAACCATATAGGGTTTATGGGTAAAAGACTGCACTTTATATTAGAAGCCCAAAGTAATAGTAACTAATTAACAAATTGCAGAATAAGTGCTCATGTAGTATTAGGGTATTCTTTCCCAGGTTTAATATTCTTATATTTTTCATCTGTTTTCCTCTGTTCTATACACTTGGATAAGAGAAAACTTTTCTAAGGATTTATTCTAACCAAAAAATATTGGTTAGTTACTTTCAAATAAAATTAATAACTCATTTAATACTTTGTTGGCTCAATTACTGTAAACTTGAGGCAATAAATGCTAGAGGAGAATATTTGTAGCTCTTGGTGCTCTCTAAACTTGGTCAGAGACATGAAGAACCCCTCAAAAAATGTACGCTAAAGCAAATAAATATATTATCAAAATTTACAAATACTGGTATTTCTGTGCTTTTTTTCTCAATCTGGATTTTTAAAAATTGCTCAAGAATATTAGGAATTATAACTTAATAATGAAATGTATATAAAATACAAATTAGTATTAAAGTCTGGTTTTTACTTAGAGAACATGGCGTCTACTTCACAATTTCCATTCTTAAACTATGAGGCATAATCTCAAGCCAAACTTCCAAAACTTCAAAAGGATTTATTGGGAGTTAACATGTCCAGAACTGCCTGATTATAGCCGACTCTGAGCTACATAATTCATTGTCACCCTTGACCCTGGTTTTCTTCAACCCCCTGGGTATATCATAATTTATATTCTCCAATGGGACACATCTATAGCCAAGAGTCATCAATCATGTTCTCCAGTTAGAATTTTGCCCAGCAGAAAACTTCAGTCACCTAGTTACTATCTTTGAAAACTATTTATGGAATGCACTTTCGATTTCCAAGCTGCCGCACTTCTCCCCCCTCTCTTTCTGTTGGCAACTCTAAAAAAGACCATAAAAATATTTTATGATATTTTATATATACAATAATATAATATAATGTATAATATGTGTGTATATATGTATATATATACACACACACACATATATACATATATATATACATATACATATACATGTACATACATATATATACATATACATGTACATATACATATACATGTACATATATATATATATATATATATATATATAAATTAAACAGACAAATTAACTCAAACATTACACTAATCTTCAAATCCTGTTAATCATCTATTACTGTATCTAACACATAGAAAGTCCACAAACTGCTTCCAATCTGCATAAAGCTGTCTAGTCCACTATCTCTAATCAAGGCAGTTAATTTTGCCATCTCTGCTAATTCAGTCAATTTTTAAATCCATTCTTCAACAGTCGGCATTCCTTTCCTTTCCAATTCTTGAGTACAATCCTTCCAGCGGACACTATGTAAAGAAATAGTATCCCAAATTGTTTTTTGATTGATTCATCCATAATACCTAAAAGAGAAGCTTCAGGTTTTTAAAAAATATTTGTATTTTAGTGTTGTCTGCATTATAGTGTTATAATATTTTCACATATATATGAATCATTGTTATTTTAGTAGTATGACAAGTGCATTTCAGTGCTGTGGAATTAAGTAAAGCCCTGTTTTTCTGTTATGTGTTAAGATGTGCAGATTATTGAACAGATACAGACTTTATCTATGATCTATAATATACTTTTATTATTTTATTTAATTCTATAATTAAAAATAATAATTATAATTATTCTATAATTAATTTTTATACAATTTTGGTGATATTAATTGTGCCTCATTTTAAGATCCCATTCTGAATCTCTTAGCATATATTTAGCAGGCAGGGTTTATTATTTCTAGAATGATAACATGTATCTTTAGATAATGCTGCACATTCTCAGTTCAGGGAAATTAAAAATGGTATTTTGATAGAAGAAAAGAAATACTAATTGTAGTAAAGCTTTACTCATTTTTAATTCTTTTTTTTTTTAACAAAAACTTGTTTATGTAACAAGTTTTAATTTATTTTTTTAAAGAACTGTGGATTACACAGTTACTGTTTACATGTTTGCTTTGGACTAACACTTGGCTCTCCTCCCTGTTCCTCATCTTGCTCCAAGTTCTGCATTAATCATTCAAGTTGATGAATTCCAACCCACTCTCTAACAAAGTAGATCCTATGAGTTCTCTCATGTCTGCATTACACCTGAGGGGGTCTTTGGTGCTCTCTGACCAAGCTTAGAGAACCTCATTTGTGTTCATAGCAGGATTCTTTGCATTGTTAAAATTATTTTTTGCAAAGGGATTTTTCCTCCTTTTATGATACACAACTGCATATAAAGAAGCTAAAACTTGTTTATTAAAATAAAATATATGTAGCATAAATATTCGGAAGAGTTGTGGTCATATTTTAGTGATTTTATTATTCCTGAATTCTGATTTTAGGGATATAATTACATCTAGATTGATCTTTTTCTTTTCAAATGCAAAAAAATCATTTAAAATTCTTTTTTGTTTACTGTTTTCCCTAAAAAGTTTCACCCTGGCAACTTTCAGATTTATAACATGATTGTAGACTAATAGAATGAAATTTGTCAGCTGAGGTCATATGATATCAGTCTGAGCCCTGCCTCACAAATTTTATCCAACATAATTCTTACTCAGAAGGTAAAATCCAATGGCTCTTTGAACATCACCCTATGCTATCAATTATGCTATCAAGACTACAGATGAAAATCAGATTTTGGAGAAGGAAAATTTCAGTTTCCTCTCCTAACTTTCAAAATGATTTCTTTGTTGGAAAATTTTGAAGAGGGACATGGTAGCTATGTTTAAATCCTCATAATGATTATGTATATTGCCTCCTGTTGTATACATTGAGGAGAATTATTCCATAAACAAACAGAAAAATAGCAAATGATTCTGTTTTTTACTATTCTGCTACTCTGCTACAGGATATATGAAACATCAGAATAAACCAAAATGGTAATGTTTCAACCAAATAGTATTATTGTTCTGCCACTTTCTAAGTGAGGAAATTTAGAATGCCAACCTTTAAAATAAAGTTTTCTCACCTAAGATTTTAGCATCATAAAGTTAAAACAATAAATTCCAAAAATTTTTTAACATATTTCTCTCTGTTCTCTAGCTGATTTATGCTAATAAATTTTAGGGTCAGAGTTGGTGTCTAGCTTTATTGTGGAGTTTTATTCTGTTCTCCTCTCTCAATTGTTTGTATATGAAACCCTTCCTTGATTAATACAGTCTGTCTGAAATAGGCATAAAGTGGTCAATAGAACATCAGTTTCTTATCAAAACATTGCCTGAATGGAAAAAAGGCACTTATTGGGAGGAGACATATTATCAGTAGCAGCTTGCAAAACTCTGTTTACAGTCATCCTAATTAGGAGGAATGGAGCCAGTTATTTGATGTCACATTGAAACAAGTTGCCTTAGAATGAAAATATAGTGTTGAGAATCTCCATTTTCTAGCTCAAACTCAAATAAATGTTAAGAGACTGTCTGCTTGACATTGCTGTTTGGATGTGATCTTCAGTAAAATATAATATTATAGTTGCTCCTGAACTTGGAATTATAGGATGAGCTGTTGATGCTACTACTTCTAGCCTCTATTTCTACAGCCACAGCCTCTACCTTCCCATCTAATCTTATCACAGCAACAGTGGTATTGTGAGTTTGAATTGCTAGTTCCTCATCTTTCCCTTCTTAATACCTTTGAGCCAGGGATGAGATTCAAATATTTTAACAACCGGTTCTGTAGGTCTGTCTAGGTAGGTGTGTCCATGTGACTGGGTGGGCGTGGCTTCTTTTTTCTTTTCTTTTTTTTTTGCAGCAATCCCCCTTCCCGCGTTCAGTTTTTGGACTTCCTGGAGGCTTCTCTGAGGCCCAGGAAGGCAAAAAGCGCGGGGGGGGGGGAACAGCGCACACACACACACACCGTACCCCTTTTTGCCTCAAGGAAGCCTCCTGGGCGAAGCAGTAAGACAACAAGAGGGATCTCAGCACAGCTGATCATTGGAACAGCTGATCGTTGGGAGGGGGAAAAAAAGAAATACCTTAAGGAGTTACTGGGCGGGGGAGAATGCAGTCGGTGATGTGCATGCGCAATAAGGACTGACTGACTGCGTGGGGAGGGGCGGGTGGAGAGGGGAAGGGCCAGCAAGGGGCATGATTTGCTGATTCTCCAAACTGCACAGAATCGTAACAACCAGTTCTAAAGAACCGGTCTGAAGCAGTAGAATCCCACCCCTGCTTTAGGTGGTATAAAATTGCTTCTGCTACTAATCATATCTAGGCTGGAATGAATGGCAGGAGTAGAGGTATACTAGTGAGGGACGGGGCAGTTCATGATCTAAACTGTACCCATCTCTGAAAGGTGCTGAAAATATGTGAATTATTAAGTTTTTGTTTTTTTAAAAAAGAGCATATTGAACCAAGATTTGGAGTGGGGTGGGGGTTTGAGGTATGGTAACTCATCAAATTTACCAAAGCAGGCTTACTGTTTGTGAGCTATTCTCCAGCACATTGATTGGAGAATCCACACATGGGTTGACACATGCCTTTCTGCCCAGAGACTGAGTCTTCAATCTTTAACCACGCCCCTCCGTCAACTGTCACTTTCCTAGTTTTATGACTCAGTCTAGCCCAATGGATGTGGTAATAGATTGGCTCTCAAACTTTGGAAAGAAAAGTGGATTCTAGATCGGCAAAGTTGGAAGAACTGAATTGTAGCACTGTCAAAACACTACTGAGGCTCCAGTTTGCTCAGCTTAGCCAATGCAGCAGCTCTTGCCTCAATTAGAACTCTGATCCTCGTTTCCTTATAGGGAGTTCTTCTCCTGTATGAGGCACCCCCCACCACTTGCCTGAAGTGTCGTTGCCATTTTACAGCTGATTTTGGCTGTTCCCGAACTTGTGGCATTAGTGGCTTCATTTTAAAGGCATCAGCAAGCTCAGCAGCTATTCCAGACTCTGTTTATTAGCGCACTCCAGCCATCCTCTTCAGACCAGCAGCATTATCAGAGGGCATGAGCGTGTGTGCAGGCTGCCCCACTTAACTGGTCTTGCTGCCACAGCTCAGAGTCCATATCAGGCCTTCTGGGACTACCTGCCACTTAATAGAGCAGAGCACAGCCGCAGCGCTCTGCTGAAGGCAGGGCACTTCCCTATTAGGGCTGACTGGTGTCAAAATGGATGAACAGCTCCTGTCAACAGACAGCATGGAAGAGCGAGGAGCTCACCTTAAAAAGACCAGCTCCAGAAGAGCTAGGTCAGTTAGCCAAGACGCAGCTGACAAGATTAAGGCCTAGGCCATCTACTCAAGGAAGCCTTCTAGGGCAGAAGAGAAAGATGACAGCAGAAGACATAAAGTTCTGAAGAAGCAGATCTCCAGAGCAGAGAAGAAAGCAGAGCAGGAAAGTGTCTCCTTCCCTCCTCAGACAGCAACTGCCATTTCTTGCCCTCAGCGAATCCTGCAGTTCCTATGAATTGGTCACCAGACGTTGATAGAGATCAGTTGCCTTTTTCTTTAACAGGTAATCAAGATGAGGTAGAACAATTTCCCTTTGACTGCATGGCTACAGAGTTTGCTGAACCTCTGATTAGGGATAGGGGATTTGTCCCAGAGGCAACTTTTACTCCCACTGTAGTGGGGCTCCACCGAGTAGACAGGCAGGGATCCGGCCTGTCTGAGGAACTTAAATCCCTCATCTCACAGCCAATTTCTCATGGTGTGGCCACTACCCTACAGCTCAGAGGATGCTTGGCTTCTGTAACTTCAGAACCTCCTCTACAGCTGTCCCATCATTATCAGTTTCCAATGGAGATGGGGTGGATGCAAGGGTCCATATCTCCCACCCATTCCAGTAGAAATAGACATCTATAATGGATGATGAGGATCAGAGGGAATAGGGGTTTTCAGATGATGATCAAGACCTCTCTCCTGATCCCCCTTCGTTCACCGGACTATTCTGTCCAGTACTATTTAAATGCCGCCTCCACAAGGCTAGAGCTACGGCTCAGATTGGAACAGTACTCAGTGCACCTATGGAACCATTGTATCCACAGGGGGCAGATAATACTGTGTTCTCTGAACCTACAATAATGCAGAAGGACATTCCTAGCTCCAAGCTTTTTCTGAATGTGGTTCAAAGACAGTGGAGCCAGCCTGGCACCTTTCCCAACTCGGGGAGGAATGACAGGAGATTTTTCAATATGGCTCCCATGTTACTGGAAGCCCTAGAGATGCCCTCAGTGGATGAATCTTTAGCCTATCTGGTCTCTTCCATAGCTTCTTTCTGATGACATTGCAAAAGCCCTGAAGGCGAAGGATAGGAAGGTGGAATTTCCGCTGAACCCATTTAGCCAATGCCTGGGCAGTAAAACCGGCTATAGCCACCTCTTTCTTTGTCAGGACTTCCTTACTTTGGCTATGACAGTTGCAGGTGAGAGTCCCTGCAGAGGAGACCTGAATACACCAGGACATCAACAAACTGATGGCAGCTGCTGAGTATTCGGCCGATTCTTCCTCCAGGGCTCTCGCTTCCAACATCACCTCCCGTCACTTGCTATGGCTTCACCAATGGCAGGCAGATGCCAAAACAAAGTAGAGATTAGCTTCCGCTCTGTACAGAGGTACCTCCCTCTTCAGGGAGGCTTTGAAACCCTTCCTTACTGAAAACAAAGGCAAACACAAGATTCTGTCCTCTGTCACCAGGCGGGCGGAAAGGTGGGCTTCACCCTATAGCCATCAGTTTTCCTTTCATCCACCAGATGCCAGCACCAACCACAGTCAATTCCAACGCCCTTACCCTCCAAGATCTGACCGACAATCAGGATTCAGGGACAGGTATAGGCAACAATCTCGGGCCAAGCGGCCCTTTCGTGGCTCGGGGTCGCCCCTTTCACCGCTCAAGTGACAACTAGGACCCTCCTCCCATTGGCGGGTGCTTAATCCTATTTGCGACCCAATGGAAGAAAATCACCATCAACTTGCGGCTGCGGTTCCTTACTCACCACTTCTGCCCAGTTCCGCCTGGGTTGGCAGCCTGGTACAGGCCTGGCTTCGCCCTTAAGGCCTCTGTTGTGCCTTGGTCATCCTGTGGGTCCTGAATACATTACGATTTGGCCTCACTCTGGAATTTCTCCTGAGAGCTGCTTGGATCATCCAGATAGTGGGTGGAGCTTCAGTCTCTGCTGTTGTAGGCTGAGCTTAATTTCTGAGGAACGCTTCTCCTTCCATCACGTGGCTTGCCACAGCGTTCCCCAGTTTATGCTCAGCCCTCGTGCAGAGTAGGCAGTTTTGGATTGTGCTCTTGGCCGTTTCAGGAAAGCCCTATTTGATTCGTATTTCTTCTTATCCAGGTTGTAATTTGATTCATTTAATTGTTTTCTGTTCTTAGCCCTGTGCAGTTGGTTCTCTTAATTTCTAGAGGCCCCTGGGAGGCTCTCCCGGCCCCAGGGGGTGTCAGGGGGGAGGCTAACAAACCTTACAAGCTGCCCCCCCACCCCTTCCCATTGCCTTACTGCTGTTTTTTTGTTTTCGATAGCTTTAAAATGCTCCGTTCTGCTCCGTTCCCACCCCCCCAAACTCCGTTTTCTGCCGTTTTTTACTTCATTTGGTTCCTTTCTGTTTGTCCTTCCCCTGGGGACCTTGGATTGCCCCTGGGGAGTCATCTGGTCGCTGCAGCAGGGCCCCCTGTAAGTCCACGTTCAAGCGGCCGCCATTTTAGCGCCGCCTCGTGGCTGGGCGCCATTTTGTTTCTCTCCTTATCTCTCCGATCGCTGCAGCATGCATAATTAAAGCAGCAGGGCCTACAGGCCTGCTCAGGAGCATCTTACTTTCTAATTGAATTGTTCTGTTGGAGGCTTGATTTACCACCTCCCTTTGTTGGCTTCCCCCGCAGCCAGCCGTAGCGGCTGCGGTTCCTTACTCACCACTTCTGCCCAGTTCCGCCTGGGTTGGCAGCCTGGTACAGGCCTGGCTTCGCCCTTAAGGCCTCTGTTGTGCCTTGGTCATCCTGATCAGTCATTCTAAAAAAAAGGAAAAAGGAGATCTTCAACAATTCAAGATCTGTAGAAAATTAAGAGGCAGAGAAAGACAGCCTAATTGAATAAGTTTACAAAAACAAATAAATAAATAAAAACAAATAAATAAAAATAAAAACACTAAGAAATAAGAACAAATAGGACAAACGGATTAATCATAAGTGATTAATAAATGGGGGGGGGGGGGCGTAAAAGACTTTCCCAGGGCTCCCAGCCTTTGTTGTAGGTCGACCCTAGGCGCACCAACCGCCTCATATCTGATCCTTTATCCTCCTCAATTATCTAAAATGGCAGAAGGCAATCCACCAAGAGGCCTTTCTTTAAAGGCCAAAGCAAAAACTCACCACCTGCGCAGCCAGGCTAAGGAGTCCTCTAAAGCCTCCCAAAGGGACGCCCTAAGACGACACAAGGCACTAGAAAAAGAAATAGACAAATGCACCAGACAGGCAGGCTCAGTGCCTCCAGCACCAGCCACTCCTTCTACCTCTGTGCTTCCCCCCCCTCCCGTAGCTTTTTTTCCCCTATCCAGGCACAGCTCGCCCTCCCAAGGGCACCAGGCCCCTGGAACACCAGCCAGGCGAACTCCAGAGGCTACGTTCACACCCACAGCTGCCGGCCTGCGCCAGGAGGAACCTCTCATTCAGGCGGTTCCGGAGCAGCTCAGAGCCTGGATGGAGATGGCAATCCGCCAAGGAATTGTGGAAGGACTCCAACAGATGGCTAGGCCGGGGTTGCCTCCGCAGGCCACCGAATCCATAAAATCATTCCCACTCATTCTGGAACCATCTCATGGTCAGGTACCTCTTCAAGGGGAGGTTTCCCCCTCAGTTAGGGAGGACGAGGAGGAGGCGGAAGGGGACCTAGATTTGTGCAGGGAGGAGGAAGAGGAGGAGGAACAATTTGATCTGGGGTCCTTACAATACAACTAACCCCTTCCTGACTCAGAACCATCAGAGGCGGAGATGTCGGAGGACGAAGGGCTCACCCCCGACCAACCCGCCTTTGTAGGGCTCTTCAAGCCCCAGCTATTCAAATCCCTCCTCTTCAAAGCCAGGAACATCTCAGGTCTAACTACTCAGAGCCCCTCTGATCCCACTCCTCTGGCTCCGGAAGGACTAGAGGACTCCATGTTTAAACAGCCTGTAGTGGAGGCTGAGGTCATCCCAACCCCCCCCCCAATCTTCCTGGATCTGGTGTCCAAGCAACTAGCCTCCTCAGCTGCCCCCCCGGCCCCTTCGGCCCATGACAAAAGGTTCTTCAACCTTGACCCAGAGTTCTCCAACCTCCTGAGCACCCCGGAAGTGGATGAGCCCATTGTGAGCCTGGCCTCTTCCTCCACCCTCAGCGACCCCTTAGAGGCTCTGAGGCCGGAGGAGAAAAGGTCAGAGCTGGCCTTACGGCGAGCTCACCAGTCGGATGCATGGGCGATTAGGGCAGCCACGGCCACTTCCTTCTTCATCAGGTCATCCATTTGCTGGCTTCGCCAGCTTAAGCAACATGTCCTGACTTCCAATACCCGCACCCATCAGGATATAGCCAAGATTATGGCCGCGGTGGAGTTCGCAGCAGACGCCACCTTTCACTCAGTAAAATTTTCCTCCCGTGCCATTTCCTCCCACGTCTCAGCCCACCGCCTGCTCTGGCTAAGGCACTGGCAGGCGGATCTCAAGAATAAGGTGAAACTAGCCTCTGCCCCCCTCGCGGGAAATAAACTGTTCGGACCTTCCCTGGATCCTCTCCTAGTCGAAGGAAGGAACAAAAAGAAATTCCTCCCATCCCTCACCCGTAAGTCAGAACCAAGATCCCTGCAGCCCTTTCGGAGGGCCCCCTTTCATCCCTATCCCCAAACTCCCTTCCCTCCCAGGTACCAAAGCCCCCCCCTTTGGCTCGGGTCAGCCCCAGGACAGGTCCGACCCCTTTGACAGGCACAGGAGAGGCGGTAACTTCAGGAGGCCCTTTCGCAGCTCTGGCAGCAGGCCCTTCCGGCGCGCCAGATAAGCCACCTGACTCAATTCCCATTGGCGTGCGACTTAAAACCTTCGCCAGCCAGTGGGACTCTTCCACTTCGGACGCCTGGGTCAGGGACATCGTCAGGTTTGGCCTTGCCCTCGAGTTCCTCTCCACCCCCCCCCCTGATTTCTACATGATATGTCCCATCTCCAAGAACCACACCAAACACAACCTCATGGATTCAGCAATCCAGCACCTACTTGACATACAGGCCATCCAACCCGTTCCTCCGTCCCAAAGGGGACAGGGATTCTACTCACACTTATTTGTGGTTCCAAACACTCGGAGGGATGGAGGGCAATTTTGGACTTAAAGCGGCTAAACCGCCATCTTGTATACCACAAATTCAAAATGAACACGCTGCAATCCACCCTCTTAGGAGTTAGACAGGGAGACTGGTTGTCATCCATTGACCTCTCTGAGGCATACTTACACATCCCAATCCGACCCTCCCACTCCAAATTTCTGCGTTTCAGCTAGAATAACCGCCACTTCCAATACGTGGCCCTCCAATTTGGGTTGGCCTCTGCCCCCAGGACCTTTACCAAGGTCCTGGCCGCTCTGACTGCCCACCGCAGAACTATCCCGGTGAGACTCCACTGTTACCTGGATGATATTCTCATCCTATCCTCCTCCAAGGAACAAGCCGTCAGGGATACCCAAATTACCCTTACCGCCCTCCAAGAACACGGGTTCCTCATCAATTGGAAGAAAAGCCAATTGGCCCCTTCCACTAGGTTATCCCACCTGGGGACTATAATAGACATGGTCAAAGGGAAGGTGTTCATCTCTCTGGAGAGAATACTCAGCATCCAACTCTCAGTCAAACTCGTCAGACGACTTAAGAGGGTTTCCCTCCTCGAACTATCCAAGTTGCTAGGTAAAATGATTTCTTGTATGTCTGTTATTCCCTGGGCCCGTTTCCACTCCAGATCTCTCCAGTGATTCCTGCTCCCGTACCAAAGAGCCGGATCAAGCAACTCAAGGCACAAGGTCAAGGTCTCGCTGAGGGTTCTCACCTCCCTCCTTTGGTGGAGCAGGGCGTCGATCAACAAGGGTTGCCTCCTCAAGGAGCCCCCAAGACTCACCGTCACCACAGATGCCAATCTGTCCATATGGGACCCCCACTTACAGTCCCTTACAGCTCAGGGCAGATGGCCAGCGTCAGAAAGGCTGTGCAATATAAACTGGTTAGAGCTTCGCGCCATCCACCTGGCCCTCCGCAGTTTTCTCCCTCAGGTACAGGGCTGCCACGTTCTCATTCTCACCAACAGCCAAAGCTCATGTCAACAGGCAGGGGGGCACTCAGTCATTAAGCCTAATGAGGGAGACTGAGCGCCTCTGTCGGTGGGCAGAGTCTCACCTCCTTTCACTCAGGGCCAACCATATTTCGGGTATCGACAACACCCGAGCAGACTGGTTGAGCAGGGCCACCATAGACCCGTCGGAGTGGCGCCTCCATCCAGCCCTGTTCAGGGAGGCGACAGCAATATTCGGTCTGCCAGTAGTAGACCTGTTTGCCACCCCCCTCAATACCCAACTTCCAAGGTTCATTTCGAGATTCCTGTCCCTAGGGGCAGAGAACCACAACACCCTTCGATGCCCGTGGCCCTCAGGCCTCCTTTACACCTTCCCCCCTCTGGCGCTGGTGTCCAGAGTTCTTCAAAAGCTACTCCTCGAAAAGGCGGAATTGCTTCTTATAGCTCCTTATTGGCCCCGTCGCCCTTGGTTCGCGGATCTCCACAGCCTATCTGTAGCCCCTCCCTGGAGGATCCCAGCAGACATGATATCCCTGTCGCAGGGCCCCCTCCTTCACCCAGACCCCCAATGGCTCCAACTAGCCGTCTGGAGGTTGAGCGGGAATGTCTGAAGAGGGAAAATTTATCCACCGAAGTCATTGATACCATTTTAGCAGCCAGGCGTCCCTCCACCAGAAGGATTTATGACACCACTTGGGCCATTTTCCGCAAATGGTGTGCCAATCTCTTCATTGACCCAACCGACCCATCTATTGCCCAAATTCTCGGCTTTCTTCAAGAGGATCTCAGCAAGGGACTGTCCCCCAACACACTAAGGCATCAGGTGGCAGCTTTATCCACCGTCATTGCATGCGAGGGGGTCAGCTCACTCTCTCATCATCCCCACATCCGAGCATTTCTGAAAGGGGCCACAAACTTACGGCCACCGTCCCTTCACCGGTATCCGACCTGGGACCTCAATAGAGTCCTGACTTCTCTCACTAAGCCACCCTTCAAACCCCTAAGAGAAGTCTCTCTCCAGTTCCTATCCTACAAGGTAGTGTTCTTGGTGGCTATCACATCAGCCCGCAGGATTTCAGAGATCACTGCTCTGTCAGTCAGGAAGGATCTGTGTGTCTTCCATCCCAACCGGGTGGTCCTCCGACTTGACCCTTCCTTTCTACCCAAGATTAACTCGGTTTTCCACAGGGCTCAGGAACTTATCCTCCCCAATTTTTGTCCCAGGCCAACTCATGAAAGAGAGAGATTATGGCACACTTTAGACGTTAGACGGGCCTTGCGGATCTATATTAAACGTACTCAAACCTTCCGTAGCTCCGAGGCCCTATTTATATCCTTTCAACCAAAGTCACAAGGGCTCAAGGTACCTTCAACCACCATAGGCCGTTGGATAAGGGCGGCTATTTCCAAGGCCTACCAAGCCCAGGCCCTCCAAGTACCCAGGGGTATCATGGCTCACTCCAGGAGTGCGGCAACTTCAGCCGTGTGGGCTACCCAGGCCCCAATACTCGACATTTGCCAGGCAGCAACGTGGGCCACCCCGTCGCCCTTCATTAGACATTACAAAATCGACAGGTATGCCGCAGCGGAGGCTTCCTTTAGTAGAAGGGTCCTTCAGAGGGTACTCAGGGAACCCGAGGAGTCTATAGACCAGACGGTGTCCCCCCCGTAGGACAGGCCCCAGCTTTGGTATGTCCCACTATCTGGTCGATCCGAGCAGCTCTCAGGAGAATAGGCGTTGGTTCTTACCTGACACGCCATTTCTATGAGAGCTGTGAGGATCGTCCAGCCCCTCCCTTTTCTGTCTTTCACCATCTGGTGGGGTCTTGTTTCGGCCAATGCACTTAAAGTCTAGTAAGAGGTGGGCACGAATGCCTGTTTTTTTCCTCTTGTCTTCACATAAACTGGGGAACGCGGTGGCGAGCCACGTGATAGAAGGAGGAGCGTTCCTCAGAAATTAAGCTCAACCTACAACAGCAGAGACTGAAGCTCCACCCACTATCTGGACAATCCTCACAGCTCTCATAGAAATGGCGTGTCAGGTAAGAACCAACGCCCATTCTCTCCATGCCCCTGAGACCCTTCATCTATTGTCCCATCTCCAAGAATTCCACCAAGAGGGATCTTATGGTCATGGCAATTCAACACCTCTTGGACATCCAGGCCATCGAACCACTCCCGGAAGACCAATAGGGGCAAAGATTCTACTCAATCCTATTCATAGTTCAAAAGTCCTTGGGGGTGGGTGGGTGGAGAGCAATTCTGGACCTCAAAAATTTGAACATCCACTTGACGTACAAGAGGTTCAAAATGCAATCTCTGCAGTCAGTCTTGGAGAACATCAGGATGGGTGACCTCCTGATGTCCATTGACCTGACGGAGGCATACCTCCATATCCCCATCCTTTCCTTCCACTTTCCTTCCATGGCTACAGAGTTTGCTGAACCTCTGATTAGGGATAGGGGATTTGTCCCAGAGGCAACTTTTACTCCCACTGTGGTGGGGCTCCACCGAGTAGACAGGCAGGGATCTGGCCTATCTGAGGAACTTAAATCCCTCATCTCACAGCAACAACCTCAGACCAAGCGGCCCTTTCGTGGCTCAGGGGGTCGCCCCTTTCACCGCTCCAAATGACTACTAGGACCCTCCTCCCATTGGCGGGTGCCTAATCCTATTTGCGACCCAATGGAAGAAAATCACCATCAACTTGTGGGTCCTGAATACGTTACGATTTGGCCTCACTCTGGAATTTCTCTCCATGCCCCTGAGACCCTTCATCTATTGTCCCATCTCCAAGAATTCCACCAAGAGGGATCTTGGGTTCTAGCAGCACTGGCCATGCACCTAGATGACATCCTCATTCAGTCTTCCTCACCCCAGCTAGCTCAGAAGGACCTGGAGATGACAATCTATTTTCTTCAGGAATACAGATTTTCCATCAACTTTCAAAAGAGTCACCTAGTACTAACTACTCACCTGCTCCATCTAGGCATAGTTATAGACATCAGGTTGTGCGAGGTCTATCTTTCCCAGGAACGACAGGACAGCATAAAGTCCTTAGTAAACCAAATCAGGATGGAATGCTTCGTTCCATTGGCCATGCACTCACAGCTTCTGGGGAAGATGGTATCTTGCATAGCCATAATACCTTGGGCCCAATCACATTGAACAAGCCTGCAATGGTTCCTGTTACCATTTCAGAGGGCAGGAGGCAGCAACTTGATCTCCAAGGTCCAAGGGTACCATTAGAGACACTCAGGTCCCTCAGATGGTGGGTTTCCCCAGCAATAGTCAACGGAACACTGTTCAAGGAGCCCAGTCGACTCACATTAAATCAGATGCCAGCCTGTTTAGATGGGGATCCCATCTCCAGTCCCAGCTGGCACAAGGACAGTGGTCTCAGGCAGACCTGAAAAACAACATAAACTGACTGGAGTTCCAAGCAATCCACCTCGCCCTCTGACACTTCCAGGCCTCTGTAGCAGGACAACATATACTGATCATGACAGACAATGTAGCCACAATCGCGCACATCAACTGCCAAGGGGCACCCACTCCAGATTCCTCATGCACAAGGCGGACCAACTGTGTCTCTGGGCAGAAGCTCACCTGCTTTCCATCAAGGCAGAGCACATCCCAGGGGCAACAGAGGCACAGGCAGACTACCTCAGCAGGACCACGGTGGACGACTCCGAATGGCAACTGCACCTGGATCTTTTTCAGGAAATGTGCGAGAGATTCGGCCACCCAGTCCTGGACTTGTTTGCCAGCTGGCAAACTCGCAACTGCCCAGATATTTCACGAAATTTGCAGCAGAGGGAGTCAACGCTCTTCTCTGTCCTTGGCCCAGGAGCCTATTATATGCATTCCTTCCTCTTCCCATCATACCAGGGTGATCAGGAAACTTCTATTGGAAAAGGCAGCGATCTTACTCATCGCTCCTCATTGGCCCAGATGGCCATGATATGCAGACCTCATCAGCCTATCTGTGTCCTGTCCTTGGAGGATTCTTCAGGACAGGCTCTCTCTCTTGGTCCACCCAGAGCTTCAGTAGCTCCAACTGACACCCTGGCACTTGAGAGGAGTATCCTGACAAGGGACAACTTTTCAAGGAGAGTGATTCAGACAATCCAGGCTTCCAGGAGACCTTCCACCAACAGAATTTGCATCTCTACTTGGAAGGAGTTCTGCAAATGATGTACTAGGATGGGTCTAGATCCCATTGCGGTCTCTATTCCATAGTTGCTAGACGTTTTACAAGAAGGTCTACACAAGGGGTTAGCCTCTAGCACTATCCACAAACAAGTGGCTGCCTTGTTCATGGTGCTGACTTACAGGGACTTGGAATCCATCACACACCATCTAGTGGTGCATACTTTCATCAGGGGGGTGGTTAACTTAAAACCACCTGTAGTACACAGGTACCCAACTTGGGACCTGTCCAAAGTACTTCACACCCTCACCTTAGTATCTTTCGAGCCACTTAGGATTACATGTCTGTGATACCTGTCATTCAAAGTCGCCTTTTTAGTAGCCATTACTTTGGCCAGGCGAATATCGGAACTGGCATTCCTCTCAGTCAGAGAGGATCTTTGCACTTTCCACACAGACAGGGTTGTTCTACATCTGGACCCCTTCTTCATCCCCGAGATTAACTACTGGTTCCACAGGGCCCAGGAGATAGTGCCACCAATTTTCTGTCCAAGACCTTCCCACCCACTGGAACAGAAATGGCACACTCTGGATGTAAGGAGTGCACTCCATAGATATATCAAATGAACATCTCCTCAGAATCCCTGACTTACAGGGACTTAGAATCCCTATTTGTCTTGTTTCAACCATCTTCAATGGGTACCAAAGTCACCCCATCGACCATGGGCTGCTGGATAAAGGTGTGTATAGCCAAGGCCTACAAGATGTAGGCTCTTCTGGTACCCAGACAAGTAACTGCCCATTCTACGTGAAGTGCTGTGACAACAGCCTCATGGGCAATGTAGGCCTCAATTGAAGAGATCTGCAAGGCAGCGACATGGTTCTCCCCATCTCCCTTTGTACGCCACTACAAGCTTGATACCTTTGCTGAGGCTGCCTTTGGCAGGAGGGTGCTCCAGCAAATGCTGGAGATAGGTGGACTCAGGACCAGACCAATTCCTGCCCGTAGGGACAGCCAGGCTTTGGTAGATGGACTCTCCAATTGTGTGGATTCTCCAATTGACATGCTGGAGAAAGAGCATCTGAATGGTTTACCGATGGAGAATCCACTCCCCCCCACAGACACTGTCTGGTCCCATGTCCAGGAGATAAAGAGCCAATACCATACCATCAAGGAGTCCATCAGATGACTGCGCCTTCGTCGTAAAACTGGAAAAGTGACAGTTGACAGAGGGGCATGGTAAAAGATTGAGGCAGAAAGGCATGTGTCAACCTATGTGTGGATTCTCTATCAACCTGCTGAAAAAAAGCGTTCAGGTAAGACTATGCCCTTTTTGTTTAAGCTTCATCAGTAGATAGAGCCAAAGTAATTAATCACTTCTGGTATCTGGGATAGACTTGCCTAGTGGTTGAAATCCAGAATAATGTTGGTTCCAATTGGAGATGAAGTGTACTGCATTTTGTGTTTTCATTTTTAGGTATGTTAGCATTTGCCAGTAAAAATGAAATTAAAAACTTCTACTTAGATTTTAATTAGCAATGACACTTCAACCCAAATATGAGTTGGTGGGAAAAAAAACCATGATTCTCCTGGATTTCCTAATTATGTTTATACTGAATATATAAAATTGTAGTGTCTATTGTTTTATGGTTCTTGAATAACTTCATGAACATCAAATTTAAATACTAAGGTAGTTCTTGACTTATAACCATTCATTTAGTGACCATTTGAAGTTACAATGGCACTGATCGGTTGTCATCTTACACCTGTTATAGCATTCCCATCGTCACACGATCAAAATTTGGGTACTTGAGAACTGGCATTTATTTATGGCAGTTGCATTGTCCCAGGTTCATGTAATCACCATTTGTAATTTCCCAACCAGCTACTGACAAGCAAAGTCATTGGGGGAAGCCAAATTTGCTTTATGACCACATGATTCACTTAATTGCAGTGATTCACTTAACTAATGAAAACAAGATCATAAAATGAGGTGCAACTCACTTAACTGTCTTGCTTATCAACAGAAATTTTGGGGTCAATTGTGGTCTAGGGCTACCTGTACCTAGGTAGTTATATAAAGGAACATGAAATCTATTACAGTGGCTTTTTGGTACGCATGATCCAGTAATTGACCAAAACCACTATTCATATAGCTCTGTGATGTTCAATTAACCTAGGACGTTATGCTCTCTTAAATAACTTTGCTGTTCATTAGTCCTTTTTTCCTGGAGCTTTCTCAGTTAGCCTTTATTACTGGTCCCCTCCCGTCTCTTTGCACATTCTTCTAAAAATCAAATTGTTTATAAAGTATTTGGTTTGATTATGTGATCCTAGCCCCTGTTATAACAAAGTCATGGAATCTCTACAGTAAGTGCATTATAATAGTTACCTTGCTTGTTCCTTATTCCTGTTTTGCTTAAGTTCTATACCGACATAAAATATCAAAAAGCTTTGATTTAAATATTCCTTTACTATATTAAAAACTTTATTGCTTTCCCCTTTAGTCATTATTGTTCCAGTTTTGTAATAAGGATGGACAACTTTGATAACAGACAAAGCAGAATGATAACTTGCAAAATGTTTGCAAAGAATATCAAAACCTTCCTGGATACTGTATATGAAATAAAAAAAATGGGTAATGATCAGTTTATCTTTTCAGGGTGATACTTTCACTTTCGTTAGTTTGAAAGTCATTGCTTTTATACCAGAATTAACTACAGTATTATTTTTAAGGTAGTTGCAAAGCAGTGATTTTTAAATAAGTATTTGCAAAGAGAAACTCAATAGTTAAATTCAGTTCCCCAAGTCAGCATTTAAGAGACATGAAACAGATCACTGTGTGCTATATGAAGGTAACTTGACATTTGTTTACACAGCCAAAGATGCCAGTGATTGTTCCGAACCCTCTATTATTCAGGACTGTTAACCAGAAAACAGCAGCCCACGTAGCTATCTATTTCAAATCACCATGCCTGTGTTGATCCAAAATAGATAGATATGTGGCCAGTGCTTCTTTGCTTGTACTGATTTCTGAATCTACTAAGCCTAAAATCCAAGGAAAGAAATACGATATGTCCCCAAAATGGTGTGAGGTAAAACATTGTGTGCTAGTTTTGCCTCTGCACATTGAACTGCACTGTTCTTATCTGAAGAAGCAAATAGCTGCAGCTTTATTGAAAAGAGGCGTTTCTCCAGCAAAAGAAAGAGCTAGGCATGGCAAGTCAAACAAAAGTTAATAGTCAGAACTCCACCACAGATTTCCTTGGCTTAGAACTTAGTCTAACAATAGCATGTTTTCTGTCAAATCAGGTAACCTGTGCAACACTGAAGAATATGTTTCCAAGGTTTATTTATTCTCCCACTTTTGAAATCCCACGCAAATTTAGAAAAATTAAAGGTTTGCACTCCTACTGGGCTTTTGAAGAAGGTGTGTGTGTGTGTGTGTGTGTGTGTGTGTATGTTAAGTTTTTGCGGGTACTTACATGTCTGGCATTCAGCTTTGTTCGGGTATTTTCCCATGTTATAATAGTGGTGCTTTTAAAGTTGTAGCAACGTTTCAGCAGAATCTCATCTGCCATCATCATACAGAAGCCTGATGATGGCAGATGAGATTCTGCTGAAACGTTGCTACAACTTTAAAAGCACCACTATTATGACGTGGGAAAATACCCGAACAAAGCTGAATGCCAGACATATATATATATATATATATATATATATATATATATATATATATATATATAAAAAATAAAAACTTGGTTGTTTGCTGCTTTTTTCTGCAAAAGGTATTTGGGAAGGGAGATAAACTCATCTGCCTCTTGCGAAGGAAAAACATGCTTCTTTCTCTGCTGCATTGTGTTCTTTTTGCAGTTAAGTGGCAGTAGGGCTTTGCGATTGCCTTCTGCTGCAAATGATCCTCATTTAATGACCACTTGCTGACTGATTAAAGTTATATGGGTGCTGAGCAACGGATACTTTTGAGTGGTCATGGAAGTTCCACCCTAGCAACCTTGGGGCCTTGGGATAGTGATCTCCGCACTTGGCAACCATCTCACACTACTGACAGTTGCAATTTACCGTTGTTACATATGTGACCTCTGTCAGCTTCCCACAAGCAAAATCAATGGGGAAGCAATCAGAGAAAGTTGCAAGTGGCTCTGGTAAGTCTCCCTCCACCCTGTATCAGCCACCCCCAGCCCTTCCATGCTCATGCCACATCTCACTGGTTCCTCATGTACCCTCCCCAATCTGGCAACAGCCAGCCGCACTCAGGCCACACCTCACCAGCCACACGCCCACTCTCCCTCACCTGGCAGTAGCCAACGCTTGGCCAGCCACATTCATGCCATCCCCCAGAGGCCAGTCACACGTTTTCCTCTGCCAGGCAAGGAAAGCAAAATCCACCCTTGATCCTGATGCACTTGTGCCATGCCTCACACTACATCTTACCTGTCTGCCACTCTGTTTGCAGGCTACTGGGGACTTGCTTAACAAGCTCACAATCCTTGCTTAACTTACCAACCAGGAATGTCAGGGTTGCCATTGCTGAATAAAGTAGCCACATAATGTTGTACTTTGCAGCCACATCGCTTAGCATTGGAAATTCACATCCCAGGTACCTGACTCTGCTCCCCAGTTACTCAGGACCACTGTATTTTTTTCTGGGGAAAGGAGTCAGCAGTTTAAGAAAAAGCCAACATGGTTTCATTGTTGTGAAGATTATTGTGACATAAAAACAGGTTTAAAATGCAGAATTGGGGATGGGGGGGAAGTTAAGTCATTTTGATCAAATGTGAAACAACTTGATAGTTAACTTTTATTTGCTGCTGTTTAACATTTGATCATGTGATGGACATCATTTCTCCAGAATTGGCTTCTAAGCAGTAGTATTTTGTCTTTGTCTTTTTTGTTTGTTTTTGTTTCTTGCCTTTGATTCATGCAAGCATTGAATTCTTTTCCAGTGTCTCTTGCTTTTGCATTTGGTGTCCAAAATGTTTAAGCTTTAATTTTATTATTAATGCTTTCAGCAAATAGTTTTCATTTAGTATGGAATTATAGGCATTTCCTGTGGTCCGGAGTTTTCTTAATTATTTTCTCCAACACCATAATTAAAAGGGCTCCTTATTCCCCTTCAGCCTTTAAGTTGAAGCTGGAAAACCATGACTTAGATAATAGTAACTTTGTTGTCAGTGTGATGCCTGTGCACTTTTAACAATTGTTTTAAGTATTTCATAGCCTTTATACCAAGTAGGAGATGGGGTCTTATTTCATGTCAGCAATCAGCATTCCTGTGAATTTTTGACTCTAGGAATAAATTATAGTTTCAGTTCAATTGCATTGGGTAGACATTGCCTAATCTTAGCTTTTTAAAATATTGAATAGCAACATTTGTACTCTGTTCTTTCGCCTTCCATAAATATTCTTCACTTCCATCATCAAAGTAGTGACACCAGCATATCTGTTCATGTTTCCCTCCGCAATTTTAATTCCAGTTACTATTTGTTCTAGTCTGGCATTTCTCATAATGTATTCAGAATGCAGGTTATATAAATTATGTGACAGAATACAGTCTTGCTAGCACATACCCTTTCCTATTCTGAACCACTCTGTATTTTAACTATTCTTGTCTAATTGTTGTAGAAATCTTTCAGTTCACAGGTAAAGTGACCCAGTACAGCCATGTTTTGTTATAATGTACACAATCAAAAACAAAAATAGAATACAAATCCTTTGCTTTTTCCAATATCCATCAGATATTAGCAGTGTGATTTTGTGTGCCTCTGCTTCTTTTCCATCTAGCTTATGCATCTGGCAGATTTTATTTTACAGTATATATTATTATAAAATCGGGAGGATTTTCTGATTAGCATATGAAATTAGTGCAATTATTGAGGACTTTGGTCATTCTGTATCCCTGCCCTTTTTGATATTGAATATAAATTGAACTTTTCCAGTCCCTTTTTCATATTTGTGTTTTCTATACTTACTTGGAAACCATATATGCCAACTTAATTACATTGTTTTCCAAGGTTTCAAATGTTTCAGCTGGAATTTCATCAATTCTGGTAATTCTGTTATTACAATATTTTCTGCGTGCTTCCAGGATCTGGCTATATAGTTCCATGATTTAACTTTGTATGTACAATCAATTTTAGGAATTATTTTGTGTATTTCTTGAATAGCGTTATATCATCCATTCTTTTTGACTCCTTTTTACAATAGAACTTTGCCTTCTTAATCTTGTAGCATGCCTATGTTTGTATGAAAAGATATTTGTCATTTTGTTTTTTGGTGGTGTGATATTTTTATTTGCTATTTTAAGTTTTACTTTAAATTGTAATTTTGCAGGCAGAAGTTTGTCATCAGAGGCACAGTTCACGTCAGGTCTTGTTTTTGCTGACTGAATAAAACTTTTCTATCTTTGCTTGCAGAATATATAGTTTAATGTTATTTCAGGATTGCCCATTCAGTGGGATCCATGTACAGAACTGAAGAAAGTATTTTCTGTAAGTGTTTAATTTTCTTGGCATGTAGTCTGTCTCTGTTTTTATTTTTTTTTTCCCCCTGAAGGCCAGAGTTTTCCATTGTGCCAGATATTCCAGGCCCTATTAATTAGCACAGGTGGTGTTGGGGTAGGGGAGGGGCGATTTAAGAACAATGCATACAACTGTTCAGTTCTCTGACATTCTGCTGTAAAATAAATGTGGATCATGTAATATTTATGGACTCTTGTTGGACTTGAATCTAGACCTTTCTATCATTTTGGATTTTTATCCAAACCCTGACTTTGATACCATTTGTAATGATGGCTGTTCAATTATTCTATGATTTTCTTGTCTTCTTGTCAGTAGAAAATCTGATATTATTCTTATGTGAAGTGAGCCTTCCAGTTCATTTCAGTTTCTGATCCCCAGTCTGTCAGTGCTCAATCCTTGAAGTTTGAATTCTTAAAAATTTGCCATCTGTAATGACCCAGGGCGTGGCACAAAGGCAACACAGTCAAATAAGCCGCCCCTGTTCTGTTTCGGAAGAAGAAGGATGGGGAGTTACCTCTATATATTGACTTCAGAGGTCTAAACGCTATTTGTGTGGATAACGTATATCCCCTCCTGTTAATTAATGACTTGTTAGCTACGTTAGCAACTGGCCGATATCAAATGTCCCTTTAATACCTCTACCTTTGCCCCCAAGGTTACCTTCAGCTGGAGAAATTCTCTCCCAAGAACAGTCTTTAAGTGTAGGAAATTCAGTCCAAAAACAAAGTACATACAAACTGTAACTAAAAATCCAAACAAACCATGCTGCAGTAATTAACTTGACAGGGCAGGAGGAGGAATTACAGACTTGAAAGCAAACACAATTGGGAAGATGCCAGGAACACAGATAAGCCTCGACGATACCAGATAATTCACAATTTGCTCCCAACAAGTTACTGTGCACAGCTACCCTTTTTAAACACTGTGTTCCCAGGTGCAGCTAATGAAGGGAATTGGGGCCCTTTCCTCCCTCGTAAGCCATGCAACTCACATTGCTCCCTTCTCTGTTCCTACCTGCATGCCCTAGGATGAAAAGGGGGTGGCCTGGATCTTCCTCCAAATTCCCTCTCTCTTGCTCTACCTCTCTCCTGCTCTGTCCAGCCGAACTTTGCCCTTTCCCAGTTGGAAATAATTTGGCAATAATTTGTGTGAAGCTTTAGATTTAGCCACTTGTGGTAACTCCAGTAGAAGCAGTTAGTTCAGATATCTTTTGTGCCTGTTGGTCCATTCCTTATAAGGGACTCCAAGATATTTTGTCCCATTCCTCTTTATAGAATTTTTTCAACCTATTAATATTTTGAGGCTGCCTTATATAAACACTTCAGGTCATGCCACAGAATTTCTCTTAGTTAAACTAATGACCACGATCATCTCATTTGCTATGGGTGATCTGCTGGTGCACCTGATTCATCACTATCGCTATGTACTTTGGTAGTGTCACAGTGTTTACCATTTACTAAAATTAAAATTAATTCTAGAATTCTTATGGGAAAAAAGAGTCCCATTTCTGATTCTTACTTCACATTTGAATAATTCAATTCAATTACTAAATAGTCCGTTACTAAAATGCTGCCACTTCACTTTCTTACAATAGGAAACAAAAGAGTTGTTAATTATATAATTATAATTATAATCTGTTCAATATATCCTACAAATACTGTATATTTAGATTTTAGGAAGGTTTGATGGTTAAGGGAATAGATGTACAAGCAATAGCTAAAATGCCCAAATTGCTATTAGTGTTGAAACATGGCTTAGGTAACTCAAAGTCTCCTTTTTTTTTTATAAAGAGTAAAACAGTATTGGTAAGGTGTATAATAATAATTTGTAAGAACTCTGGAATAAAGAATTGGAATATCATGTATTAACAAATCAAGAGAGTCATAAAGAATATTAAATATTTTCTTATGGTCTTCAGTATGAAATTAATGCAGGTAATCCTCAACTTACAACCAGCATTGTTGTTTTCAGCACCAAAAAAATGATTTACAACCGGTCCTCACTTGTTGTAGCATCCCCAAAGTCAATGGGGAAAGCCAGGTTCATTAACAACTGCAGTGATTCATTTAACATTCATGGCAAAAAAAAAGACACATAAAATTGGGTATGATTCATTTAACAACTGTCTTTCTTAGCAACATAATTTTTTGTCCCAAATGTGGTTGTAAGTTGAGGACTACTTGTACCACAAAATGGTATCCCCCCCCCCCCCAATTTATTGGACAACAGGGAGAATATTTAGAAGAGTCTGGCTATTAACATCATTATACTGAAATATAATATGAGTAATTGGCTTGTCCTGCTATTGGGCCAGTTGCGTACATTATGTTAAATTAGTTAATATAATTGGAATTGATTACATGAAGTAGTATAAATTTATTGAGCATTGGGGTAGGCAAAAAGATTACGATCCAGTGTTTGAAAGATAATGCATATTTGTTATTGTTCATTGTAGATATGTAATAATGTTATGACTTGATATGTGGTTGCCACTTATAAGCAAACTTGATATGTGCTTGCTGTTTATGAGTTTATTATGTTCTTTATTAACATAACAAACTGCTTAATATTTAGGGTGGTCAGAATTTAAATATTTGTTGAAAGCTGGATTGAATAATTTCTTTTATGCAATATTTTATTATTTTTCCTGGTAGTTTCGAAGCTTCTGCAGTATAATTTCATAATTTATAGTATATGTTTGTCAACAAATCTGTTAATTTTTTTTAACTGATGGCCAATATCTCAAGTTGAGCTTGAGATCTTTGAGCCATTACCACAGTATCAGTTAGAATCACTAAAAACAATTTGAGGTCCATGCTTCCTAATTATGAAGTGGATGTTCTAATCTAATGCAATAACATAGCCCAAAGTTCAAGAAACAGTTACAGTATATAGAAGACTTTAAATTGTTCTTTATTTCAGTAACAATTAGAATATCCAATAATTTCAAAGGAAGAATGGCATTCTAACAGGGGAGTTTCTTTAAAATTCAAAGATATCTTGCCAACCAGCTGTTCTCAGACTGATAGCTGTCACAGCATTGTGCTAACCTGTGGTTGGAATATTCTGATTTCTCTGAACTTTGAATTTTTCTGTCCATTTGTACTTCCTAATTTTGGAACTCTGATTCACCAAAATATTTGAACAACAGCGTTAAACAGTGGATTGCGTTCTCAGGGGAGAAAAACATCTAAAGCCACTGCAGACATTCCTTTGCCTCACAGCAAATTTACTGATTTCTTCTACCTCAGAAATAGAACTATTTGGCAGATTTTGTTTTGTGGGAATGAGAGAGATTTAGAAATAGAGAAATTATAGAGAAATAGAATCCATCTATTTGGATGTATCAGTATGAATGGATATCATAAAAAACAGAAGCAGAACATTAAAAAGTGTGTGTGTGTGTGTGTGTGTGTGTGTGTGTGTGTGTGTGTGTGTAAAAAACAGATGAAGGAAGCCTACTTTTTATTTCTGGCTTCATAAAGACATTGCATTAGCAAAACCAGTTGAGTGTGTCTAAGAGCTGAATGTTTAGAAGAGGAGCTTGTGAGAGGAGGAAATCCATAAAATACTACAGCACTGCTTCTAAGTCATTAATCTTTTTATGCAACAAATATAAATACTTGACATCATTTATCTGTATTACACTTAATAGCTTAATTTCAGCATTGTCTCTGCCATCATCTAGCATAATAAGGTTTCAGTGTTTTAGAATTTAGTGAAAAACATATTTTAAAACTTTTCAGTTCGATTATACTGTATATAGTGATCATTTTAGTACCTTAATAATTTCATATTGCTGATTCAAGTATATAACTTCCTACTTACCATTATATAGTTAATCAATGTAAGTTCTGTATATTCTCAAAATCATTCAGAACTACATAGAGAAAATATCTTAAACATGGGCAGTTAATTAGCCATTTGAGGGAGCATTTTTTTTCTAATAAATAATCCAGATAAACAATTAATCTATAGCCATTAAACAATGAATAGCTCAGGAAAATGTGGAACCAGAGGCCAAAAATAACTTCATTTTTGGTCAGATTGAGAAATCCTTACATAATATATAAAGACAAATTGGAGGAAGAAGATTGCTGTTTATCTATCCTGGAAAAGTAAGCCTGAAAGACAGATACCAATCCAAAGTCACATAGAATGAATGGAACAATAGATAAAAATCATTCTGGTCAGTGAGAAAATATGTGCTACTTACTTAACTCTTCTCACAGATCTCTGTAATCATAGAACCCTCTGGTTAAATTTCATATGACCTGTAGACATGTAATTATTGCCATTCTCCTTAGAGTCATTCGGATCATCCAGAGAGTGGGAGGTGCTTCAGTCTGCGTCGTTGAAGGCTGAGCTTAATTACTGAGGAACACTCCGCCCTCCATCACGTGGCTCCCTTGCGTTCCCCAGTTTATGCTCAGCCTTCATGAGATTAGGCTGTGTGTTTTCCCACTCCTTGGCCGATTCAAGAACTTCCTTACTTCAGGAGAATTCCTTACTATTTCAGGTTTGCTTATTATTTGCCTCGGTTCTCCTTAGCCTCTGCGCATTTGGAATAGTTGCTATAGCAGGGGAGCGCGTTTTTCGCCCCCAGGGGGGATAAAGAGTGGGCGGCTTTCGTGCTCCAGCACCAATCTCTCCCCCCCCATTCGGTCTTCTTTCCTGCCACTTCTCCACGCCGCACTTGTAGCGGCTTCATTTGATCGTGCTGATAAAGCGCAGCTGGTGTTCCCCCCCACCATGAACGCCGATTTACTTGGCTACCTCTCTCAGCCTCTAGACGTGCCAGAGAGGTTTATAATTGCTCTGAGCAGCACTTTGATAAGGGATCGTGGGCGGTTGCCATTTTGGGCGCCGCCGCATGTCGGACGCCATTTTAAAAGGCCTCATTGAGCTGCGAAGAGACTAGATCTAGTCACAGGCCTTCCAGCCTGTGAGAGCTACTGTGCATTCATTATAATTGGCAAACTTGTTGGCTTTCCTCAGCACGCTCAGGGCAGGAAACTGCAGCCTATCTTTCCCGGTTGTTGCCTGGGAGCTCCAGCTGCCAGAGGCCTCATTCCAGCCTCAGGCATTTTCATTTGGCAAATTGGAGATAATTAACAGCAATTTCTGGGAGCACCGAACCGGTCCTCGAGTCAAATATTTGTCAAAAAAAAAATTAATAATAATAATAAGAAGAAGAATATTAATAAATAAACACTTAAATATTATATATATATATATCTTATCAATATATAACTATAACACATTATCAATACTAATTGGATTATATATCTTAATTGTACACATACGTATATATATATATATTAATAATTATAACAATAATGTTATAGATTGTATACATCTAAATTCCAAAAGGGGGCGCGGGCCAGCTGAAAGGACACTCGGCCTTTGTTGTAGGTCGAACCCTTGGCGAGCAAACCGCCTTTAGATTTGTATTACAGTTCTTTCTTCTATAATGGCAAATGACAATTCCGCTAAAGGCCCTTCTTTGAAGGCCAGACCTAAATCCTACCACCTGCGCAGAAAGGCTAAGGAAGCCTCTAAAGAAATTTCCAAGGCTTCTCAGAGCCCTAAGACGTCATAGGGCACTGGAGAAAGAATTTGACAGGCGATCTAGAGAGGCACAACCAGTGCCTCCAGCCCTCCCACCCTTCATTCCTTCTATCTCCAGACACCCCCCCTCCTCCAGATTGCTCTTCCCTCTCCAGGCGCAGCTTATTCCAGGGACACCAGGTCCCTGGACCAACGACCAAACGGACACCAGAAGCTACATTCACGCCCACGGCCGCTGGTCTGCGCCAGGAGGAGGCCGCCACAGTCGAGATCCCTGCTCACATGCAGGCATGGATGGAGCGGGCTATCCGCCAGGGGATAGCAGAGGGCCTTCAATAGATGTCCAGGTCCGGTCCCCCCCTGATGGCACCTGAGCACGACTCGCCATCAGTCAGGTCCTCGCCTAGATCGGACTTTCCTCATGGTCAGGTACCTTTACAGGGGGACAGTCCTCTCCCAGAAAGGGAACTGGAGGAGGCCATAGAGGACCTGGATCGGTTCAGGGAGGAGGAGGAATTTGGATGGGGGTGTACGCACCACGGGGAGCCCCTATCGGAGATAGACCCTATGGAAGGGTACATGTCCGAGGACGAGGGCCTCACTCCCGATCAACCCACCTTTGTGGGTCTGTTCAAGCCACACATGTTTAAATCGCTTCTATTTAAGGCCAAGAACATATCTGGCCTGCCTGTACAGTCCCCCTCGGCTCTCCCTTCCCTGCGGAGGGACAAGAGGACGCTTAGCATCCTCTTCCTCCCCCAGTGATCCCCTGGAGGCTCTGAAACCCAAGGACAAGAGGTCTGAACTGGCTTTACGTAGGGCTCATCAAGCTGACACCTGGGCCATTAGATTGGCCACAGCCACTTCCTTCTTCACCAGGTCTTCGATCCGGTGACTCTGCCAACTGAAACAGCATGTTCCCCCCTCTAACACAAGGGCACATCAGGACATCGCAAAATTGACGGCCATGGCAGAATTCTTGGCCGACGCCATCTACCACGCGGTTAAGTTCTCCACCCGAGCAATAACCTCTCATGTTACAGCTCGCCGCCTGCTCTGGCTCAAACACTGACAGGCGGACGTAAAAAACAAGGTTAAGTTGGCCACTGCCCCCATTAAGGGGGACAAACTATTTGGCACTGCCCTGGAGCCATTGCTATCCGAAACCCGAAGCAAGAAAAAATTTCTTCCTCCTCTTTTTCGGAGGCCAGAGCCAAGAGCCCCTCAGCCATTTCGGAGAGGTTCCTCCCGACCTTTCTACCAGTCACCTTTCTCGCCCAGGTATCCGAGACCCCCCTCCTTCCAGCCATTCCAGCTCCAGGATCGAGCTGATCCGGGTGACAGGAACAGGAGGGGCGGCAGCTACAGGTGTTTCTTCAGGGGTTCAGGAGGGAAGCCCTTCCGGCACACCAGACGCCTGGGTCCGGGACACCATTAGACTTGGTCTCGCGCTTGAATTCCAGTGCGCCCCCCTGACTTTTTTATGGCATCCCCCCATCGAGGGATCCCACCAAACGCAATTTAATGGATTCAGCTATCCATCATCTCCTCAACATATAGGCCATACAACCCGTCCCATCATCCCAGCGGGGGCAGGGGTTTTACTCCCACCTCTTTGTGGTCCCCAAATCCTCAGGTGGATGGAGGGCTATTCTAGACCTGAAACGCCTTAACCGCTACCTGATCCACCGCAGGTTCAAGATGCACACCCTACAGTCCATTCTACTGGGCATCAGGCAGGGGGACTGGCTAGCCTCTATAGACCTTTCAGAGGCATATTTTCACATCCCAATCCGGCCCTCCCATTCCAAATTTCTCAGGTTCTGCTACAACCACCGCCACTTCCAATATGTGGCCCTTCCCTTTGGGTTGGCCTCTGCCCTGAGAACCTTCACTAAGGTCCTCATGGCTCTGGCGGCCCATCTCAGGAACCTTCTGGTTCGTCTCCACTGTTACCTGGATGACATCCTCATCCTGTCTCACTCCAGACTCCAAGCAGAGGATATCAGAGCTACTCCCTCTGCCCTCCAAGAAATGGGTTCCTAGTAAACTGGCAAAAGAGCCAACTGTTACCATCTACATGGATCACCCATTTGGGGTCCATCAATGACTCAGTTCAGGGAAAGGTTTTCCTTTCCTCGGAAAGATTCCTTAGCATCCAGGAAACCGTCAAACATATTAGACGGTCAAGAAAGGTAACGTTTTTAGAATTGTCTAAATTACTAGGTAAACTGGTCTCAAGTTTCTCCATTGTTCCCTGGGCCCATTTACACACCAGATCCCTACAGTGGTTCCTGCTCCCGTTCCAAAGGACCGGCAGAAGCAATTCAAAGGCCACGGTCAAGGTGCCTTCAAGGGTCCTCACGTCTCTCCTCTGGTGGACCAGTCCCACCATCAACAAGGGACATTGCTTCAAGGAGCCCCAATGCCTCATCCTCATCACAGACGCCAGCCTTTCTGGATGGGGCGCTCACATCCACTCGCTCTCGACACAGGGCAGATGGTCACAGGTAGAACGGGCATGCAGTATAAACTGGTTGGAACTCCGCGCCATCCACCTGGCCCTGTGCAACTTCCTCCGTCAGGTATGCAGGCAGCATGTCCTTATACTCACGGACAACGTCACCGCCAAAGCTCACATCAACCGACAAGGGGGCACCCAGTCCATACGCTTGATGAGAGAGGCCGTTGGGTGGAGCGCAATCTCCTCTCCCTCAAGGCTGAACACATCTCAGGGGACTGTAACACCCAAGCTGACTGAGCAGGACCACGGTGGACCAGTCTGAGTGGCGCATCCACCCGTCACTGTTCAGGGAGGCGACCATGATGTTCAGTCTCCCATCAGTAGACCTCTTCGCATTCCCCCTCAACACACAACTCCCAAGGTTTTTCTCGAGGTACCCCTCCCACGGGGCTGAGAATCACAACGCCCTCCGTTGCCCCTGGCCCACAGGGCTTCTATATGCATTCCCTCCATTAGCCCTGGTCCCCAGAGTCATCCAGAAGCTCATCTCTGAGAAAGCAGAGATGATTCTATTGGCACCCTACTGGCCCAGACGCCCATGGTTTGCGGACCTCTGCAACTGGCCCCTCCCTGGAAAATCCCCCCAAACAGGATACCCCTTTCTCAGAGGCCCCTCAACACCCGGATCCTCAGTGGCTCCAGTTAGCCGTTTGGAGGTTGAGTGGGAACGTCTAAGAAAGGAGCAGTTTTCTGACCAGGTTATTGATACCATTTTAGCCGCCAGGCGGCCCTCAACAACCCAAATATACAATGCCACTTAGAATAGTTTCTGCAAGTGGTGCCATAGTTTCCAGGTCAACCCGCTTTCACCCTCTATCACTCAAGTTTTGGAATTCCTCCAAGAGGGTCTGAGGAAAGGTCTTTCCCCGAACACCCTGAGGCGTCAGGTCACAGCCCTCTCAACTGTCATTGCATGTGACAATCTGGGTTCCCTTTCCCTCCACCCTCGCATTAGGGCATTCCTCAGAGGAGCCATTAACTTGTGTCCCCCAACCGTACCCCGATACCCTACCTGGGACCTCAATAAGGTCCTTGTGTCCCTTACTAAACATCCCTTTGAGCCTCTCAGGGAATCCTCACTCCAGTTCCTCACATTCAAAGTCATGTTCCTGGTGGCCATTACTTCAGCTTGCCGAATATCGGAGATAGCAGCCTTGTCGGTGAGGAAGGACCTTTGCATCTTCCATGCCGACCGGGTGGTTCTCCGGCCGGACCCTACCTTCTTGCCCAAGGTCAATTCAGCCTTCCACAGGGCACAGGAACTCACACTTCCGAACTTCTGTCCCAATCCCTCGCAGGAAAGGGAGAAGCTTTGGCATACCCTGGATGTGAGACGGGCCCTCCGCATTTACATTAAGCGTACCCAGCCCTTCAGGAGGTCTGAATCCCTATTCCTTTCCTTTCAACCCAAATCATTAGTCCACAAAGTGTCCCCTTCAACCATAGGCCGCTGGGTTAGAGCTACTATCTCCAAGGCTTATTTGTCTCAGGCTCTGCCGGTACTCAGCGGAATAACAGCACATTCTACCAGAAGTGCAGCCACCTTGGCAGCTTGGGCCACCCAAGCTCCAATTGCTGATATTTGTCGGGCGGCCCCCTGGGCCTCCCCATCTCCCTTCATTAGACATTATAAGATCGACATATTTGCCTTGGCGGAGGCTTCGTTTGGTATACGAGTCCTCCACTGAGTCCTCAAGGAACCTCAGAGATTACCGAACCAGACGGAGTCCCTCCCGTAGGACAGCCAAGCTTTGGTATGTCCCACTCTCTGGATGATCCGAACAGCTCTCAGGAGAATGGCCGTTGGTCCTTACCTGACACGCCATTTCTCTTGAGCCGGGAGGATCATCCAGCCCCACCCTTATTATTTCACCATCTGGTGAGGTCTTGTTTCGGCCAGTGAACCTTGTAGCATAGTAGGATGAGAGCACGATCTTCTCTTTACTCTCGACTTCACATAAACTGGGGAACGCAAGGGAACCACGTGATGGAGGGCGGAGCATTCCTCAGTAATTAAGCTCAGCCTTCAATGACGCAGACTGAAGCACCTCCCACTCTCTGGATGATCCTCATGGCTCAAGAGAAATGGCGTGTCAGGTAAGGACCAACGCCCATTTTAGTTAGATTTGATTGGAACTGAAAACTAATGGTTTCTAAACTTGTTAAATAAACATAGATGGGTATAAGGCATTTGTTGTCCTAGAGGACGGGTGTCAAACTGGCAGCACGCAGACCGGATGTGTTACACACAGGCCACACCCAGCCCAGCTCCGCAAAGGGAAAAAACGTTGTGAAACATCATGTGATAGCAATGTGATGCCGCGAGTTTGACATCCATGTCCAAGAGCAGGGGTCACCAACCTTTTGGACCTCAGGGACTACCAAACTCATAACTTTAAATCCCATGGACCACTAACATGAATTTTGACTGACGGTGGCTTGCTGATGTTGGTGGGAAGGTTGGTCCCATGCACTAGTCACAGGACTGGCCCTTTGGTCATCCCAAATCAGTTGCTCCTCCACCCAGGGAACACCGGCCTGCCATGGACTGAAGGAGCTGCTCTGGGATGACCAAAGGGCCAGTCCTGTGAGTACTGCAGCTCTGGAATAGGGGACCGACTTTCCTACCAATATCAGCAACCCATCTTGGGGCAGATTTCCCTCCCCCACTGTTGATCATATCTTCCAATTCCAGCTTGCGTGGCTCTATGCAAGATAAGGTTTGCATTCGGCCAAAGGGTGGGAGCCAGTGGGTGGGTGGGCCATATAGGCAGCACAGCCTTGTTTTCCCATGCACCCTGGATTAATTGCTTTGGGGGGAGTGTTTTTGGGGGGGACATTTTTCTGCAGACCACAAAAATTTTCCTGCGGACCACCAATGGTCCCCGGCCCACCAGTTGGCAACCACTGTCCTACAGGATCCCCATTGGATGAGGGGGGAAAAGGTAGCATGCATGTTAGCAGACAGAATTTTAAGACATTGTACAAAATGAAAATGTTCAGCTAAATGATATAAAATGTGAATATGATGAAAAATATTGTTTCCAGATGTACATCTGGGAACTAGGTTTGTTGTTGTGTATCATGAAACGAGCACAACATATTCAAATTTCATGATTTCTAGTCACTTTAAAATTAGTTTTAAAGTGTTTGGAACTAACACAGTTGATGAGAGATCACCCACCATAGCTACAAGTAGTCCTTGACATACAACAGTTCATGCTCAAGGTTACAATGGCTCTGCAAAAAGTGACTTATGACCATTTTTCACACTTAATGACTACTGCAGCATCTGCATGGTTACATGATCAAAATTCAGATGCCTGGCAGACTCATATTTATGATAGTTCCACTGTCTCGGGGTCATGTGATCACCTTTTGCGACCTTCTGACAAGCAAAATCAAGGGGGAATCCAGGATCACTTAACAACCCGTTACTAGCTTAGCAACTGCAGTAATTTGCTTAACAAATTACTATGGCAAGGAAAGTCATAAAATGGAAGCAAAATTCACTTAACAAATGTCTCAGTTACCAACAGAAATTTGGGCTCAATTGTGGTGGTAACTCAAGGGCCCCCTGTACTTGTTAGAGCAGGGATGGGCAATTAATTTTCCCAAGGGACCATGTGAGAATCTGGGACTATTATGGAGGGCCGAACCAATAGGACCAACACATTACTGTGAAGGTGCATAGGCACGCATGCACAACATACATAAATTGAAAAAATGGTCCCCTTCAAAATAAAAGCAATGCCAGTTGTATTGCGTGCATGCAATATGCTTATTTACATTTTGTTTCTAATTTCCAATTAATCTCATGTTCAGGGACAGCCAAAGAGTCAGATATGGCCTGGGCCTGTAAAATACCCAGGGCTATGCTAGAGCAGGGGTCTCCAACCTTGGCAACTTTAAGACTTGTGGACTTCAATTCCCAAAGTTCTTCAGCCAGCAAAGCTGGTTGAGGAACTTTGAGAGTTGAAGTCCACAAGTCTTAAAGTTGCTAAAGTTGGAGACCCCTGTGCTAGAGCATCTAGAAGTATCAGACAGGGAGAGAATGTCAATGATTCTTCAATTACCTGTTAGGCTATTTTCACTCATATTGTCTACCAGAAAGAGAGTTTGCTTCTTTCTTCAAATTCTACTAAAGATAGTTGGGGCTGCTTTGTTTTTATAATCTATGAATTGTCCTTAATTTATTAACATGAGAAGAGAACCAAGAAGCATCCACCAAAGTATACTTTTCCAACCTACACAAATAGTACTCAACTTAGAACAGCTCATTTAGTGACCATTCAAAATTACAACAGCACTGAAGCTTCCGGTTTGCAGGGCTTCAGCGTCAGGCAGAACTCCGCGATCATGCGTGGTTTCTGCCTGGGCTAGCCGCTGGAGCGCCCCGAGCCAGCTGGTTTCGGGGCTAAGCCACCCCGTAGAGGTGGTGAAAAGGGGTGAGATTGTCAGCAGGGTTGAGGAGAACCGCATCTCTCCTCAGCTGTTCAAACTCCCTTTCCCAAAGGCGGTAGGAGCGGTGGTCAGAAATGGCCACCTCAAAGAAGCATTCAACTGGAAAAGAAAGTGCAGGAGGAAGATAAGAAGTGAAAGTTTTGGCTGACTGGGATAAAAAGCAACAACTAAGGTACCCTTGAATTTAAATTTTAGAAAAGATAACATCGCTCCCAAAGAAGAGTCGGAAGCAGCGGAAAAAAAGTGAAAGGTTTTTTTTCTTCTCTCTCCTTCCTCACATTGACAACGAAGAAAGCTGAATAAGAAATCGGAAAAATCCGCTTTGGCACCAATAATTAAGTTGAAAATATAATTAAATGCCAAAGGGGCAATAAAGATTTCTGGACACTAAAAAATCCTTTTTGTCTATAAGTAGGAAGGGAGAGGAAAAGAATAAGGGCAGGATCTGGAAGGAGGAGACTGCCTGGACTTCAAAAGAATTTAATGTAAAATCTCAATAAGACTCCTAAAAGATACATTTTAACTGGAATTTTGCAACTAAATAGTAACCCCAGGAAGTGTAAAAAGAAACAGCTTGTGTGTATTTGGGTTGCTTGGTGACTTTGGGATTTTTAGATATATTTGAATGACTAAAAACAATTGGGTGGTTGTTTAACATTTTTTACAATGGCACTATCTCTGGATGAACTGAAAATGGAATTTAAAAAATCACAAGAAGGGAAGGGCTCCTTTGGCTCCGTTTTTCAATTCTTAGAAATGGCGATTCGTAATTACGAGAAACAAGAAGAAAAGACTGCACAATAAGAAGAATGGAACAAAGAAGAAGCCATCTTTAATGAACAAGTAATTCCATCTGGGGAAGAAAGGGGAAAGGGGGGAAAGAGAATGGAGAATTTAAGACTTAAAAAAACAACCAAAAAAGGGAAAAATAATTTGAAAAGTGGATATAATATGGGAAAGCAACAGAAAAGGGGAATACAGAAGAGGGAAATGGAGGTGGAGAGATTGGGGTAAAAGGGAGGGAGAAGAAGAAAGGGAAGAAGGAAAGGAAGAGAAGTTACAAAGGTTTGGAGCAAGATGTAAAGAAACAGGATCTATTCAGAGATAATAGGTGAAAATCTAACTGAAAAAGGGATTCTGTGAAGGCACATAAGATAGTATTGTTATATTTGTAATAGAAATAATGTTAGAAAATTGGAAATAACATATGATTAAAAAGAGGGATAAAATAGTGTAATTTAGTGAAACTTTTGTGAATAAAATAAATGAAATAAAATAAATGAAAGAATTGAATTAGGAAGGAATGGGAACATTTTAATTATTCAATGTTTTATAAAATATAAGTGAAGTGGGGGGGAATTAACTATGGAAAGTTTATAAGTGTTCCCATAGAAGTATGATATTTATCTGAAAAGTAATGTGTAAAATGTTAAGATTTAAATGAATATTAATATTATTGATATGGATTGTTGTTCTAATTATATTATACATTTATAATTTTTTCTTTTTTTAAAATACAGTATGTAATTTTAGAAAGTGCCAAGCAGAATCCAAATGGAAGTTATGTATTATATTAAGTGTTATAATTTTAGGGGAAAGATATAAAGGCATCATACTCCAATCAGTAATTACAGGAGAAATTTTGTTTAATGAGAAAAGATAGTAGACAGTTGAAACAGGACAGACAAAGAATATAAGTACAATGATTTGAATTGAGATGAAATAAATAAAATAAAATTAAGAAAGTTAAAAGAGGGGAGAAGCTATATTGAAAACGTAGAATAGTAATAAGATATGGAATGGAATATAAAAATGAGCATGAACTGGAATTTGTGTTTGTACGAAGAGATGTAACCTGGGACTATGCTGCTTTCAAAAAAGATGTTTTATGTCTTTATGTTTTGTTTGTTTATGTTTTTAAAAATCAATAAAATTTTCAAAAAAAAAAATTACAACAGCTCTGAAAGTGTTTTTTTTTTTTTTCACACAACCATTGCAGCATCCCCATGGTCACATGATCCAAATTCGAATACTTGGCAACTGATTCATATTTATGACGGCTGCTATGTCTCCGGGTCATGCGGTCAGCTTTTGCGACCTTATAACAAGGTCGCAAAATGGGGAGGCCAGATTCACTTAACAAACATATAATGATTTAACAATTGCAGTGATTCACTTGACAACTATAGCAAAAAAAGGGTTGGGACAAAATTCACGTAACAAATGTTTCACTTAGCAGCAGAAATGTTGGACTCAATTGTGGTCGTAACTCGACGAGAACCTGAATAAGTGTATTCTATCATCAATAAATATTGCCATGTTTTACAGATTCTGCAAATTGCATGCAGACATTTGGCTCATGATATGAAATGATAGGATTTAGTAGATTTATAGGCTATCATACTAATAATACTTTATATTAAGCAATTAGTCTTATTCTTGCTTTTATCTTTGATTGTATTTATTCTTGCTGTTTCTTAAAAATCTACACAACTCTTTTCCAGTATTCTAGGGCAGTAGAAAATGAGTTTAGAGATACACCCTATGGCAAGCAATGTTGACGTCCTTATATATAATTCTTTAAAGGAAATCTATTTCATATATATGTATGGCATATCCCACTTCATCTTTTTCTTTAGACTAATACAGCTAGTATTACAAAATTAGGTCACTGCTTCTTAGATGGTACAGCAAAACAATGGTGTTATTAAATATGTGGTGCATTCAATGAAATCTTACACTAGGTAATTTTTGTCTATTTGACTCAGGAATGAACCACTGCCAAGCCACATAGATTTGTTGTCTCTGTGTGGATCCTTTGCATTGTGCCACCAATATTCAACAGCAAAACTGTTGTGATATTTTTTTTCTTTCTTTCTTGTTTTTCCTCTAAGAATTTTTTAAGTTAAAATTAAGTATGCCATGGAACTAGGAGACTGAACTCACACATTTTTTATAGGAAATCCCCCAACCTCAGAAAGAGGCAGTAAGATAAGATTTGAATTTAACGGCCTTTATAATTCTGCCTCAAGTAGAAAAGCATTTTTATTTTTTTATTCTGCAATCAAGTTCTGTAGCTACTTGATCTGAAAGGAATTTAACCTGAGGCTCACAAGGGATGCAAACTATGGGATAAATCATTGATGTTGCTGACCATCCAAAGCATGGTTGGAAGATTAAGATTTAAGGTAGACAAAATAATACAAACTATAAAATCATTGCTAAAACCTATAAACTTTTATTGAAATTTGAAACAGACGAATAAGTGAAGAATGTCTGATAAAGTGGACTAAATTTTTTGGTTACAGTATATAAGTAGTCCTTGACTTACAACCAAAATTGAGCCCAAAATTTATGTTGTTAAGTGAAACATTTGTTAAGTGAGTTTTGCCCCATTTTACGATCTTTTTTGCCTCAGTTGTTAAGTGAATCACTGCAGTAGATAAGTTAGTAACCTGGTTGTTAAGTGAATCTGGCTTTCCCATTGACTTTGCTTGTCAGAAGGGTGCAAAAGGTGATCACATGACCTTGGACACAGAAACGGTCATAAATATGAAACAATTGCCAAGCATCTGAATTTTGATCACATGATCATGGGGATGCTGCAAAAGTCGTATTAATTCAAGAAAAGACATTATCTATCTTTATTGCTGACTAGAAACCCCTTATAAGACATTTTTGCATGAGACAGAAAAAATGAACTTATGATTTATGGATTTGATGATTAGAAAAAATAGATTATGGAAAAAAGTGACTTATGTTTTAACCATAGAGTAAGAGATAAATTTATATTTATAGCTGGAAGTTACTTCATTTTTCTTTTATTTAATCTATATTAATCTCTTTTATCTTTCTTTTTTTTTAAAAAATAATAAATATATATATTTTAAAAATGCAAAGCCTCGTTGGAAGATTGAAAAGAAGACCTTTGCTTCTGTTTTATATTCAGTCAAGATTGGGAAGTAGCTTCATATAATAATTTCTAATCATTGTCCATTAGCTAGTTAAATATTCAGAAGTTCTGTAATAAACTTAAAATTATGTACAGTAATAAGTCTTAGTCATAATTAGCTGGCTATATACTTGTAAAATTATTCATCCAATTTCTATTTTGTTTTTAAAGAAGCTGGTTCTTAACTTACAACCAAATAAAAGGGAAAGTGCAATTGTAACATATCCAGGTTGAGCAGAAATTAACTGTGAATTTAAAACATCAGTCGATGCTGCTAACATTTTGGGTTGATAAGAATGTCTTATTCCAATCTTTTTTTTTTTTAAGTACTCAAAATGCTATAGAAGGTGTACAAAGTTTTCAGACAAAAGAAAACAAGTTTGCTACTCTTAGTGCAATGGTGCCAAAAAATACTGTGCTACAAAAAAAAAAGATCAGTTGTGACACTTAGGCCTCAGGGCCTGTCAGCGATCCATCTGGTGTATCCAACTGAATGATACCCACCATGGTTCACCAAAGAAAAGGACACCAACATGCAGACAGAAGAGCTGACTAATTTGCCTGGAGGGAAAGTTTTCCCTTTCTCTCAAATGGTGTAATCAGTGATATACCCTGTGCAGCTGAGCAACGATTAAACTGATTAAGCCTTTTGCATACAGCATGTCTTTCAGTCCTTCCCTATTATCCATGCCCAGAGGACCCATAATTTATTACTGACTGGTCCTGTCTCAAACGGAGACATGAGAGGTGATCACTGGCTGCTTTCAAGCATGTGCTGGAGGTGTGGCATAATATATTGAAATCTTTTAATTATCATTCATCTCTGGGGCCCTCGGATTATTATGAGGTGCTGCCCCAAGACAGTTGGCCTCCAAATCCACTAATTACATACTAGGATAATCTATATCCTGTCTTGTGGTTTACCATCCTGCCAAAGACTACATTTACAAGTGGTGTTCAATGAGAAGAACATGCAGTTGTCCATTGTGTTACCATTGTGTCACATTATGACTTTCAGTTACAGCTTTAGAAAGAACCTATGCCTACAGATGCTAGGATATGTGAGTGCCTCAGTGTGTAGGCTAAATAAATTAAATCAAATGCTGAGTTAAGACCTCATCCTTTGAATTGAATGCAAATATTGATCTCATCCCTTTTCTCCTGTCCATAATATGGCCTGAAATCAAGGAACCGATGCATTTATTTATCCTGATGACATAAAATTATAAACATTTGTATTCAAGAGGTTGTTTTTTCCCCCTTATACTATTTTTGCAAGCAGGACAGATATTAATGGTAGAAGAATTGGGGAGGTGATGGGGAATATAATATGAGACTATGGATGAAAGCGCAAAATTCTGTGATCCAAATTTTGGAAGAATTTTGGTGAAATGATGCAGAAAACAAACTGTGCAACAAGCACCGGGATATATCAGCCAAGATCTTGCTAGGAGAGGTATCCTTGTCCAATGTGATATTTAGAGAGGCCCTGTACAGCATCTCATCTCTCTTCCATTGAGTCCATGAAGTGGAGACCTGGCCAAAGTTTCAGTGTTGACCAGTACTTGCATTTATCAAAGTTAAAACCAGGTTGTTTGAGTATGTTTTTTTCCTTTAATTGTTTTTAGTGCCTTAATGTGTTTTCTTTAGTTTTGTATTGTCTATTTTATCTTGTTACCTACCCAGGATCTGTTTGGTTGGGGTTAGGATACAAATATTGGAAATGCAGATATCATTCTTTTTGCTAAATATTTTAGGGGATTATAACCCAATGTGTTAATTTTCTGAGAGAAAAGATTGCTTTGTAATAATTTTATACATTGGCTAGTTACCGTATATACTCGAGTATAAGTCGACCCGAATATAAGCCAAGGCACCTAATTTTACCACAAAAAAACTGGGAAAACTTATTGAGTATAAGCCTAGGGTGGGAAATGCAGCAGCTACTGGTAAATTTCAAAAATAAAAATAGATACCAATAAAAACTTTCACTAGGACAGTTGAGAATAAGTTTGATGTTCACAATTTCCTCTTTGAAAGAGACCAGTAAATAGGGAACAAGAAGATGAAGAAAAAGAAGTGTGTTTTTTCACACTTTTCACACTGCAGTGAACAAAAATGGCATCATAGGAACAGGCTTATTCTCAGTCCAAAGGTTTGTTTCTGATTTCTTCCCTGATTTAAGGGAAATTTGGGAAACGATCTCACTATCATGAAAGGTTTAATTGCTTCACTGACCCAAAAGAAAATGATGATGACAGTGAGACGCGCGATCTCCCGGGGTTTTTGCATTTGCAAGGTGCAAAGCGGCGGGGGCGGATCCCGCGTGCTGGAAAGGGCTTGACTGTATTACGTGGGAGAGAGAGAGAGAGATCATAAGAACGGCTCTTGCTTTTTTCTTGCAAGGGAGAGAGTGACTCCTGCCTCCCACTGTCATCAACATCTTTTGGGTTAGTGAATCAATTAATTTGGGAAATGATCTCACTATCATGAAAGACAGTGTTCTCTGCCAGTGGGGCATTTGGAAGAAAATGCCCCGCGGCATATCCACGCGCGTGTAAGGGGAATCACAAATCCCCACGTTCAATGCCTAGCACAGCAGAAGAGAAAACGCAGCTGTGAGCAAATACTGGGAAAATCTGATTGATCAGAAGGAAGGAGGCAAAAGAGGGAGGGGTGGTGGTGGACGGAAGTCCCACTGGTATTTGTGAAACACTTGGTCGGCAGTGCTTAAAGTCAACGTCCTCGCTCCCACCCACCCAAAGCCACGAAGTCCCCCAATTGCACAGCCCAGAATCGCCCTCCCCTCGGGGCAGCAACAACACCCGGTATTTCCCGAGATGAAGCTCTGCCATGCAATGAAAGCACCCTGGCTCTAGGCTCGCGGGCTCAGAAAACAATGTGAGCCGAGGTTGCTTCGGCTCCGCTCAGTTTCGTTTCCTCAGCCCTAGGTGCTTTCAGTCCGCTCAGGAGGAGAGGGAGGAGGTGGTGGCAGCAGCTTGCGTTGTTTTGCGTTGTTTCGTTTCCTCAGTTCCAGCTGCTTTCAGTCCACTCGGGAGGAGGGGGAGGTGGTGGCGGTGGCTTGCGTTGTTTACTGAGCTCTAGGCTCGCGGGCTCAGAAAACGTGAGGCGAGGTCGCTTCGGCTCCGCTCAGCTTCGTTTCCTCAGCCCTAGCTGCTTTCAATCCGCTCGGGAGGAGGGGGAGGAGGTGGTGGCAGCGGCTTGTGTTGTTTTCTGAGCTCTAGGCTCGCGAGTTCAGAAAACAACACAAGGCGAGGTCACTTCGGCTCCGCTCAGCTTCATTTCCTCAGCCCTAGCTGCTTTCAGTCCGCTCGGGAGGAGGGGGAGGAGGTGGTGGCGGCGGCTTGCGTTGTTTTCTGAGCTCTAGGCTCGCAGGTTCAGAAAACAATGCAAGCCGCCACCACCACCTCCCCCTCCTCCCGAGTGGACTGAAAGCAGCTGGAGCTGAGGAAATGAAGCTGAATGGAGACGAAGCAACCTCGGCTCGCATTGTTTTCTGAGCCTAGAGCCTAGAGCCAGGGCGCTTTCATTGCACGGTGGAGCTTCTTGTCTCGGGAAACACTGGGCGTCGTTGCTGCCCCCTGAGAGGAGGGCAATTCTGGGCTGTGCGATTGGGGGACTTCGTCGCTTTGGGTGGGTGGGTGGGTGGGAGCGAGGATGGACGGAGTCCATGAAGTGGGGCTTGCCTGCCCTTGCTGGCTGCCTCTGCTTCCTTAGGGGTGGGGAAGGGGGCTCATCTGGATCAAGGGTGAGTCTCCCCCTCAGTTTCCCCTGAAGGATCTTCCGTCGCTTTTGCCTTCTCCCTACATCTTCCTTCCGTTAAAATCCCCCACACACACACATACTTATTTTCGGTCGGATAGATTTCGTGTCTGAGCATTCTCACATGGCGGTGGGTCTTTCCCCCCCCTAAAAACAGTTAAAAAAAGAAAAAAACAATATATCCTCATGCAAGAACTTTTCTGCTTCCAATTACCCCCATGCTTAAAAGTTGCAAAGGAAACACGGAAGCAGGGAAGCGGCTGCCCAGCTCCAGAGCTCCACACCATTTTTTTTTCAGAGGGGAATCTGACTCAAGTATAATCCGAGGGCGGTTTTTTCAGCACAAAAAATGGGCTGAAAAACTCGGCTTATACTCGAGTATATATGGTATACTGAAACCTCTATAGCCACATTTTGCCATGTTGAGGGCTTCCGTTCAGAATTTTATCTTTAATAATTCTGAGAGGTTATTTCTGTCCACCTTCATGCACCTTTTGGTTTCTGATATATTTCTATATCCTGAAGCATTTTTTGGTTACTGAAAATGTTTAGTAATAATAGTTATAACAATAACACTTAAACTTATATACTGCTCCTTAGTCCTTTACACCACTCTTGGAGTAGTTTACAATGTCAGCATATTGCTCCCAATCTCAGAAGTATGGAATGCTGAGTCAACCTTGAGCCCCATCAAGATCCAGGCTGTGGGCAAACTTAGCCTCCAATACTGCATTCCACTGCACCACCAAAGCTCCTAACCTTGTTGAACTATTTACTTTATTTTTTTAATGTCATTGGTTCTTTGGGGGGTGGATTGATAAATATTTTGATATCAAAAATGTGGATGATGTCACTCTTAATTTTAATGACCTTATCCTTCCTATATTGTTGCAATCAAGTTGGAGTCCACTCTTAGTGGTCATGTATCTATGTTTTCATAGTCTCGTTCTGAAGTAACGTGAGTTCATTTACATATTTCTGATTTTTCTATTCACGTTGGTAGATAAATAAGTGTTTATAACCAACTGTTGTCCTTAGCGGACAGTATAAGAACACTTCTAATTATTTGCACTCTAGAGATGGATTTTTTTTTAATTATTCCATAATGGAATATTGGAAAGATGTTATCTAAAGAGGTTGTATACTCTGTGTGCCTATCTTCATCAATATAATCTGAAAATAATAAAAGGGGACCAAGTTTGGTGTGGAAGGGTAAGCTAGCAAAAAAAAAAAAACTAAGATGGAAAATGGATTGGCTCAATCTAGATGGAAAAAAGTTTCAATGGAAGAAGTAGTTGGGCATCAGCTCAGAATGTTGCTGTCTCCTCCATTCTGAGGTCTCTTCCTGGACACATGAGTAGAGCCATCATTATTAGGGTGGGAGAAATTCTAAAAGCCAAGGTGTACCATCGTCATTAAAGAGTTAACATACTAAGGTTTGTTGGATTGAATGTATCGTACTTTTGAAGTATTAATCAAAGAAGTATACTTTTGAATGTGTAAATACTTTGAAAAACATGTCTTGCTTTTAAAAGATGAAATGCCTACATCTGAGCAAAGAAATACCTCACTTCAATGACCAGAGCTTCTTAACAAGTTATAAACATAACATCTACATTATTCTGGGAAGTCATCCTGGTCCTGAAGCAAAATACATGATGACAGTTTAGACTGTCATTACAGATCCATTCTGCCGCAAGCTATTCAACCAAAATGTTGTCATCTTAAGTTAGAAAATATCATTGGGAATGCTTTCTCCAAAATTCACAAGCTTTTGGTTAAAAAGTAGACAAACTAGTTTGCATACTAATCCTATCCATTATTTCATGTAGTAAAGTTATTTCTAGTTTTCTGCTCCTGAAATTTCCTCAGGTAAACTACACATGATAAATTTGGTCAGGTAAACTACTCATGATAATCACTGAGATTATTGTGTAGTTTACCTGACCAAATTTCAAAAGCAGAAAACTGGAAATAACTTTACTACATGAAATAATGACTTGGGTTGGTATACAATCACAGTGGGCCGGGTACAGCTGGCTTCCATTTTTTAATGCCTTCCTATAGATCGGCTGGAAGCATTGGAGTACTATTGGGTCACTAAGGCAGTGACATAAAACAATGATTGTGTGAAAGTTCCCTGTAATAATAATAGGAAGCTAATGAAAAGTAGAATTTAGGCCTTTTGGTCTTAAGTTATACAGTTACAAATGCAATATAAAATATTGAACTAAAGTTGTGAGAGGCAAAGAATAATAAGAATTAAGAGCCATACGGTACTATGTTTTCTAGCATTCCTGAGATATTTAGCAGAATGGAAAGTCCTGCTTATTACTAGTAGCTATAAATATCTTTAATGATGAACCAAGTTTACTTTTTAGGTTTATAAGTCACTCAAAACTTAGAAATATTGTAAAATGATACTCCTTAGGGCTCAGTTTGGAAGAGCTAACAGAAGTTTAAAGGTGAATGGAAAAACATCTAAAGCAGATGTATAAGCTGTATGGACAAATTTTGGCTATGCATCAAGGCCTTCTTTAAATAAAATCTGGACGCAAGAAACATTCACAGGCATTCATTCATTCTATCCTTCCTTTTCATGCCCAAAAAGTTATGTGCTCACTAGTAATTTAAAATGATAAAAATATGAAAGCAGTGCTACTAATAAAGTGATACCAGTTAGATCTATATTAATTGCTTTCCCCTTATTGAAATTTCTCCATTCTGAGAGCCCTTGAAGAAAGAATTAGAATGAACTTTCATTAATATATTGATAACTAATTGTGTTTTTTGATTCCATAATCCAGCTAAATCTCTCTAGAAATTCAGTCCCAAACTCAGGAAATGGTTACCAACAGGAACTTCACAGGAACTTCACAGATTCAAGATACATTGATAACAAGAAACCAAGAAGGAATTCATAAATAGAAATAAGGTTCATTATATGTATGTATGTATGTATGTATGTATGTATGTATGTATGTATGAATTGTGTGTGTGTGTGTACACACATACACATACACTGTCTCATCTTGAAAATTTCAAATTTAAGCCCTCTTGTCTTTTAATGCAACAAACCTTTACCGTGGGGGTGGGGGGTGTTAACCAGCATTTAAGGTGTGAAGGTTCTCCTTGTTTATATGATAGTTTTGACTGGCCTGGGCCATGCTAGTTGCCACCATTCTCAGTTACAGACTTTCATTCAAGGAGGTATATGAAGAATAAATTTGTACCTGACATTGATCTAGGAGTGAGTGGGATAAATGTATAAAAACTGAGCTTTATTGATGGTTCTAAAATTTGGGAAATCAAAGCATAAATAAGCTCCACAGTTTTCTAAAACAACAAATAAATAGTGTAAATATTGCCGGAATTACCATTTGGGGTTATTAGTGGCAAAAGTCACTATAAATTTTGGTTTGATTGATTTGCCAATAGAACATACAGTATCTTCTCCTAAAGATCAATTAATGGGCTGATGTTAGTGGATTTTGCAGGGGGAATCTAAATTTACCTATTTGGAAATAATGCAATTGCTACCACTATCAAAACAAGTCCACATCATAACTATAAAATATAATATGATATTTTATATATTAGCCCAGTCAACTTGTGTTGGGCTTCTGCGGCAGCATGCATAAACTGCAATGGCAAATGAGCTAAAGAACAGGTGGGTTCATACCCTTTATAGATAACAGGTAGTTACTGACGGTGGTATTCAGCTGGTTCGGGCAAACTGGTAGCAACAATTTGGCCTGGGTTGCTGAACCAATATTGATTTCTGGCTGGCCACACACCCTGCCTGGTTGCCGGTTGCTTACCCCTTCCACCCATTCAATGCTTGCTTGCCCCTTCTGTCTGCTCAACACTCGACACCCCCACCCTATATATATTGCCTTTGCCATGCAGCCCAGCTAATCACCTCACCAGTCACCTCACTGACACCTGGTCAACTCAGAAAAGGTAAGAAATGCATGCCGCATGCTTGCCCTTCACCTTGGGTTGGGGGCCAGGACCCCAGGGACGTGCCATTCCCCGAGGCCCCGGAGCTGCTTCCCACCTCGGTCAGGTCAGGAAACATGCAGTTTACCAGCCTTGCTCAGGAGGTCCACCCACCTCGGCCCAGTTGGGGAACACATGATTGCCTTGCCCCAGAGCTGCTGCCCACTCACCATCTGCCTTGACCGGGTCGAGGAATGCACCATTCCCCAGCTACAGCCTTGCCCTGGAGCCGCTGCCCACTCACTACCTGCTCTCCCTTAAGCACGATGCATCGCCCCATTTCCCTTCTTCAGAAGTCCCGGCCCTTAATCTTCCTGCTTCCTCTCCCACAATCACCTCTTTCATCGTCCCGAAGCCGCGACTTTACTTTTCTCTCGCAGCTGGCTACCAGGGAAGACAAACCAGGGCTGAGAGCCATCCGCCTCTGGCCTCCCCGCCAGCCCACATCTCATCCCACTTGTGAGATGCCTGCAGCTGCCACATGTTTTTTCAGTGTGGCTGGCGGCGACTACAGGCTTCTTGCAGCGAAAATTACTGACCTCTGGCTCTGCTCCATTTCTCCAACACGCCACTGCCACCCCCGCCCTGTTCTATGTGAGGCGCACCCCATTGCCTGCTGCCACTGCACCAGAAGGATTTGCTTGGGCAAGTACAAGTGGAGCGGTGCCCACTCAGTCACATGATCCTCCCACTAAGCCACGCCCACCGAACCAGTAGGGGAAAAATTTGAATACCACCACTGGTTACTGAGCATGTTGTTCCTTGACATGATGAATATGAAGTTGACTTATTTGCTACAGTTCCTTGGCATGATGAAGAATGTGAAGAGATGCAATTTCGGACTGTTTGAAGTTTTGTTATAATACTGGAGTATAAAATAAACTCTACAAATGAAGGAATCTGTAAGCCTAAATGAATTAATATTTGGCCTCAGCCTTTTAATTTAACCAAATTGTAATATTTGTACTTATGTTTTTATTATTAATAATGTTATATCTGCTTATAAATGATTCTTCATACTCTGTAAACAGAATGTGGCAAAATGCATAAATCATTAAATTACTTTCATACTCATGGATCTCATTTGCTATTTTGTATTCCTGTTTCAGATTGTTTGTGGAAAGAATAATGTTTCCAAGACTCACAAATTGATATAATATACAGTAACTTTGGAGGTTTTTGTTCAATCTGGAGAAAATGGGGATGGGATAGAATAATTTTAATAGTTTTCCTATAATTCAAGAAATACCAGGATGTGAGGGACAGCCACTGATTAGTGACAACTTTATTTTTTTTTCTTCCAAAATATTATAATTATACTATTTCTGGGACATAATGATGCTGCCAAGAAATGTTTTGTTTTTGCCTGCAATTACCACAGGGTCCAGTGAAAATTAACATGCAAGAATTGTAATCAGAATGCACACTTTTGTTCTCTTTCAGTGAGCAAAGTAGACATTTCCATTTTTCTTTCAAAACAGTGTTTAGAGAAATGTGTTGTAATTGTCTTCATTGTCATAATATTTATATTTTAATATAATAGAAGTTATCTCCACTCAGATAATATTTACAATTTAACTGCAGAAAACTAAGGATGAGAACATAATTGTTCATTACAACAGTGGCCCCTAACCTTTTGTGCACCAGGGACTAGTTCTGTGGAGGCTGGTTTTTCTGCGGGCCACAGAAGGTATGGTTTTGTTTGCTGCCTGCATCCCATGAATGGGCTTTGTTTGTTTGTGTGGCCCAGTTTCTGGCATTCCGTGGTCCGGTGCTGGTCTATGGACTGGGGGCTTGGAGACCTGTGCATTAGAATATATGTATCCAAGCTAATATTCTGCATCCTGTTTTCTACATTGGCCAACCTAATATGGAAGCCTCAAAGCAGGGCATGAAGGCAGGTGTGATAGCATTATTTTTCATGGGTTTTGTGGAGAATAGAACATATAAAACATGGCTTGAATTCATTTGTCACTTTTCTTTCTTGCCATTTAATTAAAGATTATTATACATCTTTCTTTGATCTATGTTCTGATTCCTATAAATGAGAGGTCCAGGGTGTTCTCTGAGCTTGGTTGTTTTCTTGCAGATGTTTCATTACCCAAACTAGGTAACATCATCAGTGCTAGCCCTAGCTTATTTTAAATTTCTGGAATGTGAAATTTTATATAGAAACAAATATTCACCATATATAGACTCATAGAGTGTAACCTTATTGCTATTTATTCAACTAAGAACATAGAAGATAGAACATTGGGATGAAATTCAGATTATCTATAGGGTCCTTGGTGCTTTCTGGTGCTTAGTTGTTTTCTTGTAGATGTTTCATTACCCAACTAGGTAACATCATCAGTGCTAGCCCTATAAGAAACATCTGCAAGAAAACAGCCAAACTGAGAGACCCCACCAAGGGTCTCTCATTTCAACCCTGAACTATAAATATTCTCCTATATTGTTCTTATAACATATAATGCAGATTAATACCCAAGAAAAAGTCATATAGTAGTGATGAGACAATGACCTTTCCCATTACTCCTGTGGCTGTTGGACTTTGAACTCAGGAATCTATAATGTCCTTCATCTTAGGCTTTGTTCTGACCATTCTCTCAAGGAATTGGGAAAAAAAATAATCTGGTCAAAGGGATAAATAAGATGTAATCAGGGTACAAAATCATTGTATCTCTGATTGGTTTTAACTTTTTCTTCAGCATTAGTAATAGATCTTTTTATCGATTATCAAAATTATTTCTTGTAAATTCTTATGGCATTAAATTATTTTTGGACACACCATTTCTAACTTTCAAAGTGCTACTAAAGATTTATTGGTTTATTATTGAATTATATTTGATTCAATAGAGTACCTTTGGATTCAAAATATTGACTGTGTAGTTTCTATCTTACCTTTAAATAAATTGAAACTGAGGTACAATTATTGGCTGGAAATGTTTTAAGTTTTAAAAATTTATACAAAATAAATCTTATCTCTGAATACTAATAGCATTGCACAAGTGTTGCTTCTGTTACATACAGAGGAACACTGATTTTTTGCCAATATCTTTAACCTGATCTAATTGCAGCCGCACCAGAAGCAGTTAGATGGAGGGTGTCAAACTCAAGGTCTGTGGACCAGATCTGGCCTTTGGAGTGCTTAAATCTGGCCCATGGTGCCACCCTGGTAACAATGAAGGACTGGCCCGTAGTGCCCCTTCCAGCAAAACCAGAGCTGAGAAGGACCAGATGTGGATCTCCCAGGCTCCTTTTTTGGCTGCAACAGCCTCCTGCAGCCCTCTGCCAGTGAAAACGGTGACTTTGAGCTGGCCACACCCACCCGGTCATGCCCACCCCAGCCCCTGAAACACATTCCTGATGTGGCCCTCGATGAAATCGAGTTTGCCATCCTTGAGTTAGATGGTTAGTTTCTTTAGATATTGAATTATAGCAACCGCCTTATTGCAATTCTATGACTCCATATTATGGTGATTTTATTATAGTTTGATCTCATTAATTTAATATTTTATTTTCTATATTGCCCACATCTCTCTATATGTGGGTGTGGGTGTGTGCGCGAGAGAGAGCATTTGTTTTCTTATGTTTTTGCGGGTATTTAGATGTATGGTATTCAGCTTTTTTTCAGGTATTTTCCCATGTCTTTATGGTTGTGCTTTTAAAGTTGTAGCAATGTTTTGGCAGAATCTTTCAACACACATGACGAAGATGAACCCAATACATGAGCCTGATGATTGGCAGATGAGATTCTGCCGAAACGCTGCTACAACTTTAAAAGCACAACTATAATGACGTGGGAAAATACCCGAACAAAGCTGAATACCATACATACATACATACATACATACATACATACATACATACACAAAACCACAATTGAACCCAAAATCTGTTGCTAAGTGAAACATTTCTTAAGTGAGCTTTGCGACCTTTTTGTAACCTTTCTTACCATAGTTCCTAAGTGAATTGCTGCATTTGTTAAATTAGAAATTAGGTTGTTAAGTAAATCTGGTTTTCCCTTTGACTTTACTTGTTGGAAGGTAATAAAAGGGGATCACATAATCCTGGAACACTGCAATGGTCATAAATATGAGTCAGTTCCCAAGTGTCTAGTTTTGATCATGTGACCATGGGGATGCTACAGTGATCATAAGTGTGAAAAATAGTCATAAGTCACTTCTTTCAGTGCCGTTGTAACTTTGAACAGTCTCAAAGTGAACTGTTGTAAGCTGAGGATTACCTCTATATGCTGATTTATTTAAACTGAATTTGTATATGTTATGATTGTATGACCGCTGTAGATCCTACACAATAAATTAAAAAAATAAAATAAAATCCTACAGCCTTTCATGCTGTATTCCATGTTATTGCAAATGCTCTCTTATTTTCCTTAAGTGGCTTTGGGGTATCAGGTGGAAAAGCTGCAATGGTAGGGAAGCAGAATTTGAAAGAAATCAAGTACAATATATAGTAAAAGTGGAAAAATGTCTAGTACAACGGCTCTGTTGATTACAACTGTGTAGGGATGTACAAAATTCATTAATGTGGCACAGATTCATTTGCTTCTGAAGCTTGTCAAACTGTCTCTGGACTGTCCTGTTCTAAGCGTGGTGAGCCATTTTCCCAAAGTAAATCCTCTAAACCAGAAATAATTCAAGTTGTACCATTCCAGGTCAGAAAGATTTAGAAATGGCTAAGTTAAATTTCCAAGAATAGCATGGTCCCAATAAGATTTGTTGCATCCTGGAGAAGCTCAAATTTTCTGGATATTATGCACAGAGCAATGATTTTTGTAAAATTGTACATTTTAAAGTTAGGTAAGTAACTTGTCATCTTATCTGAGCGTAGTTTAGAATTTATGCTATATATTACATTTTGGAAAATATATTACTATTGTAATTTAACATTTGTATTGAGGGAAAAATCACACTCATTATTTATTATAGTGAAGAAGTCATCAAAACTATATGTAAATAATAGCTTTTACATTAATTTGTATCTTTTTTTAGATTATCATGAGTACCACATATGATTGGATTAAACTAATAAATGCTGAAGATGATCCCTTTTGTAGACAAGACTTTTAAGATCTGGGATTTCATATAATGAAGGTAAGGAAAATTACTCTCGTGCAAATAACCAGTCATTAAAATTAGGCATTAAAAATGCTTGTCACTTGTATGATTATATTTGAATCAGTATGAAATCGAATAACGATGGATATAAAGAAGCATGCCCATGTAATCATATTTTTTAATAAACTACCTATGACTAGACAATTTGACAATTTGGTTGATAATGGTTATTTATACCAATGTTCCCTACCCTAATCTCACTTACATGTATGGCTTATAATGTAAGGAAGGTGAAGTTCCAGCTGTTCTGTTTCTGTAGACTATAAAATTAAAAAGTTGAATGGTTATTATTAATATTATGAAATTATGAGTGAAAGTGGATTATTATATGGTTGAATCCTGCCTAGAGTAGCATATACAAGCTGTATATGTTTATTTCTTTCATCCTTAATATTGGAATCCAGTTAACGTTTCTAGTTTTTTATTGAATCATTTGTATTAAATAAATATTCTTAAAAACAGAATTAGGATCAGGAATACATATAAGATTTGGGTTATACATAATAATATTGTAAAAAACAACATAAAATGTAGAATGTGTTTTCTTACTGGTTTAAGTAGCAATGCTCAATAAGATTTTTTAAATAATTTGCTTTGTAAAAGATGCTTTATATATCTGTAAAAACAAAATGCATTGTAAGTTCTAAAATAAGTAGCTGACATTAAAGGAATTTTAATGCTTATTATTTATTCTCACTGAGTTTCACAAGGCTAACATAACTACTGTGCATATTTTGCAAGTCTGCTACAGAATTGCAGAATTTTATTTTATGAGGATCTCATCATTTTCACTTAGGTCATTAATAAATGTATGATTCACAAATATCCTTACAGTTAGCGGAATACATTTGACACCTTTATTGACGATATTTTTTTAAAATCTCATCTTTCTTTAAGGTACTAAGACAGTTAAAACAATAAATAATGTCATTAAATTAAATATTAAAAAAACCACTTGAGACTTAAATTGCAATCCAGTTTTTGCTTCATGATTGACTTTCATATCTCAGACAGTTTTTATCATGTAATATCCATGTCTATCCTGATTTTTATACAGGAAAAACAATAGTAAACAATAGAGATGAAAAAGAGGTAACTGCATGACTAAATTAGCAGTAACTGTGAGAGGGATCTTGGAGTCTTAGTGAACAACCAGCTAAATATGAGCCAGCAGTGTGCAGCAGCCACCAAAAAAGCTAATGCAATCCTAAGTTGCATTAACAGAGGGATACAATCAAGATCAAGGGAAGTACTAATACCACTCTATAAAACCTTAGTAAGACCACACCTAGAGTACTGAATCCAGTTTTGGTCACCACATTATAAAAAAGATGTTGAGGCTCTAGAAAAAGTACAGAGAAGAGCAACCAGGATGATTAGGGGACTGGAGGCTAAAACATACAACGAATGGTTGCAGGAACTGGGCTTGGCTAGTCTAATAAAGAGAAGGACCAGGGGAGACATGATAGCAGTCTTCCAATATTTGAGTGGCTGCCATAGGGAAGAAGGGGTCAAATTTTTTTCTAAAGCTCCTATAGGCCAGACAAGGAATAATGGATGGAAACTGAACAAGGAGAGATTTAACCTGGAAATAAGGAGAAACCTTCTGACAGTGAGAACAATCAACCAAGGGAACAGCTTGCCCTTGGAAGTTGTGGGAGCGCCATCACTTCTTTCAAGAAGAGATTGGATTGCCATTTGTCAGAAATGGTGTAGGGTCTCCCACTTGGGCAGGGGGTCAGACTAGATGACCTACAAGGTCCCTTCCAACTCTGATTAACTGTATCTGTATCTGTAAATTCAAAGGAAAAACTAGTTAGATTTCCAAACATGAAATTATAATGCGTAGGAAAAATGTGGTTTTCATTCAAGTTTAAGAGGAATCCAGATTAGAAAGATACAAACTATGGGAAATGCTGATGAAGTAGAGATATAACAAATAAAGGGAGAAATATTTAGTTAAGGTATTTAACTGTTGAGATTTGTTTACTTCATATAAAATCTCTTACATTTAACCACCAAAAATAACTAGTAAATCAACCCCACAAAAAAATTGACTTGCCCTTTAAAAAGTTCCAAAATGTTTGTTGAATAAATACTTTCATTATATGAAATCATAAAAATTAAATCTCTGTGCCTGCTAAAACTCTTCATTAAATAATAAACAAAGGTAATGTAGGGAAAAGAGATTGTGCTGAACCATAGAATCACCATTCTGGTTCATGTATTACTCTAAAGTAATATTCTTCCAAGCCAGTCGGAAAAGGCAGTAGTGCTTAGGAGACCGTGTCTTTAAACTAATAAATCGGATATTGATATATAGTGGCTTCCCAGAATGTGTTTCTGGCATCAGCTGGAATATACTTCCCATTGGAAATTGATCAAATAAATATTGATGCAGTGTGGTCAAGCTAATTTAAAAATGCTGATTTTAATAAAGATTGAACAATAATGTACTCGAAATAATTTGCTGGAAACTCTTACAGTGAATTTTTTTTTAATGTCATAAAATTATCAGTTTTAGAAGCCTAACATATTACTGTTTTGGTAAACCACAATAAATAATGTTCAGACTATCCTAGGAGCAAAAGAGATATGTGGTTAGAATGCTGAGTCAGAAAACCATTGAGAGATTGATGGCTTAGCAGTTTGAAATCCGAGAGCAGGCCATGTGACCAGTTGAGCTCCCAGCAATTTGTCCGAGCTCCTGCCACCTAGCAGTTTGAAAACATGCAAATACAAGTAGATAAATAGGTACTGTATCACTTAAGTGGGACAATACCAAGGACTTGAACGGAGCCTCCTCAGACATCCCCTGGGCAATGGTGATGTCACTGGCTAATCCTTTCAACCCAGAGGCACCATAGTAGATCTTCCAACATGAATGGAGTAACACCATAAAATGGAGGTAGCAGGTTTTGCAGGATATGGAAAAATAAATTCACGGTAAGATCATTTGCTAGAGCAGAATGTGTTTTTATCTTAACCGTCTTTCAGTCACACAGAACATGAGGTAAAACAAGGGTGGGAAGAATAAGGATACATAAAGTAAATGCCTGGGCTTCTTTAGTTATGGATGATTATCTGACATCTGACTCTTATGTAGCATGCAGTGTGTTCTGTGGCCTATTCTTCTGATGCTATTTCCCTTCAATACCTTGTTTATTCCCTGAGTGTTTTTATGATAGTTCTTTTAATCAAACTGTCAAACTTGTGGCCTATGAGCTGGATGCATTACACACAGGCCATACCGAACCTGGCTCCGCAAAAGCCAAAAAAGTCACACAATGTCACATATCATGGTTGAGTTTGACACCCATGTTTTAGATTGTGGGTTCAGTGCATTTCTACTGAGTAAGTTGTGTTTAAGTCTTGTATTAGAATTTTAAAGATGAAGGTGATTTAAAAGGTGTTTGGTGAAATGATAGTCTTGGTATGTGTGGAAATCAGACTGGAATGATCTCACTTTCTTTAAGTGGTATAGAAGAGTAATGTGCTCCTAAGATGTGAAGAACAAAACTCAAAAGGAAATAACTTTGTTTATAACAGTTGATTAGCAAAAAGCTAATTTCTAAAAATAAGTTACTAGAAAATTACACAGACCTCTTGTTAAAGGAATTTAGAAAGCAGGATATCAGAATTTTTTTAAAAAAAATTTAAACAAAGTTATTTCCAAGATGCTCATATTAAAAAGACTAATGAGTAACTGCACATTTAATTTCTGAACTTGGTTTCTTCACAGGTTAGTTTGCAGATTAAAAAAAGAAAAAAACACAAAATAAAAGCAGCAGCAATTACAGTTCTATAAATTGTAAAACATGTGACTTTTCTAACGTCTCCTATTTCTCCCATACCTGTGGGAGAAATGTCTTTGCTCACGTGTTAAACACAATAGATATTAGGATGCATCCTGTTTATTGAACGATAATTGAGTTTTGATCAAATATCACCACCATAGTTCTTTACAAACAACACCTCTCCACAGTAAATTCTTCCTAGTCAGAGTGATATAGTCAAGAAAATTATTTGATGGCTTATCTTATCCTCATTCTATTTCTCTATAAGTAAAGACATAATAAATTTGGAGAGGGCTCCACTGTTTCTAAAATGCTCCACTGTGATTCATCCCTATATAAGTGCAGCTGTCTGTGTGTAGCTTCATTGAAAGACTCAATGCAAATTAGTTGAATGTGGATTTGAGAAACTTGTGCCAAGCAAACAGGATATATATTCCCCGTAATTTATCAGCCACCTTATGTACTTGAGGAAAGTGAACAGAGCACTATTGAATACTATGTTTAACCCATAAATACAGATTCATATGCTTGTGTAGAGATCCTTCATTCATTTTTAATTAAGTTTAAAATTTGTATCCATTGCAGATATATAAAGAACATTTCACCACTGTCTGTTTAGGATTTTTTCTCTGAATCAAATAAAAGTAACATTGTCAGTGAAATTCTGGTTTTTCAATTTCTTCAGACTTGCTCAGGAACTAGATTTTTTAATGTCATAACTTTCTTGTGGTTTGTCAGTGCTTATGTTTATGAAGGCATGGAGCTAGCTATGCTTGTCATCTCTCATTTTAAACAGTCAAAATGTTACAGTTAGTGATCTTAGTGATCTTCATAACCAATTTTGCATTCTCAACCTTATGATGGTATCAAAATGAATTCATACTTCCTATACTGGCCTTATTCCCAAATAAGATTATTTAGAAATATTATGTCATACAATTTCTTTCTGTTTTTTTCAAGGTAGCAGATATACATGCAGCTAAATATCTCACTGTTGCTTTTACATTAAGAGTACAGTTAAACTGAACTGATAGTAATCTTTATTGTACCTGACATAATCTACATGCTGTATATTTAAGATCTGTATACTGTATATGTCAGTTGTTCAATTGACATTGCAATTTGTGGCTAATGTATCATAAACTTCTTTCTCTTCGATTTTAGTCTGTATGAAAGATCTGAAGACCAACATTTATTTAAAATACTCAAATTCTGAAGTCTTAGTAGTCATTAGACAAATCTAATTTTTATAAATTCCTTTGATAGTGAGTCCATCCATTGGGAGGGGGCATGAGAAAATGTCCAGTGTACATTCCTCATGTACTTACATGCAATGTTGTAACTCAAGTATTATAGGACAGAGAAGGGACATTATGACATCTTGAAGCATCTTTCATCAACTTAACATCATAGCTTACCATGCAGTTACAGTCACAAGTCATGATGGTCATAAACAGGTCAACAAGTGACTGCAGCTAATTTTATGACCTTGCAACAGATGTTAAGCAAACCCATTTTTCACTATGGAATATTTTTTGCTGGAAACTGGAAGTAAGTAGTGGTTTCTAGCAAAAACTCCATAAATCATGATCACATGACTGTAGACAGCACTGGAGGCCAGTTGCCAAGGGGTCTATGACAATTCGCCACAGTTAGCCCACCAGAGTAAACCCCATAGCCAACCCACCATGGCCAACTCATCACGGCCAACTCGCTGCAGGACAACTTGCCACAGCCAACTCAACACAGGACAACTCTCTGCAGGACAGGAGTTACACTAATATCAAAGAAATGGCGGAATAGAATCATTAAAGGATGCAAAAGGAGGAACAGAACAAAATGTGAATGGCAAAAATTAAAATATTTTTTAATTTATTTTAAATAATTAAATAGAATTATTAAATTATCCCGCAGTGAGTTGTCCCATGGTGAGTTGGCCGTGGCAAGTTGCCCAGAAGCAAGTTGGCCATGGAGAGTTGTCTGCAGTAAGTTGGCCATGGCAACTTGTCCCATTCCATCACCAAGTGCCCAAAATTTGGTTATTTGACTGCAGTGGGGGCTGGATGCAGAACTTTGGAATTTGGTCACAAGGACCTTTTGGAATGTCCATTGTATCTTCAAAGGGTTGTTAAATGACCAGTTATAAGTCAAGGTCTACCTTACAGGTAGTATGGGTGATCTATAAAAGTTACAGGTAGTATGGGTGATCTATACAGGTAGTATGGGTGATCTATAAAAGTTTTCAGCTCAGATCTGAAAACTAAAACATGACATATTTCAAAAGAGTTAATATAAAATACTGAAAAAAAATACAAAGTTCACATCTAATTAACAAGCTCCTTTACTGTTTTCAATCTAAGAAAAAGGGAACACATTTAGCATTTGGTAACTGTGATTAAGGTTATTCTGTAAACGCTGGATATGCTCTTTAATTTAAAATATGATTACCATTCTAAGGTCCAAGGTTTCAAGCTAAAAAGCACAAAAGGAACAATAAATAAAAAGTAAATGAAATAACAGTTTACGTTTTTTTCATCCACCCCATTGCTTTAAAAATTAATTAATGTTGCCAAAGAGGTTATCTCCCCTTGTTATCAAAATTTATTTCACAATAACTATAGAAACAATACTTTCTCCAGCGTGAAGATTGGAGAATCCATGGATGGGTTGACACATGCCTTTCTACTCAGAGACTGAGTCCATAATCTTTGCCACACCCCTTGTCAACCGTCACTTTCCCCAGTTCACGACATTCTTGCCCTAAAAGGTTGTGGCAATGATTGGCTTGTAGTTCTTCTATCAGAAATGCTGGAAATTCAAATTTGAAGGGTTTCTGCTGTCATGTTCGATTCATAGCGCTTTTAAAGAACTACTGAGGTTTTTTTGGGTTTTTTCGTCGTTTGCTGTATCCATGGTTAGCCGCCAGCTTCGCAGCCTTGAAGGAAGTAATTTTCCCACGCGAGGTAGACAATGCTCTATTTGTCACTTGAGACTTTTTTATTTTATGGAATGGAGAAATTTCGGGAGAGATCTGACTAGCTGAAGACAAACATCTTACAATAATTTTGTGTGTGTGGCTTCACCTCATTGTTAACTCTTGGTGACTGCTTGGATTGGTTCCTGCAGTTTCCTTGGAAAGATTTTGGAAGTGGTTTGCCAATACCTCCTTCCTAGTGCTGAGAGGATGTGATACATCCAAGGTTACCTAGCTGGCATTTTGTCTAAGGGAGGACTAGAACTCAGAGTCCCCAGTTTTTGTCTCAGTGCCTTAAACACTACACCAAATTGGCTTCTGTCCACAGTAAAATTACTACAACCTTACTGTATTTCTGAAACATGCAGAAGTAAACAAATACAGAAGATGAGGTGCAGTATTCTTAATAGCTATAATATTGTAACTGTCAACAAAAAGCAACACTTTCTGATGTGTGTTAAAATATTCCAGTTTTCCCAGCCTGGAAACTTTGAGACAGATTTTTAGTATATCTCGTGTCATTTCTAAATAGTGTAATATGAATTGTAACCCAATTTGGGAAGGCTAGGATCATCAATACTTGAAGCTGCCTAATCCTGGCGTCCGCGGGAGGTATGGCAAACTAAAGATGACTCTGTGAAAGCAGAGCTGATGACCAGGGCAAAGACCAAGGAACTAGTGAGTAAACCGGTTCTGTCAGCTTTGGAAGCCATATTCCACACTGCCACAAAGCCTGAGAAAGTAGAAGGGGGGTGGACTTCCAGTTTGAAGGGCTTCAGCAACAGACAGAAATCCGTGATCGTGCGCGGCCCGAGCTGGCTGGTTTTGGGGCTAAGCCACCCCGTAGAGGTGGTGAAGAGGGGGGAGACCGCCAGCAGGGTTGAGGAGAACCACATCTCTCCTCCTCAGCTGGCCATTACTCCCTTTCCTGAAGGTGGTTGCAGCGGTGGTCAGAAATGGCCACCACAAAGGAGAACTCGACCAGAAAAGAATGTGCAGGAGGAAGATAAGAAGTGAAAGTTTTGGCTCACTGGGTTAAATTGTAAAAGCAACAACTAAGGTACCCTGGAATTTAAACTTACAAAAAATAACATCGCTCCCAAAGAAGAGTCGGAAGCAGCGAAGGAAAGTGAAAGGGGAAAGGTTTGGCTTTTTTTTTTCTTCTCTCTTCTTCCCTATACTGACAACTAAGACACTTAAATAAGAAATCGGAAAAATCCACTTTGACATCAATAGGCAATTAAGCTGAAAATAAAACAAAATGCCAAAGGGATAATAAAGATTTCTGGACATTAAAATTTTTCTTTTTTATAAGCAGAAAGGGAGAGAAAAAGAATAAGGGCAGGATCTGGAAGAGGGAGGAAACTGCCTGGAATTATAAAGAATCTACAGTAAAACTTCAACAAGACTTCTAAAAGATACATTTTAACTGAAACTTTGCAACTAAATAGTAACCCCAGGAAGAGAAAGTGAAAAAAAAAAAAAAAAGCAAAAAAGAAGCAGCTTGCGTGTATTTGGATTATTTGGTGATCTTTGGATTCTTGGTTATTATATTTGAATGACTAAAATCAATCAGGTGGTTGTTTAAAAATTTATACAATGGCACCACTTCTGGATGAATTGAAAATGGAACTTAAAAAGTACAAAGAAGATGCACAAGAAGGGAAGGGTTCTTTTGGCTTCATTTTTCAATTCTTGGAAATGGAGATTTGGAACTATAAGAAACAATAAGAAACGACAGCAAAACAAGAAGACTGGGACAAAGAAGAAGCCATCTTTAATGAACAAACAATTTTATGTGGGGAAGAAAAAGGAAAGGGGGGAAAGAGAATGGAGAATTTAAGACTTAAAAAAACAACCAAATAAAAGAAAAATAATTCAAAAAATAAGTATAATACTGGAAAGCAACAGAAAAGGGGAATACAGAAGAGGGAAATAGAGGTAGAGAGACAAGGGGTAAAAAGGGGAGAGAGAAGAAGAGAGGGAAGAAGGAAAGGAAAAGAAGTTACAAAGGACCGGAGCAAGATATAGAGAAACAGGACCTATTTAGAGATAATGGGTGAAAATCTAACTGAAAAAGGGATTCTGTAAAGGTACATAAGATTGTATTGTTATATTAGAAATAGAAATAACTTTAGAAAATTGGAAACAACGTATGATTAAAATGAGGGATAAAATAGTTAGTGTAATTTAGTGAAATGTTTGTGAATAAAATAAGTGAAATAAAATAAATGAGAAAATTGAATTAGGAAGGAACAGGAACGTTTTAATTAGTTTTATAAAATATAAGGGGGGGGGGAATTAACTATAGAAAGCTTATAATTGTTCCCATAGAAGTATGATATTTAATTGAAAAGTAATGTTAAAGATGTTAAAACTTTAATGAATATTAATATTAATGATAGAATTGAATTGGAATGGAATGTTGTTTTAATTATATACATTTATATTTTTTTCTTTTTTAAAGAATACACTGTGTATTTTAAGAATGTACCAAGCAGAATCCAAATGGAAGTTACGTATTATATTGAATGTTACAACTTGAGGGAAAAGATATAAAGGCGTCATACTCCAATCAGTAGCTACAGGAGAAATTTTGTTTAATGAGAAAAGATAATAGATAATTGAAACAGGACAGACAAAAAATATAAATCCAATGATTTGAATTGAGATGAGATAATTAAAATAAAATTGAGAAAATTAAAAGAGGGGAAAAGCTATGCAGAAAATGTAAAATAGTAATAAGATATGGAATAGAATATAAAAATGAGCATGAACCTGAATTTGTGTCTGTATGAAGAAATGTAACCCGGGATTACGCTACTTTAAAAAAAAGGTATTTTATTTGTATTTTTTTTCTCTTTGTGAAAACTCAAATAAAATTTACAAAAAAAGAAGAAAAAAGAAAGTAGGAGGGGGTGATTTCAAGTGAGTAGCTCTAAATAGACAAAATAAAATTCTTTTATTAGTTCAATGTCATTAAGTATGGTGCCGGATGAAGTAAGGATCTTACTTTTGGACGGATCATGATTGGGCCATGTGATGTGATGACGGCAAAGAGGGGATAGATTTGTAGTTTGGGAAATTGTGGGAAGCCCGAAAACGTTTAGATTTGGGATTCCACAGATGTGCCAGGTTCTATTCTAATAAAGGTACTTTTGAGATATGTTTGTCTTGGAGTTACTGATTGGAATGGAGGTTTGCTGGAATGCTGACAGGTTCCTTGGAACCTCTCCAGATAAAGAGAGGATGGGAAATTATCCACATCACATCCATAGCAATTCTCCACAAGTTGAGGGCTGGGAGATTATGGGATTGGCCAAAATCTCTCTAACCACTTTTGGAAATTGTACATCAAGTATATTAACTATGTAGAGACTTTCAGAATGGCAGGCTTGATAATGCTGGGTTACTATCTCATATGAAAGAAAATTTTAATCATAAACATAAGAATTTATGGAATCTGAAATAAATAGCAAAAGCTAAATAAGATTTTGATCTTAGAAGGTTATAAAAGTATCAAGGATCCAGATAAAATTCGTGTATTAAACTTTTACCAAAAAATGGAATTAGTTATAAAGAACTAATAGCTTTTTATGGGCAATAGATCCTGTTTTGCTTTTTATAAGACCTAACAAAGCTAAGCAATTTCATGATTCAAAAACTGGAGAGTAAGGGAAACTAAAGATGTTAGGTAGAGAAAAGATACAGGCCTTTAAATTATACAACCATTATAATCGTAAAAATACTGAATGTACTTTTAAAGAATGGAATCAGAAAATAGTAGCCACAATGTTGAGGTAATTCCCCATTAGGAGAATGAGCGCATACAGGGAGACGTATTTGAGAGTAGTGTTTGAATAATACACACACAGCACACAGATACACTGTACAGTAAATGTAGGTTTTTACTTCCAGAAAGGTTTAAGCAAAGTTCAAAATAGGCAGTCCAAAGTAATTCACAGGTAAATCAGTCAGTTTTTCAATCCAGGGATAATCCAGTAAAAAATTTCAGTGTCAAAAACAGTTCAGTATCAGACTGACATCAAATCCAGAAATATCAGTCAATTAGGAAAAATGGCAATACTCTCCAACAGAAGGAAACAGAGATTCACTCTCTTCTGAGACTAAGACTAAAATCAACCCAGGTTTCTGGCTCCATCTTATGGCTGTTTGAAAAACCACATCCAATTGCAGTTTTTGCAATCTCTTAAAGACATAGTACTAAAATGTCTATCCTGGTTTATATATTTCTAACCCAAATACCTGTTAGGTGACTTATATTCCTAACACACAATATCAACAGTGTCTCAGCTAGTCCTTGAGTATTAAAGATTTGTCTTTAAATGAATCCAAACTCCAGCTCTTCTTTAGGACAATGGTGGTTTATTCAATATATCAGCAAAGAACAAATACTCTAATCAGGCAAGAATGGCTAAAAGCCAGGCAAGGTTAGCGTTGGGTTTGAGTTTGTTCTCTTTCCTTTTATTATCATTATCATGAGACACACCTCACCACACCCAGGCCTATAGCAGTTCTAGTTCTTGCCACGCCTAACCTATTATCTCTAAATGCTATTAACCCTATAACATGTCAACATCCCTAACCAATTCCGACTCTCACTAACTGATCCCCACCTGGTGCCACCTTCACCATGTCTTAACTCAATGCTTAATTACCACCTATATGTACCCCAACCCCCTCTAACAATGTGTATCACATCAATACATGAAAAAAGCCATTTCTAGCCCCACAGTTGTTCAGAATTCATCCTTCAGCCTGCAGTTGTTTCAGAATCCATCCTGCAGCTCACAGCTCTGCTGAGTCATTCTAAAGCAACCTTCAACACCATCGGCTAGCACACATAAGCAGCAATACAGATCTGGTGTCAGCAGAGCTAAGGTGATATTCTCCACTGCCAGCTGACTTGCTGCAAGGTGTGTTCGGAGCTGACGGGCTCCGTAGCAAACTTGGAGCCTGACACAGTGTCAATAACGTCTGCTTCCATGGATAGATTATTTCCAAAAAATATTATTGAAAAAATAATAGGTGTAGAACAAATTTTATCTGACAAGGTAGACATGGTATCAAAAGTGTATTTACAACTGGCAAGGCAAGAGTATGAATAAGAAAAGGATGTTTCCCTGAAGCTACACAAGAAACTGGGATTTTAAAATTAAAAAAAATACAAATGACAACCCAAGAAAGTGATCTGGATAGTTTTTTTTCCTATTGGATTTTACAAAGAAGGATTGTTAAAAGTCTTGAAGAACTCTGTGCAAGGGGACAAATAAGAAATCAAGAGAAATCAAGTTGTATGACAATATTTCAATGAACTAAAGAGTAAAATGGTTAAAATTAAAAAGAAGTAATATAGGAGTCATGGTGGCGCAGTGGTTAGAATGCAATATTACAGGCAAACTCTGTCCACTGCCAGCAGTTCGATCCTGACTGGCTCAAGGTTGACTCCGACTTCCTTCGGAGGTCGGTAAAATGAGGACCCAGATCATTGGGGACAATATGCTGACGCTGTATGCCACATAGAGAAAGCTGTAAAAGCACTATGGAACAGTAACAGCTATTGCTATAAAGCTGGTTTATTTAATCAAAGTTAAAACAAGATTGTTGGTACTTCTGGCAACTGTTTATGGACTTTCTGCTGATACCAAGACTGAAAAGATTATGCTTTATGGTTTCTTTATAGATGGGAGATGGGATGTAGGATGAAGAGATAAATGTCTGTTACATTACAGGGGGTGAACAGTTGCTAAATTTGTTTATACTTGTGACGAAGTTTGGGAGTCATTTCTTTGTAAAATTTTTCTTTCTTTATTACAATCTCCTTTTTTTCTTCTCTTTCCTTCACTTTGTTACTCTATTTCATTTTTATGTTTAGATTGTACTAGATTTTATTATTATAATCAACTTCTTAATAAAATTCTGTGTGTGTACACCAAGGCCTTTAAGAATCAAAAACGATTTTTAAACAAGATTGATCAGTGCTGCTGTTTCTTGAGAAATGTTGCAGGACTAACTAAGACCACAAACCAAGTTTGTAAATCCAGCCCATCTAACTCCTTGCCTTTGTGAAAGATTCAGAAATACATTGATAGTTCAGCTGTACATTAAAAAAAAAAGAGACTGATTTTCTTGTTCTTTGAAGGTTTGCATGATGAGATTTATTTGTATTCACATATATAAGAATACCACTTGTGCATCTTTTACTTTGATTCAGACACAAGGTGGGGTTTTTTTTTCTTCTAAATTAGTATTTGAAAATCATGTTACAAAATACACAAAGAAAAACAGTAGCATTCACGAGAGGTGTTCTCTTCCTGCCGAAGCAAACTGTCATATTTTTGCTTTAGGGAAGACTTTAGAGTTGTAACATAAGAATTCCATTTATATGGACTTGTATGTCACACCTTTTGTCATTTAGATTTTATGGATAATGTTTTTAAAACCAATTATAGTGGTAATTTGGCTTGTTCCCCCCCTCCCCCCCAGTTCATTTTATGCCAATAAAATAGGTTGGAACTTGTTAAGCCTGTCTTCCCCAACCAGGGTTAAGGAGACAAGCTAAACAGAATGTGCAGCGTTAGTCAGATAGGCACACAGATAAATGAGTGAGATAAGTTTGTGTGTTTGTTAACATATAGTAAAAATAACAGACACGCTTCTGTTATCAAAAATATAGTTTATTCCATTTAGAGTTATAGCATAGTCAAAATAACAGTCCATTTAGTCACGTATCGTTTTAGTCAGTCCATTCAAGGATATTCAATTAGCAAAGTTCGTGTAGAATATCCAATGTCAGTTCACTTACAAATAAATCAGTCCTTTCTCTCTCCCGTTCCAGTAGGGGAAAACGCAATCTTCAATTCATCCAGTAATTAGGGATCATAAAGCCAGAGAGAGCAAGTTGCCGTGCATTGCTTTTTTTATGGTGCTTTTACAACCACTCCCTTAATTACATTCCTACAGTTAAAGTTGCAGACACTTTAACTAACAAACCATGATAACATATTTATTATTTTACCTAAACCAGTTAGGGTAAACAATGTTATCCCTAACATTCTCCCCTTTTAGGTCAATAATAATAATATAACTATTTACATTTTAAATGATAGTAGTGACAACTTTCTTTAAACTTGACTACTCCTTGAGCTTTTGTAAATTGGTCTGCAATGTTTTCTTCTGTCATGCAGTATTCCAATTTAATTAGCCCATTCTTTACATATTCTCTAACATTTAAGTATCTTAAATCAGTATGCTTTGATCTAGTTTTTACAGCAATATTAGTAGCTAACTTTATAGCTGCCTGGTGGTCCTCGTACACAATAATGGAATCTTTAACAATTACATCCATGTCTAATAATAACTGTTTGTACAAAATTAAGTCAGTGCATAGTAATGACAGACATGAAAATTCCGCTTCCATCGTGGACAAGCTAATATGCTGTTGTCTGATTGACCTCCACCCTATTAGTGTCTTACCAAATCATATAGCCATCCCAGATGTTGATTTTCTAGTGTTTATGTCAGTTGCAAAACTTGCATTTGCATAGGCACTAAGACTCAAATCACCCTTTGGTTCTATATACAATGCATGGTTCATTGTTCCTTTAAGATATCTTAAAATTCTCTTTAATGATTGCCAATGACATTGATGTGGATCCGAATTAAAATGTGCCAGCTGATTAACACTAAAAGCTATATCTGGCCTAGACCAATTGCTTATATATGATAAGCTACCAATCAAAGATTGATATATAGACTTATCAAATTTGGGACTTTGATCATCAGTTTGGCAAACTTCCTGACTCATTGGAGTCTTTGCCGGTTTACAAAGTTCCATTTTATATGTTTTAATTAATTGGCAAATTTTATCTTCTTGAGATATCTTAAATCCATTTTTTGTTTTGTTAATTGACAATCCTAGATACTTTTTAATTTCACCTAAATGCTTTAATTTTATCTTTTTAGCTAATAATGATATAATCTCATTAGCTTCATTATTAGTCTTAGTTATCAAAGCAATATCATCTGTAAATAATAACAATAATGACACCGTTCCATTATTTTCTCTTTTAAACACACATGGATCTGCTAAACCAGATTTAAATCCTATATTGTTTAATTCTTTCACAATATATTGGTTCCACTCAAAGCCAGATTGTTTCAATCCATAAAGACTTCTGTTTAGTTTCCAACAATCATTACTATTTACTTTATTGTCTTTTATAATAACTGGTTTTTGTAAATATATAGTGTGTTGCAAAGGTGCATGCAGATAAACAGTTTCTACATCTAAATGGTTAATGATATAGTTTTTCTTAGCTGCCCACACTAAAGCTGCTCTCAAAGATGTTGCTTTAAGACTTGGTGCGAAAACTTCATTGTAATCAGATGCAGTTTGATTAAATCCTTGAGCTACCAACCTAGCTTTATGGGAAACAGTCCCATCATTTCCAGTTTTTACTTTAAATATCCATTTGCACCCAATGGATTTTTCTCCTGGAGGTAATTTAGCATCTTCATATACTTTCATTACCTTTAATGAATTTAGTTCTTTTTCCATTGCCTTTTGCCAATTCTCCTGATTCTTAGCAGGATACATCTTAAGTTCATCTACACTAGTTGGAACTTTAGTTACTTGGCAAACTATATTTGCTTGATACCTATCAGGTGGTCTAGTTACACGTGTAGTACGTTTAGGTATTACAGGACTTACAGGTGGATTTTCATTTATTAACTGTTCTTGATTATCTAACTCTTCCTGATCAACTATTTCTTCTTGTTCTGGTCCTATTTGCTCTTCGTGGACTTCTTCTTTAATTGGACTCTTCTTATAACTAGTCTGATCTTTTTGCCTTTTGTAGGGTTCAATAATTACTTCATTATTTAAATCTTGCTCTAATCTATTCCATCCTACATGTTCTAGGAATTTTGCACGAGCACTGGTGTAAACTCTAGATGTACCTGGTTGTCAGAATCTATAAGAACTATGATTAGATTCATATCCTACAAAAAATAATCTTTTAGCTGTATGCTGTCATTTTGTCTGAGTTGTGTAGGGATATGCACCAATACTGGTGCTCCAAATGTGTGCCTGTAACTTAAATCAGGTTTTGTACCATGCCACAATGTGAATGGTAATTCACCTGTTGTTGAATTAACAACATTATTTAATATATGATTACCACACATTATTGCTTCTCCCCATAAATTGTCAGGTAATCCTGAATCAGACAACATAGTACGTGCCCTTGACTGCGGTGTTTGGCCTCATCTCTCTATAAAGGCATTATGTTGTGGCCTATATGGTGCAGACATTTTATGTTGAATACCTAACATTCTAAGTCTATTCTGGAATTTAATATTTGTAAATTCCACACCATTATCTGTTATAAGAGTTACTAATTTCTTTTTAGTTTTTCTTTCTGCAAATTTAATCCAATAAAAGAGATTTAGATACGTTTCAGTTTTGCTCTTCATTAAATAGCAGAACCCATATCTAGAATAGTGGTCCATTATACTTAGTATGTATTGAGCACCTCCAACACTTGGTTTTTTTGGACCTATTAAATCGGCAAATACTAATTCTAAAGGCTCTTTGGTAGTAAATCCATCAACTCTATTTGCCGGTATGATCTTGGTTTTGCTTTGATTACAAGCATAACATTGCAAATACTTATTACATGGTTTTAAACTTATTCCTTTAGATAATTGAACAGTTCTCTTAAGCATTTTAAAATTTAAATGTCCTAGCCGTCGGTGTAACAAGTGAATACATTCATCATGAGGTTTCTTATTATCATAAACGGTGTTAGCCACCTCAAACCATTATCATTTAATACATATAATTCACCTCTTAAAGATGCAGTAATTTTCTTATCTTCTTTTTCAATTATGCAGTTATCTCCCCTAAAGATAACTACATATCCTAGTTTAACCAAAATTCTAACTGAAATTAAATTAAACTTAAGTTGTGGTACATATAACATTTTTACATTCTCTTTTATAAAAGAACAATATGCTATACCTTGACCTTTAGCTTTCAGTTTCCAGCCATTGGCTAATGATATCTGCTGTGTACTCTTGGACATTTTAATAAAATTTCTGTTATCATTTGTTATATCATTATGCTCCACTGTCAACCACCCATAAATTATTTTTTACAGCTCCATTAATATACATGGCTAACTCTAAATTTTTATTTATCTTTTGATGACTTTTAGTGTTCTGGCCAGCGTTCTGGCGCTTTGCTTTTTTACAAAATCTTGCCAAATGTCCTCTTCCTCCACAATTAAAACACTTTTTAATTGCATATGCAGTAGGAGATTCATTATCTTCTTTATGAGGTTGCTCCCTCCTTAACTGATCTCTTTCAAGTCTTCTTCTGGCCTCTTCAATCAATCTGCCAGTTATATCAGTTAAAGTTAAACTTTCCTTAGGCAAAATTTCAAGGGAAGTGACGTAGTTATCATAACTTTCGTCTAGTGATGATAGAGTTATGTAGACTTGGTGTAGTTCAGAGAAAATAAGCTCTTTCTCGTGTAGTTCTTGAAAAATGCTTTTCATAGAATTCAAATGACTCAGCATATCACCGTTCGTCTGGAGATGCGTCCTGAAAAACTTCCGTGTAAGATTTATGTGAGCACCAACGTTATCTCGGACATAAATCCTCTTCAGCTTCTGCCAACACCCAACAGCCGTTTGTTCTCCATGGATATGAACAAGTTGCTGGTCAGATAGTGTTAGTCCTGTTATGCAAAGAGCTTGTTCATTCTTCAGTTTAAAGTATTTTATCTTTTATCTATCTTCCTCAACCTCTGGATCCCATTCCTCTATGTTTGGTGGGTTTTCAATTATGTTCCACAGACCTTCTCTACGTAGAAGCAGACTACATTTCATAGACCATGATACATAGTTTGTTCCATCCAACTTGGATATAAGGGACAAACTTTGTAGATTGGCTTGTGCCATGTTTTCTAATATGGATATAAAACTATAATTAATAAAACACAGCTGTCTGTTTACTGTAACGTGTAACAACACAAACTCTCATTTTTTATATAAATCTGTTTTATCCTAGTTAAACTGACTTTGCAGCCTCTGGGCCCATAACCAGTGTTAAGGAGACAAGCTAAACAGAATGTGCAGTTAGTCAGATAGGCACACAGATAAATGAGTGAGATAAGTTTGTATGTTTGTTAACATATTGTAAAAATAACAGATATGCTTGTGTTATCAAAAATATAGTTTATTCCATTTAGAGTTATAGCATAGTCAAAATAACAGTCCATTAGTCATGTATCGTTTTAGTCAGTCCATTCAAAGATATTCAATTAGCAAAGTTCGTGTAGAATATCCAATGTCAGTTCACTTACAAGTCAGTCCTTTCTCAGTCCTTTCTCTTTCCCGTTCCAGTAGGGGAAAACGCAGTCTTCAATTCATCCAGTAATTAGGGATCATAAAGCCAAAGAGAGCAAGTTGCCGTGCCTTGCTTCTTTTATGGTGCTTTCACTCCCTTAATTACATTCCTACAGTTAAAGTTGCAGACACTTTAACTAACAAACTATGATAACATATTTATTATTTTACCTAAACCAGTTAGGGTAAACAATGTTATCCCTAATAGAACTTATTTTTATTTTTAAACTTATGGTGCTTGCTCATTACATCCAAATTTGAGATTTTTGTTTATGAAACTAAATGTCAGAAACATGCTTGCTATCTTTCTAACACACAAGATGGAAGAAGGGAAAATAGAGATTATGGTTCGTGAAGATGTGTTCACTGTAACAAAATACAAAGCTTTTCATGAAAGGAATTGTATACATTCAAAGAACTGTTGCTATAGCAAATCTCTGTCTGTCTGTCTGTGTGTGTGTGTGTATGTGAAAATGAGTCCAGAAAAATACTCCGAAACAAAAAGTCAAATTATTACAAAGAGCGAGATAGTTTATATCAGTGTGAAATAAATACTCATGAGTGGATGAACAAGAAAGCAAAAATAGAGCAGGTGTACTAAACAATCATCACTTTTAAAAAAGGCTACAGTGAATAGCAACAAGAGTATTTAAGATTTATTTTTTAACTATACAATTATTCACTGTTGCAAAAATTCAGTCTTGACTTTGGATATGGAATCAGTGAGTAAATACAATTTATAATGCTTTGGTATATTTTGGTTCAGTAGTAGGTCTGTTTAGGGTCTGGTTGTACATGCTAACTCCATCTCTATGTCCTCATCTCTACTGGTCTTAACCTCTTTGTACTAAAATTCTATAGTAAATTGAAAGATCTGAAAGGAACTTCTTTGTGCATTCATCTAAGCCTGCTTGAACCCAGTGTTACACTCTGTTTTTCCAATCTTGATGTCTGATCTGAAAGGAAATATACGTAAGTAAGTATAAACAGAAAGTAGTTTGGGGATAGTGACAAATCTGTAATAATCAGGAAACAGCATGTGACTAGTAGTGTGCTACTGATGCAGAAATATTTTACAAATATATAGTTGATGTTGCTAGGTAAATAAGAATTTTAAAAAGTAAAAACAAAAATTTAATAATAATAAAAATATCATTAGTATACTTTGATATAGTAGTGCTTATCATTGATTAGTAATACCTCCTTTTTAGTAAATATGAAAAAGAGAAGAAAATCCTGTAAGAAATGAGGTATATAATGCCAAAAAAAGGGTGTTGTGATTTACCACAGTAAAATGCTGCTGATATCTTTAATTTTTTACGTTGTAATGTTTTTATTGCAAATGTAAGTTGCAAAAATTTGTTGAGAGTCAGATGCTTTAATATAACTCTCTCTATATATAAAAGCGAAATACCACTCATGCATCATCACAAAATCTACAGAACTGTAAAGCCTACAAACTCATTAAGAAAGGATTTTTCGAAATGACCATTAGAGCATTAGTATTTCATATATTATTATTAACACTCTCTGATGCTAAGGAGTTCTACTCCCCCTCCCCACCTGAAAAGAAATCTGTTCCAAATGCAAAACACAAGTAGAGGAGAGGAGTTTCAGTTTCAGTTTTAATTTCATGGTACCAAGCAGCTTTAGTACAGAACAGTTGAGCTAAGCCATGCCCAGGCTCCTTGATGTCTCCTTGCTCACACAGCAAATACTGTTTCACTTTCCAAACAACCCTCAACTCTCTCACACACTGACGCTAGCCAGATGAATACCAATGAATGCTGGTAGGCAGAGGCAGAATTCCCCCCCCCCCCTTATTTTCCTCCCCCAAAACTAAGCCTGACCACATAGTTTTGTAGCGAAGCACGGGTATCAACCTAGTTATTGCTATTATTATGGTTGCATAGTCAGCCAGATCTATTATTATATATAAAACATTGTGAAATTACAATTGCCAGATCTTTAGCTGATGTTGGCCTTCATACCCAATGAGTTCTTCCCAAGAACCTCAGAGGTTGCAATATATTGGCATAGTATATGTGCAGATCCAAGAAGTGTGATACTTGTAGGCTTCATTCTGATGGCTCCTAAATGGTTTGCCTACTGTGCATTTCAATTTCATTTCTATTTGTGATTTTACCCACTGGTAGTCCTCAACTTATGACGATAATAGAGCCTGCCCATTATGGTCATAAAACTGGTCACCCTGTGACCAGCCCAATTTTATAACCTTTATTTGCGGCATCAGGAAATGACTGTCATGGTTGTTAAACAAACACTGCAGTTATAAATAAACTCCATTGCCCACTATGGTATGAGTTTGCCAAAAGCTAGCAGTAAATGCCAATTCTAGGAGAGGAGTAGGCAGAACTGGGGGGTAGAATTAAACACAACATCAGTTTAAGGTCCTTGCATTGCCACAAGAAATCTAATTCCAGTCTCCCCTTAAATTCCATTGATCCTTATCTAGTGCCAATTTAGTGCTGACCATCAGTTGATTGGATCCTTCTGTATGAGTTTAAATAAATCTTCTATGCTGCAACCTTACAAGGGCTCCTGATTCTTTGTGCCTGACAACCTATATTGTTTAGCATTGTTTAGCATATTATTCAGCAACAGAGTGGTCAATGCCTGGAATGCACTACCTGACTCTGTTGTTACATCCTCTAACCCCCACTCCTTTAACCTCAAACTATCCACTATTGACTTCACCCCATTCCTAAGAGGTCTGTAAGGGGCGTGCATAAGTGCCCCATCGTGCCTCCCGTCCCTGTCCTATCGTCCCCATTTATTCGTACCTATTTCCTGTATTCTTACTCATGTTTATACTTACATCTATTACCTTGTAAGCGATTGACAAATCAAATAAATAAATAAATAAATAAAATATTACTATTGATACTACCTTTCCTGTCTTTTCCCTCTGTCTTTCTATTTCTGTTTTCAGATCTTTGCATTTTGTTATCTTCTCCAGTTCTTTCTCTTCTCTTCTGCTGTCTCCAGTACTGCCAAGTCTACTATCCAGGCTTTTTGGTCTTTCTTACTACCAAGTGCTAAGTCTGGCGTGTTTTATGTAGCAGGTGCCTGTAAAGTCCGAGAGTATTTTTGTTTCTTCATTTTCAATTACTTTCTCTATTTTATGGCCCTACCAGTTCTTGCTTGCAGACAGGTGGTATTTCTTGCCGATCTTCCAAAGCACCATTGTTGCTGCTTTGTCATGCCATTGTCTATAGTCAGTCAGTCTGTGCCATATTATTGCAGTAGCTAACCAGGTGGTCCTCTGTTTCTTTAGCTTTCTTTAACTTCTTACTGTCTATTGCCATCTTCTCAATTCTGGCTTTATATGAATTTGTTCTTAAGGCTTGGTCTTGTGCAGCCAGAATGAGTCTTTTCTCTTTCTTCAATGTTCCTGTTTTTAGGCATTGCCAGGTCTTGTTATTATGTGCTTTGCCTGCTTTTTTTAATGTATTGCCCATGTAATACTGAGGCTGTGGTTGTATTGGGGCTTAAAAAGTAGAATTATGAAAATGGTGCATGTAAAAAACCTTCTAAACTAATTTGTATGTTTCAATTATGCTTTCTGTTATAAATAGGGGAAGAAATCCCTTTTAGCTGTAGTATTTTTCTGTAGGGCTTACAATATGAAACCCTTTCATTTTCTTAAATAGAGAGTTCAAATATCAGTTACTAATTCCATGAGAGAAATGGGGATAGTATTAATCATTTTTAAAATGCAGTATACAGACAAATGCTTACCATGGCAACTATCAGTTCACAGGGTGAGGGAAAAGTCATAGGGACTTTACAAGTGGTTTCTCTTTTATCGGCCTAGGTGGCATATTTGATTCCCCCCCCTTTTTTTTTTTTGCTTTTCTGTGCTGTTGTATTGACAGTCAATTGGCTGTTTTAATTCTTTAATTTTTAAATGAAGAACTGCAAGTGTGCTATTTCTAGAAAACCAAAGTACATATTCCCTGTCAGCAGAAGGATTTGTTAAGAAACCATTCATAAAACGTGTTATTAAAGGCTGTCACTTTGGGCATAAACATATTATTAAAGCTTGTCACTTCTTTATAAGATGTCTTAAAGGCATTCATTTTATTGGCCAAATTGAGGTTTCTGCTTTTTTACACATGGACTTCTTAAAAAATAATTTCCTTTTTGCCTGCTTCTGAATTACAGTATATTGAAACAAAAGACAATAATGTTGCTTTCAGTTTTCTTCTACATTTAAAACAGCATGCTGGTATATTTGTACACTTCAGTTATAATTCTGATACAATACTTTTTAAAAATAAAGCGTTCTCAATACAAATTTTTAAGCTCAAAATGGCATGTATGTTAAGTAATGTCGATTTGGTATGACATTTAAATGACACAATATATGCATTGTTATCAGAATGAATAATAACATATGAGCTTAGCCTATCCTATAAGTGGCCTCCTGTGGGCAAGTATAGTACTATAGTAGTCTAATACGTACCCTTCCGGTTGCATTATGTTTAGGTAAAGGAGAAACAAATTGTTTAATAGTAACTGGACTTATTAAGCATATATTTGAAAGAATGAGTGGCCAAAGGATAATGGATTCCATTATCCATACAGCGGCCACTTTAATGTTTATATGAGTATTTGTAGGTCTAGTTCAGCATTTGAGATATTTTTTTGAAAAATATCAACAGTACAATAAGAGGTGCCTATCTTGGGGATATTGAAATTTATATTTGCTATGATCTAAGTTGTAAGCATACTGTATGCTCTTTAAAAATACAAAGTTGGTGAAGTTTTGTGTTTGAGAAGGAACTTCCTGAAGCAACAAATTTGTTATTTCTCATTTGAATAGATTTTTTTTAAAGTATTTGATATATGCCTCTAACAGGTTGGTCTTTATGCCTGGTCTTTAAGTTAGTAATTTGATTGCTTAATTGAACGTTATAAGAGGAGATTGCTGATACTTGTGTCAATGGGCAGCCTTTTATTGGACTCCTATGTAAAGAGAGGAAATAAAGCAGGCACAGCTTTTCAACTCACTGGTAGATACTCTGATGTGACCCTTTGCTCTCACCAAAGACCTCTTGTAATATCTATTAAATATACAGGAGCCCTAAAGTTTGATTGTTGCTTATCTAGCTTATTAAAGGTGCGTATGAGTCTAATCTAAGACATATTGTTTATGTGGTCATTTTGATCTGGTGGTTGCATTTGATTTTGATTAAATACCAAAATTATTTAATCTTAAGGTATATTTATTCCTATATGTATGATTATTTAGATCTCCATTGTAAATGAAATTTCCTATACTGTCTGCTATGAAAAAAACAGTAACTAATTGGACAATGATGATTTTCTGCTTATTTTAGCTTATTCAAGAAATTATGGATCATCATCAATTTAATGTTTTTTCACATTTGTTCCTATACTCAAAATAGCCTGACTCATAGGTGCATATAAATCACTATAATAAAATAATATTTAGGAAAATATTTTAAGATTTGGGAAAAATTACACCATAAAGAACTACAATTGTAGATAAATTTACCATTAAATTACATTTTTCTTTCATATAAGATATATTAAAGTATAAACTTCAATAGCATATTTTTAAAGCGTGAAAGTAAATCCTTTCTGAATATCTAAGCTTTATAAAAATAACTTTCTTTGAGAATGTTGGACCATTCAATAGGCCACTTAAAGTGGTCGGATACTATTGGTTCAGCCCGATTCTATAAAACTGATAGCTCTGAAGAGCAGCTAACACCCAATTGTTTCACAGCAACGGTCTTCTAGTCGTCTGTTTGGCCCACCCTCCTGCCTGGGCTCTAGGCTTTATTTTCTGCTTTTTCCTCCTCAGCTGCTTTGCACAGCACAGCTGAATGCCGCTCGTCAGCTGGAGCAGGTGAATGGTTGCTGGACCCGGTACCTTGTAAGTAATGTGCACATGCAAGTAGTGCATAAGCGCACATTTGGCTCACATGCACCTGAAGAGAACCAGTTGTTACATCGATAGGATCCAATCTCTGGCCTGTTGCCATAGAACATGCTTAAATAGCAGCTATCCAACGATCCCTCTTTTAATTTTCTAGTAGAAAAGCGTCCCATGTAGTTTGCCATAGTTTACATGTAAATTTATCCAACAGGAAAATAAGCCAATGTGAATGATCCCCATATATTTGCACTGCAGGAATAAAAAGTACATTAAATTAAAATGTATTTTATTGATGTTATTGTAATTTTTTTGATTGCTGTGAGCTGTCCAGAGTTGTTGGGGGTCAGGCGGCATATAACTTAGTAAACTATTATTTATTACACACTGAAAAATTTAAATAAGAACCATATAGAGGTGCTTTTGAGATTTTGGTGGAACCATTCTAATTTCACAAGAACTTGTTAGGTCAGTTAACCTGACAGGTAAATCAACTTATAACAAAGCTTTCATTTGATAACTATAGTGAAAAAATATCGCCAGCTTTCATAAACACTACAGGATATCTGAAAACCTAAATGAGTAACTTGATAAGCACCAGGTCAATTTCTGTATGAATTGGTCTATTGTCAAACATGGAAGAGTATTTACTTCCAGTCCCTCAGCACATGCTGTGTTGACTTATGCCATGAGATGATATTATGTTGCATTTCCTTGTATATATACGAATAAATACAGATATAATGTGATGTTTTAAAAACTGGCTTTCACAAAGAATATTTTTCAGTTTATATTTTTATGTCCATGAAGTAAATTAGATACAATTTGAATTTATAGTGTTGACTGTAAAATCCATGTTCTCTAGTTGAGTCAGTAAGCATTTTGATATACATTTATTAAGAAGTAATACACTGCTGAAAAAAATAAAGGGAACACTTAAACAACACAATGTAACTCCAAGTCAATCACACTTCTGTGAAATCAAACTGTCCACTGAGTAGCAGTCTGAGTAGCAACACTGATTGACAATCAATTTCACATGCTGTTGTGCAAATGGAATAGACAACAGGTGGAAAGCATAGGCAGTTAGCAAGACATCCCCAAAGGAGTGGTTCTGCAGGTAGTGACCACAGACCACTTCTCAGTTCCTATGCTTTCTGGCTGATGGTTTGGTCACTTTTGAATGCTGGCGGTGCTTTCAGTCTAGTGGTAGCATGAGATGGAGTCTACAACCCACACAAGTGGCTCAGGTAGTGCACCTCATCCAGGATGGCACATCAGTGTGAGCTGTGGCAAGAAGGTTTGCTGTGTCTGTCAGCGTAGTGTCCAGAGCATGGAGGCGCTACCAGGAAACAGGCCAGTACATCAGGAGACATGGAGGAGGCCATAGGAGGGCAACAGCCCAGCATCAGGACCGCTACCTCCGCCTTTGTGTAAGGAGGGACAGGAGGAGCACTGCCAGAGCCCTACAAAATGATCTCCAGCAGGCCACAAATGTGCATGTGGCTGCTCAAGCAGTCAGAAACAGACTCCATGAGACTGGTATGAGGGCCTGATGTCCACAAGTGGGGGTTGTGCTTACAGCCCAACACCGTGCAGGATGTTTGGCATTTGCCAGAGAACACCAAGATTGGCAAATTCACCACTGGCGCCCTGTGCTCTTCACAGATGAAAGCAGGTGGAGATGCCATGGAGAACATTCTGCTGCCTGCAACATCCTCCAGCATGACCGGTTTGGCAGTGGGTCAGTAATGGTGTGGGGTGGCATTTCTTTAGGGGGCCACATAGCCCTTCATGTGCTTGCCAGAGGTAGCCTGACTGCCATTAGGTACCAAGATGAGATCCTCAGATCCCTTGTGAGACCATATGCTGGTGCGGTTGGCCCTGGGTTTCTCCTAATGCAAGACAATGCAAAATTTCATGTGGCTGGAGTGTGTCAGCAGTTCCTGCAAGACGAAAGCATTGATGCTATGGACTGGCCCGCCCATTCCTCAGACCTCAATCCAATTGAGCACATCTGGGACATCATGTCTCATTCCATCCACCAATGCCACGTTGCACCACAGACTGTCCAGGAGTTGGGGGATGCTTTAGTCCAGGTGTGGGAGGAGATCCCTCCGGAGAGCATCCACCACATCAGGAGCATGCCCAGCCATTGTAGGGAGGTCATGCAGGCACGTGGAGGCCACACACACTACTGAGCCTCATTTTGACTTGTTTTAAGGACATTACATCAGAGTTGGCTCAGCCTGTAGTGTTTTTTTCCACTTTAATTTTGAGCGTAACTCCAAATCCAGACCTCCATGGGTTGCTAAATTTAATTTCCATTGATAATTTTTGTGTGATTTTGTTGTCAGCACATTCAACTATGTAATGAACAAAGTATTTAATAAGAATATTTCATTCATTCAGATCTAGGATGTCTTATTTTTGTGTTCCCTTAATTTTTTTGAGCAGTGTATATTTATTAGGTAATGATATTTTAGTAAGTAACATCAGTAATGTTTTCTGATACTTCAATTTTTGTCTATAAGACCTAAGTTTAAGAAAAACTGAGTAGGAGTTTGTCGCATTGTGATAGATTTATTTCAGTTCATATTCTTTCTGTACCTAAAATAAATGCTGCAATGTTAATATAAAATAGCTTTAAACGCTTTCCTAAAATGTGCATAATCACTTTTTATTATTAAAATATCAAAGCTCAACAATAAAAAAATCTTTATAAACAAATTACATAAATTAAGATAAAACTAGACAGTATAAATGTAAACACTAAAATACTGAAGAAAGCTCAGAACACTAAAATGCTGAATTGCTAATATGAAAAATATATAAAATGCTAAAATGCAGAATACTGAATTCTAGACATATTATTAAAATGTATCTAGCTTGAACATAGCATAAGTGCTGAAGAAGGTCTAAAGTATTTAAAAAAAATATTTAATTGTTAATCTGATATATATGCAAGATACTTAAATATAGGATCCAAAATTCTAAACAGGTTACAGAAGTTAAAATAGGTCTTCTTGGAGTAAAATATAAATTAAATTACTGAAATATTCCCTTAAAAGGTTTTTAAAAACATCTTTATTGCTAATCAATTAAGTATAGAAAAGTTAAAATATAAATGATAATGTATTGAACTGCAAAATGCTAAAATAATAAACCATTGAAATTAGAAATGCTTTCCCAAAAAACTGATAGTTGTTTTCTCAGTCAGTAAATGTTGTTACTTTGTAAGCAATGCACCATACCCAAAAATACTTTTAAAATCCTATAAATTTGAAGTATCAAAGTTCTAAAGTTGTTTCCATTTTGATGTTATGGGTATTCCAGCTTTTACCAACATAAATTGTGATCATTTCTTCATTTTAAATATTGTCATTTTCTCTCTCAAGCAATGATAAATAATTCAGAACTAGTTAGTGTAGAGGATGTCACCAAAGATCAATTTCCAAAATCTTTGGATTTTTAGACACTCCCACCAACTTGCCTATTCGTTCCAATATTTCTATATCCTTTCCAATTGACTTTAAACACAGACTTTGACTTTTAATGTGAATGAAGTTGGAGTTTAAATATTAATATGTTGGTTTCAATGAGCTTTTCTTAATGCTTCTGGAGGATGATTTAAAAGTTTCTATAGCTGTATACATTTTATATGTAAGCCAAGTGAGAGTAGATATCTCCTCTTTGTTCCACTTGAGGTAGTTATAGATTGTAGATTTAATTCATTGACCCTTACATCCACATATAATTTAGCATATTGTTCCCTGAGAAGATCTATAGAATTGTTACCTAATTTATAGTTTTCCAATTTCTTAGGCAAAAGTGAGTGTACCAGCATATCATAGGCACCATTATCAACATTCAACACTGAGGTTTCTAATTAGATTTTCAGTCTGATTATTTTTGTTAAGCACATATTGGTTTCAGTTAATATAATTATCAACCAGTGGATTTAACCCATTGGCCAAACTTGAATATTTTGAGATTTAAATCAGTGAGTCTATAATATGTAATGTGCAATTGATCCTTCTCTTCCTTTGAAGTCTGTACTATTATGAATTTGCTCCAAAAGTTCAAGAGGAAGCTTCCTTGTAAGTAGAGCAACTATAAATGTGGAACTTGTAAGCAACATAAATGTGGAACTATTTTCTTAATTGCTGCAGCTTCATAGGGCCCTGGAGAACATTAGACCCCTATCCAGTCAAGGTTCAGGCTGGATACTGAGACAGCTTTGGTTGCATTTGTCTTGCAGAACTGAAATGGAGGAAGAGCAGTTATCCAGTTCTCCTTGATCTTTCAGTGGCTTTCCATAAATCAACCATGTATTCTTCTGGATCACCTGCAGGCATTAGGAGTGAGGGTACAGTATTGTATTGGTTCTCCTACTTTCTCTTACATCAGGTCCAATCAGTATTAACACCAGGGAAAAGATGGAACCTAGGGCCCCTAATGGGTGGGCAACTTCTGGGCTTAATACTCTTGCTCTTCCTGTTTATCATCAACTTGAGGCTGCAGGATGAGATAATTTGGGCCCATCTGTCATCCATATATATATGCAACCCAGTTCTATGTCTTGCCTTCAGACTGGCCAGATCTTGACAGTACTGTCTGACCAGTTGCTGGAGGTGTGCAGGCCTGGATGGAGATTTCAGAATCACACTCGGGATAAAACTGTGACTGTGGATATTTGGACTATCTGAGACCAGGAATATTCTGGTTTTAAATAGTGAATGAAATTCTTCAGCGCTGGCATACAGTCTCAGCGCCTTTTTGAATTCACCTATTTTAAGAAGCAGATAACTACTGTGGCAAGGCAAGGATGGCCTTTGCATAAATTTATCAAATCCATCAATTATACCTGTACAATTCCAGGAGTGCTTTTGGACGCGCTTTGATCACATCTTCTATGGATTTTTTTTTTAACAAACTTTATTCAGTTTTCACATTAAAAACAAAAATCTCTTTTTGGTGGACAACATATTTCCGGGTCATCATCTTTACATACAAATATGACAGAAATTATACAATGATATATGCATACTTAATTCTATTATTACCTTTTCCATTCCAAATTTTCAGTAGGGAGAGAAACAAACACATTAATTCTAGCCTCTTTCCTTAATTTCAATCAATTTTGTTTCATTTCAATTATTTCAAATTAATCCTTTAGTATATATTTTTAAACATAAACAATATGTATTTACCTAATAAATACTAATAAGGTTTAATTCTAAATTCTTTCATTAATCCCAATCTAAACATTTAATTTCATTTCAATTATTTCAAATACAATCCTTAATATTTGTTTTAAAAATACAAATAAACAATATATATTTGCCTAATAGTGGTAATAATGAAGTTACCAATGTCTCTCCTTGCTTTTAATAATCTATATTAAACTTATTAATTTAGCTGATTCTTTAGTCTGTCACATTCCCTTTCAATTACACACATTTAATAAGTTCTAAATTGATACAGATCTTAACACATCCACACAAAAAGAAAAAAGAACAAGTATAAGTTTCCCCTCTTTTACTATTTTGAGTGTGACACCTTAATGATTAGAATATACCTTTATTCCCTCATCTTAATTCCCAATAAACCATTGGTCATTACATCTTCTCAATTGGATTCCACAGCATATTTCCCCCCCTTTAATAAGAGTTATCAATATCTATATTACCCTATTTTCTAAATATTTTTAATTGCAGAAATATTCTTATTACCCCTTGTCACCCCGCAGAATCCCCCTTTTAATTCATCAACCATTACCTCTGCAAAGGCAATTTCTTTTCAACATTTTACTAGTTCTGTGGTTCTTTCTGTCACATGCCTGTTTCTTACTGCTTCTCCGGTGCATTGGCCAGGGAACGAACCCGAGTCTCCTCCCACTCTCTTCCCTGTGTCTTTTCTTATTCTTTCTACATTTCCTGACTTCACAAGTATTCCTTCTTTTAATTGTAAAGAAACAATTTCCTTTCAACATTTTACTAGTCTTACTGTTTCTCCTCCCTCTTTTTTCCCCATGACTTTTCTCATTCCAATTTATCTCCTTCTTAATATCTTCCCTTTCCCTTTTCTGCTGAATCTTCCTGCCTTTTCTAACTTCACAATTATTCCCTCTTTTAATTGCTTTCTTAAAATTCAACTTTTTAACCTTCCTTCTTTCCCCACTTCTTTGTAATGTTCTTTGTGTTAATTGTCCATTCAAAATGTCTTCTCCTTGAGTCAATTCCTGCTCTTCTGAGAATCTTTCTTCTTGTTCTTCAATCGCCATTTCCATTTTTTCTAGCACAGAGCAAAGTGATTCGCCTCTTTCCTGTAGTAATTCTCTCATATTTTTAAGTTCCATTTTTAAGTCCCAAAGAGATATCATCATTCTTATATTTTATAATCCTCAAAAGTCCACAAAAAACAAACAAACCACTTTTACTTTCCTTCTTTCTTCTTTCAATTTTTTAAAGTTCTCAGCTATTCCAGTTCAGGGTTCATACCAAAAACATCAGTCAGTCCCACAAACAATCTTTCCTTCCTTGCTTTTTCCTTTATTCTGGTTCTGCTTTCACTTTCTAAAATTCTTACTTTGTTTCAATATTTCTGTAATTTTATACCAGTTCATTCAAAAACAAAATGCTTTCCTTTTTATTTGAACTAAATTTTTATCAAAAGGTGACACTCTCCATTGTACGAAGTCTTCACTTTTTTCCCCCTATATTTTTATTTAAGGTTTTTGGAACCTCAATATTCCAAGACAATCCAGTCTCCAATTTATAAACTTTATTATTATTATTCTTTGGCAATATTAAGTCCAGCTTTAATTTTATACTTGATTATTCCCAAATTATTTTAGTCCAATTTCATTAAATCTTTAATTCCAGCTTCTTCCTTTCCCGGTTCAAAGCCCCATTTGTCAAAAATATTTTCCTTTTTTTTTTCTCTGTCCCTTTGTAATTTCGCAGCTCACTTTTCTTTTCTTAAAAATTCCATATTACCTTAATCCTGGGGTACTTTTATTTGGTTATACTGCCCAGTTCTCCCGGTTCAGATGTTATCCATCTCTTTCTTCCCTCCTGCACAAATCTTAGTCAAGCTGAGTCATCCTCTTCGGGATGGCCATTTTAGAGCATCGCTGCAGTCGTCTTCGGGAGGAAAAAAAGCCAAGCCCGGGGGGGGGCGATGCGGCTCCCCACAGACAGGCTAGCTGCTTCCTCTTACTCCGTTGCCCCTCCAAGGCAGTTTCAGCCCCTAATCAGGATAATTGGGGCTCTCCGACGAAAGAGCACGAACGATAGTCGCAGAGAGTTGCAATCTACCGTCCGTCGGCGAGGAGGCTCTGCCTTCTTCCTCATCTTCTATGGATTATTACAGTGCCCTCTATATGGGGCAGCCTTTGAAATCCACTCAGAACTGAAATTGGTCCAAAATGCAGCAATGCAGGGAGCTATTGGCATACCACAGCATGGAAATACCTCTGCTTTGTGAGCAGTGTTGGCTACCGATAGGCTTCTGAGTGCAATCCATGGTGTTGATTACCTCTTATAAAATCCTCCATGACATAGAGCCTGTTATATGAAGGAACATCTGTCTTCTATAGTTTTTGCTCATCCTGTACAGTCAGTTATTAAAACCAACAAATTCCCAGCTCTATCCATTAAACAGTGTTTCCTGATGGGATCTAGGATCAGGCTGTCTATATTGTAGCAGTTGGGGGTTAATTTGGACCAGAATGTGATACAGAATGTGATACAGTTAGCTCTTAAAATTTGCTCTTCCCCCTGGTCTTGGACTTAAAGGTACAGGTCTCTGATGAGATGGATGGATGGATGGATGGATGGATGGATGGATGGATGGATGGATGGATGGATGGACGGACAGAAGGACAGACAGATCGTTTTAGAAGTTCTTTCTGGTGGGGGGCATATCAGGATCCTGTTGTTCTTTTGTTTTTATTTTGGATTGTTTCCATATTGTATACCAGCTAGAATCACAATAGAGTCAGGTGGTCTTTTAAAAGTTCTTTTTTTAAAAAAAAATCAATTTCTCAATAAAACACAAAATATTGAAAGTGGACTGAGCTAAGCAGATTTTCTAATGAAAATTCTTCCATAGCCAGAAGTTACCACAGAGGTCCCCTTTCCTTAATTAAAGGGATTCTTTTAATTTCTGAATGAGAGACATTTACAGGAAAGTCCCTAGGGGTTGACTTTTGAAGCATAGGCAGATCCTCACTGTGGCCACACTTGTTAGATTAAGAATAATGATCTTCTTTCTTCAAAAGCAAAATAGCTTTGTGGTTTTCTAAAAACTAGCACTTGTGTAAATTACAAAAGCTTCCCATGAATCACAGTGTACTACCTCAGATGCATAGAATATAGTTCTGAAAGATAATTATACATGCTGTTGCTTGGTAAGAAAAAGGAAATGGAAATTGTGGCTGGGAAAGTAAGTGGTCGAACTTTTATTGTTTTATGAAACAGGTGTAAAGTGTTCCCCAGTTTCCACATTCCTCTATTGTTCTTTTCCTTCCTGCCCTGTGTGAGCACCTGTATGTATTCTTCTTGCAGATAGTACACCCCATGCCTGATGAAGTGGTCTGAAATCCATCATAGCTTATCTGACTTTTGATGTTGTTGTAGTTGCTTGGGTTTCAAAAAATCACCTATGACTCCACTATGTGGAATGTCTTCAACAAGAGGAATAAGAAGTTAGAACATAAAGATAGAAATCCATGAGCCACAAAAAATATACTGTAAAAAAGAAACTTGGGGGAAAATATCACTATTTTCTTGATTTCAAATTATTTAGATTTATTAAAATCTGTATGATTTTAATTTACTTTTACAATATGGGGCCGCCCTTGAAGAGTAACCAGAAGCTTCAATTGGTTCAGAATGCAGCAGCTCAAACAGCTTTGTGCAAGCCTAAACTTCTGTCACCTCTTTTGCGGGAGCTCCACTGACTGCCAGTTTGCTTCTGGGTACAATTCATGGTGCTGATTTTTATCTTAAAAGCCCTGCATACAGTGCATTCAGAAAATATTCAGACCCCCTTCACTTTTGTTAATTTTGTTATGCTTTCACCTGATTCTACAGTTGTTGAAGTTTTTTTTTTCCTCATTAATCTTCACTTTGTACCCCCATAATGACAAAGTAGAAACAGAATTTTAGAAATGTCTATAAATTTATTAAAAAGAAAAGACTGAGCTATCACATTGGCATAAGTATTCTGACCACTTTGCAACAACACTTGAAAATTAGCTCCAGTGCCCCCCGTTTCCCTTGATGATTGCCGACATATTTCCACATCTTGATTGGAGTCTACCTGTGGTAAATTAAATTGATTGGACATGATTTGGAAAGGCACATAGTTGACGATGCATACTATAGCAGAGCAAAAGCCATAAGGTCAAAGGAATTGCCCGAAGAACTTAGAAACAGGATTATTGCAAGGCACAGTTCTGGGGAAGGCTAAAATAAAATTTCTGCTGCACTGAAGGTTCCCAAGAGCACAGTGGCCTCCATAATTCTCAAATGGAAGTAGTTTGGGACAACCAGGACTCTTCCAAGAGTTGGGAACCTGGTCAAACTGAGCAATCGGAGGGAAGGGCCTTAGTAAGAGAGGTGACCAAGAACATAATGGTCACTCTGACTGAGCTCCACAGATACTGTTCCAGAAGGACACTCATCACTGTAGCTGTCCATTGAACTGGACATTCTGGCAAAGTGGCTAGATGGAAGCATCTCCTCAGTGCAAAAGCCTGCTTGAAATTTGTAACAAAGCACCTGAAGGACTCTCAGACTGTGAGAAACAAGATTCTCTGATCTGATGAAACCAAGATTGAACTGCTTGGCCTCAATTCTAACTGTTATGTCTGGAGAAAACCAGGTACTACTCATCGCCTGCCCAATATCATCCCAATAGTGAAGCATGGTGGTGCTCTGGGGGTGTTTTTCAGCAGCAAAGACTGGGAAACTGGTCAAGGTTGAGGGAAAGCTGAATGGAGCAAAGTACAGGGATGTCCTCAATGAAAACCTGTTCCACAGCGCTCAGGACCTCAGACTGGGCTGAAGGTTCACTTTCCAACATAACAACAATCCTAAGTACACAGCTAAGACAACCTAGGAGTGACTTAGGGATAACTCTGTGAATGTCCAAGAGTGCCCAGCCAGAGCCTTGCCTTGAATCCTATTGAACATCTTTGGAGCGATCTGAAAATGGCTGTACACTGTTGGTCGCCATCCAACATGGCTGAGCTTGAGAAGATTTGCAAGGAAGAATGGTAGAAAATCCCCCAATCCAGATGTGCAAAGCTTGTCGCGCCATACCCAAAAGGACTTGTGGCTGTAATTGCTGCCAAAGATACTTCAACAAAGTGCTGAGTAAAGGGTCTGAATATTTATACCAATGTAATATTTCAGTTTTTTCACATTTTAGATCACATTTATGCAGAGATATTGATAATTCAAAGGGTTCACAAACTTTTAAGCACCATTGTTAAGTTACAGTTTTCATCAAATATTTCAATGTTTATTTTGTTAATACATTATCAATTGTAATTGTATTCTTTTATGATAGAGTTTTCATTGTTGATTATTTCCTGAATGTTCCAGTAAACAAATTTAAATGAAGCATTTTAGAAACCATTTTATATGCTAAAAATAATGTGTTCATATGACTTGGTACTTTACGAGGAAAGCACAATCAACAGGTTTAATTTGCTTTCTCATTATATTTTTGATATTTTCTTCTACAGAAGCTCAGTCTAAATGACTTCCTCTATAGCTGGTTGCTATTGCTCCTTGTGCAAAGGAAGACAATTCAATTTTATACTCTTAATTCTTTCTGTTCTTCCTGCATGAAAGCAGTTCTTTTAAATTGATTTTTATATGGTATATTTCAAAACAGAAATGCAGAGAGAGTAGTAAAAAATGGTGTTAAAAAAGCTGATCAGGTAACATGGCTATATATATTCAGTTGTCTACTGTTTTGATAAGCAGGTAGATAAAAATGAATTGCTTTCGTGTTCTGTTTTTATATTAGGAAAGTATTGTATGGACAGGAGAATCCATATTCCTGGTTAATGACCTCTAAAGAAAGCATTATGGAGAAAAGCTATCATGATTAAAATCAATTTAATTAGAATTTATTGGACTTTGTTTTCTACCTTCTGAGGAATACAGTAATATACATACTGTACAGTAGCATTATGGATTCAGGACATTTTGTATGGATGTGTATATCACACAATATTGCATCAGTATGGAAATACCTTATTTCCACTCTAATCTGTCTAGAAAAATGGCTCTCATGTCTCTTGGTAATACGTGAGATTTTCCTTAAAGTAAAAAGTCTGTGTGCCTTTGCATATTTGTTTTCATGCTAAATAGAATACCATCAAAAGTTGGGTGCAAATGAATTTCTTTGACTCCAGTGAGTTGAATCATCAGGTAAATACTTATTTTTGGTGCTCAGTTCAGATCCAGAGAAACTAAAAGCAGCTTATCTACCTCTCTTTACAGTATGAAGGTTAAAATAAATGAATAACATTTGCATTTCAGTAGAACAGGGGTCAGCAACCCATGGCTCTGGAGCCACATGTGACTCTTTCATCCCTCTGCTGCAGATCCCTGTTGTTAAGCCTGGGTTCCCCAACCAGTGTTAAGGAGACAAGCTAAACAGAATGTGCAGCGTTAGTCAGATAGGCATACAGATAAATGTGTGAGATAACTTTGTATGTCAGTTAACATACAGTAAAAATAACAGATACGCTTGTGTTATCAAAAATATAGTTTATTCCACTTAGAGTTTTATAGCATAGTCAAAATAACAGTCCATTAGTCATGTATCGTTTTAGTCAGTCCTTTCAAGGATATTCAATTAGCAAAGTCCGTATAGAATATCCAATGTCAGCTCACTTACAATAAATCAGTCCTCTCACAGTTGATAAATCAACAGTCCTTTCTCTCTCCCGTTCCAGTAGGGGAAAAACGCAGTTTTCAGTCTATCCAGTAATTAGGGATCATAAAGCCAGAGAGAGCAAGCTGCCGTGCCTTGCTTCTTTTATGGTGCTTTTACAACCACTCCCTTAATTACATTCTTAAAGTTAAAGTTACAGACACTTTAACTAACAAACCATGATAATATATTTATTATTTTACCTAAACCAGTTAGGGTAAACAATGTTATCCCTAACATTCTCCCCTTTTAGGTAATAATAATACTATAACTATTTACATCTGTAAATCATATTTGTTACAACTCTCTTTAAACTTAATTACTCCTTGAGCTTTTGTAAATTGGTCTGCAATGTTTTCTTCTGTCATGCAGTATTCCAATTTAATTAGCCCATTCTTTACAGATTCTCTAACATTTAAGTATCTTAAATCAGTATGCTTTGATCTAGTTTTTACAGCAATATTAGTAGCTAACTTTATGGCTGCCTGGTTGTCCTCATACACAATAATGGAATCTTTAACAGTTACTCCCATGTCTAATAATAACTGTTTATACAAAATTAAGTCAGTGCATCGTAATGGCAGACATGAAAATTCCGCTTCCATCGTGGACAAGCTGATATGCTGTTGTCTGATTGACCTCCACCCTATTAGTGTCTTACCAAATAATATAGCCATCCCAGATGTTGATTTTCTAGTGTTTATGTCAGTTGCAAAACTTGCATCTGCATAGGCACTAAGACTCAAATCAGCCTTTGGTTCTATATACAATGTATGGTTCATTGTTCCTTTAAGATATCTTAAAATTCTCTTTAATGATTGCCAATGACATTGATGTGGATCTGAATTAAAACGTGCCAGCTGATTAACACTATAAGCTATATCTGGCCTAGACCAATTGCTTATATATGATAAGCTACCAATCAAAGATTGATATATAGACTTATCAAATTTGGGACTTTGATCATCAGTTTGGCAAACTTCCTGACTCATTGGAGTCTTTGCCGGCTTACAAAGTTCCATTTTATACGTTTTAATTAATTGGCAAATTTTATCTTCTTGAGATATCTTAAATCCATTTTTTGTTTTGTTAATTGTCAATCCTAGATACTTTTTAATTTCACTTAAATGCTTTAATTTTATCTTTTTAGCTAATAATGATATAATCTCATTAGCTTCATTATTAGTCTTAGTTATCAAAGCAATATCATCTGTAAATAATAACAATAATGACACCATTCCATTATTTTCTCTTTTAAACACACATGGATCTGCTAAACCAGATTTAAATCCTATATTGTTTAATTCTTTCACAATATATTGGTTCCACTCAAAACCAGATTGTTTCAACCCGTAAAGATTCTTTTTGAGTTTCCAACAATCATTACTATTTACTTTATTGTCTTTTATAATAACTGGCTTTTTCAAATATACAGTGTGCTGCAAATAAGCAGTTTCTACATCTAAATGGTTAATGACATAGTTTTTCTTAGCTGCCCACACTAAAGGTTCTCTCAAAGATGTTGCTTTAAGACTTGGTGTGAAAACTTCATCGTAATCAGATGCAGTTTGATTAAATCCTTGAACTACCAACCTAGCTTTATGGGAAACAGTCCCATCATTTCCAGTTTTTACTTTAAATATCCATTTGCACCCAATGGATTTTTCTCCTGGAGGTAATTTAGCATCTTCATATACTTTCATTACCTTTAATGAATTTAGTTCTTTTTCCATTGCCTTTTGCCAATTTTCCTGATCCTTAGCAGGATACATCCTAAGTTCATCTGCACTAATTGGAACTTTAATTACTTGGCAAACTATACTTGCTTGATACCTATCAGGTGGTCTAGTTACACGTGTAGTACGTCTAGGTATTACAGGACTTACAGATGGACTTTCATTTATTAACTGTTCTTGATTATCTAACTCTCCCTAATCAACTGTTTCCTCTTCTTCTGGTCCTATTTGCTCTTCGTGGACTTCTTCTTTAATTGGACTCTTCTTAAAATTAGTCTGATCTTTTTGCCTTTTGTAGGGTTCAATAATTACTTCATTATTTAAATCTTGCTCTAATCTATTCCATCCTACATGTTCTAGGAATTTAGCACTAGCACTGGTATAAACTCTAGATGTACCTGGTTCCCAGAATCTATAAGATCTGTGATTAGATTCATATCCTACAAAAAATAATCTTTTAGCTCTATGCTGTCCTTTGTGTCTGAGTTGTGAAGGGATATGCACCCATGCTGGTGCTCCAAATGTGTGCATGTAACTTAAATCAAGTTTTGTACCATGCCACAGTGTGAATGGTAATTCACCTGTTGTTGAATTAACAACATTATTTAATATATGATTACCACACATTATTGCTTCTCCCCATAAATTGTCAGGTAATTCTGAATCAGACAACATAGTACGTGCCATTGATTGTAGTGTTTGGCCTCGTCTCTCTATAAAGGCATTATGTTGTGGCCAATATGGTGCAGACTTTTTATGTTGAATACCTAACATTCTAAATCTATTCTGGAATTTATTATTTGTAAATTCCGCACCATTATCTGTTATAAGAGTTACTAATTTCTTTTTAGTTTTTCTTTCTGCAAATTTAATCCAATTAAATAGATTTAGATACGTTTCAGTTTTGCTCTTCATTAAATAGCAAAACCCATATCTAGAATAGTGGTCCATTATACTTAATATGTATCGAGCTCCTCCTACACTTGGTTTTTTTGGACCTATTAAATCGGCAAATACTACCTCTAAAGGCTCTTTGGTAGTAAATCCATCAACTCTATTTGCCGGTATGACCTTGGTTTTGCTTTGATTACAAGCAAAACATTGCAAATATTTATTACAAGGTTTCAAACTTATTCCTTTAGATAGCTGAACAGTTCTCTTAAGCATTTTAAAATTTAAATAACCTAGCCGTCGGTGTAACAAGTGAATACATTCATCATGAGGTTTCTTATTATCATAAACCGTGTTAGCCACCTCTAAACTATTATCATTTAACACATATAATTCACCTCTTAAAGATGCAGTAATTTTCTTGTCTTCTTTTTCAATTATGCAGTTATCTCCCCTAAAGATAACTACATATCCTAGTTTAACCAAAATTCTAACTGAAATTAAATTAAACTTAAGTTGTGGTACATATAACATTTTTACATTCTCTTTTATGAAAGAACAATATGCTATACCTTGACCTTTAGCTTTCAGTTTCCAGCCATTGGCTAACGATATCTGCTGTGTACTCTGGGACATTTTAATAAAAGTTTTGTTATCATTTGTTATACAGTGGGATGCTCCACTGTCAACCACCCATAAATTATTTTTTACAGCTCCGTTAATATACATGGCTAACTCTAAATTTTTATTTTTATTTTGGTTACTTTTAGTATTCTGGCCAGCGTTCTGGCATTTTGCTTTTTTACAAAATCTTGCCAAATGTCCTCTTCCTCCACAATTAAAACACTTTTTAATTGTGTATGCAGTAGGAGATTCAATATCTTCTTTTTGAGGTTGCTGCCTCCTTAACTCATCTCTTTCAAGTCTTCTTCTGCCCTCTTCAATCAATCTGCCAGTTATATCAGTTAAAGTTAGACTTTCCTTAGGCAAAATTTCAAGGGAAGTGATGTAGTTATCATAACTTTCGTCTAGTGATGATAGAATTATGTAGACTTGATGTAGTTCAGAGAAAATAAGTTCTTTCTCGTGCAGTTCTTGAAAAATGCTTTTTATAGTTTTCAAATGACTAAGCATATCACCATTCGTTTGGAGATGCATCCTGAAAAGTTTTTGTGGTAGATTTATGTGAGCACCAACGTTATCTCGGACATAAATCCTCTTCAGCTTCTGCCAACCCCCAACAGCTGTTTGCTCTCCGTGGATATGAACAAGTTGCTGGTCAGATAGTTTTAGTCCTATTATGCAAAGAGCTTGTTCATTCTTCAGTTTAAAGTCTTTTATCTTTTGTCTATCTTCCTCAATCTCTGGATCCCATTCCTCTACGTTTGGTGGATTTTCAATTATGTTCCACTGACCTTCTCTTCGTAGAAGTAGACTACATTTCATAGACCATGATACATAGTTTGTTCCATCCAACTTGGATATAAGGGACAAACTTTGTAGATTGTCTTGTGCCATGTTTTCTTATATGGATATAAAACTATAATTAATAAAACACAGCTGTCTATTTACTGTAATGTGTAACAACACAAACTCTCATTTTTTACATAAATCTGTTTTATCCTAGTTAAACTGGCTTTGCAGCCTCTGGGCCCATAACCAGTGTTAAGCCTGGGTTCCCCAACCAGTGTTAAGGAGACAAGCTAAACAGAATGTGCAGCGTTAGTCAGATGGGCATACAGATAAATGTGTGAGATAAGTTTGTATGTCAGTTAACATACAGTAAAAATAACAGATACGCTTGTGTTGTCAAAAATATAGTTTATTCCACTTAGAGTTTTATAACATAGTCAAAATAACAGTCCATTAGTCATGTATCGTTTTAGTCAGTCCATTCAAGGATATTCAATTAGCAAAGTCCGTGTAGAATATCCAATGTCAGTTCACTTACAATAAATCAGTCTTCTCACCGTTGATAAATCAACAGTCCTTTCTCTCTCCCGTTCCAGTAGGGGAAAAAACGCAGTCTTCAGTCTATCCAGTAATTAGGGATCATAAAGCCATAGAGAGCAAGCTGCCGTGCCTTGCTTCTTTTATGGTGCTTTTACAACCACTCCCTTAATTACATTCTTACAGTTAAAGTTACAGACACTTTAACTAACAAAACATGATAATATATTTATTATTTTACCTAAACCAGTTAGGGTAAACAATGTGCCTAACACCTGTCACCAGTCGACACCACAATCTTGAGAGGAGCTTCTAGTTAGGGAGAAGGGAAGTATGGCGTGCCAGGAGCAGACCCTATGACAAGGGGCAGGTTGTCCAGTCGGCACCACAATTTTGAGAGGAGCTTCCAGTTAGGGGGAAGGGAAGCATGGCGTGCCAGGAGCAGACTCTATGGCAAGGGGCGGGTTTTCCAGTCGGCTCCACAATTGATAGGGTTTTCAATTAGAACAAGTAGAGGAAAAAGGACACTGCACTAGGAGGAGACTCTGGTGGGGAAAGCAGACTTCTGGTTGGTTCCAGAATTGAATGGGGGGGGGTGTCTTCCAGTTAGGTCCTTTGTGGCTCCCAGTGTTTTCTGTGGGAAACAGGTCCAAATGGCTCTTTGACTGTTTAAGGTTGCTGACCCCTGCAATAGACAACCCCTATGAACAGCACAATAAATATGCCCATAAAAGGAGGACCTCACCATTCATAACAGATCTGCTCCCAAGGCTTCTGGAGCAGCTTCATTGTTAAGGCTTTCTGGAAACTCGAGATGTCAATTTGACCAGCGGGTGTACAATTCCAAGCAAAGGAGGCCACTGCAGGAAAGGCATCATGGGGCCCGAAGATTATGTTCTGTAATGCAGGGGGTCCTTGAGGGATCCTACCCTCCCAGAACTTAAGAACTTGACAGACAAAAGCCACTGGGACAAGGAAGTCTAAGGGGCATCCTTGTCTTCAGCCATAAAGCATTTTAAAGGTGACAATCAGTACATATGTACCCAGAAGAATACAGTTTTCAAAATGGAAGTGTTACATGGAGAAACTGATGCTACATTTTGAACTAGTGAAAGCTTCTGAGTGATTTTCAAAGATGGACCCATGCAGAGTGCTTTTCAGTATTCCAAATTAAAATTATTAGGAGGCTATATCAAATGAGTCACTGAAGGCAGAGTCTGGTCATCTAAAAGAGAATATAGCTGATATCCCAGAGGTACCTGCATCTGCTCTTCAAGTAGGATCTTCAAGTCCAAGAGCATTTCTCCCTTGGGAACATCAATCCCTGAAGGAACTCACACTATAGTTGCTTCTCCCCTCCCACTATTAGGATGCTTCCTCCCCTTGCCCCAATTATTATCATTGATTATAAGTATCCTCCAAGAAAGAAGAGAGACTTTGCAAAACAATATTCTCCACTCCCAGTGTTTGGAAGCAGTCCAGAAAGATACCACAATCAATGCTATCAAAAGCTGCTGGGGGGGTTCAGCAAGACCACAAAACCCACATTTCTACTGACTTAGTCTCACCAAAGGTTATCCATTCACAAGAAATTTTCCAATACAGACTTGGTGTGATTTTTGAGCCTGAAATCTGATAGAAAGGGATCTAGATCGTCTATTTCCTCAAGATATTTTTGTCAGCTTTGGAAGCCATATTAGCACCAGAAGTTTCCATGCTGCTCCCCCCAAACCTTTAGAAGTACAAGGTGAAACATATTATGAAATCAAGAAAATCCTTGACTCTAGGTTACACAGAAGACAATTACAATATTTAGCGTTGTGGAAAGGCTACCCTTTGTCAGAAGCTGTTTGGGTGAATAGCTGAGATGTACATGCAGATAGATTGGTTAAACAATTCCATGACAAGTTCCCTGACAAACCAGGGGGCCTCTTGTGGGGGGAGGGTTAGTGGATTGATGACAATGTATTAACCTGTTGTTGTATTTTATTTATTGTATTTTTCAGGACGTCATTTTTTCAAGGGGGGATGCCAGTCAACTTTGGAAGCCATATTAGCACCAGAAGCTTCCATGCTGCCACATTCTTGAGTCTGGGAAGATGGGAGGGGGGAATTGCATGGAGCTTATGTAGTAGACATAATAGCATTCTTTAGAGTCAAAGTCATGTTGTTCCTGCACCTGCTGAGAAATAGTAGAGGAGACATCTCAAGTTGGGATGGATGGTGATTAGGGCATGTGATGGAATGATGGGGCAGTGGGTGGATTTGTAATATTTTACTTATTGAAGGGAAGCCCAGAACCTTCAGATTCGGGATATCCCAGATGTGCCCGTTTATTACTCTAATAAAAGGGAACTGTGAGAATATGTCTGATTCGGAGTTATCTGTTGGAGTCAAGGTTTTCTGGAATGCTGACACTTTTCACAGTTGCAGACCAACCTCACTAAAATGGGAAGGTTGGAGACTGGATGATAGTTGCATAATATTGCCATGTTGATGGCTTCTTGAGAAGAGGCATACCCCAGCCTCCTTCAAGGCAAGCAGAACTATACATTTTCTAATGGCATCTCCACTGAAACCTTTTAAGAAAGTTGCCACATTCGGGTCTTCCGGTTTGAGCTTCTTCAGCGACAGACCGAAACCTCGTCTCTGCGAGGCTTCGATCCGTGCTTGCCACTGGAGCGCCCTGAGCCAGCTGGTTTTGGGGCTAAGCCGCCCCGTAGAGGTGGTGAAGAGGGGGGAGACTGCCTACAGGGTTGAGGAGAGCCACATCTCTCCTCCCCAGCTGGCCATTACTCCCTTTCCTGAAGGCTGGTGCAGCGGTGGTCAGAAATGGCCACCACAAAGAAGAACTTGACCGGAAAAGAATGTGCAGGAGGAAGATAAGAAGAGAAAGTTTTGGCTGACTTTTGGTTGGGTCAAACAGCAAAAGCAACAAATAAGGTACCCTGGAATTAAAACTATTAAAAAAAAACAATAATATTGTTCCCTAAGAAGACTTTTAAGCTGCAAAGGAGAGAGAAAGGGGAAACGATTTGGTGTTGTTGTTTTTTTCCTTTTTTTATACTGACAGCTAAGAGACTTAAGCAAGAAATTGGAAAAAAATCCACTTTGACATTAATAGGCATTTAATGCTGAAAATAAAAAGTCAAAGGGATAATAAAGATTTTTGGATAATCAGAAGTTTTTGAAAACAGGAAAGGAGAGAAAAAGAATAAAAGGGCAGGATCTGGAAGGGAGGAGACTGCCTGGAATTAAAAAGAACTTACAGCAAAATCTCAACAAGACTTCCAAAAGATACATTTTAACTGAAATATTGCAACAAAAACCCCAGGAAGAGAAAGTGGAAAAAGAAATAAGAAGAAATAACTCAGGACTATTTGGATTACTTGGTGATTTCTGGATTTTTGGTTATTGTATTTGAATGACTAAAATCAATTGGGTGGTTGTTTAAAATCAATTGGGTGGCTCCACTTTTAGAAGAACTGAAAATGGAACTTAAAAAGTACAAAGAAGATGCACAAGAAGGGAGAGGTTCTTTTGGCTTCGTATTTCAGTTTTTAGAAATGGAGATTTGGTGTTATGAAAAACAACAAGAAATGCAGAACAAGAAGATTGTGACAAAGAAGAAGCCATCTTTAATGAACAAGTAATCTTAGGTGGGAGAAAAAAAGGAAAGGGGGGAAAGAGAATGGAAAATTTAAGATTGGGAAAAACAACTCCAAAAAAAATAGAGTGAAAAATAAGTATAAAATCAGAAAGCAACAGAAGAGGGAAATGCAGAAGAGAGAATTAGAAGTAGAGAGACAAGGGGGTAAAAAGGGGAGGGAGAAGATGAGAGGGAAGAAAGAAAGGAAAAGAAGTTATAAAGGACAGAAACATAGAGAAACAGGGCCTATTTAGAGATAATGGGTGAAAATTTAATGGAAAAAGAGATTCTGCAAAGGTACATAAGATAGTATTGTTATATCAGAAACAAATCATTTTAGAAAATATGAAACAATGTATGATTAAAATGTTTGATAAAATAGCTATCGTAATTCAGTGGAATGCTTGTCAATAAATGTAACAAAATGAATAATGATTTACAAACATTAATGATTTACAAACATGTGAAGAGAAATAAGGGAAAAATTAATTATGAAGATTATATGTGTCTTTAAAGGAAGTATGATGTTTAATTGAAAAGAAGTGTTAAAGATGTTAAGATTTTAATGATTATTAATGATAGAACTGAATTGGAATGGAATGAGGGTTTATAGTTACATATATTTATAATCTTTTTTTTTTTTAAAGAATATAGTGTGTATTATAAGAATGTACCAAGCAGAATTCGATTGGAAGTTATGTATTATGTATTATATTGAAGGTCATAACCTTAAGGTATATATTGAAGTTTAAATAAGAGTTGAATGGATGTAATTAAAAGATATAAAGGTGTCATACTCCAATTAGTAACTACAGGAGAAAATTTGTTCAATGACAAAAGATAATATGAAATTAAAACAGAACAGACAAAAGTATAAATATAAAAGTATAAATATGAAATTGAAACAGAACAGACAAAAGTATAAATATAATGATTTGAATTGAGATGAGATAATCAAAATAAAATTGAGAAAATTAAAAGAGGGGAAAAACTATATAGAAAATGTAGAATAGTATAAGATATGGAATAGAACACAAAAAGGAGCATGAAATTGAGTTTTGTTTCTGTATAAAGAAGTTCAACCCAGGACCATGCTATTTTCAAAAAAGATGTTTTACTTGTATTTTGTATGTGTCAAAACCCAAATAAAACTTTATTAAAAAGAAAAAAGAAAGTTGCCACATTTTGTCACGGTTGCCATTGGTAGAAATTGAGCTTAAATGTGTTCCAGTTTGATATGACAAATGCTGCTTTGGAGACTGAATTTTTTTCTAATGCCAGCTATTGCCTTAACTGTTTATCTTTGTATTGCTATTTGAGAGAAGTGTGTGTGTGTGTGTGTTCTACTACTTTTCTTCTTTTTGGCTCTGACAATCAACGTGTTTGGAATTGCAGAGACAAAAAAGGATAAAACAAGTAGAACTGCAAAAAATCTTTCAAAGAAAATCATTCTTTAAGAAAAGTGTAAATGATAGACAATCCGTTTTCATCAGTACTCTCTGGTAAACCAGATAGAATACAAGGTTAGATGAACTAATACTACTTTATGTTAAGCCTACATTAAACTTGCAAATCTGAAAGTACAAACTTCCCACCACAACTTTGAACTGCCCAATCAATTAAGGAATGTCCTTTCTGAGTTTCTTCCTCTGACGGTTAAGCCACTTGGACTCCTCCCTCTTTTTTAGGCAGCATCCTTTCCACTCTTTCCCCAAGGTCATTCACACATTCCATCACAAAATTATATTTGCTTGTTACTGTGCTTATACTTTCAAAATATTTCTGAAACAGCAAGTCATTTTTTTTTTTTTTGCAACACAATGGCACAATGCTGAGAGATTCCATTTGCTCGTCTTTTTTTTTTTTAAAGTAAACATATTGTTACTAAATATAGTAAGAAAGCATAAGATTATTCCCAGTATGCATGCAGAGATAATTGGATACATAATTTTTTATTCTTAAATAAAAAAGTAACATTGATTCTGTAACTCCTGAGGAAGTAGATAAATTCTTCCAATCTGTCAGCATTGGCTTCCTGTTTGTTAAATCCTAGCCCTTCCTAGATTGTCAAGGTAGCCCCGGAGGTGATCAAGGGATGAATCCATGTGATGAGATCATCCTCTTTTGAGAGAGGAGGTGATTCCCCCATGGACTGAAGGAGGGAGTAGTAGTACAGACTTCAGATCAATCATACAAGAATGAGTGGACGTGGATGTGGCTGTTTGGTCCTCCTAGGTCAAGGACATTTCTACAATTGGTGTTGGATGGGTTCCCCACCTGAAACTGGGGCACAACCTGAGGGCCTTTCTGGACTTGCTGCTATTGCTCAAAGACCAGATGGCAGCTAGAGCCAGGAGAACCTTTACATAAATTCATCTAGTGTGCCAGTTGCAACCTTGCTTAGACTGGAGGGCCCTCACAAATTACCTCACAATTGGACTATTGCAAGTGCTCTACCTGAGGTTGCACTGGAAGGTACAGCTGGCTCAAAACATAGCAGTACAAGCAGTAATTGGCACTTCTTGTTATGCCCATGCGTCCTTGCTGCTCCATGCATTGTATTGGTTGCTTAGCTTACGAGCAATTACAAGTGCTGATTCTAATTTATAAAGTCCTCTATGGCATCAAACCTGGTTCTCTGAGGGACTGTATCTCCAATTGTTTCTACCCTCCTGGCATATTCATGCAGAGTGGTGGCACTCCAGGTCCACTTCATTAAATAGTGTTATCTTGTGGAACCTGGGAAATGTGTCACTGCCCCCCGCTTTTTGGAATAGCATCCTCCCATAAATACATTTGGCATCCATACACTTGGAGTTCTTCAAGGCCCTGACTTTGTTCCTGTGGAGGCCCCTGTCGTGTTTTTATTGATGTGTTTTTAGTCCAGGCTGCCATTTTTTTTAAATTGTATGTTTGGGTAGTAAATGCCACTCAGAGTCTTGTAGCTTGAGTAGCTGTGGTTGATTGCACAGCCAGCCAGCTTGGATGTGGCATTTTTTTCCACCTGTCGAGTTCTTCCTATGGACCTGGGATAGTCAGATGTTGTTTAATAATATTAACAGTGTAATTGCAGGATATAAGCTGTTCCAAGAAAAGTTGCCTTTTGCAATTGACTAATGATGGATTTTGTCAATGCTTATAGTATGCAAGTTGTTTTGGGATTGCATCAATGGTGGGATTCAAATTTTTTTACTACCGGTTCTGTGGACATGGCTTGGTGGGTGTGGCAGGGGAAGGGTACTGTAAAATCTCCAGATAGAGGCGGTATTTGCCGGTTCTCCGAACTACTCAACACTTCCGCTATTGGTTCTCCAGAACTGGTCAGAACCTGCTGAATACCACTTCTGTATTGCATCCAAGGCGCTTATTACTATTAACTGTCTTTGGGGTTTTTTCCTACAGTTGTTCTATTTCTATTTGCAGGTTTTTGTATTTTGTGATTTTCTCCAGTTCTTTCTCTTCTTTTCTACTATCTTCAGGTACTGCACTATCCAGACTTCTTTGTCTTTCTTATCAGTTGTATTATTACTATTATTGCTGTCAACAATAATAAAGTAATATTACTATTAATTCTCATTCTGATTATGAAAGAAGGACCAAAAATTACAGTGATAAGTAGCTTATGTTGAAAGCTATATTCATGTTGTCATTTTTAAAAGCCTGACACAGTCCACATTACAATTTTGAACAATTCCCAGGTTTAAATGGGATTGTGAAAAGAACCAAACGCAACTTAATGGCTGAACAACAACAACCAGGTTACTTTACCCGGAAAATGTGACTTGGTTTGACAGTTATTTTGATCTGGAAAAAGTGCTTTGTATCTATTTGGGTTGGTAGCTTTTTAAATATTAGTAGATAATAATGCACATTTACTATTTGTTGTATTTCAATCACAGATGATAGGAATGCTATTGAAGATTATTTCCAATTTTACAATAAATAATAATAATCTGCAGATGGTAGTATCTAGTTGACATTGATTGATCTTGAAAGTTGAGTAGAATCAGCCCTGATTAGAATCACCCCTGATTAGAATTTGGAGGAGAAACCAAGAGATCCCAAAACTATGAAATGGGCTGAGAACTTCTTTAATAAAGCACACTTTTAAAGAAAGTGGTGCTATAGTACTGCCAGGATAGTCCCATGGCTGTGTCCCTGTCAACCCAAAACTGAATATGAGTCAAAAGAGACTTGTTTTATTATTATATCAAGTGTGGCCTACAACAGTGGTCCCCAACCTTTTTGGCACCAGGGATTGGTTCCATGGAGAGAGGTTTTTCCAAGGACCAGAGAGGGCATGGTTTCATGTGCTGCCTGCATCCCATGGATGGGGCTTCTGGCGTGCCACAGAAAGGTTCTGGTCCATAGACCAGGGGTTGGGGACTCCTGGCCTAGAAGTTCCTGACATGACATTACTGGGCTCACATATCACACCAACCTCATAACAGGGCTTATTGAATTTATGCACTGTATTGTGTGAACAGAACAAGCATGTTTGGTATTTTCCCTTTCTGGCAGTGTATGTTTGCTTCTTGCGGTTGCTTAGTTTTTGTCATCTTTCTGTTCCTTGTTTTTTTTTTAATCATTGTATCTGTTTATTATTCTGTATGTTTTTATTTATGAATGTCCAGAGTCCCTAGCAGCTGGTCAGTATAAAGAGTTGGGAAATAAACAAACCATTGTTTATTATTTTGTATGTTATCTGCCCTAGGATCAACAAACCATTATTAAAGCAAGTTATGGTATGAATCCAACATAATTGGCTGCCCTTTATGTGTTCTGCCATTCAAGATGCAGGTTCAGGCCTAAGCACAAAGTTATTCCCCAGTGAATAGAAGCTGATACCAACTTTTATTCTCATTATGCTAGTATCTGGAAACCTTAGTAGACTTTTTTTTCCTTCCATAATAGAGGCATAAATTTTAAATACCTGAGACCAGTCAAAACCTAGTTATGTACAAAGCCCAGAGCAATTAAATAAAGCAATATGCAAATAATGGGGGAAAGTGGCCTTGTTGGATCTTGATTAAGTGTGTAATATGAACCGAGCTTTGTGTCCTGTTTGCAACCTTTTGACAAGCAAAATCAATGGGGATTTCACTTCCTGTAATTGCTGCCATTTTAGTTAAATTGGATTGGAACTGAAAACCAGTGGTTCCTATACTTGTCAAATTAGCATAGATGGGTATATGTGATATGTTGTCCTAGAACAATATAAAATGTGAATATGGTGAAAAATATCGTTTCCAGATGTACAGGTTTGTGGTTGTGTGTCATGTGAAATGAGCACAACATATTCAGATTTCATAATTTCTAGACACTTCAAAATTACGTTTGGAACTAACACAGTTGATGAGAGATCACCAACCATAGCAATTAGCTGCAGGTGATCCTTGACTTACAGCAATTCGTTTAGTGACCATTAAAAGTTACAATTTTCACACTATTGCTGCCTCTCCATGGTCATGTGATTAAAATTCATACACTTGGCAAGTGACTCATATTTATGACAGTTGCAGTGTCCTGGGGTCATGTGATCTCCTTTTGCAATCTTCTGACAAGCAAAACCAATGGGGAATCCATATTCATGGATATGAATATGGATTTCACCATAAAAAAATCTGACAATGCAATTTTTAATTACATTATTGAGCATGCATAGCTAGAGACAGAGATATAGGTAATCCTCATTTAGCAACCACTTAATGACTATGGCAAGAAAAGTTGTAAAATGGGGCAAAATTCACTTAACAAATGTCTCACTTAGCAACAGAAATTTTGGGCTCAATTGTCATAAGTCGAGGACTACATGTGCTTTTATTTACGTTATGTTTTAACTATGGTTATTTTTTCAAGCGTATTTTTATTTCTAGCACATTCTCTTCACATGAGCAACATGATTCCAGATTACAACATTTATACAGTCATGCTTACATTTTCATCTATCTTGTATAATTTCACCTCAAGTCATTATCCATTCCGCTTATCTTTAAATAGATTTCCATTTCATATTTCAATTCATTGATTCAATATCATTATCAAGCCATACATACATATATTTTCAATTCTTCATCCCCTATTATTTCCATTTTCAGCTTCCACCTACCATATTTTATTTTACATACATCATTATCATCCTTAGCTTTCTCTAGACCAGCATATAATAAACAATTTGAAAAGAGTAAAAAAAAAAAGATAAAGTGATATATTTAGGATCCACATGATATATCCCCTCAATCTATGTAATTCAATAGTTTTTCATTCCCTATTTTAATAATAAAATACTCTCATTGCACATTTCTATTATCCATTAAATAATCAGCTATATATTTTTAGGATGTATATATGCAAAGAAAAAAAGAAAGTTAATAATAAAATTTGTATAAAATTAGATAGATAGATAGATAGATAGATAGATAGATAGATAGATGATAAAGTGTTTCCCAACAAATTTTAAACTTCAAATTTCCCCAATCTATATTTCCAATAAAAAGAAAGGAAAAATACTAATATATATTCCCATGTGATATCCCCCTTATACTATCCCTAACCAGTATCTCTAAATCTCTCGGCCTTAATATTTATTTTAATTTTAGCCAGATTTCCCTTTTCTAATCTTATTTTCCTTTTCCTCTGCCTATCAGCCATGTTTCCCTCATGTTTTTTCTGTTCTCTTTTTTGAGGTTTCTTCTTGTAGAATTCCTTCTTCTGCTTAGTCTTGGGAGTGTTTTCTCTTTTCTTTATTGTCTCTGTCATCAATATCTCTGCTTTAGGTCCTTTTATGTCTTTTGGCAATGGCCCTTGTTCTCCATATTCCTCTAGGCTGCTGTGCTTCTCCTTTAACTCCTCCTCTCTAGGCTTTCTTTGTTCAAACTGTGATGTCATTATTTTGCCAAAAAATGTATTCAATAGTGTCCTTCTTTCTTTTAACATTCCTCTCACAGTTTGCAGTTCCGACTTAAGTTCTTTGCTTATTTCTTCTATTTCTTTAATTTGTTGAGTTGTTCTTTATTTTATTAAGAGTCAAGTTTTTCTATTATAGTCCTTACCAAAAGTCTACATTTATCTCAATTTCTCTTTCCTTTGTTTTCTCATCACAATCAACACCAAACAATCCCAAGATGTTACATTCATTTATACTTTACTACAATCCCCCCTCCTTTTTTTTTAAAGGCTTCTGGGGTTCTTGTTATGTTGGTAATCTTCTCTTTCACTTCTTTTCTCTTTCACACTTTTATACGACCAGTAATTTTCTCTAGAAACATAAAAGAGGAAATCTCTTTGACCATTAGATGGAGCTCTGTATTGCTTCCATTTTTCAAAGTTCTTTCCTTTGTTCTTTTTTCAATTGTATTAACATTAAATTTTATCCATTCCAAACAAGTCCAGCATTTTATCCAATGCCTGATTAGTGCCCAATTTGGTAAGTTATTCCACATTTAATCTCTGATTTCATATAGTTCTTTCATTTCCAGTTTTTTATTTACCTTGTATTTTCCTCTTATTTCCCATTTGCCGCTATCACACTTCCAAACGAGGAGTCTTTCTTTCTGCTATTCGGGGTTGTCAAAAAAACGTTCCAAGTTTTTTATCCGGTTACACGTCGCTCACCAGTTTACCACTCCAGCGCACACTTAGGTCCCGGCAGCTTACCATCTTCAGGACAGCCATTAAACTGGCACTTCTCCCTGTCTTCTACGGGAGTGTACCGAGCCAAGGAGGAGAGATGCGGCTCCCCTCGACCCAGCTGGTGGTCTCCCCCTCTTCTCCCACCCCTATAAGATGAGTCAGATGACTCCGGTCCCTTAAGGACCCCTCCAACAGGGCAAGCATAGATCAAAGATGTGCACAATCGCTGTCTCTGGTTCGTCTTTGACAGAAGTGCCACAGCTCGGGTGTTTTAACTATGGTTGAATTAATGTTTTAACTATGGTTGAAGTCTCCTTGCCATGCATAAAGACAGAGCTAACCATTTCTCAAGCATTTCAACGTGCCGTTGCCTTGTATTTCAATGTCCTCCCCACAGCTAAGGCAGTCCAAGGATAGCTTGATGTCCAATTCTGGAACTAGTATTTTCCCATCCCATCTTTAGAAATAGCTTGCTGACAATGTAGGGTACATATATATACACAGGGAGAAGATATGTTCCATACTCTCAATTTTGTTTCCTTTAGGACTGCCTCTTCAATCTGGCCTCTGGCTACTTAATCCATTCCTCATTCAGTTCTGGCTGTGATGGAGATTGGATCCCAGGCACCTGTACACCTTTTTTTCTCCCTTCCTTCCTTCTTTCCTTCCTTCCTTCCTTCCTTCCTTCCTTCCTTCCTTCTTTCCTTTGTAAATGGTTTAACTAAGCAGTTATGTATCCATCTGCAGAGCAGGTGTCCCTGACATCGATTACATTGTTCGTTGACTACATTGTTATGAACATGGGACTGAAAAACTCGGTTTCTCTGTATGTCGTTTGCTCTTGAAATGGTTAACTTGACAAGCGGTCAAAAAATTAAAGAAAACTTGCTGCATAGCGTCACATACTTCATATTTGGGTGTGTTAAACCCATCCCTCCTTTAAGTCATACAAGCAGTCATCAGCTTATGTTTGGTCAACTGTTCGCAGTCACAACAGCCTCAGAACAGGTGTATGGTCAGTAAAGCATTGTTGGCTAATGTAAAACGTCATGCCAGCCCCCCTCCAGTCACATTACTGTGTTTTTGGTATTTATCAACCTGTTCGCATCTACAACCAGTTGCCAAGTGAGTGCCCCAGAAAGACAATGGGGAAGCCAGCAGGAAAGGTTGCAAGCAGAGGGAATCTTGGATGTTAGCTCCATTACACCAGGATACCAAGGGATTCCCCCCCCTCTCCCCCTCTGTGCAGGAAGTGGAAATCCTCCGATGCACTGGAGAAACGGATCACAAATCTAGTGAAAATTCCAATAAAGGGCACATTAGCATTTTCCCTTTCCTCTGGAAGGCTCAAAACAGTCCATTGTGAGGTACAGTGTGGGGACAGCAAAATGTAGGGAGGTGTGATCTCATGCCAGCTGTAGGATAAAAAGAGACTGTAGCGAAGCAGCCTGTGGATTTGGATTATTATTTTAGATCTATTATGTCCTGAAACAACCAATGTTTGGGTTTGCATAACCCAACTATCTAACTAAAGCTTTTGGTGGGGATACAAGTCCCATTTGTGTAAACCCAAAATGACAGTTCATCAGACTATGTTGTATTGTGCAAATAGATTGAGAGGAAAAGAATTCATATTTAATGAACTATTTAATACTCCAAACAGAACAAATTTAAAATGCACATACCTAACTTCCATTTTTAAAAAATGATAATTATATTCAGCTCTTTATGTTGTCTCCTCAGGCTTTCATCTTGAAGTTGTACCATCATGAGAGAATCAGAAGAAGTGTCCAGGAGTACCTTGGACAATGAATGGAAGAGCATGAGAAAACAAAAAGAATGTGGCATATGAAAAGGATTGAATACCTGGAGGTATTAGTTGCCATACTTCTGTAAAAATGGGAGTTAATTTCTCAAAATACAAATTAGCTTAGACAGTCAGCAAGTTTGGAGTTGTGCTATGGAACTAGGAATAAACATTTGTGTCCCTTTGTTGCCAATGACAGAAAATTGATGGATTATGATTTTCCCAAGTTGGAAATACTTGTTTTTACCTATCTAGGATATCCTTATGACTACATAAGGAGTAACACATTTCATAACTGCCTCGATTCAGAATGGGCAATTGACTTGTCAACAACAGCAACAAAAATGGTCGACTTTGTGGACTGAGACAGAGGCCTTCCAATGCACTTTGTACACCCTGGGAATTACTGTGCCGTGTGGCCACCTCCTGAAGGCCAGGATGATTTTTAGAATAAGGATATCATCTTCCTGTTGATATCTTTGAAGAATCATAAGCTTAATCAGAAAAATGAATGGAAGCAAGGAATGTGACAGTGGGGACAAAGATGGAGGGCTGCCAGCAGTACAAGTCCCAGTTGGTTGGCAACGGAGGGTGGATCAAAATGGAGTCCTGTATATTAGGTAAGTATGCAGCTATGTCATTGGCTGAAAATGCCTTCGTTATCAGAGTTTTGTGGAATAAGAGTTGCTGAATTCTCAAGAAAATAATAGATGACTCTTACACCCATAAACAGTAATCTCTACTATCCTGAGAAAGCAGTGATAAAACAAAATGTCTAAAATTAACTCTGTCCACAAACCTGCTTAGCTCACTTTTTCAAGTAGCCTCTATATTAAGAACTAATTTGTGGTATTTTGGTTTTTTTAAATGCAGATAAACCTGGGTGAAAATAGTTTCTGCAATTTCTAAATACAGATTAAACAGAGAAGCTGCTGATAGAACATATTTAATAATTTAATAGAACATAAAAGTTCAAAGAAACAGCATTAACATCGTCTTATAAAAATATTTAAAATTCCAGGGTATCATGAGCCTTTCAGTGCAGAAAGAGATTATTAAAAAAGGCACTCAGAAAGCTCCACAGCTAATAATTAACATTATTTAATAATTAAGTTGACTTGTGGAAAATAAATTTGATTCATTCAAGGGCATGAAAAGCAAAAAAAAAAAAGCCCCCATCAAAAATGCGCTATGAATATATCACTTAAAAGTCATGTTCATATTTTCTTATAGGTTTAAATATCTGAAACTTCACATCTGTTGTTGTCTGCCATAAATGTGCTCAAGAAACAGATAGGGCACGTAGTCATGTAAAAGCCAAGTGATAGGTTGTGAATCACTGAATACCACACTGTGGAAAACTAACATAATAAAAGAGGCTGACAAGTCATATACAGTACATCAATGTGTGAATAGTGAATGTCCTTAGTGTAGCATTTTTTTATCTATTAAGTTAAGAAACATTTCAACACCCACATTTAAAGCATCCTATAATCCTGCTTGGTTTTTTGGATATATGCAAAAAAAAAGTTCCATTCCCCAAATTGGATAATCTATTGCAGGGGTGTCAAACTCAAGGCGTATGGGCCAGATCCAGCTGGATCCAGCAGAGTGCTTAGATTTAGCCCACGAAGAAACAGCGGAGGACCAGCCCGTTGTGCCTCTGCCAGCAAAAATGTGCAGAGCCTCCCCAGGTTCCATTTTCACTGGCAGAAGGCTGCAGGAGGCCATCGCCGCTAAAAACGGAGCCTCAACAAATAACATTGAGCTGGCCATACTCACCCCACCCCGGCCCCCGAGATCAAACACAATCCTTATGCGGTCCTCAATGAAATCAAGTTTGACATCCCTGATCTATTGCCTCTAAATGGATGGATTTTACATTTTGGAATTTCATTAATTGTATGTACAAAGTAATAGCATCAAATCTGAAGAGTGATAAATATAAGATGGCTACTTGTCCTGATCCAGCAGGAAAAAAATAAGGGCTTCTTAGTTAGAACCATGTATGTTTTTCAAAAACATTATATAAACATGTTATATTCAAACTTCATAATACATTGAAAATACATTGAGAAATCCACTGACAGTATTGTAGAATTAAAGTTTCCTTCTGGTTCAGATTTAACGACTTTCTTTACATGCACAATGATCAGGAGTTTTTTTCCTTGTATCCATGGTGGAAGGGACTTATTTCTGTGTGGACTTGTGGCAGGGAGGTTTCTTCTTGGCACATATGCAAAAGGAGAAGAGATTGATACCTGAGTTTAGGCCTGTGTAAAGTTCCTCACTTCCACATGGCTGCTTGATGCAATAAGTGGCCCACAAGTTCTCCAAACTATTGGCTTAGAAATGCAGAAAGAAAAAGCCTGGGATTTAAACTCAGGAATGTAGACTTCAATTCATATTTTGATATTACACACTGCCGTGGGCAATCTTCTTTGTTTACATGAGTTGATTCTTCCCTGCAGTAGAAAAGATTAATTTTGCTTAGTTCTATCTATGAACCATCTGCTGAATAAGTCAATTTCTAAATGTTAAATGTCTGGAAAACTGAAGCTTACTATCATGTGTATGCAAATCTAGAAAATGTTATCAGAACAGTGAGCTAAATGTTTCAGGAAGGGCTAATTATTTAAAGTTTCTGAAGAAAAAAGGAAATAAAACCCTATAAACAATGGGTTTATTTTTCCAAAATCAAACGTGTAGTTGTCTAAACCATTATTGAGACCAAATGTATTTTTCTTCTCATGTTGAAAAACAGACAAGCTGTTTATAAGATACCTTTTAAGAAGCAAAAAAAAGAGGTATATTGGTATTCATAATTTGAAGTTGATTTCAATGTATAATAAACTGAGCACATTTATCAGAAGTCTTTATTAGGTCATATGAAAAATTACCTAATAACCTTGTAAAATCCATTAAAATACTGGATGCTAAGCTAAACCAAAATATTCAAGTAGACTTTTTAAAAAGTTTTTTATTTTTTAAAGACAAACACTAACAAATATGAAACATCAACATAAAACTATCTTCTAAGATACAGCATGTTGATTGGTACATTTCTTTTGGGCAATGTCACAATATCAACAATCTTCCCCTTCCAAACATACATTCATATTGCATAAAGTCAGCTATACATATTATATTATATTGTATTATTGTTGTGTCATTATTAGACTCAGCTATAAATTTACATAGTTCTTATTGAGCGAATCTGAGTTTTAACAAATCTGGGAACATACAATTCATTTCATTATGTTCAATTATATAATATCATTGCATCATTATCTTATATATTGTACTATTCCTTCTTATAACATAGTTTACTTCTCTATTTTCTTATCTAACCATTGATAAAATAAATCCCAAGTTTTATAATATTCTTTATCTTCTTGCTCTCTAATTGCTAATGTCAATTTACTCATTTCTGCACATTCCATCGTTTTCCTTATCACCTCTTCCTCTATTGGAATTTTTTTACTTTTCCAATTTCTAGCAATTGCAATTCTAGCTGCTATTAACACATTTATAATTAGATACGTCAATTCTCTATTGTATCCTTCAAGCAAGATACCCAATAAAAATCTCTGATTTCAAGTCTATATGCTATTTTGAAGTAGACTTTTTTATATGTTTGATTTATTCATTTAGTATGAACATTTATTTGATCAACATTGATTTGATAATATTTTTGCAAGACTTTTTTATTTAGCATTCTGTCTTCTTTATTGTGCATCTTTTTTATACATATACACATTCACACTTATAACTATATGTATATAATATAAACTAACACAACTAACACAGGAAGGAAGCAAGCAAGCAAGCGCAGGAAAAAACAATACAAAGAAATTTTCAGTTTCCTTTACAGCAAATATATGCATGGTTACTACATGGGTTTTTTTTTTCTTACTATATGATGCAATGGAAAGCTGGCATGCCTTGATGATAGGATGAAGTAGCCTTTTTGAGTGGCAATGGTGCTTCGAGGGCTAAAGTTGAGGCCTAGACATCTGGCTCAGGCTCAGCATTGCCGCCTAGTGCTCTTTGTTCATTGTGGGAGATAGGGTTTCTCTTTTTCTTGCAGGGGAATATGACACAGCAACAGAATCAAATACAGGTAGTCCTTGACTTACAACAGTTTGCTTAGTGATCATTCAAAGTTACAACGGCAGTGAAAAAAGTGACTTATGACAATTTTTCACACTTATAACCATGGCAGCATCCCCATGTTCACGCGATTTTCATTCAGATGCTTGACAATTGACTCACATTTATGACAGTTGCAGTGTCCTGGGATCATGTGATCACCTTTTGTAACCTTCTGAGAGGCAAAGTCAATTGGGGAAACCAGATTACTTAACAACTGTGACACTGATTTAACAACTGCAATGATTCACTTAACAAATCTGACAAGAATATTCCTAAAATGGGACAAAACTCACTTAATAAATTTCTCACTTAGCAACATAAATTTGGGGCTCAATTGGAATCCTGAGGACTATCTGTAAGAGATTTTCCACATTTTTGACACACTGAGCCCAAAAGGTTCACCATCACTGGGCCTACCACTTGTTTGCTATTTAGTAAACTCTTTACTAAGAGGTGTGGTAGCTCAGTGGCTTAATGGTCTCTGTTCCAGTAGTTCAAGTCCTCGCATTTCATGTTGGGGTGGACTCTCATTACTTGCCTCAGCTTCTGCCCACCTAGCAGTTCAAAATCATGTTTCATGTGAATACAAGAAGAGTTGGCGCTTTGTGCAGCAGTTAAAATCCTGCTAGCACTGAACCTTCCCAGTTGTGACTCCCATTTGCAAGATAGCTTAAGGTGAAGAGAGAAGGGCCTTGGATGGCGCTGCAGGAAAAGCCACTCATCTTCCTGGTCCAAAGCTACCTTGCCCTCTTGTGGCACATGGTGGGAAGCTCACAAGTGTGTACCTAACAGAGCTAGTAAACAGGTAACAAACTACTATGCATTAACATTATAGTCTCCTGTCTAATGTAATAACGCTAAAATAAATACATTCTTTATTAAGGTAGAATTATGTGTCTACATCAGAATATTGAAATTAATTGCATATACGTAAAAAGTACATTCTATTTAAAATTTGTGGTGTTTTATTTTGCCTATTAAATATAATTATTTATTGGTACAATTAATGTTCTGTGATAATGCTGATTTGCCAAAGTACTCTTCTGTTGGTTCTAAATTTTGAAATAAAAATGGAAGAGAACTAGGATCTGATTGTTGGACTTCCTTATGGTACAAATGCATTATATTCTTTATTAGTAGTAGTACAATTAATAACAAAATTTCATTTTTGCCATTCATACTGCTTCTACTGCTTCTTTTTTCTCTTGTACCTTTTCAAGAACTGGGTTAAATAGTATTAATTAGAGGCAGAATTGTAGTTAAGAAATAAACAGCACACGTCTTTCGTCCAAATTTTTCTGTAAATATATCTCAGTTGAAGTATTTCTATGCCATTCTATAATGTGGTTTGCAATTAGAAACCTCTACACAAAATATATATTAATTGCAAGTTATGCAGAAAAATATAGAAGGCAAAATTGCTTACTAAAAGTGCAGAGTAGGAAAATTATATATAACATGCACATATCAGGAAAAAGTAATATAAAATGTCCATGAACTATCTGAATTGGGTTTTTTTTAAACTACATAAATCCACAAACTAACATAGTTGAGAAAATAAGAAATTGGGGGAAAGTAAACTTGTTATAATAATGATTAATACTACATTTGGTTGTGATAAATGTGGATGTTATCGCTATCAAAACAAAGTTAATGTCTCATTTGAATCTATAAGTTAAAAGATATTTTAGATTACACAAGACATTGAAAACGGGCATTGGCTGAAGTGACAAAGGAGATTGTTATAAAATAGAATTTAAACAGAAGTAATGAATACACTGGCAACGTCCTTGTTAAAAGGAGAAGATAATTGGATAATTGTGAGAAGCAATTTGCCAGTAGATATAGCCTTACAATCTAATATTATAAAAATAAAAAAATAAGAATCTAATATGGTACAAAACAAAGAAAATACTATTGCTGCACATAAGCCATGTAAGTGGTCCTCAAGTTATAACAGTTAATTTAATGACTGTTTGAAATTACAATGGCATTAAAAAAAAAGTGACTTATGACTGTTTTTCATATTTACAACTGTTGCAGCATCTCCATGGACATGTGATCAAAATTCGGATGCTTAGCAACTGACTCCTATTTATGACAGTTGTGTCCTGGAATTATGTGATCACCTTTTGCAACCTTCTCACAAGCAGCCGGATTCACTTAGCAACCGTGAGAGTAACTTAACAACTGCTGTGATTCACTTAACAACTGTGGCAAGAAAGGTTGTAAAATGGAGCAAAACTCGCTTACCAATTGCCTCGCTTAGCAACAGAAATATTGGGCCCAATTGTGGTCGTAAGTCGAGGACTACCTGTATTATCATTCTTAAGAAGTAAAAATGGGATAGTATTTTATGTTTCATTAAATATATGTCAAAATAAAGATTTTTAAGACTGGAAAGAAATATGCTGGGTAGCTCCGAGCAACATAGTCAGGTTACTTTCTGGTCAGTGGACATGTTTGACTTCACTTGATTACGACAGTATTCACTTGGTTAAGCTGCGAGTCCTGTACTGGAACAATTTTCTGAGAGTTACCTATGACACATCATCATCATGACAAATATTTCAACAAATCTTCTGTGTTTGCCTATTCTTTTATTACAAGGGCAATATCCAGCAACCTTCAAAATAGCGAATGAAGTATTTGATCCATTATTCCCACTCATTTCTTGAAATGGAAGAAAAAGGAAAATGAGATATTTCATCTTGACCTAATAATAACATTCTGTCCCATCAACATTTTAAAAAGGAAAGAAAGAAAAAGTTAGGGGGCAAGAATGTGTTTAAGATTATTAACATGACTAAACAAAGAAATTCTTTTTCTCTTTGTTAAAAAGTCAGTGTCTACATATTGAATATGTCGTAGATGTATACCAAGACCTGGAAATCTGGAAAAAAAAAGAATAAAAATTAATACAATACATGAAAACAAATCATACACTCTGAATCATGTTGCATGCTACCTCTTGTCATTTTCAGCTATTGTTCCATTTTGCATGTTAAGGCTATTAAATTAGCTTAACTGTATGGTGTTATCCTACACATTAAGCTTTCTAATTTATATCCTAGATCCTATATATAGTTTCCTATTGTTCAATGTTATTGCTCTTTAAAAAATCTAACAATGCAATTTTTAATTACATTACTGAGCACACATAGCTAGAGACAGAGATATAGGTAATCCTCATTTAGCAACCATAGTTGGGGCCACCGACTCAGTCATTAACCACGGAAGGCCCTATGTGGAATCACAATTGTTCTTATGTTCTTACTTCAGTTTCCTTTGCTTTACAGACATTTGAAGGTCATAAATACAAAGATTAGTCACAAAATTACTTTTCCATCATTGTCGTAACTATAAATTGTTGTAAACTAGGTATTGGCTAAATGAGGACAACTTGCAGCGATATATATTCTGGCTCATATGGCCTGATGCATATAATATTGCCAAGATTGTCTGTCTGAAACTATTTCTTTGTGTCCTTATAAGCTGCTGCTTTTGTCATCAATGTCTTTTGTTAGCTTCTTTTTCAACTGCCTTTGATTTTTTTGAGGCATCAGAATCTTTTTCTGGTGGTTCTTGTCTTTATCTTATGTATCCAAATTATTTATGGTTTAGTTCATTATTAATTGCTTCCAGTGAGCATTTAGACTTTACTTCATCTAATATTGAATTATATACTTCTTTTTCTAGCACAAAGTAATCTGAATAGTTTTATCCTGCACAACAGTTCAAAGATAGCCATTTTCCTTCCTTCCGCCTTTCTGATTGTCCAGTTTTCACAGGCATGTGTTACAACAAGTAAAACACAGCCTTAACTATATGTGCCTTTCTGTGCACTTCAGCATTTTGTCTGGATCTGTCATCTCCCAAGCCCCTTTGTATTTCATGTCACAGTCATCATCCCTGTGAGTTTTTGACACTAAGAAAATAAACTCTGATAGCTTTTCAACTTTTTTCTCTACCTATTTGCATTGGCAGTGCCCGTTGGCATAATCTGAATGGGGTTTTTTTCATATCAAAGAGCAGACCAGCTTTTTCATTCTTTTTCTTTCACCTTCAACAAAAGATATGCCTTAATTCTTCCATTGATCCTACCATCAAAGTGGAACCATCAGCGCATCTGAGGTAGTTGATATTTTTTGTCAAAGCAATTGTCATCCTAACTTCTCTTAGAGTCCAACACTTTTCATGATATGTTCTACATACAAGTTTTAAAAAATGAAATGATAATATATAACTTTGGCGCAGTCTTTTTCCTTTTGTGAACCATTAAGTTGTTGCTGCAAAATCCTTTTTTGTTTGTTTGTTTCTTGGTCATCATACATTTTTCAGTAGGCAGATGAGGTGACTTGGTATATCGATGTTTACGGGCTGTCTACAATCTGTGATACTTTACAGAGTCAAGAAAAAATAACCACATTTTTGGCATTCTGCAGTCTTTTCCATTATCCTTCACTTATTAACTACGTGATCTCTAGTGTCTCTGACTCTTTTGAATCCAGCTTATACAGACGCTGGCTTTCATTCCATATGTGCATGAAGTTTGGATTGTAAAATCTTGAGAATTATTTTACTAGCATGTGAGATAAGTTCAGTCACATGAAGATAGATATTTATATTATGGCATGTTACATTATGTAAAATAATATTATTGAATTTATTCCAATGAAATCCATTTGACCAGTGTACAAATACTGTTACTGTATGTCTTGGTTTTAATAGATAGTATCTAACTTTGTGTCAACAACTGCATAATCTGCAGTAGAGGCAAAGCAATAAATCTAGTATCCACAGATTGAAAATCTGACTCTATTTTTGCTAAGACCGAACATTTGTATTATAACTTCTCTGTCAAGTATTCCTAGAACTTGGCACAAGTATAAAATCCATTATATTTTTGGCAAAGGACTTGGGTAATTGCCAGCTGATTGGTATGTTAAGCAATTTGAAGCTTTGCTTCCTTGGAGCACATGGCATGGCATGGCATGGTCAGAATAGCAGCTATACTATCAGCTTTAGTAATCTTTCAGATTCATTTAATTTATATAGCAATAACTGATCTGTGATTAGTTTACTGTATCAGATATAAAGCAGAGCATAATTTTCTTCAACAGCATATTTGGAAGGAATAGTGCAAACAATAGAATGGAGAAAAGACTGCAATTTTGCAAAAACATGAAATAATACTTAAAAGCAAATGACTCCTGGAAGTTCCAAATTTTACACAATTAAAGGGAGATTTCATTCATATTGTAGTTTTCAATGGAGCTATATTTATTTGAACAGCATATATGTAATTTATGTCCCTGTGTTTTGTTAGAGTACCACATGAAGTGTTACCTAAATTAGGCAACATCCAGTTCCAGCAGTCATTCAAGGTAGTCCTTGGCTTAGAACCATCCATTCAGTGTCCATTCAAAATTATGGCAGTGCTGAACAAAGAGACAACCAGTACCTGACATTATGGTGACTGTAGCATCCTTGCAGCCAGTGATCACACTTTGGATGTTTGGCAATCCACTCACACTTAAGACTGACTATAGGGACACTGCAACTGACTCACCTGCCAATCTTCTCCCCCCCCCCCTCCGCCTTCTGCTCTGGTTGGATCCCTGGGCCTGCTTCTCACTCAGCTAGGTCCCACAGGCCATCCCGCTGGGTCCCTCTCCCTTGGGCCTTCTCTTTGTCCCATCATGTCTTGCTCCACTCATCTCTTCCTTTCTAATCAGATAATGGATTGCACAGCCTTCTTATACAGAAGCTGCCTTTTGCCATCAGGAAGCGAGTGACATTTTGTAAGCAGCTGCAGTTCTTGTGATCTGAGAGTTGCCTTTCCAAAAGAGCGCCCAGCCAATGTAACACACGGCCACCTCACGCCATTCTGGAAATGGCTACCATTCTCACAATCTCTCAGAAGATCACATGTCACATCAGTTGGACACTATTTCAGAAAAATGATCTTTGGAAGAGGTAATTGGTGTAAGATGTAACCAGGAGGATGAGGTCCAAGGATGTGGGTCTCAGAGGATCAGGAAGCTGCACAAGGGATGCCTCAGGGGTGGGGGGTGACGGCATCCCAGAAAAAGCCACGTGTGAGTTGGGGAAGTGCTGCAATGCAGGTCTGGGCCTGTGCCAGGGCTCCCCCATTCCCTGAGGCACCCCGCTTAATGACTGCACAGTTGGTTAATGGATCACAATAGCAAGAGCCAGGAATGTGGTCATTGAGTGAGATGATCATGTGTGGGCATCTCACTTAGTGACCACAACCATTTATCACCGTAATTCCAGGCTCAATTGTGGTCATCAGTCAAGAACTACTTTTAGTGCTTCAAAGTGAGAAATATCAAGTAATTAATAATCAGGACTTATCAGCTCATCTATGGAAAATCTGAAGTATTTTAATGTGTATTTATTGTGATCTGTAAAATCACAATAACACTATAAAACAGTGATGCCATGATCCCAAAATTTTGCAATATTTTCAACCTTTCTCACCACCTTGATACCACCAATTCAGGGATATCCTTAATAATTTAACTAAAATAAAATTGAAATTCCTGAGAAATGCAGTGATTTTGAAGTGTAACATTGACAGACTACACTCCAGGTTTGGTTACTCACTTTCTTGCAAGGGAGAAAAAGTTTGTGTTTTAAGCTTAGTTCTGATGTGTGCAAAATTTCAATATCCAATCTTCTTCAGAAAACAATTAGATAACATTCCTTGGTGCCACTTTATGCTATACTTTGAACATCTGTACATTATTAGGTAAACTGCTTTTTGAAATGGAAGGTAAAGAATATCCTGATTTTACGTAATATATTTTTAGACCTCAGTACCCTCACAGCTCCAGGATGCCCTAGAGCAGGGGTCTCCAACCTTGGCAACTTTAAGATTTGTGGACTTCAACTCCCAGAATTTCAGCAAAGCTGGCTGAGGAATTCTGGAAGTTGAAGTCTACAAGTCTTAAAGCTGCCAAGGTTAGAAGACCCTGCTCTAGAGGACAAGATCCTTCCTACCCCATAAGATGATTGAAGGGCAAGATATCATCAGTTGCAGAATTCGGCTGGGTGCAAATAGCAGGCAGAATTTTGAGACTTCTGAACAACAGAAGAACAGGAAATGAGAGTCTCTTTTATTCCATTTCCAATTATGCAGTAGCTTGCTTGGGAGTACTGTGCATATATCCCAAAATAAACTGTCACTGTTTGAGTAGGCTGAATACGTAAAATGGATTGTGCTCCAGATACCTTTCTACTTACTGTATCCTTTATGCTGACTTGTCCAGTAGTTATAAACAACCTTTCACTACATATAGTCTAAGCCATAGTTGACCAAACATTTGGCTGGGCTGGGCTGCATAGAGTGAAATGGAATTGTCTTGGGCCGCATATAAAATATATAGTATAAGTAATGTATATAAACAATAAACTTCCTTTATTATATTTTTTTATTATTATCTTGTAAGGCCACACTACCAGATGTTCAAGACCGCGTGCAGCCCGTGGGCTACAGATTGGACATGCCTGATCTAAACAAAAGCATTCCAGAAACCATTTCTCTTATAGACTACATTACTATCCAAATTGCATTGTGCGCTAGTGAAGGGATCTTGCAGTAGGTTAGTGATGTTGGTTAAAAACAATTATATGATATAGAAGCTTGAATGTGTGTGAGTGAGTGTGAGAGGGAGAGGGTGGATGAGAGAGAGAAAGAGAAATTCTCCCAGTATGGGCCTAATTCTCTGTCTGAAATAATTGAACAATAGTTCCACAATACATCTATGCATTAAATTTATTTATTTTATGAGATTTGGAGGCCACCTGATTCCCAAACAACTCTGAATCATTTAACATTCAAGGACAAGAAACAATGAAATAGAAAATGAGATTTGGAAGAAAAATACAACATTCACAAAAACTCTCAATTGTCAAAATAACCTTTAGTGTCTTAACAATAATCTCATATTCAAATTATATATTAAATATGTGATGACATATGCATACTGAATTTATTATAAGTTAACAAGTGATAGTCACAGTATTCAGAAGAACTAAAATCTCAAGCTTTGAATGCTTGTTGCAAAATGGCCAGAGAAAAATACATTAAAAATACTGTTCTAAATGGAAAAAAATATTCTTCTTGACTTCTTGATAAATTATATTGACTGTTATTGCTTTTTAATCTGCTACTTGAACTGTTAACATAAGGTGCTTCTTACACTAATTGACATAGATTTGTTACATGTTTTATTCTTTCAGTCCTAGTGGGTCTTTATTGTCCTGTTTGGAGCAGGTTAAAACATACCTGTTGACTGATGGAACATGCAAGTGTGGTTTAGAATGTCCTCTCATCCTTCCTAAGGTAAATTAGATATTTGAATATACTAAATAAAAAAGTAACATAACTTGAAATGTATTGGGTTTTAAGTACTAACAACTCCCTATCTATTATAAGAAGGTATTATCCTAATTGAGATTGATAGATGTTGACGATGAATATAAGTCAAATACAATTTAAATATTTAAATGTTTTTGAAATTGAACACAAACTGGGTGGAAGGTGAAGTAGGGCATGGGATATCTTAAAAAAATAACGTGACATGATTGGCCAGTAGAATAATGTACAAGAGCACACCTTTGTCAGATCAGTTTTCTTAGTTGCCATTCTACAGTGTAGCAGTTCCAAAGTTCCTTTAAAAATAAATAGCTGTACTCTTTTCCACATTTAGAAATAGGGTTTGAAAGAAACAATAGATAAAGGAGAAAAGTATTGATGGTCCAAGACAGAAGAACAAAACCCTGTAGTAAGAAATATTTTTTAAGCTACAATTTAAACAATGTATTAGAAAATTTTATGGAGAACAATTAGTACTGTGGTTACCTTAATCTTCTAGATCAGAAGTGGGCAACAATTCCCATCTTTATCCCTCACCACTACCTCCTTCCATGAGCCAGAGTGGGCAACCCTTCCAGGCTTTCCTTGTTCCCCTGGCAGTGTTTTGTTGTTGTTAATATGTTGAATGGTTGAGTTTTTTGGAGGGTAGAAGAATTATCGTAATGCTTTAAACCAATCATTTCCAATCTTGACAATTTCCAGATATAAGAAGTTCAAATTTCAAAATTCTCAACAGACAAACTTAGATGGAAATTCTGAGAATTAATATCCCCCTATCTGGAGGCTTTAAAATATTAAAAGAATCCTTAAAACAGCAGAACATCATCCCACAGATTTTCCAGCACCAAGTCAAAAGGATCTCTTAAGTTCTATGATAAAGGGTTCATGAGTCATATAATCAGTTACAGGTTGCTCTCCAGGTACTCTAGAAGGGCAGCTCTTTTTTAAAAAATAATATTTTATTTGATGGACCAGTTTTAGAAGAAATTAGATAATGTTTCAGTTGCCGTTGGATTAGTGATCTTAATTAGGACCACTATGTAACATTATGATTCCAACATTATTTTAAGGTATTTAATTTTGACCCTGGAGTTGCTGTAACACAAAGAACAGCTGAAGATGTTAAAGCAGATGAAGATGTCACTAAGCTATGCATCCATAAACGGAAAATTATTGCTGTGGCTACCCTTCATAAAAGCATGGAAGCACCACATCCCTCATTGGTTCTAACTAGTCCTGGAGGTGGAACAAGTGAGTTCTCTTTCTCATTACAGGGAACAAGGAAATCCAGTACTGATATGCATGTCATTTGCATAAGTAAAGAGGATTTTTTAAAAAATTACAAAGGTTGATAACTTTTTATATAGGCATGTCCATCTGTTTATGAGAGACATTTATCCAGACTTTGAACTATCTTGTTTTAATCCATCAGTTTTAAATTTACCTCCACTTGGAGTGGAATTTAAAATATTACACATATCAGCTTTATGTGCAAAGGTCTATGGTTCACTCCCTATATTGTAGTTATAGAGAGCTATTTAGATAATACTTTTTTGTAAGGTGCAAAAATGGTTGTTTTGGTTAGAATGATCCTGAGCTATGGTATTAGAGGCTTCATCTGTAAAAAATATTTAGATAAGTAAATCAGTGTGACAGTCCCATATCTTGGCAAAATGCTGCAATTCTGGGAATTTACTATGCATGGGAAGTAGCTATGCTATCAGTATTCTGTGAATACAGATAATCCTTAACAATTATGCAAAGTTACAATAGAGCTTTAAAAAAGTTACCTAGATTTGTTCCTCATAAGTTCACTCAGCCTTCTATCCTTCCGAGGTGGGTAAAATGAGGACCCGAATTGTGGGGGCAATAGGCTGATTCTGTAAACCGCTTAGAGAGGGCTGTAAAGCACTATAAAGCGGTATCTAAGTCTAAGTGCTATTATGACCATGGTAGCAGCAGCCCCATTATCATGTGATAAAAATTTGGGCACTTATCAATGGTTGAAGCATCCTAGAGTCCCATGAGCATCATACCCAGGGGACTTTGAACAAGCAATTGAGGGAGGCCAGAAGGTGGCAAGAAAGGTAATAAAAGATGGATTTGTTTTAAAGAGTTGCAGACAGATGCTACATTTGCACCTCTGGCATCTCAAAAGTATCCTTGTAATATAATTTGAAGCATGCACAGGCCTAAAAATCAAACCAATCTTTATTAGAGCCATGGTGGCGCAATGGTTAGAATGCAGTACTGCAGACTAATTCTGCTGACTGCTGACTGCCAAGCAGTTTGGCAGTTCGATTCCCACTGGCTCAAGGTTGACTCAGCCTTCCACGCTTCTGAGGTCAATAAAACAAGGAACCAGATTGTTAGGGCAAAATGCTGGCTCTGAAACCACTTAAAGAGAGGGTCACAGGGGGTATTGTCATGGCCATTCTGAGAAGGGGCTCATCATTCCTCAAGCACAGCTGCATGGAGAGAAAGAGTATCATTGTAGGCCTTCCTGTGCATTGAGACTTCCAACTATGACAAGTCCCATGGGGGAGCATAAAGAATATGGAGGACCCAAGTCATATTGTTATGCTATGTCAAGAGGTAGACAATTAAGTACAATCTTAAGTATTTGTAGTATATGTGAAGGAATCCAATTTTAGGTGCTAGTGGAATCCATAGGGAGCCAATTCAGAGTAGTTCAACTTGTACCTGAACAGAATTTTGCTTAGACCAAAAAGTCATGTGCATGGTTTCATATAGAAATGTAGGCCCACAGGTGCCATACCGGTATCATTGTGATATTTTTATTTCATATGGGATAAAGGAAGTTATTTGATTTTTCTAGCTGAATTGCACAATTAACTTTGGTTAGATCTAAAAGTCTAAATAATTGGTTGTATTACCTAGTTCCTACAACATTGAATGCTCCAATTGTCTACTGTAGATACTATAGAAGGGCTGCAGAGATCAATTTTCAATTGATTGAATTTCTGTTCCCAGTTTGCTGCAGTGACATAGGTCTTCCCTGAATTGGGCACATCAGAAATGATGGGCTTCAGGATAGGCATTTCTGAGAACTTTGAAGATTGAAACCATACATTTAGACAAGTATAAGATAGGAAAAATGGTAATAGGGCATATACGGTAGACAGTATGTGAATGTCTACCAGAATTCCTGGTTTAAGTGATTTAAATTTTATTATATGAATTATGTAGTTGTGAAATAGTAATTTTCATGTTTTTTTCAAATCAGACATAAGTCCAATAGTACCTTCACGAGCGGCAACTCCAAGATCAGTGAGGAATAAATCACATGAAGGAATAACTAATTCTGTGATGCCAGAATGTAAAACTCCTTTCAAGTTGATGATGGGAGCCTCAAATGCCATGGGTAGGTTATATGTGCAAGAGATGACTGCAAGCCAACAAGAACTTCATTCTGTCTATCCTAGACAGAGATTGGGCAATAATGAACACGGGCAGAAGTCGCCATATCGTGGCAGTCATGGAGGAATGCCTAGTCCAGCGTCATCGGGATCACAAATATACGGAGATGGTTCAATCTCACCTAGGACAGATCCACTTGGAAGTCCAGATGTTTTCACAAGGAATAATTCCAATTTTCATGGAGCACCCACTTCTAGCCCTGTTCACATGAACAGGACCCCTCTATCTCCACCCTCTGTTATGTTACATGGTTCTCCTGTGCAGTCATCTTGTGCAATGGCTGGAAGAACTAATATACCTCTTTCTCCAACTCTGACCACCAAAAGTCCAGTAATGAAAAAACCCATGTGTAATTTTTCAGCTAATATGGAAATGTCACGAGCAGTGTTTCACCACAAACCACCTCAAGGCCCGCTACCGCCACCACCACCGCCACCACCACCTTCTTCATGTATACTTCAGAAAAAGCCATTAACATCAGAAAAGGATCCACTTGGCATTCTTGACCCCATTCCCAGCAAGCCCATGAATCAAAATCCTGTTATAATGAATCCAAGTACTTACCATTCAAATGTCCACTCTCAGGTACCTGTGATGAATGTAAGCATGCCTCCAGCTGTTGTTCCTTTACCAAGTAATCTCCCTTTGCCAACTGTAAAACCTGGTCACACAAACCACGGAAGCCACATGCAAAGAGTTCAGCACTCCGCTTCAACTTCTCTCTCGCCCTCACCAGTAACGTCACCAGTTCATATGATGGGATCTGGAATTGGAAGGATTGAGGCTTCACCCCAAAGATCACGCTCTTCTTCCACATCGTCAGATCATGGAAATTTCATGATACCAGTAGGACCACAGTCATCTTGTACTAATATTAAAGTCCCTCCTCGGTCACCAAGATCAACAATAGGATCTCCTAGACCATCCATGCCATCAAGCCCTTCCATGAAGATAGATGGATTCCACCAATATAAGGACATTCCTAACTCATTGATTGCTGGAATGAGTAACGTGTTGAACCCTTTGGGAAATGCAGCTTTTCCACCTGCGTCTACCGGAAGTGGGTCCGTGAAGAGTCAACCTGGCTTGCTGGGAATGCCTTTAAATCAGATCTTGAATCAGCACAATGCTGCCTCTTTTCCAGCTAGTAGTTTACTCTCAGCAGCAGCCAAAGCACAGCTAGCAAATCAAAATAAACTTGCTGGTAACAATAACAATAACAGCAGTAGCAATTCTGGAATAGTTGCCAGCAATAGCAGCAATGACGGACATAGCACTTTAAACCCCATGTTTCCACCGACCACCAATGTGCTTCTACCGACGAATGAAGGGCAGAGTGGTCGAGCAGCACTACGAGATAAACTTATGTCTCAACAAAAAGATCCTTTGAGGAAAAGGAAACCCCCAACCACTACAGTGTTGAGTTTGCTTAGGCAGTCTCAATTGGACAGCTCAGTGGGCATTCCAAAATCTGGCCCTGATTTGATAAGAAAGCAAAACCAGGGTTCATTTCCCATCACATCAATGTCTCAGTTACTTCAGTCCATGAGCTGCCAAAGCTCTCATATGAGCAGCAATAGTATTTCTAGTTGTGGGAGCTCAAATACTGTTTTGCCTTGCTCTGCTAGCCAACTACATTTTGCTGATACTACTATGAGCTCGAGCACTCTTCCGAATTCACTGGCACAGGATTTACCTTTGAGAGGGGAAAGTATGCACTGCCTGAATTCAAACACTAATTTTGGCCATTGCACTAGTCCTGGCCCAAATAACCATCTTGCAGGCTTAATAAATCAGATGCAACCTACTGGAAACTGTGGGGTGCTCCATCAGTCGGGAATGACTTTAGGAAATTCACTACATCTGAATCCAGCTCATCCACGAATCCAAGCACCTTCCACTAAAGTGATACCAAACAGCATTATGAACAGCTGCAATCAAACCAGTCCTGAATCAGGTATGTTACCCTTTTAAATTATGGCATTCCTCGTCTTTTAAATGTATTGTATTGGGTTTGTTATTTGTACAATGTATTAGCCGCCCATCTTGCCATCTTGGACAACTTATAATATTGAAAGATAAAAAACTTCATAATTCACAACAATATAAATATAATATTATAAAAACCAACCTAGCTAAAAAAAGGTGGGGGGAGGGAATGTGATGAAGAGGGAAAGAAGGTGGGATATGACATTAATCACCCACAGCATGAAGCCTCTCCACTGAAGCTCCAAACCAACTGGAAGAGCCAGGTTTTTAAGCTCTCCTGGAAGGTCAGGAGGGTTGGAACTGACCTCACTTCAGGAGATAAGATGTTCCAGAAGGCAATGGCAGATTGGACCTTGCCAGATGGAATATCTTGACTGATAGGGCCCACAACATGCCTTCTCTACTGGCACGGGTGGGGCAGGCCAATCTTAGTGAGATGAGTCGCTCAAGTAGAAAAGAAGTATTTTAAGAAGAAAGCACAAACATTTCTTTGTCTGTACAAAAAGAAAACATAAACATAACTTGGACCCAGGATACAATCTAAGTACAAGTCAGCATTGTATGGGCAGTGTAATTGGAATTTATAATGAATTTATAAAGAAATTGAAATATATAGATCATAAATTTCAGTTGTGTAGTTCTGCATAGTCATATTAATTCTTAATCTTTTGCTTCCAGATAAGCCGTGTGTTAAGCCTGTGTTCCCCAACCAGGGTTAAGGAGACAAGCTAAACAGAATGTGCAGTGTTAGTCAGACAGGCACACAGATAAATGAGTGAGTTAAGCTTGTATGTTTATTAACATACAGTAAAAATAACAGATACGCTTGTGCTATCAAAAATATAGTTTGTTCCATTATGAGTTCATAGCATAGTCAAAATAACAGTCCAATAGTCATGTATCATTTAGTCAGTCCATTCAAGGATATTCAGTTAGCAAAATCCGTGTAGAATATCCAATGTCAGTTCACTTACAAATCAGTCCTTTGTTTATCTCTCCCGTTCGAGTAACGCAGTCTTGAATCCATGCAGTAATTAGGGATCATCAAAGCCAGAGAGAGAGCAAGCTGTCGTCTTGCTTCTTTTAAAGTGCTTTCACAACCACTCCCTTAATTACATTCCTATATTTAAAGTTGCAGACACTTTAACTTATAAACCATGATTACATATTTCTTATTTTACCTAAACCAGTTAGGGTAAACAATGTTATCCCTAACATTCTCCCCTTTTAGGAAATAATAATAAATATAACTATTTACATCTTTAAATCATATTTGTTACAACTCTCTTTAAACTTAATTACTCCTTGAGCTTTTGTAAATTGGTCTGCTGTGTTTTCTTCTGTCATGCAGTATTCCAATTTAATTAGCCCATTCTTTACAGATTCTCTAACATTTAAGTATCTTAAATCAGTATGCTTTGATCTAGTTTTTACAGCAATACTAGTAGCTAACTTTATGGCTGCCTGGTTGTCCTCGTACACAATAATGGAATCTTTAACAGTTATACCCATGTATAATAATAACTGTTTGTACAAAATTAAGTCAGTGCATAGTAATGACAGACATGAAAATTCCGCTTCCATCATGGACAAGCTGATATGCTGTTGTCTGATTGACCTCCACCCTATTAGTGTCTTACCAAATCATATAGCCATCCCAGATGTTGATTTTCTAGTGTTTATGTCAGTTGCAAAACTTGCATCTGCATAGGCACTAAGACTCAAATCACCCTTTGGTTCTATATACAATGTATGGTTCATTGTTCCTTTAAGATACCTTAAGATTCTCTTTAATGATTGCCAATGACATTGATGTGGATCTGAATTAAAACGTGCCAGCTGATTAACACTATAAGCTATATCAGGCCTAGACCAATTGCTTATATATGATAAGCTACCAATCAAAGATTGATATATTGACTTATCAAATTTGGGACTTTGATCATTAGTTTGGCAAACTTCCTGACTCATTGGAGTCTTTGCCGGCTTACAAAGTTCCATTTTATACGTTTTAATTAATTGGCAAATTTTATCTTCTTGAGATATCTTAAATCCATTTTTTGTTTTGTTAATTGTCAATCCTAGATACTTTTTAATTTCACCTAAATGCTTTAATTTTATCTTTTTAGCTAATAATGATATAATCTCATTAGCTTCATTATTAATCTTAGTTATCAAAGCAATATCATCTGTAAATAATAACAATAATGATACCGTTCCATTATTTTCTCTTTTAAACACACATGGATCTGCTAAACCACATTTAAAACCTATATTGTTTAACTCTTTCACAATATATTGATTCCACTCAAAGCCAGATTGTTTCAACCCATAAAGACTTCTTTTTAGCTTCCAACAATCATTACTATTTACTTTATTGTCTTTTATAATAAATGGCTTTTTCAAATATATAGTGTGCTGCAATGGTGCATGCAAATAAGCAGTTTCTACATCTAAATGGTTAATGACATAGTTTTTCTTAGCTGCCCACACTAATGCTGCTCTTAAAGATGTTGCTTTAAGACTTGGTGCAAAAACTTCATCGTAATCAGATGCAGTTTGATTAAATCCTTGAGCTACCAACCTACCTTTATGGGTAACAGTCCCATCATTTCCTGTTTTTACTTTAAATATCCATTTGCACCCAATGGATTTTTCGCCTGGAGGTAATTTAGCATCTTCATATGCTTTCATTACCTTTAATGAATTTAGTTCTTTTTCCATTGCCTTTTGCCAATTCTCCTGATCCTTAGCAGGATACATCCTAAGTTCATCTACACTAGTTGGAACTTTAGTTACTTGGCAAACTATACTTGCTTGATACCTATCAGGTGGTCTAGTTATACGTGTAGAATGTCTAGGTATTACAGGACTTACAGGTGGACTTTCATTTATTAACTCTTCCTGATCAACTATTTCCTTTTGTTCTGGTCCTATTTGCTCTTCTTGGATTGGACTCTTCTTTAATTGGACTCTTCTTATAACAATTCTGATCTTTCTGCCTTTTGTAGGGTTCAATTATTACTTCATTATTTAAATCTTGCTCTAATCTATTCCATCCATCCTACATGTTCTAGGAATTTAGCACTAGCACTGGTGTAAACTCTAGATGTACCTGGTTCCCAGAATCTATAAGATCTATGATTAGATTCATATCCTACAAAAAATAATCTTTTAGCTCTATGCTGTTCTTTTTGTCTGAGTTGTGAAGGGATATGCACCCATGCTGGTGCTCCAAATTTGTGCATGTAACTTAAATCAGGTTTTGTACCATGCCACAGTGTGAATGGTAATTCACCTGTTGTTGAATTAACAACATTATTTAATATATGATTACCACACATTATTGCTTCTCCCCATAAATTGTCAGGTAATCCTGAATCAGACAACATAGTTCGTGCCATTGACTGTAGTGTTTGGCCTCTTCTCTCTATAAAGGCATTATGTTGTGGCCTATATGGTGCAGACTTTTTATGTTGAATACCTAACATTCTTAGTCTGTTCTGGAATTTATTATTTGTAAATTCCGCACCATTATCTGTTATAAGAGTTACTAATTTCTTTTTAGTTTTCCTTTCTGCAAATTTTATCCAATTAAAGAGATTTAGATACGTTTCAGTTTTGCTCTTCATTAAATAGCAGAACCCATATCTAGAATAGTGGTCCATTATACTTAGTATGTATCGAGCACCTCCTGCACTTGGTTTTTTCGGACCTATTAAATCAGCAAATACTACTTCTAAAGGCTGTTTGGTAGTAAATCCTTCAAATCTATTAGCCGGTATGACCCTGCTCTTGCTTTGATTGCAAGCATTACATTGCAAATACTTATTACAAGGTTTCAAACTTATTCCCTTAGATAATTCAACAGTTTTCTTAAGCATTTTAAAATTTAAATGCCCTAGCCATAGGTGTAACAAGTGAATACATTCATCATGAGGTTTTTTATTATCATAAACCGTGTTAGCCACCTTTAAACCATTATCATTTAACACATATAATTCACCTCTTAAAGATGCAATAATTTTCTTATCTTCTTTTTCAATTATGCAGTTATCTCCTTTAAAGGTAACTACATATCCTAGTTTAATCAAAATTCTAACTGAAATTAAATTAAACTTAAGTTGTGGTACATATAACATTTTTACATTCTCTTTTATAAAAGAACAATATGCTATACCTTGACCTTTAGCTTTCAGTTTCCAGCCATTTGCTAACGATATCTGCTGTGTACTCTTGGACATTTTAATAAAATTTTTGTTATCATTTGTTATACAGTGGGAGGCTCCACTGTCAACCACCCATAAATTATTTTTTGCAGCTCCGTTAGTATACATGGCTAACTCTAAATTTTTATTTATCTTTTGATGACTTTTAGTATTCTGGCCAGCATTCTAGTGCTTTGCTTTTTTACAAAATTTTGCCAAATGTCCTCTTCCTCCACAATTAAAACACTTTTTAATTGCGTATGCAGTAGGAGATTCATTATCTTCTTTTTGAGGTTGCTCCCTCCTTAACTGATCTCTTTCAAGTCTTCTTCTGGCCTCTTCAATCAATCTGCCAGTTATATCAGTTAAAGTTAAACTTTCCTTCGGCAATATTTCAAGGGAAGTGACGTAGTTGTCATAACTTTCATCTAGTGAAGATAGAATTATGTAGACTTGGTGTAGTTCAGAGAAAATAAGCTCTTTCTCGTGCAGTTCTTGAAAAATGCTTTGTATAGAATTCAAATGACTCAGCATATCACCATTCGTTTGGAGATGCGTCCTGAAAAGCTTTCATGTTAGATTTATGTGAGCACCAACGTTATCTCGGACATAAATCCTCTTCAGCTTCTGCCAACACCCAACAGCCGTTTGCTCTCCATGGATATGAACAAGTTGCTGGTCAGTAAATGTTAAACCTATTATGCAAATAGCTTGTTGATTTTTATGCATAAATTCTTCTATTTTTAGTCTATCTTCATCATCCTCTGGATCCCATTCTTCTACGTTTGGTGGGTTTTCAATTATGTTCCACAGACCTTCTCTTCGTAGAAGTAGACTACATTTCATAGACCATGATACATAGTTTGTTCCATCCAACTTGGATATAAGGGACAAACATTGTAGATTGACTTGTGTCATGTTTTCTTTATATGGATATAAAACTATAATTAATAAAACACAGCTGTCTGTTTACTGTAATGTTTAACAACACAAACTCTCACTTTTTACATAAATCTGTTTTATCCTAGTTAAATTGACTTTGCAGCCTCTGGGCCCATAACCAGTGTTAAGCCTGTGTTCCCCAACCAGGGTTAAGGAGACAAGCTAAACAGAATGTGCAGCGTTAGTCAGATGGGCACACAGATAAATGAGTGAGCTAAGCTTGTATGTTTATTAACATACAGTAAAAATAACAGATACGCTTGTGCTATCAAAAATATAGTTTATTCCATTTTGAGTTCATAGTATAGTCAAAATAACAGTCCAATAGTCATGTATCATTTAGTCAGTCCATTCAAGGATATTCAGTTAGCAAAATCCGTGCAGAATATCCAATGTCAGTTCACTTACAAATCAGTCCTTTGTTTATCTCTCCCGTTCAAGTAACGCAGTCTTGAATCCATGCAGTAATTAGGGATCATCAAAGCCAGAGAGAGAGCAAGCTGTCGTCTTGCTTCTTTTAAAGTGTTTTCACAACCACTCCCTTAATTACATTCCCATATTTAAAGTTGCAGACACTTTAACTTATAAACCATGATTACATATTTCTTATTTTACCTAAACCAGTTAGGGTAAACAATGTTATCCCTAACACCGTGTTTATTAGCTGTTTAATTATAAGTCGTGGTAATAGCAACTTATATATCAGAGGAACTGGCAACTACCTAAACCAGTGGTGGCTAACCGTTTTGGGCTCCTTTGCTGAAAATTGTGTGTGTGTGTGCGCGCACACTCCCATGCCAGCACCCAGAAGGCAATGCGCTCAGCCCCCCCATGCCCCCCTGTGCATGCGCATGTAATCCCACCCACCCCCGCCACTCCCTTACCTGTACTGCGTGCCTCCCAGCTGATTTTCGGCCTCCCAAAGGCTCGAGAGAAGCCAAAAAATGGGCCCGTTTCATCACTTCCAGTATTTCCAAAAATACAGGAAGTGACAAAACAGGCCTGTTTTTCAGCCTCCAAAGGCTGCAGAGGCTTCCCTCGAGCCTCTGGGAGGCTGAAACAAGCCTCAAATGGGCCAAAAATCAGCTGGGAGGTATGCATGCACAGTGCAGTTAAGTTTGGCTGGGGCTTGCATGCCCGCACAAAAGGCTTTGCATGCCACCTATGGCACGTGTGCCATAGGTTCGCCATCACAGTCCTAAACAGTAATTTTTTTTCCTGTGGATTTCTTGAGGTGTTGTCTTAAACTCAAAATACAAATATTCCCTGCAATGAACATTATGTTTTAGAAAGCTTTGCCTAAGTTGTTTTTTTGGATAGGATAGATATTTATCCTGGCAGCATACTACTTTATAATGCCTGCATAACGCAAATTTTTCTGGACTTTGAAATTTTTAAATATACAGTCAACTGTATGTAAGTTAGCTTTTATATAATACTGAAGAAGTATCTATTATCTTTCTCCGGATCTTCTATGTCAACACAGCAGTTCAGAACTAAGAAGCAGAAATAATGTTCATAGGATATTGATACTAATTTTATGCAGGGATGGGATTCTACTGGTTTGGACCATTTCAGTAGAACCGGTTGTTACGATTCTGCGCAGTTCGGAGAACTGGAAAATCATACCCCTGGCTGGCCCCGCCCCTCTCCACTCGCCCCTCCCCTCTCTGCCCAGGCAGTCCTTATGGCGCATGCATGACCTCCTGTGCATGTGTGACATCGCTGACTGCATTCTCCCCACCCTGCCCAGTCGCTCCTTACAGTATTCCATTTTTTTTTCTTCCCGACGATCAGTTGTTCTGACGATCAGCTGTGCCAGTATCCCCTTTACTCTCTTAGTGCTTCACTCAGGAGGCTTCCTTGAGGCCCAGGAGGCAAAAAGGGGCATGCGGTGGGGGTGCTGTGTGGCCTTCCTCGCAGTCCATTTTTTGCCTCCTGGGCTTCAGGGAAGCATCCAGGGAGCAAAAAATGGCCTCCCAGGAGGCTTCCCTGAGGCCCAGGAGACCCCCCCCAAAAAAAATGGAGGGGGGGGGTTTGCTGCAAAAAGAAAAAAAGAAGCAGCAGAAGAAGAAGCCACGTCCACAGAACTGGTAGTAAAAATATTTGCATCCCACCCCTGACTTTATGTTTTTCAAACTCAGAATGTATGCTTTCGGTAGCCAATTTGCACTGGCATAATTAGCTGAACTTGGTCACATTAGAAATAGAATACTTGAACGGATTAGAAATTATTTAGTTCCATAATAAAAAGAGCTTTCTTCAGTTAGTGGCATTTTTACAGATACCCTTTTGAAGGCTTGATGGGACTTGTAGGAGGCCAGCTCAGTCAGTTATCTTCTGATGGTCTTAAAATAGCAGTGATTTAATAACAGCTTTGAAGTGATCAGACCTGCAATTATTTAACAACCTTTTAATAATCTATAGAAAAGAACCTTTGCTGAAAATCAAGATATAAGCTAGTTTGGTATAGTGCTTAAGTCACCAGGCAAGAAAGCGGGAAACCGTGAGTTCTAGTCCCGCCTTGAGCATGAAAACCAACTGGGTGACCTTGAGCCAGTCACTCACTCACTCTATAAGCCCAACTCACTTCATAGGGTTGTTATTGTGGGGAAAATAAGAGGAAGGTATATTAGATATGACCTCCACCTTGACATTTGTAAAAATAATAAAGGCAGGATACAAACAAATAAATAAAAATATATTCCTGCCATTCTTATACTATACACAAGACCAACAGGAAAACCTGGGAGCTGAGGAAGATATTGGTTCTTCTTAAGACACCAATCAGGAGTTGCTTCCAGATCTCCCACAAGCAAAGCCTGCTAGTTTACTGCTTATATTCAAGCTTAGAAGACAAAGATGTTTCCTTGAGGATGGCTATTCCCATGGTGTCATTGCATTCTGGTAGGAGAATTGGGTTTAAAGAATTAAATTCACATTGCTAGACACTTTCTTAACTACTTTATATCAAAATATGACTTATTTGCTGGAACTATGATTTATTGAAAGGCATCTTGAGCAATGGTCAATATTAAAGGTTTATAAAATAGTTTTAGTACAAAATAAATATCAGTAAGTTAATAATTTTCTATTATCCTAATTTGCTAGTATAGTTTCACTCTTTACAACCCTTTTTTATGAACAGGTGCAGGTACGACCAAAAGCATTAACTTATTTCAGATACTGATCAATGTTAAGAAGTCTAATCTGAAAGGTGTTAAAAATCACAGTTTATCTGAGTAGAAATTTAGAAATGTATGGAAACTATTACCATTCAGCTTCACCAATTATGTAAATCCCTTTCATAAAACAGTCTAAACCAGAGGTGGGATTCAAATTTCTTAACAACCAGTTCTGTGGGTGTGGCCTAATTTGTGGGTGTGGCTTGGTGGTCATGTGACTGGCTGGGCTTGGCTTGTATAAAAATATAAATATTTATGTAAATTTTGAACTTTTATTTAAAAAAGAGCAATTTTACCCAAAATCAGGCAAAGCAGGCAGATTGCGTTGCTCACAGAATCACAGATTCATTCAGAAATCTGTTTCTGCAATCGGCTACCTGAATCTGTCACATAAAATTTGCTTGCAAGCAAACTCATAAAATTTGTTAGCAAGCAAACTCACAAAATTAACTCACAACACACCATGTATGTAAATATTGAATTCTTTATATAAAAAAGAGCAACTTTATCCAAAATCAGGCAGAGCAGGCAAGCAGATTGAGTTGCTCACAGAATCACAGATTCACTTAGAGATCTGTGTTTCTGTCATCAGCTATCTGAGTCTGCACTGAATAATATAAGCTTCAGACTCAGCTCTGCTTTTAGATTAGCTAGAAAGCAAGAAATCCAACTATTTCCTGCTTTCTAGCTTATCTAAATTTCCTAGCACAGCAGAACAGCTGATGGTCAAAAAAAAGGAAAAATAGCAACTTAGCAGGCAAGTTTGATGGCACGCATGCCAGGTGAGGAGTGAGTGGGTGGGACGGGGCCAGCCAGTGGCACGATTTTTCCAGTTGTCCAGGAGGTAGAATCCCACCCCGGTGAGTGTGCGTTTATCTCAGCTATGACTCCTGGACAGCTGAGAAGCACTGCGCGAGGGTGCGCAGCATTTGAAAACCCTCTTATTTCCTGCTTTTTCAACCTCAGCAGCTGAGGTTGAAAAAGCAGGAAATAAAGGACAGCCAAGAGCAGGCGGGTAGGCCAAACAGAGCATCAGACTCCGAACCGGTTTGGTGTCTGATGCTCTTCAGAGCTACCAGTTCTATAGAACTGGGCTGAATCAGTAGCATCCCACCCCTGCCTTAAAGTGTTCCTTTTTGTAAACAAGGAAATTGGAAAATAATAGTAAAGTTCAGGTATATCTTTCCTGTTGAGATTTTGATCGGGATATTAGCATTGAGTGGAAATGCATTTGATAAGACTTTCACACTGTCTTTTCCTGTTCCATATAGTCTGTGCAGGGATGTGTCAGGTTGTTTGCTTTCTTAACCTTTCCCCAGAAAGTATCAACCTTGCTAGTTTTTCTTTTTTTTGGGTTAATTTGATTTAATTTTTCAGTAATAGTCATTCTCTCCAATTGAAACTTGATTTGTGCGAAGAATTAAAATTTGTCTGACTTTGGCTTCATTTTCCATAGCTATTTTCCTAAGACTAGAAGAACATAAAACTATGATGAGTTCTTTCTTCACTCAGCAGTTTGCCAATTTTTATTAGCAAATAAAACAATACACTGCTGACACAAAATTAACCTCCATTTTTATATTTTCATTTAGAGCAAACTTAGTGTTCTGTGTTAATACAAATAATTACCTTTCAAAACCATTTTTTTACGTCTCAATTCACTTTTCACAGCAAACAATGGTTATTTTTCATTGTAGGAAGAAAACCATATTAGCTTATAGTGGTCAGAATTCAAGAACCTGGTAGCATCCTTGCTGACTAATATAAATTGCAGTTTACTTTGAGAGATGTACATGCATAAAATTTGGCTTTGAATAAAATGTATTAATCAGAAAAGATGCTGTTGGACTCATGAGTTTACATTTCATTTCCAAAGCTATAGGTTACAATGAGTTGTACAAAAATAAAAGCAGGAAATATCTTTCTATCAATCTATTGATTCTATCTCTTTGTGGTCTGTTTTTTCCTGATGCTGATTTTTGGCGTACAATTTTTATTGATATCATCAGTATTATTTAACACTCCAATATTTTCAAAATAAACATAACATACTAAATATACAGTATATTTAAATAAATAAAAATATTGGATATGGAATAGCTATATGGGCTATTAGCGATGGTCTGTTAATAAGATTTAGCATATTTTTGCAGTATTTGTGTAATGTGTTGTAGTTTAAAGTGATGTTTAAACATAGAAACTCAGTGTGGATTACATCTCAGTCTCATCAATGTTTCAGAAGTCTGAAAATTTCAAAACTGGGATAGGACCGCTTACAATGTTTTAAGCTTACAAAAAGAAGAGTGGTATATTAATGCAATTATTATTTTAAAAATTCTATACTGAAATAACTTATATGGGATTTTCAGGGAGATCTGCTAGTAAGCAGAGAAAATTGACCTGTGCTCTTCTTATTCTTCCCCAACCCCATAATCTTGGAAACATTTATATCTTTAAAGGTTTGACCTAAGTCATGCGGAGTCCTCATTATAATCTAGATAGATAAAACCACATGGTGGCAGTCTTGAAAGAAGAATTCATTTGCTCTGGGCTCGAACTTTCCCCTCTTATCTTTTCATTCACTTTTTTTTTTTTAATCATTGGTGTTTAAATGTGATAACATCTTCTAGTACAGACCTTAGTGTTTGCCTCCAAGCAAACAAATGGAATAGATACTTAATTTTAAGTACATTAATGCAAATTATTTCTCATGTATTGTTTCTTAGAATTGTATTAATAATTAGTTACATGCTTTTAAGTATTGGGAGATTTTTGTAAAAAAAACAAAAGTACTTGTTATCCTTTATCATTGATCAAGAACCCCTGCTTAGTGTTGTCTTGAATTAGTATGAGTGAGCCTTTAGTCATCTGAGTAGTTACAGCTAAATCCATAGAGCAGAAGTAGATACGCTAGTATTTCTTAAATGTTTTGGATGATGAATTTGATGAAACCTGTCCTTGGCTATGCTGTTTGGAAATTGTAATCCAGCGTGTCTATGCTGTATTTTCTCCTACCAGGTATGCTATCCTGTTGACTTTTTAAAAGATATGGCACTTCAGCATGTTTTAATACAATTAATTTTGGCTTGGAGTTGCATCATTGTTTCGTGTAACTGGCAGGTTTTTGCCCTAAGATTATGGTTAGAGTCCTAAATATAACTCAACTACTAAAATGATTTTAATCTTTATTTTCCAATTTCAGGAAGGACAGGTCCACCATCATCTACAGCTGTAGCTGGTAGCTGTCAACCTGGGATCACCAAGACAACATCTGTTCTTCAAGATGGTGTCATTGTCACAACTGCAGTTGGAACGCCACTACATAGCCAACTCCCTCTTGGGAATGACTTTCCTTTTGTTGGTCCTGAGCACCCTCTGCATTTTCCACAGAACAGCGCTTCAAGCAACAGTCTTCCGCACTCTTTGAATCCTAACCTCTTTAGTTCGCTACCTATCTCTTTGCCAGTGAATCAGCAACACCTCCTTAACCAGAATCTATTAAATATACTTCAGCCTTCAACAGGAGAAGGCAAGTCTGATGTCAACCTCAATCCTTTAGGTTTTCTCAACCCAAATGTAAATGCCGCTTTAGCTTTGCTCTCCGGTGAAGTGGATGGGCGGGTGCTACAGCCTGTCCATGTTCAGCTGCTAGCAGCTCTTCTTCAAAACCAAGCCCAAACATCTGCCATGTTCCCTTTAGCATCTTTCAATCTGTCCATCTCAGACCTCTTACAGCAACAACAAAATGGTACTGTGCCCTCAGTAACACAGATGACAGCCCCACTGCCAGACCAATTGCTTAGCAGTCAGTCAGATACCAACAGAGCTGAGACCCTGTTAACCAACCCCCTGGGAAACTCTTTCCCAAGCTTTTCAAGCACAGACACTGCTTCAAATCCCCTGCTCCTCCCAGCTGCCACTGGGGCCTCAGGATTCATGACCTTGAATCCCCAGCTGTTGGGAGGTGTTTTGAACTCTACATCGGGCAGCACTGCTAACCATCCAGAGGTTTCCATAGCAATCTCCTCCCAGGCTACCACTGGCACAGCCACTACATCATCAGCAGTGGCAGCACTGTCTGTCTCAACCCTTGGTGGGACAGCAGTGGTGTCAATGGCAGAAACATTGCTGAGCATATCTAATAATGCTGGGAATACATCTGGTCCAGCTAAACTCAACAATAACTCTGTGGTGCCACAGCTACTTAACCCTCTACTGGGGACAGGTCTACTTGGTAAGTTAAATATTTTCATAGATTTTGAAAGGAAAAAGCGGTGGTGGGGGGAGCTTCTATTTTCTACTTTTTTAAGGAGGAAAATATTCCATTTCATTGCACTTTTTTTCCCTAAAAGGTTTATGTTGTGTGAATCTGTTTGACCAATCCAGTGAAAGAGCACAAATAAAATTTAGAACAAATGTTAAATAGCATTTTAAAACCTTTTGTTTAGAAAGTCAGATGTTTGTCGCAATTCAGTTAGCCAATTGGAATGGATTTTGTTTTTTTGTTTTTTTCAAAATTCATACTGCACAGTTGCTTCTTTGGGATGCAGCATTTTATTTAAAATACCCAAGGCATCACAGGGTTGTATGAGTAGCTGTGCAATGGATGAAAAAAAATTCCATGCCCATAGAATTTAAAATATGCCAATGTAGCTAATCCCTATAATCCATTGCAGCAATATATATAAACCAGACCAGATTCAAGGTAGCAAGCTACCTTTCAGCTTAAGTTCATATTGTCATGCTTTGGGAGGGTTTCATTTTTTTATATAGCTTAGAAACTACCAGTTTCTAAATAATCTGATTTCCAAGTCACATATTTAAGGTTTCAGTCCTGAATACATTCAATAGAATGTAAGTCTCAGTAAACATTTAAGTATTATATTATAACTCTGGGAGAGTATTGTACTCTTCCCTTGAATTCAGGAACATGATTTGTATATGAGGATTTTCATATTTGTTGGGAGAACCATTTATTAGAATACAGTTATACAATGGACAATTTAATTGTATGAAGTGGGCTAAGAATCTGCCAAATTGTTGAATTTCCTTTAGGAATATTCCTGAATATTTTGTGTCTGTGCATGTTGAGCTGTTGGATTTCATAAATAAACCATAGGAAAGAAGTTAGATAAAGCAGCATTTCAGTAAACATAGGTCTAATTTACTAATAATTCATAATAAAAAATGAATTAGTTCCAGCAAATATAAATACCAGACTATTTATATTAACTATAATCTGTATATAGTCTTTCATTCTGCAATCTTCTTATTATGCTATAATTCCAAGTCCTTCCACTTCATGTCTCTTGCAAAGCCAGTTCTGTTTTATAAAAGCTTTCGATCCAGGTCCTAAGAGTCTGCTTAAATATGTATGTGTTAAATATATATGTAAATAAAACTTCTGGCTTGTGTAGGCTATTTTACATGATTTTAGCAAACTCAAAAAAGTATTAAAGTAGATATAATAGATGCAGATATACAAATATAGATACACACATATATAAAAGTTTATTACAAAGAGAGAGCTATAAGTTCATATTGTGGAATATGTTTTTTAAATATTATGAAAGTTATTAGCAATTAAAGGAACAGATTTCTTAACAAATGTGTGAACAAGTTTCATAAATTAGATAGCATTAAATATATTACACCTTCACAGTTCACAGAAAATGGGTAAGGATAATGTTTAGCTTAATCAAGCTGTAGTACCTCCTTTTCACAAAACATTTAAACTACACTGGATGGCTTCAAACATCACACTAAGCCAAAAATACAAAAGAAAAAAGAAAAAAACACACATTATGCTTAGCAAGCCTATATGTTGCTATATATAAATTCATCGAAAGGAGAAATAAGAGAATTTATAGTAGACAGGTGTCAGGGGGCTGTAATAGGAAAAAGAACATTCTATAATCACCAAAGTCCAGTAAAAAGCTGCAAGGAAAAATATTTCATTCTGTGTCTTTGCTGCTAAATGGAAAAAAAACATGACTTGGATGACACACGTGCTTATTCTAGGGAGAATTACTGAATTAAATATTCATGTGTTTGGAATTGCAGGTGATGTGCCCTCGATAAACACTACTCTTAATAACCATCAGCTCGCTCATCTACAGTCATTGTTCAACAACAATCAGATGTTTCCATCAAATCAGCAACAGCAGCTTCTCCAAGGTTATCAGAATCTCCAAGGCTTCCAAGGACAGCTTCCCATTCCCGGACCTCCTAACAACCCAAATCCTATGGCTTGTCTGTTCCAGAATTTTCAGGTAAAAGTTGGCTTGTTTCTCAGGGATCCATGTAAAAAATAATACAAGCGGCTATTATGTTTTAATATTTATGTGGATTTTATCAGAAAGCAAATATATGGGATCCATTTTATCATATCAAAATTAGGCATGGTTCTCAAAATGTTTGACTGTGAGCATGTCTGTTTCAGGTGTTAAACTGAAAGCAATATTGTTTTTTTACATGGAGAAATGAAATTGAATAAATGTGGAAACCTAGTGGTATAATCATTATATTTCAGCATGAGAGTTGTAAATGCATGTTTACAGAAATTTTCCTTACTCAGACAACATTATCATCCTCTGAGTTGAAAAATTAAGCCAGTTTTACACATCATTTGTATTTCTTCTTTTATTAAAGTATTGCTGAATTGAAAACCTAGGAAAAATTAATTTAGACAATGACAAGAAAAGTTTTGTTCAGCATGATGAATAGAATATATATTTTACTAGTTTGCAAAAAGAAATCATTGCTTTCCATCTATTTTTATTCCCAGCTGCTTTTTAATACATTTATTTCATTCTGTAGGAATTATGCATATATCTAAACTAGTCATTGTTTATTTATTAACAACTTATTTCTGAGCTAAATTCAGTGTACCAGGCTTAAGCTTTAAACTCTTAACTATTTGGAACTTGTATTTTGGAAGGAACTCCTAGATTTCTTTGAGGATAGTGGAAATTTGTAACTAGTCTCAAAAACCACGGTCCCAAAATTTACATTATTAAATAGCATAAGATATTTTCAAACTGGGCACTGCAGTCTACTTTTATTTGGCTTGTTCAGTTTCCTTTTTTTAACTCTCTTTTTTTATAACAACAGTAAAAGACAAATTATAAATAATGTCAATGAATACATAAATAGATGCTTGATCGCAAAAGAAAGCTTCCATCTTATTCTGTTCTTCTTTCTTTATTGCTGTCTCCTCTCTACACACATGCAAACCCATACACATACCGTATATATACACACATAAGTTCAGCTGACAAACAAAGGATAAAATATTCAAAAGAAAGCTTTGGATTGAAAAAAAGCAATTCTGAAAGTTTTGTTTGAGGCCACAGATGTTTATATCGTCAAAGAAAAATGTAAACCACAGCTGGGAAAATGCAGTTGGCATTAATAACACCGACAGCCTCCCCCCCTCCCCCCCCAAAAAAAGTTTCGCTTCCTGAAAAAATTCTGGTGATTATTCAAACTGAACACAGGTATAATTTCAGAATGATTTAGAAATGTTACATTAACTTTTAATAACTATACTGTATTTAATCGCATAATGTTTCTGACACATTGCCTGAGTTCAACAGGGTCAAAAAAAGTTTTGCTGATGATTTTTGTTTGTATGCAGTCTCTGATGCATCTTATTGTAGTGTCCGACAATAGTTAGCCAGCATTGATGAATTCTAATTTCCCTAAGACTATTTTTTTCCATTACGGCAATGTCTTGGTGAAACTTTTCACTATGTTCATCACTGACTGCATCTAGATTTTCAGGAAAGAAGTCCAAGTATGAATGCAGAAAATGAATCTTTAGTGGCACATTGCTCTTCATGGTCTTGTGTGCTGTAAGAAATTTATCAACCAGCTGAATGTAGTTTGGTACCCTGTAGTTGCCAAAAAAATGCTCAACGACATCCTTCAATTCTTTCTAGGTAATTTGCTATAGATTTTCTCTGGCCCCACTAACAGGCCTTCAAACCTTTTGTCATTGATAATGTATCTGATTTGTGGACCAGTTAAAATACCTTTTCTAATCTTAGCATCAGTTATTCTTGGAAACCTTCACCTTGTTCATTGCTTTCACAAAATTTTTCATTGGTCGAATTTGTTTTGTGAAGCAGAGACAACAATATCTTTATCAAGTAAACAAGTGACTCATGAGCCATGTTTTTCTGTCGTGGAATCAAATTCCTTCAGAGTAGCCATTTCTTTTTAATGTAATGTGACTTTCTTACACAGCTGTTTGCCTGTGTAGCAACAATACTTGGTATGTATCCAAGATATATTCCAAACAGCAGAACCACTACATTATTTATTTATTAAATTTGTTACATGCTCATCACAGGGTAATTCTAGGCAGCTTACAATATTAAAAAGATAAAACTATACAACACCCATAAACAATGCAAATAAAACACTATAAAAATACAAATACTTGTGTTCCACTTGTACTTAATGTACTGGATGTACGTCAACAACCAATTCCATGGTTTTGTTCTTTTTTTTTCTTCATGAGTACAGTATAACCAACAGGTACTGAATCTTGCCATTGTGTAACAACAAAAGATTTATATAAACAGTATGTGATATGTTAAATTACAGATTATTTTTGTAATTAACAGCCAAAAATCTATAAGATTTTAAGAACACTCAAAAGGATTCAGGAAGCAGTGTAATAATAGAATGTTCATAAATAAATGTAAAAAAGGATGAGTTCACAACTGTAAATTGTAATAAAGTATGGATGCTATGAACATGAGTTATTAAGGAATAGGAGGGAAATCCCCGCATATATAAAGCATCAGTCCCTGGGATTACATGACAGCTGCAGAAGTACAAGAATCTTTTTTTGTAATTTTAGGAAGACATAGTTGCTTTAAAGAGTTGCAGAGAAGTGCTATGCTTCTGCTCCTGTATTCCTAAACAGACCTGCTTTGATTTGTTTCTGAAGTACTGTACTCACAGCCTTGAGAATTAGATGTATACAAAATGTATTCCTGAAATGTACATTTTCCCCTGATCAAAGTATACACTTTTCAAAGTATATCATTCAATCCAAGAAGTATATTTTTATCAGAGGAAAAAAAGAATGTTCTGAGCTAATCAACCAAGGGATATGGGAAGGGCATATATCAAATGAAAGCAACAAGAAAATGGTATTTAATTGAGATTCAAATTTAAAAGTCCAGGGATGGATCACTCTTGTTTAGTTAGGAGATGTATCCTGCAATCTAAGTTGTACAAGTGCGAAAAAAACTTTTGTAAATATTCTAGATCACACTAAGCTAATGTTACTTTTAATTGTATTCTTCCTTTGTAGATACATACTTGAGAAAGGGATGAGTACCCCCATGGTTGCTTTAGCTTCTGTTTTTAACTGTTAGTAACTTTCCTTGTCTTAAGGCAGCCTCTAATTTTATTTTTCTATGATTTTTAAAGGTGAGGATGCAGGAAGAGGCCGCTTTTCTGAACAAGAGAATTATCTCTCAAATAGGGATGCCACCAGTTCCTGAAAGTTCCAGTGCAGCAATTCCTCCTTTTCAAGATGCTGTATGCAATTTACAACAAAGGACAGAACCATCTGTAGGACAACAGGCAAAGGACATCGGTTTAGCTGCCCAGAGTGATGGTTCAGTTGGTGCCATCTACAAAGCAGTGGTAGATGCTGCAGGCAAGGGGATGCAAGTAGTCATCACAACCGCGGTTAACAGTACAACACAAATGAGCCCTATTCCAGCTCTGAGTGCCATGAGTGCCTTTACAGCCTCAATTGGTGATCCGTTAAACCTTTCCAGTGCTGTCAATGCAGTAATACACGGACAGAATATTGGCATTTCTGATCATGAAGATAGAGTAAGGAACATTAGGGGGACACGATTATTGAAGAATTCGGAACACCTTAAAAATTCCAGCGACGGGGATAGTTTGGAATATTATAAACCAACAGGTTGCAACACACCAAAAAAACAGTGGGAAGGGGAGCAGAGCCCTGGAGGGGAGATGAATCGGTGGAAATGCGAGGAGGTTTTAGATCATTCATCCCACATCCTCAGTAGTCCTTGCCATGAAAGGTCCAACAATATTTCCACATTGCCATTAATCCAAGGCAAGCAACATCCAGTATTATTACCCCAGCGAAATTGTCACAGCGATAAGATGGTGGAGGAGAACTTCAGGTATAGCAATTACAAAAGAACTATGATGAGTTTTAAAGAGAGACTCGAGAACACTGTGGAACGATGCGCGCACATAAATGGAAACCGGCCTCAACAGAGCAGAGGGTTTGGAGAGCTGCTGAATCCTTCTAAGCAAGACCTAGGCGTGGAAGAACAGTCTCCCAGTTCCTCCAATAGTTTTGAAAGTTCTCTGATTAAAGACTACATCCATTACAATGGAGACTTCAATGCCAAAAGCATTAATGGGTGTGTGCCTAGTCCTTCAGATGCTAAAAGCATCAGTAGCGAAGATGACCTAAGGAATCCTGATTCCCCATCTTCAAACGAGTTGATACATTACAGACCAAGGACGTTTAATGTTGGGGACTTGGTCTGGAGCCAAATTAAAGGACTGTCGTCTTGGCCTGGTAAATTAGTGAGAGAAGATGACGTTCACAACTCATGTCAACAAAGCACTGAGGATGGGAAGGTACATTTATACATATGTATACCTATATTTATATATTGACAAAAGTATGACATGATCAAGATTTGTAGTTACTGTTTTTTTTTTAGAAAGGGTGAGAAAAGGTATTGATTGCATTTTTTCAATTTGCATCCCTATCTCTTGTCTATAATTTTTAAAAGGCATTGTTGCTTTGTATTAGCACTTTTCAGCCTTAAGAATAGCTTAGGCATAGGACTGTCTTTTTTTTAAAAAAAAAAAAAACACATAAATTAGGAGACTAACGTACATTCTACTGGAACAAAAATGAGTTTCCATTCTGTACGCTCACATTAGGTTACACTATTTTGATGCCATTTGAATATAGTGTAATACTTAGATGACATTTTTATTTGTTTTTCTAAATCAAATATTTAGGATTTCGTTCCATTTATTATTGTAAACAAAAATGTTGCAAAGGTTCATAGGGAGACAGGGTTTTCAGAAAGGATTGCCTTACCTATTAGAAACCTGTGTCTGGTTCAGATAGCAGGAGGGTATTTTCAAAACACACTCCTGCTATTTTTCTGACAAGTAGATAGCACCCTTTTTCAGCATTGCTCCCAAACTGTGAAATACATCCTTTTTCTCTGCATTTTCTCTCCCTCTGGAGCCATGAACTCTTAAAGCTGAGATAAAATAAGTCAAACTATCCTAAGCAGGATAAAAAAAGATTTCCTAATTTAAATTCTTGATGCAGACTCCCAAAACATTAATAGCAGGAAAGTCATCCCATTGTTGTACCCCTTAAACAACTTAAAGCTGGATCAAGACATGCTCTATGGTCACTAAAGAGAATAGGACAAAAACTGCCTTTTGCAAGGCAAATCATTTCTACTCTGGTTGTGACGTTTGTACATATGCACCCTGTGAATTCCTACTAAGAACTAGTGTTTCTTACCAAGAGGCAAACTTTACTTTTAGAAGTTGAGAACCCTCAAGACTGACTAATGAAACAGATTAGAAAGTGTAATTATCTTGGTAATAAGGAATGAGACCAGACTTCAGAAGGTGCTTTATTACATGTTACCCCAGGGTTCAAATTATACCCCATTCATTATTCAGTGTCCAGCTTAAATTCACAGGTTCTCTTCTACTTCTGGTGTATTTTTCATTATTTGCCATTTCACAATAGCAGTTCTTGCTCAGTGCATGTACACACATTAATACCACTATTCCAATTTCAAGCATACTACCATTTCAATTCCATCTGTTCCGGTAACATTTGGAGATGTTCCAACCTGGTTCATTTGCAGTAATGATGATGATCATCAATACCATCATATCCTTCATTTTATATATCTCAAAGTAGCATACTTAATGCTCCTGCCTTCTATTTTTCTCCAACAATCCTGAGAGAATGATGGCTTGAGAGACAGCTCAATTGACCCAGAGCCATCGACTAGCTTTCATGTCTAAGGAGGACTAGAATTTACAAATCTCCCAGTTTCTAGTCTATTATGAACCACAGTAAATTGGCTCACCATTTGGAAAACATAATGTTTATGGAGTACAAGAGGTATTAGAGGCCACTCATCTATACCACCAATTTATTCGGTGGTGATATAAACTTCTTAGATTTTTATTAAAGACAACGTTCTATTCAGTATATAAGTATCCTAAGCATTAGTTTAAGCAAATTTAATGAAAGTCTTCAGTTCAGGGTTAACAGGTATTGAATGTTAGAATAGATTGCATAAAAACTGTTTTAAAGGAAATGTTTATATAAAAACTTTTACTAACAGTTTTCTGGTTTTGCATGATACATACAATATGCTTGATTTCTTACCATTTCACTCAGTTTCGCTATTTATTTCATCACCTAATGTAAAGAAATTCAAATCTAAAACCTTTTTAGTGTGAGATGGTATCAAAAGTTAACATTTTCAGAGCATTATAGGCGGTCAATCATTTCTCCAAAAACTTGGGGAAAAAAATCAGATAGTCTAAATGACTGTAGAAGAAGGAGTGGCAGAACTTGCAAGCAGAGTTGTTTGTTTGTTTGTTTGCTTGTTTAAAAAATTTATTGGCTGCCCATCTTATCACAGGGTAACTAAGTTAAAAGAGGGATCAGACATAGCCACAAGCAAATTAAGTCTAATCTCCCTTGAATTCCATTGACTCTTATCTAACCCCAAGTAAGTGCTGCTCAACTGTGAGTTGAGAAGATTCCTGTGTTTAGGCATGATTAGTAATAAATCAGTTTAATTGGACCTCTACATGTGAACCTGAACTTTTATATCTGATATTAATTTTCTCAACTAGCCATTAACATCTGTTTGGGATTCAAGGGGGTGTTGGACTTTGTTTGCTTATGGCTACATAGTGATTCTAGGCTGATCCATCTTTTAACTCTGCTCCCAAAGTCTACCACGCCTCCCACAATAACTTTCCAACAGAAATATAAGCTGAAGGAGATTTAAGTAAATAAAGTTTTTTATATTGCAAGGAAAAAATGGTAAGCTGAATTTCATGTTGGCCAGGAACTAAAAAAAAACCAAGACTTTACCTGTATGCGTTGATCACTTATGAACAGTACCAAATGGTAATTTTAAATAATTTAAATGGTAACAATTCTGACATTTAGTTGAGAGTCATTATATTAATTATATTATGACATTACAAATAATGAACCAAGTAAGTGCAAATTTTCCTCTACGTATAACATTATTATACGATATCTTGTATAAAAATGCATCAAAATTTTTCTTGTTACTTTTAATCAAATTCTACATGTTAACTGCATAACCACAAAATACATTTACTAAGATATATTGAACCAGTATGCATTTGTGTAATATTTGTTTCAGGGATTAATGTTCATTTATAATTCTGGCTTTTATACCTATAAAGATTAATAAACTAATATAGCTGACACCAGTGGTGGCATGGATAGATTCAGTGTCTTAAGACAAAAGGCAACAGGTTATGATTATGTCTCTTTAAAAATTTCCACAGAATCTTTAACACACCATGATAGAGCATGAAGTCTTTGGTGTTCTCTGAGCTTGGTTGTTTGCTTGCAGATGTTTCATTACCCAACTAAGAAACATCATCAGTGATAGACCAATTGTTTTCAGTAAATATTGAGAATACCAAATAGGTTTAATTACCAAATGTATTTATTGATTACATAAATTTATATCACGCTCAACTTATTCTAAATTTTAGGCTTTCCACAGTCAACAAAATAACATACAGATTAAAAACATATTATCTCAGCCCAAGCCACTCAGAGTCTCCTCAATCCATAAGATGGGCAGCATACAAATTTAATAAGAAATAAATATATAAACTATTAGGTGCCATGCAGCAGCAGAGGCTTCCAGTCATCCCCTACAGTGAAGGTACTTTGGAAGGGCTATGTTTTAGCTTTATTCCAAATGTCAGTGAGGATGTGGACAATTTGACTTTGGGAGAATAGCCTTTTTCAGGCACTAAAATAGGCACTGTAAACAAGAAGTCCTGCTTACTAGCAATACCTATTCTCTTCCCAAAGGGAGGGATCTGTAACATGGCCTTTCAGCACAAATGTTTGGGATGGGTAGATTCAATCTTCATCAGACAATCTCCAAGGTAATGAAGACCAAAGCCATAAAAGGTAATAGTCAGCACTTTAAATTGGATTGGGAAGCCTATTGCATTGGGTTATTCTACTAAATTCTACTCTATGGTTAATATGTAGACTGCCACATCCTGTACCAATTGCATCTTTCAAAAAAAATAACCTCAGGTATGGTGAATTGCAGTAATCTAAGAGAAAATTGAAAATTATGGGAGTTTCTGTTATAGAATCTGATCTAGGAATCACTGTAATAGATATCCCAGCTGAAGTTGGGAAAGAGTTATCATCCTTATGGTTTCCAGTTGCTGATCTAGAAAAAGTTATAAAGCTAGGAGTTGCTCCAGATTGCAGACTTGCTACTTCAGTGATAGTTGCATCTATCCAAAACATTGAGTACTCCTAAAACAGTGAGCTTTCTGCAATAATACATCTTGTTGGGATTGATCTTGAGGCTTTTTTCCCTCAGAATCTACTGAGTCAACAGCCACAGCCTTATTTATACCAGCTGGTATAGAAGTGTAAAACTGGGTATCTTCATCATCCTTATATACTATACAGATCGATGGATTTGTTCCTGCTGCAAGTCATCCACAAGAACAACAATACAATTTCTGTTCCATGACAAGGCCTGACTCTAGACTGAAAGACATTGAGATAATCCAATTTATGCAGGGCCTTCATAATTGCTGTCACACTGTCTTCTCAACAACCTTCCCCAAAAGAAGAAATTATGATAGCAATAGTTTTTGAAAATAGTTGAGTCACGGGATGGCCTTTTGAAGAGTGCGTACATTACTACCTTTTCAGAACTGGGAGTATTGCTCTATTCCTCATTCACTGCTTCTCCGTACCCTACCTTCCCTCCCTGACAGCTTGAACCAAGACAAATATGGATGTAACCCATGCACTAACACACACACACACCACCCCCATACATGAATTTTCTGGGAAAGCTGGCAGAGAAGATTGCAAATGGCAATCACATCATCATGAAGTCAAGGACCACCTGTAGTAACTTTTGAATTTCCCAGCAAAGGTTTTCATTTGCACTTTTTGTAATAAGCAGTGTCCGCAATCCCTCAGAAGGTCCTGGAATACAAAGTAAAAGTTAATCAGTGCAGCCTCGCAAACTCTACTGTATTAAAGTTAGAGGAAGAAACGCTGAACATGGAATTGCAAGCAGTTAACGTGGTGTAGATATTAAAAATGGAAATTCTGTGCTTCACTTCTGCAATTGCTTTTAATGAAGTTCTTGGGAGTATTGATGTTGTAATGGTTCATGCATTCATAAAATGTATACATTAGCGATTATTGGAATAAAAAGCTATTGTTGAAATGAAAATGTAGAAAAACCAAAACCCTTCACCAAAGTAATATAGGATGTCATCAAACCAAAGTAATAAAGGATGTAATAATAGCATTGTTTCATATTTTAAATGTTAATTTAGATGTTTATTGTAAGTGAAATGTTAATTTAGATGTTTTTTGTTAGTGAAATGAACTGTGAAGTTTTTTTAATACTATTTGAAAAACAAAGTTATTTATACATAATAATTGTAATGTCATTTGTACATATAGCTATAGAAAACAACTCAAGCATTTACCAAGTTCAGTTACAAACAGGATTTACTAAAAACCCTCTGCTACTGAAATATATAATTTTTATCACTTCAGTGCAGCTGAAATCTCTTTATGTTGCCCAATTTGTAGCTTTGTTGTTAATTACAGTGAACCAAACTGTATTCTGCAGTAGTGGTGCCAAAACAAAATTTATATTCACTGTTTTAATAATTAACAATATTAAGACAATGGATTATTGTCTGAGAAGATACTTCCTTTGCTTATTATTTCAAAACCATATGGAGGGCCTATTCTTGCTGTTAGGCTTTGGTTGGCCCCTCAGAATCCAAAGAAAGCTCTTACCAAGGCAAATGGAACATTTGGTCCATTACAATTGTCCTTAAAAAAAATGTATTCTTTTCCTTATGAGAGTTGTTTCCCAAAGCAAATATTTGTTATTATTGAGGGATGAAGCTTTAGGAAATACCACAATAGGTGTTATAGGTAAACTCGCTTGGGGCTGTACTCCCATAATCTTATCATCATTTTCTTTTAACAACCCCATTGTCATGCCCCTGGTGGAGACTGACTTTGAGGGAGATGAGGAACAGCAGACAGGGAGTGGAAGTGTAGCTCCAGAGGTTGTGGAGGAGGCTGGGGAAGGGCAGAGGCCAGCTGAGCAGTCAGAGGAGGACCCAGGCCCATCCCCTATCCATCCTAGGGCACCCAGGGAGGAGAGGATAAGGCAGAGATGTGGTCTATTCAGGAGGAGAGGGCCTTGATCCTCTTCATGGGCTGCAGGTGTGACAAATGAATAAGAGTTTGGACCTGTGTACTGACAAACACTGGAAACAAAGTGTGTAAATATCTCTAATTTATAATTCCTCTCTGAGTTTGGCATCCTTCCCAGTTGTGTTATCTGTGGACATCTTCCAGCCCTTATCTTGCTTGGTTTGTGTTGCTTTTTTTCCTTCTTCATGTAACTGTTTGTATGGGAGTTTTTTTGTCTTCCGTCAAAGATATTCAGAGCTTGGAAGCAAAGTGAAGGAATAAAAGGGGCTTCACCTGTGTTCTGTGATTGTGTTTGTTTTGTATCCCACCCTGGGTCATCACATCCATAATCTCTTGTGGGGTGGAGTCTAGGCAACTGAATGGAGCTAGCAAAATATTTAATGGCCGGATGCCCTTCCTGTCACCAATGCAGAATTTTATTCAACAGATATATTCTCATTGTACCCAGAGAGAGAAATATCTGCCTCTACCTAGGATCGAACTCACAGCCTCCTGATTGCGAGGCAAGAGGTCTACCTCTAGGCCACTGCAATCTTCTGCCACAATGCATACAACTATGATTTTTTTCTTAAACAGTGTTGCTTTTGGGGGGCAGTTGCTACTGTGCTGCTAACCTTATAATGGCATATAAACAAGTTTGCCTTACGTTTGAACTAAAAAAATTTCCACTGCAGAAATTGAATGTTGGACTTTATGAGTGGGTGAATTTCAAATACAGGTAGTCCTCAACTTAACAACCATTTGTTTAGCACACAAAGCTACAACAGCATTGAAAAAAGTGACCTAAGACCAGTCTTTGCATTTACAGCCATTGCAGTGGCCCTGCAGTCATGTAATTGTAATACGGGTACTTGGCAACTGGCATGCACTTACAATAGTTGCTGCATCCTGAAGTTAATGGTTATTATTTGTGACCTGGAAGGGGGTTTCCATCAAACGAAATGAGTAGGGGAAGCCAGATTTGTTTAATGACTACTTAGTTCTCTCAATGACCATATCAAAAAGATCATAAAATCAGGTGCGGTCACGTGATTTATTTAAATATTGCATCCCTTAGCAACAGAAGTTCCAATCCCAATTGTGATTGTAACGACTATGTGTATTCCTCTTCATTGTGTATGTTTCAATATTCATCTTGAAATACTTAAGATCTCATACAATTTGGTAAGAGATATTACTTTAATATTATTTTTTCATGCAGTGACAACTAGATTATGCTTTATGGATCAGCTTAGTAAAGATAGTGTAATTTTTATCTTAAAGACATCCAAAAACTACTGCACATCTATTTAAACATCTCCAGACCACCCACTTCTCCAAACTTCCAGGCAACTCCTCAAGCAGTTCTATCCAATTATGAAAATATTTAACTTGAAGTTTCCATTCTTAGTTTTTCACGGATTTGAAATGTAAATTCATGTATTTCTTTGTATTATGTCTGTGAAGTTTGGGGTTTTACTGTGATCTCTTGAAGCTGAGCTTTACTCTGGAATAATTGAATGTAATAGGTAATATAATTTGTTATTTGTACCTTCTCTCAGGTGGAACCTGACAAGTTGAAAACACTAACAGAAGGTCTGGAAGCCTACAACCATGTCCGAAAACGGAATAGAAAGTAAGTACCCTGTAAATCTTGGTAATTTCAAGTGCTTGTCTCATCTCGTGTCAGAAATGCAGGAACTAGAAAAGGGGAAATATCAACTTAAATTTTGAAAAATTAAAAACTTTAATAAAAACACATAAATGTATATAGTTCTAGCCCAATGCCAGCCTATGGTGTTGGCAGGGATATTTCCGATTAGCAAGTCATTCTATGTGCATGTCAGTCCCAAGGGACACTGTAAAAGATGGATAGTTGTTTGAATAGTGGCTCATTCATAGTAAATATCATTGTCCTCTGGGAGAAACCCCCATTTTTCCATGTGGTATTTTGTTCTAGCCGTACTAATACTTAGTCTATTTAAACATCTCCAGACCATCCACTCCTCCGCTGAAACTCCAGCAACCCCTCAAGCAATTCTATCCAATTATGAAGTTTCCATCTTTTCAATCATTCTCTTTGTAGTGTAGTAGCAACCTCCTCAGCACAATCAGGTGCTTTAGCTTGATAACCAAGAATCACTTTGTGGAAAATTTGTTAGTAAACAAAAAGAATATATATACATGTTCACTCATTTAAATCTATTAAATAGATTTTACAGATTTTGAAAATGTTTCAAAAACCTCCCATTTAAACCACGGCAATAGGAGGCAATAGGAGGATAAAATAAATAGATATGGTAAATGGTGCCTTTTAAATCATATATAGTCTCCAGTGCAAGATCACCAGAGGCAAAGAAGCTGCTTATTGGCCATTTCAGATATCAAAAGATCCCTGTAAGAGAACATTAAAATTAGCCTCTCAGTTTTGATGCCCCACTGGTAATGAAGCATTTGAAATATTTGCTATGCTATATGAATGTTTGAAGTCAAACTCTTTTCATGGAAATAAATTATATCCCATCACATCTACATAAAAAATTGAAATGTTGAATTTGAGGAAATCTAAATCACATTGTGTCAGAGTCCCCCGGCTTCGCTACCACTGAGACACACACACACACATCAAGGGGAAATGTTTCTCCTAAAAACTGTTTCAGTCTCCCAAGATGCAACATTGCATTCTCCTTTCTTTCTACCCAATGGATTGGAGGAGGAGGAGGAGATAGTATAAATCAGGGGCTGTCAACCTTTTTGACCTCAGGTACCATCAAACTCATACTTTCAAATCCTGAGGGCCACTAATACGATTTTTTTTAAAAAAGATAATATATTCAATGTAAAATTGTTATTGTTATATTAAATATAAATTTAATATTAAAAATTAATTTACACACAAACACACACACACATATATATAAATGCTTATTTAATTATAACAAAATCGTAAATGCTTAAATCATAACTGTGAGACAGGGTGAAGGGAAAGGAGAGACCTTTCTCATCCTTTTTTTTGGGGGGGGAAGAGGGAGGATTTAAGAAACCACATGGTGTCTGGAGGCTGAGAAGATCTGGATGGGGAGGAACCGGCTCCCCCTCAAACGGAAGAAAAGCAGAACCATCTCATATCTTCCCCAAGTCAGAGGAAACTCTCCCTCCTTGCCAGGTGTGGCTGCCTGGAGTTGGGGGAGGGAAGGAGGGCCGGGCTGGAAGTGCCAATGAAGATGGGCTCCTAATAACCAGGCAACACCGGTCCTTTGGCCTCCACATAAGAAGAGGACTCCCCGAGGCTAAGCTTCAGGTTTCTCCTGCTGCTTCCAAGCAGAGAAGGAACCATCCCTATGTGGAGGCTGAACAGGGGATGTTGAGGCCAGAAAAACCTGAGCTCTTGCCTATACAAACAGGCTGGTTATTAGGAGCCATCTTCCTCAGCACTCTTTTGGTCTGTACATTTGGTCTCTCCCCTCCCCATGCCAAAGGAAAGCCAGCCGGACTTCTTCTTCCCTCCTACCCTTTTCCCTGCTCCCTTCCCACCACTCAATCTTACTTCGGGACAGAGGAGAGCATGCTGGCATTTTCAACACACCTTTCTCTGCATAGCCCTGGCCTGCGAGGGGGTGGGAGTGAGGGGAAAGGAACCTCTGAATTGGTGTCACCTCCTGCCTCTTTCCTCCGTGCATCGAGGAGGTTGGGCGGCTGTCAATGATGCCCTCAAAGGAAGATGTTGCAAGGGGGAAGCTCAACACCCCACTCCTAGAAGCTTCTCTTCCTCCTTGACAGAAGCACTCATGCGCAAAGCGCTCACCACCCTTCTGGCCCCCGACAAGCCGCCTCCTTCCCGCTGAGCATGTGAGTGCTTCTGGCAAGGAAGAAAAGAAGCTCCTGAAGGCAGGGGCATGGGAGATCGCGGCATCGGAGCTCTTCCCAGGTGTTTCCTGACCTGCAAGGGGAGGGCGTGATCTCCTGTGCCCCCCCCGAGTTACTCTTCTTCCTCATCACACGCAAAGCACTCACTGCCCCTCTGATCCCCGACAAGCCGCCTCCTTCCCGCTGAGTGTGTGAGTGACTCTGGCGAGGAGGAAGAAGGGGTCAAGCCTTCACCCGAGGGCAGCTGCTTTCTGCAGCTCAGGAGGTCCGCGCTCTTCTCGCTGCTGCTCAGCCTCCTCGATGCGCTGAGGCAGGAGGCAGCAGCCATGACACAGGAGACTGCAGGATTGCCCCACCTCTCCGCCTCAGCATGCTGCGGCCCACCAAAATTTTCTTGCGGCCCACCAGTTGGTGACCTCTGATATAAATGATTGCCTCTGCTGCTCCCTCCCCATTCCCTTCCTTTAATTGGTTCCCCACCACACATACTGTCACTAGCTAATAATTCCTAACCCCAAATATTGGCCATTGGCCAAGCCCTTATTTTGAGCCAAGGCAATCCATTTATCTAAGATTATAAAATGAACGTGGCCTCTGGCAAACTTACAAGCTGATTAGTCTGTCCCATCTGTAATTACATCATTGAATAAACACTGCCTTGTGCAGTTTGTAGAGAGGAAAAGTGATATACCTTAACAGATTGAAAAGCAACGAGCAGGTGAGCAATTAACTGAGTGACTGGTGGAGAGGGCACAGGAGACAAAGAGGAAGCAATTATCCCCACTGGAGTTTAGCTCAGCACAATTACCCTTTGCAAACATTTATCATTCCTAACTATGAAGAACTACTATTACTACTACTACTGTTACTATTACTGCTATTATAAGCCGAAACATTTTTGAATACATATAGTACTAAATGTTTTAGTCCTGCAAACAAATAAGGAGTAAACAATATTAGTATAGTTTTTCTTTTGCTTACTCAGCATATTTCTGGTTGTATTAGATTTTTTTATCCCACCTGTATTACTTTATAACTAACTCAAGGCGGTGAACATTCCTAATACTTTCCTCCACCACCTGTCTTTCCTACAATAATCATCCTGTGAGGTGGGTTGGGCTGAAACAGAGTAACTGGCTCAAAGTCACCAGGGGACTAGAACTCCCAGTCTTCTAGTTTCAAGGTCAGCACCTTAACCACTACACTAAACTGGGTCTCTACTTAAAGGGACAGAAAGGAAATTCTGTCTTTGCCAAAACACCACATAGTTGTTAATACAATTCATCTTTTCTTGCAAATAGTAACTTGTAAATACAACGAGCCTATTTTAGTTTTGTTTAACATTTTCTACTCCATTTGAATTTGGGTTGCTTACTGTTCTAATGTCTCTCTATTTTATATTGTAAACACATAACTCATTTACACATGGTCCACTGCCACATGGGATGACAACACAAGAAAAAAGAAATATCTCTGATAGATTAGCTATGTCAAGTGATCAATCAACTCTTACTCGTTTGGTTTTATTTTAGATTTTTATTAGGGAGACGTTAGACAACACTTAAGATTCCCATAAGCAGACATTTAACCTCTCAGGCCAGGCAAAATACATAAAGTTTATGACCAGAGGGATGGTTGTGCCATGTAGGTATCTCCATAGATGGCAAAGAAAATAGCCACTCTATTTTATTAACAACAAAAGCTCTAATTATAGTTGAGGATATAAGTAAGCCAGACTTTCGATTTGCACCTGCTTAAAGATTTTCCAACTGTAACCATCAGTCATACCAATAATTTTATTTTAAAAGTATTTAATGGTATATAACAGATTAAAAAATTTGCAATCCTGTCTGTTTGCATCAAACTTTTAATAGATATGATGTTTTATGATCTTATTGTTTTCTCCAACCCCCCCCCCGCCCCCGATAATTAACTGCTATACCAAGCTATTTTTCTTCTCCTACTGTAAAGGCTGATGAATAAATAGCAACAGCACTTAGATTTATATTCCGTTTTATAGTGCTTTACAGCCCTGTCTAAGCGGTTTACAGAATCAGCACATTGCCTGCAACAATCTGGGTTCTCATTTTGCACTTGAGTCAACCTTGAGCCTGGTGGGATTAGATCCGCCAAATTGCAGGCAGCTGGCTGCAGCAGAAGTAGCTTGCAGTACTTTATTTTAACCACTGCGGCACTGAGGTATTTGATGTTATATTTATCAGAATCCAATATAATCAGGTAATCTGAAAGTTCCTTGTTGGTAGGCAATTTAGAATAGAAACCTGTTGCAAAGTTGAATCCCACTACAAATAGTCTGTCCTACGTAAATACAGGCACCACATAAATACAATTGACAGAATAGCCCATATTCTTATAGAGAAAAGTTTTCTGAGGATGGACTCCAGCATGAGTCGAAAAGCTCAGAAAAGTAAACCTCTAGTGTCAGTGACCAACCCAGTTTCGCGCTTGCAACATTATCCTGGGATATGTGTATTTGCCTTCATTCATGACATTTAATGCTGATTAGTGCTGAAAACCAGTGAGACATTTGCTTTGATGCAATTTAAAGTTCTTCAACAGCAGCATGCAAAAAAAAAAAAAAATCCAAATCAAGATAAGTGTGTAACACTACAATAAATACCGTGTTAATAATAACAAAAATAAAAGTTGAAATAGAATAAATAAAAAATTCATCTATTTCTACATCAAAAAGTGAATGCAGTATAACAATTATAGCAATATTTCTTAAAATGGTCCTAAGACCCCTGGGATGTTCCTCAAAGCCCTCTAAGGCACGGGTGTCAAATTTGATGGCCTCACATTATGTATTGTGACTTTTTTGCCTTTGCGGAGCCGGGGTGGGTGTGTCCTGCTTGTGATGCATCCAGCCTCTGGGCCACCAGTTTGAAACCCCTGCTCTAAGGAGTCTGCAAAATCAAAATTGTCAGCCTATGCTGAAAAATAATATAATATTAAAATCCCATAAACAATTGTGAGAAGCAGTTGCAACAGTGAATGTGTCGATTTTAATTTTTCACTCAGGAAATATCAATAAATACAAAACTCATTGGGGAAAAAAGAATTTTTCAGGTTTTGCATAAATCTTGGGAATGGGTCCTGAGATTAAAATAATTACTAATTCGTAGTAAAAAAAAAAAAAAAAGCTAAAAATTTTACCTGATTTGTCAGTTTTTGCAAGATGATTTTTGATAAACTCCTATTGTTCAAGTGGCACTACAGTATTGTTTATTTTCAATTCAGTTCAATATCTTCAGCCCTTTGTCAATTCAAATACTGCGGGGAGGGAGTCAAGTCATAAATGTCCAAAGAAAATCTGTTCATGTAACAGATAAAAATTCTTAACAAGAATTTTAACTAGAAACGGTTTAACTAGAAACGTTTTTTACATTTTTTCTGGTGCTATCTGGAGAAGTCGTAGATACATTATTTCAGTCACACTCAATGTGCTTTATTGAATTGATGCTTGCAGTCGTCTTATGACACCAGTTGCAGTCCAATTCAGAATGGAAAATGAAACCAGGAAGACTTAGCCCCATGAAGATAAATCCCAAGGTACTAAAGCAAGGGTGTCAAACTTATGACCCACGGGCTGGATGCATCATGTGCTGGCCATGCCCGGTTTAGCAAAGGGGAAAAAGGTAGTGATATGTCATGTGACAACACCGTGACGTGATTTTGACACCCCTGTACTAAAGCTTACATCCATGAATTCAGAATGAATTCAGTTATTTGAGGCAAAGGCCCATAGAGAGAATTAATGCATGGTAATTGAGGTGCAAAAGCACACAAACATTAACAATTTAATTTCACACAAAAAATCCCCCAAAATATTTGCAATGGGATTGGAATTATCGTCAGACATACTTTTAATATGTTCCATTATGTGAAAAGAGACGATGAGTTAAAGTGAATTCCTACATATATGAAAATTGTAATTATTATTCAATAGATTAAATAAAAATAAATATTGGATTTCTAAAATACAGCAGTAGAAACAAAGAGGATATACAAGTCCCTTCTCATCCATTATTCCTAATTGGATTTCATGTTATATGAACAAATCTCTTCCTTCTGCACCTGTGTTTGTCACACATTTGTTATTTCTGAGCAGATAGATGTTTAAGGATTTTGGGTATGTTATCATTTTAAAAAATTCTCTAGAAAGCTTATCAAATATATTTGGATCCAGTTGGATGTGATGGGTATTGGCCATCTAGGTATTGGCCTAGAAACCAGGAGACTGAGTTTTAGTCCCATCTTAGGTATGAAAATGGCTTTTTCACATTACTGTATATTTGATTTTGGGTCAGTTGTGCTCTCTCAGCTTGGTCTCTCCCTCTCTCCCCTTCTCTCTCTCTTTCCTTCTCTCTCTCTCTCTCTCTGTGTGTGTGTGTCGCTCCCTCCCTTCCCCCTCTCTGTTATGAATAGAACAAGATCTAGGATTAATGTGTGCCCAAATAATCCAACCCAAATCATCAATTAAATCAAGATTTTATTGTAATTTTGAACTGAAATTATATTTGATTTCTGTTATCCATTAGAATTAACATATTATTTCAGTTATTACTTCTGTACCATAAAATTTAAGGATATTTTTTTAAAATATGAGTTTTAAATCATGGCTTCTCTCTGAATAATTCTTAATCTACAGATGCTAAATGACATAATCTTAACAGTTTATAGTTCTATAGCTACATGTGTTAATAACCACTTCTTTGTGATCTATTGTTAACTTTCTGAGATGGATTTGATAGTTGTTCAGAGGGAAGAAGGTATTTGAAAATCTTTGCACAAACAGATGTTATGTGTAGTACTCTGTTTTAAAAATAAAAAGTAATTTGCAGCTGAGAAAGTAAACATCTTTTTTCTCCTAAATACTATAGTGTTGATATAGCTATTAAAAATAAAATATTGTTAACTATTTTCGAAACTTACTTAAAACCTTGGTATGGTGGTTATGCTTTTTTGATGTGTGTTAGGTTTTAGACTAAATGTAGAATTGAAATTCCTCACCAAAATGACCACATTTTCTGTCCTCTTACTGAGTTATACTGTTAGACAGATTTCACTTGTGTGAAACTCTTCTAAAGGAGAAATCCAGTTCAAATAGAAGCATTCACATGTTCAAGAAAGGCCTCCCTCTGCAGAGAGAAAACATGGAAGACTGTCTTTTCCTCTGAGTTGCACAAGTAGGAGAAGGGAGTGGTTGCTCATCTCTTGTTCCATCTGGAGTTGTGCACATTGAAAGAGCTGCTATTTATATTGTTATTTGGTTCATGCACATCTCATTCTCATCTTATTTGGTTCATGCACATCTCATTCAGCACTCATCTCAGAGAACGATAATATTCTTGAAGGTCTTTCAGCACTATAATCTTGAAGAGGAGTAACTTGTTTTGAATAACCAATTTAGTTCACTATTTTTATCACAGATTTTCCATCTACATAGTTAATTATTAAGTAGAAAAAAACACATTTATGCAAATTATCGTTGTGTTCACTTGTCTTGTTAAAATATTCATCTTCCTTTTTGTTCTAGTGCTGATAGATAGTAAGACTTCAAACACAAATACTTCTGTTTCCCCTACAATTTAACTGCACGTGAATCCTATATTTTGAGATTCTCAGATCCCACAATTAATCAGTGCATCTCCAACTGCTTTATTATTCTTGATAAAATTCTATGTCTGTAATTTTAGACTATATATATAAAAAACTTCTTTTTAAATCTAATATTTAAAAAGCCCTAACCAACTGCTTTCAATTTATTCCTTTTCTTTCTTTCAAATCTAAGTCATTAATTATTTTTCCTAATTATATTCTTAATTCCTTTCAATTCCTATAAAGCTTTCTTCAAATATATCTTGCTAGTTTTGATCAGTGATTAACATTCTACTGATTCATTCAATTCAATGTATATAGAATATGAAGGATGTGTGTTTGTGTTTATTTTCATAGTCATAATGTACACTGAAGATGGTATTTAATTTCATTGTACGAGGTGCAATGACTATAAAGTAAACTAAACTAAACTACTGCTACATCAATATGTGTTAGATATATATATGTGGGTGTGTATGTATCAATAGACAGGAGAGCTAGAGAAGACAGACAGAAGACAGACATTGTCTTAACTTGTGGGAACCAGCAGGTAGCATTGGAAATCACAATCACAGGATTGCAACTCAATGCAGCATAATCCCAAACCAGGTTACAAACACCAAATTGCAATCACATGATTGCTGGGACACTGCAATGGTCAGAACTCCAAGGACCAGGTATAGTAAGTAGTAACTGTGCAGTGCTGTCAACAGTTGTTGAATGAATGGCCATAATCTGAAAACTATCTGCATGTCGCACGTGTGTACATTAAACTGAAAATTTGTGAAGTAAAATGTATCACTATTATTGAAAAGATGAATGGAATGTTAACTTGAACAATATGTGTGTGTGTGTGTGTGTGTGTGTATTTAAACAGTACATTCTACTGAAAAGCTACAGCATTAGTGTAAATCTATTCCTCTGTTTTCATCTTAGAAGTGGAAAGCTAAATAACCATTTAGAAGCTGCTATCCATGAGGCCATGAGTGAACTTGACAAAATGTCTGGGAATGTAAGTACCTAATATTTAATTTTGTGTGGGATGGGGGGGTGACAGCAGAGAGAGGAGAAATAGGGAGAATTCCCCAAGCCCAATATTTGTGAAGAAGCAAATACCTGGAGCAGAAGCACAGAAGAAGGGAAAGGTTTACAGAAAATAAAATTTCCACATGATTTTAGATAATGAGTTGACTATAATATTCCAAAATATACTTTCCCAATAAGTTCATTAGATAGATTTAAATATATTTTCAGATCTAAAATAGAAGTAATAAGTTGGCTCAAATTGGTTCCCTTGCCTCACTGAAACAAGGATACTGAGGCATACAGAGGAGAAGAGAAGAGAAGAGAAGAGAAGAGAAGAGAAGAGAAGAGAAGAGAAGAGAAGAGAAGAGAAGAGAATTCTTTATTGGCCAAGTGTCTTGGTGCATCCCCAAGACGAATTCCTTGTGTGTCCAACCACACTTGGCCAATAAAGAATTCTACTCTATATTGTATGTCTCAGTATCCTTGTTTCAGTGGCTTCAACAAGTGACTTCTTCTACCTCTATTCATAGTTGGTAACCTATTCCAGTGTGCCGCATCATGATGCTCGCTGTTCCTGACTATCAGAGATGTGTAAGGAACAAACCTGGTGAGGCAGGAACCAGTAGTTTCCAGATTGATGGAGAAATTTTATGCCAACATACTCAGGTGCCTCAAGGTCAGCCAAAGTTGACCAAATATACATTGACTTTCTAGGCAAGGGAAAGAGGCTTAGAATTTAAACCATGAATCGTATGTATAGGTTTCACTCTGACATACTGAAATAGGAAGTTCTTCTATATGTTTGTATCTTCATTCTAGGCCAGGGGTGTCAAACTTGCAGCATCACATTATCGTCACGTGACATATCTCAATTTTCTTCCCCTTCGCTGATCTGGGGGTGGGCGTGGCCAGTGTGTGACGCATCCAGTTCATGGACTGCTAGTTTGACCCCTATTCTAGGCTATAACAAAACTGATCTAGCTGAGTCAAATATCTGTAGACATAATTTATGTTATCTAGTATATAAAATGTTTTAAATACCATCTAATATTTCATCACTGTCCTTTCATTACTGTGAATGAGGAGCAGGGTGGCTCGTGTAATTAGGATGCTGGGTTGAAAAGCAGCAAACCTGCGTTTGAGACCCAGTTGCTGCCATGGGATGGGGTGAGCTCTCATCATTTGCTCCAGCTTCTGCTGACCTAGCAGTGTGCATTCATAAGAAGATAGATAGGTACCACTTTGGTAGGCACATTAATGGGGACATGAAAGGAGCTCCCAGCTAGGCGTTCCATAGTAATGGTGACTCACAGATAATCCTTTCAATCTGGAAGCAACTTGGTGCTTTCAACACGAGTGCAATGCAATTACTGTTAACTTTTAAAGTATTCCTTTTTGTTTTCCCTAGGTGCATCAGATTCCACAGGGAGACAGACAGCTGAAGCCTCCAAAACCCAAAAGGAGGAAGATCTCTAGATAACATTGAATGAATTTGTTACTGATCTGGCTCTTACATAACATGCACATAATTTTCATATATATATAGATATATAGATAGATATAATCACCACAAGGTGCTAAACAAAACAGTGGTACAGTATTCTTATTGATAAAGAGGGAGAAGTTAATCCAGATCTTCTAAAGATTGAAGAGTGTCTATAAATCCTTTTTTTCTATAATACTAAAATTGTGATTATAAAATTATAGTCCAAATGTTTCTGCAAAATTTTCATTATGTACATAGATAAAACAGAATTTCATGACGATATCTGAAATGTAAATAGTGTACTATTGTCATGTACAAGCATACCTAATGCACACTTTATCTTTTATTGTACAAAAGAATAGTGTACAAAATTCTTTGGTTTCTATTGAGTACACGTACAAGAGACTACCAATGTAAAGTGATAAATAAAAATACAGCCTAAATGCTTTTATATAATAATGTAAAAAATGCTGTTTTTGTATTTAACAGCAGTGAAAAGGCATGATTATGTAATCCCCTAATTATGACATAACACTTTTTGCCACTGAGTGTTCATTTATAGTGTCTGTTTGGAATGAACCTGGCCTGGAAGTACTGTACTCCATTTTGGGTCCCTGTAGGAGAGTGAAACCTTGCAGATTCCTAATGGGATGTGGGATCATAAGTCAAATTAAGATATCAAAAGCTGCAACTACTGGTTGCGTTGTTGTTGTTTTTTAATTGAGTTTTAAATTATAATATTTTAGATTTTTTTTTAAATTAAAATATTTAGATAGACTATTTGAGTCAGCTTTAACAGAATTTCCTAGCTACCTGCTTTGAAATCAGAAACATATCAGCATTCATTTTTACTTCTTCTTTTTTTAACAAAGCCTAAAGTAGCTTTTCCAATTTATTTAAGCAAAGAACACAATTCCTATTAAAGTATGAGAGCAATAGCCCAATTGAAGGATTCATTGTTGTTGCTAATTGTTAGCAGTAAGCTTACAATTTAGCAAAAACGTGTTCCTAAATTAACAAAGGGATTCAGTGACCAGCTGTCCTTGGATATTTTTACTGTATTCAGTGGACTGGATGAGCGTAAGCAGTTCCTGAATTCCCCTGCCTGCCAATACTAACAGCATTTTCCTTATTAATAGTAAAAGTGAAAGGCGGCTTGCTAAACTATTAGCAGCAGTGGCCAGGATCCAAAGGACTCCACAGCTAGTTCAGTGCATCTATAAGATTGTTCAAAGTATCTTTTGAACAAAATCTCCTTTTCCCAGTTTGGAGATTACTAGCGTTCTTGAACCATTGGCAACTTTTAAAATAATTATTTCCGATACGTTGGAGTTCTTGTTTGAGAAAGGTAGCAATTAGTTAAAAGCCTGGTTGAAACATATCCAAGTCTTTGGATGGACCTAATGCGGTTCTTTGGATCCCAGCCAGTGATTTTATCAGTATTATGTAACAGATCAGATTTATTTTATTTAATAAGAATTATTTATACCATTAACAGATTCGTATATATAAATATATAAATATATCTTTATATATATTTATATTAATGTGGCAGAAATGTGCAGGTTGAATCTAACTAGATTATTTATGTTATGTTAAGTTTGAAAGAAATGTGAAGCATATATGTTAGAATATGATAGTACGCTACAGATACATGAACCTGAAGCTGTGAGGTTTCTCAAATTACCCATTGTGTACCTTTGAAAGAAATTATAATGCAGTGTCATTTTTAATATGGGTGCTGCATATAATGGCAGTGGCCTTCCCCTCTTTTCCAAGTATCTCAGTTCACTATGACTAGGCCCAAGATGGAGTCTCCTGAGGAATACCTGCTACCTCTTCATCTAGGAGCCACCGTTGTATCTCATCCTGGAACGTCATTCATTTAAACGGCCTAGTTATCTCTCCTAGCAAAGATTACTGGTAATCAGCAGTATCCAAGCCTGATGACAATAAGTCTGTAACCAAAATGTAGTGCTTACATGAAGAGAACTTATCACCTGCCTAAGTTCATGTTCTCTGGGCCTCACTCTACTTTCCATGTGAAATGAGTCCCAGAGGACAACAGCTTTTGGGAAACAATTCCCCTCACGCCCCCAGTCAGCTCTCCTTCCGAATGCACGTAACTCTAGCATGGGGTTGGATCACCTTAGTCTCATCTGGACAGCTTTTATTCCTTTGTCCACACCCCAGTCTGAGGGAATGCAATTAACCACACAAAGCTACAGTGACCTGGAGACAGGAATCCTTCTACCTGCTGGCTAGGTTCATTGTGTCTTCTCTTTGATGGCAGGGTAGTCTCACAATCCTACATGAAAACTCATTTGAAATGATACTTTGTGTAGATCAGTTAGCACTCCTATTATTTTTTATTTTTGTTACAAGTTGATGTGTTTGTTATGTTTAAAGACTTAATGTTGTCCATTTTTCGTACCAGCCGGCTTTCTGCTCGTGTCTAAACAGATGTTTCTATTCATGAATACTCATGGGTGTGTGTATGGGTGGATGTGTGTTTATATTTAGTAGTTTTTTTAAAGATTTTTTTTTGTCCCTAAAACTGAATTTGTATTGACCAACCCTTCTTTTGACATTTTTAACTAATTAGGTTTGTACTCTTTTTCTCACCGATGTATACTTTACATTAGTAGACTATGTAAAGTATTTTTGTGCACTCGATTTCATTGGTTAATATTGGCATTGATGTGGGTGCTAGGAATAGTTTGTTTCAGTCCATACAGATTTTTCCCTCATTTTTAGAGTTTTTATGGTTTTATGTAAGCAGTTGATGTAAATATTGTGAGCATTACAGGTCATGCAGTGTTGTAACATTTTTAAAAATGTTGCACATACTTTACAATTAAAAAGCTGGTCGCTCGTACTTGAATTTGCCCATAGAGCCATTTCTTTCTCTTTGCATTAATGCATAAATGACTTCTTTAAAAAAAAAAAAAGCAACTCAAGGCCCAACCCTATGTTTTTTTTGTTGTTGTTATTGTTTAACAAATCTATATTTTTCTAACAGAAGATTTTAACATTTAAAATGTTTTGCCACCTTTCTAATTTATAATAATAAGCTCCTATATTTAGAGAATGAAAAAAAAAATACCTTCTTTTGCAAAGGTAGAAGAACTGATTCTGTAACTTGGCACGATGACAGAAATGAGAAGCAAAACCAGTGAAATTGGGCCCCATAAGATGACTAGCCTCTCATTAGCTCAATTAGTGGATGTTTGTGTGGTGTTTTGAGGATATAAAGTGGTAACTATCCTCGTGTGTCTATTTATTTATTTATTCTTGGTCAATTGTGATAAAAATTATATAAAATCAAAGAAATTATTCTTTCTATCATGGAGATTTATGAACACCATTTCTGTTTATGAAGAAGTTTTAGTTCCTCTAGCCAATTATTTAGGCTGGCAAATGTTGCTGGCACTAGTTCTGAAAATCATGTCCAAAGGGTGGAAATTAATATATGTCCCATAGCAGTTATGGCCACAATCTTAAGTTTGGAGTTTTGTTTTAGTCTTCATATTTAAATTAACCAATGCCATTGTGCAGACAACATGCTAAAAATGCAATATTATTTGTGAATTCCCAGAATTTAATGGTATAAACTATCATGGTGGACTGAATTACCTTTTATTAGCTACAGTTTGTATTTTGCTACATAGGGTTTTTAATATGAATATTCCAGAAGAGCAATAGCATAATAATGCTTTTCTATTTTAAAAGAACCCCATTCTAGTCTTATTAAGAATTAGATTTTTTTTTAAAAAAAATACCAGTTTTGTAAAATTTGATAAAATTGTCAATATTATGATTAAATCACACAAAAAATCTCACTGTGATGTTCTCTTCTGGAAGGGGGCCAGATTTGCGCAACACTGAGCTGGGAGGGGGTGCACATCCCTGATTTAAAAATGGGGTGTATTTTGTAATATTAAACAACCAAAAACTAATGCTGAGTTAAATATTTAAATCTGAGATTCTTTGGCCCTCCATATTTTGCATGTTGTATCCACATTCTAATATTGGTGTGTCAATTAATTAAATACCATATCCAGAGGCCCATAAAAACTTGAAAATATATATTTTCTTCTATACTCTGCACATTACTTCTAGTGAAAGCTTAGTATTATTCTTTAATTCACTTATTTTGTGAAGCTTACCTAAATGAAGTTTGCAAATGTCTTGAGGGCATGAGCAAATATACTTTAATTTCAGAATATAGTCTATGCAATTAATTGCATCCTACATATTTTATTTGATACTTTAAAAATTGGTGCTATTCACAAAGAAGGCATATTTCTTTCAATGCAGATGCAAGTACTTTATTGATTATCTCCAGAAGTGACCAATGGCCAGATGATCATGAAAGTCTTTTCATGGATATCCTGATTTTTCTCCAAATATTGTAATCAAATACAGTATATATATATATCACTTCTACAAACACCTACATTTCCAAAAGCTAGCTATGGTTTAACTTTTGCTGTATTCTTTTACAAAAGAAACCCTTATATGAAGAAGTAATTAAGGGCGTATATGCTTCGTTTGCCATCGTATTGATGATCCTAATAGTCTACAACATGGAATATAGATTGAATTGAAGAGGGTCTTATTCATTGAATGCATCACAATCTTGAAACAATTTGTTAACCCATATCCCACTTAATCATCAAAGTCCCTGTAATTCTAATGAACTTCCTAAATCTGCATGGCTAGGGGTATAGATTCAAGAGATACCATCGGCTACTGGTACAGTAGTCCTTGACTTACAACCACAATTGAGCCCAAAATCTGTCGCGAAGTGAGACATTTCTTAAGTGAGTTTTGTCCCATTTTGCAACCTTTCTTACCATAGTTCCTAAGTGAATCACTTCAATTGTTAAATTAGTAACAAGATGCTTAAGTGAATTTATCTATCCCATTGACTGTGCTTGTCAAAAGGTCACAAAAGGGGATCCCATGACCCTTGAACACTGTAACAGCCATCAATATGAATCCATTGCCAAGCATCTGAATTTTGATCACATGTCCATGGGGATACTACAGTTGTCGTCAGTGTGAAAAATGATAGTCACTTTTTTTCAGTGCCGTTGTAACTTTGAACAGTCACTAAAAGAAGTGTTGTAAGGCAAGGATTACCTGTATTTGACTTCTGAAGATAAAATTGAAAATCATCATTTTAAAACAAAAATATTAGAAATGGTTTGCTGAGATAAACACTTTCCCTTTCTCCAAGTGAAAGACTAAGGATTGACTTTCGGCTGAACTGAATAAAATTCATTGTGAAACTAGAGAAAAATGTTTTGTTAGGTGACTTCTATTGTAACTCCCCCAAGAGTCTTATCCAGTACTAGTATTGCTTTTTTAAAATAGTGTTAAATTATAAGAAAGTAAAGGGGCCAGCATACAGTATTGATTAAAGAAAAATGACGTACATTATTTTTCCAAAGATTCCTGTTCAAATTTGAACCACTTATGAAGAATGGGTTCCAAGGCTCTGAAAAGCTTTGATATATATATATTTTCCATTTCTGATATCAAGAGGTTTTGATTTTATTACTTTTATTTCAGGATGAGTATAATTGCTTCGTTCAGTTTAGGAGTCATAGAACGCTTTACCAACATTCTGAAGAAGTTTGGATCAGACTGAAGGTTCTTTTTAAATCAGTTTCATAACCAAAGTAGTACTAAAGTTTCTAGGACATCTGTTGTCTGGGTTACATAAAAATAAACTTAAAACAAAACCAATTTTTTTCAACTAAAGGGAATGAAAATTGCAAGGGATAAATTCTTCCTACTGTCCAAAAACTGAAGTCATCTTTTGGAGTACATGACAGGTAAGTTATCTTTAGGTTATCTCAATAGCTTCATTGTTCTATCTGTTTTGATTCTTCTCACCTATCAATATCCCAAGCATCAAGGTAAATATACTGGAGTCCAATTTTCTCTAGAAAACAAAACACTGTCCATTAACAAAGTCTTAGCTCTACTACTAATCCAATCTAAGACACTTGGGGGATCCCTAGATTTGAATGTTGTGGCATCCATCACAACTGCCTTCTATATAACCACACTTTCAAGGTAGCAAACGTAAACAAAAAATAGTTTTGATGAGTGTAAAAATTCAGAGCAAAATTGTGGCCTTGAATAGAAACTTAGGCACAAAGGGATTACAGGTTAGGTTGTTTATGTGAGGGTTTTGCTAGACATAGAGGATGTTATTAGAGCTTTAATTGCTAAACAAATCTGTTGAGCCTTTTTTAAAATATATTAATAAGGATTTCTGTGATTTTTAACTAAATGTTTATTCCGTGTTGAAATTAATATAACCCAATGATTTAAAAATGAAAACAACTAATGGAATTCCTTCAGAATAAAACTTGTAATAATAATACTAGAGTTGAAGACAAAAAATATGGCATTTTGCCGATGGATTCTAACCTAGGTTCTTTTATTAACAATAAAATTTTTAGAGATTCTAGAAAATTATCCTTTTTACCCTGGCTGAGCAGCTCTCAACCTAGGAAAAGATAACCTTTAGAAAATATCACTAGCTTCAATGAAAATTATTTAATATGAACTTAATTCTCCCATTTAAGTAGGATAACTTTGGCAATATTTTTAGTCGGGGGAAAATTGGATGCTTTTTTTGGGTGGAAATAAAGTGAATTAGACAATGGACAAATCAGCCACAAGTGTTGATAAACACTGCATTTAATTTATTTCTATACCATATTCTATTAAACCAGTGATGGCAAATCTTTTAGAGACCAAGTGCCCAAACTGTCAGCCAAAACCCACTTATTTATCATAAAGTGCCAACATGGCAATTTACCCTGAATAATGAGGTTTTACTAGCTAAAATAATGATAAACAACACAGAGTTAAGCTAATTGTTCTTAAAGAAACATGATAAATGCACTTTTATGTCCCTTCATTATTATTTTTTTTGCTTTTGAAATATGTTTAGCAACAATTTAAAAAAAAACCTTTTGTAATATCATTTCTCTCTTTCCCTCCACCTCTTTCTTTCCCCCTCTGTCTTTCTCTTTCCTTCCCTCTTTCTTTCCCTCTATCTCTCTGCCTCTCTGTTTCTCTCTTTCCTTCCCTACCCCCCACCTCTCTCTCATCCATTTATCCAGCAGTGGGATCCTACCTGTTCTACTATCGGTTCAGTAATCACACGCATCTGTACACGCACCTAACACGTGCGCGCAGCTTTCCTCACACCAGCTGAGGTCTGCAGCGCCAATCAGCTGAGAGGAGAAAGAAGAGAAAAATGCAGGGGCGAATGGGAGGGCCGATCCTGTGCTTTTCTTTCTCCTCTCAGCTGATTGTCTAGGATTTTTTTTTCCTCCTCTCAGCTGATCTTGGGAGGCTTTTTCTTTTTAACTACTGGTTCGTCCAAACCAGTCTGAACCAATAGCATACTACCACTGCATCTATCCACCATCTTTCCATCCATCCCTCCGTCCATCCATCCATCCATCCATCTATCTATCTATCTATCTATCCATCCATCTATCTATCCATTCTCCTGTCCAGCTTCATGTGTCATGTGAATCCAACCAATTGGGCTGTGGAGGGGGAGCGGAGGCAAAGCCAAGCATTAGATAGCTATGCAAAATAAGGCAACTCCAACCTGGATCCTGTTGGGGAGACCCCCCCCATCCCACTCCCCCCACAGTGGGGGCCTGGGCAGCCTGAGTGCAGATTCCAGAGGCGACCAGAAAGCAAACAAATGTGGCATTCTGGCTGGAAGGTGGCAGCATGGAGCCCCACCTCTGGCCAGCTAGAGTGGAGCACCTCTGGTGCTGTCTGGGAGAGATGTGCAAGCCAAATGTTTGGAGCCACACTTGGTGGAATTTGCAAGCGGGCTCGGCAGGGTGGATATGCAGAAGGCAGAGGAAATCCATGCCTCTCAGCGTTCAGCCCTCGAAGACTCCTTTGGGGCAACTTTTTGCTTTTGAAACATGTTTAGCAACAATAAAAAAGAAACACTTTTATAATATCTTTCCCCCTCCCTTTTTCTCCATCTTGTCCTCCCCTCTGTCACTTTTTCTCTCTCTCTTTCCTTCCCCCTCCTCCTTCCTCTGTTTTTCTCCCTACCCCATAGTGCTGGGTGGTGGGAATGTGATGTCTGTAGACCGATGAGCCCAGGAGACCCATGCCGAAGCTCAGCTGGCCAGCACGGAGATGGGGCATCCCAACACAGGCAGCTCTACAAGAAAAGAGACTTCTTTTTGCCAATCCGAGCCGATGCAGGGTCGTGTTGTGGCTCTGTGTCGTAATGGGCTTCAGAAGGAGAACAGGACCTGGTTGTCCCCCATTGTGAAGCACATGAGTGAAAAAGTTCATTCAATCAATTCCAACTTCTCAAGATCTTTTTTTTTTTTTTTTTTTTTGTGAGAAGTTGGAATTGATTAAAATGTGACGGAAAAATGTGATTGGAGGTGGGCTGGGGTGATTGCTCGCATGCCCACAGAGAGGACTATAGGTTCACCATCATGGTATTAAACCATTCCAATTAAAATGCATTTAACATTTAATTTAAAAACATCCAAAATCAGGTACATTCATATATGTACAAGATCCTCCCAGTGTGGGTGTGAGGAAAAATACATAGAATTTATGCCCTGATGGACTGGGTAAGAGCTGGTCAAATAATAATGGAGAGCTGAATAGCCACATAAAGCATTCTGAAGAGCAGATATCCCGAGAGTGGGGGAAAAACTTATTGGAAGTAACTGCAAGATGGCAGTTTTTAAGTTATGACCCAAGAAAAATCAATGGTAGTAAACAGTAATCAGATAATGCAATCCTAGCTGTAGTAAAGACTTACTAATAAGCTCCATTAAGTTCAATGGGATTTGCTCTCAAAAAGTATATATGATTGCTGTGTGAAAATTTCACTTTGTGAAAAAAAACACCTTAAAGTAAATAATACACCAATTTGGAATTTCTCTTTCAATTTTTGAAACCTCAGCAGGGTGGTCTGGTACTAAGAAAAAAAAAATAACAAGCACATAGATTATTATGATTGTTAATAACCCTATTAATAAGAATGAAAGGGCAATAGAAAGAAAATATCTAAAATGAAGAACTTCTCATAGATATCGAAGAAGAAAAAATCTGAAGCTTTTAAAATACGTACGTCAGCTACATACATTGTCTTAGTATTTTTTTAATGGCTATATAAAAAAATGTTTGATATACCCTGGAAACAGCAAAGGACCGACCCACAGTGCCTCTGCCAGTGAAAACAGAGCTAGGGGGAGTTCTGTGTGGTCTTCCCAACCTCTGTTTTTGCTGGCAGAGGGTTGCAGGAGGCCATCACAGCCGAAAACAGTTCACAAGGGCTGCAAGTGGAACTTCCAAGTTCCGTTTTCACTGGCAGAGGGTTGCAGGAGGCCATTGCAGCCGAAATGGAGCTTGAAAGCCTGTTTTCACTGGCAGAGCACTCGGGCCAACACAAGTGACATCATGCTAGCCACCCCCACCCCAGACCCCTGAGGTCAAACACAACTCTGATGCGGCCCTCAAATGAAACTGAGTTTGACATCCCTGGAATGGAGGATTATTTTGGAGACTAGGGAGGACTATGGGGCACCCAGTCTTCATCCAAGCTGCACTTAAAATGTTTGAGAGACAGATAATTAATAGCTTTTTTGATAGTAAAACTCTGTAAGGAATCCCTATGGATGAGGAATTTTGTGAATACAGGAATATCTGCTCCTAGGAGTATAAATATGCAACAGAAAAGGATGCAGATTTGAAGCTGATTTTCACAAAATCTAATGCATGGAAACATACTGAAACCACTTCCACATAAGTACCGGGCTCATCAGGATGCTATTTACCATAACCATGGTTCCTTGTCTGAGCTAGATAGAGTGGCTTCACAATAAAACCATGCTTTACAAATCCAGTAGTTAAACTCATATAAGAGAGAAACCATAGAAACCACAACATTGATTCTCTGAACTCAGGTAAAGTGGGGGTTGGAAATTCAAGAGGCATTTCTACAGCAGTATTTCTGCATTTCAAGAGTATGAAAGATATTTTAAAATTTGGGTATTAATTCCAAATTCTAGATGTGCCTTTTCTGCAGATAGCTTCATTCAATAATAACTAGACTGATGCAATCATTAAATAATACTCACTCCTGCATAATCGTAAATTGATTATTGGAGGCATAACTACCCAGAAATAAATACTATAAAGGGCACATTTAAAAGATAAATGAGAAAAAAATTCATTCTAAGATGTGATCTTAATGACAAAAGAACATTTTGCTGCTTTCTTTACCAAACTTTTCATAGCTTCATTAACCTGGATAAATTCTTATTTCAATTAAACCTGTTTCAGATTTGCTCAATCTACTTTCTAATAGTTCCCTGAGATCTGGAACTCTATCAATGGGACAAAAAGATGCATAAATCAAATTAAGATTTGCAGGGCTACCAGAACTGAACTAATTATTATCTTGAATATTTGCTTCCTTTTTTTACAATATATTTTTACCAATTTTTTTTATTGATAACTTGCTCAGATCTGTAGTTTGCCTTCTTCCCACACTTGCTTTTGCAAATGCTAATCTGCTAATTTCGCCAATCTAAATTTGATTTTGCAATGCTACTTACAGCAAGAGTCAACTACAATTCCATTTTAGATTCAGCGATGCCTCATTTATCTTGGAAATTAAAGTTTTCTTTTTAAAAAAAGTTATGTATGCTAAAACTATATATTTATATTGAGTTTGGCCTTGCACATATAAAATGATAACATATGGGTTAGCCTTTTTTTTTTTTTTTGAAATATGCAAGCAATCTGCCATTTATAATATGAGAAAGTTTAAGACTGTTACATTTTTTCAGCGTCTTACACTGTGGTTTCCAATGATTTATTGTCCCTATGTCCTCTTGGTTTTATTTCTGTCTAAATTTCTGTAACAGAAGGTTGCTTCCTCAGAGTATAAAATTAAATTCCTAATAAAATCTAACCTAGATTTTAGCTCTTAATAAATACTGAGAAGTAGCTGAAATCTAAGACCACAAAAGGAGAGTCGTATGACTGCACGAGCTGGTGGATTTGTGATGGCAATCCTGGCTTTGCAAAACACAAATAAAGAAGTGCTGCTCAATGTTCCAGAAACACAGTCACCATGGCAACTATGCATGTAATTCTGATAATGTGACATGGGCAATACTTACCAGTTTTCAGCATTTTTTATTATTATTCCAATCTCTGCTGCTTTTAATTTTACTACGTTTTTTTTATCCATTGCTCTGTGGATAGATAGATAGAAAGGCTAAAAAGGGATAGACACGTTTCTGTCTTGCAGCGAAAATAACATGGGGCATTGTGGCATCTTAAATCCAAATGCCATTTTGATGCCCTAAGCTTTGGGAATGTGGTCACAGGCATGGCAAATTATCTCGCAAGAGAGATGTGAGTGGAGAGAGTGAGAAAAGGGAACGTGGCGTTACAGCAAAGCAAAATTATAGAAAGGTGATGTGCCATGAATACAAGAGGTTTGAGTGAAAGTAGGATTGGGATTCTATGGGCCTGCAGAGGTAAATCTGAACTCTCAAAGCTTCTCACAACTAGCCCCAGTAATTGAGGTTGCTTAAACTTGTAATTCAGCCATTTCTAGAGCCATGGGGTCCCCCAATCTGTTACAACCTTTAAGCATGTGTACAAAATCCTAACATGCCAGAGAGGTGCTCAGAAAGCAAAATTGATTATCACTAGCCAGATTTCACTTTTTAACGACACGCCATTTTGGAAAGCCACAGTTCAACAGCAGTTTGGGGAGTCTCTGACTTGCGACTATAACTGAGCCTGCAATTTCAGTTGTAAGCCAAGATGGTGGTAAGGCAGGTCAACACGTGACTGCAGACAATTGTCATAGCAGTCATTAAGCAAATGAAACAGTCATTAAATGAACCCATGGTTTGCTGTGGAGTGTTTTTTGTTGGAAACTGGAAGTAAATGTCAATTTCTGGCAAACAAAAAACAAAAAAACCCGTAAATTGCAGTCATGAGGGCACAGGATGCTGCAAATGCCCATGAAGGCAGGCTGACTGCCAAGCGTCCCAAATACAATGTCATGATATGTAGGAGTAGATGTCGGGAGTTCAAATCCAGATCATGTTGCTTTTTCAGGGTCTGTCGTAACTTTGAAAGGTCATTAAGCAACCAGTGGTAAGTCAAGGACTATCTGTATATTATAATCAACTTCTAGAAGGGTAAATGAACAGCAACAATGTAAAGTGGTAGGAAATATGATAGCAACTTTGCTTCCAACTTTGTAGTAAGGTCATCAATTAAAATAGGAAAATGGTGGAGTTTTTATTCCATTCAATTCAAGGACCATCTCTATCAATAGAAAACTGAGCGAGCCACCTAAGATAGTTGATGCTGGGAGCATATGATAATTGGTTTTTGTTGGTAAAACTATGTGATTGTTTTCTGCCTTTCAAGCCAAATAGAAGATAGTGTCTCATCACCACTAGTGAATTAAGAGGCTAGTCACACTTGTTACGTATAGCATCTTCAAGATATTGTTGTAACAGGATATCATAAATGGGCAGTGTATGATCCTATTGCAGGCCTGCCAAACTAGCGATCCACAGGCTGGATGCATCATGTGCAGGCCACACCCACCAGTGATGGGATTCAAAAAAAATTTACTACCGGTTCTGTGGGCGCGGCTTGGTGGGCGTGGCAGGGGAAGGATACTGTGAAAACTCCAGTCAGAGGTGGTATTTGCTGATTCTCCAAACTACTCAAAATTTCCGCTACCGGTTCTTCAGAACTGGTCAAAACCTGCTGAATATCTCCTCTGACGCCCACCTTGGCTCTGCAAAGGCAAAAAAGTCACAATATGTCACGATACCTCAAGTGACGCGATTTAGTTTGATGCCCGTGTCCTACTGTATGAATCACTGATGTGGGCAGTCCCTAAGTTTCAACTGCAGTTTCCTTTGCTTTTCTCCATGGAATAGTGCTTACGGTAGTCTCACAAGATGAGCAGTATTTGATAGCAGCCACATGAGAAGAAGAGCATTCTCCATGTGCAACACCATATTTCTTGATGTTGATGTTTGTGACTTCCAAATGCATTGCATAAGCACATCATTTAGAGATGGAAACTTGTTTCTTTATTACTTGGGGACATGGATTGGTTTGCCATGACGTGTTGCAAGGTTGAATGTCTAAACTCTGAAGCCAAAGCCAATTAATGCAGGGGATTTAAGCCCTCTCTAACCCAGTAGCCAAATAATTATATTTAATAGCAAGATGACCTTCTTTCAATCTTACAACTTTCACAAAGAGTACACTTGTGCTACTTTGGAGGTTTGTGAAAGAAAAGTGATGTTGATTGTCTTTCAGAAAAAGGAGCAACGAAGGAACTATGAACCCTGTGTAGGAGAACTCTGCAGGATAAAATAAAACACCCTTAACATAAAAAAGCATTTAACAAGATCATTAGAATCCCACCATTGATAAATCTTGTAACACAAACACAGAACATGACTCTTAAGTATTTGAAGAATGGAAAATTAAAGGCTCCACTGAGATTCCTGCGTGGGTGAAATTTGAAAGAGAGGAGGATTAGTTTCTTAGCAGTTGTCTAAGGAACTTAACTTAATTTTTAAATTAAAAAAAAACAAAAACAACAATGGCTGATTAGTATGCAATGTTTTGTTCTATGTCTCTGGCTTATTCAAAGCATATTCCAATGCACTTTCAAAGCATTTTAAATCAGATCAAAGACCCCGCTAATCTGAGAAGCACACATGCTCTATTTCTCCAGTTCATACTCAGACACAGTGCCTCTGTTACTGGAGGTAACACATACACAACCATTTTTCCTTACAAATTTGTCTAATCCTATTTTAAAGCCACTTCAATCGGTGGCTAGCATTTCTTCTTGCCAAAGAAAATTCCATACTTTAACAGTGAACTATGCAAAAAGGCATTCATGGAGATTCTCAGCCATTCAGATCATAGTTGTCTGAAAGGTGCTTTTTCATTGCTGTTGTCTTCTTCCTCAAAGAAAAAACAGTCCAGTTGCCTTTTGGAAAAGAAAACAAAAAAAACTACCTTTGAGATATGCAAATAAGAATTTACTATAGTCTACCTTGAACTTCCAACTATTCTGTTCTATTGGATGACTCTATTTTGAATAGGAGAAAAATGTTTCTTACCCACTTTCTGCAGGCAGCCGTTCAGTTTTTCTAGTATTGATCAGGGTTTCCCTTAGTTTTTAAAATTCCTTTCAGACCAGAGAGAAAAAATGGTGTTCCAGTAAGCAAGGAAAAAATTGTTATTGCCACTACAAACACTCCTCGCTGACCTCAAGAAAAGCAGGAAGGCCATTTCATGAAAAAACAAACTGTGCTTCTCCAGACTATTCTGGAGGAAGCTAAAATGCAGTTGGGTAGTTTGTGGTGTAACGCGTTGTGGGAACACAGACATTGTTTTATTTGAGCCATGCCATCAATTAAGCAATGGTGGGATTCAAATGTTTTTACTACCATTCTGTGGGCATGGTGTGGCTTGGTGGACATGGCAGGCGAAGGTTACTGCAAAATCTCCATTTCCTCCCCACCCCACTAACCTGATTTCCAGCTCCATTCTCCTGTGCAGGGCAACAAAAGGAGACCCAGCTGATGAACTGGGACTCTCATCACCTGGGACTCAGGAGGCAGACAATAAATGGGGATGGGTCCAGTCAGAGGTGGCATTTGCTGGTTCTCCAAATTACTCAAAATTTCCGCTACTCAGAACCTGCTGAATACCACCCCTGACATTAAGTCCAAATACAATTCAGAGTTTTCAGGAGAGTGCAGGATTTGAATGCAGTGTGGCTGTTGTGTAAACCCAACCTCTGATTTTCCTGTTGAGAGGGTGGCATTCGTAGAAACAACATCCTTTACTGAACATTGTTTTAAAGAGGGCATACCAGGGCTGCCAACCTTGAGTGATAGTTCGGAGTGAGACACTGCGAGGGAGCGAAGCGACCGAGGGGGGGGGGAATGGTGTGGAAGGGGTGTGTGACAATTTTACATTTTAAATGGTGCAATCTGATGCATACTTTAGTCATGATTTGGACATATACATACATACATACATGCAAGCAGCACCAATGTACTTGAACCGGATTTGTAAGATATTAATAATGCAGTTCACTGACCATGAATAATTGAAGTTCCTGACTTGTAACTGCAGTATTCTACCTCAACTGACTTTATTAGCTTAGTGATGTACTATAGACCACTATAGGATGAATTCAATGTGCAACAAAAAGACAAAAACCCGAAACAACTACAGAGATAATGCAAATACATCAATGGGTATTCTTCTTTCTGTATCAAATACCATACTACATGCCAATATCAAATGCTATAGTCTCAGTCTTTAATTATATACTAACTTGTTGACTGAAATAGGGGTTCATAATTTCAGACATGTATAAACTAAACATTTAATCAAATAATGAGTGCTTCATATAAATATACATATTGTTAACTGTAAAACTCATCTACTGTATTCTGAAGCTTGAGCACAGTGAGGAAACAGTATATTATTTATTGGGTAAGTTTAGATTCTGAACTTAATGGTCTTACTGCTCTTTGGATGGTAAATTGTGTTAAGATTAGAATATGTTCTAGTTGAGTCAGGGCTATCCCAATTTGGGGCTGAGAAGCCTACTGGCATCAAAAAAAGTCCTTATTGAGTCCTTATCTAAGGGTTTGAAAATATGATAATAATGTAGTACAGTCCTGTCGATCTGGTGCACGGAGACCTAGGATTTAAACTCAAAGGAGAAAGATGAAAAAGTGATTCCTTCATCCACTGCCAGAGATGTAATCCTGTCAGTCCTCCAACCTTTCTATTAAGTATTTTGCAAAAAAGCTGCCCAGCCCCTTTATAGATCAGCCTGGCGCGCTTCTCGCCTTGCTGGTTTGGGAAGACTCTTTTGGATCAGCTAAAAGAGAGCATAAGGCGTGTAAAGGGGTGGTAATAATAATTATAATAATAATAAAATTTAAAATAATAATAATTTTATTCAGAGTTGTGTTGGATCTCTTTTTTTGGGGGGGGGGTTGTCCCATTCTTTCTTGGTGTTCTTTCTGTCCTTTTTGCTTTTTTAAATGGTCTTTCTCCCCTGGTCAGAAATCCAGCCAGAGAAAATAAAGAAACATCACCAAAGATTTAAACACCAAAGGGTTAAATGGAAGCCACTCCGTTGGCTTTGCTTACCATTGTTATTACTGGCCGAGGCTGTAAAGAGGCTTTGTCAGCCCCCTCGTGTCCTTCTTTGGAAAGCCTAGGGCAACTGGCTTGTCCCAGAGGACATTGCAGAGAGGGAGAGGGCGGGGCAAAGTGGCTGCGAGCGCCCCAGGCGGCGAAGAAGCCTCCTGCTCTTCGCTTTCCTGAAGCGATAATGATCGGCATCGTGACAGTTACGGGACGCCGGCAGAAGGATTAAGGTGGGAAAAGAGGCGCGGTGGGGTGGCTGGGCAGGGCGGGGTGGCTGGGCAGGGCGGGGCGGCGCTGGGAGCTCATCCTTCTCCTAAGCTAAGGGGAATATTCGGAATATAATCAGAGAATGTAGGGATATTTTTGTACATTCCATGATTTTGGGGGTTTAGCGTGAGATTTTGTTTATCAGAGTGAGACAGTCAAAATTGATTGAATTGCGTGAGTCTCACGCTGGTTGCGTGAGAGTTGGCAGCCCTGGGCATACCCAGGGCATAATCCATCTTTGTCTATCGATACAATAATAGTCATTGGAATAAACTGTGGTCCCCAGCTTTTCTCCAAATCTACCAACCATGAAGTAAGTTGAAATTCCACCTTACATACGTATTCATTGGTTGGTTTATTTGTTTACCACCTCAGTTGCCAGAGCAACTTGAGAACAACTATTTGACAACTGAAGCAAATGTCTACTAAAATCACAAAATATAATGCTCTGTATCAGAGAGCAACCCAAACTATAACATTCAAACAAAACAAGCTACAAATCAGCCTGTCCTCAACCATTTAAGGCTTACCTGAAGGCTAGGGTAGGGCCAGGCAGATTTCTGAGGAATGCTATTCCACAGGGGTCTCTGAAACAAAGAGAAATTGTTGCCTCCGATATACAGGTAGTCCTCAGCTTACAACCATTAGTGTAGTGGTTGTGTAACCCCAAAATTTAGATTGCTAAGTGAGACAGTGGTTAAGTGACTTTTGCCCCATTCCTTCCAGAGTCTTTCAATTAGTAACCTGGCTCATCTGCCATCATCAGGCTTCTGTATAGTGTTCATCTGTGAGTCAGACTTTTACAGTGGTTTCAGATTTAAATTTGGGGCAGCCTATTGCTGTGCCAGAATGGTTTTTTCTTCATCCTGATTGGTTGGGAGTCTTGGTCTGTGTTTATTGGTCTTGGAGTTTGCTGTGTTCTGCTTGATTGGTGTTTCTAATATCTTCTGTCTGTTTTTTGGCTCTTTTTCTATCTTGATTGGCTGGCAACATTGTATTATTGGAGACCTTTAGTACAGCTTGGCTCCAGGTAAATGGACCACAATCATTAGTTAGGAAGCTGGGTTTCATCTGGGTGCCTGGTTGGGGTGTGTTTGAGCTTGAGGTATCAGGGGGGATCTGTTTGTGCCCAGGTGTTTGCCTGGCTTGTGGTGTGGAGATTTTTTTGTTTGTGAGTGCAGGCTTCCAAATGATTGACAGTCTGGTGGAATCATCTCTTCTGTTCATGTTTTCTGGTCTTTTTTCAATCTCTATGGCTTCTCTGATGATTCTGTGGCTGGGATTTTCTATAGTGGCTAGGGTTTTGGTGCCATTGAAGTTGATGCTATGACCTGTGGCTTCCATGTGTTGCACTAGTGAGGAAATGTGTTCCAGCTTTTTGACTGTGTTCCAGCTTATTGACACAAAAATGCAGTCAAAAAACAGACAGAAGATATTAGAAAAACCAATCAAGCAGAACACAGCAAACTCCAATAAACACAGACCAAGACTCCCAACCAATCAGGGTGAAGAAAAAACCATGCTGGCACAGCAATAGGCTGCCCCAAATTTAAATCTGAAACCACTGTAAAAGTCTGACTCACAGATGAACACTATACAGAAGCCTGATGATAGCAGATGAGATTCTGCTGAAACGTTGCTACAACTTTAAAAGCACAACTACTTCCCACAACTATGACGTAGGAAAATACCCGAACTAAGCTGAATGCCATACATGTAAGTACCCGCGAAAACTTAAGAATTTATATATATATATATATATGTGTGTGTGTGTGTGTGTGTGTGTGTATGTATATATGTATATATGTATATATATACATATATACATATATACATATATACATATATACATATATACATATATATATATATATATATACATATACATATACATATACATATACATATACATATACATATACATATACATATACATATACATATACATATACATATACATATACATATACATATATATATATATATATATATATATATATATATATCACTCTGAGTGAATCACTCTGAGTGAATGTGTGAGGAAGTGTGTTCCAGCTTTTTGACTGCTTTTTTGTGTTCATCCAGGTGGGTGCTTATTCTTCTATTGGTCTGTCCAATGTATGTGGCTGGGCATGATGCACAGGGGACTTCGTATATGCCTTGTTTTTCCAGGTCAATTTTATTTTTGGGGTTTCTAAGGGTGGCTGCTATTTTTCTGTCTGTTTTGAAGGCAGTCTTGATGTGGTGTCTGTGTAGTATCTTACTTATTTTGTCTGTAGTACCTCTTATTTAGGACAGGACAGCTGTTCCATAGGTCTGTTCATCTTCTGAGTCTCTATTATGTTTCAGTGAGTTTTTCTGGATCAAGCTGGTGATTTTGCTTCTGTGGAAGCTGTTGGCTGTCAGTACTTTAGTCAGGGTGCATAGTTCAGTCTTAATGTGTGTCTTGTCTGACAGGCGTTTGGTTCTAATAATTAGTGTTTTAGCCACGGAGTTTATCTGTGCTGGGTGGTGGTGGGATTGGGCATTGAGGTAGCGGTTAGTGTGTGTTTTCTTCTGGTATATGGTGTGTCCTAGTGTGCCATCTGTTTTTTTGTATATTAGTACATCTAGGAATGGTAGTTGTTTGTTTGTTTCCGTTTCCATGGTGAACTTGATTTTGGGGTGTGTGTTGTTTAGGTGTGTTAGGAAATTGTTGAAGTTTTCTTTTCCATGGGGCCAAATCACAAATGTGTCATCCATGTATCTTAACCATAGTTTGGGTTTGTGGATGGCATTGGCCATAAACACTTAGCAAAACAGCTACAGCCCCATGCTGAAACAGCAGCTTCTCATGTACAAAACTCATACCACTTCTTGGAAATGATCAAAGATCTACACGTGGAGCAAGAAGATCTGCTTGTAAGTTTTGACGTGGTTTCACTATTCACTCAAGTCCCGATAAAAGGGACCCTTGAAATCATCAAAAATAAATACCAACCAGCTAAACACCTCATGGAACTAACAGAACACTGCTTAACCAACACATATTTCATATACAAAGGACAAAGATACAAACAAATTGAAGGAGCCCCCATGGGATCACCACTGTCACCTGTCATTGCAAACCTGTTCATGGAAGAATTCGAATCCAGAGCCCTGGCCAATGCCATCCTCAAACCCAAACTATGGTTAAGATACATCGATGACACATTCGTGATTTGGCCCCATGGACAAGAAAACCTAAACAATTTCCTAACACACCTAAACAGCGCACACCCCAAAATCAAATTCACCATGGAAACAGAAACAAACAACTACCATTCCTAGATGTACAAAAAAACAGATGGCACACTAGGACACACCATATACCAGAAGAAAACACACACCAACCGCTACCTCAACGCCCAATCCCACCACCACCCAGCACAGATAAACTCCGTGGCTAAAACACTAATTACTAGAACCAAACGCCTGGCAGACAAGACACACATTAAGACTTAACTATGCACCCTGACTAAAATATTGACAGCCAACAGCTTCCACAAAAGCAAAATCACCAACTTGATCCACAAAAACACACTGAGACATAATAGAGACCCAGAAGATGAACAGACCCATGGAACAGCTGTCCTGCCCTACATAAGAGGCACTATAGACAAAATTAGTAAGATACTACACAGACACCACATCAAGACTGCCTTCAAAACAGACAGAAAAATAGCAGCCAACCTCAGAAACCCCAAAGACAAAATTGACCTGGAAAACCAAGGCATATACGAAGTCCCCTGTGCATCATGCCCGGCCACATACATTGGACAGACCAACAGAAGAATAAGCACTCACCTGGATGAACACAAAAATGCAGTCAAAAAGCTGGGAGAAGGCGGAGCTTTGTCGCCGCGATACAGCTACGATCTCGGAGCTCCAAGATCACAGCTGATATCTTCGTCCCTGGTCGGTCCCAACAGACCTAAACCGTCTCGTAGTGATGGTGACAGCAAAGGGCGCATTCTGTAGATTCCGGGAACATCGCAAGTCCCTGGTCGATCCAGAAGTAGCTCTTTTGCCAACGGTGGAGAGGCAGCCATTAGGCTGCTGAAGCCGGGACAGCTCCGGAAGAACAGGATAGAAAGAAGTGTATCTGCTGGTGAGGATCCTTTTTTTGCTTGGGACTTAAGAACACTCTAATATGAGAAGAAATCTGTAAACTTATTGACAGAATTTGATTTAGCAGCGTTTTTTTTTAGTAATGTCAGTGAGGCTTGGCTTTTTATTTTTACTTTTTTTTTTTTTTTTACCGAATTTCTATTGCGATCTAGTTAATCAGACTGTTTTTTTTCTTTTACATTTTTATATTTACTTGCTTTCTCTTTGCCTTTCTGACTGTTTATATTTTTTAAAATAGAGGCCCCCTTTAATATATATTTTTTTTAATATACATAGATATACATACATTCTTTTTTTTCTCTTTTTAGGCTTTTTTCAGGGGGGAAGAAGGGGGAGTGGATTGAAGAAACTTTGTAACACTGCCAACTAGAGGCTTGAAAAATATTCTGTTTGAAGTTGAAAAACTTTTGTTTGAAAAACTTTTTTCAAGGCTACTGGAAATGATAAGATAGAGGGAAGAGTACTGGAGGATGTTTATACAGGTGCTCTTTGGAACTTCTATTATCAAACGAATATTTGAAGTTTGGCTTTGAAATTTGTGGAGAAGTCAAATAAGAGCCTTGGATAAATAAAAGGCAGTGTGTGTCTTCTTTTTTTTTAACTCCTTATTAATTGTTTCATCCCTCCCCTCCAACCCCACACTATTTTGTAATATTGATATTTTTATTTTTTTATTTTTTATTATATATCATTTTTATTTTTTATTTTTAAAGGGGAAAGCCTCAGAATATTCTTTTTTTTTTTGCCTTTTTTCTTTTTTTCATGGGGATGTTTGTCTTTTGATTTCTATTTTTGACTTATTTTTATGGGTTTTTTTTCATCTTCTGTGGTTTTTCAATTGGATTAAGGTGGGAAGAATTTGAAGAACTCTCTTTTTCTTTTTTTCTTTTCCTTTTTCTTTGCTTATTATTTTTTGATATTATTGGGCTTTATTTTGCTTCTTTTTTTCTCTTCATTTTTTAATTTTTACTTTTGAATTATATTTGCGTATTTTACAATTGGATTAAGGTCTTGAAGAACCTGAAGATTTTTTTTTCTTTCCTTTTAATTTTAGGCTTTTTACTTATTACTGGTTTTGTTTTTCGTTTTTTGTGGTGTTTTCCTTTTTTTAAATTGGATTATAATTGGCTACCTCACTAATTGGATTAAAAGACCCGGAAGACCCTGAGTTATCGAAATGAGTAAGAAAATTTTACCTTCGGGCATCTCAACTTCTGCTCCTGTCTCCCCGTCATCTGGAGGACGACTCTCAACAATGGTGAAGCAAGACAAAGCGCAAGTGGATTTAACAATGGTTATGCAAGGAATACAAGATCTTAAAATGAGTATGGAACAAAGAATGGAGAGTATTGACCAAAGAATTGGAAAGATGGATGAGAAAATTGAAAATTTTCAACAAATGATGGTGCAACATGATGAGAGAATCCAAAAAATAGAAGAGAAAGACAAGCAAGAGATGATACAATTGGGAATATCGATAACAGATTAACAATGGTCGAACAAGAAAAAAGTGGGATGGTGAAGTGGGAGATGGACAGGTCAGAATTTTATCTTAGATTCCAAAATATTGAGGAAGAAAAAGGACAAAACTTGGCGGCAGTAATTGAATTGAAATTCTGGCTGGAGTCTTGGAAATAACAGAGGAAAAGATGATGGATGGAGTAGATGAGATATATCGAGTCTTCACAAGATATGCGATGAGAAACCAATTACCAAGAAAGATCCATGTTAGATTCACTAAAAAACTATTAAAAACCAAATATTACAAGTGGTAAGAGAGAAGGGGTTGAAATATAAAGGCAAAGAGATTTTGGTCTTAAAACAAGTACCTAGAAAAGTGAGAGAGATTAGAAGAGAGTATCGATTTTTGACTAAAATGCTATTGAAAAAAGAGGTGATTCCAGAAGGATTAATGTTTACATGGCAAGAACAGAGACACAGAATTGATTCAATTGCGAAAGCAGAAATGTTTTATACAGAATTTTTCGAAAGAAGAGAAATGGAGACAGAAAAAGAAAAGATTTTAACTGAATTTGAAGAGGACCAAATGGAGATGGAAAAAGAAGAAGGCGCAATAGGTGGACAAATGGAGATCAAAGAACAACGTGAAATAAGATCCACAAGAGCTGTTAGATCTAAATATAAAGCATAATTATGGGGAAAAAAAACTGATTTCCATGAATATAAATGGACTGAACTCAGCTGTCAAAAGAAGGAAAACTTTTTATAAATTAGAGAAGCTAAAATTTGATATAATTTGTTTACAAGAAGTACACAACATGAACAATTATTGATACGACCAAAGTTAGGGAAAATATTTACTTCTCTGACTCATTGTAAGAAAAGAGGAATGGTTTTGTACGTTAAAGAAACCACTCCAGCCAAACACGGATGAAGACGGAAGAGTATTAATAGTTGAAATAGTGGATAATAATATAAAAACACTCTTGGTTGCAATTTATGCCCCAAATGATAAACAAGAAGAATTTTATAAAAAATTACATATGAAAATAATTGAACTGGACTATGTTAACATACTTATGATGGGGGACTTTAATGGAATTGTAGACAATAAACTGGACTATACAGTAAAAACAACACGACAAAACAGGAAAACTCTCCCTAAATCCTTTTTTAAAATGACAGATCAACTAAATTTAAAAGATATATGGAGAGAAAGAAATGCTAAAACTCAACAATATACTTTTTATTCAAACAGGCATTTATCGTGGTCCAGAATAGATATGATTTGGACATCAATGGAATTATTATCTAATATTCAAGAAATAAATATTGAAACAAGTACATGGGCAGACCATAATCCAATGACAATTAAATGGAAAGGACAAAAAAGAAGATCTAGATGGACATTAAACAAGACTATTCTAAAGGAAAAAGATTTTACACAATGGATGGAAAAAGAATTGGCCTTCTTCTTCAATGAAAACAAAAAAGAAGATACTTCAGAATGTTTGGGATACAATGAAGGCATATGCAAGAGGATTAATAATTGACTATATAAAGAAAAAGAACATTAGGAAGAGGCAAATGATTAAAACTCTAGAAGATGAGCATAAAAAACTGGAAAAAGAATTACAGAAGATGCCACAGAAAAAAGATATCAAACTTAAAATGGACATAATTAAACATAAAATGGATCAAGTAGAGAAAGAAGAACTGGCACAAAAAATTAGAAGTGCTAAACAGAACTATTTTGAAGATGCAAATAGGCCAGGTAGATGGTTAGCATATAAGTTGAGAAAAGAGAAAGAGTCAAGGAAAATATCACAGTTAATAGATGATCATGGTCAAATTTGTCATGGTAATAAGGAGAAAAAGGCAATCATTCGAGATTTTTATGGACAATTATATAAACAAGAGGATCTTGATGAGGAAAAAATTAAACAGTATTTACAAAATGCTAACCTACCTAAGATACCTGATGAAACTCGGAAAATGTTAGAAAGTGCTATATCAATGAAGGAATTAACTGAAGCACTCAACAGACAGAACAATGGAAAAGCACCAGGACCAGATGGCTTCCCGGCAGAATTTTATAAAACATTACAAGAATCGTTGAGCATCCCACTGTTAGAAGTCATGAATGAAGTTATGATAAATAAGAAAATACCTGAAACATGGTCAGAAGCTTAAATTACACTTATTCCAAAAGAAGGGGTTGACCCATTACAAATTAAGAACTATAGACCTATTTCCTTATTGAATGCAGACTATAAAATCTTTGCTTGAATCTTGGCAGAAAGGTTTAAAAAATACCTAAATAACTTTATTCACTCTGATCAGAATGGATTTTTACCAAAGAGACAGATTAAAGACAATATGAGGGTAATCCTGGACACATTGGAATATTATGAGGCGCACCCGGAAAAACAAATGGCTTTGACATTCTTAGATGCCCAAAAGGCATTTGATAATGTGAACTGGAGATTTATGTTATTATTATTGGAACAGATTGGCTTTGCTAGAAAATTTATTCAAGCAATAGAAGCCGTATATTATAAGCAAACGGCAAAAGCAATGATAGATGGAGAATTCACAGACTCTATCAATATTAAAAAAAGGTACAAGATAAGGATGCCCATTATCTCCTTTGTTATTTGTATTGACCTTGGAAGTCTTAAATAGAAATATTAGAGAGGATATAAATATAAAAGGAATGAAAGTCAAAAAGGAGGAATTTAAATTGCAAGCCTTTGCGGATGACTTGGCCTTTATTTTGGAAGACCCTTTAGAGACAGCTTTAAAACTATTGGAAAAGATAGAGACGTATGGTGAGATGGCTGGTTTAAAAATAAATAAAGACAAAACAAAGATTCTGACAAAGAACATGTTATTAAGACAAAGAGAAGAGCTGGCAGATTTATTGAAAATTCAAGTTACGAACAAAGTTAAATATTTGGGGATATATTTGATGTCAAGATGTACTACACTGAAAGAGAATAACTATATTAAGCTTAAACAGCAGATAGCATCTGACCTGAAAAAATGGGAAAACCTACAATTGTCATTGATAGGTAGAATTTCAATAATCAAGATGAATATTTTACCCAGAATTTTATATTTGTTCCAAACAATACCAATTAGGTTAAGTAAGGATTACTTCGAAGAATTAAATAAAATTGTGTTGAAGTATATATGGCAAGGCAAGAAAGCAAGAATAAAATTAAAACTTTTACAGGAAGCTAGAGGATTTGGCCTTCCTAATTGGGAGTTGTATTATCAAACTGCAAACTTAATGTGAGTTAAAGAATGAATAACGTTAAGAAATACTAGATTGTTGACATTAGAAGGTCATGATTTATTATTGGGTTGGCATGCTTTTTTATGGTATAAGGGAACTAAATCACAGGGTTATTTTAGAAGGCATTATATACGGGAATCGTTATGGTTGAATTGGGAGAAAATTAAGAAACAATGTTATTTGAAAATTCCAGTTTGGTTATCAACTATTGAAGCTTTTTCGTATCCTATAACTTATAAGAAGGAACAAACAATTAGATATGGGGAAATATTGGATGAAGAGGGTGAACTTAAAACGATGCAAAATTTAGAAGAACAAGGTATAAAGATGAATTGGTTTTCATATGCGCAAATACATGCAAGGTATCTTAAAGATTCTAAAATAGAAGGATTTCATGATAAATTGACTGATTTAGATAGGATTTTGACAGGTACTGATGAAAAAGTGATTAAAAAACTATATAGTTATTTGTTGGAAATTAAATTAGAGGAAGAACAAGTTAAAGAAACAATGATTGCCTGGGGGAAGAATTTTGGATATGGAATTGATTTAGAGAAATGGCAAAAATTGTGGTCACAAAATTATAAAATGACAATGTCAACAGCATATAAAGAAAATTTGTATAAGATGTTTTACAGGTGGCACTTTCCCCCAACAAGAATAGCAAGAATGTTCAAGAATAAATCTGAAAAGTGCTGGAAATGTCATCAGATACCTGGCTCATATTACCATATGTGGTGGACTTGTGAGGAATCCAGGAAATATTGGACTAGAATTTGCATATGGCTGGAAAAAATGACAAAGAAACACATAGATTTGAAACCAGAGATTTTTTTATTGGGAATCGTACCTGATATATATTATAAAAATTTAAAGTATTTGATGTAAATGTATTAACAGCAGCTAGAATTGTATTTGCTAAACATTGGAAGAGTGAGAAAATACCATTAGAGGAAGAAATTATTAAGAAAATATTGGAATGTGCTGAAATGAGTAGATTGACATTTGAAATTAGAGAACAAGAAGATAAACAATTTTATGAAGTTTGGGATCTTTTTTTATCAATGGTTAGATAATACAATATAATAATAGAATATTTAGAAATTTAGGAAATAATGAATATATAATTTTTCTTGGTTTTGATAATTTTTAAGAATATTTTATTAAGATAGATTTGGTATGATTCTATGATTTGTTTTAAAATAATTTAACTTAATTATAGTTATCTCGCTTAAGTATGAATTAGTAAAATTATAGTCAAATGATTGTTTAATAATGATATTGGGATATTTTATTGATGATTGATAATGTGAGTTATTATGTAATATAATTATTTTGATGACTATGAAATGGATGCACAAAAGGGAGTGGTAAACCAACCGATACACTGTAAATTTATGAAGAATGATCTTTTTATGTTATGTTTTATGTCTTACATGTTTTATGTCTTACATGTTTTTTGCATTTTTGAAAAAATGCAGTCAAAAAGCTGGAACACACTTCCTCACTAGTCCAACACATGGAAGCCACAGGTCATAGCATCAACTTCAATGGCACCAAAACCCTAGCCACTATAGAAAATCCCAGCCACAGAATCATCAGAGAAGCCATAGAGATTGAAAAAAGACCAGAAAGCATGAACAGAAGAGATGATTCCACCAGGCTGTCAATCATTTGGAAGCCTGCACTCACAAACAAAAAAATCTCCACACCACAAGCCAGGCAAACACCTGGGCACAAACAGATCCCCCCTGATACCTCCAGCTCAAACACACCCCAACCAGGCACCCAGATGAAACCCAGCTTCCTAACTAATGATAGCCCTCCGTTTACCCGAAGCCAAGCTGCACTAAAGGCCTCCAATAAAATGACACAATGTTGCCAGCCAATCAAGATACAAAAAGAGCCAAAAAAAAAAAAAAAAAAAACCCAGACAGAAGATATTAGAAGCAGAACACAGCAAACTCCAAAACCAATAAACACAGACCAAGACTCTCAACCAATCAGGATGAAGAAAAAACCATTCTGGCACAGCAATAGGCTGCCCCAAATTTAAATCTGAAACCACTGTAAAAGTCTGCCTCACAGACGAACGCTATACAGAAGCCTGATGATGGCAGATGAGATTCTGCTGAAACGTTGCTACAACTTTAAAAGCACCACTCCTATGACGTGAGAAAATACCCGAACAAAGCTGAATGCCATACATGTAAGTACCCGCGAAAACTTAAGAAAACAAATACATATATACATATATATATAAACATATATATATATTTTCTTAAGTTTTTGCGGGTACTTACATATATGGCATTCAGCTTTGTTCAGGTATTTTCCCACGTCATTGTAGTTGTGCTTTTAAAGTTGTAGCAACGTTTCAGCAGAATCTCATCTGCCATATAGAAGCCTGTATAGAAGCCTGATGATGGCAGATGAGATTCTGCTGAAACGTTGCTACAACTTTAAAAGCACCACTATTATGACGTGGGAAAATACCCGAACAGGAAGTATCTAGGCAACGTTTCGATGAAGTCTCATTCATCATCTTCAGGCTTGGTCTTCAGCTCTGTGCTTCTCAGAGTGATGTGAGCTTGCAGCTGCTTCTTCCTTTTAACTGCTAGTGGGGGTGTGACTTGATTGGCTGGGGGCTTGGCTGTGTTCTGATTGGGTGGGGGGTGTTCTCATTGGTTGGGGATTTGACTGTGTTCTAATTGGTTGGGGGTTGGCTGTGTTCTGATTGGCTGGAGGCATGTTCTGTTCAGGTGGGGGCTTGGTTGTGCTAAGGTTAGTCTTTGTTGCTGGGGGATTTGAGCTGGTGAGCTGTGATCTTGTTGTTTGGCTTCGAGTTCGTGGTCATGCTGCATCTTCATGGTGGGGGTCAGTTCGCTTCATGTATGGCTCAGAGGGGTTTGAAGTGGGTCGTGAGGCAGCTGCAGTGCGGCTTCTGGTCTGTGGTCGTGTCTCATCTTCTGTGTGGGTGTGAGTCTGCTTTCTATGTGGAAGTGTGGTGGTGGCATCTTGTGTGGCTCTCAGGGGTGTGGGTCTGGTCACCACGGACCAGAAGCCGCACTGCAGCTGAGCACAACCAAGCCCCCACCTGAACAGAACATGCCTCCAGCCAATCAGAACACAGCCAACCCCCCAACCAATCAGAACACAGCCAAACCCCCAACCAATGAGAACACCCCCCCACCCAATCAGAACACAGCCAAGCCCCCAGCCAATCAATTCACACCCCCACTAGCAGTTAAAAGGAAGAAGCAGCTGCAAGCTCACATCACTCTGAGAAGCACAGAGCTGAAGACCAAGCCTGAAGATGATGAATGAGACTTCATCGAAACGTTTCCTAGATACTTCCAATCTTACGCGGGAGAAAACCAGAATAACCAAAGATCCACATACAAATACCCGCGAGAACCTCAGAAAACAAATATATATATATATATGTATATATATATATATATGCAATGTTGTGTGGATATGTGTGTGTGTATTTATACACACACACACATATACATATTTACTGCCATCTAGGGGTCACCCTAATTAGTTCCTGAAGTCTCCCAAATATGCTTTTGCAGGAGGAAACTGGACTTTCTTGTTTTCATGGTGGGGTATGGAAGGATTTATACTCCTTGCAGACAGTTGGTCATTTGCATTCTTTTAGAGAGTTGTTAAGACCACTTGAAAGTTAATCTGTGTCCTTGGGGTCACTTGAGTAATGCAAATACGTGTGGGTCTTCTTGGCTGCAGGATGCTTTCTGCCTTGTGTCCCTTCACTGTTGAAGACAAGCACAGGCTGTTGGGTGGATGAGTCTGTGTTGTCTGCATCACAAACTGAAGCATAAATGGTTCCTGTAGTCTGCAATTTTTTTTCCTGAAAATCCATTCATACTCCATTCAAAGGGTTTCCATCCCAAAGGGCGTAGCTAAATGTCCATGGAGATTATCAATCATCCTCTCAGTCATGGAAGTCCCAAAGGTGCTTTTTAAGGACACAACTAGACTTTCTTATTTTTCTTTGAAGACATTTCAGTTCTCATCCAAGAAGCTTCTTCAACTTAGAACAAGGCTGAATAACGATCGCCCTTTTGTGACTTGTGGACTTCAACTCCCAGAATTGGCTCAGGAATTCTGGGAGTTGAAGTCCACAAGTCATAAAAAGGCCATAGTTACCCACCTCTGTTCTAAGTAAAATATCAGGTTCCTAGGCAAATAACTCAGTTCTTCTAAACTGTAACACCCTAGTAACAGATCCTAGTGAAGCCTGGTTTAAAAAAAAGGACAGGCCTGACAAGAAATCTTTTGCTTCTAGGCTCTAAGGCTCTAACACTGTTTTGCACGATGTGGATTTGATATTGAGAATCGTAAGGCAATAATTTCCATTAATGTAAATGCCATTCATACTCGCCTGTTTTTACATTAATGGAAGCTATTGATTGCCTTACGGTTCTCAATATCAAATCTACATCATGCAACAAAAGTGTTAACATTCATGGAATTGCCACTGGTATTTGGTCGGCCTTGGTAGAGGTCAAATTTTTGGCCTATATAAATTATTCTGAGCGAATACAGCTCTTTCATTTTAAAATATATTTTACAGTTCTCTTGGCTGATGTCTTTCACTCTTTTTTCCCCTGTCAGGGAATCCATATTAACTGAACAAAATAGTCATTTGGGGGGAAAAAAAGTTAATGTAGAATATCAGATGGAACTGTTATGAAGCTTTATAGCAGCTTTTTAAAAGGTGACCTTATGAGGCCATTATAACAGAAAATGATTGTCACTATAGCTTTTGAAATGTAGGACTATATTAAGGGCTAAATTAAGTCCAAACATTTCACCTCTAGACTAGGCCATTACAGAAAATAGATTTCACTCTGGATAAAAAGTGGTAGTTTTCAGCACTAAAAAACAGCTTGGTTTGTAGAAGTTACATAGTAATTCCAGAATTGATATTTTGTGACTCAGGAGTTTTAGGATTTATCCACACTGTCAGCTTTCCCTTTGCTCGTAAAGGCCACCCACCATTTTTAGAAGACAGAAACAGACAGTATCCCCTGTATTCACTTCCCTTCACCCCCAAATGCTTTCAAAGCAGTGACTTCCTGTTGCCTCAAGAGCTACTGTTCAATTTAGCTGCCACATTTTACTGTACTTTCTCCTAGACGGGTGTCAAACGCACCACGTCACATTGCCTCACATGACATATCACAATGTTTTTCCCTTCACGCAGCTGGGATGTGAGTGGCCTGTGTGTGACACATCCGGCCCACAGGCCACCAATTTGACACCCCTGTTCTAGACCATCACCTGCACTTTTTTTGGCTACTTAGCAGAAAAAGGAACCCACCCCCGCTTCAAATTCCTCACAAGAGGTTCCTGAAGTGCCTTCTTACTATTATACAAGTAGTCCTTGATTTACAACAATTCATCTTGCGATTGTTAAAACAGCACCAAAAAAAGTGACTGTCCACATAAAGGAAAGTAGTCAGCAATTCATTTTTTGGAACAGAGAGGTGTGGCGATGGAAGAATGGGATGGGATGGACCAAATTCTTTATAAGCTGTTGTCGAAGTATCGCATTCTGGCCAGAATTTTTCTGAAACTGGTTTAGATTCAAGATGCCATCAGCACAACAGAAACAGTTTAGAGAATAACTGTAAAAATGTTCATAGACACTTTATATGTGGGAACTGACTGTGTAGAAGTAAAGTGTGATTTTAAAATGTAGCCATTGGAGAATTTTCTTTGTCATGTACATCATGATATATTAATACAAAAACAAATAAGAAATTTGTTTTGGTTTAGTGATACTAATTGCAAGTAAAAAAAAGCCATAGTAGTGCAGTGGTTAGAATGCAGTATTGAAGCTAATTCTGAGACTGTCAACAGTTTGATTTTCACTGGTTCAAGCCTTCCATCCTTCTGAGGTGGGTAAAATGAGGACCCAGATTGTTGACGGCAATATAGTGACTCTGTAAACTGCTTAGAGAGGGCTGTCAAGCACTGTGAAGCGGTATATAAGTGCTATTGCTATTGCTAAAAATTTTACAGAGAAATTTAACTTGGGAATGTGCTAACAATTATTCTTCAGATGATACCTTAACCCACAGAAATTCAATACTATTTATCATGCCAGTATGTTCAAATATTAAAAATATAATTCCCAAACAGCATATGACATCTATATTATATTTGATAGCTACACACTAGAATTCAAACACATTGACTTAAAGGAAAATGCATGATTTAATGGATAAGTTTAATGGTGTGAAATTTGAGGATGTAACACTTCAGAAGTTGATACTGTAAATTTTTTAAAAAACAAATTAATACAGTTTTAGGCACTATGAAGATAGGTTATTTTAGTGAGCGATGAAACAATGTAGCTCTTGGCATAGTGTATGCTTTAGGTTAATGGAACTGCTTCCCACAAAATGATTAAAATTCTCAGATATCACCAGCAATCCTGCAGTTAAATGTAAGCATTTTAACCACAGTCACCAAAAGAAATCCCTTTTATCTTACAAAAGCCCGATTCCCTTCTTCCCACACAGTGTGCTTCAGCTTGAAGAAATTGCTTACAAGACCATCAAAATAAGTCATTTACTAAGGGGAAAAAAATCTCCATGGAATTGTGCCTCTTTCACTGAAGGAGATAAAGAGAGTTTTAATTTCAGCTCTGACTTCAAAGTTCTGCACGTTGAAAGTTTCTTAAGATAAAACAGTTTTTATTAGCAAAGCTTCCAGTAGCTTCTCTTTCAGAATATCCCCTTATTATTATGGGCAGAGACAATGCTGTAAAACAGTCATTGAGTTCCTGATTGTTGTTGGACTTCTGTTTTCTGATGGTGGAGTTTGCTGCCACCAGAGATTGATCACAGAGTTTGTTCGTCTCTTGACCACTGCAATCTTTTCCTCTTGCCAATGATTATTTCTCTTGCATCAGCTGCACTCTCCTCTCTCAGCTGGGCTCTTGCTCAGACCTACAGTCAACTGGATTTCTCCTCCTGCATAGCAACTGCAACTAAGGCAACCACAATTGTTTTATGGCTGAAACACAGCAAAACCAGGCCTGGGCTGGGCTATTCTTGATGATGCTCGACGCTAAACCCCAGACTATAAATATTACAATAAGGAAACAAGTGGACATTCTGTATTTTTCACAGATGTTAACTAGAAGCCCTTCCCCATCATGTTTTTGCTACTTCTGAAGGGTTTATAAAATTATTGATTGATCCCATTTCTATATTGCCCATCTTGCTTAAGTTACGCTGGGTGGCATAGAAAACAAACATGTCAGAATATAAGTATTGAAAATAGTGTATTTTGTGTGTTTACTTATTTATTTATTTCTGTGCAGCCTTTATTATTATGATATTTTAGAAATAACTCAAGGTTGAGAACATATCCAACACACTTTCCTTCTCTTATTTTCCCCACAACAATAAGGGGCTGAGGTGGATTTGGTTGAGAGAGAGTGACTGGCCCAAAGTCATCCTGCTAGTTTTCATGGCTAAAGCTGGACTAGAACTCACAGTCACCTGGTTTCTAGGCCAGCTCCTTAGCCATTACACCAAACTGGTTCTCCAATGAATGAATGAATGAATGAATGAATGAATGAATGACAAATAAACAAATAAACAAATAAACAAATAAACAAATAAACAAATAAACAAATAAACAAATAAACAAACAAATAAACAAATGTCTTCAGAGGAAAAGGAGCCCACCATTATTTACCCCGGTAAAAGTGGCAGTCTTTTTTTGTTACTTATTATTGAGGTGCTTCTATCTTTGTTTGGCCATGCCCCTCCCCTCCTCCTTGAATTGCACAACCAAATTCTAATGTGGTGATAACTGAAAATCAGTGATACAAGTTTTTATCATTCAGAGGTGGAAAAATCTTCAAAAAATGTACAGTAACCTTTAAAACTCCCTCCTGCCCCGGCCATTTTGTGTCAGGACCCCCACCATTGTCTTCCCTTGGTTGAAAGCAAGAAAGAGCAATCTCTGATTTATTGGAACTACTGTAGGATACTGATTTTTCACAGATGGAGTTATCAGCAGTGACATAAATCCATCTGGTTTTTAATCCCTTCTGTCTTTCCCACCATCCCTTTTCTGTAGTTGCACTGAGGTCATTGTATTCCATGTCTTTTCCATAATGTTGTGAATGAATAATACTAATAGTTATATTGAGCTTAAAGTCAAGTGCAGGGTTCTGGCCCTGCACTTCTGATTGGCTGTTAATGGCAGGATCGGATTGGTCCGTTCAGGAGCATCTGATTGGCCATTAACAGGCCATTCCCATTGGTTAACGGAGCTAGCGCTCCAGGTTTGCTATTGGTTGAATAGTTAATAAGTTGCCTATATAAGGAAGGCTATAGCAGCCCTCGAGCTGAACAGTCACACCATGTAAATAAAGAGTTTGAAGTTCACTGTATCTACCGGCTCGTCTCCATTATTCACACCCATGCTCCAGACTTAACACTGGTGACGAGGATGGGATTGGATGACATCTGAGCCAACTAAAGACAACTAAGCATGTGGCTGAAGCGCACAACGGCGGAACCATGTCTGGCGGCATAGTACCACCTGCTCCATTCGATCCAGCTCAAGAGGACTGGGAGTCCTACATGGATCGTTTTCAAATGTTTTTGGAAACGAATAATCTGAAGGATGCCACAACCGGGAAGAAACGGGTGGTATTCCTAACGCACTGCGGGCTGACGATATTCAAAATGGCCAAGGCATTAGTGAAACCGGCTGAAGTGAAGGCCATGGACTGGGACGTCCTCGAACCGTTGCTAAGGGCCCACTATGCACCAACTGTTCCAACGCTCGTGAGACGACATGAATTCTATCAAAGAAACCAGCAAAAAGGAGAAAGCGTTGCCAATTTCGTTGCAGACCTCCGGAACTTGGGAGGCCTTTGTGATTTCGCCGACCTAGAGGAGGCCTTGAGAGACTGAGTAGTTCTCAGGTTAGACGCTCTAAACGTACAGAGCAAAATAATGGCAAAGGGCGACATCACCCTTAAAGATGCCATAGCTGAAGCTACAGCAGCGGAGGAGACCAAGAAGTCGGCTGCCCAACTACGCTGAAATCACGCTCCAACACACCAGCCGGCTGGCAAAGTTTCACCTAATGCAGAAGGGCGGCTACCGACGGCCCACCATGAGGACCTCTCTTCGTCGTCAGACAGCATCGAAGAAGAGGTCCATCGCCTGCGGTCCGATCGGGACCGATACCCGAAGTCCCAGCAACCGTGCGCTGGCTGCGGGGCCAACCATTACTGCTCCAATTGCAAATTCCGCGATGCGCTCTGCCATGAGTGCGGGAAACGAGGCCACATCGGACGGGTCTGCCGAAGCCTCCTTGGACCCAGCCAGACCTCGAAAGGAACCAATCTCCGCCAATCGACAGGGAATCGCCCTGTAAGGCGAGAACCAGTAAACCACTCCTACAGAAACCAACCCGTGAGTCATCTAGCAAGACGGGAAGAGGCCCACCAAATGCTCACTATTGGCCATGCTTCTTCGCTAGACGCTAAGAAAATTCGAGTCAATGTGAACATTGAAAATCAGCCTTTCCAAATGGAAGTTGACTCGGGATTGTCTCTTTCAATGGTCTCATGGAAGACCCTCAAGCAACTCATCCCCACTATCCGGCGCCAAGACCTTCAATTCCAACAGCTCGTGTTAAAGGACTACCAGGGGAACCGAATTCCAGTCGCAGGATCCAGTCAAGTCCGGGTTGCATTCAAGAACTGCATGGCATACTTACCCCTGACTATAATTGATAAGGACCGGCCTAGTCTGTTAGGCCTGCAATGGTTCGCACCACTCGGCATTGAAGTGGCAGGCATTAACCGAATCAGCGGCAGTAACTGGGAGGAAGACCTCGCCCACGAGTTCAGGGACGTCTTCGAGGAAAAGCTAGGCGAGTAGAAGGGGACCCCAATATCCTTTAGCCTTAATCCAAAGATAGCTCCCATCCACCTTAAGCCTCGTCGAGTTCCGTTCACTCTGAAACCGAAAATCGACGAGCAGCTTCATAAGTTGATTGCCCAGGGACTCTTAAAGCCAACTGACCACTCCCCATGGGAAACGCCTATTGTGACACCAATTAAGCCGGACGGCTCAATTAGAATTTGTGGGGACTACCGAGTCACCCTAAACCACGCCCTGCAACAGAACCCATATCCGGTCCCGGTGGTACAACACCTCCTCCATTCCCTGGGGGGCGGAAAAGTCTTCGCTAAACTAGACTTGGCTCAGGCTTATTAGCAACTGCCGGTTGATGAAAAAACGGCACAGGCACAGACGATCGTAACACACCGAGGTGCCTTTAAGTGCACGCAGCTCCAATTCGGAGTCAGTGTAGCCCCAGGGATCTTTCAGAGCCTAATGGAGAGACTATTGCAGGGGATCAAGGGCGGTGTCCCCTATTTTGATGATGTACTCATTGCTGCCCCCACTCCAAAAATCTTACGGGAGTGTTTAAGACTGGTATTATGAAAATTCCAGGAAGCAGGCCTGAAAGTCAAAAAAAATAAGTGCAAACTGTGTACCGATCATGTTGAATTCTTAGGGTACTTAATTGACAGTCAGGGTATTCACCCTACCGATAGCAAATTGAGAGCAATAAAAAACGCTCCCAGACCCCAGAACAAGACCGACCTCCAGGCGTTCTTAGGCCTCATCAATTTCTATAATGTATTCTTGCCGCACAAGGCGACTGTCGCTGAACCTTTACATCGTCTATTAGATAAAAAAGCAATTTGGGTATGGGGTCACAAAGAAGAGCAGGTGTTCCATAATGTGAAAAAACTACTGACTTCGGACGCTGAACTAATGCAGTACAATGAGACTTTGCCAATAAACATTACATGCGATGCATCGCCCTTTGGAGTGGGCGCCATTTTGAGCCATGTGTTACCTAACGGTAACGAAGCCCCTGTTGCTTACTTCTCAAAGACGCTCTCGAAAACCGAGCGTAATTACAGCCAGATCGATAAAGAAGCCCTGGCGATTGTATCAGCTGTTAAAAGATTTCATGAGTATGTGTACGGCCGGGTTTTCACCATCGTAACTGACCACAAACCATTGCTGGGGATCATCGCTGGGGACAAGCCAACTCCCTACATACTTTCTCCCAGAATGACCTGCTGGTCAGAATTCTTGGCTGCCTACAATTATCGGCTACAATATCATCCCGGTAAAGCCTTTCCCCACGCCGACGCGCTGAGCCGTACACCGCTCCCTGAAACTATCAATGATCCTGCACCAACGATGACAGCATTGCAGATTGAGACATTCCACACGCCACCATTAACTGCCCGTGACATCGTGAGAGAAACAAAACGTGACCCCATCTTGGCGCGAGCCCTCACATGGGTGGAATGCGGATGGCCATTGGACTTTGCACCATTCAAAAGTCGTCAAACAGAGTTGTTCTCGCAGAAGGGCTGTGTCATCTGGGGTGATAGAGTCATTATTCCAGAACGACTCCAACAGACACTGCTAAGAACCTTGCACGATGGCCACCCTGGCATCGTGTGCATGAAGGGCCTCACATGAAGCTACGCGTGGTGGCCAGGCATCAACAGACAAATTGAATCATGGGTTAAAACTTGCAAGAGATGCCAAGAAGTAAGCAACGCTCCACCAAAGGCAACCCCAACCGAATGGGAGACGCCGCGGGGACCCTGGTCCCACATCCATCTGGACTTTGCTGGGCCAACCAAAGGTCACACGTTTTTGATAACCATTGACACCTACTCAAATTGGCTCGAGATTCACCGAATGAGCAACACAACCACTGACGTGGTCATCAAAAGACTGGAAAGACTTTTTGCAATCCACGGATTACCAGACGTTCTGGTATCCGACAACGGGCCCCAATTTACCGCACTGTCTTTTGAGCAGTACCTGTCTGACCGGGGTATTCGACATGCACTCACTTTGCCTGTTCACCCTGCTGCCAATGGTAGGGCTGAGCGCATGGTACAATTCGTCAAAAAGACTCTCCAAAAGTTAGACTACGACAACATCGATGAGAAAATCAACCGGATCCTTTTCCTGCAGCACATCACACCTCACAGCGTCACCAACAAAACTCCCGCCGAGCTGCTAATGGGACGGAAGCTCCGCTCCCACCTCGATCGGTTACACCCAGCCTACGAACCAGAAAAGCCACTCGGATCCAGCGGCTGATGCTGTACCTTCCAGGTAGGCGATTTAGTATTCGCTAAAAATTTATTGGGCAATCCGCTGTGGCTAGAGGCGACCGTAATCTGCGTAACCGGCCCAAGATCGTACCTCGTTCAGTGCCCTGACGACAGACTTTGGAAGCGCCACATAGATCAACTACGATCGCGGCTACTGTCTCGCAATTCCGAACTCCCTTATGACCAAACTGAGGGAGGGGGAGATACAGAGGAAAGCGAATTACAATTAGAGGGAACCCTTTTCGATGAGACTGATAATGGAACTGAAACGCAGGAACAGGAACCAGGGACCGGAGTGAGTTCACCTTAGGGAGTGGCCAGTGATATTGATGACGACGGGAACGCGAACTTGGAACCAGAGGCACCCCTACCGTTAAACAACGATCTACCTCAGCAGAAGTGCAGCCAACTGCCAGGCACTTTGCGAAAATCGAAAAGACTAATAAAACAACCGTCCTACCTGAAGGACTATGTAACCGCGCCCCGTGGGCAGAAGCCGGGGGAAAGGGGTGTTGTGAATGAATAATACTAATAAAGTTATATTGAGCTTAAAGTCAAGTGCAGGGTTCTGGCCCTGCACTTCTGATTGGCTGTTAATGGCAGGATCGGATTGGTCCGTTCAAGAGCATCTGATTGGCCATTAACAGGCCATTTCCATTGATTAACGGAGCTAGCGCTCCAGGTTTGCTATTGGTTGAATAGTTAATAAGTTGCCTATATAAGGAAGGCTATAGCAGCCCTCGAGCTGAGCTGTCACACCATGTAAATAAAGAGTTTGAAGTTCACTGTTTCTACTGGCTCGTCTCCATTATTCGCACCCATGCTCCAGACTTAACACATAACATTTCCACAGTTTCTTCGTTGGTGGTGGTTGTTTTTAAAAAGAACAATTTGACTTTAATCATTTAATTTTTCACAAAGAAAACATTAAAGTAGCGGAGTCTCACTCTTCTGCTAGAATTTCACTGATCGGGGTTTGCCTGAGGGGAGAGAGAGAGAATGGAGGGGGAAGAAAGAGAGAGGGATGAATTCTTCCTTTGTTGTTGTTGTTTTCGCCAATTTATGCTCTTGTATCTGATCCCCCGTCCATAATGTAAACAGAGTTCTCTGGGGTTCAAGGCAAGTCTCTCAATTGGACACCCCTGATAGCAGGAAAACTCCCAGATTGGAACAATCGAGGGAAGGCGGTGGCTATGGCCTGTAACCCTGGGCTGATTTCCCCAGGGCTTCCTGTTCACCTCCTCAGCCACCAAACAGTGATTGAAACAATTGCTGATTTGGGAGTCACAGCAGAGGAGCAGCTGCTAGGCCAGCAACAGTGGCTCCTTCCTCCTTCTCTGCTGTGGCTCTTATGTGGGGATCCAGGGATGGGATTCTACCAGTTCGCACCTATTCGCTAGAACCGGTTGTTAAAAAGAAATTACTGGCCTAATCCTGTAAGGAAGGCAGGAAGGAAACATTCTGGTGTTGCTTACAGAAACTGCCTCTCCGTTAATCCTTATTACGTTCTTGGCAGGACTAGATTTCCTGTCTTTGGAACTTCTCTGGAGTATTTTTTCCCCTCCTTTGCTGGTACTTTGCTTGTGTGGAGTGACCATTCAAAGTTACAATGGCACTGAAAAAAGTGACTTATAACAATTTTTCACACTTACGACTGTTGTCATGAGAGGCCAGGCGAGGAGATGCATGCCTCGATGTGAGTGATATTGAGTTAGCCACACCCAGCCAATAACATGACCACCAAGCCATGTCCACCCAGTCACATGACCACCAAGCCACGCCCACCACGTAAGCCGCGCCCACAGAACCGGTTGTTAAAATTTTGAATCCCACCCCTGTGGGGATCCCCAACACAAGTAGCTTTTTGTTAATGTTCTTTAAGTTGAAGGGATGGGGCCAGGAAACTTACCATCAGCAATGACTCCAAGTCCCAAGGCCTTTATTGTCTATAACTCTACCTGTCTCCAAATGCATTGTCTTTTGTCCTGACAGTGACTCAACTCAAGAGTTTCTGTCCCTATTTATATACTCCTGAGTTGTTCCTGGATCTGTTTTCCTTTCTTCACTCTTTCATATGCCTTTCATTCAGCCTAGTCCCTAAAAGAGAAATAAATAAATCCTGATTTCTGTTTGCAAGTTGTCCATTTCTTCTCTGCCTTTAGTTCCCTCTTTTGCCGAGAAGGAGTCTAAGCTAGTGTGTTGACTTTTATATTATTGCCTTTTTGTTGTAGTATATTACATATGCTGAGCACACACCTCAGATTTTTTTTAAAGTTGAATAAGCAGTACAGAACATATCCTCCCGAGAACTATTGTCTTTGATCCTTAGTAAAAAAATTTATACATACTTTCTGAACATTTTTGGGAAGTTTTAATTTTTAAATTTGAGTTGAACTTTTCACAGCCTCTCTAGAGGCTCTCTGCAGGACAATTTGGAGGCTTCAGTGTTTTCCTTTCCTTATTCCTGCTACCTCTGTCTTAAGTAAATAAAAAGGAATTATTTCAGTTCATTTCTCCAGTTAATCTCCTGAAGCTATCCGACAAAATTGCAGAGTTACAATCCTTTAAAGTTACATTGATCTGTGACCAAAATCCAACTGTCCTCTAGAGGATTCTAGCTGTTTTCATTCTGCCCTACCAAACAATGCTGGAAGGATCTGAATGATTCTGCCTGAGTGCCCGTTAAAGCCACATCTCAATCATTTCTCGAATCAAACCTTGAATTGCTTTGAATTTAATCTCATTCTATTTCACTCTTAAATTTTGGATTCAGATCAAAAGTAGGCAGATTTGCAAGTGGATGGGAGAATCAGATGTTTTCTCAATAACTGGGGAACCATCTGAGATAATTCTCAGGTCTATGTGCATGCCACTAGGAGGGATAGATCCAGACTTGAACTGAGCACTCAGCCCTAAGACAAGATGCCAGGTAAGAATGCCAGCAACCTTGAAGCAGTCAGGTCATATTGAGGCCTGACCATATTGAGGAAAGCAGAGTCACTTCACCTCCACTTGTGAAAACCTTTGTCCTTCTACTTCAGGCAACAAACATCACACAGTCTAGATGGGCTCCTAGACCAGAGAAAGAATAACATCCAGCAAGGTCAATGTTAGATCGGGTACGAAAGAGACACGAGACCAGTGTACTTCAAGCTCTTTATTTCATGTATAGACCTGTACAAGATCTTGGAGTCGCGGCAGAGATATAGCGATTGCTCGCGGCTCGTCGGCCAATGACAGGTCTTTGAATCTCCCGCAATTGGCTCGGCCAATCGCGGTTGATTCTTAGCGGGCCAATCACTGCTGTTCAGTAGGCCAATCACAATGCCATTTGCGTGGACCAATCAGAAGTCAGTATTTGGAGTATGTTAATACAGAACAGTCAAGATCTAAAACTCTTATAATGTCTATGGATGCAAATTTCAGATTGGCTGGGTATAAAGGCCATGATTCACTCTCAAACAATCAACAATTTTGTTGACTTTACATTTGCAGGAGAACAAAATATTCTTTGAAAATAAACGAAATCCTCTATGGGGTTGTTTGTTTGTTTTTTTTAAACCATTCATGGAGCATCACTATTGTGTGGACCTAGGGTTGTGAACCACAAACCCTTTGGCAATGGACTAGTTTATTATTGTTTATTTAGATTATTTAGACAATAAGCATTTATTTTTATAATTTATGTTTGTGCATATATTAAATACCCACTATTGTCGTGTTGTCATGGTGTCATCACGTGACGTATTGGGACTTTTCCCCCCTTTGCTAAACCATTCGGGGGCACAGCCAGCACATGACACATCCAGCCCGCAGGCCGTGAGTTTGACACCCGTTATGTAACCTCCTGATGTTACTGCATCCTACCCAACAAGCCTTGAAGCTGCATCATATTTCTCATATTGAAATAAGACTATAGTTTTATCTCACAACACTAAGTTTATATGTGTACTACAAGCAGAGAGAAAGCATTATCAACATCTAAAATGTATCCATCTCCTTTTGTCTATAACTTCTTTAGATAATTAAATAAGGTATAGACAAAAGGAGATGGATACATTTTAGATTTTGATTCTTCTTACAAAGCTGCATTTTGTAGTCATTCAGGATCCCCCTTAGTGGAAAGGAAAGGTTTTCTAAGAAAATGATGGGGGTTTTTTGCTGTAAGCTTTGCAGATATTGCTATTTCCTGCTATCACCACATCCTGTTATAATTTTAATTGAGAATCTGAGGCAAGATACAATTAAACCTTGGAATGGTAATCTTCTATTTTCTGGGTTCAACAGGAGTCTTTGCATTAGATAAGTATAGCTAGGATTGAAATCCTACATTAACCTGCATTTGAAAACCTATAAATACCCTAACAGGTTCATTTTGTGCAGCTGAAAGCTGCTGTGCTTAGCCTATAAGAGGATGACCTTGGACTGAAGAGGCTGAAGCACAAAGCTCCAATCAGCCATGGATCTTCCAAATGTACTACTTTCAACCAGTCATTCTCTCTGCATCATCTACTTGCATCTGTGATGGGTAAAATAGAAAAATAAAACAGGTATTTTTCAGGCAATAAGATGTCAAATCCATGGGTTACAGGGCACATGAGCTTGTCACATATCTGTGACAAACTCACAAAGTCATCTTGGATGTGCTAAATCAAATCAGAAGGTAGGGATAAAAGTCTGCAAGAGCAAATATTGTAGAAATAGGATGTGTGTGTGTGTGTGTTTTAAAAAAAGATGCAAGGTGACTAAACCACCACTTCCTATCCATCATCTGCATACATAGATAATTTTAAAGATGGTCATCCAATGCTTGTGCCAGGTGAGACTCTAACATGGCTGATTTCTGTAGTGTAACTCCAGTCACAAACTGCAACTTGTGATAAATTTTACTGCCTGTGAGAAGATTGCATTCTCTGCCTTAAGTTCACTGTGAAAGGTAAGTTGGGCCTGATGATATCCATCTATACATGTATCTAGCTCAGGGGTGGGATGCTACCGGTTCTGCCTGGTTCTATAAAGCCGGTAGCTCTGAAGAGCAGCAGACACTGGACCAGTTCTGTGTTTGCTGCTGTTTGGCCCACCTGCTTACCTGGGCTTTTACCTGTCCTTTATTTCCTGCTTTTTCAACCTTAGCTGCTTTGTGTGGCACAGCTGAGGTTGAAAAAGCAGGGAAAAAGAGGCTTTTCAAATGCTGCGCCCCCATACACAGCGCTTTTCAGCTGTTTGGGTGGCACAGCTTAAGGTTGTTTTACACGCATACAAAACTGATAGTAACACCGGTTGAATCCCACCTCCGACCAAACTAGGGTGAAAAACCTATGAACAGGCAAATGTTGTTGAACTACAATTCCCTAGCAGTGTTCTCCAGAATACTCAATACAGATAGTCCTTGACTTAACAACCATTTGTTTAGTAACCGGTGAACGTTAGAATGGCACTGAAAAAAGTGACATGACCATTTTTCAGATTTACAACCGTTGCAGCATCCCCATGGTCACCTGATCAAAACTGGGATGGTTGGCAACTGACTTGTGTTCATGACGGTTGCAGTCTCCCGGTGTCATGGGATCACCTTTTATGACCTTCTGGCAAGTAAAATCAAGGGGGAAGTTGGATTCACTTAACCCTGTTACTAACTTAACAACTACAGTGATTCACTTAACAACTGCAGAGAGGGAACATCACACAATGGGACAAAGAAAACTACTTAGCAAATGTCTCACTTAGCACCAGAAACTTTAACTGGGCTCAGTTTGGTCATAAGTCGAGAACTACAGTACCTGTAGTGCCAACTCAAGATGCTCGATACTGCACGCAGAATCTTAGGTTAGGCATGATTTTCCTGTGGAACTGCCTGCTCCATCATATTCCACTCTTGGATTACCACTCATGTATCTTTTTGGGGTATTAACCAACAGTCCATTTAAGTCAACATCTCTGCTTCTTTCACGGAGGGCTTATCTTTAGAACAAACTAGCATTAGAGTGGAGAAAAACCCAAAGTATAACTTTTCACCCCCCCCAATTTATGTCTTTTATGGCCTTTATGGTTTAATTGCTTAATTACCATTTTGTAAGCCAACCACAGCCATTAGCATTGGCATGTGAATTTTCTCAAACAAATGAATAATCCTGGAGGTCTACAAGTTCTGAAGTATATTAAGGGTAATCAGTGTAATTAGTGCCTTGCTGTGAATCTAAAGCATTAACCTTAACATAGTTTTATAGTCTATTTCAAAGCTTAGAATGTGAACGTGAAATGAACATTTTCTCCTGACCTTCGGATGGGATTAGTCCCCTTTATGTTTGCAACAACTGAAGCAAAAACATTTTTTTCCTTGGTGATGGGACTCTAAGCAAGATCGATAAAGCTATACCACTGTTGTCTTGCCAAAGTTAACCATTCTAAGGTGAAGAAAATGAGAAGAAAGCACCTTAATACCAAAGCAAGTAGCAACCCAATTGATGAGCAGTGCAGTAGCAGCAAAGCACTTTCAACTGGTTCATCTACCAAAGAGACATTGGTAATATTGGAAGACCCAAAAGCTGCAGTTAAAGCATAACTCAGTGCTAAGACAAGACAAGAACTATTTTCAAAATAAATCTGCTAGTTCTTTTGCAAAGAAAGATTCTTCCCTTTAAGCCAGTATGGCATGTACATACCATGATTTCATTCCATTTGTTAAAATCTTTGAACTCATGATCGAGAGGGAGGGAATTAATGACAAAAATTAGATTACAAATAAGTGTGCAAAACCGTCTTTAACCTTTCAATGAAATGGAAGATCAACGGAGATGGAAGGTTTCTTACATTTATAATTTTTAAAAAAATTAGAAAATTGTTCTGTCATTTATTTTTTATTATTTACTTTGCTGGTTTGTTACGACAAAATTGGAAGAAATAATGAAAAATAAAGGAGTAAAATTGGTAGGTAAAAGTAATATTCACAATATATGCGTAAGATCTGTTTCTCCATATGGACTATTATTTCTATGTATTTTCCATTTGATAACTCAGACTTTTCTCCGTTTCTGAACCAATTCAAAAACAACCATTACAAATTAATGTTTATTTGTAACGCCAAAGTAAATGTTATGCAACTGATTCAACTACATTTGCGGCTTTTAGCCCAACACTGATATTCATGCAGCCGCACTCAATAATCAACACTTCCATATTTTCTTTTCTCTTAATTTCTTTTCAAGAAATCTAAAATCTTTTCATGGCCATATAGGTAGTCCTCCATTTACAATCAAAATTAAGGTCAGAACTTTCCATTGCTAAGCAGGACAGTACTTAAGTGAGTTTTGCCACATTTTATGACCTTTCTTGCCACAGTTGTTCAGTGAATCACTGCAGTTCTTAAGTTAGTAACAAAGTTGTTGAGTGAATCTGGCTTCCCCATTGACTTTGCTTGTCAGAAGGACACAAAAGATAATCACATGACCCCAGGGCACTGCAACTGTCATAAATACACATTAGTTGCCAAGTGTCCAAATTTCGATCACGTGGCCATTGGGATGTTGTAACAGTTGTAAGTGTGAAAAACAACCACAAGTCACTTTTTTTTCCTGTGATGATGTAACTTCAAACTGTTACTAAGCAAATGGTTGAAGAGAAAGAGTTGGTAGTTAAAATTTTCATAGCCGAGTCTAAATTTAAGATGCTAGTAAGATTCTTCTTTCATAATATTGTTTCTATTCAAATTTCAGTGCATGGCCTTTCTCCTTTGCTTTCTCTTTCACAGTCCATGGATCCACATCCAAAATATTTTCCTATCTAAACTACCTAATCTCAAGCGCCTTCCATAGAGAGATCTATAGTATCTCTGGGTTTAATGCTTTCATTAAAATATCTTGTATAGAAAATGGCAGCAAATAATGAAGGGTGTAAATAAAGTTGTTTTATTATTCCCCGTACATAGAGCCTTGCAGAATGATTCTCCTCTTCAGAGATATCCTTTTCCCAACTAATTTGGCCCCTAAACTTTCAAACAGAAGAAAAAGGAAGTATTGGGTATGCTTGCCACCTTGAGTTACCCATACAAATAATAAAGGCAGAATTAAAAAAAAAAAATCACACCTAATTCTGTTTAAAACTGTGTCAAAAATCAGTAAGGCTATAGGTACTTTGTATAAATAAATAGCTTATGTTGTGAATGAATAATATTAAATAAAGTTATCTTGGGTTTGAAGTCAAGTGCAGGGTTCTGGCCCTGCTCTTCTGATTGGCTGTTAATGGCAAGATCGGATTGGTCCGTTCAGGAGCATCTGATTGGCCATTAATAGGCCATTCTCATTGGTTAACGGAGCTAGCATTCCCGGATTGCTATTGGTTGAATAGTTAATAAGTTGCCTATATAAGGAAGGCTATAGCAGCCCTCCAGTTTGAGCTGTCACACCATGTAAATAAAGAATTTGAAGTTCACTGTTTCTACCGGCTCGTCTCCATTATTCACACCCATGCTCCAGACTTAACAGCTTAAATTATTGAGCACCGAAGACCTCAACCTATTTTTCTCAAATTTGGTGATTGCTTCCACAAGATTTACAATGTCTGGAAAATCTATTCATTTCTGTTAAAAAGTAAGGAAACAAAAGCAAAATGGAAAATAGGCATTTGATAATTTTACATTAAGTTTTGTTCCCCCCCCCCATTATTTCTTTTCCTAGCATATGTCAGTAATTCATCAACATAATGACGTTACTTCATTCTTCTGTCTCAGAATTGCTACAAGGAAACCAGTGTGTACAAGCACGCTTATTGCTAATAGTGTCCTTCGTTCTTCATATGCTGCCATTGACCTCAGTATGAAATCAGTTTAGGTGATGGCAAATCACATGGTGCCCCAGGAAAGGATGTCTGTTCTGACCCAGCACATGTTCAGCATTACCACCTTCCCTTAAAATATAATGCCCAATATTTGTGGTTAGGAACTGCTTGTAAAATCAAGATAGTCCCCACTCCCTCCAGTGTAGAGTGTCATCGCTCCAAGTAATGAACTCTGGGAGGTCAGGATTCTGACGCTTTTATCAGGTTCAAGAGATCCTTTATTGAGTACATCATATCGGCACTTAGAAAGGTGAAACTAGCTCTAAATTATTCCCCTGTTTAGGGATAGTTAAAAGAATGGGAAACCCCCTCCCCCATGTCTCTGTTCTGACCATGGCTTCCTGAGACACCAACAAACACACATAAAATCCAAAACCCTTGTATTTTAGTCCAATGGCTGTGAATTATCGTCATTCACAGCCCAGAAAGAGTCTTAACTGCCAAAGTTCTTTGAGCGTTGCCTGATAAGAACACACCTTATTTTATTTGAAGTGCTGCCAACTACTGAAGTCCCAATTAGTCTTTCCAAAACCAAATGGAGAACATGTCAGAGTATATTCATGAACTGGAATAGAGCTTGGTAACAAGGTCAGCCAATGAATAGGCATAGCAACTAAGTCAGCCAATGAGGACAGTTTGGAAACTGAAACTAGAGGTAGCCTAGGCTGGAAACCAAACCTAAAAGTAGCCTAGACATGGCTCTATATTAAGCTCTGCAGCTCTGAAGCGATGTTGACCTCTGAGTCTGTCTATTGAAATGAAACTGCTTCTCTCCTCTGCTTGCTTGCTGAACTAAAGTGAAACTGATGTCTGTTTCTGAGCTGAAGTTACTGCTGAAGCTCTGCACTTGTAACATGTCTACTTCTGTTTGAGTTTGCTCCATGTTGGAGAAATCTACAACTGGTTTGTAAAATCTACTTATTATGTTTATAAAGAGGTTAAATGATGCATCAGCCATCTGTGTTTTTTTTTTTTTTGGCGCTGAATTAGCACTGAAAAACTGAATAGAACAAATTCACCACTGAGCTTTCAGAGTCCAAACTGATCAGACTGAATGATGTTGCTTCCTGCAAAGGTTTTCCTACCTTTTCACTTCCTTGATATCTTATGGAAGGGCCAATCACCTCAAAACCTTACTCCCGAGTCACCGCTTTTGTTTTAGCTGCTCTTGACTTCTGGCAGTTCTGCACACACACACGCACTGGGAACAGGCTCCCCTTGTTACTCTGCCTCGCTGCTGCCAGATTCTGGAGGCTCCAGAATCATCACATAACTCACAGATGGTCCTGGCTCCATCTTTGTATCGGACGCAGGACCCTCATCCAGGTCCTCCCCAGACTCCCAGACTGGTCCCTTCTGCTGCCATCTGCACAGCTATCAGTGAACCACAACAATCTCTCAGGTCATATGGGCTAATCATTCCAGATGTAGGCTCCCGCTCAACTTCAACAGGTGTCCATTGATATGACTTTGGTTCTCATGCCAGCTGGTAGATGTTATGGCTAGCCAGCTAAGCCATTCCTGAGTTTTCCCCCCGTCCCCCTTGAATGGCAACCAAGAAATGAAGCAGAAGCAAGTACGGCTTCAGCTGAAGTTGTTTTGCAGGTTGACATAGAGATTCTGGATTCAGAGAACTAGTTCGCCTTTTCTAGAAAAAGAATTTTTTTTTTCTAGAGATGGCAGCAGAGAGAAATAAGGTTGAATTCCTGCCAGTGGCAATGGCAGAGCCAGAAATGAAGAGATAGCAATAGCAGTAGCACATGGTTTTACAGCCCTCTCCAAGTGGTTTACAAACTCAGCAAATTGCCCCCAACAATCTGGGTCATCATTTTATTGACCTCAGAAGGATGGAAGGCTTAGTCAACCTTGAGCCTGGTGAGATCTGAACTGCCAAGCTGCTGGCAGCCAGCAGTCAGCAGAAGGAGCCTGCAGTACTGCATTCTAATCACTGCACCACCACAATGGTGATAAACCAGAAGAACTTGCTAAATATTCATATTTCTGCACAGTTTTTGTAAGATGCAGATTCAGTAATTCAGGACGTAGTTTGGAGTCCTCACAAAATCCACACTTTTGCAATAAATATCGGGGAAGAGAAAACAGATACGAGCCTAATCAAAAGTTGCTATAGTAGATGAGATGACTCTGGATTTTCAACCTTGCCTTTAGTTCCTGCTTAAGTCAAGTTGAACAGCTCACATGAGCTTTCATACTTTTCCATATTACAGAATTTGCATCTTAACCAAACCACAGGATTAATTTACATTCCTACAATTGTGCTTGGTATAAGGAAACAAGGACAATTTGTAACTTTCTATTTGGTGAAGTACTGACAGTTGTGATTTATTTTATGTACAGCCACTCCTGTCAGACCTGTATGATTCAGTGTCCTTGAATGTGGCAACATCTTGTTATGTTATCTGTAAAGCTCAACCTGCCTTGGTTACTTCAATGATGCCGTTACAATTTTACATTGGTATTTCATTTTATCATATTTGAAACAGTAATTTACTTGGTTAACCTGCAGAATTCTGGTAGAAACCAGCATTTAAAAATTTGCAATATAATTGCACTTGATGTGTGGGTGTGGGTGTATGTAATCACGGCATAGTAAATAATAATAATTAATTTCACCATAATGGGAAGAATTGGGACTAGATGAACTATGTGTCTTGTCTTTTGCCCAGATACTAATTCTTGATAATTTCAAGATTAGTACCCTCCCACATAGCCCTTCTGACTGGGGGACTTTTGAATAGTTAATGCCTCATCTCTATATACAGTGGTGCCAGTGGTGGAATTCAATTTTTTTTTATTTCCGTTTCTTTGGGCGTGGCTTCAAGCCTTAAAGAAAGGAAAGATCCAACCTAAAAGGAGACATTTTCTGATAGTAAAAGAATTAATCAATGGAACAGCTTGTCTCCTGATGTTATGATGATCTATCACTGCAGGTTTTCAAAAATAGACTGGGCAACTATTTGATTGGGATAAGGTATCCTGTCTTGAGCAGAAAGTTGGACTAGTTGACATCGAAGATCCCTTCCAGCCCTATGATTTTATGATTTCTAAGATTTCCCTTGCTGTGAATATTTTAATTTTGGAATTATTTCCTGTGGTTATTTATCAGCATTGCAAATCATCGGCAGGGATGGAATTCTACCAGTCCGCACCTATTCACTAGAACCGGTTGTTAACATTCTAAGCAGTTTGGAGAACCGGTTGTTAGAAGAAATTACTGTCCTCATCCTGTAAGAAAGGCAGGAAGGGAACATTCTGCTGTTAACCCTTATTACATTCTTGGCAGGACTAGACTTCCTGCCTCAGGAACTTCTCTGGAATTTTTCCCCCCTCCTTTGCTGCTACTTTGCTTTTGTGGAGTAACCATTCAAAGTTACAATGGCACTGAAAAAAGTGACTTATGACCATTTTTCACACTTACGACTGTTGCAGCATCCCCACAGTCATGAGAGGCCAGGCAAGGAGATGCATGTCTCGATGTGAGTGATATTGAGTTGGCCACGCCAATAACAACACCACCAAGCCATGCCCACCAACTAAGCCACACCCACAGAACCGGTTTTTAAAAAATGTGAATCCCTGATCATCAGGAACCCTTGGATACTATGGTGGTATGCAAACATAATTTTTAAAATGTTGTGACTAAATTATTGTATAACTTTTGTTGAAAGGTGTCAAAATGCCTTTCCTTCGAGGATTCGATTTTCCCGCTGGGAGAGCTCCGGCGCAAGGATACGGACAACTGCTTGAAAGCTGGATCTTTTTATTTTTCAGGAAGGCGAGGGACAGCAAGAAGTCTGCATTCCTGGGCTAGCTACCTTCGTATGGTAAGTCCCTGGTTTTTTATACCCTTTTCTCCTTTTGTGTGTGAATGTTTGTATTTGAGCTTAATGTGTAAAATCCTGTTTGAGTTTTGTCTTTGTTCCTGCTGGAGGGCAAACTCCGTGGGGTGCAGATGGAAAACTCCATGGGGTGGTTAGATTGCATTATTGTTTTTTTCCCTAATCTCTTTTAGCTTTATAATGGATTTTCATATTTGTCTGGTGGCAATCTCCTGTCTGTCTCTTTTGTAATTTATATTTTTTTGTGTCTTTTGTCTGTTCGTTTTGCTTATTTGGTATGTCCTGTGTTCGTAAGGGTTTCCTTTTCTTATTTGTCTAGTTTTCTTAATTAGACTTTTGTCTATAGGGATTCTTTAATGCCTTTTATTTGATTCCTTTTCCTATGTACGATAAGTTTGTTTTATGGCTGGCTTGATATTCCCCTTTGGCTTTTCCTGTTTGAGTGACACTACTGTCTTCGTGAAGTTCCCTTTCCACACTTTAATGATAAATGAATTAATATTCATTTATTATTTCATGTATTTGATCATTTTTCCTTTTTATCACATTGCCCATTACAATTTGGTCATAACTTGGGGAAATCTTTAACAGCTGCCCCAAAATTTTCAGGGACAGGAGGTAGTCATACACCTCTGGAAGAAGGCATGGTTATGTAATAATGGGCACCAAATGGTAGCTGTTGGTCCTCCAGAAATGGCAGCTGGGGCCTGGATTTTATCAATGAATCTAAGCATGCACACCACTGATTCCAAAATGCCTCCAAGGAATCACTGCAGAACATTCTTTTAGCGCATCTCTTCTCTTTTTTATGACTTAGTAATCAAGAGGCAAAAATGCTGCTGTGATTATGCCACAGTTATTATCACTCAGCCTTCCTGGACAAGGTCACTTGCCAGATGTGTTGGTCATGTGTGCTGGAAATCTAGGAGTGGTAGCCTCAACAAATCTGGAAAGCATTTATTTGGGGGGGGAGTGAGCATTATCTTAAGCAATATTGGTTGTGTATAAACATGCTTGCAGAAAATGTAGAATTTTTCATTTCTTTCTTTTTTTCAAAAAAGAATTGGCTAGGTGTTACAATAATTTTATTTTTAGGTCTGCCTTTCCATTCTTTGCCAGTTCTTTTCATTTTTGCTTTTTTAAGTTCTGAATAAAATTTATCTTTAGATTCTTCCTTTCCCCCCAAAAGGAATTAGGACTGACTATTTCTAGAATGCATTGTATATTTAGATCCAAGCTTCAAAACGCTGAGACATTGGGCTGGAGGAAGGGAACATCTTTTGGGACAGTTCTAACCCAACCATTTTCTGGCATTTTAGAGATCTTTTTTAATACAGTAAGTTCATTAAAAGGAAGAAGTCCATTCAGGTGGCTAGTCCCTCTTAATTCTAATAGAGCTTCAGATCAAAATAGTTTGGAACAGCTGAGACATTTAACTCTGCAACCCGGAGCCTCTCAGCATGCTTAGTTGGTTATTTACATTCAGCTTTTCATCAATGACAAAACCCCATTGACACTGATAGGACAGAGGATCTTTTCATTTCCTTGGGGAGGTTTTAATGAAAGAGAGAAAGGAAAGCTTCATTGCTATTAACAAGACTCCTGAAGTCCATTCAGTGATCGAGCTGAATGCTGAGTGTTTTCCGCTGCAAAGAAATGGTGCCTCCCACCCAGCCTCTGATATGCAGCCTTCAAAAAGATATTCTACTTTCACATCTTAAGTTCTGTAATAAGGGCTAGGTCCATTTCCAGAAAATGTGAAATGCTTTCCAGACTGGGCAAATCCCAGGCAAAAACATTATTTTCCCCAAGCCAATACCCTGCAGTGGTATGAAGGTACCATAGTTTCAGTCAACATGGAAGTTGGAGTCCAACGCTTCTGAAGAGGGCCAGTTTGGGGAAAAGTAAGCTAAAATGAGGGACAAGGTGGCTCAGTGGCTAAGGTGCTGAGCTTGTCGATCAAAAAGGTTGGTGGTTTGGCGGTTCAAATCCTTAGCACCGCATAACTGGATAAGCTCCCGTTACTTGTCCCAGCTTCTGCCAACCGAGCAGTTCGAAAGCATGTAAAAATGCAAGTAGAAAAATAGGGACGATTTTGGTGGGAAGGTAACGCACCTTCGGCATTTAGTCATCTCGGTCCCATGGCCTTGGAGACGTCTTCAGACAGCACTGGCTCTTTGGCTTTGTAACGGAGATGAACACTACCCCCTAGAGTCAGAAACGACTAGCACATACGTGCGAGGAGAACCTTTACCTTTACCTTTCAGCTAAAATGACAGACAGGTCCTTTTTGGGGAGGAGCAATTGCTGTAGGAAGTGCCACCCATCAAGTCTCTGAAATACATATGACTGAAGTGTGGCTAGATGATTAGACACAGCAAAACTGCATATTCAGAGCATGGAGCAACTTGCATTGCCTTTTTTCTATTCCCTAGAGAAGCTGCATATCTTTGCTACTCTGGAGCAGTGGTTTAAAAATCAGGATTTGTAACAACAATTCACTGCACTGCCTCCCAAAACAATGCTATCCAAAAGATACATTTTATTGAAGCAAATGGGGCAGGGTGGGGAAATGGTTATTGCTGATTTATAGTTCAATTATTTGGACAGCCAACTTCTAATTTCAGACCTAATTAGAGTGGGCATAACATTTATTCTTTTATTAATTTCCCTCCTGCTTCTCCAGGCATAAACTTACTAAGTCATTTTGTGGTGTCGGTGTGCTTTGATACAACGAAGATAGTGGTGGGATTCAATTTTTTTTACTACTGGTTCTGTGGGCATGCCTTGTTGGGCGTGGCAGGGGAAGGATACTGTGAAAACTTGAGTGAGAGGTGATATTTTCTGGTTCTCCGAACTACTCAAAATTTCCACTACTGGTTCTCCAGAACTGGTCAGAACCTGCTGAATACCACCCCTGAACCAGGAAACATCCAACCAAACTATTGTTTGAATGATAGAAATCAATGTATGAAATTCAACCCCACTTCCTCTTTCTGCCACAGTACATTTGAATTAAAAGTGCTTCGAATTTGCCAGATACAAGCTGGTGTGATGATGGTAGAGCCATCACAACTACCCTTTTATACAACTCTTACAGCTTCAACTCTGTTACTTGTCAAAGCCAGTTCAAGTCAACCTTTTCTCTTTATGTTCTTCTTTTCAATCATTAAAGCCTTTTCCTTTCTTAAGAGCACTGCTTCTAAATTCAGTTTGGGGTCAACAGAGGAGACAATTTTAGATTCCTCTTAAATTCTCCACCTTGATTTCATCATTGTTCTTTTTCTTTATTTCAGGTTCTCTTGGTGTTCTTCAAATCCTGCTCGGCTCATAGAATACAGCCATCAATCTGCTGGCCTGTACAGTACGCTAAATTATGATGTGTTTGGTTTGCTATTTTTTTTAAAGCGTGTGAATCCAGCCACTGCTATTTGTAAATCATGCTTTATGGGTATGAACCCAACCAAATGTGGTATACTCAGTAAAACATGGTGAAGTGTATAGTTGCTTGGTATGATGCATGACTTCCAGGTTTTTTTTTAAGGACTAAGGGTTCATTTCATATCTTTTATCTCTCATTAGTTTCACATAGTTTCAAATGTACCGTATATACTCGAGTATAAGTTGACCCGAATATAAGCCGAGGCACCCAATTTTACCACAAAAAACTGGGAAAACTTATTGACTCGAGTATAAGTCGAGGGTGGGAAATGCAGTAGCTACTGGTAAATTTCAAAAATAAAAATAGATACCAATAAAATTACATTAATTGAGGCATCAGTAGGTTAAATGTTTTTGAATATTTATTTCAAAGAAAAACAGTAAACTAGCTCTGTAAATGGAAAAGAGAGCCAACAAAACCAATATGGTATCAACAATAACTTTAAAAGTACAAAAACCTTAGCTCAATCAGCAACCAAGCTAAAACACAAGAGTTAAAATCCTTCAAAACTGGATTCCTCCTCATCATCTGTATGTCCAAACAGAGTCACTCTCTCCCTTGCAAGAAAAAAGCATGTGTATGTGCTGCATGTACATCCTGTTTTGGAGAGCCACCATCTCTTTCACAGCTCTCCCTCATGCCTCCATTGCATCTGCACACATGCCATGGCTCAGGTCAACATACAGATGTCACACTAGGTTCCCTCCTCAAAAGGAACATCCAACCTTTCTTGAGAAGTACAAACTTCATCTGTTCAGGATTGGGGTGACAAAGGTGAAGGAGGATGGGTCTGAGAGAAGGGAAGGGAAGAAAAGATCATTGACAGGGGGAAAGACAGGGAGAAACACCTGGAAGTGTGAGCCCTCGAGTTTCCTTAGGGAAGACCAGACAACAAGGGGAGAGGAGAGGAGGAGGAGAAGGAGGAGAGTTTAAAAAAAAAGAGTGGGAAGCCAACTCACGCGTGGCATCAAAGCGGGTTGCTATGGTATCCAGGAAGGTGTTTTGGGGAGCCAGGAGGCCCCTCATCATCGGCATTTTAAGACTTGCTCAAGGACATCGCCATCGTCCAGTTGGAAGGGGGAAAAAAACCCAGAGGTATCTGAGAAGGACGGGAGCCGAGACGGGGCCCTTCGCTTCCTCTCCCCGAGACAGGCCAGAGGGAAGCGGGGCTTTCTCCGCCTGCTGCTGCCAGAGGGGTGCGGGGGGGGAGTGTGGGGAAAGGGGGTTCGTGCCGAGGCTCCGCAAGCCGCCGCCGCCTCCTCCAGACGAGCGCCCTGACGGGAGGCGATCGCAGCCGCGATGGCAGAGACCGCGAGGTCAGACAGAGGCAAGGGGCGCCCCTGAAGAGCTCCGACTGCAGCGAAGGCGAGCGGCCACCACTTCCCCGGTGCGCAGCGGCGGGGAAACACCTGGTGCAGACTGGCCCGAAGTCCGACGTGACTCGCTGAGCCCTGCAAACGGCCGGCCAAAAGTCGAGAGGAGGACGCCCGGGCGGCTGCCACCCCTGGATCCTAACTGGAAAGACCCCGCCACCACCGCCTCCCATTCAGGCAGGGTCCCCATTCCCCTGGCCGGCCAGGGGCACAGCCGCTTCCCACTCCCGAACAGCCCGGGCGCCGCTAGTCAGCCTCGCTCAGCGCCCGGGGCAGCATTGCAGGCGCAGCCTTTTGTACAGCCGAGCCAGGCCACACCTCACCTCCTTCTCTCGCTCTTCTTGCAAAGCGCCGCTGAGCTCCAAGAGCGGCTCCTTTACCCAGCAGTAACTTTCAAGTTGAGGATGCTGGGTGCTGCTGCTGCCACTACTGCTCCTCGGGGCTCTTGAAGCCAATCCTGGTTTGTTCGTTCCCGTTCATTGGAAAGGAGAAAATAAAAGACGGCGGGGAAGGAAGGGGGCACAAAGCAGCCCAAACGCGTAGCAGTGGAAGGAAGGCGCGCTGGTGCGAGGAAGGGAGAGAGAGAGAGAGAGAGAGACACACACACACACACACACACACAGAGAGACAGACAGACAGACAGACAGACAGACAGACACACACACACACACTCACTTCGCCACTTTGCACCTTGCAAATGCAAAATCCTGGGGTTTTTGCATTTGCAAGGTGCAAAGCGGCGGGGGCGAATCCCGCGTGCTGGAAAGAGCTTGACTGTATTACGGGGAGAGAGAGAGAGAGGGAGAGATCATAAGAATGGCTCTTGCTTTTTTCTTGCAAGGGAGAGAGCTGCCACCACCACCTCCTCTTCCCCCTCGTCCCGAGTGAGTCTCCCCCTCAGTTTCCCCTGAAGGATCTTCCGTCGCTTTTGCCTTTTCCCTCCATCTTCCCTCTGTTAAAATCCTCCCCCCCACACACACACTTATTTTCGGTCGGATAGATTTCGTGTCTGAGCATTCTCATATGGCGGTGGGTCATTTTTTTTTCAGAGGGGAATCTGACTCGAGTATAAGCCGAGGGCGGTTTTTTCAGCACAAAAAATGGGCTGAAAAACTCGGCTTATACTTGAGTATATACAGTAATTTTTATCTCCCCCCACCACATGCCTCTGGGTTCTTCTCCCATTAGTTTGCTTACTTCTTGGACCTACTCAGAGGGCTAATCTATGTGATCAAGTTGCGCCAACCCAAGTACAGGTCACCAATTGTTTCTCCAGGGCCAAAAGACAGGATGTTATCCATTATCCACCCTGTGTTCCCTGGGAAGGGAACTTCTACCTGATTGTCTCATTACACATCAAAAGCAGTGGACGGCTAAAGTGGTGCTGTCCAGTTTGCCTGCTCTGTTTCATTTTGTAAAATGCAAGAACCTCCCAATTGGCTACTGTGTGCTGCAGCCTAGATCCCATCCTCAGGTCACTGGTCAGCGCCCTCTATAGCGACTTCATCCTGGACTACTTGGCTGGTGAAACACTAGGTCAGTGGTGGCTAACCTTTTTGGGCTCCTGTGCCAAAATTGTGTGCACGCTTGCGCGCTCGCACTCGTGTGCCAGCACCCAGAAAGCAATGTGCAGCGCCCCCTGCCCCCTATGCATGCATGTGCAATCCCCACCCACCTACCTACCCCCTCCACCCCCTTATCTGCACTGTGTCTCACAGCTGATTTTTGGCCAGTTTGAGGCCTTTTTCGGCCTCCCAAAGGCTTGAGGAAGGCTTCTGCAGGCTTTGCAGGCTGAAAACTAGCCCCATTTCGTCACTTCTGATATTTCCGGAAAAACAGGAAGTGATGAAACGGGCCTAGATTTTGGCCTGAAAAGCCTGCAGAAGTCTTCCTCAAGCCTTTGGGAGGCCGAAAAAGGCCTCAAACCAGCTGAAAATCAGCCGTGAGGCACGCGCAGGCCCAGTGAGGTAAGTTTGCCTGCAGCTTGTGTGCCAGCACAAATGGCCCTACTTGTCACCTGTGGCACATGTGCCATAGGTTCGCTATCACGGCACTAGGACTTAAAACAAAAACAATACACAAGTCCTTTGGTGCACTGTGGAAAGGCTGAAGCTTTTTTTTAAAAAAAAAAAAACAGGTGAATTTGACAAGAGTTTTACCAATTCCTCATCCTTGCACCCATCCTTCTGCACCTTGATCTCTCAGTGGCTTTTTGATTCCATTGACCACAGTATACTTCTTCGAACGCAATCCAGGGGATGGAAATTGTGGGCATTCCTTCATAGTTCTACATGGCTATGGGGAAGAGATCGCTCCCAATGTGCCTCTTTTGTGGGGTGCTCCAGGACTCTATGGTCTCTCTCTCCCCTCCTACTTACATCTGAAACAGAAACCTGCTGGGTGAGATCATCTGCTGGTGTGGGGTCTCCTATAATCAGTAGACTGCTGATACCCAGCTTGTATCACCAGACCTGTCACTGGAAAGTGAAAATCACAAAACCGTGTCTCGTTTATTTTGTTATGTGAGGGAACTCACTGGAGAAAGCAATTATATTTGAAAAAGTTACTGGTAAAAGAAAACCAGGTCACCAAAGAACACGGTGAATGGACTCCATCAAAGCGGACACCAGCCAGAGCATAGAACAACTCAAAGAAGTAGTGCAAGATCAGAAGACCTGGACAGACATGGCCCATAGAATCACCAAGTGTTGGACATGACTGAATGGATAACATCACCAAATCTTTTGACCTGCAGGCCAGCCATCAAAGTTCTGTCCCAAAGTCTGAAGCCTCTATGGGCCTGGGTGGAGAGAAAGCAAATTTGGTTCAATCATATAATGACTGATGGCTTTGGCTGCTGGGATTTTCCATGTTTACTAATGGAAGTTTCCCAGTAAAGAGTGGCACTCAGGCATGTCAGCTTTGGAAGCCATATTTTACTTAGAAGCTTCGAGACTGCCACATTTAGTGCCTGGGAATTTGGGAGGGGGGATTTCATGGAGAGGTAGAAGATTAGACTCAACAACATTCTTTCACAGAAAGTCAAGGACATGTAACCCTGCACCTGGAGAGGAGTGTCTGGAGGAATGTTTCCAGTTGGGATGATGTTTGATTGGACCATGTGATGGGCTGGTGGGTGTACGGGGTGGATTTTTGATGTTATTTGGGGAAGGAAAACCCAGAACTCTCAGATTCAGGATTTCCCAGATGTACCAATATGGCAACTTTAATAAAATGGAACTTTGAGAAAATGCTTGGCTCAGTTTATTGGTTTGGAGTTTGTTAGTTGGAACACTGACATTAGGGGGTTCTCTTGGACTCCCAGCTCCTGTTTGAAGAGCAGGTGGTAGTTGTTGCCAAGGGAGTCTTCGCAAGCTCCATCTGGGATGCCAATTGTGCCCCATCTTGAATTGATTGGTCTTCCAGTTACTCATGCCCTTGTCACTTCACAATTTGAGTACTGCAGCCCACTCTACATATCACCCTTGAAGACTTCAAATCGGTTCAGAATATAGCAGCATGAGTAATGATGGATGTTTTCTGGATGCCCATGTGAAACATCTACTTTGTGAGCTATGTTGATTGCTAGTGTGCTTTTGTGTGTGATTGAAGATGATTTATCAACCATAAAACTTTATATCGCATAGGGCTCTGCTTATCTGCAGATCTACCTATCTGCTATCTACCTATCACAGTGCACTTTGAATCCCTTCAATTAAGAAGTCTCACCTTTCAGGATCCAGAAAGCATGTCTTCTCTTTAGCCGCACGTGCCATCTACAATGACATCCATCCTGGTATTCATTCAGACAATGACAGTCTGGAAAACCTTAAAGATTTGGCTATTTGCCCAGGCCTTAGGATAGGGTAGATGAGGCTTCCTTGTTTGTGATGTTTTATGTTTGTGTTATTATTGTATTGCCACCTTATGATTAGATTGTGGTTATTTTGAAGGGAGGAATTGTATTCTTCTGTTTTTATGGTATGTATTGTTGTGAGCTACTCAAAGTTGGGTGAAATCAGGAAGCATCCCAACTGCATGAATGAATAACAAAAAGGTTTATCAGTGGAAATAACATGTCCTCAAATAATTGTCAATGGAAAGAAAAATACGTAACACTTGCTTTCTTGGCATGGGTGGATGGGGTAAACAGGAAAGGAATCCACCAATCAGTCACCCTAGCAAACATGGTCCAGACAGAATATGAGGAAAATTTGGAGGGAAATGTTGAAATCTGGAGTGATATTTTATAAACAAATTTCATTTCCAAATGCTTTAGGCAGAACAGCTAAAGGTGAAGTGCAAAAAAAGAAAGAGAAAAGCCTAACAATTTTTGCCACTCTCTCAAAATTTGATCATAAGCACTTCCCTGTTTTCAACTTCATGTCCAGCGCTTCTGAGACATTCATAAACACTCTCTATCTCTAGCCACTCTACTATGCGCTATCACCCAAACACAGTACAATGCAGCTTTGTGTGCATGTAACCAAATGCCTACAATCAGAACCGCCTACCTACCTACAGTATTTCGAATAATACTTTTAAGAATGCAAGCAGCACAATTAAAAAAAAACAATCTATATATAATGGTACACCAATGAACACAGATTCAAAATAAATGGCTAAACAGAATTCTTAGCCTCCTTGTCAAAATAAAATGTTTTAAAATCTCAGACTCAATTACAATGAGACTACACTTTATGCACATCTCAGTATTTTCCAATTCTCTCTGCAAAGAAAGATGCATTTATATTAAAGCATCACAGGCTCTGTTTTAAACCAATATAATTTTAAGCCAGATTAGCACATTGGTTTCATGGCAAGCTCCCTTAATTTATATTTTCTGCAATTTGCAAGCTCCTGATCAAGGTTTTAGATATGTATCACACATGAACTTCCATTAGCATTATGAAAAGTCAGGAAGTGGCTAAAATATTGCTACCAGTTTCATTTTTAGAGAAATAATTTGAAACTCTCATAGCTATATTTGAGATTCACTAATACCTTCAAGTAAATAAATTAAAAAAGTGATATGCATCCATTCTAACAGAGGAAGAATAACTCCAACAAATAATAAAAATAATAATAGTATAGGTACATCCATATTTTATCAGTCTTCTATTCACATTTAAAAATTCAGATTAATACCCTACTATAAAAAGTACTTATTTTTGGCTGTCCTGAATTTTACATTTTTCAACTTAAATGGATGACCTCAGAATCTAGCATTAAACTCTATGATGGGAGAAATGGATTATTTTTTGACGAAGATTTCAGAAGCTTTATCTGTTGTCACAAAGAGTTGCTCTAGTTCTTCAGATTCCCACCCAACAAACAATTCATGTCTTCTTGGTGAAGGAAAATTTATGTATTCTATCTTCTCTGCATCAAGTTACTTTCTTTTAGTTTTCCTTTAACTTCTTCTCCATCTAATGACTCATCCCTGTCTTCACTGTCTACTTCCTATTTATGTTTTCTCCTTGGCTTTAATTTTTTAAAGATATGTAAAAGCACTTTGCAAACCAGATTATCTACTTGTATTTATTCAAATAATATGAAGAACTTTCAGATGGGACAAACTGTTGAAAATAGAACGAAATTCCCAGGAAAATAGTAGATATCAGTGTTTTTAAGCAGAATCTGGCCGACCAACCTCCTAAGAGTGCTGTTGCAACAGATTTCCTTCATTTGAAAAAGTCTGCATTAGAAGCATCTTTCTAGATAAATCATTCAAGCCATCTGAGTAAAAAAAAAACAATGGTGTAAAAATTCACTTTAGTCTTTGAAGTAGCAGTCTGAAGGAAAGTTAGGCAACTTGATAGTTTCCAGCTGTTTGGGAGTTTCATTCACAGTCAGAATGGCTAATGTCACTGGACTGTGAGAAATGTAGTGTCAAATATCTGGAAAGCACTAGATGAGTAATCCTTGGGCTGCAGAATCGAATCTCTCCAGGAATATGCAAATTGGTCATCTCTGCATTGTCCTTCAAGTAGTAAAGTCAACAGACCTAGACAGAGTTTCATATGAACTGAATATGCATCCACAAACTTAGTCAGAATCTTCTGCAATTTACTAAGAATGCTGACAAATTCATAGCTGATCATCAAACTTTTCTTGCCCAAAGGATCCCCAAGACAAAGATGAAACTGTCCTTTCAGATGTTGCTAAAAGTCCATCACCTGTATGCTGCTTCTAGCTGGGTTCAACAATGATGGAAGAGTTGTAGCTTTTCCATCCTTGCTCCAATTACATACAGAATTCAAGGTAAGGATTTAGTATGTCCTAAAGACAAAGTAAAAAGGGTATCTTGAGAATATATTAGTAATTAGTACTGGTCCAGTAATCTGGGAGCTAAATCTATTGTGATGCTCTAAAACTATCTTTGAAAAGTACTTGAAGATTTGGAATACAATTGTCTTCTTTCTTACGCCATCAAATCTTGGGAGTATTGACTTAATCCCCGTTCATTATTGAAGAGGACAGAAGATTCAGAAATTGATCTCCCAAAGGAATGAATGGCATTCTGTTCAGTATTTTCTTGCTGGAATTTAATTTTGTTCTAAGCATTACTTCAAGGTGGTGGATTGGTTTGTGCTGTTTTTAGTTGCTAATTTGGATTGTTTTCAATCTGGTTGCTTGTGGCAATCTACAATTTTAGTAACAGTGGAGTGAATGGCATTGCATGGATTTAGCTCTTAGGACTGGTTTGGTGGTGGAGCTATGTATTAGATTAGTGTTGTGATTTTTTTCAGTATTAAACTAATTCTGGGAGTCACTGCTAAAACTGTTTTTCGTAGGACATTAGCAATAATGCTAAGAAATGTTAATCATTTCTTAGATTAGAGAGTCACTAGTGGTTAAGGCACCAGGGTAGAAAGCTGGAGACAGCAAGTTCTAGTTCTGTCTTAGCCATGAAAGCTGGCTGGATGACTTTTGGCCAGACCCTCGCTCGGCCCAATTCACCTCACAGGATTGTTGTTGTGGGAAAAATAGGAGGAAGGTGTGTTGGATATGTTTGCCATCATATTTTTTAAAAATAATAAAAACAGGATATAAATAAAATAAATATAAAATAAAAATAATCAAGCATATCTCCCATGTGGACATTTGTCTACTTTGCCAGGTTATTACTATGAAACACAGTGAAGAGTAAGTCAACTTACTTTTCAATAAAGATAGATCTTTAAGATGAATTGTACAGGCAAAGCTAAGGGATGAAAGGATGCTTTTGATGTGTTTTTTTAACCTAGGATGTGCCTGGTTTTATTAATAGGTGTAGATCTCTCTCTCTCTCTCTCCATCTAAAAACAATATTCTGTCTCTCACTCCCTCCTTCCCCTTCTCTCTCATAGCATAAGTAAAATCTTGGGTTTTTTTATGGAACTTAAATTGTTATATTAACACTGAAATTACTGCTGGCATTGTCCATGTCTTATATTATTTCAAGAAATCTAGCTTACGACTAAGCATTATATATTAACTTGAATTGGCCACTGTTATGAGGGATTCCATAGGAAGGGTAGATTTGATATCTATCTGGCTCCAAGGACACTTCTCATGTTTATTATGGCTTCGTAACAAATTCAGTCTGCCCACTACTGAGTCATTCTTTTCATTTTTAGGTGATTTATTTCCAGAATGATCATCAAGAAGCTATATCTCCTTACTCATCAAAATGCCATTCGATAACTGTTATATTGGACAATAAGTCTCATTATAGCCAGTCAAACTATCTAAAAGCAGCCGAAGCCTCGCGATACTTTCCTATGGTGCATTTGGCAGAATGGTTCATACATGAGTATTCCAATTTTTCTTTACTATATCTGCACCTTATAGGTTTGCTATTGGTTGCCTCCTAGAACATCTTATCTATAATGTACCTGAAACTCAGTAATAAGCATGCTGACCAGGAATAACAGAATAGCAGAATAAGGTCTTCTAGTTCAATCCTCCATGCTCAAGCAGGAAACCCTATACCATTTTAGACAAATGGTTGCCCAGTCTCTTCTTAAAAGCCTCCAGTGATATCTTTTAATCTTCTCCCAGTTTAACCAGAGAGACTCCCATATATAATTTCTTCTAAAGTACCACTGTGTTTTAATTCCTTTATACCATAAAAAAGCATGCCATCCCAACAACAGATCATGTCCTTCTAATGTCAACAATCTAGTATTTCTTAGTGTTATCCATTTTTAAACCCACAACAGATTTGTAGCTTGGTAATACAACTCCCAATTAGGCAAACCAAATCCTCCTCTTATTCCAGCATCTTGCAAAAGTTTTAACTTTATTCTCACTTTCTTACCTTGCCATATATATTTCAACACAACTTTATTTAAATCTTCAAAATAGTCTTTTCCAAGCCTAATTGGAATTGTTTGAAACAAATATAAAATTCTGGGTAATTTTATTCTTGATTGTTGATATTCTCCCTATTAATGACAGTTGTAAATTTTCCCATTTCACCAAATCTAGCGCTATCTGCTGTTTAAGTTTGATATAATTATTTTCTTTTAGTGTACATCTTGCTGTCAAGTATATCCCCAAGTACTTGATCTTAGTCATGATCTGAATTTTTAATAGGTCTGCCAGTTCTTCCTTTTATCTTGATAGCATATTCTTTGTCAAGATCTTTGTCTTATCTTTATTTTCAAACCAGCCACCTTTCCATATGTCTCTATCTTTTCTATCAATTTTGATGCTGTTTCTAGTGGGTCTTCTAGAATAAAAACCAGATCATCTTCAAATGCTTGGAACTTAAATTCTTCCTTTTTAATTTTCATCCCTTTTATATTCTTTTCATCTCTAATATTTCTATTTAGCACTTCCAAAGTTAACACAAACAACAGAGGTGACAGTGGGCACCCTTGTCTTGTTCCTCTTCTTATATCAATAGAGTCTGTCAGTTCTCCATCTATCATTACCTTTGCCATTTGCTTATGATATATAGCTTCTATTGCTTGAATAAATTTTCTAGCAAAGCCCATCTGTTCCAGCAGTAACAACATGAATCTCCAATTCACATTATCAAATGCCTTCTGTGCATCTAGAAATATCAGAGCCATTTGTTTTTCAGGATGTGCCTCGTAGTATTCCAAAATGTCCAAAATTACTCTCATATTGTCTTTAATTTGTCTCTTTGGCAAAAATCCATTTTGATCAGGATGAATAAAATTATTTAAGTATTTTTAAGTCTTTCTGCTAATATTGAAGCAAAAATTTTATAATCTACGTTTAGTAGGGAGATAGGTCTATAGTTTTTCTTGTTCTTTATCTTGCTTCAACGTTGTCTGAATTAAACGTTGTCCTCCAGCTGGTGTGGAGGCAGAGGTAGAAGCAGAAACGCCAGATTATATTGGTTTCCTGCTCATTTTAATGCTTCCAAATCTTCAAATTCTTTTAACTTTTAATCCAACTGGTAGAATAGCCAATTATAATCCAAAATGGAAAAATCCAATAGTAAAAGGCCCAAAACCAAAGAACAAAAAGGAAAAAAGGAAGAAGAAAGATCTTCAGGTTCTTCTAGACCCTAATCCAATTACGAAGTAGTCCACCATAAAAAATGAAAAATAGAAAGAAAAAAAACCCCAAAAATAATAATATTAAGAAAAAAAAGAACAAAAAGAAAAAAGAAAAGAAGAAATTCCTTCAGGTTCTTCACACCTTAATCCAGTTGAGAAGTCTCAATAATCAAAAAGAAAAAACAGAGTGGTCCAAAACCATGGATAGAAAAAGCAAAAGGATCCCAGTAAAAATAAGGAGAAAAAAAGAAAAATAAAGAAAAAGCTCTGAGGCTTTCCCTTTGAAATAAAAAGCAAAAATAAGAATATTACTAGAATTGGAATTTACAAAGAGGCTGGTGAGTAGGGGTATCACAAGTAAAGAAAAATATATATATAAGAAAGCACACTGCACTTTATTTAGTTGTCCAAGGCTCTTATTATGACTTTCTTCTCCACCAGCTTCAAAGCCAAGCCTCAAGTGTTGAAATATTGATAAGAGTCCAGGAAAACACCTGTAATAATATTTTGCTGTGCTCTCCCTCTATCTTATCACATTAAAATGTCCTTGAGAAGGAGTCTTCTTACAGTTCTCTCCAATTCAAATAAAGTATTTTCAAGCCTCTAGTTGGCAGTGTTACAAAGTTTCTTAATACTCTTCCCCCCCCACCAGCCAGAAAAAAAGGATAATTTATAAAAAAAAAAATAGCCAAAGGGAGCCTCTATTCTAAAAGAAAATTAAAAAATCAAAAGGAGCATAAAAATATATGTAAGAGAATATTCAGTCCGGTTACCTACAAAGTCACACTAAAGTCCCCCCCCCCCAAAAAAAAGTAAGAAAAAGAAAAAAAAATCCAAGCCTCAATTTGACATCACTTTTGAAAAACTGCTCATACAGTTTTTGTCAAAAAAAAAAATCTCACAGGTTTCTTCTCTATTCAGGGTGCCCTTTCAAATCTCAGCGAATTTACAACAAAAAAGAAGTTTCTCACCCAGCCGACACACTTTCACTTCCAGCCATTTTCTTTCCAGAGCTGTCCCAACTTCAGCAGCTTTGGAGGCTGCCTCTCTGCCGCCAGCCAAAGAGCTTCTCCCGGATCAAACCAGAGATTTTGCAATATCCCTGGGATCCTGGGACTATGCCCTTCATGATCACCATCTCTACAGGACGGTTTAGGTCCGTTGGGACCAACCAGGGGCGAAAATATTGGCTGCGATCTCAGAGCCCTGAGATCGCAGCTGTATCGCCGAAACGAAGCTCCGCCTTCTCCCAGGTCTATAGTTCTTGATTTGTAATGGATCGGCCTCCTCTTTTGGAGCAAGTGTAATATAGGCTTCTGACCATGATTTAGGTATCTTCTTCTTTAACACAACTTCATTCATAACTTCTAGTAATGGAAGATTCAACGATTCTTGTAATGTTTTATAAAATTCTGCCGGAAGTCCATCTGGGCCTGGTGCCTTTCCATTATTTTGCTTCTTGAGTGCTTCAGTTAACTCCATCATCGTTATATTGCTTTCTAACATTGTTTCAATCTCTTTAGGTATCTGAGGTAACTTAGCATTCTGTAGGTACTGTTTGACTCTTTCCTCATCAATATTCTCTTGTGCGTATAGTTTCCCATAATAGTCTCGAATGATTTCCTTCTTCTCTTTACTACCATAGCAAACTTGGCCTTGATCATCTATTGGTTGCAATATTTTCCTTGATTCTTTCTCCTTTCTCAATTTATATGCTAACCATCTACCTGGTTTATTTACATCTTCAAAATAATTCTGTTTAGCACCTCTAATTTTCTGTGCTAATTCTTCTTTTTCTATTTGACCCATTTTATGTTTAGTTATATCCATTTTTAACTTAATGTCCTTTTTCTGTGGCATTTTCTGTAGTTCTTTTTCAAGTCCTTTATACTCATCCTCTAATGCCTTAGAGGCTAATATTTTCATGGTATTTCTTTTCCTTGTATAGTCTATTATCAAGCCTCTGGCATATGCCTTCATTGCATCCCATACGTTCTGGATTGATGTATCTTCTTTTTTGTTTTCTCTAAAAAAAAAAAGCCAGTTCTTTCTCCATCCACTGTGTGAAGTCTTTTTCCTTTAAAATAGTATTATTTAGTGTCCATCTTGGTCTTTTTCTTTGTCCTTTCCATTAAATTGTCATTGGATTGTGATCTGCCCAAGTACTTGTTTCAATATTTATTTCTTGGATATTAGTTAACAATTCTGCTGACATCCATACCATATCTATTCTGGACCATGATAAGTGTCTATTTGAGTAGAAGGTGCATTGTTTAGTTTTAGCATTTCTTTCTCTCCATGTATCTTTTAAGTTTATTTCATCTACCATATCAAAAAAAAAAAAATTTAGGGAGAGTCTGTTTTGCTTTATTGTTTTCTGTGCTGCATAGTCCAGTTTGTTATCTACAATTCCATTAAAGTCTCCCATTATAATTATATTAGCATAGTCCAGTTCAATTATTTTGATATGTAATTTTTTTATAAAATTCTTCTTGTTTGTCATTCGGGGCATAGATTGCAATCAGGAGTGTTTTTGTATTATTATCCATTATTTCCACCATTAGTATTCTTCCGTCGTCATCAGTATAAATCAATTTTGCTGGAATGGTCTCTTTAATATATAAAACCACTCCTCTTTTCTTGCATTGTATCATTGTATTTTCCCTAGTTTTGGCTGTATCAACAATTGTTCATATTGCTTTTTAATATGTACTTATTGTAGGCAGATTATATCAAATTTTAATTTCTCTAATTTATGGAAAGTTTTCCTTCTTTTAATGGCTGAATTAAGTCCATTTATATTAATTGTAATCAATTTCTTCTCTTCCATGGTTATATTTTATAATTAGGTTTGGCAGCTCTCGTGGATCTTGATTCACATTGTTCTTTGATTTCCTCCTTTCCACCTACTGTAATGTACCTGAAACTCAGTAATAAGCATGCTGACCAGGAATAACATAATAGCAAAATAAGGTCTTCTAGTTCAACCCTCCATGCTCAAGCAGGAAACCCTATACCATTTTAGACAAATGGCTGCCCAGTCTCTTCTTAAAAGCCTCCAGTGACGGAGCACCCTCAACTTCTGGAGGCAAATTCCATTCCAATGATTAATTGTTCTGTCAGAAAATTTCTCCTTATTTCTAGGTTGATTCTATCCTTAATTAGTTTCCATCCATTGTTGCATGTCCTGCATTCAGGTGCTTTGGAAAATAGGTTGACCCCCTTTTCTTTGTGGAAGTCCTTCAAATATTGGAACATTGCTATCATGTCACCTCTAGTCCTTCTTTTCATTAAACTAGACATACCTTTTTCCTGCAACTATGCTTCATATGTTTTAGCCTTCAGTACCCTAATTATTTTTGTTGCTCTTCTCTGCACTCTTACTTTGCCTTTGAAGTGCTTTCCAAGTTCCACTGAGCTTCAAATAAATCAAGACAGAATCTCAAGACTTCCCCCCATTTTTTTACATTTGTCATTAGTAGTAATTAGCTACGTTGCTGCTTTCTCACTCAGTCTCATTTGTTTCATAATGACAACCACATTTGAATGTATAATTAAATAGCCCCAGTTTGCTTTTCCTCCATTTTTATACAACTCAGTACAACCTAGCAGGGGGGAAAACCTGTAAAAGTTGGAATTTGAAGAAATAGTTTAGGAAGTAAATTGAGGCTTTCAAACTTTAGTGTTATAAAAGACTCCTGGAAATACTATGGGATGAATTTCAATTGAACAAATGGATCAAATCAAATCAGAGTTGTCATGGGAGGCACAAATGATCAGTTTCAAATAATCATGCTTTGGACACATTATGCAAACCCTGGGTCTCTGAAAAAGAAACTGAAAAAGGTGGAAGGAAAGATGATCATCAGCAGGAGGATGATCATAGTTACAGTAGCAATAGGTGCATTGTTGGAAGACTTGAAAGAACCAATGAGACCAGAGCTGTCAAACAGCAGGCCGGATGCAACACATGTTAGCTACCCCCATGCTGGTTTAGCGAAGGAAAAAAAAGTTGTGATACATCATGTGATGACGCCATGATGACACGAGTTTGACACCCCTGAATTAGACCATCATGAAGAAAATCTATCTATCTGGTTGCTAAAAATTGATGGCAGATAATCAATTGGAAAAAAATGGTATGAGTAGTTTGACAGTAGAATAAACTGTATTGAGTAGTTAGTGACTTTGGCATCCCTGGATTTCTTAAAGCAGAAATTGCAGAATCATCTACCAAGGATGCTTTAGATTGGATTTATTACAACCAGAGGTTTGATTGTCTAAATTATCCTTTCCAACATTAAGAGTCTTTATTAAAATTCCTATTCTATATGGTTCTTCCATATTCCAAAGTAGCTTTCAGCAGTAGACTTCAACGGAGTCCCTTGTCCAGCTTGATGTGAAAAATATTGTTCCAAGGACTCACATAATCTTTTTTCACTTTCTACATTCCTCCCCATTCCCCACTCCATGTTTATTCACAATCACCAAAAACTTCATTGTGATTTTATTTCATAAATGTATTTTATTTTACTGTAAATTAGAAAGTATTAGGGGAAGGACTTCTGGTTTGGGCTTCTTTGGCAACAGACCAAAATCATGATCATGTGCAGTTTTGATCTGTGCTCTCTGCTGGACCACCCTGAGCTGCCTGAATTCGGAGTCGAAGCCACCCCGTAGAAGTGGTGAAGAAGAGGGAGCCATCAGCGGGGTTGAGGAGAGCCGCATCTCTCCTCCTCAGCTGGCCATTACTCCCTTTCCCAAAGGCAGTTGCAGTGGTGGTCAGAAATGGCCACCTCAAAGAAGAACTCGACCAGACAAGATTGTGCAGGAGGAAGTTTAAAGGAGAAAGTTTGACTGGCCAGGTTGAATGGAGAACTTCTATTTAAGGTACCTGGAACCTGAATTTTAAAGACTAAACTATTCCTAAAAAAGATTTTAAGCGGCAAAAGAGAAAGGGAAAGGAAATGGAATTGGCTTTTTTTCCTCTCACATTGACAGTTTTAATTGACTTGGAACATTAAGAAGAAAAGATTCGAATAAGAAATTGATACTAATCCACTTTGACATTAATAGGCTCTTTCTAACTGAAAATAAAGTGTCAAAGGGATAAAGACTGGATAATTTAAAAACTTTCTTTAAAAAAAGAAAGAAAGCAGCGGAGGGAAAAAGGAAAAAAGATGGTGGAATGTAGAAAATGGCCGTTGGTCCTTACCTGACACGCCATTTCTCTTGAGCCGGGAGGATCATCCAGAGAGTGGGAGGTGCTTCAGTCTGCGTTGTTGAAGGCTGAGCTTAATTACTGAGGAACGCTCCGCCCTCCATCACATGTCTCCCTTGTGTTTCCCAGTTTATGCGAAGTCAAGAGTGAAGAGAAGATCGTGCTCTCATCCTACTATGCTACAAGGTTCATTGGCTGAAAAAAGATCTCACCAGACGGTGAAATACTCAGGGTGGGGCTGGATGATCCTCCCGGCTCAAGAGAAATGGCGTGTCAGGTAAGGACCAATGGCCATTCTCCTTAGAGCCGTTCGGATCATCCAGAGAGTGGGACATACCAGTGGCTGTCCTACGGGAGGGATTCCGTCTGGTCTGGTAGTCCCCGCAGTTCCTTGAGGACTCATTGGAGGACTCATCTACCAAAAGAAGCCTCCACCGAGGCAAATATGTCGATCTTATAGTGTCTAATAAAGGGAGATGGGGAGGCCCAGGTGGCCGCCCAACAAATATCAGCAATTGGAGCTTGGGTAGCCCAAGCTGCTGAGGTGGCCGCACTTCTGGTGGAATGTGCTGTTATTCTGCTGGGTACTGGCAGAGCCTGAGACAAATAAGCTTTGGAGATAGTAGCTCTAATCCAGCGACCTATAGTTGAAGGGGACACTTTGTGGCCTAATGATTTGGGTTGAAAGGAATAGGGATTCGGACCTCCTGAAGGGCTGGGTGCACTTAATACAAATGCGGAGGGCCCGTCTCACGTCCAGGGTGTACCAAAGCTTCTCCCTTTCCTGCGAGGGATTGGGACAGAAGTTCGGAAGTGTTAGTTCCTGTGCCCTGTGGAAGGCTGAATTGACTTTGGGCAAGAAGGTGGGGTCCGGCCGGAGAACCACCCAGTCGGCATGGAAGATGCAAAGGTCCTTCCTCACCGACAAGACTACTATAACTAACATACAAGCTTATCTCACACATTTATCTGTGTGCCTATCTGACTAACGCTGCACATTCTGTTTAGCTTGTCTCCTTAACCCTGGTTGGAGAACACAGGCTTAACACTGGTTATGGGCTTAGAGGCTGCAAAGTCAGTTTAACTAGGATAAAACAGATTTATGTAAAAAGTGAGAGTTTGTGTTGTTACACATTACAGTAAACAGACAGCTGTGTTTTATTAATTATAGTTTTATATCCATATAAGAAAACATGGCACAAGTCAATCTACAAAGTTTGTCCCTTATATCCAAGTTGGATGGAACAAACTATGTATCATGGTCTATGAAATGTAGTCTACTTCTACGAAGAGAAGGTCTATGGAACATAATTGAAAATCCACCAAACGTAGAGGAATGGGATCCAGAGATTGAGGAAGATAGACAAAAGATAAAAGACTTTAAACTGAAGAATGAACAAACTCTTTGCATAATAGGACTAATACTGTCTGACCAGCAACTTATTCATATCCGTGGAGAGCAAACGGCTGTTGGGTGTTGGCAGAAGCTGAAGAGGTTTTATGTCCGAGATAACGTTGGTGCTCACATAAATCTTACACGGAAGCTTTTCAGGACACATCTCCAAACGAATGGTGATATGCTTAGTTATTTGAATTCTATAAAAAGCATTTTTCAAGAACTGCACGAGAAAGAGCTTATTTTCTCTGAACTACACCAAGTCTACATAATTCTATCATCACTAGACGTAAGTTATGATAACTACGTCACTTCCCTTGAAATTTTGCCTAAGGAAAGTCTAACTTTAACTGATATAACTGGCAGATTGATTGAAGAGGCCAGAAGAAGACTTGAAAGAGATCAGTTAAGGAGGGAGCAACCTCAAAAAGCAGATAATGAATCTCCTACTGCATACGCAATTAAAAAGTGTTTTCATTGTGGAGGAAGAGGACATTTGGCAAGATTTTGTAAAAAAGCAAAGCGCCAGAACGCTGACCAGAATACTAAAAGTAATCAAAAGATAAATAAAAATTTAGAGTTAGCCATGTATATTAAAGGAGCTGTAAAAAATAATTTATGGGTGGTTGACAGTGGAGCATCCCACTGTATAACAAATGATAACAAAATTTTTATTAAAATGTCCCAGAGTACACAGCAGATATCGTTAGCCAATGGCTGGAAACTGAAAGCTAAAGATCAAGGTATAGCATATTGTTCTTTTATAAAAGAGAATGTAAAAATGTTATATGTACCACAACTTAAGTTTAATTTAATTTCAGTTAGAATTTTGGTTAAACTAGGATATGTAGTTAGCTTTAAGGGAGATAACTGCATAATTGAAAAAGAAGATAAGAAAATTACTGCATCTTTAAGAGGTGAATTATATGTGTTAAATGATAATGGTTTAGAGGTGGCTAACACGGTTTATGATAATAAGAAACCTCATGATGAATGTATTCACTTGTTACACCGACGGCTAGGGCATTTAAATTTTAAAATGCTTAAGAGAACTGTTCAACTATCAAAAGGAATAAGTTTGAAACCTTGTAATAAGTATTTGCAATGTTTTGCTTGTAATCAAAGCAAAAGCAAGGTCATACCGGATAATAGAGTTGATGGATTTACTACCAAAGAGCCTTTAGAAGTAGTATTTGCTGATTTAATAGGTCCGAAAAAACCAAGTGTAGGAGGTGCTCAATACATATTAAGTATAATGGACCACTATTCTAGATATGGGTTTTGCTATTTAATGAAGAGCAAAACTGAAACGTATCTAAATCTCTTTAATTGGATTAAATTTGCAGAAAGGAAAACTAAAAAGAAATTAGTAACTCTTATAACAGATAATGGTGCGGAATTTACAAATAATAAATTCCAGAATAGACTTAGAATGTTAGGTATTCAACATAAAAAGTCTGCACCATATAGGCCACAACATAATGCCTTTATAGAGAGACGAGGCCAAACACTATAGTCAATGGCACGTACTATGTTGTCTGATTCAGGATTACCTGACAATTTGTGGGGAGAAGCAATAATGTGTGGTAATCATATATTAAATAATGTTGTTAATTCAACAACAGGTGAATTACCATTCATACTGTGGCATGGTACAAAACCTGATTTAAGTTACATGCATACATTTGGAGCACCAGCATGGGTGCATATCCCTACACAACTCAGACACAAAGGACAGAATAGAGCTAAAAGATTATTTTTTGTAGGATATGAATCTAATCATAGATCTTATAGATTCTGGGAACCAGGAACATCTAGAGTTTACACCAGTGCTAGTGCAAAATTCCTAGAACATGTAGGATGGAATAGATTAGAGCAAGATTTAAATAACGAAGTAATTATTGAACCCTACAAAAGGCAGAAAGAACAGATTAGTTATAAGAAGAGTCCAATTAAAGAAGAAGTCCACGAAGAACAAATAGGACCAGAACAAGAGGAAACAATTGATCAGGAAAAGTTAGATAATCAAGAACAGTTAATAAATGAAAGTCCACCTGTAAGTCCTGTAATACCTAAATGTACTACATGTGTAACTAGACCACCTGATAGGTATCAAGCAAGTATAGTTTGCCAAGTAATTAAAGTTCCAACTAGTGTAGATGAACTTAGGATGTATCCTGCTAAGGATCAGGAGAATTGGCAAAAGGCAATGGAAAAAGAACTAAATTCATTAAAGGTAATGAAAGTATATGAAGATGCTAAATTACCTCCAGGAGAAAAATCCATTGGGTGTAAATTGATATTTAAAGTAAAAACTGGAAATGATGGGACTGTTACCCATAAAGCTAGGTTGGTAGCTCAAGGATTTAAACAAACTGCATCTGATTACGATGAAGTTTTTGCACCAAGTCTTAAAGCAACATCTTTGAAAGCAGCTTTAGTGTGGGCAGCTAAGAAAAACTATATCATTAACCATTTAGATGTAGAAACTGCTTATCTGCATGCGCAATTGCAGTACACTATATATTTACAAAAGCCAGTTATTATAAAAGACAATAAAGTAAATAGTAATGATTGTTGAAACTCAAAAAGAGTCTTTTTTTTTTAAAGAAAATTTTATTAATTTTCTACAAACAAACAAGACAAACAAAACATTAAAACATTCAACTCTCGTATGTACATCCAGTGTGTCAGTTGGTTCATCATTTTTGTGCATTCATTCTGTAGTCCCAGTTACAATTATGTTACATAACAACTCATATTATCAATCCAAACATATATCCTATAATCACTAAAAAAAAAAAAAAAAAAATTGACTATACTTTTAATCATTCATGCTTTATGAGCTAACAATACTTTAAGCAGATTATTCAACAAATCATATAAACATACCAAATCAATCCTAAAAAAACCCTTTATAAATATAATATCAAGTAACAAAATAATAGCAAAATAGCAAGATAAAGATATTTCTTACTATCTAAAATATTCTATTATCGTATTTTATCATCTAGCCATTTATAAAAAAGATCCCAAATTTCATAAAATTGTTTATCCTCTTGCTCTCTAATTTCAAATGTCAATCTGCTCATCTCAGCACATTCCAATATTTTCTTAATAATTTCTTCCTGTAATGGTATTTTCTCATTCTTCCAATTTTTAGCAAATACAATCCTGGCCGCTGTTACTACATTTACAATCAGGTATTTCAAATCTTTACTATATATATCAGGTAAAATTCCCAATAAGAAGATCTCTGGTTTCAAGTCTATATGTTTCTTTGTCATTTTTTCCAACCACATGCGAATTATAGTCCAATATTTTCTAGCCTCCTCACAAGTCCACCACATATGGTAATACGAGCCGGGTATCTGATGACATTTCCAGCATTTTTCAGATTTGTTCTTAAACATTCTTGCTATTCTTGTCGGAGGAAAGTGCCACCTGTAAAACTTCTTATACAAGTTTTCTTTATATGCTGTTGACATTGTCATTTTATAATTTTGAGACCACAATTTCTGCCATTTCTCTAAATCAATCCCATATCCAAAATTCTTCCCCCAAACAATCATAGTTTCTTTGACTTGTTCTTCCTCTAATTTCATTCCCAGTAAATAACCATATAATTTTTTAATCACCTTCTCATCGGTACCCATCAAGATCTTATCTAAATCAGTCTGCTCATCATAAAATCCCTCCGTTTTAGAATCTTCATCATACCTTGAATGTATTTGTGCATATGAAAACCAATTCATCCTTATACCTTGTTCCTCTAAGTTTTGGATCGATTTAAGTTCACCCTTTTCATCCAAAAGTTCCCCATATCTAACTGTTTGTTCCTTCTTGTAGATTATAGGATAGGAAAATGCTTCAATGGTCGATAACCAAACTGGAATTTTCAAATAACATTGTCTTTTTATCTTCTCCCAATTTAACCACAAAGACTCCCGTACATAATGTCTTCTAAAATAACCCTGTGTTTTAGTTTCCTTATACCATAAAAAAGCAGGCCAGCCCAACAGCAAATCATGCCCTTCTAATGTCAACAACCTATGTTTCCTTAATGTTATCCATTCTTTGACCCACATCAAACTTGCAGCTTGATAGTACAATTCCCAATTAGGCAGGCCAAAACCTCCTCTAATTCTAGCATCTTGCAAAAGCTTTAGCTTTATTCTCGCTTTTTTCCCTTGCCATATAAACTTCAACATAATTTTATTTAAATCTTCAAAATAGTCTTTTCCAAGCCTAAACAAAAATAAAATTCTAGGTAAAATATTCATCTTAATTGTTGAAATTCTCCCTATTAATGACAATTGCAAGCTTTCCCACTTCTTCAAATCTGTAGTTATCTGTTGTTTAAGTTTAATAAAATTATTCTCCTTTAACGTGCTACATCTTGTTGTCAAATATATCCCCAGATACTTAACCTTATTTGTAACTTGAATTTTCAAAAGATCTGCCAGTTCTTCTCTCTGTCTCAATAGCATATTCTTTGTCAAAATCTTTGTTTTATCTTTATTTATTTTCAAACCAGCCACCTCTCCATATGTCTCTATCCTTTCCAATAATTTTGGAGCTGTTTCTAGCGGGTCTTCCAAAATAAAAGCTAAATCATCAGCAAAAGCTTGTAGCTTAAATTCTTCCTTCTTAATTTTCATTCCTTTTATGCTTTTATCATCTCTTATATTTCTATTCAACACTTCCAAGGTCAACACAAATAGCAAAGGAGATAGGGGGCATCCTTGTCTTGTGCCTTTCCTTATATTAATAAAATCTGTAAGTTCCCCCTCCATCATTACCCTTGCTGTCTGTTTATTATATATGGTTTCTATTGCTTGAATAAATTTTTTAGCAAAACCCATCTGCTCCAATAATAATAGCATAAATCTCCAGTTCACGTTGTCAAATGCTTTTTGAGCATGTAGGAATATCAAAACCATTTGCTTTTCAGGATAAGCCTCATAGTATTCCAAAGTGTCCAAGATTACTCTCATATTGTCTCTAATTTGTCTCTTTGGCAGAAATCCATTTTGATCTGGGTGAATAAAGTTATTTAAATATTTTTTAAGTCTTTCTGCTAAGATTGAAGCAAAGATTTTATAGTCTGCATTCAATAAAGAAATAGGTCTATAATTCTGAATTAGCAGTGGGTCAGTCTCTTCCTTCAGTATAAGTGTAATATAAGCCTCTGACCATGTTTTGGGTATCATCTTTTTTAACATAACTTCATTCATAACTTCTAACAATGAGGTGCTCAAAGATTCTTGAAATATTTTATAGAATTCTGCTGGAAGCCCATCTGAACCCGGTGCTTTCCCATTATTTTGTCTCTTAAATGCTTCATTTAGTTCCATCATTGTTATATTGCTTTCTAGCATTTCTTCAGTCTCTTTAGGTATCTTCGGTAAATTAGCTTCCTGTAAATACTGTTTGACTTTTTCCTCATCAATATTCTCTTGTTTATATAGTTGCCCATAAAAATCTCGAATAATTTCTTTTTTCTCCTTATTCCCATAACAAACTTGGCCTTGTTCATCTATTAACTTCAATATTTTTCTTGATTCCTTCTCTTTTCTCAATTTATATGCTAGCCATCTACCTGGTTTATTTGCATCTTCAAAATAATTCTGTTTAGAGTTTCTGATTTTCTGTGCCAGTTCTTCTTTCTCTATTAATTCCATTTTATGTTTAATTACATCCAGCTTCAATTTAATATCCTTTTTCTGTGGCATTTTCTGTAATTCTTTTTCAAGAATTTTATACTCATCTTCCAAGGCCTTAGAAGCTTGCCTTTTCCTAATATTCTTTTTTCTTGTAAAATCTATTATCAAACCTCTAGCGTATGCCTTCATTGTATCCCACACATTCTGCGTTGAAGTATCTTCTTTTTTATTTTCTCTGAAGAAAAAAGCCAATTTCTTCTCCATCCATTGTATAAAATCTTTCTCCTTTAAAATAGTATTATTTAATGTCCATCTCGATCTTTTTTTTTTGTCCCTTCCATTTAATTGTCATTGGGCTATGATCTGCCCAAGTACTTGTTTCAATATTTGTTTCTTGAATATTGGATATTAATTCTGTTGAGATCCAAATCATATCTAATCTGGACCATGATAGATGTCTATTTGAATAAAAAGTATATTGTTTAGCTTTAACATTTCTTTCTCTCCAAATATCTTTTAAAGTTAATTCATCTGTCATTTAAAAAAAAGACCTTGGGACAGCCTTTCTATTTTGCTTTGTTGTTGTTGCTATATAGTCCAATTTATTGTCCACAATTCCATTAAAATCTCCCATCATAATTATATTAACATAGTCCAGCCCAATTATTTTCATGTGTAACTTTTTATAAAACTCTTCTTGTTTATCATTCAGAGCATAAATTGCAATCAAGAGTATTTTTATATTATTGTCCATTATTTCTACCATTAATACTCTTCCATCTTCATCCGTGTAAATCAATTTTGCTGGGATAGCCTCTTTAATGTATAGAACCACTCCTCTTTTCTTACATTGAGTCAAAGAAGTAAATATCTCAATTTTGGCTGTACTAACAATTGTTCATGTTGTTTTTTAATATGAACTTCTTGTAGACAAATTATATCAAATTTTAATTTCTCTAATTTATGAAAAGTTTTCCTTCTTTTAACAGCTGAATTAAGTCCATTTATATTCATTGTAATCAGTTTTTTTTCTTCCATGATTATGCTTTATATTTATGTCTAACCGCTCTTGTGGATCTCACTTCACACTGTTCTTTGCTATCCATCTGTCCCCCTACTGCTCCTTTCTCTTTTTCAGTCTCCAGTTGTTCCTCTTGAAACTCAATTAATGAGACCTCTTTCTCTGCCTCCTCTCTTCTTCCTCCAAAAAATTCTGCATGGAAAAGTTATTTACGGGTTGAAACAATCTGGCTTTGAGTGGAACCAATATATTGTGAAAGAATTAAACAATATAGGTTTTAAATCTGGTTTAGCAGATCCATGTGTGTTTAAAAGAGAAAATAATGGAACGGTGTCATTATTGTTATTATTTACAGATGATATTGCTTTGATAACTAAGACTAATAATGAAGCTAATGAGATTATATCATTATTAACTAAAAAGATAAAATTAAAGCATTTAGGTGAAATTAAAAAGTATCTAGGATTGACAATTAACAAAACAAAAAATGGATTTAAGATATCTCAAGAAGATAAAATTTGCCAATTAATTAAAACGTATAAAATGGAACTTTGTAAACCGGCAAAGACTCCAATGAGTCAGGAGGTTTGCCAAACTGATGATCAAAGTCCCAAATTTGATAAGTCCATATATCAATCTTAGATTGGCAGCTTATCATATATCAGCAATTGGTCAAGGCCAGATATAGCTTATAGTATTAATCAGCTGCACGTTTTAATTCAGATCCACATCAATGTCATTGGCAATCATTAAAGAGAATTTTAAGATATCTTAAAGGAACAATGAACCATGCATTGTATATAGAACCAAAGGGTGATTTGAGTCTTAGTGCCTATGCAGATGCAAGTTTTGCAACTGACATAAACACTAGAAAATCAACATCTGGGATGGCTATATTATTTGGTAAAACACTAATCGGGTGGAGGTCAATCAGACAACAGCATATTAGCTTGTCCACGATGGAAGCGGAATTTTCATGTCTGTCATTACTATGCACTGACTTAATTCTGTACAAACAGTTATTATTAGACATGGGTGTAACTGTTAAAGATTCCATTATTGTGTACGAGGACAACCAGGCATCCATAAAGTTAGCTACTGGTATTGCTGTAAAAACTAGATCAAAACATACTGATTTAAGATACTTAAATGTTAGAGAATCTGTAAAGAATGGGCTAATTAAACTGGAATACTGCATGACGGAAGAAAACATTGCAGACCAGTTTACAAAAGCTCAAAGTGTAATCAAGTTTAAAGAAAGTTGTAACAAATATAATAAATATAATATAACAAATATAATTTAAATAATTGTTATATTATTATCATTACCTAAAAGGGGAGAATGTTAGGGATAACATTGTTTACCCTAACTGGTTTAGGTAAAATAATAAATATGTTATCATGGTTTGTTAGTTAAAGTGTCTGCAACTTTAACTGTAGGAATGTGATTAAGGGAGTGGTTGTAAAAGCACCATAAAAGAAGCAAGGCATGACAGTTTGCTCTCTCTGGCTTGATGATCCCTAATTACTGGATGGTTTGAAGACTGCTTTTCTCCTACTGGAAAGGGAGAGAGAAAGGACTGATTTATTTGTAAGTGAACTGACATTGGATATTCTACACGGACTTTGCTAATTGAATATCCTTGAATGGACTGACTAAAATGATACATGACTAATGGACTGTTATTTTGACTATGCTATAAATCATTATGGAATAAACTATATTTTTGATAGCACATGCGTATCTGTTATTTTTACTGTATGTTAACTAACATACAAACTTATCTCACACATTTATCTGTGTGCCTATCTGACTAACGCTGCACATTCTGTTTAGCTTGTCTCCTTAACCCTGGTTGGGGAACACAGGCTTAACAATGATGAGGCATTGGGGCTCCTTGAAGTGATGACCCTTGTTGATGGCGGGACTGGTCCACCAGAGGAGAGACGTGAGAACCCTTGAGGGCACCTTGACGGTGGCCTTTGAATTGCTTCTGCCAGTACTTTGGAACGGGAGCAGGAACCACTGTAGGGATCTGGTATGTAAACGGGCCCAGGGAACAATGGAGATAAAAAAATACACGAGACCAGTTTACCTAGTAATTTAGACAATTCTAAAAGTGTTACCCTTCTTGACCATCTGATATGTTTGACACTAAGGAATCTTTCCGAGGAGAGGAAAACCTTCCCCTGAACTGAGTCAATGACGGACCCCAAGTAGAGTGAGCCGTGTAGATGGTAACAGTTGGCTCTTTTGCCAGTTTACTAGGAACCCATGTTCTTGGAGGGCAGAGAGAGTAGCTCTGATATCCTTCTCTGCTTGGAGTCTGGAGTGAGACAGGATGAGGATGTCATCCAGGTAACAGTGGAGACAAACCGGGAGGTCCCTGAGATGGGCCGCCAGAGCCGCGAGGACCTTAGTGAAGGTCCTTGGGGCAGAGGCCAATCCAAAGGGAAGGGCCACATATTGGAAGTGGCGGTGGTTGTAGCAGATCCTGAGGAATTTGGAATGGGGGGGCCGGATTGGGATGTGAAGATACACCTCTGAAAGGTCTATGGATGATAGCCAGTCCCCCTGTCTGATGTCCAGTAGAATGGACTGTAGGGTGTGCATCTTGAACCTGTGGTAGATCAGGTAATGGTTAAGGCATTTCAGGTCTAGGATAGCCCTCCATCCACCTGAGGATTTGGGGACCACAAAGAGGTGGGAGTAAAAACCTTGCCCCCACTGGGACGGTGGGACGGGTTGTATGGTCTGTATGTTGAGGAGATGATGGATAGCTGAATCCATTAAATTGCGTTTGGTGAGATCCCTCGATGGGGGGATGCCATAAAAAAGTCAGGGGGCGCGCGCTGGAATTCAAGCGTGAGACCGAGTCTGATGGTGTTCCGGACCCAGGCATCAGAGGTGGAGGAGTTCCATCGGTCGGTGAAATGCTTGAGGCGTCCGCCGATGGGAAGGGCGGGACAGGATCTATCTGGTGCGCCGGAAGGGCTTCCCTCCTGGACCCCTGAAGGGATGCCTGTAGCTGCCACCCCTCCTGTTTCTGTTGCCTGGATTGGCTCTATCCTGGGGCTGGAATGGCTGGAAGGGGTGGGGTCTTGGATACCTGGGCGGGAAAGGTGACTGGTAGAAAGGTCGGGAGGAACCTCTCCGAAATGGCTGAGGGGTTCTAGACTCTGGCCTCTGAAAAAGGGGAGGAAGAAATTTTTTCTTGCTCTGGGTTTCAGATAGCAATGGCTCCAGGGCAGTGCCAAATAGTTTGTCCCCCTTAATGGGGGCAGTGGCCAACTTAACCTTGTTTTTTACGTCCACCTGCTAGTGTTTGAGCCAGAGCAGGTGGCGAGCTGTAACATGAGAGGTTATTGCTCGGGCGGAGAACTTAACCGCGTGGTAGGTGGTGTTGGCCGAGAATTCTGCCGCGGCTGTCAACTTTGCGATGTCCTGATGTGCCAGAGGGGGGAACATGCTGTTTCAGTTGGCGGAGCCACCAGATCAAAGACCTGGTGAAGAAGGAAGCGGCCGTGGCCGATCTAATGGCCCAGGTGTCAGCTTGATGAGCCCTACGTAACGCCAGTTCGGACCTCTTGTCCTCGGGTTTCAGAGCCTCCAGGGGATCACTGGGGGAGGAAGAGGATGCTAAGCCAACAATGGGCTCATCTACCTCAAGAGTGATAAATAGGTTGCAGAAGCTCGACTCGAGGTTGAAAAACCTCTTGTCCTGGCTGGATGGGGCAGGAGGGGCCCTTGTAGAATCCAACTGGTTTGAGACTAGGTCGTGAAATATGGGCGGGGCCAGAATAACCTCCGCTTCAACCACAGGCTGTCTAAAAATGGCATCCTCTTGTCCCTCCGCTGGAGAAGGGAGATCCGAGAGGGACTGTACAGACAGGCCAGATATGTTCTTGGCCTTAAATAGAAGCAATTTAAAAATGTGTGGCTTGAACAGACCCACAAAGGTGGGTTGATCGGGAGTGAGGCCCTCGTTCTCGGACATGTCCCCTTCCATCGGGTCTATCTCCGATAGGGGCTCCCCTTGGTGCGTAGACCCCCATTCAAATTCCTCCTCCTCCTCCCTCTGGTTCCCTTTCTGGAAGAGGACTGTCCCCCTGTAAAGGTACCTGACCGTGAGGAAGGTCTGATCTAGGCAAGGACCTGACTGATGGCGAGTCGTGTTCGGGCGCCATTGAGGGGGGACTGGACCTGGACATCTGTTGAAGGCCCTCTGCTATCCCCTGGTGGATAGCCCGCTCCATCCATGCCTGCATGAAAGCAGGGATTTCAACTGTGGCGTCCTCCTCCTGGCGCAGACCAGCGGCCGTGGGCATGAATGTAGCTTTGGGCATCCATCTGGTCGTTGGTCTGGGGACTTGGTGTCCCTGGGATGAGCGACGCCTGGAGAGGGAAGAGCAAACTGGAGGAGGGGGGTGTCTGGAGGTAGAAGGAATGGAGGGTGGGAGGGCTGGAGGAACCGGTTGTGCCTCTCTAGATCGCGTGTCAAATTCTTTCTCCAGTGCCCTATGACGTCTTAGGGCATCCCTCTGAGAAGTCTTGGAAGGTTCCTTAGAGGCTTCCTTAGTCTGTCTGCATAGGTGGTAGGATTTAGATCTGGCCTTCAAAGAAGGGCCTTTAGTGGAATTGTCATCTGCCATTATGGAAAAAAGGACTGTAATACAAATCTAAAGGCAGTTGGCTCGCCAAGGGTTCGACCTACAACAAGGCCGGGTGTCCTTTCAGCTGGCCCGCACCCCCTTTTGGAATTTAGATGTATACAAACTATAGCCTTATTATTATTATAATTATTAATATATATACATATGCGTACAATTAAGGTATCTAATCCAATTAGTATTGATAATGAGTTATAAACATATATCGTTGATATATATATATATATATATATGGATAGATAGATAGATAGATAGATATAGATATATATAGATATATATATAGATATAATAATTAAGTATCTATTTATTAATACTGTTGTTGTTGTTGTTATTATTATTATTATTATTATTATTATTATTATTATTATTATTAATATAAATATTTAACTCGGGGACCTGTTCAGTGCTCCCAGGAGGGAATGGCCCCAGAGGTTGCTGATAAATATCTCCAATTCACCAAATGAAAATGCCTGAAGCTGGGATGAAGCCTCTGGCAGCTGGAGCTCCCAGGCAACAACCGGGAGGGATAGGCTGCAGTTTCCTGCCCTGAGCGTGCTGCAGAAAGCCAACAAGTTGCCAAATACACAAATGCACAGTAGCTCTCACAGGCTGGAAGGCCTGTGACTAGATCTAGCCTCTTTGCAGCCCAATGAGGCCTTTAAAAATGGCGCCTGACACGCGGCGGTGCCCAAAATGGCGGCCGCCCATGATCCCTTATCAACGGGCCGCTCAGAGCAATTATAAGACTCTCCGGCACGTCTAGAGGCTGAGAGAGGTAGTCAGGTAAAGTTTTCACCCCTTCCTGGGGCAATCGGTGTTTACGGTGGGGGGAACACCAGCTGCGCTTATCAGCGCGATCGAATGAAACTGCTACGAGTGCAGTGTGAAGAGACGGCAGGAAGAAGGTCCGAATGGGGGGGAGGGATTGGCACTGGAGTGCGAAAGCCGCCCGCTCTTTATCTCTCCTGGGGGTGAAAAAACACGCTCCCCTGCTAAGCCACTAATCCAAATGTGCAGAGGCTAAGGAAGAACGAGGCAAACAATAAGCAAACCTGAAGAAATAAGGAATTCTGCTGAAGAAGAAGGTTCTTGAATCAGCCAAGGAATGGGAAATACACAGCCTACTCTCACGAAGGCTGAGCATAAACTGGGGAACGCAAGGGAGACACGTGATGGAGGGCGGAGCGTTCCTCAGTAATTAAACTCAGCCTTCAACGACGCAGATTGAAGCACCTCCCACTCTCTGGATGATCCTCACGGCTCTAAGGAGAATGGAGGAGACCACCTGGAACTTAAAAAAAAATCAATAGTGGAATTTTAACAAAGCTTGCAAAAGATACATTGTAGCTGAAACTTTGTTACAAGATAACAAAGCCCCTGGAAAGAGAAAGTGAGAAAAGAAGCAAGAAACAGTTTTAGATTATTGGATGATTCCTGGAACTTTGGATGGAGGATCCTAATGAAACAAAATAAAATCAATTGGGGGTTGTTTAAAAAAATTTTAAGAGTTAAAACGAGACTTAAAGAACAAAAAGAAGAAGCACAAGAGGGAAGAGGATCGTTTGGCTTTGTATTTCAATTTTTAGAAATGGAGATCTTGAACTATGAAAAACAACAAGAAACGCTGCCAGAACAAGAAGGGCGGGACAACGAAGAAGCCATCTTTAATGACCAAGCAATTTTAAGTGGGGTAAAAAAGGGAAAGGGGGGAAAGGGAGTTAAAAACTTAAGCACTGAAGCAACAACCAAAAAAAAGAGTAATTTGAAAAGTAGTCATAATATCAGGAAGAAGCAGAAGGGAGGATCACAGAAGGGAGAATCAGATAGAAAAGGGAATAAAAAGAGGAGGGAGAAGAAGAGAGGGAAGAGGGAAAAGAAAAGAAACTACAAAGGACAGAAACAAGATATAGAGGTACAGGAAAAGCATACAAGAATTAAAGGTATAAACCTATTTAAAAGACACAGAGACAATGGTTAAAATTTAATTTAAGGAGAGGATTCTGCAAGGATGCATGGGATAGCATTGTTATATTAGAAACAGAACAGGGTTAGAAAATATGTTAGATGATTAAAGTGATAGAAAAAATTTCTATTGATGTGTAATGGAATATTTGTTTGTAAAGAGAATAAGGCTCTCAATGATTTAAAAAGAAAGTTTTAAAAAAAACTGAAAAGAAACATGGAAGATTTTTATCAGTTGACAAGATGAACTTGAATAAGAATAATAACTTTATTGACTACTGTTAATAACTATTGTTTGGTTTTTTTATTTAAAGATAGTAATAAGTAAAATATGGAATATAGATGATTAAAGTGAAAGACAACTGATATTACTAGGTAATGTTTGTTAAAAGAAATAGAAATGTAAAAGATTGTTATTAATATTAATGGCAGAGCTGTACTTGAATAGAATAATTATTCCATTTATTATTGTTATACACACACACACACACATAAGGAGAGGATTCGGCAAGGGTGCAAGGGTGCATATATAAATATATACTTTTTTCTTTTAAGAATTTAGTGTGTATTTTTAAGGGAATGTACCAAGCAAAATTCGATTGAAAAAAGGTATGTGTTATAAAATAGAGGTTAGAAAATGAATATTATAACTGTAAAGGAGTAACTTAAATTTTTAAACAAGATTTTGAAAAAAGATACAAATTAATATCTAGTAATTACAGGGGAAAATTTGTTTTATGAGAAAAGATAATATGAAATTGTAAACAGGACAGACAAAAGTATAAAAACATTGATTAGAAAGATTTTAAAAATTAGAAAAAGATATGTAATTGAATTAAGAAAGGAATGAGATAATTTAAAATAAGGCTATAGGAAGTAAAGAAAGGGAAAAGCTATTGAAAAAAATGTGAAAATAGTTATAAGATATGGATTAGAATGCATAAGATAATATGTATTATGTCTGTATGGAGAAGTGATAACCCGGGGCCACGCTGTTCTCTAAAATAGATATTTTATTCGTATTTGTATATTTTGTGAAAACTTAAATAAACTTTTATTTATTTAAAAAAAGAAAGTATTAGGGGGGGAAAGGAAACCAATTATGAAATGTGCCTTTTCAAAATGTGTGGCAGAAGAATAATGTGCTTCTCAAAAGACTCTGCAGGTATCATCTGCCCTGAATGTTAAAAGACTAATTTTCTTATCGTTCTTATATATAATTTAAATCAGACTCTATAAATCTTACTCTAAAATAGTTTCAAATGTTCAGTATAGGATGCTTTATACAGTAGTTTATTCTACTTTGCCCATAGAGTTCATCTCTTCCTAGAGGCAGTAACTTGCCACAAGCTATTGAATGGGTCCACAGTACAGTATAAGGTTTATATGTACAGTATATACATATATGTACAGTATATTTATATGTACAGTATAAGGTTTATACATACATTTTATTCCAAGGACTGCAATTTAAGTGATCTTCCATTGAATGTTAAACAGAGCAATGCCCCGGGCAAAACCTAAGCAATAATTACACAATATGTGCAGGATACATTGTCCATATTGCTAAACCCTGTCCAAGTACTTTATTGTACTTCATGCAGGTATTATTTGTAAGCTTTTAAAAACTGAATGTACTTTTGCAATCTTTAACAGAAACTAATAATTCACCACTGCTGTTCAAGTAATATGTTGATAAGTTTTGCATAACTATTGTCTGAGAATATGTATTATTTTGATTCTTATATGTTCATATAAATGTTAGTTGTGCCACATGTCCACTAAATATAATTTAGGAAATTGTAAAGGAATCATGAATGTGTGTCAAAACATAGTGATTCTAATAGGGAAAGGATGGACTATAATAAAGTCACACATTATGTATGAACATAAATGTTATGACACGTACATTACAACATTGTGTTAATTTAGTTATTTAGGAATTTGCTCTGGATTGGTTGTCATATTGGCTTGTGCAATAGAATAAAGATCAAACAAATTTTCACATATTTTTGTCTAATAAAGAAATTAATTAGTATAATGAAATTGGTTGAATTTTTTTGCTGCTGGACAATATCTTTTAGTTCTCATCCTAGGTTACTGTTACCATTGTTTGACATGGTTCTATATAATTATATTCAATCTGAAAATATAAACATTACAGTTAGTAATCTAATATGTAACTATTAGATTTATATTATACAATCACATTGTACAATCTTGCTTCCAGACACTTAAATCACACTTTCACACTTAAATCAGCATATTAGACATGATGCGGTGTCCTTCTATAATTTGAATAATTCAGAACTGTAGCAAGGAAAACTGATACAAAAATTTTGAAATCAAGGATATTGGTGGCATAAAAAAGGTCTCCCATTAGAATGCAATGTTTCTTATTAGCTGCTGTTCTGAGGAGCAAAAAGACAGTCTTCCCGTTGAAATATATCTGCAAGATGGTAATACAAACTGAAAGATCAATAGTCTTTGCATGTGAAAAAGGTTACCAAAATCTGGATACCTTTAGATGGCAGCAGACAGATATGGAAAACTCATTCTTTGCCATTATCGACAGGCCATCTACATTTTGCAGTCGAGATCTGATAACTGTGGAATTTGTAAACCAAAGCACAACTAGCACAACTTGACTAGTTGTTTGACAATATCCTGGTCTATGTTTTGCCTAATCTGATGTCAACATTTGAGTAGAAATATACCATGCAAGGGATTCGTAGAAAACTAACCAAATACATGTTCACATGTGATGTTTAAATTACCAGTGAGCTAATTTAATAATGCTGGTCACCACCAAGCAAAATGCTGGAGGGAGTGTTAAAATTGGTGCATATTCTGTCATATTCTGTCCTCTACATACAACATGTACATCAGTGTACCATTCAAAGTTACAACGGCACTGAAAAAAAGTTTTATGTTTTTCACACTTATGACCATTGCAGTATCCCCATGGTCACATGACCAAAATGTAGATGCTTGGCAACTGGTTCATATTTATGCATTTGCAGTGTCCCAAAGATATGTGGCCACCTTTTGTAATCCTCTGACAAGCAGTCAATGGGAAGCCAGATTCAGTTAACAGTTTTACCAGTAACTTAACAATTGCAGTGTTTCACTTAACAACTGTGCCAAGAAAGGTTGTAAAATGGGACAACATTCAGTTAACAAATGTCTCATTTATCAACAGAAACACCAGGCTCCATTGTGGTTGTAAGTCAAGGACTACCTGTGTATATCCCCGTTGCCAGTGCCTTCTAAACTTATATCGATTTCTGAGTCTCCAAAAGAATTATAGATAGCAAATTTCAAATTGAGGACTTAGCTAGTTCAGTAAAGAATATTTGTAGGTTGAAATAAGGGAGATCCTTGGTGCTCTCTGAACTTGCTTCTTTTCTTGCAGATGTTTCATTACCCAAACTAGGCAACCTCCTCAGTGCTAGTAAGGTGTGTGGGTTTGCTGTCAGTTTATATTTACAAATCAAATCAAATCAAATAAATAAATATTCTAGTGTCTTGCCTATCTATGGTTGGGCTGTTTACTGATGACTCTGGCAGTTTCTTTCATTGGAGTATTTGTTTACTTGGCTAATTCAGCAATACTCTGAAGAAGAAGAAAAAGCAGCACCGCAGAGGGGATAAATAGTACCTAGGACAGGGTAAACTCTTCCCAAAGCCTCTTTTTTGCAGAGCTACTGTCAATCGGGAGGAACTCCATCCTCCAAAACCGGAGGCGCGGGTCCATTTTTCCAGCTTTACTCAGCCACTAGCCCACCCGCGATTTGCCCAAGGCCAAAAACTCCGGCCGACCTCAAGAGTTTACACGGGGCGTGTGGTGGTGGTGGTGGTGGTGGTGAAGGTGAGGTGGGCGTAGCCCACTCCATCATCATCCCACAGGACAAGGTGTGCAGCTGAGCAGCGATCTGTGCAAGACCTTCGGGGCGGGAGTGAGGGGGGGGGCAACGCTAGCTGGCGAGGGGAGACACTGACTCGGCTTCTTCCCTTCTGAGAGGGCGTCTGTTGGTGCCCTGTAGGATGCGCGCAGTGAGGCTCGGGTGCAGGACGGACGGGAGACATTCTCTCCTCAGCAGCCAAGCCGCGGGCGGGGGAAAGAAGGAGATGTCTCCCTCGCCGCTGGTTGCCGGCTGGCAGTGCGCACGCAGCTGCCTCGGCTCCTTCCTTCTCTCCCTCCCTCCCTCCAGCTCGCTCCATCGTCCCCCCTCCCATCCGCCTGCCTGCCTGCTCGCTCTCCCTCCCTCCCTCCCTTCTCTTCTCTTCTCTCCCCCCGCCACACCAGTTCCCCGCTCTCGCGTTGGTTGCCGGGATCGCTGGCCGCTTTAGTTAATGTCCGCCATGTTTGCCATGGCGCAGGGAGCGGATCGAGCGACCCCGGCGCGGATCTAGGGCTGCGGGCGGCTCTTCGAGGGAGCTGTTCCGGGGCGGCGGGGCTCTCCATGGTGTGTCGGGCCGGGGTCGGGAGCGGCTGGGAGGCGGCGGTGAGGCCGTAGTGAGGGTCCTCCTCGCCCCCCCCAGCTCCCCCAGCCCGGCCCCGGGGTGTTATTGTGAGGGGGAGACAATGAGCAAACTCTCCTTCCGAGCCCGGGCGCTAGACGCCGCCAAACCGCTGCCTATCTACCGCGGCAAGGACATGCCCGACCTCAATGACTGCGTCTCCATCAACCGTGCCGTGCCGCAGATGCCCACGGGCATGGAAAAGGAGGAGGAATCGGTAAGGGAGCCGCGCAGGGGGGGCCCACCATTGTTTATCAGACGTCCCCCTCCCCTCACGGGAAATAGGCCATTGGCATTCACTAAGCGCCGCTACGCACGCTTCCCGCCGCAGCGGCGCACGTTCCCGATGGGGCCTGCGTAAAGAGCGCAGCGTAAACTCTCCTCCGTCGCCGTAAGCGGGGCCTTGCTCCGCCATCTTGCTTGCCCAGGACTCGCGAAGTGTTTTGATTAGCGGAGGGGGGGGGAGGAGAGAGAAAGAGGGGGAGAGGCCTTACGCTGGCGTAACTGGAAGGAAGCGCAAAAGGCGTCCCTGAATGGAAGAGTATGCGCGCCGGCCGCTATTGCCGGAACTTGTGAGCTGTTAAACCAGGATCGGTCGGGTTTTCGGTTTTTGAGTCGGGCCTTCGAGACTTGGCCTGGAGGACCGCTAGTATTCCTAGTGGAAGGAGAGTCCTTGCTTCAAGGGATTCAATTCTTCATTTGTCAGGCTTTGCCTTCCCCCCACCTTCCCCCCCACCCCCGGTTCGTTTTGAAGCTGGCGGCTCCTTTAGCAGCCAGTGGGGGTAGCTCTTCGTCTGCATAAAAGTGGCAAATCGTAGGTTTGGGGAAAGCGAGCCAAAGTCTTGAGTCCCCGTTACATTTTCATAAAATAACGTTGTGCCCTTTTGTTTTGGGACTTTGAGCCCCCCTTCCCTTTTTTTCTTCTCTGACATTCTTACGCTTTTCCAAACCATGCTTTGGGGAATTGGGCTTAAGCTGTCAGTTGCTTTGGCTAATATATAGGCAAAGTAAAACATCTTGAATTTCTGTATAATCTTCACCTCTGTTAACTTGACACGTCTGAGGTGTTTATATTTTCACTCCCAGTACAAGCTTTCTAATTGCAATTCTTAGGCAACTCGGAAATCTTTATGTATGCTTAAAGGGGGTGGTGGTGGTAAATTTAAGTTAGGATTGCACAGACTCACACATTTCAGGGGCAAATACTTTAAAGGCTACAATGTGTCCATAGACTTATAACTTGAGATCAATTAACAGGACTAGCCTGTCTGATGTCATTGACAAATGGAAACAAACTCTTTTCCGAAGATATTTTTAATGACTGAGTATAATTTTCTGCAAACACATGGTACTAATCTGTAGGTCACGTTTGATCCCATTGTGAATTTAATTTTAAAGCTGCATGTTGTGCAATTTGAAGAAAATAGCCATAGTCTGTACTCTTGCTTGGGTAAAGAGTGCATTCTTTGCCCTAAAAACTGGACTTTATGTATTCTATCATTTTATTTTTTGCTTGCTGTACACAAATTGCTTATGACAAGGGCAACGTGTGCACACAGAATTCAGAGTAAATGTCCTTAGGAATTTCTTCAATGAAAAGATATCTCCGCCTCATTGCCAGCCCACATTGTACTTGATTGGTTTTTCAGAGGTTGGAGTAGTCAACATCAACAAAAACTGCACTTCTTTATGATTGGCTTTCAAATTAGCCTTTTAAAATAGACAGCTTTCTAGTCCTCCATTGGTAGCTTGTAGTTACATCTTAACTGTGTTTTCTTTTTTATTATGAATTTTAAAGTGTTGCTTAAATGTTGCTAATTCAGTGCTAGTTTTTTGTCAGATGTATGTTTGTAAAGTTAACTGTAATATTTACACATTTTGTTGATTTTATTTTTCACTGTACAGATTAGTTGAAAACAAAATAACATCACTCAAATGTAAAAGTAATATGCAAAAAGTGGAATTGTCTAAACAGCCAGTCTAAAGTTGTGTTAAAGGTAACAGTATCATCTTAAACTAGATATAAAATGTGATCTATGGATGTAATTTTAAAACAATTTAAATAAAATTCCCATCAATTTATGCTAACATTTTTACTACTTTGAAATGTATACAAACTAATAATTGCACGCAAATTAACATTTCCATCATAATCCATTAATTTTGCAGGAAAGTACTTCCAAATCATAAGGAGAGAATTTGGGAAATTATAGTCTGTTCTAATTATATTTACTAAGAAGTATTCCCAAAGTATGTAGCATTTATTCTGAAGTATTTTAGCATATTTTTGTTTTAAATACTCTATGACAGTGATGGCTAACCTTTTCGTTGTCGCGTGCCGAAAGTGCACGTGCACACACATACCTGCACCCATAATGCAATGTACATGGGCACACTCCTGCCCCCTGCACATATGCACATGTGTCCCACCTGCGCCCGCTCTGTGCCCATGTGCGGCAGATACCCGACAATCAGCTAGCTGGTGGGAAGCACGTGCGCATGTGTAGTGGAACTGAGCCAGGGCGAAGGCTCTGCGTGCCACCAGAGATGGCTCTGCGTGCCACTTCCGGCATACTTACCATAGGTTCGCCATCACAGCTCTATGAATTTACAGATTATATAAAGTAAGTAAATACTGAATTAGCCATGTTTATTCTCATGGAAGCTTTCTCCAGACATGACTGAATTCTTATCCAATGTTCTGCCTTTCTACTGCAAGTAGTTGTCAATAAAAAAAACCAGGGTCAGATGGCAAAGAAAAAAAAATTTACTCTGCTGGGCTGTAGATCTCAGTGGGGTGTTGTCTAAATAGATTCTGAGAGTGTCAAAACTTATGTTTTAGTCATAATGATTTATATATTCCTTCCGCTATCAGAGCAATCTGCATTTCAGTAACAGTTTGTAGGAATAATTTACCAAGGAATTACAGCTTTCATATTCGATTACTTGGAGTTTCCAAGGATGTCCAAGTTATCGTGGTGGGGAACTGAATGCAAGCTTGCATGAGTGTAGCTTCTTCAACAGGGAGATTCTTAAAATGCAACTGATTCTCCTGTAAATAGTTCTCCATCAATGAAAAACACAACCAAGACAATCTGGTGTCATCCAGCAGAGCTTCTTTTGTGGATTGCAGCTTATTCTTAGCCACAGTGGCACAGTGGTTAGAGTGCAGTATTGCAGGATACTTCTGCTGATTGTCGTCTACTTGCAATTTGGCAGTTCAAATCTCACCAGGCTTCCATCCTTCCAAGGTGGGTAAAATGAAGACCCAGATTGTTGTGGGCAATAACTGACTCTGTAAACCACTTAGAGAGGGTTATAAAACACTGTAAAGCAGTATATATGTTTAATGCTATTGTTATTCTAGGTAACAGCATGGTAGCAATAAATGAAGGGATTTTTAAAAATTTTCTATAAAACTTAGTTGTATTGTGCTTGATTATATTCTCATTGGCTTGTTTTGCTCTTTTTGTTGTTTGAGAAAAATACATGGTGTATATAATGTACAGTATATTCATAGGCCTAACAATAGGGAGAATATGAAATGAGATTATTATGAAGTAACTGGGAACGTGGTCTTGAGTTTAACAAAGCTTAGTTCACAAATTAGGATATTTCATTTAAACAGAACAGGGTGAATACATTTGATTCTCCCTGTTTTCCGCTTTTAAATCTTCACAAACTCATAAAACCATCTGATTTGTAGAACCTGGATGTGTTTCAGAAGGAGAACTCCCTTTTTAAAAAAAAAAAATATAATGGGAAAGAAGGGGATACTGGATTTTGTGACCAACACCTGCTTTCAATTCAAAGTGACCTTGATCTGTTACATTAGTTTAGTTAATTGCTCACAGCATCTTGCAAATTGAAGATCCTTAGTTTTATGACTCATTCCACTTTGTTGTTGGTCTCACTGTGAGAACTTGTATAAACATAACAGTATTTTGTGAACTGCATTAGTTAGATGAACTTGTTTACTGAATGGAATGATTTGATGGAAAACAAAAATCAATAGTTTGACATTTCTAGTACTCCATTTTGGAAGGGTCATATTAATTTTTAAAAATCATTAATTCCTTTTGTACAAGTATCACTTAATTATGTGCCTGAAATTTAACATGGACTTTCCTAATATAGAAATTATATTTTGGCAAATTTGATGTGTTACTCAAAATAACAAAACTACAGGTATAAAGCTTAAAAACTGCAGCCTTTTCTTACAAAAAGCCTTACAACATTTAAAAAACGTACGGTACACCCCCCCTTGCTAGACAATTAGGAAAAGTTTTTATGCAAATCCAGATACTGATTTTGCAATCAACCAACCAGATCCCAATCATGAATTCCTTTCAGTTGAGAACTGACCTGATAGGAGAGCTGAAGATCCATGGCTCTCATTATTCCATCCTTAATTACTTCCTAGCTGCCCAAAATGAATTACGATGATAAGGAAAGGAAGGCGAGCTTCTGGGCCCCAGGCACATATAGAAATAAAGCTTTTCTAATTTCAGTATCTGTTAAAAGCATTCAGTGAGCCATCATAAAATATTCAGTTGTCCCCTTTCTTCCATTGTTTGTTTAACCAGAATGTGTTATGTGTGTACCACAGCTAATTAGGGCTGTTCTCTTAACTGGAATTGGAATTCCATGTTAAACACTAGTTTAAAATGAAAAATTAAAGTTTTATTAACATTCTTGGAGTTTAAATATAATATATAAATGTACATATTCATTTCTGTCAAAAGCATATGCTGACTTATTTTAGACAGAATGTGTTTCATAGATTTGTAAAGTATGTTACATTGATCATTTTCTGAAATGTCTCAAGCTGTTGCAATGCATTGTTCTCCTCTTTTTTTGCATTGAAGAAAATAAAAAAAAACCCCACCTGATCCTCTGTTTTATCTTGATTTTACTGATACAGTACAGTAGATACCAGATGAATTAGCTAAGCCAGCAAAAAGGAGTGTACACACTTTGAACTTCATTTTTAGTTTCTGTTTCAGCTAAACTAAACGATTTAAACTAAAAGTATCTCATTAAATGAATATGTCTGTGCAATAAATTGAATCCTATTCCAGCCAACCACACTTGAGCCAATGTGCTGTACCAACGTAGCCTATACAATATGTTACTGATTCAGAAAATAGGACTGAGTAATCATAATTAGGTTCACTGAAAAGGTGGAAGAAAGATGAACATTGCAGGCACTGTGTCTTATTTGTAACATAGACAAAAAAAATTTTAAAGTTAAATTTGGCCTTCAACTCCAGCACATTGTTTCCAATAGAACATTATGTGAGTAATCCCTCAGTCTGGCTATCTACATTTACTATATACAATTTTGCTGGTATATGACATCTGCCAATCTGTCTATATGAAGTCAGAGGTTATTTCTTGTACAGGAATTGTATCTTATGGAAGATTTTGGTGCATTTACTGTAGCTTAAGTCAATATGCCAGTGTAATAGAAATGTAGTTCCAATGATTCAATTCAGTTATTTCAGTGGATTGGATTAAAAGATTTTCATTTTCAATTTTGAAACTTAGGAAAAAGCCAGTACTTGACATAGAAGCATTTCGTATACAATTTCTATAGAAAATAATAGTGGTAAATCTAAAGTAATTACAGTCAAATATATGTGCATATTTTTACAGAAGTAAGTGCCACTGAATATAGTGGAACCTATTCCTACAATAATTTGCAGATGGTTAAAGATTTGTCTATTAAAAATAAGAATAGCTGAAAATTGTAATATACAATTGCAAGATTGCAATTTAATATTATTAGAATCTGCTGCAAATTGTTAAATGTCATCATACTTTTAAAATACATTGATTATATACTACTATCAAAAACAGTATGTGGAAATGAAGCAACTTGGAAAGTCTAAAGTCTGTCATTTTAATTTCAGAAGGATTTTTTTTTTGATCTTAAACTCTGAGAGGAAGATAGTTCTGACAAACTAAGAGTAATAAAAGTGGACACCAAACAAATGAAAGTACACCCCCTCAAAACATGTTGAAGAGTAAAGTGCTAAAGTTAAATAATTGGGAAAGAGATTTCTTGCTCCTGTGTTGCAAAAATGCATCCAGTACTCATCCAGGCTCTCTTTAAAATTGTAAATGTGCAGTGTAGCCACAGTCCCCAGTTTTTACATATTACTAATATCCTTTGTTTGCAGTCAAACACATGGTTTATAATATTGGTATGTTAACTCTTCTATGACAAACTCTGTTTGTGTTGACTTGGTTAGGTCTCAAATTTCTATTTCCCAAAGAATTAAGAAAATAAAATCTTTGCACAGCACAAAATACGAAATTGTTACAAAGCCAGTGGCAATATTTGGGAACGTCTAAATTGATAATACCCTTGAGGTAAATAGAGAATCAGACCTTGGAGATAGAATGTGTGTGTAGGGGCTGTGTCTTAGGAAGCCGTTTAGTGATGGGAATCTTCCATTAGTGGAACAAGAATTGACAAAAATCATTGGTCATATAGTGACCTTATGATTGGTTTAATTAGATTTGGGCATTGTTAAAATGGGAGAAATATAGTATATAAAATTATCTCCCTTGTTCTAGTGAAAGAACTGTTCATTGGATTAAAATACTTTCATAGGAAATATATCATTGAATAGAGCTAATGTGATTTATGTTACAAAAGAAAGTTAGACTATGAAGACCTTGAAAGGCCCTCCAGTCCTATGATTCTAGTCTTACCTGTTCATTTTTCGTTATGAAAATTAGATACATTTCTAAGATTGCTATATGATTCCTGTGTGTGTTTAATACACATTAGGTCAAAACATGTTCGTGATGTAGATACAGTGGTAGCTTCCCCCATTGTCCTTCCTCTTCCGAGGAGATATATCAGGATGTATACCAGGATCCACCTTTTTAAAAACAAAAACGAAAATATTCTGCCCAGCACATTATACATTTTATAGGCGTTTCTTGCTTATATTAGGTAAGTTTATTCTAATACTTTAAAGACATCTGCTATAGTAACTTGTATGAGCAAATATTTTGTGTTTTTATTATGATTTCTTTAACCCAAGCTCCTTTAAATCACTTTTGAAATGTGATTTAAAATTGTGACAAAACTTTAATAGCACTAGAAATATTATTATTATATTTATTTGCTACCTGTCTTGTCAGGGGATTGATGGCTCATGCCCATAAAAAATGAAGAAATAAAAAGGAAGTTTAAATGAAATGAAAATAAAATAGAACAATAAAATCTGAACTATATTCTTTTAAATATGAATGTTGAGTCCTAAATCAGCATTGCTATTTACAAGGAGCTTTTAACAAAAATGTATCATTTAGATTGTATACACATAAGCTATATTAATGCCATATATAGGTATTAGAACTTTTATATTAGTCCTTTTGAAAAATAAGAGAGGAGGCTTGGGAAGAGAGAATGTAATATAGACATGTAAGCTATTTGTAACATATGGAAAACGCCATTCCCATAAGAATGAAATGAGCAAAATTTTGAAGTAGTAGTTGTATTTTGGAAAAAAAAAACATTCTCCCTTGAGCCGCTCGGAGAATCCAGAGAGTGGGATGTGCTTCCGAGTCCTCTTCTTGCAGGCTGAGCTTTAGCTGAGGAAATGCTCTGCCCCCTCACGTGACTCCAAGTGGCGTTCCCCCAGTCTTTTGCTCAGCCTCGAAGAGTCAGGCTGTTGTTGGAAGGAGCTCCTTGGCTGATTTATACTACGTATATTATTCTGGCTAATTTCCTCACCTTCAGGTCTGATATTTCCTTTCCTTCCTCCTGCGCAAAAGGTTGGGACTTAGGGGTAGTCTCCCCTCGCCCTAGGGGCCAAGCGGGCGGGTTCGCAGCGCTTCACGCGACCCCCCCATTATTAGATCGCGTCGCTGCCTCCGCGCTGCCTTGTGGCGTGCAACTTTCGCTGGATTCCCCCCCACCCTAAACACCAACCGGGAGGGCTAGTCGCTTCTTAAGAGCACCAGGCGTGCTGAGCTAACCGGACAAGCCCTCCTTGCCGTCCCGAAGGTGCCCGACATAGCTCAGCTCGCGGCCGCCATCTTGGGGCCGCATCGTGGTCAGACGCCATTGTTATTTCTGATCCTTGCTGCTGCGGTGGAAGTAAAAGTCCAAGACCCCCTGGGTCAAGAGTTAGTTGCTTTTAGCGTTCCTTCGGGCTCGCTTTCATTGTCTCTGTTGGCCTCCCACAGCCTCTATCGGGGCAAAGTTGCAGCACCCCCCCCCTCCGGCTTGTTGCTGGAGGCTTGCTGCCAGAGGCCTCTCTCCTTCTAGGCCTCAGGCGTTTATTTGGTAAATCCGGCCTGTACTGTGGTACCTCTTTGGTTCCTTTCCTGCTGTTGTATAAAAAGAAAAAAAGAAAAAAGAAATGAAAGAGAGAAAAATTTACAAACGAAATTATACGTTTTTATACGTATATATATATAGATAACCTTTATATGCAGATAGCATATAAAATAAATAAATAAATAAAATAAAATAAAATAAAAATCAGAGGATTACACATCTGTACATATTATATATATATATATATATATATTTCTTACTACCGGTTACCACTGTACATATTAAATTCCAAAAGGGGGAGCGGGCCAGCTCAAACCTCACTCGGCCCCACTCAGGCCAATTCCAGGCGAGCCAACCGCCCATTACTATTATCACCAGGACAAGGAACCTTATGTTATTATAATTATCAAAATGGCAGACGGCAATCTCTCTAAATGACCTTCCTTGAAGGCTAAGGCAAAGTCCCACAACTTGCGCAGGCAGGACAAGTAGCCTTCCAAGGCCTCCCAACGAGACGCCTGAAGGTGCCATGAGGCATTGGAAAAGGAGTTTGATAGGCGATCAAGGGAGTGCCGTTCAGGGCCTCCAGCCCTTCCTTCTCCCTATCTAGGCGCAGCCCACTTCAGGGTCACTTGAACCCGGGACCGCCGACCAGACAGACCCCTGAAGCTACCTTTACACCTACGGCCGCTGGTCTGCGTCTGGAAGAACCCTCTACATATGAGGTTCCAGCCCACATCAAGGCTTGGATGGAATCGACTATCCGCCAGGGCATTGTGGAAGGCCTGCAGCACATGTCCACATCAGGCTTCTCTCCATGGGCTCCTGACCACGACTCTTTATCCATCAGATCCCTTCCACAGCCGGATCCCCCAGTTGGTCAGGTACTCTCTAAGAGGGACAGCCCTCCTCCCGTAGGGGCCCAGGAGGAGGAGGAGGAAGGGGACTTTGGTGACTTCAGGGAAGAGGTACGGGACTCCTGGATGGGATCCTCCCATTATAGTGAGCCCCTCTTAGAGGCGAACCTCATGGAGGGGGAGATGTCGGAGGACGAGGGGGTTTCTCCCGACCAACCCATATTTGGGGGGCTGTTCAAGCCACACTTGTTCAAATCCCTCCTCTTTAAAGCCAAGAATGTCTCTGGTCTTCTTCCCCAGTCTCCCTCTGACTCCCCCCCCCGCCTCAAGAGAGACCAGAGGACTCCATTTTCACACAACCAGTGGTGGAAGCTGAGGTCATCCCAACCGAAGCAATTTGCTTCCACGAGAGCCCCCCCCCATCCAAGACAAGAGATTCTTTAATCTCAATTCGGCAATGTCTACTCTTCTAAACATCCCGGAGGTTGACGACCCCATTGTGGGCTTTGCCTCCTCCTCTATCCCTAGTGAGGCCTTGAAACCTGAGCAAAAGCGGACGGAACTGGCATTGCACCGGACCCATCTATCCGACGCTTGAGCCATTAAATTGGCTAGGGCCGCTTCATTCTTCACAAGGTCCTCTATCTGCTGGCTCTGGCAGCTGAGATAACGTCCCCGCGTCAATGTGAGGGCGCACCAAGACATAGCAAAACTGGTGGCCGCAGCCGAGTTTTCAGCTGACGCCACTTACCAATCAGTAAGGTTCTCTTCCAGAGCGATAACATCACATGTCATGGCTCACCGCCTACTGCGGCTCAAGCACTGGCAGGCGTAAAAATAAAGTCAAGCTGGCCACTGCTCTCATCAGGGAGACAAACTGTTCGGCCTGGCCTTGGAACCCCTGCTGGTTGAGGGCCGCAGCAAGAGGAAGTACCGGCCCTCCCTTTTTCGGAGGCCAAAGTCAAGAGGCCCTCAGCCCTTTTGGAGGGGCTTCCCCCGCCCCTTCTACCAACTCCCTTTCCCGCCCAGATACCCGAGACCCCCTTCCTTCTGGTTTCAGGACCGCTCGGACTCAGGCGACAGAAACAAATGGGGTGGCAACCATAAGAGGCCCTTTAGGGGATCAGGGGGGAGGCCCTACCGCCGACCCAGATAGAATTTCTTCCTCCCTCCCCATCGGCGGCCGCCTTAGACACTTCGCCGCTCAATGGGACAATCCACTCCCATGCACGGGTTAGGGACACCGTCAGGTTTGGTCTTGCCCTTGAGTTCCGGTCCGCCCCCTGCTGATTTCTTCAAGACATCCCCCACCTCAAGAGATCCCGCCAAACGTGCACTAATGGATGCAACCATCCAACACCTGCTTGACATTCAGGCCATTCAACCCCTTCCACTGGTCCAGAGGGGACGAGGATTCTACTCCCACCTCTTTGTGGTGCCCAAGCATTCTGGGGGATGCAGAGCTATATTAGATTTAAAACAGCTAAACCGCCAGCTTATCCAGCACAAATTCAAAATGCATACCTCGCAATCGATTCTCTTGGGTACCAGGCAGGTGACTGGTTATCCCCCATAGATCCCTCGGAGGCATACCTACACATTCCAATCTGGCCCTCTCACCACAAATTCCTCAGGTTTTGTTATAACAACCTTCACTATGAATACGTGACCCTCCCCTTTGGTCTGGCCTCGCCTCCCAGGACCTTCACCAAGATCCTCGCGGCCCTGGAGGCTCACCTCAGGAGCGTTCCCGTCCGCCGTCACTGCTATTTGGACGATATCCTTATTCTCTCTCCATCCAAGACCCAGGCAGTTAGGGACACCAGAGCCACCCTCTCCGCTCTCCTGGCACACGGGTTCCTCATCAATTGGGAAAAGAGTCAACTGGTCCCATCCACCCGAATCATCCACTTGGGAGCCATAATTGATTCGGTTGCAGAAGAGGTCTTCCTCTCCTCGGAGAGGTTCCTTAGCATTCAAGCTCTGGTCAAACAGATTAGGCGATCAAGGAGGGTGGCGTTACTTGACCTTTCTAAATTATTGGGTAAGATGGTTTCATGTATCTCAATTATTCCCTGGGCCCGTTTACACAGCAGATCCCTCCAGTGGTTCCTGCTCCCATCCCAAAGATCCGGAAGAAACAACTTGAAGTCCAGAATCAAGGTGCTTCTGAGGGTCCTCACGTCCCTCCTCTGGTGGACCAACCCCGCCATCAACAGGGGCCACCTCTTCTCAGAACCTCAGTGGCTAACCCTCATCATGGACGCCAGCCTATCAGGTTGGGGCGCTCACGTCAACTCGCTCTCGGCACAGGGCAAGTAGTCGCTGATCGAGCTAAGATGCAGCCTCAACTGGCTGGAGCTTCACGCTGTCCACCTGGCCCTGCTCAGATTTCTCCCCTTGGTATGCGGGCGTCACGTCCTTATTTTCACGGACGACTCCACGGCTAAAGCCCATATCAACAGGTAAGGAGGCACCCAGTCTATTCAGTTGATGAGGGAGGCCGAGCGCCTCTGCTGTTGAGCAAAATCCAACCTCCTCGCACTAAAAGCCGAACACATCTCCAGAATCTCCAACATCCAGGTGGATTGGCCGAGCAGGGCCACGGTGGACCAAGTAGAATGGCGTCTCCATCCATCCCTATTCAAGGAGGCATCCAGAATATTCAGCTTCCTGAGGGTGGATCTCTTCACCTCCCTGTCCAAAGCACAGCTTCCATGGTTTTTCTCCAGGTACCCGTCTCACGGGTCAGAGAACCACAATGCGCTAAGCTGCCCATGGCCCCAGGGCTCCTATATGCCTTCCCTCCGCTGCCGCTAGTTCCCAGAGTCACAAACAAACTCATTCACGAGAAGGCAGACCTGCTCCTGGTGGCTCCCTATTGGCCCAGAAGACCATGGTTTGCGGACCTCCGCAATCTTTCGGTAGCGCCCCCATGGAAGATCCCTCCGGACAGGATCTCCCTCTCTCAGGGGCCCCTTCTGCATCCGGAGCCCCAATGGCTCCACTTAGCCGTCTGGAGGTTGAATGGATCCGTTTGACAAGAGAAAAATTCTCCAGTCAAGTAATCGACACTATTTTGGCCGCTAGGCGACCCTCCACCACACGAATTTATGATGCCACTTGGAAGGGCTTTTCCAAGTGGTGTAGTGGGTTCCAAGTTGACCCCCTCTCTCCCTCTATTGCGCAGGTCTTGGAATTCCTTCAAGAAGGCCTACTTAAAGGGCTTGCCCCCAACACCCTGAGACGGCAGGTCGCTGCCCTCTCAACCGTTGTTTCTTCTGATAACTTCAGTTCTCTCTCTCATCACCCCCGGGTTAGAGCTTTCCTCAGGGGCGCCACCAACTTGTGCCCTCCGACTGTTCACAGGTTCCCCACATGGGACCTCAACAAGGTCCTTGTTTCGCTTACAAGGCACCCGTTTGAACCTCTGAGGGAGCCTTCCCTTCAATTTCTAACGTTTAAAGTAGTTTTCTAGTGGCCATTACTTCTGCTTGTAGAGTCTCGGAAATAGCAGCATTGTCAATCAGAAACGATTTATGCGTGTTCCACGCTGATCGGGTGGTCCTTCGCCCCGACCCCACCTTCTTACCCAAGGTTAACTCACCCTTCTACAGGTCTTAGGAACTGGTCCTCCCAAACTTTTGCCCCAGACCCTCGAGGGGCAGGGAAACCCTTTTGGCACACCCTGGATGTTAGAAGGTCCTTGCGCATATACATTAAGCGCACTCAACCCCTGAGAAGATCAGAATCCCTCTTCCTCTCCTTTCAGCCCAGGACATTGGGGTTCAAAGTCTCTCCCTCAACCATCAGTAGCTGGATTGGGGCGACTATTGCCAGGTGCTACCCATCACAATCTCTGCCCGCTCCTGGGGGAATAACTGCTCATTCCACCAGGAGTGCAGCTACTGGCCACGCAAGGCCCAATTGCTGACATTTGTCAGGCAGCCACTTGGGCCTCTACATCCCCATTCATCAGACATTACAAAATAGACCTATACGCCTCAGCAGCAGCCTCTTTTGGCCAACGAGTCCTACAGAGGGTCATCAGTGACTCAGAGGGGCTGCTGGCCCAGACGGAGTCCCACCCGTAGGACAGCCAAGCTTTGGTATGTCCCACTCTCTGGATGTTCCGAGCGGCTCGAGGGAGAATGGGCATTGGTTCTTACCTGATACGCCCCTTCTCGGCGAGCCGCGAGGAGCATCCAGCCCCACCCTAACTCCTCCGTCTGGTGGGTACTCTAGTTTCAGCCAAGGAGCCAATAGTTGATTAGAAGGATTTCTTAACCTTTCTTCTCGTTATCGCAAAAAACTGGGGGAACGCCACTTGGAGTCATGTGAGGGGGCGGAGCGTTTCCTCAGCTAAAGCTCAGCCTGCAAGAAGAGGACTCAGAAGCACATCCCACTCTGGATGCTCCTCATGGCTCGCCAAGAAGGGGCGTATCAGGTAAGAACCAATGCCCATTCTATAAGAATTGCAAGGAGAATAATGTCATGATGTTACTGAATGGACATAAGTAGAATGTTCAGTGTTCGGGGTGTAAGTCATCTATCCATTTTGCCCTTTAATATTTTTTAAAAATGCCCCAAATTTAGGTCTTGTCGTTGGCATGCACAGCCACCAAAGGGAGGCGAAAGAGAGTAAATAATGAAGTCTGTTGCGATGCAGATTCCCTTTTGTATCTCTATTCCAACCATTCTTTCTATATTCTTTTTTATTCCTTTATCTGGTGTGGTAAAACTTAGTTACTTGGCATAGTAAATCTGCTCTCTAACAACAATATACCTAGTGGTTATTGTTGTTTTAAAATTGTACAGTACTTGCTACTTTACCTACCAGAAATTTCTTAGTGACTTAACAACTTAAAGTAAAAACTGTTATTGTTTAGTCATGATTGTTCCATTTATATTCCTTACCATATTTTACTGTTAGGTTAATTATATCTAAGTGACAAGAATCACAGTATACATTTAAAAAGCGTTCCTTGAATAGTATCTGAAGCTCTGGTTGGCTGCAAGTCCAATGGTGTAGTCAGAAAGCCTTCCCTAAGAGGATCCTCTGAATACCAGTTGTGTCTGAAGTAAGAATTGGTACAAATCATAGTAATTGTCTCCAGTTTTGGTGATTTTCCCTTTTAACACCTGCGCAACAGCAGATTCTTTGGAGAGGAAGAAAGACTCAGAAATTTACTGCTAACCATTCTCCATAACCACTTTTAATATCCCTATATTTAATGGTTTGTTATAAAGCTTAATTTTTATTTTAGAGACACTGCAAAACTAAGGTCAAAGATCCAGAATTTTTGGCATCATTCTATACCTGTTTTTTGTGTGGGATTTACTAGGCCTTATAAAGATATAAAGAAGCATGTTGGTTCAAGTTAAAGCACTCTTACCTTAAAATGTTGAGGCAAGCACAGCATCCCTTTGTCAGGGTTTGGTGCAGTTGCTTCAGGGTTCCTGGGTTTACCTGCCTTTATGTGCAAGCACAGGCAACCCTTTTGCCAGATTTGCTGACAAAGTAAAGCAGGTGTGTATACTCATGCAGATGAAATTGACCTGAGGAAACTCAAACTTTCTTAATTGACTTAAAATACAGTTGTTCATTCACAATAGTTTGCTTTCTAATTACCCCTTTAACTGCTTTTCACATGCTTAGAATTTGCAAGTTAACACACTTTTTTCATTTTATTTCTGTGATGCATATCACAGAATTTGTCATTTTCCTTCACATTGCTGCGAGAGTCCAGGTCCGGGTAAGACTCCTCCTCCTAGGTTATTGTTGCTAGGCACCCAGCTTTCGATTCAGCTCCTTGTCATGAGCAGACGTGACTCTGAGAGCTCTAGATAGCGATCAGCAGCAAATGTAAAGAAAAGAACTCAAGAATCATTGCAGAGATTTCCGGGGATCCAGTGGAGCCTGGAACATCGTGGAGAGCTGCTCTCCTTCTGTGACAGGGCTCCGGTGATGTTCTCTCAGCCCCTGACACCTCAGTACCAGCGTAAGAGCCTCGGCTTGTGCCAAAGTTCACACACCACTCCGTGGCGGTTGCGCAGCTAATTACAGACTCCTTCACTGTGCTCAACAGCTGGGTGCTGTGGCGCTTATTTCAGAGTACCTATCAGTGGAATTACTATTTCAGCCTTACAAGTGGACTTCTTCAGGCCTTACAGTATGAATCACTCGTCTGGCATAGAAGTTAAGGGAGGCACTACAGTGAGGCTGCTTTCAGCACCTTCAATGTCCGACCCTGATAAAATGGAGGAAGCACAGGACCAGTCTATATTTCCAGACCATGAGGAGGCCCATGTTTCCAGTACTTCCTTGAGGCTATCCAGAAAGAAGAGACAACTGGCTCATTCAGCAAAGCAAGAGGTTGCGGCCAAGATTAAGGCCAAAGCCTTTGCTATGAAAAAGGCCTCAAAAATTCAATTTAAAGCTGAAAAGAGAAGACACGAGGCCTTGAAAAGACAATTTGCTAGAAGCCTGGAGCAGATGCGTGAGAGGAGCCAACCGTCTCCTCAATCTGATGATTTGCAGGCTGCCCACAAACTCTATCCAGGGCTGGAGAGAGAGAGATCTAGGCTCCAGTCATCACCTACAGTCTTGTTCCCCAGATGGAGTTGCTGAGCCCTTTTTTCCTCAGGACTTAAGTAGAACTGGCCCTAGTTTTAGGCAGACTGTCTGGGTTTCAGAAGCATCCAGTCCTCATGATAATCCTCCCAGGGCAGCCATAGACAGATGGCGGAGCCAACCTTTACCTCTACAGCTGCTGGCCTATGCCCTGTGGAACCTCCTATAAGTAACAGGCTTGAGTATATTAGAGAGGTGGTTTCAGTGGTCATTAGACGGGATTGCTGAAAGATTTCAGCAACTCCTTTGCCCTACTGGGTTGGGTCTGGAATTTTTCCCTCCTCTCCCTCAACAGGGAGCCACACCTGAAAGGACTGGGTTGCCCAGACTCCCTGAGCAAAAGTTTCCTTCCATTTATTCTGAATGGGGGGACTATGAAGATAAGTGTTCAATAGATCCATCTGACCAGAGCCATTCCTCTGAGGAAGAGGAGGTTCGAGACTCCAATTTGTTAAGAGGATGAAGATTTGAGACTTGAACAACCTACATTTACAGGTCTTTTTAGCCCTTCCTTGTTCAAGTCTCTACTTTACAAAGCCCAAAATACTGCTCAGCTGGGTCCTGATGAAGTTACAGCAGACCCTCTGGGGAGCCCATAGCCCAGGGCGATTCCTTGTTCTCTAGACCCAACTGTTCAAGCTGAGGTGCTCCCATCACCCAAGCTATTTCTAGAACTTCCAGTACACCTCTCCAGGTTCAGGGCCCCACCCCACTTCTAATGATAGGCAGTTTTATAACGTGGGCCATTCCTTGGCCAAGGCCCTTCAGGTTCCATCAGTAGATGCCCCTGTGGTTGTCTCTGTCTCCACATCTGGAACACCAGCACAACTGGAAGATGTCCTAAAAGCTGACAACAAGAGGTCAGAACAGACTGTGGCCTGGGTGGTCCGAGCCTCCACTGCAGCATCATTCTTTTCAAGGACATCACTGCGATGGCTACGTCAGTTACAGGACTGTTTGCCGCCTGGCGATACCAGATCCCACCAGGACATAAATAAGAGCACTGCTGCAGCGAAGTTCACAGCAGATGCAATCTTGAACTCTGTGAAATTTGCTTCAAAAGTGATGGCGTCTTCAGTGGCAGCACGATGTCTTCAGTGGCTGCAGAATTGGCAGACTGATTCGTGACGGAAATGAAAGCTTGCTTTTCCCTGTGTTTGAGCAACAGCCTGTTTGGGGAAGCCCTAGAATCATACCTTATGGAATCCAGGGACAAAAGGAAGATTCTGCCATCGTCTTTCAAGAGGTCAGAATTTTGACAGACACCTTACTTCTGACAGTCTTCCTTTCGGACGAAGTCCAACACCCACTTTCCTTGTGGGCAGAGGGTGTTCCCTCCTCGGCAGGAGCAACAACCCGAGCATCCGGCCAGGCATCAACAATTTTTTAACAAGCGGCCCTTTCAAGGTGGAGGAGGCTGTTGTGTTTCGCAGGGATTGGGCCAGGACCATCTGAAAGTGGGATGCTGCCTTTGGAGTCTGGCAGCAGCAAAGCAGAGGACCCAGGGAAGCCTGTTCCCCAGTGTGCATGTGTGCAGGGCTGCTAGAAGAGAGCAGCTAAAGCAGCGAGGGTGACTTGGGTAAGGTTAAAAGGTGATTGCCTCTCCCATAAGGATCAAAGCCAGCCCTCAATGACGTGCTCTTTGCAGGAAGCAGAGAAGTTCATTAGATTCTCAGTGAAGCCCTGTGAACTTTGGTTTGTTTTTGCTGAAACTCCTGTCAGTTTATAGTCTTAAGCAATTGGACTTCTGTTTCTTGGCAGCATTCTGCAGCACTGAAAAGAGTGCTCTTATCTGGAGGAACTGTGTCGAGTGAGTTTTGGCTGGGAATGCAAGTAATTCCCAGTGTTGCATTAAAAAAGGTTTTACTTTTAAATTCAGTTGGTGTTTTATTAAGTTTGATGAAGCCTGGGTCAGAACAGCCATTCTCTCTGACACTCCAAATGACTGCCTTCCTTCTCCTCCCATTGGAGGTTGTCTGACCTTTTTTGCTTCACGATGGGAGGAGTAAACTTCAGACGCCTGGTTTCTCCAGACTCGAGTTCCTCTCTCTCTCCTCTAAGGTTTTTGTCTGTTGCCCTGTCTTAGGACAGCTCCAGATGGGCCCTCATGGAATCCACCATTCAAGACCTGGTGGACATAAAAGCCATCCAGGCGATTCCAGAGGACCAATGGGGGCTGGGCTTCTACTCCCAGCTCTTTGTATCCCAAAGGCTTCGGAGGTGGGTGGAGAGCAATTCTCGACCACAAGTCCCTAAACTGATTCATTCCCTACAGGTGCTTCAAGATGCAGTCCCTCCAAACTATCCTGGAGAGTGTCTGGGAGGGCGACCTCCTCTCGTCCATAGATCTTATGGAGGCATATCTCCATGTCCCAATCTGGCTCCATCATTGGCAGTTCCTTTGATTTTGCTACAAGCATTACCAATACTGCACTATGCCATTTGACCTTTCATCGGCCCCCAGGGTATTTATGAAGGTTCTGGTGGCATTAGTGATGTTTCTATACTTGTGAAGGTCTAATGTTACTTAGACAATATACTCATATAATCATCTTTGGCCCTCACTGCCCACAATAACCTTCAAACCACGATTCGGATTCTGCAGGAGCACAGCTTTTCTATAAATTGCAGCAAGAGCCATCTTCTCCCGTCTTCTTCACCTAGGGACAGTCATCAACACGGTCTCCTGAAAAGTCTTTCTCCGGATCGTCAACAGTCTACAAGACTTAGTAAAACCAGGGGTGGGATTTTACCAGTTCGGACCAGTTCCATAGAACCGGTTATTTTGATTCTGTGCAGTTCAGAGAACCGGCAAATGTGCCACTGGTTGGCCCTGACCCCCTCTGCCCACCTCTCCCTTCCCCACCCAGTCAGTCCTTAGCATGCATGCGCAACATCGCATGCATGCCTGACATAACTGACTGCGTTCTCCCCCTCCTAGTCACTCCTTAAGGTATTTCTTTTTTCTTTCCCTCCTGATGATCAGCTGTTCCTATGATTAGCTGTGCCGGGATTCCCCTCGCTGTCTTACTGCTTTGCCCAGGAGGCTTCCCTGAGGCCCAGGGGGTGCACCTCCCCCCACCCCACCCCCGCTCCGTTTTTTGCCTTCCTGGGAGGAAAAATGCCTCTCTCAGGAGGCTTCCCTGAGGCCCAGTAGGCCCCAAAATAGCATGGGGGTGGGTGCTGTATGCCCACCCGGCTCCATTTTTTTTGACTTCCTGGGCCCCAGGGAAGCTTTCTGGGAGCAAAAATGCCCCTCTACAGTGTTGACTTAGGATAATTATGACTCTCTGTCTTGCCATCCGGCAGTATACAGATTTTTTGAAAGGTGTCTCAAACCTGTATTCTCAGGTAGTCCATAGGTATCCCACTTGAGACCTCTCAAAGATGCTCCAGGCCTTTATGGGACCCCCATTTGAGACTTCGAGATTGGTGGATCTCCGTTTCTTGACTCTCAAGGTGTCCTTCCTGGTGGCTGTCATGTCATCCAGGAGAGTGTTAGATTTGGCAGCCCTTTCTGTTAGACAAGACTTATGCATCTTACATCAAAATAGAGTGCTGCGCCCAGATGCTGCCTTTATTCCAAAAATTAATTCATGGTTCCACAGGGCACAAGAACTAATCCTACTGGACTTCTACCCTAATCACTATGAGCTGGAACAGAAATGGCATACGCTGGACATGGAGCTCTCCGTATATACATTAAATTGACTGCAACCTTTTGTATAATGGAAGCTATGTGTGTCCTTTCATCCTGCTTTAGGGACCAAGGCTTCCCCATCCATGATGGGGAGATGGATAAGGGCTTGTGTCACTACAGCCTATGAGACACGATCTCTCCAAGTGCTCAAAGGACTGACGGCTCACTCAACCAAGAGTGTGGCCACATCAGCTGCCTAGGCTACCCAAGCCTCCATAGAGGAAATCTGTAGGGCGGCAATTTGGACATCACCCTCTCCATTTATCCAGCACTACAAACTGGACACCTTCGCCTCCCCAGAGACAGCATTTGGCAAGAGAGTGCTCCAAAAAAGTATTTCCGGAATCAGAGAATGTGAATGACTTAGATCCTCCCAAGGACACGCTGGCTCTGGTATGTCCCAGACCTGGACTCTCACAGCAGCATGGAGGAGAATGGGTGTTGGTAAAACTTACCTGAGATACACGCCCCTTCTATACACACTGCAAGAGAGTCCAGCTCCACCCTGGTTCCATCTGTCATGGTTGGGGAGGGTTCTTCTCATTTTTCTATTTTTCAGAAACATGCCACGTCTGTCAAGTTACGTCAGCAAAACCTGGGTTCCTAGCAACAAGGGCTGGCTTTAATCAACTTGGCAGACTCAGCTTGATGATGTAGGAGACGTTTAACCTAGACATGGTCTCCGTTGCAGCGTTTATAGAAAGGGCGTCTCAGGTAAGTTTTACCAACACCCATTCTCAGTTGTGCTAGTCGGAGAGTCCAAAGCCTGAGTAGTCTCTGCTTCCTTGCTTGAAGACTGAATCAATCAAAGCTTAGTCCCGCCTCCTCCTACTGAGCATGCCCAGTTTCTCCATAGAGCTGCTGCAAGCATCCAGAGTGGGAGGTGCTCCAGTCTCCGCTCTTACAGGCTGAGCTATAATTGAGGAACGCTCCTCCTCCACGTGACACCTCTGTAACGTTCCCCAGTTTTAGCTCAGCCTCGCTAGAGACAGGCAGCACTAGCAGCTCTCCTTGGCCGATTCAGGATTTTTATCAATTTAATTTCAGGTTTGATTATTTGTTTTTCTCTCCTTGGTCTCTGTGCAGTTGGTATGCTTTAAAATTGGTGAGAGGAGCGTTTTTTCACCCCTCAAGGGGGAGATACGGTGTTTAGCAGGCTTTGCCCCCCCTCCTCAGTCTGTTCTCTGCCGCTTTAAAGCCGTCCTGCCCTTAAGCAGCGGCTTGTACTTGCGCTCTGCTTTGCGCTCGGTTGTGCCTTCCCTCCACGAACGCCTTAAACGGAAGGTGAGCTTTCCTCCCTCCAGCCCCTCTTTTTGCCTTGCTTAAGGTTAGTTTTTCTTCATTTGAGGGGTTTTCTTCCGTCTCTGACTCATCGCGCCGGTCCCGGACGCCATTTTGGGCTCACTGCGTGGCCGGCCACCATTTTGTCTATTGTCGATCTCACTGCAGTTGACTTTGGAGGCCCATGCTTAGAGCATACTTGTTGGAGGGGCATTGTGGTTCTGAGCCCCTCAGTAATACTTGTTGGCTATTCCTGCAGCCTACTCAGAGGCGAAGAAAATATTTCGGGTCTGGTGTCTCAGCCACCTGCCGATATTTCCCCAGCAGCCTCTGGAGCTCCAGAGGACTCTTCTTTTTCGAACAACCAGTCGTGGAGACCGAAATTATCCCTTCTCCACCCATTTTCTCCGATTTGGTAGCAAGCAGGAGCCTCAACCCCCCCCCTTCCAGCCAGGACAGGAGATTTTTCAATCTCGACGTGGAGTTCTCCTCCTTGTTAGACAATCCCGAGGGGGGCGACCCCATAGTGGGGTTAGTGTCAACCTCTGTGCCAACCGATGCTCTGGAAGCTCTAAAGCCGGAGGACAAACAGGCGAGATGGTGCTATGCTCGGCACATCAATCCAATGCTTGGGCCATTGATCAGCCTCGGCCGCATCCTTCTTTACCCGATCATCATTAGATGGCTCTGCCAGTTAAAGCAACATGTCCCCCCATCTAACACCAGGGCTCACCAGGATATTGCCAAGCTCGCGGCTGCAGAGGAATTTGCCGCCGACGCTACCTTCCATCCCGTCAATTTTCCTCCCGGGCTATCTCCTCACATGTTACAGCCCGGCATCGGCTCTGGCTTAAACACTGGCGAGCAGACGTTAGAAACAAAGTTAAACTGGCCTCGGCTCCCATTCGGGAGGCAGACTATTGGGTCCGGCCCTGGAACCCTGGTTGATGGAGAGCTGCAGTAAAAAGAAATTCCTTCCATCTCTCTTTCGCCCAGAGAGTGTCCCAGCCCTTTTGTAGGGGCTACTTTGTTCCTTCTATCAGACACCCTTCTGCCCCAGGTCAGAGAACCCCGTCCTTTCGGCCGGTCTATCAGGACCAAACTGACATGGGGGACAGGAATAGGAGGGGGGCCAACTACAGGAGGCCTTTCCGGGGCGCAGGAAGTAAATCATTCCGGCGCCCCAGATAAGTCCCTAGCACCCTATCCCATGGCGGGCACCTCAGATATTTGGCCGACCAATGGGAATCATCCACTTCTGAGGTTTGGGTTAGGGACTCTGTCAGATTCGGTCTTTTCCTCACTCTCATTCCCCCCCTCCGGAGCATTTCATGGTTTCCCCTCTCTCCAAGGACTGCACCAAGTGAGCCCTAGTAGAAGCCACTATCTAACACCTCACCGAGACCAGGGCCATTCAGCCCGTCCCATCCTCACAGCGAGGAAAGGGTTTTTTACTCCCACCTCTTCATAGCCCCCGCACATTCCGGGGGTTGGAGACCTATCCTAGAATTGAAGAGCCTTCCTCGTTATAATGTCCGACATAAGTTCAAAATGCATACGCTTCGGCCTATTCTTCAGGGCACCAGGAAAGGGGACTGGCTCACTTCCATTGACCTCTCAGAAGCATTCCTTCACATCCATTCACCCATCCTTTTTCAATTTTTATGTCTTGTTACAATAGTCACTACCTTAGTATGTGACCCTTCCCTTTAGTTTGGCCTCGGCACCGCGGACTTTACCAAGGTTCTGACAGCCCTAGCGGCTCACCTTAGACATTTCCCCATCTGTGTTCACTGTTATCTGGATGACATTCTCATCCTTTCCCTGTCCAAGTGCCAAGCAGAAGAGGACACCAGAGCTGCCCTTTTGGTTCCTGAGGCCCATGGCCTCCTTGTAAATGGGGAGAAGAGTCAATTTTCGTCTTCCACCCGAATAGCACACTTAGGGGCAGTGATTGACTCAGTTAAAGGGAAGGTCTTCCTTTCCCCGGAAAGGTTTCTCAGTATTCAGAAATCGGTCAGGCAGAGCAGATCGGCAAAAAGGCATCTACTTGACTTATCAAAGTTACCTGGCAAATTGGTCTCATGCATATCCATTGTTCCCTGGGCCCGTCTGCATACTAGATCTCTACGGTGTTTCCTGCTGCCATATCAGCGATCCAAAAAAAGCAATTCAAGGCTCGTGGTGAAGGTTCCTCCAAGGGTTCTCGCATCGCTCCTCTGGTGGACCAGACCCGCTACCAACAAGGGCCATCCCTTCAGGAGCCCCCAAGTGTCACCCTCACGACAGACGCCAGCCTATCCGGATGGGGGGCCCACATCCACCCGCTCTCAGCTCAGGGCACCTGGTCAGCAACCGAGCAACAGTGCAGTATAAACTGGCTGGAGCCTCACACAGTATACCCGGCCCTACACACCTTCTTTCCTTAAGTATGAGGGCACCACGTACTGGTCCTGACAGACAACATTACGACCAAGTCACATATCAACCGACAGGGGGGCATACATGCCACCCGACTCATGAGGGAGGCCGAGCATCTCTTGCTGGGCGGAGACCAACCTATTGCCCTTCTGGGCAGATCACATTTCGGGAGTCTCAACGTTCAGGCAGACTGGTTGAGCAGGGCTACCTTAGACCAGACAGGATGGCTCCCACACTCCTCCCTGTTCAAACTAACAATGCAAAGGAGGCCTCAGCGATATTAGGCCACCCACTAGTGGACTTATTCGCGTCTCCAATCAACGCCCAGATACCGAGATTCTTCTCGAGGTACCCCACCAAGGGGCAGAGAATCTCAACACCCTACGTTGTCCCTGGCCCACCGGGTCCTTATACGCATTTTCCCCACTGCTGTTAATGCCCGAAGTGCTCCCAAAGCTGATCCACGAGAGAGCGGAACTCCTCTTGGTTACCCCGTACTGGCCCAGGAGACCGTGGGTTTGCAGACCTCCGTAACCTTTCAGTGGCCCCTCCCAGGAGGATCTCTCTGGGCAGGATCTCGCTATCCCAACCTCTTCAGCATCCAAATCCTCAGTGGCTTCAGTTAGCCGTCTGGAGGTTGAGCAATACTGTCTAAGAAAGGACTTTTTTTTCCCAACCAGGTCATTGGGGGGCATCTTGGCAGCGAGATGGCCTCAGATACCCGGATATATATTGCTACCTGGAGCATTTTCTGTAAATGGTGACACAAATCACGCATTAATCTGCTTTCCCCAGTGGTTGCTCAAATGTTGGCCTTCTGGCAAGAAGGACTGGACAGGGACCTCTCTCTCAATACCTTGCGAAGGCAGGTGGCAGCCTTATCAATTGTCATTTCTGATGACTCCTATGAACCATTTTCGCACCACCCTCGCATCCGGGCTTCCTTAGAGGAGCCACCAATCTGCATCCTCCAGTATTACACAGTCTCCCAGCCTGGGACCTTAACAGCACTGACTAAACCCCCTTTCGAACCCCTAAGAGAGGCATCACTTCAATTCCTTACGTTCCAGGTAGAGCTTCTCGTAGCAGTTACATCTGCATGGCGGATATCTGAAATAGCAGCTCTGTCCGTTAGAAAGGATTTCTGCGCTTTTTCCACGCTGATCAGGTGGTCCTGCGACCAGACCCTTTCTTCCTGCCCAAGGCTAACTCAGTCTTTCGCAGATCACAGGAACTCAGTCCTCCTAACTTTCGCCCCAGGCCTTCTCCTGAGAAGGAAAGGCAGTGGCATTCCCTCAATGTCAAATGTGCATTATGTATTTATTTATCAATCGCACTCGTCCTTTCAGGAAGTCAGAATCATTCTTCCTGTCATTCCAACCAAACACGCTGGGTTTCAAAGTATCCCCATCTACTGTAGGCCATTGGATCAGAGCAACACTCTCCAAGGCTTATCTAACTTAGGCGCTTCCTGTTCCCAGTGGAATGACCGCACATTCTACAAGGAGTGTGGCTACCTTGGCAGCCTGGGCTACCCAGACTTCGATACACGATATCTGCCAAGCGGCCACCTGGGTGTCTCTGTCACCTTTTATTCGCATTATAAAAGCGATGTGTTTGATTCCGCAGAAGCATCCCTTGGTAGGCGAATCCTGCAACAAGTGGCGAGAGAACCATAGGATATTCTGACCCAGACGGAGTCCCTCCCGTAGGACAGGCCATGCTTTGGTATGTCCCACTCTGGATGCTCGCAGCAGCTCTATGGAGAATGGGTGTTGGTACTTACCTGATACGCCCTTTCTCATCGAGCTGCGTAGAGCATCCAGCCCCACCCTAAATTGTCCATCTGGTGGGGAATCCTGTTTCGGCCAATGATTCAAACAATTAAGTAGTTGTGAGCTGCTACAATAGCTTAAAGGAGATAATAGTTGTTTGTCTTCTCGTCTTTGTAAAACTGGGAAACGCTACGGAGGTGTCACGTGGAGGAGGAGGAGCGTTCCTCAATTATAGCTTAGCCTGTAAGAGCAGAGACTGGAGCACCTCCCACTCTGGATGCTCTACGCAGCTCGATGAGAAAGGGCGTATCAGGTAAGTACCAATGCCCATTTTGCTCAGTCTTCAATCAAAGAAGTTGCACAGAGATAGTGCTCCAGAGAAAGAGAAAATTATACTTTGGATTACACAGACAGCGCAAAGGAGGCAAATAACAAATCAGGGAACTGTGAGTAGAGCGAGCCAGGACAAATCCATGAGCAAGGGGGTTAGCCGTGACTTGACCGCGCAGTAGGAAAGCTGTCAAGGCTCCAAAAGAGCAAGCGGGCGGGTGCTTGGCTATCCCGAAGGAGCGAGCAAGCGGGCTAGTACTCAGTCATCCTGAGACATAGCGGCCATGCAGAGAGGCCCAGGGGAGAAGGGAGACCAGTGCTCAGCCATCCTGAAGCCACGGGGTAGAAGCAGGGAATAAGACACAGAACTCAGTGGAATTTACTAATACTGATACTTACAGGTGTAACCTTTCATTTAAGGTGTTTTTTTTTTAATAGTCTGTTAATTGGAAGGAAGGGATCATCTTACATTCCTGAGAAGAACAGAATAAACATTTGAAAAGATGAGATGCAGGAACTGCTGCTAAAAAGCAAAGGGTTTTTTAACTGGTCATGGCTTTGAAAGAATTGCATACTTAATTTAACTCTTTTTATTATTTTTATACAGTGCCTTTCTCTTGTCTGCATTCATACCTGTTTTCCTTTTTTTTTTTCTCACTTCATCTCCATCCTGTTTTGTTGGCAGCTTTCTCTTTCCATGCAGCCTACTGTCCATTTCTTTTACTTCAATTCCATTTAATTCTTTTTTTTTTGTTACCTCTGCTTGAAGAAATGGTAGGTGCATGCATTAAATGTGTTTGAGAGTGACTTATGTATGTAAGAGAGAAGGTTGATAGGGCTGTGGAAAACATTCAGAACAAAAGTTATTCATTGTGTTGATTCACATATTAAACATTCTTTTTTGAATTTTTAAAATAGTGTTATTTGCAGGGGTTGCACATCTTAGGAAGCTACTACCATAATGTTTCTCATGCAAAGAAGTGGGTGTGCATATGCATGCATAGTTAATTGCATACCATAAAATCTCTGGGGTATGATTCGTCTACCGCATATTCCTTCTTTTTATAGATAAGATTTTAGTTATTTAGGTGCATAGGGGTACATATTTCCTTAATGATGAAAAAGGAAATCAAGACAGCTTGAAAGGCAAAAATTAAGATTTTTTGAAAAAAGGTTAAAGTAGAATAGAAAGGAAGTGTAAAATTCAGAGTTATAAAAGCAAACAAAGTCCCATATCAGAAACCTAGCTGGATCAGTGAGTTGAATAAATGACCCTAGCCCAATATTTTTATTAAGAGTTTCTGTTATAGCATGTGCATTGATATTGGAGCATCAAGAAAATTGACGTAGTTAGTCTCCTGTATTTGAAGAATTGTCATGCCTTAAAATGCATTTATTTTGGTAAAGCAATGATATCATGTTTAATACATTGAACACTGAATAAACTATTCAGAGTTGTGAACATGATTACCCTCTCAATCTGAATTGTCTACCAGGAATGTTCCTAGTAAAATGTTAGTGCTTGGAATTTATAATGCCTTATATTGACAGATTATTTGGTTTGCTAAAAAAAAGCTTTATTTTTTTTTGAGGTTGAACAAATTAAATAGTATATTATAATGTGTTTAATATATATTTCTACCTGTATGACAATTTGCTTAACTAATACTTTTACAGTGATGGTGAAGCTTTTTGGCACCAAGTGCCCAAACCGGAATGCATGCATGTGCACATCAGAGCACTGGAAAACCAAAGACTAGCTGGCCAGTGCATGCATGCCTGTTTTTTGATCATTTTCGGAGCCTATTTTCAGGCCATTTTGGGACCAAAAAACGGCTTAAAAAAGGTCTAAAAATGGCCTTTTCTCCTTAGAGCCGTTCGGATCATCCAGAGAGTGGGAGGTGCTTCAGTCTGCGTCGTTGAAGGCTGAGATTAATTACTGAGGAACGCTCCGCCCTGTATCACGTGGCTCCCTTGCGTTCCCCAGTTTATGCTCAGCCTTCGTGAGGATAGGCTGTGTGTATCTTCTCTCCTTGGCCGATTCAAGTATTCCCTATTAATTTCAGGTTTGATTATAACCATTTCTTCCTTCCTTAACTCCTGCGCATTTGGGGTGAATTTGCAGCAAGGGGAGTGCGTTCTTCGCCCCCAGGGGGCGATAAGAGCGGCCGGCTTTGCGCTCCGGCGCCAAGCTCCTTCCCCCCAATTCGGTTTCTTCCTGCCACTTCTTCACACCACCCTGGTAGCGGCCTGATCAGATCGTGCTATAAAAGCGCAGCTGGTGTTCCCCCCACCACGAACACCGATCTTGTTTGGCTGCCTCTCTCGGCCTCTAAACTTGCTGGAGAGGCTTAGCCTTTGCTCTGAGCGGCCCATTTTTAAGATGATCGTGGGCGGCCGCCATTTTGGGCGCTGCTGCGTGCTCGGGCGCCATTTTAAACCTGCAAAGGGGCCTAGCTCCATTCATAGGCCTTCCAGCCTGTGAGAGCTGTATGGGGCATTAATAAAAGATTGGAAAAATTGTTGGTTTTCCGCAGCAGCGCTCAGGGCAAGGAGTTGCAGCCTATCCCTCCCAGTTGTTGCCTGGGAGCTCCAGCTGCCAGAGGCCTCCTTTCCAGCCTCAGGTGTTCATTTGGCGAATTGGAGATAGTTAATAGCAATCTCTGGGGTCACTCCCTCCTGGGAGCACTGAACCATCTCTCGAATTAGATATTTATAAATAATAATAATAATAATAATAATAATAATAATAATAATAATAATAATAATAAATTATATTAATACTATAAATAAATATATATATGTATATATATAATCGATATATGACTAGAACATATTAATAGTAATTTGATTATATATTCAGTTGTACATATACGTATGTATATATTAATAATTACAACAATAACAATGTTATAGATTGTGTATATCTAAATTCCAAAAGGGGGCACGGGCCAGCTGAAAGGACACCCGGCCTTTGTTGTAGGTCGAACCCTTGGCGAGCCAACCGCCTTTGGATTTTTATTACAGTCCTTACTTCAAAAATGGCAGATGATAATTCCTCTGAAGGCCCTTCCTTGAAGGCCAGATCTAAATCCTATCACCTGCGCAGACAGGCTAAGGAAGCTTCGAAGGAAACCTCCAAGGCCTCTCAGAGAGACGCCTTAAGATGTCATAAGGCGCTGGAGAAAGAATTTGACAGGCGATCTAGAGAGTCACAACAGGTGCCTCCAGCCCCCCCACCCTCCATTCCTTCTACCTCCAGACTCCCCCTCCCTCCTCCATATTGCTCTTCCCTCTCCAGGTGCAGCTCATCCCAGGGACACCAAGTCCCCAGACCATCAACCAGATGGACGCCCAAAGCTACATTCACGCCCAAAGCCGCTGGTCTGCGCCAGGAGGAGGCCGCCACAGTTGAGATCCCTGCTTTCATGCAGGCATGGATGGAGCGGGCTATCCGCCAGGGGATAGCAGAGGGGCTCCAACAGATGTCCAGGTCTGGTCCCCCCTCAATGGCGCCCGAACACGAGTCGCTATCAGTCAGGTCCTTGCCTAGATTAGACCCTCCTCATGGTCAGGTACCTTTGCAGAGGGACAGCCCTCTCCCAGAAGGGGAAGTGGAGGAGGCCATAGAGGACCTGGATCAGTTCAGGGAGGAGGAGGAATTTGAATGGGGGTCTACGCACCATGGGGAGCCCCTATCGGAGATAGACCCCATGGAGGGGGATATGTCCGAGGATGAGGGTCTCACTCCCAATCAACCCACCTTTGTGGGCCTGTTCAAGCCACACATGTTTAAATCATGTTTAATATCATGTTCAATATTCAAGGCTAGGAACATATCTGGCCTGTCTGTTCAGTCCCCCTCGGCTCTTCCTTCCCTGGCAGAGGGACAAGAGGACGCCATTTTTAGGCAGCCCGTGGTGGAAGCGGAGGTTATTCCGGCTCCACCCATATTTCACGACCTGGTTTCAAACCAGTTGGATTCTACCAGGGCCCCTCCTGCCCCATCCAGCCAGGACAAGAGGTTCTTTAACCTCGATTCAAGCTTCTGCAACCTGCTTAACACCCTTGAGATAGATGAGCCCATCGTTGGCTTAGCATCCTCCTCCTCCCCCAGTGATCCCCTGGAGGCTCTGAAACCCAAGGACAAGGGGTCCAAACTAGCCTTATGTAGGGCTCACCAAGCTGACACCTGGGCCATTAGATCGGCCACGGCCGCCTCCTTCTTCACCAGGTCCTCGATCCGGTGGCTCCGCCAACTGAAACAGCATGTCCCCCCCTCTAACACAAGGGCACATCAGGACATCGCCAAACTGACGGCCGCGGCAGAATTATCGGCCGACGCCACCTACCACGCAGTTAAGTTCTCCATCCAAGCAATAACCTCTCATGTTACAGCTCGCCACCTGCTCTGGCTCAAACATTGGCAGGTGGATGTAAAAAACAAGGTTAAGTTGGCCACTGCCCCCATCAAGGGGAACAAACTATTTGGCACTGCCCTGGAACCATTACTAGCTGAAACCCGGAGCAAGAAAAAATTTCTTCCTCCCCATTTTCGGAGGCCAGAGTCAAGAGCCCCTCAGCCATTTCGGAGAGGTTCCTCCCGACCTTTCTACCAGTCATCTTTCCCACCCAGGTATCCGAGACCCCCCTCCGTCCGGCCATTTCAGCCCCAGGATCGATCCGATCCTTGTGACAGGTACAGGAGGGGTGGCAGCTAAAGGCGTCCCTTCAGGGTCCAGGAGGGAAGCCCTTCCAGCGTACCAGATAGATCCCGTCCCTCCCTTCCCATCGGCGGACACCTCAAGCATTTCACCGACCGATGGGACTCCTCCTCCGATGCCTGGGTCCGGGACACCATCAGACTCGGTCTCGCTCTTGAATTCCAACGCACGGCCCCCCTGACTTTTTTATGGCATTCCCCCCTTGAGGGACCCCACCAAACGCAACTTAATGGATTCAGCTATCCATCATCTCTTTCACATTCAGGCTATACAACCCGTCCCACCATCCCAGTGGGGGCAAGGTTTTTACTCCCACCTCTTTGTGGTCCCCAAATCCTCAGGTGGATGGAGGGTTATTCTAGACCTGAAACACCTTAACCGTTACCTGATCCACCGCAGGTTTAAGATGCACACCCTACAGTCCATTCTACTGGGCATCAGACAGGGGGACTGGCTATCCTCTATAGACCTTTCAGAGGCGTATCTCCACATCCCAATCCGGCCCTCCCATTCCAAATTCCTCAGGTTCTGTTACAACCACCGCCACTTTCAATATGTGGCCCTTCCCTTTGGGTTGGCCTCTGCCCCGAGAACCTTCACTAAGGTCCTTGCGGCTCTGGCGGCCCATCTCAGGAACCTCCCGGTTCGGCTCCACTGTTACCTGGATGACATCCTCATCCTGTCTCACTCCAGACTCCAAGCAGAGAAGGATATCGGAGCTACTCTCTCTGCCCTCCAAGACCATGGGTTCCTAGTAAACTGGCAAAAGAGCCAATTGTTACCATTTACCCGGATCACCAACTTAGGGTCCGTCATTGACTCAGTTCAAGGAAAGGTCTCCCTTTCCTTGGAAAGATTCCTTAGCATCCAGGAAACTGTCAAACATATCAGATGATCAAGAAATGTAACACTTTTAGAATTGTCAAAATTACTAGGTAAACTGGTCTCATGTATCTCCATTGTTCCCTGGGCCTGTTTACACACCAGATCCCTACAGTGGTTCCTGCTCCCGTTCCAAAGGATTGGCAGAAGCAATTCAAAGGCCACGGTCAAGGTGCCTTCAAGGGTCCTCATGTCTCTTCTCTGGTGGACCAGTCCCGCCATCAACAAGGGTCATCACTTCAAGGAGCCCCAATGCCTCACCCTCACCACAGACGCCAGCCTGTCCGGATGGGGTGCTCACATCCACTCACTCTCGACACAGGGCATGTCCTTATACTCATGGACAATGTCACTGCCAAGGCTGACGTCAACCGACAAGGGGGCACCCAGTCCATACACTTGAGGAAAGAGGCCGAGTGCCTCTGCCGTTGGGCAGAGCGCAATCTCCTCTCCCTCAAAGTCGAACACGTCAGGGGACTCAAACACCCAAGCAGACTGGCTGAACAGGACCACGGTGGACCAGTCCGAGTGGCGCATCCACCTGTCACTGTTCAGGGAGGCGACCATGATATTCGGTCTCCCGTCAGTAGACCTTTTCGCATCCCCCCTCAACACACAACTCCCCAGGTTTTTCTTGAGGTACCCCTCCCACGGGGCTGAAAATTACAATGCCCTCCGTTGCCCTTGGCCCACAGGGCTTCTATATGCATTCCCTCCATTAGCCCTAGTCCCCAGAGTTATCCAGAAGCTCATCTCCAAGAAAGCAGAACTGATTCTAGTGGCCCCCTACTGGCCCAGACGCCCATGGTTTGCGGATCTCCGCAACTTATTGGTGGCCCCTCCCCAGAAAATCCCCCCGAACAGGATATCCCTTTCTCAAGGGCCCCTCCAACACCCGGATCCTCAGTGGCTCCAATTAGCCGTTTGGAGGTTGAGCGGGAGTGTCTAAGAAAGGAGCAGTTTTCTGACCAGGTTATTGATACCATTTTATCCGCCAAGCGGCCCTCAACAACCCGAATATACAACGCCACTTGGAATAGTTTCTGCAAGTGGTGCCATAGTTTCCAGGTCAACCCGCTTTCACCCTCCATCGCTCAAGTTTTGGAATTCCTCCAAGAAGGTCTGAGGAAAGGTCTTTCCCTGAACACCCTGAGGCGTCAGGTCGCAGCCCTCTCAACCGTCATTGCATGTGACAATCTGGGTTCCCTTTCCCTCCACCCTCGCATTAGGGCATTCCTCAGAGGAGCCACTAACTTGTGTCCCCCAACAGTTCACCGATATCCTTCTTGGGACCTCAATAAGGTCCTTGTGTCCCTTACTAAATACCCCTTTGAGCCTCTCAGGGAGTCCACACTCCAGTTTCTAACATTTAAGGACGTGTTTCTGGTGGCCATTACTTCGGCTCGCCGAATATCGGAGATAGCAACCTTGTCAGTGAGGAAGGACCTTTGCATCTTCCATGCCGACCGGGTGGTTCTCCGACTGGATCCTACCTTCTTGCCCAAGGTCAACTCAGCCTTCCCCAGGGCACAGGAACTCACACTCCCAAACTTCTGCCCCAATCCCTCGCGGGAAAGGGAGAAGCTTTGGCACACCCTGGACGTGAGACGGGCCCTCCGCATTTACTTAAGCGTACCCAGCCCTTCAGGAGGTCCGAATCTCTATTCCTTTCCTTTCAACCCAAATCATTAGGCCACAAAGTGTCCCCTTCAATCATCAGCCATTGGATTAGAGCTACTATTGCCAAAGCTTATTTGTCTCAGGCTCTGCCGGTCCCCAGCGGAATAACAGCACACTCCACCAGAAGTGCAGCCACCTTGGCAGCTTGGGCCACCCAAGCTCCAATTGCTGATATTTGTCGGACGGCCCCCTGGGCCTCCCCATCTCCCTTCATTAGACATTATAAGATCGACATATTTGCCTTGGGAGAGGCTTCGTTTGGTAGACGAGTCCTCCAGCGAGTCCTCAAGGAACCTCAGAGATTACCAGACCAGACGGAGTCCCTCCCGCAAGATAGCCAAGCTTTGGTATGTCCCACTCTTTGGATGATCCGAACGGCTCTAAGGAGAATGGCCGTTGGTCCTTACCTGACACACCATTTCTCTTGAGCCGTGAGGATCATCCAGCCCCACCCTTATTATTTCACCGTCTGGTGGGTCTTTTTTCGGCCAATGAACCTTTTAGTATAGTAGGATGAGAGCATGACCTTCTCTCCACTCTCGACTTCGCATAAACTGGGGAACGCAAGGGAGCCACGTGATACAGGGCGGAGCGTTCCTCAGTGATTAAGCTCAGCCTTCAATGACGCAGACTGAAGCACCTCCTACTCTCTGGATGATCCTCACGGCTCAAGAGAAATGGCGTGTCAGGTAAGGACCAACGCCCATTTTGGCCATTTTTGGGCTATTTTCTGATGCTCCAGCACTTGCTAAGTCCAGCTGGCCAGCATGCACATGCGTGCCAGAAATCAGAAGAGCAGCTGGTGATGATGTACGTGTCCACTGAGAGGGTTCTGCTTGCCACCTCTGACACGTGTGCCATAGGTTTGCCATCACCAGTGGTGCTATGCTACCAGTTTGACCCAGTTTGACCAAACCGGTAGTAAAAATCACTACCGGAGCCTCTGATCAGCTGAGAGGAGGGGAAAAAAAGCCTCTACAATCAGCTGAGACGATAAAAGACCACATGGGAGAGTGGGGGGATCGCTCCTAGCTTTTTGTTTCTTCATCCTCTCAGCTGATTGGCTTGTTAGGTGCACGTGCATTAGGTGCGTATGTGTAAGATGCGCATGTGCAATCACCCACTGAACTGGTAAGACAGGATCCCACTACTGGCCATCACGACTTTGTAATATAATTATAGTGAGGTTTGGTCTGTGTTACATTAACTATATCCACAGTATTCCAAATCACCTTTTTCCCTTTGGAACTGGATCACTGCACCACCATTAATAGATTATCTCTTGGGAACGCTTTGGGAGAATGTAAATTTGCAGCCATATCTTTCATTCCATCAGCAAAAAACTTTGGCTTTACCATGGACTTAATATTGAACTCATTTCATGAACAAAAGCTAATTCTGAATCTAAACTTTATTGTAGCCTTTCATTTTATTGTAGTATTCATAAAATTGTTATTTTTAAATTAGCTATGTATCTCCCTTGAATAGTTCTTTACTTTTTTACTATTAATATTTTACTATTAATAAGGAGGAATATATCTGTCTCTAAGTATATGTGAACTTTGATCTAAGTATATGTGAACTTTGATTCGGTTGCTGTTGTATAGTCTTTGCAGTTTCATATTAGTTTAGTTGGGACAGACCTGTGTTGTAGACTTACATAGAGAAGCCATCAGTCAGTTTCCTGGGTTTACGTTGTTCCAGAGCTACATTTTTACAATTATTTTAAGATATGATTGGCTTTTATAAATGACCATTATGGTAGATATACTTGTTATATGTGCAAGTGTTTAAAGTGCATAGAGAAACATAACCAAGATACTATATTGACTAATTGCATATTAGATATCACACAACAGAACAAAAAACTATTTTACTAAAATAATCAGGTTATGTTTATAGAAACACACATAAATGTGGACATACAGGACACAAATAAAACATGGATATTGTGGGAAACATGTAGCGCTTTCCCATTCTCCATATAAGATGCATGCAAAAAGTGAAACAAGAAACTTGCTTAATGTTCTCATCTACTTGAAGCATGATATTCTTATAACAAAAATAAAATGCCTGCAATCTATTTCTCCATCTTGCAACAAAATTCCTATTTAAATTGTCTTTTTTCTTTTGAGAAGCTAGGAACGCTTTGATATGAAATTGATTTCACCAGTTGTTTTCACTTTCTAGGAATGCTGAGCTCCATTTAGATTCAGAACTATTTTTGGAAATAAATTTTCAGTCAAAGCTTTGTATAATACTTACATGATTGGATGAGGCCTGAAAAAAGCTAGGTTCTAATTTCATTAGATGAATGTGAGCTATTGGCTCATTAGCAAGAATAGGACTGTTTTTATAAAATATGCTAAACACATTATTTTTGGCCACAATAATGAACTGGGTTGTGGCTCTGCATTTTGTATGGACTTGTTTTATTATTTGATTCTTTCTCATTTACAGGTAGATTAGTAAACTATGGAATTTGCTCAGGGATGGAATTCAAATTTCTTAACCGGTTCTGTGGGTGTGGCCTAATTTGTGGGTGTGGCTTGATGGTCATGTGACTGCTGGGCATGGCTTGCTGACTGGGCATGGCTTGTGGTCACGTGACTGGCTGGGCGTGGCTTGTATGTAAATATTGTAAATATTTATGTAAATATTTAATTTTTTATTAAAAAGAAGAGCAACTTTTATCCAAAATCAGGCAAAGCAGGCAAGCAAATTGAGTTACTCACGGAATCACATATTCACTTAGAGATCTAGCTATCTGCAATCTGCTAACTGAGTCTGCACTGAAAAATAGAAGCTTCAGTCCTAAGGAAGGTTCAGTTTTGCTTTTAGATTAGCTAAAAAGCAAGAAATCCAATGATTTCCTGCTTTCTGGCTAATCTAAATCTCCTGGCACAGCAGAACAGCTGATACAAGGAAAAAAAAAAGAAAAATAGCAAGTTAGTAGGCAAGTTTGATGGGGCGTATACCAGGTAAGGAGTGAGGGGGAGGGGCGGGGCAGGGCCAGCCAGTGGGGCAATTTGCCGGTTCTCCAAACTGGGCAGAATCATAACAACTAGTTCTATAGAACCAGTCCAACCAGGTAGAATCCCACCTCTGAATTTTCTCCTTGAGATATTCAGAGGAAAGTACAGAAATGTATTTTTGATTCAAGGGTGATTTTAAAATTGAGACTATATTTTCGGTATTTGGAGTATGCACAGAGATTGCTAGAGGTCAGAAGTGTCAAATCCAAGGCCTGCAGGGTGCTTAGAACTGACCCATGTGGCTGTGCTGAAAACAGCAAAGATCTGACCCACGGTACCTCTACCAGTGAAAACAGAGCTTGAGAGGGCTGTGCGTGTCCCTCAAACTCTGTTTTCGCTGGCAGAGGGTTGCAGGAAGCTGTCATAGCTGAAAATTGAGATAGGGAGCCCGTTTTCTATGGCAGAGCAATCTGGCCATAGGTGCCCCCAACACAAGTCAAGCTGGCCATGTCCATCCTGGTGACGCCTACCCAGACCCTGAGATCAAACACAATCCTAAGGTGGCCTGCAATGAAATTGAGTTTGAACACCACTGCTACAAGTAGTAAAAGCTGTTCATACTTTTCTTGATGATAATGATTTATTTACAGTTGTTAGATACATGATTAGACAATAGAAAATGTTAATTTATAAATAATATAAAAACGCTATTGTGACCTACCAAACAGAAAATTAAAACAAATATGGTGTTCTACAGCAATTGGAACTAAAGTTACTATGCAGAACTTCATTGAAAACCAGCATTTTGAACTGAATTAGAAAAGAACTGAAAAACATTGTGATAATGTTGTGATAGGTCAAATTGTCCAGAAGATTATTCATGAATATGGTCCAATGAGCCTCATTTGTATTTAAGTTGTACAGAAGATTAGAAAGAGTATGGTTCAATACAAACTTAGTTGGGTAATAATGGATAATAAAGTTGGTTTTCTTTTAAGAAAAATAAAAGAAGTATGATTATGATTGATAACTGAACAAGCTGGGTACTTAGATTTCAAGCCTCAAGACTTAAATGTAGTTTGTGAATAGAATTGTAGGCTTGTATTTTAAGATGAAAATGATGACATATTTTAAACTTTTTTTAAATATTAAAAAAGGTAAAAAGGGTAAGAACATAATTAGACAATCACTTAAAATTACTGCTATCCCTTTTAATTGGAGCTTATATTTAACATTTCAAATAAAGTTGATACCACTAAGTTTAACTTCTACAAACATTTTGTCTTTCTGCCTTATTTGTTTACAATTAGAGAGAAAAAAAATATGTACCATATTTTTCGCACTATAAGACGCTCCAAACTATAAGTCGCACGTTAGCTTTAGAGGAAAAAAAACAAGAAAAAAAATCTGCCTCTGCCTCTCAGCATCCATCTGGTATTCATCTGGCATTCATCTGGCTAGCATCCTTGCAGTAAATAGCAAACAGCCTGCCTCCTCCATGTCTGTTGCCTCCACTGAGGAACATTGAAACTTTTACTGCTGAGCAGCTGATTGGTCTTTGGATCAGTGTCCCGAAATACTGGCAATTAGCTGTTCTATGTGGTGGGGATCGCTGCTGCCGTCTATTGGCAGTAGCAGCAGGCGGAAGCAAATGATCAGTGGTATTCCGGGAGGCCGATCCAACCGCCAATCAGCTGCTTGGCAGTGAAGACTGCAGTGTTCCCCAGCTGTAGAACAGTAGTAGAATTGCAGCAGAATAAAGCATTAACATGGAGCCTCAACATTTTACTTTTCCATAATAGTATAAACTAGCCATTTCTGTAACAACAAATTAATCTAATTAGTAAAACCCAAAGTGACACTACGTTTGTTAAGTTAGTAACATATTAAGTTAGTAGCATGGTTAATAATGGCTTCCCCGTTGACTTTGCTTCTCAGAAGGTTGCAAAAGATGATCTCTTGAACCCAGGACACTATAATATTCATAAATGTAACCAGTTTCCAAGTATCTGAATTTTGAACATCTGAATATGGGGATGCTACAAAATGTGAAAAATGGTTATAAGTCACTTTTTTCAATGCTTTCCCCATTCTTCATCTTTTTTTTTATTTTGCCAGGTATCTTCTTTTCATAACCTTTATCTTGGGAAAATCTTTGCAATAGTCCGTTGCTCTTAAAGCTGCTTTCTACAATGCTTGCCCACACATATTTATGTTATTTATTTGTGGTTTTAAAAAGGTGGAAAAATAGCTTTCCTAGACTTTAATCTTGAAGATACTTTTAATTAGTGGAGCAATCAAGAGCTGGGGTCAAGCCTTTGCTTTATGCTTTATATTATCTTGATTTGCCCTCCCTCCCTTCCTACAAACTTAACTTACATTCTCATGTGGAAATGACTGAGGAAGATTTTTATTTCTCAAAGACTATGCTTCTAAATTTAAGGACAAGCAATGTATCTCGCTGTCCTAAAAGAAAACATTCCCCCAATTTTAGATTTTTTCTATTTGATAAAACAGGATATATTGCTTTTATAAAAATAATATGCTTTTTTTTAGGAACACCATTTGCAAAGAGCAATCTCAGCACAGCAAGTCTTCAGAGAAAAGAAAGAGAATATGGTTATTCCAGTTCCTGAAGCAGAAAGTAATGTCAACTATTACAGTCGTCTGTACAAAGGAGAATTTAAACAGCCAAAGCAGTTCATTCATATTCAACGTAAGTACAGCATTAACTACTGTTTGTTTGTTTAATTGCCTATCAAAATCACAGAATGGGAAGGAAGGGATTTTGAGAGAAATTTGGGTGTTTGTCTTGAAGAAAAGGAAGTTATTAAATTCATGTTGTAAAGGAACATATCTGTTTTCTTATTTTTGTGGAGTAAAGTACTTACACATCAAATTTCTAAATTCTGATATTTAGAAAATTGTTTTGTCTTACTGATACTGGCCTGATCCCAAAAGATGTGCTTATGGTCTTCCTGCAGGTTTGTTATGATGCAAGTAGGAATTGTTTAATAAAATTTACCTGACTGCTAGTCTGTTGTCCTTTAAATACTTCTGAATATCTTTCGGGTCTTTTATCTTTAAAATTAGTTTTAATGTTGACATTTCTGTTCTGCTATCACTTTTACATTATTGTGCCCTAGTTTTGTGTTATTGTTTAAAAGAATTCAAAATATCAAGGTCCATTAACAGGTAATATATGAATGTTGTGTGTACATATTAATGATGTGTAAAAACAGTGTCTTCCTTGACTTGCTTATCTCATATAACTTTTGCCATTATTAACTGTTTATTTAGGAGAGATGGGAAGCCCAAACCTAATTTTAATTCTTAAATGGGGGAAGCAAATACTGAGATTTAAACTGACTACTTCAACAACATAATTTGCATTCTTCAGTATTTGGACCTGCACACATGTTTAGAAAATTTGATAAAAATAGATTTTATAATAATGTAAGTGTGGTGATTAAAATGTAACTTCAGAGGATTCCTCTCATTGATAGATATATAAATAGTTGTCCAGTGTGCTGACGAGAGAATCTAAAGAATGGGTTAACTCTGCCTTTCTGCCCGGAGACTGGGTCCTGTCAAGTTGTAGCCATGCCTCTTGACTGTGTCTCAGTTTTGACTCAGTCTTAGCTCAAGAGAGATGTTTGGATGACAGCTCTTCAGAGCAAACAAGCAGAGTTAATTTTTTGGATTCTCACAGCATATCTGGACTTGCAAAACCGTTCTCAGACAATGAACTCCTTGGCTGGCTTAGTTTTCATCAAAACTTTACTATGTGATTCCAAGAAAAATCATAGTCATTTTTTGATACCAGAATAGCTAGATATTTTGCTGATTATGAAAGTTAATTGTGGTGTTTCTTTGAGTTTATTTTTACATGAAAACTTCTTTTAGCATTTTTACTCCAAAATCATCCATTACATAAATTACAATTTTATTTTTAATTTAGAGTGGAGGCGGATAGAAGGCAAGTCTGTTTTTCTACAAAATTATTCCAGTAAACACCAGTTAGTGCTTGAAATGCACATTTTTCTGGATATTTATGTGTCTCTTAACAATACTTTTCTAATGGGTAGATTTGTGTTATTTTCTTTTTGTTTTTCTAACTTCAAGATTAATTTGAGTAGTAGTTTATTGCAAAACACTGAATTTATAAACAAGTGAAAGGTTCATATATGATGTGAAAGGCTAGTTGTGATATAAACCTGTTTGAGAAAACCTGTGGCTTATTAACATAAATGAACTAAGATATAGCATGTTTTTTGAAAATTGAAACATCTTTGTTGTGTCATTCACATTACTGACTACAAGAGTAAGTCACGTGACCACCAAAAGCCCGTTTTTGTAATTGTAAGAAGAAATATAAAGATGCATGGGCAAAAAAATAGAAATTTGGGAAACAAACAAGAATTGTTTGGTTTTTTTCCTTGGTGCCTTGTTTGACTCCATCCCCCACTTTCATTGTAAAAGTAGGGTCATGAAATTCTTGGAAAAGGAACATGAAATAAGTTGTAATATTTTATTTGTAAATAAGAAAAAACGTTGTGAAAGTGTTCATAAACAATTAATGATTTGGCACTCTGTCCAGTAATATTTTAATACTTAAAACAGGCTTACTTAAAAAAAAAAAAGTAAACTCAGAATCTCAACACTGCATAGGGTGAATAACATCTAGGCATAGCATATCATCTCTTTGCTCTATGTTTAAATCATAGCCTACCACACAATAAACTTGCCAGGTTTCTCTATTGTAGAATCTAGCTTGCTACGCCACAGATACATCCTTCTCTAGTGTTGTCCAGCCTATGGCATATACTTCACAAGAAGTATTCGCTTTCAGATATTGCAAACTTTAGAAAAAGAGTCCAAAATGTATGTGCTTCCCAAAGCCTTTGTTCATTAATGAAAAGTATTATAATTTTTGTTTTCTGATTTTTATTTTAGTTGCATTGATTTCATTGTTGTTTGATATTAAGTTTTGTAAAAATGGAAGTCAGATAAAACTTTATTTATTTAACCATGACATGGGTGGCATTTAATTTAATAGATAGGATATAAATTCAATAATAAATACAAAATTTTAAAATCAGCCTTTCCTAAATACCAGTAAAGAAGTGATAAATAAAGTGATCATTATAAGGGTCATGGTTAAAATTATGATAAGATTTTCTCTATTCTCTGTTGTAATTTATTCTATTGTCTTGAAAATGTGTTTATAACAAGTCTACTGACTTTGGGTATTAAGATCCAATATCTCACAACTTGGTTTGTTGAAAATGTTTTGCAAACTATCTTGATTTTCATTGTATTAATCCTAATGATTCATTATTTAATCAAGGTACTATTTTGCCATAGTTGCTTAATACCTATTTTTCTGCAGTTAAGGTGCTCTGTGGCTCTGACACATGGCATCTTTCTTAACTCCTTGTCAGCAATCGAGGGAATGGCTTGACCAGTAATAAAAATCTACCTTTTGTCTCCAATATCTGCACTAGATAGCCATTCCACCACCCCCTTTCCCAGCCACATATAGTTCATTAGCATATTTATATCCATTTAAACATGCCATTTTAAATTAAACTATTTTTTCTCTGTGTTTCAGCCTTTAATTTGGACAATGAACAACCTGATTATGATATGGACTCAGAAGATGAAACATTATTAAATAGGCTTAATCGGAAGATGGAAATCAAACCACTGCAATTTGAAATTATGATAGACAGGCTTGAAAAAGCTAGTTCTAATCAGGTATCATAAATTCAACATCCCCCTCAACTCTTCATTATAGCAGTTGCAGATAAAATTGATTTTTTAATTAGTTTTGCTAAATATGGATGCCTTTATTTACAATGCATGACTTATTTCTTATTACCAGAAATGCTAAATATACATCCTTCATATTATATAAAGAAATTAAGAAATATGATATATAAATCATTCAAGGAGTACTTGTATGCATCCATTTGCCTGAGTTTTCCTTTCTTTGCTCCTCTCCCCTTTTTCCACTTTGTGTATATCTCTACTATAATATTTAGAGGCCTTGACTTGTATGTGGAAATTGTTTCACTTTGAGAGCTATTTCTTATACCACATAATAGCTATTTGAGGCAAGGAGAAAAGATGATTTTGGGCAGGTAGTGATTTAGGCTACTATGGCTGTGCTCCTGTTACAGCTATGGTGAATGCAATGAGAAAGTGATGATTTCCATAAATGTTATATTTGAAGTATTGGAGAAACATTATTTTACCTGTTATTTTCTTCTTTGATTAATACATGTACATTTCTCCAGTACAAACCATACACTTAATCTCAAACTTCTGTATTCAAATAGTTTTGAATTATTTGAATTACTCCAAAATTCAATGTCTGTTAATTATTTTAAATAAGTTGATGTAGAAAAAGACCCACATACCTTTTATGAAGCTAAATATTTTATTAGCTGTTATTCTAATTTAAAACATGAAACTTTTAGACACATAAAACCTCAGGTTACTGATATTGCCAAGTGGTAAGATTTCAAAATCAAGAAAAGCTGGATCCTTATGTTGTAGTAACGGTATAAAATGAGACTAGGTAGCAAGAAAGGGAAAGGAGTGTGCTGAATTGATTGGCTTATTTGTACTAATATTGCCATTGCCTTTTATAATATAGATACAGGTCTCCGCTCTTTGGGTTGGAAGTTATTTACTTTAATCCAGTAGAATATTTTGGCAGCTCAAAAGACCAAAAGAGTCCTGATACATTTATTGGTTCATAATAAAAAAAATCAAAATATTTGGAATATATATTTGCTTTTGAAAGCACATATCAGAAAGAGAAAGGAATTGAGTTAGATTTTATGTAGTATTTTAATGCAGGATACAATAAAATCTACATTGCTGTTACGAAGTGGAAAGCCTGGTCTTTCAACTGTGAAGTGAATTTTCCATTAAATGTCATTAAATTTTCCATTTTAAAGAATTGGTTATGATGGTCAATAGATCTCAAATGCATAGCAGTTAAAAAAAAAAACTATAATTTTTCAGGGGTGGGTCTTGAACTGTTTAATAGAACTTGTGGCTTAAAATACGTAAAATAAATGAATCTGCCATTTGGAAACTAAGAGCCAATTCATACAATGTATTTTTGCATGTAAGAATGTCACCTTTCAGAATTCATGACCACCCATAATATCTGGGTACTTAATTAAAAAAAAGGTAACAAAAGTAAGCAGATTAAATTTATCTAAGAAATATTCTCCTTATTACCAAGTCATCTTTAAACACTATTGAGGGAGGATGAATGTGAGTAATAGTTCATATCAGCTCAGAAATCTGACTTTAGGAATAGATAAGATAGTCTTATTAGAAAGAAAGACTAAAAATTGCTAGGTAATTGGTTTGAAAGGTTTTCTGAGTAAAGTCCAATCTAAAGTTAATTACATTGAAGTCCCATTTAAATCAGTGATATAAATAGGTTGTAAGTAACTGAAATCTCATATATTGTAATGGGAATTAGAAAGGACTAATTTTAGGTTGATCAGGTACATTGGGGGTTTCTTCCATTTTTGCCACAGCAGAAAAGCTTCCTAGAGACCATTTCTTCTGCAGACTTATTTTTATTTCCACAACAGCGTAATACTTCATTCTTTCAGTGTTTTTTTTTATCTCCGTTTGAACACAATCTATTTGTGAGCATCGTAATTGTCTTTATAATCATTTTACATATGAATAAAAGGGTTTTAACAGTTTAAATACTGCAAAAATGCAACAACACACCTATATAAAAGGAAGCATTGATATTTCCAATTTGTTTTTTCTTCAACAAAAAGACAAAATGATTTAGCTAAAAAGTAGATTTTAAAATACTCTGAACACTACAGACTATTCTGTATTTACAGTGAAATAATATTCACTGAAGGGTTTGTATGTGTAGAATTCAGGACAGATCTCATATTGAGTAGAAGGCTGGAAGTATATTTGCTATAAATTCTAAGGCATACACACACCATTTTTATGATATAATATCCAAATGTACTTGCTAGGCTCCTAAAAGAATAAAATAAAAAATATGCAATAACTCTTAAAAACTTTCGTTGACATCGAGAAAATTAAATACCTTAATTTAAATACTTGAGAAGCTGTTGGATAAAATTACAGTTATTTGAAGCATATTTAAAATTGTAGACAAGTTAGGTTTTAGTTCTTGATAATTTATACACTTGTTGATGAGGGTAATTATGTTGAATTCAGTTGTGCCATTCCATTGACTACAGTAGTATTTGCTACTAGAAATATGACCAGTTTCTGTGTGTGTGTGTGGTTTTTTTTAAAATTTGCCATGCAAGAGCTATGGAGGATGTATCCAAGGGATGAATGATATGCTACACATACATAAACACAGTTAACATAATACATTTCTCTGGATGTGTCCAGAGAGTATAATGGAAAAAAATAGTTGTGAGTACATGAAGAAATTTTGAAGAACTCTATTACTTTAACTGTGTTTATATACGTACAGTATTGATTCTACATTTCTTCATACAAAATTCACATCTTGAATTATTGTGAAGAACAGTTACTAAAATCTCTGATGTGATTGTTTTAGAAATGTATTTTTGTATCTCTTTCAGCTTGTAACACTTCAGGAAGCTAAGCTGCTGCTAAATGAGGATGATTATCTTATTAAGGCTGTCTATGACTACTGGGTAAGGAAACGTAAGAACTGCCGAGGGCCATCTCTCATCCCCCAAATCAAACAAGAGAAAAGAGATGGTTCTACCAACAATGATCCCTATGTTGCTTTTCGGAGGAGAACTGAGAAAATGCAGACCAGAAAGGTAATTTTCTCAATTCAGTGGTTTTCCAATGTGTCTCTATTGAAGAATGGAGCCAAATGTCTACATAGCAATGCGAACAACTGTCTACAAACTGAAGCAAGCATTTGGTTGCAATTTATTTCTGCTAAATGTGGTGCAACTGGTTACTGAATTTAATGGCCAATTTCCCCCCAGAAAAGTTGCATGTTGTTATAGTTGCTTTGTGTATGCTTTTTAAATGCTGCTTACACACTAAGTTACTATTACTTTTGAGAGCTTATCTCTTATTAAAAGATGTGCAACCTGTATAAAAATAAATAAATAACACAATGTTCCCCAGAAAATCATTTGTTGCTGTCAATATGTGGGTTTTTGTAGGGAGCTGCTATGAGAATTCAGTGTTTCTTTATCTAATTGTGGGACATTTATCTTCATATTTTCCTGGTGGATCAGACTGCACATAAAACATTTGTTTTATGGACAGTAGGCAACTTTATATCCAAACTACAGTTTAAGGTGCAATACTATTTTGCCTTTTCTTTGAAAGGCAAATGAATTCATTAAGGCATGTGTTAAATTACTGCATGCATATACATTTGACAAGCACAGACATATGAATTTTAAGAACATGCATAGAGAACGTAAGTGGGCTGTTTAACATATGCTCTTGTTGAATAGAATTTGTGAGAAGGTGACAAAAGAAGGCTTTATTGTGACAGCCATGGGTGTTGGCATACCTAGGCCAACTTCTTTAATTGCCCAAATGTAAGATTGTGGAAACTCATGAGATACTGCATTATAGTACTGAAATATCTCTGTGTATTTATTGTATTTTTATGATTTTTGAGATATTTGGATATGCATGATTCGTTGTATGAATGCATGGGGTGCTTTAATTTTAAAGCAGAATTTTAAAGATTAATATCCTTTCTCAAATAGCAAGTATACTATATACATGGCATAAAAATCCATAGAGATTGTGAAAAAAGACACATTAATACAAACAGACATAATTCTTTAGTATTTCAATTCACCAGACAGGCACTTTTTAAAACATATTTGTTCATTAAAGATTGGATTCGAAAGTGTGTTCCACAAAGAGAATATTTTTCTCCTAGGCAGGATAATTCTCCTAAATTCTGGTGATTCTTCCCTCCCTTCTCAAACTGGCTAGGAAACTGCATGGTTTTCTAGCTCTTGAGCAGACTTTGGTTGTTCTAGAAGCTGCAGTGAAGAATGACAATTCTGCTTCTAATGTTCTAAGTCCTCCAAATATTCAATATTATTAAAAGCCATATAAAGTCAAGTTTAAACTCAGACTGACTACATCTTCAAGATACGTTTTTCATATAGATACTTCCTTTCTAACAGAATCGGAAAAATGATGAAGCCTCTTATGAGAAGATGCTGAAGCTAAGACGAGAATTCAGTAGAGCCATAACAATTTTAGAGATGATTAAGAGACGAGAGAAAACAAAACGAGAGTTACTACATTTGACATTAGAAGTTGTGGAGAAAAGGTAAAACTTTCGAGTTAATCATTCTTATCAAGGAAGGTCATCTTGCATTCCAAATAGTACAGATAGTCCTCAACTGAAGACCAGTTGCTTAATGATCATTAAAATATGAAAGATCTCCCGAGAGCGACTTACGATCTGTTCTCAAAAGTTTTGGTGGCCACCTATTATACCCTGTGGTCACCTAACCACATTTTGAGATCTTAGCCACTGGCTTGACTTTATGGACAGTTGCAGAATTCTGCAATGTTATTTGTCAGATTCTGGTTTTTACTTCTGGTTTCTGGCAAAAAAAAATCCCCACTCATTGGGGGAAAATGGATTTATGTAATTCGCTGCATTCGCTTAACAAAATAATAAAAAAATCATAACTTTAAATCCAGTCATGTGATACCTCAACTTATAACCATAATTCTGGGCTCAATTATGGTTGTAAATTGAGGACTACCTGTAGTATATTTAACCTGTGATATATAGTTGCCTTAATTAACAAATACAGTAGGTTGTGTAGAACATTATTCCATCTTTCACCAGTTGTAAAATGACCTCAAACAAAATATTTTTCATCTGCTCTTCTGCATTTTAAAAGATGATCAGAACATCTTGTAGGATTTCTGCAAAAATATTTTTTTTTAAAGATTCATTTATTATGCTATATTGTTGATCTATAAGCTCTCTCACTCTTTTAAAAGATATCATTTGGGTGATTATGGAGGAGAAATACTTAATGAAGTTAAGCTGAATTCAACTGAGAAAGAGATGAACACCACCCCTGCAGCACTTCATAATGGAAATCACCACAAAGTTCAAGACTGTAAAGTTAAGGTAGGTAACTAACTTTAGTTGTTACATTTATTGCTTAATTAGAGGGATGTTTTAGCTAAATAATGTGGGAAGTATTAGAGGCTGTTCAAACATACAGTAACGGTTCTTCTGTCCTATCCTGTTATGTTTATTTCCATCAGTGGCATCAAAGCAAAATAAAAATTAAATTGAGCATACTGTATATTAGACAGTAGATAAATACAATCAGTTATATGATGCTACTGGTAACAATGTGAAATCAACTTTAGCTGATCTGGGAAGCTGTCCGTTTTTTAATTTAGAGCATTAACAATTACATGTATATTAGATTCAGTATTGTTAATGCTAGTGCAAAGTTTCTACTGTTTATGCCAATCTCACATATGCTTGTAAAAATAGCAGTATATTTCAGCTTGCATATATAACCCATTATACAGAATTTTCACAACTTTATGCTAGATAGTTTTTCTTAATTGCATCTACTTATTCCTCAAAACTTGTAGAGTTGTTAGTGAAAGAGTAGGAAAGTTTTCTAAAAGATACTGGGATGGTAACAACAGTAAAGTCATGGAACAGATAATTTCCAGATAGTGATGCATGTTTGTGCTGGGTTAGGGTATATGCATTAAGCTTCAATGAAGTTTTCATGTTTTTGTTTGCAGTCCAGTATCTCGATGCTGCAAAAATATACTTTTGGGTGCTTGCAGTCTTTAGATTGTTCACACTATATTAAACACAACTCTGACAGAGTAATATTGCCTCTTATATTTTTCACATCAGTATTTTGATTTAGCATTACTTCTACATCTCTTAGGCAATGCATCATTAGGATTCTTTAAAAATCATTAAAATATTGTGATAATTTTATGATCACAAAAGAGTTTTCAATACATATTAATTATTTGATGATTTGTTTTTTATCAAAATTAAACATTAGTCATATCCATGTAATAATGGAATTGTATGTATTTATTTCAGAGATTTTAGAGATTGGGCTTCCATTATTTGTAGGAAATAACATTACACTTTTTAAAAAAAGTCTAAATATTTTTTAAAAGATTAGATTTGTTTAAATGTTTGTCTTTATTTTTTAACTTTGATGACATCTAGTGGTTATTACATTGTAGGCACTTATCACTCTTTATTTGAATTATTCTTTATTTCCGTGCTAAGCTCATGTAAAAATCTTTAAAATGTAATGTTTCTTAAGCTGTTTTTAAATTGAATTTGAAGACAGGAGAAAGATCCTTTTGAAAACCTTATGTTTTTCACTGGGGAGAAACCATGCATACTTGACACAAATTCTTTAGAAACACTAAGTGTTTAAAATGTTAGTTAAAATGGTACAAGTTAGTTTAAAATGATACATGCAATAAATATTTCTAAATCTTTGAATAATATATGCTCTACGTGCTACTTGTCCAGAGTTTTATAAATATAATTGGGGGCAGCGATTGGAGAAAAAGTTATTTACTATCTCATGAAAATCAGGTAATTATTAACAATGTGGGGGGTTTTGTCCAAAATTTACTGTATACAAACAGCATGCTCACCATTCAGCTCTAAAAGAGGAAGTGTCTGATGTTGTCCGTCAAAAGAAGAAGTATCCAAAGAAGCCTAAACTTGAGAGTGTAATAAGTCCTCAGCAGTCTACTACTGAGCCCTTGCCTGTGATCAGTAAAAGTGATATCAAACAATATGACTTCCACAGTTCAGATGAAGATGAATTCCCCCAGGTAATACATGTCAGCCACATTTTAAAGCAGATCTTTTTTAAATGTAAGTGGAAGAATCCTGATTTATATTTGGACAGAAAAGGGGCGGGGGAAGCAATATGAATTTGGTGATTAAAGATACATTGTGATAAAATACCATACAGTATGTTAACAGTAATTTGGAATTCAAAGAACAGATTAGGTTTGTGAAAATGACTAAAACCTAGCTGAGTTTTTGAAAATTCACTGGGATCTCTGGGCATTTGATCTCTCCGAACGTAATACGAACTATTATCAAGAAGCCTCTTCATAAGCTATCTATTGAAATTTATTTTCACTTTTAAATGTGCATTTCCTGGTTTTAACTATTTTGGGTTGCTTAGCTGAGGAAGAAAATATTTGCCAGGAATGATAAATGAATTGTGTTTTTAAATTAGTTTTATTTGGCTTCTAGGTATCCTCACCAATATCTGAGCCAGAAGAAGAAAATGATCCTGATGGAGCCTGTGCATTCAGAAGAAGAGCAGGATGCCAATACTATGCTGTAAGAATTTTTACTTTTTAAAAGTTTTTTTTAAAGTTTTTTAACTTTTAACCTTAATATTAATTTTTGGTCAGAAGAAAATGCATATTTTGGATCTTTTTTTGTTAAATTATCCTTCTTTCTTTACTTCCATTTTACTGCAGGTATTTTCGAAAGGTTTCTATTTATGAATGAAATTGCTTCAGATCATGTTAACTGTAGTATTATTAAATTTGACAAAGATGTTGAAGTATTTCAAGATACAGTATACTTGAGAAAAAAATTGCTAGTTGCTTTTAATTATTGATATGGCCTTAATTGAATTACAGGACTGTAATTGAATGATATCTTGGCTTGTACAGTATCAATGGCTGTTTCTGCTTTTTTTCCTCTCAACATCTGATAATTGATGCTCTGAAGTCTTAATTCAGTTTCAATGTGTGTTTACTTGTTTCGTCTGCTTCTAGACTTAAATGTCACATTACGCATTTAAAATTCTGACACAAATATGACTTCAGTTGTTTCAACTAGTTTCCACTTAATTTCTAGAAGTATATCTCCTGCCATTAACAACAGTGTGCTTCTGGCTGTCATAATTAGAATTGAGGAAGCAGTCTTCCATTCTGAATTGAATCCATGATCTGCTTATCTATGTTCTTATAAAAATAGTGAAAGCTTGTCTGATGAGTAAGCAAAGTATCTGACTAGGAAGCCCTAGTACTCCTGTCCATTTTAAGAAATGGAAGGGAAGTGAAAGATAAAATTTGAAGTGCTTAAAATTCCAACGATGGCTTAAATCTTAGCAATACACATACTTAGTTGTTTGCCATCCAGCAAAGATTTCCATTTCATAACTGATCCCAACTATTAAGAAGGTACATTGGATGGGACCTAGGAAAAGGGCCTTCTCTTTGGTGGCTCCCTTTCTTTGGAATCCAATTCCCCAAGAGATAAGATTGCCCTCCCACCTTGTTGCTTTTCTGCAAGGCCTTGAGGAGACCGTTTTGTCAGCAGACATGAGGACCCTATTGGGACCTAATCAAGTGGCACATTTGATTCTGTTGTCACCACCATGGGGAGGGAGAGGTTGAATTTTAAACTGAATGTTTAATGCTGTATGCCATTCAGAATCACTGTGTGTGAGTTGGGCGGCTATATAAATTTATTTAATAAAATAAAATAAATAGCCATCCTAATATTAATGGATCAGTGCAGCTAGTCATTCTTTTCCTGTAAAAATACTGTGTCCATTCTTGGATTGGGATGAAGTAGACAGTATCCCAGATAAGGAGCATGGGGTACCTTGGGGAGAGACAGGGAAGTTCTATAGGATGGGGGAATAATCTACATTGTACTGCAGGAAAAGGGAAAAAATTGTCAAGGTTTTAACTCTATTTCAACGAATGATTTTTCTGCAGTGAACAAGGGGGAGGGGAAATCCTTCAGGCTTGAAATCTCAATTCTGGGTAGGGAGGAAATCTTAGATTCACACAGAACTGAGATTACTCCTGGCAGGCAGCTCTTTTTGTCAGCTCCCAGAAAAGAGAGAGTCTTCTCAGTAGGCGGCGGCAGCAGCTTGCAGTTTTCCCTGTCAGCTTCCCCTCTGAATTTCTGAGAAAGCCGGCAGAGAAGATTGCAAATGGCTATTGCATGATTGTGGGGCACTTGGTAGCTAGTTGTAAGTATGACTAGGTTGCCAAGCACTCAGTTCAGTATCATGTGATTTTGGGGGAGCAGTGCGATGCCTTACAATGGCCAGAAATGTTTTATAGGCCGTAAAACATCCTTTCTGAGACCGTTTTAACTTTGGTCATTAAACAGTCAGATGTAATTCAAAGACTATCTGTATCACTGTTCTGTGACTGCACTGGTTGTCAGTCTCTTTCTAGGTACAATTCAAAATCCTGGTTATCACCTTTCCAGCCCTAAACGGCATGGGTAAAATTATTTGCAGGACCATCTCTCGCTGAGAATATCTGTCCATTGTATCAGGTCAGACAGAATGTGGGCAAGCTCCAGGTCCCTTCCCTTAAATATTGCCCTGTAGTGGGATGTCAGAAGTGTGCCTTTTTCATAGGAACCCTACCTTATAGAACACATACACACCCCACCCCAGGGTGAGCTTGGAGGATGGTTTTGTTGAATGCATCAGAGGGGAACAATTGAGGTACCAAGTTTTTGTTTTTCTGCTTTTATTATTTTTTGGGTTTTATTGTTAGGAGTCCCCCAGAACTGTTTTTCTTAAGATGGGCAGCTACATAATTCTTTTAAATGAATCAGTCATCAATCAGTTTTCACTTCATTTTTCTCTAGGCTCATTTGGACCAAACTAATTATTCTCATGAAAATTCAGAACTGGCAGAATTGGATAAGCTAAGATACAGACATTGTCTCACAACACTTACAGTTCCAAGAAGATGTATAGGATTTGCAAGAAGACGAGTTGGGAGAGGTGGAAGGTAAAATAAGATATTTCCTCCAGTTGAATATTTATTGGAAGTATTTTGCATTTTAAGTTGTTCGTAACATTTATTTTTTATTTCTCTTAAAATCAGGGTATTAATGGACCGGATAGCCACAGAAAATGATCCTGTCCTGAAGCAGATTGATCCAGATATGCTAAATAGTTGTTCAAGCTCTTCCCAAAATATAGACATTTCTTCTAATTTTTCACGGACCAATGCTTCCAATAAACATTGTGGAAATAAACTTTCCCTTTCTGAAATACTAAGCAATATCAGGTCATGTCGACTGCAGTGTTTCCAACCAAGGCTACAAAACGTACAAGACAGTGATAGTGAAGAATGTACCTCAAGGAAACCAGGGCAGGCTGTGAATAATAAAAGAGTTTCTGCACCTTCTGTAGCTTTATTGAACACCAGCAAGAATGGGATTTCAGGTAGGCAAATATTTACAATATGAACCTTTAAATAAATTTCTTTTTAATTTTTTATATGAATCCTGGCTAAAAAGTCAGTCATTAGCTGTCTGTTATAGCTATAATAATGGGATTCAGAAAAAGTACTATTATTATGCAGAGTTGTACTCTTAGTCATATAAAATAGCTTTAATTTTAAAATATAGTATAGATATAATTCTAGTAATGTTTTCATGGGAATCAGTTTTACCTACTGCTATGCTTATATACTGCTCAATTACAAGAAGTCTGCATTCCTTTCATTTTCTGTTATTTGAAACTGAATTAGCGATACTATCATTTTCAGTGTAGCCTAGTTTAAAAACATAATTTTTAAAAATATTTTTTATTAATTTTTTACACCACTCAACTCCCAGGAATTCTGGTGGTACTCATCTATTCTAATACCATTCTATAATTAACAGCTAAAACTGAAGATAATAAATTAATTTACAGATGGTGAACTGGATTATTAGAGAAAATTCAATCATTAAGATGTTTTCCTTAGAAAAAAAATGGAAAGCTTGAAAAAAACAAATATTTACAGTAAATCTTAAATAATTGTGCACAGTTATCTAATAGCCCCTATTACTATAGCATTCATATCTTAAGTCTTAAGACATCACTTGTTTTAAAAACAGGTAAGGGTTTCCCCTGAGAGATGTGTCCAACTTCAGGGGACAGTGTCCATCTCTGATTCATAGCCAAAGAGCCAGCATTGTCCAAAGACTCTTCTGGACAGTGTGATTATACGCCGAGACACACAGAACATTGTTACCTTCCCACTGAAGTGCTATCTATGTATCTATTTGCATTTGCATGTTTTCAAATTGCTAGGTAGGCAGAAGCTGGGGCAGGTAACAGGAGCTCAGTCACATTGTGCTTAGATCTTGAACTGTCATCCTTATGGTTGACAAACCCGGTGTCCTAACCACTCAGCCACTGCACTGTTTGTTATATTAATCTTCTTTCTACTATAGGTTAAGTAAACAGAAAAGTAAGTTAAATACAGTAGCTTTGATATATTTAAGAAATGTATGCAATAAAATAAGAGAATTAATCAAGTATGAATGGTGCTGAATAAAATACAGATCTGAGTGTGTTCAGTATGAAAGAAGTGATTTAGTCAGATAAAAGAGAATGAAAATTGAACTGCAAGACCAGTAATGTTGCAACTAAATGGAGTTGATGAGCTCCTCAAAAGGAGAAGAGCTAAAACTGAAACAGCCTATGGAGGTGGTAGAAGCAAAGATGGGTTGCATAGAGGAGTATGAAGTATAATGAATGGTGTTGGTGAAAATCTAGTTTGCGCTGTAAGACATCATGGGGAAGTATAAAAGTAAGAGCTATTACTATTGTAGCCTGAAAATATAAACCCTTACAGAACAATCTGCTCAAACATTCCACTGAGTGAAATAAGACTTATGATGGACAGTAGCTGATTTTTCCCAAATCATGGAACAGATTATAAATTCAGACTGCAGTCACCTGTTAGGAATTACTTTTGACTAAGCTCACTCATTGAATCTAAGATTTCTGTAGCCATTGTTCACCAACTTGAAAATGCTATTCAGAAAGAATTAGAAAATGTTTGGTAGCATTAATTACTCCCTCCTGCAGTGTTCAAGGCTGTTGAGTTCCTGCATTTTATGATGAAAAGAACAACTTCCGTGGGCTACTCTAAGTCTTTATATAGTTTCTTCATACAAATTCAGCGAAGGTGATTTAATGCTGAAATTAAAACTAAATAATAAAGAATAACCTTTTGGCAATACTGTTAAGAACAGAGCTTGGGTTATCTAGTTAGACTTCTTCTCTCCTGCCTTTTAAATAAGCTTAGAGGAGATGGAAGAGGATTCCCCCAGAATGGGCTTTGTAGCATATAGTGCTCTGTTTTATAATTCATAAATATGAACTTGGTTATAATTCAGTACTATTTTAAGTATAGGTATTTTAACAATTTGTTTCTTGACTGCTCATTGTGTGTTTTGTGAGAATGGTAAACAGAAATGGCCTGGTGCCTTTATATAGGAAGTCAAATTCCTATATAAAGGCACATACTTTGGTATCATTCAAATGTTGTAGGCCCTTAATCCCATAAATTTGTAAAAACCTCTTTTTGGAACAGTCCGGAAATTTATACCAATTGTCAAATTGAAGGATTGATATTCTTATATTGATATCTGTTGCTTCTGACAGCACAATTGTTCTTACTAAAAATATACAGATAATTTTGTGTTTATAATTTTATGAGAGATTGAAATTATGTTATATACATAAATAAGGAGAATTAAGTTGAGTTTAAGTCATCCATATTAATTATAACTTAAATCTCATTCATTTCAATAGATCTACTCTATGGTTGAGAGCCATTAACAGATACATTGTCATAGCCAATTAACTAGTTGTTAATAGACCTGTTGTGATAAGCTCCACCTACAAATCATTTAAGAAAGGAAGCAACCAAAAGTCAAGAAAAGGGGTGAACAAACCTAAACACAATTTTCCTCATCATGTACCTATTAACTAACATCCAAGTAAGTATCATGCAAACAAAAGCAACCAAAGAAAAAAAAAAAAACCAACCAAAATGTAGTCAAAGAAGGAAGAGTTCCTCAATCAAGGCTAGTAAAATAAGCTACCACATAATAAGTAAACTTCATTCCCTTATGCATTAGTGTTATTAAGCCTGGTAATGAAAATGAAGAAAATGTGAAAGCAATCTATAGACAATAACAGTAATAATAACAACAACAACAACAACCATAATAATAATAATAATAATAATAATAATAATAATAATAATAATAATAATAATAATAATGGGCTACGGATATTTTATGCTTTTTGCACTTTATATTTGATACCAAAAACACATCTTTTGCTCCTTGTTGTAAAGAGAGGCTGTTAACATAGTGTTTTAAACTGTGATCTAGTATCCAAACAATACATTAAATAGGTTTTGCAAACTATAGAGTTGCGATCATTACTAATAGAACTGAGTGATACTTCTTGTAACTGATCAACCCTGTTCTATACCACAGTCAAAATGTCATTAATTATTTTGGGGTAACAAAAATAGTAACATTTGTAAATATGAAAACTTAATCTATCCTTTCAAAACAAAAACAAAAAAAACCCCAAATAGTTCTGGAGAGATAGTGTGCCACAAGATAGCGTAAAAAATTTAGAGCAGAATTTACAATTGGAAGTTAAGTGCAATGCCATTAACATATATCTGTCTTTCAAATTGTGGGTGGCTTTGTACAGTCAGAAATGTCCATGAGGTCCCCTACCAATGGACACTTTTTTCAGAAATAAGTGTTACGCCATCTTGTTTGGATTCCATTGTTGATCACTCTGTAGATTTTGTTAATCCTGATATATATTTGTGTGAGAAAGAATCTATCTATCTATCTATCTATCTATCTATCTATCTATCTATCTATCTATCTATCTATCTATCTATCTAATCTCTATAATAGTCTATCTGAGCAAACAACTCTGGGTGTCTCACAATTAAGAGACATAATTAAAATCTTAGAAGCATTTTAAAACAAAAAAACCCATTAAAACAATAAAAGTTAAAACATCTAATTCAAGCAAGCAAGATATTCGGCCTGTTAACAATAAAGCCAGGAGGTGGGGCCCTTGGCGTATGTAATGCTCTATGCTCAAGAACATAGCCAAGTCTTCAAAGCTTTATGGAAGGCTAACAGAATTGGGGCCACTTTAATGTCCGAAGGGAGGGTGTTCCATAAAGCAGGGACTGCAGCAGAAAAAAGCTTGCTTTCTAGTCCCTGTCAATCAACATTTAAACATCTAATACACAAGTGGCCGAACTAGCAGCTGAGAGAGCCCTGGGTTCTTCCCTGGGTTCAATGGGCTCAAGCTTTTCCCAGTTTGATTTGCAAGATGTAGCCTCCATTGTCTCCAAGACTTTGCTGTAAGGCTGGAGTCCAACATGAAGCAAATGTGACTGATTTTATCTGCCAGATGTGCAGCATATTCTTCAAAATGCCTCTAGGTAGACTTATTGTCTTTAAGGCGGGACTGAGTCACTGAAACAGTGCTACTAGGTGGCTATCAGTAGGCGCAATAAGGGAGGAGAAATAATTATGTTTCACCACCCTAAACGCCATGAGGTAGGTAGGCTTTAATAGCAGCTCTAGCTTGTGTTTGGTCATCTTTACTTCCTGTCTTTCACCAGCAATCTAGGCATAGAAAGGCCTCCCAGGCGCAATCTAGTCTAAAGTTGTTGCCACTTTATTATTCCATTCAGCCTCCAAGACTTCAACCGAACTAAATATTAAGCTTTCTGGAATAACCTCAAGTTCCCTCTGGAACTCCAATCAGGTCCATTAGTGGCCTGGGGCAATCCAATCCAATAAGGCCAGCCTTCCTGCAGAGAGAGGTTGAAAAGGGGGGTGGGTGGGCAATTTAAGGCTCAGTAGTGTTCTAAAAGTAGAAGTAAATCATTGTCTTCCAGATTGGTACACGGCTGTCCTAATGAGTGAGAAAAAGACAAATATTTTGAATTAACTAGGAATTCCCAGCATATGACTTGAATTCTGTGTTACCTACAAAATACGTCTTGTTTGTCAGTATGCATATTGAATACGGCATCATGTTTTAGATTTCCATTGGATGTTTTATATGTTTTTATTGAGGAGAAGCAAGTCTCCTCTGTAGATCGTTGGAACAGTCCATGCTAAAATACATTTGACTCCTTATTAATAATGGAAGCAGTGTTTTACCTGCTTTTGTCCCTACAGGTCAAAAAAAAATCTTTACATTTGGAAACCTAGCTGTAGCTCTCTTGATTTCATATGTGAGGTGGTTTTTAAGCAGAGGAAAGCTTAAATGATTGGAGAGAGCAATAAACTGAATGAAACAATTAAATATTGGCATACGACTATAATTGGGTCATATAATTAAATCTTGACATGACCACGATTGGAACTTTCATTGGGCAGTGATGCAGGCGTTAAATGATTTGTGACTGCTTTTACAACTTTTGCCACAGTCATTAAACAAATCACACTATCATTAAAGCAAATCTGGCCTCCCCCTTGACTTTGCAATCACATGACATCAGGATGCTGCAACTCATAAATTGCATGCTGATTACTAAGCAACCAAATTTTGATTATAGGACTGCGGGGGGTGTTGCAGCAGTAGTAAATGAGAAGTCTGGTCATAAGTCATTCTTTTTCAGCTCAGTCATAACTTCAAACAGTTGTTAAACAAATGATCGTAGGTCGAATTACGTACATTATCATGTTCAACCTCAGGATGAACTGTAGATCTCTCTTCAGGCTTGGCAACTGGCCCATATTTATGACAGTTGCAGTGGGTTAGGGTCATGTGATCACTTTTGCGTCCTTCTGACAAGCAGTCAATGGGGAAGCCAGATTCACTTAACAACCATGTTAGTAACTTAACCACAGTGATTTACTTAACAACTCTGGCAAGGAAGGTCATACAATGGGGCAAAATTAACTTAATAAATGTCTTAACAACAGAATTTTTGAGCTCAATTGTGGTTGTAAGTCAAGGACTACCTGTAATAGAAATTGTGGTTGTAAATCGAGGACTACTGGTAATAGAAATGCAAGGATATATAGATAGTCCTTGACTTACAACAGTTCATTTAGTGACTGTTCAAAGTTACAACAGCACTGAAAAATGTGACTCATGACCATTTTTCAGTTAACTAACTTTGCAGCATCCCCATCATCATGTAATCAAAATTCAGATGATTTGCAGCTGATTCATATTTATGACTGTTGCTGTGTCCCAGGGTCATGGGATCCACCTTTTGTGACTTTCTCAAAAGCAAAGTCAATGGGGAAGCCAGACTCACTTAACAGCTGGGTTACTGATTTATCAACTGCAGTGATTTACTTGTCTCTGGCAAGAAAGGTTGTAAAGTGGGGGGGAAACTCACTTAAATTATTCAACAACATAAATTTTGGAGTCAGCTGAGGTCATAAGTTGAGGAATGACACTTTGCCCTTTTTCTTCATTTTTATTCTTGTGCAGAGATCTGAACAGAGATATATAGTTGAATTGTACCTGCTCTGCTCTTCTTGAAACCCTTCCCTTCAAAGGAACATTATCAGGGTGAAGAGTGTACATTACTTTCCCATTCCCATTTTTTACAAATCAAAAGATTTAATAGATTTTGGAGAAACGGATATTGGTGAGATGACCAGAGTTGTGTGACTATGAGATGGGCAGCATGTAAAATAAATATATAAATAAAATATTTACTATAGGAATCAGTAGCCTGAAGCTCCGGAGCTTTTTTAGAAACTCCTGTAGTTAAAGTAACTAACAAACTGCAGTATAAATTCTAAAATGTCTTACAGTGCAAGTTGCAGCTAAGTAATCCTGGAACATTCTTCTCCCAGCTAATAAAAATATAAAAAATCCTGACCCTATCCATGTGTATGTGTCCCAGGGTCATGGGATCCATCCAGTTTGGATCATCTTGCTTTCTTAAAAATATTATGTGCATCCCAATTATTAAAAGAGTGCCAACTGTTAACCCTACAATAGAGAAAGATAAAGCAATTTATATCAATTTTCTGATTTTAATTTTAACCTTTTTTACAATATGAACTATTTTACAATTTTACAAACTCTTTTCTTTGCCCCTGATGCTTACATAAAATTATAAGAAACAAAACAGGGCCTGGAGTTGCAAAATATCTGAAATATTTGTGGTATTATAAATGGAATTGAAAACTCAAAATGGAACTGAAACAGTTGAAAATATTTTTGTGTCTTCTATATTACAGGTATAAACATACTGTATGTAGGTATAAATATACAGTAATTTAACTGCAACCATAAATGCTTTTGAACCAGTTTTAGCCTCATTGGCTCAGTTCTAGTTTATTTTCATTGATTTGAGTAGTTATTTAGAAAGCTGTGGTAACTTCTGGAATAGAATGTGTTTCTCATAAAAAAATTATATTGACATAACTGTCAATATAACAAAGCCTTTCAGTTTCTAAATAAGCTAAGTTCAGTTGGATTGCACAAGCTAATTTAATTGACCATCCTCCAAAAATATTTCCAAACTCTATTATACTTGTGGGTTGTTTTAAAAAAAAAAAAACTAAATTGGAATAGTATGAATGAAAATGAAATTAATGTCTGCAGAAATATTCTAATCAAGACCAGTGGGAGTTTTCATGAGCCATCAGCTGTTAGACAAAAACAGAACAAATGATAGTTTCCCAGTTTCCTTTATATGCTAAATTGTATCTCTGCTTGTGATGCAGTTGCTATGTGTATTAAGAAATTCATTTGTTGTAGGTATTTTCTTAACCAGGCAGGTGCTTAATCATTAATTGAGATAATTGGTACAAGAACAAAAAGCACGTTAGATTTTTATACCCATTATTTGTGATAGACCTGCTTATAACATATTCTCTATTTCAATGGTGTTAGAAATAGCATGAGCCTACATTCAGATAACCTTGAACTAACAAAGTACTGCTATTCGCTGTCTATGATATTGAATGGTGGGAGGTCTGAAAAAGCCAGGCGGTACAAGAGATAAACTCTGTGCTTAACTGTAAGCTTAGGAAGATAAAATGTACAGACAGGACTATTGATAAGAAATGTGAAGGACTTCATATCTTTCGTCTCATTAAACATGTGCATGCTGAAACTACCCTTATAGTTTTGGTGGCCTCCAACCTAGTAACTTTAGCAAATACTGCAGTAGGAACATCTAAAATATATCCATAGTTTTCAAATCATAGTAAAAAAATTCATTGAGTTCTGGAGTACTACAGATATAACAACTCAGTTAATGAATGATGATTAAATGCAGCTGAAACTGCTGGTTTTGTTTTTCGTGTTTTTTTAATAATAAATAACACTTTACAAATGCTTTTCTTAACCTATGTATTATTTTTGTTACAGAAACCATCAGCTATTCAATTTATAAGAAGTAGTTAACTAATTAAATTAGTGTACAGCTTAGTTTAAAAGTTTAAAATGATCATTTCATAAATTCATTATGCTATGTAATACAGCTATTTAAAAACTGCTTCATTTCCCAATCCATGTAACTTATGCAATGACTTACCTTAAATTCAAGCATGTTATCCTTTCTATCTGCAGTAACTGGGGGTATTACAGAAGAACAATTTCAGACACATCAACAGCAGTTAGTTCAAATGCAAAGGCAGCAACTTGCTCAGCTCCAGCAGAAACAGCAGTCTCAGCATCAGTCCCAACAGACATATCCAAAAGCACAGGTAACAAATACCTTTCTTGAAAATTGTTTGTGAGCAGTGAGCAGTGACTTAGTCTGTGGTATTGCATTTTAACCACTGTGCCACCAAGGCTGATAGCTTGCTCCATCCTGGTGCCATATGTGTTGCCTTATAACTTACATCACTCTTAACCCAACTGATGGAATATGCCAGAAGACATTAAGATGGGATGGTGGTCTTGGTTTTATTTCATGTATTTTATTTGACTTGTTTCTCTTATATTCTAGAAACCAATGTAGACCCAGTACTGCTTTTAAAAAAATAATAATTCCATTTTTTGTCTTTATATCTACCTCAAATAGACCAGTCTCTAACATACTTAATATGCGACCAAAATAGAGTAGATAAATGCAGTTATGATTGTGACAAAAAAGGACTGCCACAGTCATGTTTGTCTATTAATTATAGCCCATATACTGTATTCATTGTTGATTATAAACCAATACTGTTAGTGCTTGTGTGTCTGTCTTATCTGTTCTTAGAAAAATCTGTTTTCTTCTAATTCATACAACTAACTTTACAATTCTTCCAAAGAGTACTATATTGAGCTGATGGCAGCAAAAAATACCAATCATGAGGGCCCATTAAAGAATAGCAGATTCACTGTGTTATTCTTTAAGGCATGAGCTTCCTTGGGCTACAACCTGTGGTGAAGTAAATCTGCTAGTTTGTAATGTAATGCAGAATCTCAGTGACTCATTTATTAATATTTAGAATTTGATACTCATTTCTTAATCAGTTTCCCCCCAGCCTCTTTGTAATGTTGATTCAACATTATTTAAATAGTCTAATAGTATGAATTATTGCCTTTCCTTGAACATTATGACACTACTAATATATGATCACAATGGACATTATTTTGAATGTTTTGATATTTTTGCATTTGTTAGTGGTTGCAATATAGCGTGTTGTTCAGTGTCTCATACTTATTTGGGTTTCTTCCATGTACACAAATGAAATTTAATCCTCTTTGGAAGGGATGTGGAGATATTTCCATTTAAAGAAAGGTGCTTTTAACATTTCAGCACTGGACCACAACTTTTAAAATGGTAAAGGTAAAAGATAGAAAGCAAAAACCTTTAGCTTCTTTAGTAGACAGAACCTAATCTGAAGCCAGTGAAAGCCTATGTGTTCACTCAAAGCAGCCCCTTCCTCTCCTGCAGCCACAGATACTTGCAGTCTAAGAGTTAGAAGCAGGAGGAGAACATCTCATTAGGAGAACATCTCTTTTACTGTAAAAGAGTTAATTTGATTGTATCTTACTGTAATTATGAAAACTGTTGTGTATATTTTCCAGGGCTCAAGCACTTCTGATTGCATGTCAAAAACGCTTGATTCGGCCAGTGCCCATTTTGCTGCATCTGCAGTAGTGAGCGCACCCGCTCCCAATCGGGGTGAGGTGACAAAGGAACAGAGTGCCAGCCACAATATCAACGGTGTTGTTCAGCCAACAGGTATGTTTTTCTTCGTTGCATTATTTTCATGTTAGTTTGTAGCAAGATGTTGCTAATTCTTATTTTATATGCAAGAGAAAGTCTGAGAAAATGCTTGATAGGACAGTAATGATTGGATTTTTTTAATTAAGTCATAGTATGGAAGATTTTGATCTTTTTGTTATTTAATAAAAATAATAAAATTATTGTCGTGTATCTGCAAATTCTTACATACTTTAAAGAATTACATTGTGCCTTTGAATTTAAGAGACAAGTCCTCATGTTTGGATGTAGATCTCTTTCATTATTGCTTCATAGCGGTAGCAATAACACTTAGACTTATATACCGCTTTGCAGTGTTTTACAGCCCCGTTCTTAGCTGTTTACAGAGTTAGCATATTGCCCCCAACAATCTGAGTCCTCATATTACTGACCTCGGAAGGATGGAAGGCTGAGTCAACCTTCAGCCGGTCAGGATCGAACTCTTGGAGTGAGCAGTGACTTAGCCTGTGGTATTGCATTTTAACCACTGTGCCACCATGGCTCATAGCTTGCTCCATCCTGGTGCCCTCCCCATATGTGTTGCCTTATAACTTACATCACTCTTAACCCAACTGATGGAATATGCCTTAGCCAGAAGACATTAAGATGGGATGGTGGTCTTGGTTTTATTTCATGTATTTTATTTGACTTGAAACCTATTGAGTACATCTGTTTTGTTTTGAACAGCAACATCAAAAACTCTGTATTCCACCAATATGGCTCTGTCATCTAGCCCAGGGATCTCAGCTGTACAACTTGTAAGGACAGTTGGTCACACCACCACAAACCATTTAATCCCAGCATTGTGCACAAACAGCTCTCAAACACTTCCGATGAACAATTCTTGTCTCACCAATGCAGTGCACCTCAACAATGTCAGTGTTGTTTCTCCAGTCAATGTACATATCAATGCAAGGACTTCAGCACCATCGCCAACCGCCTTAAAACTTGCCACAGTTGCTGCCAGCATGGATAGAGTGCCAAAGGTGACTCCAAGCAGTGCCATCAGCAGCATAGCAAGGTGTGTGTCTTTTGGATATGAATGAAGCAAGCTCAAGCTTTTGTGATGTCTTTGTCTCCTTTTTTTAAAAAACAAAAGTGGATTTAGCATCGAATCCTAACCCAGGAAAGGCTGAATTAAGTAATGATATTTGATTTGTGTATGTTGTTGAAAAAAAGTCTGCTTATGATCTACCCTCATAAGTGGATGGCTAATTCAGCCAATTATTTTATATTATAAATTTCAAGAAAAATCTAAAATCCTATAGATTATGTATAACAGTGTATAAATCCTATATTTATACATTGTTTTATCCTTCTAATGCAAATTAAGATTCTCTGGGTTTTTTTTATTTTTATTCCCATTTCATATGTTCTGAGAGAAATTATTTGCCATTTGAGAAATATTGCATAAATTGTCATTTTCTTCCTAGTAAAGTTTTAGTTTTGTTGTGTTAACATTTCTCATATAATAAACGAGAGATGCCAAGTTAACAAAATGTCAAATATTAAGAAATTATACTACATAACTCATTATTATAATTACATATTTATTTGCCCTTCTCTTTTCACTTTCAGAGAGAACCACGAACCCGAAAGATTGGGTTTGAATGGAATAGCAGAGACTACAGTAGCAATGGAGGTGACATAACCTAACACAGTAGCTCAATGTGTGCTGATGGTGTCATTTATATTCCAGCTGAATGCAAAACAAAACTCTGTGGATCACAGGGGATTAAAATGGACCTAAACGGACTATCATATCGTATATTAAGTCGATATATAATGTACATTTTGTAAAATTGGGAAAATCACTACCTTGTAAAATAGTTTATTTGTATCATCAATATTATTTCTGTTACTTGAATAGTAGATATTCATCATCATGCTTTTGCACTTGAATTTGCAACTGAATGGATTTAAAAATAATTCTTTAAATGGGATCATGAGCATGAAATGGGATCCTGCATCACTTGTTTTAACTATTTATTTTGCCATGTTTACATTTTGTATCTTGTAAAAAATAAATCCAACTTTGTGTCTAAAAAAAGTTAAAAGATTCATAGCTAGGAAAAATTCTTGTAATTTTTTTCTAAAGGAAATGTAAAGTTTTCACTTGGTTCATTTTGTTTCACAATTTTAGATGGACTTTTTGGTAAATACTTTAGTGGCATTTCACTGTCAAATATGAAGTTCAAGGCAAAATAGTATTTTCTATTACTGTGCAGGGGAAAGGGATGGATCGATACATGCAAATTTAATGTAGTAACCCACTTTTCCATATATTTTGAATGTATATTTCTATTTATAATACCAATTTATAAAAAATAATTACACAGAAAACCTGACTAGTACAAATTATGCATCTAGCACATATTAAACTGTGCAGATATGAAGAAAATTTTCAACTGATTATATTTTATCTGAAGTCTGCATAATTTAACCGGCTTTTAACTGTAACACACCACATAAATGATATTTTACCAGGTATGTATTGCATTATATATCATTGCAATAATTATTGGATGTCTAGATATCGAGCCATCCCAGGTAATGGGGGAGGGGGGAGGGTCATGGCAGATTGTCTTTCAATTTTGGAAAGTTTTCCTGTGGCTACAAGGCAAGTAACGGGTTGGAAAAAGTCTGACTGTAAGCGTTGGACACCTTCGTAGTGTAGTGTTTTAGTGACTTTTTTTATACGGTTCTTGTAAATTAGATACGTGTAGTGGTGTTTCAGAATGTTTGTTTATGCACTAGTTCAGACAACTTTCCCTGTTACTTGTTCTTGATAAGTGAAAACTGCAGGGAAATAAAAATACATATCAAAACATGGGCATCTTGCATATGTATTTATTTCACAACATGGAGAACAATTTGTAATTTTTGCAAGCCAGTAGTTATCAGACACCAGCAATTTGGCACGAATAAGTTCAGCACCACCTCAATAGAATGATGATTCTAGAAGTGTAGGCATGTAACCTGCTGGATCAGGAAGTGTGTGCGTAAAAACTTGGTGGATGGAATTGGGTGCTTATATCCAGCACTTGGGTTGTGTGTACATAATCCCCACATTGAGACCGGTACTCTGTAAACATGGAACAAAGTGACACTGCTTTCTATGTGATGAGTGCTAGGCATGTATAGAACTCTATGGGCAGCACATAGCGCATGTGTCAGTTTCTGAACTGGAACTTGAAACTGTTTAGTTTTCCTTCATTTGTACTTGGTGTATGTGCATATTGCACATATAATCACTACCTCATAGCTGTAATTTATGCTGTACACGCTTTTGCATAATTATCTGAATGGAAATTTACTATTTGATTATGTAAGTGGCAAATCATAACAATACTTCACCAATTTTTATCTTCCTCCAGGTATATTTTTGAAGTGAGTCTGAACATATTTAAAGTAAAGAGAAACAAATTTGGCTTCTTTAGGTTCAATTTAATTTTATTACTGATTTTTATGTTGTGCTTCTTTTAAAAGGATGAATCGTGTGTATACCATGTTATTAATACTTCCATTTGGTCATTATTATATAAAAATCTCTGCCTCTTTTAAAGTGAAATTGATTGACCCTTTTTGCTTCTTGGCTATCATGGTTTTCCAAAGATTAAAAAAGTAGTCAGAAAATATTAGCTAGTGCATGTTTTTGCTCCATGAAGTCAAAGGGTTAATGATTGCATTTGCATACCAGTCTAGTATGCTTTAACACTACAACTTTGCTCAGGAAATACATTCTAGGTAATTATGGCTGATCTTTATTTCTCAGCCACCTTCCTAGAAATTAGCCTTTAAAAAGGCTGAGGACAGTATATGTGCAGTGAAGCGACACAGCATGCATTGGATGGAAAAAGTCAAAGACACTTGGATATTCTTTAGTTACAGGTTTACCCATGATCTGATTTGAATCAATAAAAATTTACTAATAGCGAATGCTACAAGCCTGCTGACACATAGTGTCTTTGGCCCTTGATATATCTAACTTTGTAATATTTTCATAAGACAGGTTTTGTTACAAAATATTTGGACACTTGAAAAACCGAGGAGTCTGTAGAAGTGACTTTGTACTTTTGGGTTGCATGGAGAAGTAACAACACAACATAACAGTTGTAAATCAATGCTGCAGTCGATTAACTTGGGATAAGCTATTTGTTTCATAGTTTTTATATCCTGCTGCAATCTAGACTTTGGGCAGCACACAACAGATTAAACAAAGAAATGCCCTGTGTGGCCATCAGAAAATCTAACCTTTGTTAAAAGTTCAGTGGAATAGTATTGTTTTAATAGCTGTGTGAAATACCCAAACGAAGAGGCTGGTAACATTTCCAGAGGCAATGAGTTCCATAGTACAGAGACAGAACAGAAAAAATCCGGCTGCCTGGTCCAGGTCTATCTCATTGTACCTAGTTGGGAGAACTCTTTAATCTCATCTTTTTGCAGGATGAACACATTCAATCTTGACAAATGACACCTGCTTCTACATACCACAGAGTTCTGAATCAGTGTTTTAGAAGCCCAGCTGGTAACCTTGAAGCAACTTTAACAGTAGTGTTATTTTACTATGGCAGGATTGTACTGTTGGTAATTTAGCCACTGCATTTTGGACCAGCTGCAGCTTCTAGGTAATCTCTGAAGGCATTTATAGCATTCCAATTCAGTGTTGATTGAAATAGGGGTTACATGGCCAGGTAGGATTGTAATTAGCATGCCAGACAAAGCTTGCCAAAAGCCCCATAGCCTCTACCTGTTGCTCAAGCAGTACCTACAAGTCAAGATCATGAACCAACACCTTTAGAAACTGCCATTCTACCCTATCGGGCAACCTTCCTGAATGTTTATTGCTGAAAAACAATTTGGTTTTGGATTCAATCCAGCATTATTTTACTCCGTTCAAACCCTGACAGAACCCAGGCGCCAAGCTTTCTAGGGCAATTCGCCTTTTAGATTTGGCCCAAAACAAACCAAATTCTTAAACACAATCTTACTTGCACCCTTAAAATAATCTCATAAATGCAAACTGATACAGAAACTTTATGTAATACTGATGGACCATTTTATGTAGGAAATCATTATGGTTTACCTTGACTTTATTGTATGAAATCATACAAACCATGGTTTTGCTTATTAAATAATTCTCAATAGGTTTTTTTTCCCTTTCAAGGCAGAGGTTATATGATCATACAAGTAGTCCTCAACTTACGACCACAAATGAGCCCAAAATTTCTGTTGCAAACTGAATTGAGTTTTGCCCCATTTTATGACCTTTGTTGACACCATTGTTAAATGAATCACTGCAGTTGTTAAGTGAATTTGGCCTGCCCTGTTGACTTCACTTGTCAGAAGTTTGCAAAAGGTGTTCACACAACCCCAGGGCACCGCAATTGTCATAAGTACAAACCAGTTACCATGTACCTGAATTTTGATCAAGTGACCATACTTTTTTCAATGCCCTATGTTTCAATATCATTGCCTTCTGGTGTTTTAAGTATCATAGAAGATACTATGATCATACAGATAGTAAAAGGAAAATCTGATCCTGCATCTCTCATGCTATTTCTTCCTTCAGGTATGCAGTCCTAAGCTTATTTACCTATGAGCTAGCTCTGTTGAACCCCATAGAGTTTATTTTTAAATTGGACTGAACATTTTTGCATTTTCATTTTTCTGGTTGGATGTTTTGATCAGCTATTAACTGCAGACACTTTAAAAATAGATTAAATTTCCTCCTCTTAAATTTGATTGGGTTTGGATGGACAGCTTTGAAATTAAGAACCTCTTTTCAATCTCATTACAATCCAATATGTATAAGCTTCCTTAAAGGCAAATCTTCCTGTGTTCAAATGAAACTTACTCCTAGATACACTATTAGTGAACTATATTAAGAAAAACATTAATTCTTAGTTAGCTGGATTAACCTAATTGCTTGGGTTCCCACAATTTAAGAAACCATAAATTAGCCAGCCTAAATTGTTGTTCCAATTCAGTATACTTGACTGAACATCTCTCAGACTGCAAAAAGATATATTGTTTCTAGTAATTAGTGGACCTCCAAATCTTTAGCTTACCTATTTAAATGCTATTCATACATTGTAATAAATCACTGTTTATTTAACTATGATTTATAAAATAATTGGCAGTTCATATAGCATATTAAATCATAAAACATAGTTTACAGGTCATTAATGACTTTGTTCTTATGACATGCTGAGACACAAAGAAACCATCTTATGACTCATCATGCTGTATAAATCCAGCTTCAGGGCAAAAAGTACATATTTCAGCATGGTACATTCAAGAGATAATTAAGAGATTAAAATATGAAAGACAAACAATCATTGCAAATAATCACATAATAAACTACAAATCTTCAATAACCAATTAAAACTATTTAGTATTTAAATTAACAATTTAATTTAATTTAATTTAATAATTAACAATACATGGGATCTCAATACTCTGGCAAATAGCTGCACAATCTGAATAATGAAAAATCCATGAACAATAAAATTGTTAAAGTTTAGATTTCACTTGTTTAGGGCCAGATTTTACAATCCTATCTTTGGTCACATTCTGCTGTATTCTGCCTGAAATACATTTTCAACTCTTATTTAAGATGTGATAATTGATTGTTGTCCAAAGAGCCTTAGGATGCTCATTCCATAGTCTAGAAGCAGGTTCTGGAAAGCCCCAAGACATAAGGTCTCAGGGGAAGTAAGTCCCCCCCAAAAACTTTTCAACCTCCCTGCACCACCTGAAAATATTATACCAAAAATAAGAAACAGATGATGCACAATTGGGTCATAAGATCATTAGAAATAAAACCAAGCATTTACATATATATTGGACCTTTGCTCTTATAGGAAGCCAATGAATGGAATATTTTTCAAGGAAAAGGATACCAGAAATACATTGATTGTAGCAATATCACTTGCTTTAGGCCAACTTAATAATCTTTTTTCCTCTGTTTTTATTTGGGGAGCGGGATTTTTAAGTTAAGGGAGTTGGAAGAGCAAGAAGGAATAAGCAAGAAGGAGCAAGGAGAGCCAGTTTGGTCTAGTGCAGGGGTAAGGAACGTTGGCTCTTTTATCACTTATGGACTTCAACTCCCAGAATTCCTGAGTGAGCCATAAAAGGTTCTCCATCCCTGGCCTACTGGTTTTTTCAGTTGTGAGGGAAATCAATTTTTGACTTGAATGGGACTGTTTAATATACAAATGTAGGACATATTTTTATATATATTCTTTGTATGTCCTACATTTGTATATTAAACAGTCCCATTCAAGTCAAAAATTGATTTCCCTCACAACTGAAAAAACCAGTAGGCCAGGGATGGAGAACCTTTTATGGCTCACTCAGGAATTCTGGGAGTTGAAGTCCATAAGTGATAAAAGAGCCAACGTTCCTTACCCCTGGTCTAGTGGTTAAAGCATATATATACATGCATGCATACAGACAGACAGACATAAGTCTTTTCAGGAACTGGTCCCAACATAGTGGGAGGCTAGAGTAAACCTTTGGTCTCCTTCTTTTCTTCTCATGTAATGGAATGTTATAAAGTAAGGGTGTCAAACTCACATCGACATGGTGGTGTCACATGATGTATTGCCCTGCCTTTGCTAAACCAGGCATGGAATTGGCCAGCACCTGACACATCTGGGCCGTGGGCCTGGAGGTTGACATCCCTGTTATAAAGGGAAGAAACAAAATGTGGTATACTGCAGAATTTTATTTCATATCTGATCCATTCTCTCATTTTGATATTCCAGAGGCTACAAGGGAGATTAATCTCGAAGTAATCCTCTTCTGGATTCAGATTAAACAGATCTTCCAGGGAAAGTTAAGTAGTCCAGTGGCAAATTTGGAAACAAGCCAAGGTGTGTCATTAAAACATTTCACCTTGTTTTATCCACAAAAATGTCAATGACTGTCTTAGTAGGTTGTGAGCTACCTGACCTTCCAAATCCTGGTTTAACAGAATACATCACAAGTTGTTAAGTTTACTCAGATACTAATCTGTCTGTCTATCTATCTATCTATCTATCTATCTATCTATCTATCTATCTATCTATCTATCTATCTATCTATCTATCTATCCTACAACCCACATTATAGCGCAAAAGTGACAAACCCATGTCCAAAGTCAACCCTAACTTGAAGGCACCATTAAAAAAAAGGCTGCTGTAATAAATGTAACAAGTCATAAAATAATTTATTACTACAAAGTACTGTCCCTATTGTAAGAAACTGATGGAGATAATATTGCTTTTGCAAAGAAAGCAATTAAAGATATATTGGTATAAAAGTTCAGTAGGACATTGGGATATTAAAGGTAAAAAGTTGAAGACCGGGAAACAGAAGAGAGTGCTATTCCAATAAGTGAGTCAGCCTGGCCAAGCAGATTAGTCAACAGTTTTAACCACACAGTCTAGTAATATCATGGAGAAATTAATCACTTGCTTCAATTTATTATGCTTTAAGGAAACAACGCTGTGATCTTTGTCAAAGGAGGCTTCAGGGAGGGATTTGTGATTTGGATGGAGGGAATAAATAGTTGAAGAAATGTATTCTTCAGTGTGCCTACTTGCTAGCTACCCAGCGGTGGTATTCAGCAGGTTCTGAACAGTTCTGGAGAACCAGTAGCAGAAATTTTGAGTAGTTTGGAGAACCAGCAAATACCACCTCTGACTGGCCCCACCCTCATTTCTCCTCTGCCTCCCGAGTCGCAGCTGATCAGGTGGATCTTCTTTTGTTGCCCTGCACTGGAGAGCAGAGCTGGAAAGCAGGTTAGGGGGATGGGAATGGGGATTTTGCAGTAACTTTCCCCCAGAACCGACAGTAAAAATTTTTTTGAATCCCACCACTGTAGCCACCCATTTTTGCAAGAATAAACAGCTTGCTGCTTCACTTCGTGACTCTCACATTTCTGACTGGTGAGTCTGTTTCTCACACCACTAAGCCTATTTAATGTTACCTGTAGTGAGGAGCCCATTTCCAAGCCAAACATTGGAGCATGGTCACATACTACTCCCCCCCCCCGAACATTCCTGAAATGGTCTGGCATTTTGATAAATAAAAAAAGTTAGAGGCTAGTGCTTTTTCAGTGCATTACTATTTTAAAAAAATACAAAATATTAAAAAACAAAGAGAGCACTAGCTCCCAAGAAGTTACCTGGAACCCCTGTCCCCAAGGTGCCACATTGCCCTAGACCAGGAGTCTTCAAACTTGGCAACTTTAAGACTTGTCGGCTTCAACTCCCAGAATTCCCCACCCACCCACCTGGGGAATTCTGGGAGTTGAAGTCCACAAGTCTTAAAGTTGCCAAAAGACATATTTAATTATTCACGTATTCACTGCAGCTAGAATAGTATTTGCTCAAAACTGGAAAAGTGAAAAAAAATCTGATAGAAGAGAATGTGATTAGGAAAATATTAGATTGTGCAGAAATGAACAGATTAACACTGGCAATTAAAGAAAAAGAACTGAATATTCTATGATATAGGAACTATTTTATCAATGGAAAATAAAAACGGAAGTTAGAAATTAAATATATGAATATAGAGTGGAAGGAGTTAAGAAGATGGTTATATCGATAAGACATATTATGTATAGTAGTTTGAAATAATAATGTAGTTATTGTTATGGTAAGGAATTTGTAGTAATTAGAAATGTTATTGCACAAGATATTTGTACCCAGATGACACACTGTTTAAATGAAAGATGGACTGTTTGTAAAAATAAAATTAAAAATTAAAAATAAGTCTTCAAGTTGCCAAGTTTGGAGATCCCTATCCTAGACCTAAGAACGAACCCTGTCAGCTATTCAACCCTCAGCCCGCCTTTCCACTGCTTATTTTTAAACCCTTTTTTTCAAAGCTCAGCATCCAGTCAAGAAAAGCACCTCCAGGGGCCCGGCGAGATGTGGCGCCGTCACAACGGCCAGATTCCCTGGCCTCGTCGCCCCGCCCTCTTTCCCCCCTCCCCTCCATGCTCCTATCTACCTGCTTGCTTGCTTGCCGAACTACAGTTCCCAGGATGCGCCGGTGATTTTCTCTCTCTCTCTCCCCACCCCCAAGCCAGTGAGCTGGGGGAAGAGTTGATGTAATGCGGTGAAGTCACAAAGCCCTCGGGGATGGGGGAAAGGGGAGAGCGAAGGGGGGGGGAGAGATGCAGGATGGTGGCGGCGAGAGCAGGAGCGCCGGCCACGCTACCGCGGCGCTGGGGAGAGGCGTGAGAGGGGGTGTAGATAAATAAAACCCGGCTTCGTTTAGCAACCTCCTTCCCTCCCCCCCCCCGCAAAGCTTCGAAGCAGCGGCAGGTCTCTGGGTGAGGCAGCCGAAGCGCCGGGGCTGCGGCCTCTCCTCATTCTTTTCGCCCCGGTCCGGAGCCTGGAGGTCTTGAAGAGCCGGGAATGCCTCGGCCGAGCCGCCGCTTTCTCCTCTGACCGGGCTTTGGCTCCCTTCTTTCGGCCCATGCCTCCACCGCTGCTAAAATAACCGCCCGCCCCCCACTCCTCCTCCTCCCAAAGGTGTATATATATATATATATATATATATATATATATATATATATATATATATATATATATTTTATTTTTATTTCATTTTTTAAAACCCTCCCCGAGGTGGGAAGGAGGGTATCCGCCATCGCTCCCTCGCCTCAAACCCAGCCGCGCACCGCCGAATCCGCCCCGCTTGCCCGTCGAGATGGCGGACCCCGCCGAATGCAGCATCAAAGTGATGTGCCGGTTTCGACCGCTCAACGAGGCGGAGATCCTGCGCGGGGACAAATTCATCCCGAAATTTAAAGGCGAGGACACGATCGTCGTCGGGGTAAGTCTTCCCCCCACCCCCGCCCCCCCGGGGTTGGGTGTTTTTTTAGGCAGCCGAGGAGAGTTGCGCCTTGGCTTTTAGTTTTTCCCCCCTTCGCTCGGTCCCGAACTCTTTTTCTTTCGGGAACGCAGCGGGGGCGGTTGCGGGGGGGGGAAGACCTGACCAATTTCTGTCCCCCGCCTCAATCCCTTTAGTCTGACTCCAGGCCCCTCTGAATGGCGAGCCGCTGCACCGCATTGTACTCCTTCCTCCGTCCATTGTTCCCAACATTAGCTTGCTCTAGTGTGTGTGTATGTGTGTGTGCGCGCGCGCACGTGTATATGTCGGTTAGAAGTTCTCCAAGGCTCCTTTCACCTTGAGCGCCAAATTTGGCTAAGAGAAAGATTGGGAAATGGAGATTTGGGCTGGGGGTGGGGGAGAGGGAATTTCTCTGCACTGCCTGCTTCTCTTCCCCCCAACCCCGACTCCAAACTTGGAAATTGGGTTAAACTCAGAAAGGACAACAACTCCTTCTCTTTTGCCAGAGCAGGAACTAAAAGCTTTGGATAAGAGGAGGTATATATATATATATATATATATGGCAGGTGGTCTCAAACCAAACAAATCAGTTTGTCAGTGTTGTGTGAAACCACTTAGGGATTTCAATGGGAAATCACTTAGGTGTTTCAGTAGGGTGCAAAGTTTCCTTGTTTTGGTGGGAGCATGGATCTAGAGAGAGTCGTGTGGTGGGAAGAACCATCTTTTATTGTGGCTCAAGTATTGTAGTTTAGCAACCATAGTGGGAGACTCACAAAGTGTTCTCAGTTGACGGAGATAGATATCAGCGGGGGAGGGAGGGAATGTATCCCATGAAATGCATGTTTTTAATGTTAATTTCCTTGGCGTATTTTATTGAATTGTTTGATATTTCAGTAAAGGCCAGAATGAGCTCCACTGAAATCTACCAGGCATATTTATACATATAACACAGCTTAGATTGCATTGGTAAAACAGCAGGGTGAAGGCTAATGTATGGGCAAAAGTGTGTTCTATACCTGCCTGATTTGGATGGCTTCTGCAGAAAGGTGCTCCAGAGTTGAATGTCCTGCTTTCCATAACTGCAGCAAAAGCAATGGTGGGGAACTGAATGGAGTCAGCCTGGATTGACTCTTTCATCTGCCTTCCCTCATTGCTACTGCAGTCTTCCAATCCTGAGCATTGATCAAGCTGATGTCATCTGGATCACTGGGCATGCTCATTTACTTGCACCCTGACGTATTTGATGGATTGGCAGGTGGAGAGAAATTGCTAAGCAAATTAGAAGAGGGTAGAATAATTCCCTCCTTCTCACCTTCATATCCACCCTTCTGCCATTTCAGCTTGATCTGGTGGCTTGTGTTGGATCAGCACTAACTTTGATTAAAAGCTTGCCAAGCTGCAGCAGTCTGCAGATAAAAGCAGGACAGTCTTTAGTGACAGTCTTTAGCTGTCTGCTGTGTTCATTTCTTTATCTTGCAGTGCAATTGGTGGAGAATCGCCTTCTCTTAAGAAAAGTTTATTTTATCAGCTCGCATAATTTGAATTAACACCAGCCTTGGCTAAAAGTGTTCATTTGTCTGAAATATGCTGGAGGAATGTAATTTTGATTTTGTTAGAATTAGCTCCCAATAAATGGGTTCTTTGCTTAATCTGCTACTGCAAATTAATAACTATAAGTTCCCCCTCATGAATGAGGCTTAGTAATGGAAAGTCTACTTTTTGGAAACTTGTTTGTTTTCTTGGTAATGCATAAATGATGCGTGCATAAGAAAATGATTGCTCTCTTATTGTGTTGCAATTTATGCTAGAGAATCCTTGTATTGCTTTCACAACTTCATTTTAACCTGGATGCAGTTTGCTTCTTTTTTTGAGTTGCTAATAATTTAAAATTTGAAGCCAATATTTAACCTCTCATTGCAAAGGAACTCTGTAGACTTACAATAAACCACAGTGGTGCTTATTTACTTTTGTTTATTATTAAATTTATTTGCCATCCACCTCACAGTGGGGCTACTTTGGTCAGAATTATGAGGGATGGTTTTAAAATGTGCATTCAGAGGCATCAAAAGTATTAGGTGTGAAAAGTAAGTGCTGTGCCTATCAGAATTTTGTAATGCTTGGTGCAAACACTTATTCAAAAACCCAGGGCCGATTGAAAGGAAAGGAAAAAATGTTCTTATCTCCCAAAGTAGGATCTGGAGATATTCACTACAGCTATAAATTTGGGGTGACTTTAGACTAACTGTAGCATTTTTAATACAAAATATAATTAAACTGACTTTCACATGTCATCACAGCTGCCAGTTTAGACTGTTTTAACAAGGAACTAAAGAAATGAATGGAAGATAAATTTACCTGTCATTTTGTAAATTTACCTGTAATTTTGATAGCTTACGTGCCTTAAATTACAGTTGCTAGAACATCTGTAAAGGAGGATTTATGACTTGTTCATCCATTCATGAGCCCCTGAGACTGAGCTAGCTTGCTTCTCAGGTTGGGTCTTCTTCTCAGGTTGGGTCTTGACCCAACCCATCTCTCACTTCATGCACTCTTAATCTCTCACTGCCTAGCCCTAGACAACCCAAGGTTGGTATATTTAAATGGTCTATTGGATAGTCCTACTGAGACATAGGTGCCATCAGTCATGAATAATGTGTGCAATAAAGGTTTTTTTTGCCAATAGAAGATAATTTTTGTAGCTCAGACTTGAAATGAGGGGTCCTTGGTGCTCTGTGAACTTGGTTGTTTTGTTGAAGTTGGTTGTCTTGTTGAATGGATGATGATACCTAATAAAATGTCTGCAAGAAAACAACTAAGCTCAGAGAGCACCGAAGACCCCCTCAAAGCATTTTTCTTTAACCTTATGATGTGGAAACCTATTGTAATTCCTATCCCATTGAGGGGTTTCTTTTAAACCATGTATCCAATTCAGGTGTGGTTTGTGTTACTCTCAAGCTGGAGTTTGTTATTTTATATTCTGGATAGCTAATAAAAAAGTTGATTTCTAGTCTTAGTCTACAAGCATTCGTTCATCTCAACCAGTATAAACATTTTTAGTAACCCTTCACCCACTTTTAGTTTACAACCAATGATATTTTCATCCCATCTGTTATTTACAGACAAATACATAACACACAATTTTTCAGTCCTACTGTCAGCAGAAAGTCCATTAAGGGTTACCAGAAATAAAACCATATTTTTACCTTGATCAAATAAATCAACTTTATAATCCTTTTTACTTCTTAACAGTTTTAATCTTCAATCTGTTCAAATAGCATCACAGAATTTGATTTCATTTCTTTTGTCCTTTCTCACAAGATTCTACAAAGAGCCTCTTTTGTAAATTATACATTATATATTAAAAAAATTAGGCCAATCTCTTATGTACTATTTATAGAATAAAACATCACTATTCATATTGTTGATACTAAGTTCTAATTTCATTTTTCAAAAGCATCATTCATACACACATACACACACTAAAGAGTTTAGTTAAAGGAGAAAAAATATATAACAGCTAATTAACTTTTATATCTATTTCTCCTTTAATTAAACTCTTTAGTTCCTTCTACTGACCAATGTCCAAACAAATATTTTTCCCATGGGAAGGATTCTTTATGATTAATTCCAAAATTTTATTCTTAATTTACTTGGATGCTTGGTCCATTTGTAAACTTCCTAGGTTCAAAATGTTATTTAGCTTTTTGCTCTTTAGTTAATTTTTTCTTCATCATTACAATTTTCTTTCATTTTAAGGATTGACGTAAAATTCATCCATTTTTAGACTCTGAATGTTTGGCCAAAGCCCTATAATAGCTTAAAAGTAGTTAACAAGCATTTTACAAATGTAATTTGTAGTTTCAGAACAGTGTCCATTAGAAAGTGCCAACTACAGTTGTGAGAAAGATGGCTATCCCCATCTCCCAGTGCTTAAAACCTGCTTGGGATTGCTGTCTTGCAGTTTTCTTGTAAAGAGCATCTGTTTGGAGTGCATGTGGGTGATCTCCCATCCTCTCCTTATCCAAAGTGGTTCAAAAGAACTATTGTCATCTCTGCTTTTCACGGAACTGATTTCAGTCCTCATTTTACTTCTGTTAGGTCCAACTTCTGTGGGATAAAAGAATGTATTTATTCCTCTTCATGGAGTAGATAATAAGGTTTGGATTTTCCTTTGCATTATTTGTTTTAGCCACCTTCCCACTTCTAGCTTTACAAGCAAGCTTGTCATGCTGTATTTAGGAACATGCCACTTATATTTGTTTCCTTTTTCTGACCCAGTTATCATCCCTACTTCTTTATCTAACATTCATTGCTGTCTCTTTGGTATTAACTTTCACTTGCAGCTTCTTCAATTTAAGATGTAATTATGCTCTTGCCTCTTAATCTATTTCCTGTTTATGTATAATTATATTTTTTCCTATTAAAGTTGTACAATTAGTTTGAATTCTGGTTACATCAGAGATGGTTCTTTTTCATACTATCATTTTGTGGGGATATGTGTGTTGGGATGAATTAGGTACAGGTTAAAATTTTCTGGTCAGTTCTAGTAAATTGTCTATTTAAAAAAAAGATTGTTTCAATTGTTAAAGGAAAGTAAATTGCCTGTGGTTATTTGAACCATCTTGGGTTGAGGCTTTATTTTATTGATGATCTGTTAATAAATACTCACTGGAATACTTGCTGAAATAGTCTATAAACTGTCTAGGACAAAAACAAGATCTAGAAAGTTTCTTCAATACTGACCTAAACAGTAAATATGTCAGATTATTCCATGCTTAGCAGCAGCAATAACACAGAGATAGATCTTTATAATATTTACCTTCTATTAATGATTGTTAGATTCTAAGATTCTATGCTAACAAGCCATGAATGAAATAAGCTTGCATAGATTGCTCGTTTTCTTTTTTACTCAAGTTTGTGAGTAACAGATCAACTGCCTTATTAGAAACAGTTTACATTTTACATAGTGTTGTATGTCCACCAGTTATGAAATTAGTCTGACACCATGTTACTCTGTATTATCTAGCCAACATTAGTCAACAGTAAAAAAAAGTAAGCAGGCTGACATTTGGTTGTTTGTGAGCTAGACTGGAAAATCTTAAAAGTATTATAGAAGAAAGTAAAAGCACTTTAATATTGTTGCCAAGAACTGCCTCAACCCCTTCCCTCCCCAATGGATGTTTGAAAGAAGCATCCTGAACTCAACTCAACTTGAGGAAGACTTTTTTAATTTATTTGATTTTGCCTTGGAATACAGTTATTTTAGTACTATTATCATTTTAGAAATGTATAGTGATTCTTAACAGCTGTTGTCACTGGAGAAACTGATCACAGGAGCAGTTGTATTTTCTCATTAAACATCCAACTGAATAGCTGTATTAACATATTAAGTTTTAACATGATAAAGGAAAATACACAAAGATACCTCTTTTGAGAGTAGTCGTTATTATGAACCTAAAAAACTAAAGGTTAACACATGAGATGCAATCTGTACTTTCAAATTCCTCTGCCTTTTTGTAACTTTTGTTTTACAGAGAATGCAAAAAAGGAATTCCCAATAATACTGTTTTCATTGTATCCACTCATTATATTGCAACAGCCAATATTGCAGACTAACCATTGTAACACAAGGGGAACTCTTGCTGAATCTAGTGAATCTTCTGAATAAACATATTTAGAACTTTGTTATAGTGGAATATCTCATGGTAATTCAAATAAACACATATAGGATTGGTTTATATGGATGAGTGATAGCAGTATATAGTTTGGAATATATAATTACACTTACCTGGATGCTTGGTCTGATTTAGTGTTACTGATGGCATGGTTTAGAATTTTGGCAGTTTTACCATATTTTTACTACAATTGTGAATTTTATAATGTGAGCTTTAGAAGGATAGCCTTGGAAAACGGAAATGTAAAACTTTCTTGAAATATTTTACATCATTGATTTTTAAAAAAAGAAAGTGATTTTCCATCTTTGGAAGCAATTTTGGAGAGAGAAAATCTTTTGAATTGGTAAGAAATACATTTTATAATATCCAACCCAACTTTAAAAATGCATCTATTAATGCAAACATATCCATAAATAACAAGCATGTTAGAGTGTGCACACTATCTCCTTAAAAGTTGATTTATACACTGATACATTGATTGTAAATTTGGACAAATGAGTTATTTGTGAAAATAATAAAGGCATGATATAAATAAATAAATGCAGGTTTTTTGGATGGAGGAGAATAAAAAAGTAGTGGTTTTGAGGAAATGCAATATAACTCTTGGAGATGGTTATGGCTTCAGTCTTCCTTGGCACATTTGGGCTAATCAAGTAAGAAAGTACATAATAATCCAGGAACTTCTGTTAAATAATTTATGGTAGAAAAGCAAAGAGGCCATTCACAGCAATCTCTAGAATTTTTTTTCTGTATCAGAAGCAAATTCTATTTTTAGTGAAATCAAAGTTAATATTTCTGCATCTCTTTTTCCTGGTTGATCCATTCTGTAGAGTGGATGTTATGTGAATGGATGTTTCATTGTTTTCATTCCTTTCTTTTTTGGCAATGGGCAATGACTGTTTTCCCCTGACTATGTAAGAACTGACTCTTGTTCAGAGCTACCTGTAAATAGGAGATAGTCACAAAACATGTTGTATAGATGTCAATGAATTGATATAATATTTATTCATTGCTAAGATGCTACAAGACTTTGATGTTTTTGCTGCAACAGCTACTCATTTGGAAACTCTGCATTTAAATGCGTATGTAAAGTAAAGATCAAAAAAGTGATTGCATTTCCTTGCATTGAAAGTGACCTCTTTTCCTGTTCTCATATCAGATTGATCTCTATTTGTCCAAGCATCAGCAATGACTTAATATTAATTTACCCAACCAAGAGGCAATGATCTCTAATAACTCAATAAGAGTTAGTATTATTTATGCAGTAGTGGATTCCTGCACTGAGCAAATGATTTTCCTAAGTGTTTTCCTAGATCTTCCCTTGCAACATTCTGTGATTCTTAAGTAATAGAAAATTATGAGCTTTTAGATTTGTTTTGTAATTATTAAAAATTCATTTAACCAAAAACATAGCACATTTAATGAAGGCCAGAATTGGTTCTTAGTATATGTGTGAGATTTTCAGAATTTAACAGGAGTCTGTAGAATGACTTTGGCTAATACATCTCAACAAGAAGACTGGAAAACTAAGATATATATAGATAGTCTTTGATTAACAACACATTTGGGACTGGAGTTTCCTTTGCTAAATGATGCGGTCATAAATCTTGTTATAACAAATTTTATTAATTTTACAAAAACAATACACAAATAATCCAGGCATAACAAAAATTCTTTTCTAAAAAAATAAAAATAAAATAAAGAAGAAAGCCAATATTGAAAATGATAATAAGATATGGAAGGATATATAAAGTGAATATGATGTTTGAATTGGTGTCTGTGTGAAGAGTTTCAACCCGGGATCAAGCAGCCTTCAGAAAAGATGTTTTAGGGTTGTTTTTTTTCTCTCTATGTTCTGTGTTTTGTATGTTTATGAAAGGCAATAAAATTTTAATAAGCAAGAAATATAATTTGGATAACTAGAATGAAAAGGAGAAGTCGGGATACAAAATAATTCCAAATTGTAATATCAATATTTACATTATCAATTTAACTTCATATCTTATCCCGACTTCTCCTTTTCATTCTAGTTATCCAAATTATATTTCTTGCTTATTAAAATTTTATTGCCTTTCATAAACATACAAAACACAGAACATAGAGAAAAAAACAAACAAACTAAAACATCTTTTCTGAAGGCTGCTTGATCCCGGGTTGAAACTCTTCACTCAGACACAAATTCAAACATCATATTCACTTTATATATCCTTCCATATCTTATTATCATTTTCAATATCATTCTTTGTCTGTTCTATTTCCAACTATCCATTCATCTTTTTTCTTTTAATATACTTCTCCTATACACTGATTGGAGTGACACCTTTAACTCATTGTCCTAACTTAAAATTACTTCATGTAACACTTAATTTATCTTGGAATTCTGTTTAGTACATTCTAAAATTACACAATAAATTTTATAAAAAAGGTAAAGACCCAGCAATAACTAAATAAAATCCTATATAAACACTATCCATATCATTAAAAAAACACCAACTAATCGTATATATTAATACTCATTTATGTCTTAAGCATTTTACTCTAAATACACATATCAAGACCCAATCTTATGTACCTTCCAGAATCCCCTTTTTGTTCAATTAGATTCACCCATTGTCTTTAAATAAACTTTTTTTTTAAAAATCTTGCTTCCCACCATTAAGGCTTCTCCTCTCCCCTTTCTCTCTTGCTTATTCTTCTCCTTGCCCTTTTTACTCCTTTGTCTCTCCTCCTCCCTTTTCTTACTCCCTTTCCGTTGTTTTCTAACTTTGCATCCACCTTTCATCTCATTTTTCTCTTTTTGGGTTGTTTTTTCAAACCTTAAAATCCCCTTTTTCTTATCCTCTTTCTCCTCCTCCCCAGAAAAAAACCATTGTTCATCGAAGATGGCTTCTTCTTCCTCTTCTTCTTTGTCCCAGCCATTCTGCTGCATAGTCAACTTTTCATAAGTGCATAACGCCATTTCTAAAAATTGAAATAAAGTGCCCAAAGTATCTTTTCCATCTTGTTCTTCCTTTTTATATTTTTTATATTCAGTTTTTAATTCATCCACAAACGATGCCATCATAAAAAGAGAAACTTTTCCCAAAATGGGCGTTGGTTCTTACCTGACACGCCGTTTCTCTTGACCTGGGAGGATTGTCCAGAGGATGGGTGGAGCTTCAGTCTCTGCTTGTTGTAGGCTGAGCTTAATTTCTGAGGAACGCCCCCTTCCATCACGTGGCTTGCCATCTCATTCCCCAGTTTATGTGAAGGAAAAAAACAGGCATTCGTGCTGTCCTTTTGCTAGACTTAAGGTGCATTGGCCGAAACGAGACCCCTCCAGACGGTGAAAGGAAAAGGGAGGGGCTGGACAATCCTCCCAGCTCAAGAGAAACGGCATGTCAGATAAGAACCAACGCCCATTCTCCTTAGAGCTGCTCGGATTGTCCAGAGGATGGGACATACCAAAGCTGGGGCTTGTCCTACGGGAGGGACACCGTCTGGACTGTTGAGTCCTTGGGATCCCCGAGCACCCTCTGGAGGACCCTTCTACTGAAAGACGCCTCCGCAGCGGCATACCTATCGATTCTGTAATGCCTAATAAAAGGCGACGGAGAGGTCCACGTTGCTGCTCAGCAAATGTCGAATATAGAGGCCTGTGTAGCCCAGGCAGCTGATGTCGCCGCACTCCTGGTAGAGTGAGCCGTGATACCCCTGGGCACTATGAGTGCCTGTGCCTGGTATACCCTAGAAATGGCTGCCCTTATCCAGCGGCCTATTGTAGTTGAGGGAACCCTGAGCCCCTGTGACTTTGGTTGAAAGGAAATGAACAGGGCCTCGGATTTGCGGAAGGTCTGAGTACGTTTAATATATATCTGCAAAGCCCGCCTAACGTTTAAGATGTGCCATAGCTGCTCCCTTTCATGGGTTGGCCTGGGGCAAAAATTGGGGAGAATAAGCTCCCGAGCCCTGTGGAAAACCGAATTAATTTTAGGTAGAAAGGACAGGTCAAGTCGGAGGACCACCCGGTCAGAATGGAAGATGCACAGGTCCTTCCTTACTGACAGAGCAGCGATCTCTGAAATCCTTCAGGCCAAAGTAATCGCCACCAAGAACACTACTTTGTAGGATAGGAACTGGAGAGAGACTTCTCTAAGGGGTTCAAAGGGTGGCTTAGTGAGGGAGGTCAAAACTTTGTTGAGATCCCATGTTGGGTACCGGTGAAGGGATGGAGGTCGTAAGTTTGAGGCCCCTCTCAGATATGCCCGGATGCAGGGATGGTGGGAGAGGGAATTAATCCCCTCGCAGGAAATTACGGTGGATAGGGCTACTACCTGGCGCCTTAGTGTGTTGGGGGACAGACCTTTACCGAGACCCTCCTGGAGAAAGTTGAGGACTTGGGCTACCGATGGGTTTGTTGGGTCAATTTGGAGATTGGCACACCATTTGCGGAAACTGTTCCAAGTGGCGTCATAAATCCTTCTGGTGGAAGGGCGCCTAGCTGCTAAGATGGTATTGATAACCTCAGTGGAGAAATTCTCCCTTTTTAGACGTTCCCGCTCAACCTCCATACAGCTAGCTGTAGCCATTGGGGGTCTGGGTGAAGAAGGGGGCCTTGAGACAGAGAAATCCTGTCTGCTGGGATCCTCCAGGGCGGGGCTACTGATAGGTTGCGGAGGTCCACAAACCAGGAGCGACGGGGCCAATAAGGAGCTATCAGAAGCAGTTCTGCCCTCTCCTGAATGACCTTCTGTAGTACTCTTGGCACCAGTGCCAGACGGGGAAGGCGTAACGAAGGCCCGAGGGCCACGGGCATCGGAGGGCGTTGTGGTTCTCCGCCCCGAGGGACGGAAATCTGGAGATGAATTGTGGAAATTGGGTATTGCGGGGGAGGCAAACAGGTCTACCACAGGCAGGCCGAAAATTGCTGTCGCCTGCCTGAACAGGTCTGGGTGCAGGTGCCATTCCGCCTGGTCTATGGTGGCCCTGCTCAACCAATCTGCCCGGGTGTTGTCGATGCCTGAAATGTGGTCTGCTCTGAGTGAGAGGAGGTGAGACTCTGCCCACCGACAAAGGCGCTCGGTCTCCCTCATTAGACTTGAGGACTGAGTGCCCCCCTGCCTGTTGACATGTGCCTTTGCTGTTATGTTGTCGGTGTGAATGAGAACATGGCGGCCCTGAATATGACGGAGGAAGCTGCGGAGGGCCAGGTGGATGGCGTGAAGCTCTAACCAGTTTATGTTGCGCAGCCTCTCTGTCAGTGACCATCTGCCCTGAGCTGTAAGGGAGAGAAGGTGGGCGCCCCATCTGGACAGACTGGCATCTGTGGTGATGGTGAGTCTTGGTGGCTCTTTGAGGAGGCAGCCCTTGTTGATCGACGCCTTGCTCCACCAGAGGAGGGAGGTGAGAACCCTTGGCGAGACCTTGACCTTGCACCTTGAGTTGCTTGACCCGGCCCTTTGGTACGGAAGCAGGAACCACTGGAGGGATCTAGAGTGGAAACGGGCCCAGGGAATAACGGGAATACAAGAGATCATTTTACCTAGCAACTTGGATAATTCAAGGAGAGAGACCTTCCTGTGTCGTCTGATGAGCCTGACTGATAGTTGGATGCTGAGTATCCTTTCTGGGGAGATGAACACTCTCCCCTTGACTGTATCAATTATGGTCCCTAGGTGGGGTAGCCTAGTGGAAGGGACCAGTTGGCTTTTCTTCCAATTTATGAGGAACCCGTGTTCCTGGAGGGAGGTGAGGGTAGTATGGATATCCCTGATGGCCTGTTCCCTGGAAGGGGAGAGGATGAGAATATCATCCAGGTAACAGTGGAGTCGCACCGGGATGGATCTGAGGTGGGCAGCCAGTGCGGCCAGTACCTTGGTGAAGGTCCTGGGGGCTGAGGCTAACCCGAATTGGAGGGCCACGTACTGAAAGTGTAGGTTATTATAGCTGAAACGGAGAAACTTGGAGTGGGAGGGTCGTATTGGGATGTGTAAATATGCCTCGGAGAGGTTGATGGATGACAGCCAGTCTCCCTGCCGAACTCCCAAAAGGATGGATTGCAGTGTGTTCATTTTGAATCTGCGGTACACCAGGTGACGGTTTAACCGTTTTAGGTCCAAAATAGCCCTCCATCCCCCCGAGTGTTTGGGCACCACGAATAAGAGTGAATAGAAGCCCTGTCCCCTTTGGGATGAAGGAATTGGCTGGATAGCCTGAATGTCCAATAGGTGCTGAATTGCCTCCTCCATGAGGTTATGTTTGGTGAGGTTCTTGGAGCGGGGACATGTAATGTAAAAATCGGGGGGGGGGGAGAGAAACTCGAGGGCCAGGCCAAGCCGGACTGTATCCCTGACCCAAGAGTCTGAAGTGGATGAGTCCCATCGACAGGTGAAGGCTTTTGAGTTGCCCGCCAATGGGGATAGTGTCAGGAGGCTTATCTGGAGCGCCGGAAGGGCATGCTGCCGGAGCCACGAAAGGGCCTCCTGAAGTTTCCACCTCTCCTGTGCGTGTCGAAGGGGTCGGACCTGTCCTGGGACTGTCCCGAACCAAAGGAGGGGGGCCTGTGGTGCCTGGGAGGAAAGGGGGGGTTGGGGATAGGGACGAAAGGGAGCCCTCCGAAAGGGCTGCAGAGATCTGGATTCTGACTTGCGGGAAAGGGAAGGGAGGAATTTCTTCTTATTCCTTCCCTCGACTAGGAGAGGATCCAGGGAAGTACCGAACAGCTTATTTCCAGCTAGGGGAGCGGAAGCTAGCTTCACCTTGTTCTTGAGATCCACCTGCCAGTGTCTTAGCCAGAGCAGGCAGCGGGCCGAGACGTGGGAGGAAATGGTGTGGGAGGAGAATTTAACTGAATGAAAGGTGGCGTCAGCTGAGAATTCAGCTGCGGCCGTTATCTTGGCGATATGTTGATGGGCGCAGATATTGGAGGTCGGGACATGTTGCTTAAGCTGGCGAAGCCAGATCTGATGAAAAAGGAAGCAGCCATAGCCGCCCTGATGACCCATGCGTCCGACTGGTGAGCTCACCTTAATGCGAGCTCTGACCTCTTGTCCTCTGGTTTGAGGGCCTCTAAAGGGTCACTGAGGGCGGAGGAAGAGGTCAGGTCTACGACAGGCTCATCAACCTCCAGAGTGCTCAGCAGGGTTGAGAGCTCCGGGTCGAGGTTGAAGAACCTTTTATCATTGGCTGAGGGGGCCGGGGGGGCAAATGAAGACGTCAGTTGCTTGGACACCAGATCCAGGAATATGGGGGGGGTTAGGGATGACCTCGGCCTCCACTACCGGATGTCTAAACATGGAGTCCTCCGGCCCTTCCGGAACCACGGGAATGGGATTAGAGGAGCTCTGGGCTGTTAGGCCCGAGATGTTCCTGGCCTTGTAGAGGAGGGATTTGAATAGCTGGGGCTTAAAGAGCCCTACAAAGGCGGGTTGGTCCGGGGTTTCCGGTTTCGCGTGGCTTCAGGGCAGCAGGAATTCGCGACAGCTCGCGATTCCTGCTGTGCTAGTCGCCGAGGTACCCCCGATCCAGATGGGTCAGGGGGATATGGCTGCCCTGTAGGGACAGCTGAAGAGAGAGGGGAGTCGGACAGGGGGTTGGGGGTGTCGCAGACTCCCTCCTCCTCCGGAAAAACCCCTTTTTCCCAAGGCGGTGGAGCGGCGGTCAGCAATGGCCGCCACGAAGAAGCCAGCAACCGGGTAAGATTGCGCTGGAGGAAGTAAGAAGAGTGAAAGTGCTGTCTGAGCCGGGTCAAGTAACATCTTTCATATTTGTTGGAACTGAGCTGTTTGAATTGCTGGAGGATACATTGTATCCCTAAGAAGATCGAAAGCGGCAGAGAAGCTGTTAAAGGGAACTTTTTTTTTTCTTCACTCTCCCACCCCATGGAAACAGCAGAAATGTTTGGACATATTGGACATTGAAAGTGAATTGTTTTGAGAGTTGAAGCTAAGGGACAAAAGGATTTTTGGACATTGAAAAACTTAAGAAATTGGAAAACCCTTGTTGGAGATATGGATTTCTGATTATTTAAAATTGATATTGCAAGTGGGAAGGGAGAGGAAAAAAAATTGGAGCAGAAGCTGAAAAAGGAGGAGATTGCCTAGAATCCCAAAGAAAGGTATATGGTAATTGGACCTCTTTGATTAAACATTAACCCCAGAAAGAGAAAGAGAAGAAGGAAGAAAAGTATTAATTTTTGGAACTTTTTTTGAATTATTTTTGATTAAAAATACTTGTGGTTGTTTTGGGAAAAGTTTTCTCTTTTCATAATGGCATTGCTTGTGGATGAACTAAAGACTGAATATCAAAAATATAAAAAGGAAGATACTTTGGGCACTTTGTTTCAATTCTTAGAAATGGCGTTATGTACTTATGAAAAGTTGACTACGCAGCAGAAGGACTGGGACAAAGAAGAAGAGGAAGAAGAAGCCATCTTTGATGAACAATGGGTTCTTTCCGGGGAGGAGGAGAAAAAGGATAAGAAAAAGGGGATTTTAAGAATTATAAAAACAACCAAAGAAGAGAAAAATGAGCGGAAAGGTGGAGGCAAGGTTAGAAAGCAAAGGAAAAGGAGTAAGAAAAGGGAGGAGGAAAGACAAAGGGGTAAAAAGGGCAAGGAGAAGAATAAGCAAGAGAGAAAGGGGGGGAGGAGAAGCCTCAATGGGGGGAAACAAGATATAAAGAAAAAAAGTTTATTCAGAGACAATGGGTGAATTTAATTTAGGATAAAAGAGGGATTCTGGAGGGTACATAAGATTGTGTTTTTTATATGTGTATTTAGAGTATAAAATTCATTGTGTAATTTTAGAATCTTTTAAACAGAATCCCAAGAAAAATTGTTATATGAAGTACTTTTAAGTTAGGGTAATGAGTTATAGACGTTACTCCAATTGGTGTATAGGAGAAGTATAATAAAAGAAAAAAGATGAATGGATAGTTGGAAATAGAACAGACAAAGAATATTATTGAAAATGGTAATAAGATATGAAAGGATATATAAAGGTTTTGTTATGCTTTTTTTTTTGGATGTATATTTTTTTAATTAAGAAATAATTTGGATGAAAAGGAGAAGTTGGGATAAGATATGAAGTTAAATAGACAAAGTATTGATACTATAATTTGGGATTGTTATGTTCTATTGGTTTTCTTCTTTTATTATTTTTTCTTAGAAAAGAACTTATAAGCTGTTATGCCTTGTGCATTGTTTATATAAAATTGATAAAAATGGTATATATATATAATATAAAAAAGAAAATGATAAGATATGGAAGGATATATAAAGTGAATATGATGTTTGAATTTGTGTCTGTGCGAAGAGTTTCAACCCGGGATCAGACAACCTTCAGAAAAGATCTTTTAGTTTTGTTTGTGTTCTTTGTAAAATTAATAAAATTTGTTAAAAAGAAAAAAAAAGGCGGGTTGGTCCGGAGTGAGACCCTTGTCCTCGGACATTTCCGCCTCTGATGGGTCTGAGTCCGGAAGAGGTTCGTCATATGGTAAGGACCCCAGGTCATATTGTTCCTCCTCCTCCCTGTCTAAATCTAGGTCCCCTTCCACTTCCTCCTCGTCCTCCCTGACTGAAGGGCAAACCTCCCCTTGGGGGGGCATGAGAGGGAATGATCTTACAGATTCGGTGGCCTGCGGAGGCAACTCCAGTCTGGTCAACTGCTGCATCCCTTCTGCAATTCCCTGTCGAATAGCCATCTCCATCCAGGCTCTGAGCTGCTCCGGAACCACCTGAATGAGAGGTTCCTCTTGGTGCAGGCCGGCGGCCGTGGGCGTGAAAGTAGCCTCTGGAGTTCGCCTGGCTGGTGTGCCCGGGGCTTGATGCCCTTGAGAGGGCGAGCTGTGCCTGGATAGGGAGGAAAAGGCTGCAGGAGGGGGGGGAAGAGCGGAGGTGGAAGGAATGGCTGGTGCTGGCGGCACTAAGCCTGCCTGTCTAGTACGTTTGTCTATCTCTCTTTCTAGCGCCTTGTGACGTCTTAAGGCGTCCCTTTGAGAGGCTTTGGTGGGCTCTTTAGCCTGACTGCGCAGGTGGTGGGTCTTTGCCTTTGCCTTCACGGAAGGACCTTTTGAAGGATTGCTTTCTGCCATTCCAGGTAGTTAAGAAAAAACAGGGATTCAATCTGAGGCGGTTGGCGTGCCTAGGGGTCGACCTACAACGAAGGCCGGGAGCCCTGGGAGTTCTTTTACACACACACACACACACCGTCCCCCGTTTATTATTGACTTGAATTAATAAGTCTTCTTTGCTCCGTATGATTATTTCCCCCCTTCTCTCTATTTTCTTTCTCCTCTTTTTTTTTTTTTTTTTGGTAAGTCAAGGCCTAATCGAGCCTTTGAGGTCCTCTGCTGTAACGACCTTGCAAAGTTTCTCTATTATTGTATGTATGTATGTATGTATGTATATATATATATATTATATATATTATATATATTATTTATTATTATTATTATTATTATTATTATTATTATTATTATTATTATTATTATTATTATTTATCCTATATTGGAGGATTACAGGGCCTTAAGGGCAAAGCCGGGCCTAAACCAGACTGCCGACCCAGGCAAAACCGGGCAGGAGTGGTGGAAATAACCGCAGCCACTACAGCTGGTTGTGGGGAGAGCCAACAAGGGGAGGTGGAAAAGAAAAAACCTCCAACTGCAAAAGCACAATTTTAAAACCTCAGCAGGCCTGCCGGTCCTGCTGCTTTAAATGGGCACGCTGCAGAGATCGGCAAGATAGGAAAACCAAAATGGCGCCCGGCCACGAGGCGACTTTCAAAATGGCGGTCGCCACTACCGGAGCTTGTGGAATCCTTGTGCAGCGGCCAGGAGGGTCCCCAGGGACAATCCAAGGGTCCCAGGGGAAAGACTACGAAGGAAATAGTCAAAACGCTTTAAGCGCTATAAAAAATGGAGTTCGAGGGGGGGGAACGGAACAAAAACGGAGCCTTTTTTTTTTTTAAACAGATCTAAAGCGGCAGAAAGGCAATGGGAAAAGGAGGGGGAGGCAGCTTAAATTTTGCTGGCTTGCCCCCTGGCAACCCCTGGGGGGGGGCCTCCCAGGAAACTATGCCAAACCAAGGGACCAGCTGCGCAGGGCTAAGGAGAGGGGAAGAAATAAAGGGTTGTATACAACCTGAATAGAGGTACTAAAAAACGAATGAGAGGAATCCTGAAACGGCCAAGAGCACACACACACACACAGCCTACTCTGCTCGAGGGCTGAGCATAAACTGGGGAACGAGATGGCAAGCCACGTGATGGAAGGGGGCGTTCCTCAGAAATTAAGCTCAGCCTACAACAAGCAGAGACTGAAGCTCCACCCATCCTCTGGACAATCCGAGCAGCTCTAAGGAGAACAACCACCCAAGTATTTTTAATCAAGAATAATTCAAAAAAGATTCCAAAAGTTAATGCTTTTTTTTTTTCCTTTTACTTCTCTTTCTGGGGTTACTGTTTAATCAAAGAGGTCCAATTACCATATATCTTTCTTTAGAATTCTAGGCAATCTCCTCCTTTTTCAACTTCTGCTCCATTTTTTTTCCTCTCCCTTCCCACTTGCAACAACAATTTTTAAATGATCAGAAGTCCATACCTCCAATAAGGGTTTTCCGATTTCTTAAATTATTAAGTCCAATGTCCAAAAAGTCTTTTGTCCCTTGGCTTTAACTTTCAAAGTAATTCACCTTCAATGCCCAAATAAATTTCAAATCTTCATCTGCTGTTTCTATGGGGTGGGAGAGTGTAGAAAAAAAAAATCCCTTTAACAGCTTTCTCCACCGCTTTCCGATCTTCTTAGGGATACAATGTATCCTCCAGCAATTCAAACAATTCAGTTCCAGAGAATTTGAGAGATGTTGATTAACCCGGCTCAGCCAGCAGTTTCACTTTTCCTGCTTCCTCCAGCACAATCTGACCCGGTTGCAGGCTTCTTCTTGGTGGCCATTACTGACCGCCGCTCCACCACCTCAGGAAAAAGGGGTTTTTCTGGATGAGGAGGGGGTCTGCGACACCCCCAACCCCCTGTCCGGCTCCCCTCTCTCTTCAGCTGCCTCTACAGGGCAACCATATACCCCAGATCCATTTGGATCGGGGGCATCTCGGCGGCAAGCACCACAGGAATCGCGAACAGTCGCGAATTCCTGCTGCCCCGAAGCCACGCAGAACCGGAAACTGATGCGGTCATTAAATCTTGATGTGACACGATTGGATTGCTTAGCTTTGACAGTTCTGGCATTTCTAGTTGCCATTTTTAAGCAATTCCATCCTATTGTTATTTGTATGGTTGTCATTCATAACCTCCTGCCATCTTCCCCATTGCCTTTATTTGTCAGGAGCCAGCAATGAAAGTCAGAAATGGTGATCACAGGATACTGTAATGTAATTTCTGAGTTAGTCACCCAGTGCCCAGATTGTAATCACATGACTGCGGGAACACTACAATGGCCAGAACATAGAGGACCGGTCATAGGTACCCCTTGTTTAATGCCATCATAAGTTTCATCCCTGAACAAGTGGCCTTTAAATGAGGATCATCTGTATTTTGGAACTCTGTGATGCATCTAATTGATGTTAACTATTTATACGGTCTTTCCCAATCTAGTACCCTCCAGATAGGTTGGAGTTTAGTTTAAATTTTCTCTTAATGTTATGTATTATATGTATGGATACTGCAATACATATTTTTTCTTCCTTCAGCATTTTATTTTTACTGGCAAGTTAAGCATTTTCTTATGCAAAGTTTATATGAAATGGCCTTGTCATACTTGTAATAGTATATACTTTACCTATAATAATATTGTAATTATATTACTTAATGTCTACCTAACAATTCCCTTGTTAGTACAACAGACAATAATTTCTGTCCTCCCCACCCCCGATGTATGTACAGGGAGGTTACAGTTGTACAATTATAAGTCTGCTTTTGTCCAGTGCTGTACCACAATGTGCTGGTCTTAGAACTTCTGAAGCAGCAGTTTTTCTTGATTGCACAATCCCCTACAGACCAAAAGGAAAGTAGAAAATTTGGGCAGTGTTTTTAAGAAAAATCTTTACAGTAGTATATTATCCCCCTGCAGAGTGCTGAGATAGGTACACAACCAAGATATAAAATATACCACTCTGGTAGGTTATAGAACTATAGTACACACTTTTCAGTTATCTTCAGCCCTACAGTTGCCATTAGTAGAGCAAGTGCAGTCCCAGGGTCTTGTATCACTGTGGCATTGTGGCAAGTCTTTTGTATGCATGAAAAAATAGAAGCCAAAGCAGAACACTTACTGGCAATAAGCAATGATACAGTATAGCTAAGTAATTTTAGATCTGGATTTACCTTACAGGGCCTATCATTAGCTGGCCGTATATGTTAATTTCATTGGTGAAACATGTTTTAAAAATTTCTTCTTTCACAGTCAGCATTCTATACTTTGAAGCTGCTTCTGTGCAGCAGACATAGCATAAACCACCATGGTTACAAAGAAAGATGGAATAACATAGTTCCTTAGGAATAATTATCATTTTGTTTTCCTTTTTTTTTTTTTAAAGGGTGCATGTGAACCTTCTGGTTAGTTTTTGACTCCTCAAGACTGCCTGGACTAATTCTTATAGTTTTTTTGGCAATGTTTTTGGAAACCCCTTCCAACTCTGTCATTTTATTCTACAGAGGTGTGCCATTTCCTTCTTCCTAGGGCTGAGAAAGAGTGACTGGTTTTGTGCTAACGCAAGACTAGAACATATAGTCTTCTGGTTTGTAACTTGATGCTGTAACCATTAACTTCTAAAATTAACCTTTGTGTACTTGTATTGGCAACAGAATAGCTTTAGTGACAAAGTGTCTGGCTTAATTAAGAAAGTCCATAAAGATGCATTGCTTTGTGCATCTTCTTTACTGCACATGTACTTTTTGGTTAACAGTCTGATACTCTCTGTTGTCTTCATGCGGAAAAGATTGTGCAGCTCCATCTTAAATGTAAGCATTTTCTCTTCATGATACATTGTAAGCATTTCCTCTTCATGATACATTAGTCAACTTGAGTCATTTGGTAATAATTGCTGATAGTAACTGATGGATAAAGAGGTCATTCTTACTTGCTGTATAAAAAGCAAGCACGAGAGAATCTATGGCTAGTTATACAAGTTATGCTGAGACTACTAACTCTAGCAGCTGAATTCTAAGACTTTTTGAAGGCTTTTAAAAAGCATCTTCTCTGAAAAATTATAGAAGTGCAGTTTTAGAATTAAACACCATTAGGGAGTCTCCAGTCTTGGCAACTTTAAACTCTTAACACATCTTCCTAAACTTAAACAGTTAAAAAGGCAGTTTGACAATGTAGGATTGTAGAATTAACTTTGGATTGTTCTCATTATTGCTTGCTTTAGTTCTTGTCTGCCACATGGTGTAATTGCTATGAGCCAGTTGACTGTACAAATGACCAGTTTGAGAAGTAGTAAAGAAAGGAGTGTAAATAAACATTAATCAGCAAGCATTGTCTTTCATCCTTAATAAAACAAAAATCAACTTCTACTTATTTAGTTACAGAAATTGGTTTTAGTATATGGGTAGAGTCCATTATAATAAGCTGAGGAGAAAAAGCAGATCTGTTCATGAATTGTTTGTATAAGCTGCAACTATTTTAAATCACAGATGGCAAAATTCACTTGGTTACCGGCTTTTGTCAAAATTGATAATAGAAAACACCTCATGGGAAATGGAGAGGAGTTTTAAAATCATTTTTAAAATGAATATTGCTGGTCTTCATGCAGTGCATTTTCATAACATAAAATGATGTGATGTGATATGAATATACAGCAGATTAAAGCTTTGATTTATTCCAAATTTATTTTGAATTTGGAGGTTTTCTAGTTCTGGTTAATAAACGGTTGATGATTGCTTTTTCTTTCAAAGCAAGTAGCCAATTGTTTTGGGGTTGTTTTTTTGCTTCAGTGACCTGCTTCAGTATTTAGCTGTTGTCCACAGTGCTTTATGACATTCAGCTGGGTTGCTGCTGCTTCCTCCCTATTTACAAAATTGATTCCCCATGAGAGAACTGACTGAAGGCTGAAAATAACATAGCAGGAAAGAAGAATGAATCCCAGAGGTTGGGCTTAGAATAAAACGGAAAGAAATAGCAAAAGAAATCAATGAGTAGAAACCATAATCGACGGGGTCCTGAAAAAAAAAAAAGAACATCACGTCCAAGCACAATAGGAGGGAAGCAGAAGAAAAATAATTCTTGTGAGGAAAAAAAAAACATGTAATGGACGGGGCTTGCTACAGTGAGGGGAGGGAAAAGGCTGTACTTAAATGAAATTGCATAACCATAGATTATAGAAAGAAGACATCTACATTATTCATGAAAGAATCAGTCATGCTCCTAAACTTAAGTTTTCTGTGATTGATTATTGAAGAATAGAGGATGTGAAGTCAATTCTGATCTTCCTGTTATTGGTATAGAAAGAGCTCTCTGTCCTGACAATGCCTTTCTCCCCTAATTTATGCTGGTTGCAAAATGCCAAAGGTTGCAGTTCTGCTATTCTGGGTCCTACTCACTAAAAGGATTGAGTTTATTTGGTTCAAGATCAACACGTAAAATGTCTTTGATCTAAAATCATAAACAAGAGTTCGATACATGAAAGCTAGGTGTATTGAAAAGCATTCCCCAACTATTCTGCCAGCAGGCCTGGAGAAGGCAGAGCAGGATGGAGCCCATTAAATGGCTCCCTGTGATGTATTGTCACCAGGATTGGGGTGGGGGTGGGGTTATTTTATTATTTTATTTTATTAATTTATTCTCTTTTATTAGCTGTATTGTTTTATACACGAGGTTTTTATATTCCTGTAAGCTGCTTCGAGTAACCATGTGCGAATAGACAACAATATAAATTTCCTGAAATAAATAAATATAAAATACATAAATAAAAAATACATATATATGTTTTGGGACAGACAAGTCCAGAGCAAGGGTAACTGGGTGCATATATGTGTTTGTATCTTCTATTTACTAAATCCTGCTATTTATGTTAAAAAATGCACTGATTCCATCTATACATCACAGTATTAATCTGACCATTGTCTCCAGGAAAAAGAAGCATCTCCAAATTTTGGCTTTTTAATGCACTTTTCATTTGTCTTCACTATTTATTTTAATTCTAGATCTTGTTTCTTTCACCCAATCTTCTAGAATAGGCAGAGGATTTCAGGGAGGTGTTGGGGGTTTTCTTTTGTTCTGAAATGCAAGGAATCTAAGATTTGCAGCTTTGTAATGAGTCCAAACCTGAACATTTGAGAAAATTCCTCCTCTCACAGTGAAGATTTGTACTTAGGCTTGAGAAACAGCAAGAGAAACTTCCACAGAACTGTGAAATGAAATAATTATTTCTTATCATTGTGAGGAAAAAAAACCCAGAAATAATACCCTGTCAGAGGCTGCTGAGAAGCTGTCTTGTTCCCAGCAGCCTCTGATAAATGTTTTGAGAACTACACAACTTTCCCTATTAAATGAAGAAATGGTGGTATCTGTATTTAATGCACATGGTGCATTTTATCTAAACTATCATCCTCTGCCATAGTTATTTTGACCTAAAGTAACTATGGTCAGGATTGGTCAATCGGTAGATTCCAATATACTTTAGGAAATTTTAAATCCTTTGCTTTAATTGTGCTACTTGATTGCTTGATACAGAGAATTCTAATATTTTTGCATAGCTTACCTAATAACATGTCTGAAATCATCAATAGGAACATGGATGTAGTGATGCTACACACAACATAGTTTTGGTTGTGCTTCCCCTGACACATTCTGGCAGACTAGAAATACAACACTAGAAATACATCTAAATAATCATCAACAACAAAATATTATTTTAGATAGATATAGATTGTGTTTTAAGCAGCTTAAGGAGTGTTGTGATTCAGTAATTCAGGCTTACCTGAAAGTTTTTTTTTTTCTGTACACCACCCCAAATTCCATATATACCAAGAGTCTTCAAACTTGGCAGGTTTAAGACTTGTGGATTTCAACTCCCAGAATTCCCTAACTAACATGACTGGAGGAGGAATACTGGGAGTTGAAGTCCACAAGTCTTAAACCTGCCAAGTTTGAAGACCCCTGGTCTTTTCTGTAGAATCATTTTGCAGTTGGACATCCTATAAATTAAATAAAGAATTTGTTCCCCCTACTGAATGCTATTTTTTAAAAAAAGATTTCCTACCCTGCCACTGAAAATTAAAAGATAAAGAAATTAGATACATTTATTGTAGTTGGCTTTTTCACGGGATTTAGAATTTCTGCATTTGATACCTGGTAAGGATGTTTTGACATATACAGTAGATAACAAAAGTTCTTATCCTTCACTGATGGTAGAGAATTAATAATAGAAACAATACAGTAAGGGCTGCTGTACAGGAGGTGGAACAAGAAATTTTTATTTCAGTAATAATTTTTTAAGACAAGCCTTTTAAATGTTTCTTTATTGTAACAGATAAAATCTGACAGATACATTTTAATACATCTTTGTCAAAAACTTGTTTCTTGAGATGTTATTCTATACACTAATGATGAATAACAGTAAAAGGTAGATGTTATAACTAAAGCTGGTTACAATAAGGTTCTTTGTTTAATGTATTTGGTTTTTATCCTTTCTTAGCCTTGAGGAAAAGAAATAGGGAGTGGTAGATAACAATTTATGATTATGAAATGCTTATAATTTGCATCTGCAAGGAAGTGTGTGAGTGAGCATCCATTAAATGGATTTTTTTCAGTTCCTCACAGCCTCTAGGGAAAGAGTTGTGTCTAAGAGGTGACACAGTTTTAATGACATTGTAACATGTGAAAACCCAGAAGGAGATTTGAGTGTGGTTTATTGATGCCATTAACCTGGTGAAAACTGCTTGAGGAGTTATGTTTTATCTTTACTGTGTCAATCATTTTGAATAGCATGAAAGGTTAACATGATGTCTTTCCTTGGAGCAACTGACCTATTTAATTCAGGAAGCAATCCTTCATCTAGTTTAGAGTTTTAGTTAGTTTCTTAATTAGCATATTATATTTCATCTTTCTCCTGCTGCTAATAAGGAACACAGTAGATGTTTCTCCATATTTTAGTATTCTCAAAAGCAGCCTGGTGAAACAGTTTAGGCTAAGAACTGTGTTCGTGTAACAAGCAAATTCCAAGTTTGTTAGTAGCTTGGTTCACATATAACTAAAAGCCATAAACTATAGCTTAAGAATTACAGCAGAGTTCATCCATAGTACAAAGCTGAAGTCATGACTAGCTTCATTAACAAGGGCATTTACTTTAAAAGTAGTGACTAATAAGGATTTTAGCTTATTCCCACTAATAACAAAAGAAGACCATGTGACTACCAGTTTAAAAAAAGTTCAGTCAGACCTTCCAACTTCTCAGGGAAAAAAAGATCTCATGAAGTTGGAAGATCTGACCGAACTTTTTTTAAACTGGTAGTCACATGGTCTTCTTTTGTTGCCCCGCACACAGGAGAACTAAGCTGGAAAGCAGGTTAGTGAGGGAATGGGGGTTGCTCTGGGATGGAATGGAAGAGAGGATGTTGCGTTGTGATGGCTTTGGAATGGGTTGAAAGTGAGGATTATCATTGCTCTGGGTGGAAGTGAGGACTCCCAGCTGATTAGCGTGGCTCCCAGTCATACCCCTGCAGCCTCCTCACCTTGAATGACAACCCCAGGAGGGGGTGAGGAGTGGCCAGCAGTGGTGGAATGAACTGGTTAACCGAACTAGGCAAAAAATTAACCAGTTCAACTGAAGCGGTGCGATTTGGCTGAATCCCACTACTTTTAGAACTTTACAAAAGAGATTTTTAATACTTTAATCAAATCATTCAAATTCTTCAAATTTAGGTTTTAAAAGGAGGAACAAGGTGATATGAAAAATAGTATCAAGCTTTCTGCTTTCTGCTGTCTGCTGTTTCTTGTATACGGATTTGAGTCTGATAAGTCTCTAGAACAGCTGCTAAATATAAGGTGTTTCATAAAAATAATGTGTACTGTTAACCACATTGAGCATATTTTTTAGTAATTTGTAATCCACACGTGAGCACATGTTTGTTTCATCTGAATGTATGTTGTGTTTTTAATTATATTTTTGGCTTTTTTTTTCCTGAAAATGTCTATTTTTTTTCCATTTCAGCAAGGAAAACCCTATGTTTTTGATAGAGTATTGCCTCCCAATACATCCCAGGAACAAGTTTATAATGCCTGTGCCAAACAAATCGTTAAAGGTAAGAGGTTTTTTTTTTTAAAAAAACAACTGCTTTTGTGCTAGAGAAGCTGTTGCTAAGCTGAAGTAGGGAATGTGTAGACATTTCATGTAAAAGGGATGAGCAGATTGTGTAAATGGCCTGCTGGTTTTTAGGGATGGGTGAGTGGGTTAATTCCAGGGATGGGATCCGACCAGTATAACTACCGGTTCTGTTGCTCTGCGTCATGTGTGCTTTGTACGTGCACTTGTGAGTCGCACGAGTGCAATTTACGACCTGCTGAGCGGCACTGCATGCAAGTGTGCAGCGTTTGGAAAAGCCCTTTTCTCCTGCTTTTTCAACTCTAGTTGTGTCACGCAAAGCAGCTGCAGTTGAAAAAGCAGGAAATAAAGGTGAGGAAACAGCCTGGGCAGGCGGGGCGGGGGGGGGGGGGAAACAGCAGCAGACCCCTAGAACTGGTTCTATATATGCTCTCTGTCTGCTGCTCTTCAGAACTACCGGTTCTACAGAGGTGGACAGAACCGGTAAAATCCTACCCCTGGTTAATTCTCCCGATGTGTGAGTGTATAAATAAATAGAGATCCATCTGGAAGTTCATGGATGTTAACAAGGGTTGGTGAGCCTCCTCTTTCTATTTGGTAGAAGACATTAAAAGTCATGCATATAATTAGAATGACACTCTTTGATGTCATGTCCAGTCCCTGAGCATGTCCAGGGAAAATCCGGGAGCTGGCAATGTGACTATTTGCACAGAATAAACAGATGGGCATGCTAGTTTTCATCAGGATTTCATTTGTTGCACTGATATGTTCTCTTTAAAAAAATCTAAGTCAACAAACTATCATTTGTTTTCTTTGCTATTATCTATTCTGGGATAAAATCTCAAGTAAGGGCCATGTTCTGGAGGAAACTGATTAATTTACAAAAACCAGGATTCTCTGGTGTTGGTCCTCCTGTGAAATTATAGTGCTTATGACCATAGAGCCTCACAGCTAAATATCTTAAATGTATTATTACGATCTTAATCTTAATCCACGAGCCTTCTGTTAATTACAAATATTACATTTTTTGTAATATTTCTTAATTTATATAGTATAATAAGAATATGTTGTATGATAGAGAATAGAAAGTAACTGAAGCAGTATATTGTGCATGAACTTGTAGATAAACCAATATTGAGGCAATTGGTTAGAGCTCTTCATTTAAAGTGATTCACTGTAACTTCATGCGGTTGACATGATTATAGATTATCCCTTAGCTACTTATACTGCAGATGTGAAACATTTTTCATAATTCCAAAAAAGGAGGATATGTGTAGCTCAGAGCTGAACTATGGAATCCTTGGGGCTCTTTGAATTTGGTTGTTTGTTTATAGACTTTTCATTATCCACCTACATAACATCATCAGTGTGAGTGAGTCTGGGGTTGCTCACTGTTTACATACAGCAGCTTATTCTCCCTTTGTGAATTGGAATTCAAGAGATGGTAAATATATCTCAGCAAATATATTCAGATTTTTCAAAGTCATTTTAATTTAATTTTAAATTATTTTAGCTCAGCTCCTCTACAATGTACAGCTATGTTTCCTAATTTTGTCCCACTGAAATAGATCCAGTCTGTTTCTTCATGTAGCAACAATAACAATTTGATTTACACTATAACTTTCAATTGAAGAAAGTTAACATAATTTTCATAGCTTGAACTATTTTTTCCTGTTCTTTAAATGGGTGTAATATAAAATAACTTATGAATACAGGTGTTCTTCCAGGAAGACATAATCATCTTTTTTCCAACAATCCCATTTTGAGTTCTTAATAGATTGAAATCCAATATGTCAATATTCTATGTACTTTAAAAACAATATATCTTATGAAAACTTTTCCTCAAATGTAGCTGTTAAAATCTTAGCATCAATAATTAAAAGAGATACTGATCGATAGCAGATAAACTCATAAGATCATTACCAGGCTTCAACATTATGATAATGTAAGCTTTGTAGTATGAAGGTGGCATTTTCATAAGAAACCTGAAATATCTTTGAAAGTATAAGAAAAAGTTCATCATGGTTCATCATTTTTTAATACCATGGTTATTTCATCGTATCAGTAGTATAACATATTTTTCTGAAATGTTGGGAGTGCGGCCAACTCTGCTGACTGAACATCAAAAACGTCTAGACGTTTTTTTTTGAAAAGAATTTTATTAATTTTCTACAAACAAACAAACAAGACAAACAAAACATTAAAACATCAACTCTCATATGTATATCCAGTGTGTTGGTTGGTTCATCAGTTTTGTGCATTCATTTTGTAGTCTCAATTACAATTATGTTACATAACAACTCATATTGTCAATCCAAACTTGTATATCCTAATATCACTAAAAAAAAAAAGAAATTTTTGACTATACTGTTAATCATTCATGCTTTATGAGATAACAATACTTTAAACAGTTTATTCTGTAACAAATCATATAATCATGCCAAATCAATCCTAAAAACCCTTTATAAATATAGTGTCAATATTCTATTATCGTATTTTATCATCTAGCCATTGATAAAAAAGATCCCAAATTTCATAAAATTGTTTATCCTCTTGCTCTCTAATTTCAAGTGTCAATCTACTCATCTCAGCACATTCCAATATTTTCTTAATAATTTCTTCCTCTAATGGCATTTTCTCATTCTTCCAATTTTTAGCAAATACAATCCTAGCCACTGTTAACACATTTACAATCAGGTATTTCTAATCTTTACTATATGTATCGGGTAAAATTCCCAATAAGAAGATCTCTGGTTTCAAGTCTATGTGTTTCTTTGTCATTTTTTCCAACCACATGCGAATTTTAGTCCAATATTTTCTGGCGTCCTCACAAGTCCACCACATATGGTAATATGAGCCAGGTATCTGATGACATTTCCAGCATTTTTCAGATTTGTTCTTAAACATTCTTGCTATTCTTGTCGGGGGAAAGTGCCACCTGTAAAACATCTTATACAAGTTTTCTTTATATGCTGTTGACATTGTCATTTTATAATTTTGAGACCACAATTTTTGCCATTTCTCTAAATCAATCCCATATCCAAAATTCTTCCCCCAAACAATTATAGTTTCTTTAACTTGTTCTTCCTCTAATTTAATTCCCAGTAAATAACCATATAATTTTTTAATCCCCTTCTCATCAGTACCCATCAAGATCTTATCTAAATCAGTCTGTTTATCATAGAATCCCTCCGTTTTAGAATCTTCATCATACCTTGAATGTATTTGCGCATATGAAAACCAATTCATCCTTTTACCTTGTTCCTCTAAGTTTTGGATTGATTTAAGTCCACCCTTTTCATCCAATAGTTCCCCATATCTAACTGTTTGTTCCTTTTTATAAATTATAGGATAGGAAAATGCTTCAATAGTCGATAACCAAACTGGAATTTTCAAATAACATTGTTTTTTTATCTTCTCCCAATTTAACCACAAAGACTCCCGTATATAATGTCTTCTAAAATAACCCTGTGTTTTAGTTCCCTTATACCATAAAAAAGCATGCCAACCCAACAGCAAATCATGCCCTTCTAATGTCAACAATCTATGCTTTCTTAATGTTATCCATTCTTTGACCCACATCAAACTTGCAGCTTGATAATACAATTCCCAATTAGGCAGGCCAAAACCTCCTCTAATTCTAGCGTCTTGCAAAAGCTTTAGCTTTATTCTCGCTTTTTTACCTTGCCATATAAACTTCAACATGATTTTATTTAAATCTTCAAAATAGTCTTTTCCAAGCCTAATTGGTATTGTTTGAAACAGAAATAGAATTCTGGGTAAAATATTCATCTTAATTGTTGAAATTCTCCCTATTAATGACAATTGCAAGTTTTCCCATTTCTTCAAGTCTGTAGCTATCTGTTGTTTGAGTTTAATATAATTATTCTCTTTTAATGTGCTACATCTTGCTGTCAAATATATCCCCAGATACTTAACCTTATTTGTAACTTGAATTTTCAAAAGGTCTGCCAGTTCTTCTCTTTGTCTCAGTAACATGTTCTTTGTCAAAATCTTTGTTTTATCTTTATTTATTTTCAAACCAGCCATCTCACCATATGTCTCTATCTTTTCCAATAACTTTGGAGCTGTTTCTAGCGGGTCTTCCAGAATAAAAGCTAAGTCATCAGCAAAAGCTTGTAGTTTGAATTCTTCCTTTTTAATTTTCATTCCTTTTATACTTTTATCATCCCTTATATTTCTATTCAACACTTCCAAGGTCAACACAAATAGCAAAGGAGACTTTGCTATCTAGACTTACTTTGATTAAAAAAAGGTTTGCTCACTAGCTATATCTCCCCATGTTAGAATATAATTTTGTAAAAAACTTAAAAACAAAAAACAAAAAAATTATAATTAATTGCTTCAAAGGAGGCTGTTGCAACTCTATAATAATCAGTGAGTAGATGGAATCAACCAGATTATATTTAGGAGTGCAATAAAATAATATAATAATATATTTAGGATGATTTCTTAGCAGGTTTTTAGTACTTGGTGATTTTTCAATCCACGATCATCATCCTTTTTTAATGACCCCATAATCCCTTGTGGGGTGGAGTCTGGGCAACTGAATGGAGCTGAGTGTCTACTGGCTGGATGCCCTTCCTGTCACCAATGCAGAGTTTTTTTCAGCAGATATATTCTCATTGTGCCCAGAGAGAGAAAAAACATCTGCCTCTACCTAGGATGGAACTCACAGCCTCCTGATTGTGAGGCAAGAGCTCCACCTCTAGGCCACCATACCACTCATGTTTTTATCCACAATGTCTATCCATTTTTCCAAACACATCTTTAATATTTCACTCAGGTTAAAAGGTATGAATTTTGAATTCATAGCTTTAAATATTTCACAAAATTATGTAGCTGCAATTTTTCATTATTAAATTTATTTGCTGCCCATCTCACGATTTTAGGTAACTCTGAGCCCTGTTAATCCAGGGCTGTGGTTTTTTGGGGAGTGGGAGATTTAAATCTGTTGCTTCATTGAGTTTCCAAATTGCTTAAACTAAACCTGCACTGCTCTACAGATAGATGAAACAACATACTCTGGTTTGTAAAAGTTGGCCTGGTCCTGACTAGGAGATAGTAATGGCTATTGAAAAAAAAAAGAGCAATTGATTAGAAAACTTTTGGAAAGTGACCAGTTTCTTTTCAACATTACTATCTATATTTCTCTTATTCTGAATACCTAACCTTTTGGGGTTTAAGGGCTATATATGGCTAAAAAGAATGGAAGAGCTATAATCCATTAGGGGGATAGGATTAGGAACAATAGATGAAACCAGAACACAGACTAATTAATTAAATTAAAATGCTATTTTATTTAAATGAATGGGATTAATTTTCAAATATTTGGTAATTTTATTTCTTTGTTACATTCAACATATCAGTTGTAAAGAGTTTTCAACATCATACTCTAGAATGTGAAAAATTGTTAGTTCAACATCTTTGCACAAACTGTTGCTATTCTGTTTGTGAGAAAATCCATGGTCCTAGGATGAGTAGAAAATATTCTTGCTAATCCAGAGTTTGCACAGCTCAGCCCAGGTAATACTATAGATTCTATTTCATCCTGTTCCCTCTTGCACATTATCCTTTTTGTTTAGAATAATAATACTTAGAACAATTACACTTACACAGAGTAAGGATATGCATGTGTGCGTATTATCCCTATGAATGAGTGAAGAAACCCTGGTGAAAATTTTGAAATAATCCTAAAAATATGTCTCCTCAATGCTTTTTAGCTTGGGAGAGTCAGCACCATTTCTTTGGACAGCTCCATGAATAGAAAAAAAAATCCTGCCTTTAAGAGCTTTATATCATTATCATTTAGTGCAATATTTATCCCCAAACTATCACTGGTTTACTAAAACACGCCTGTTTGTCAATTTATGTGGAAATTGGAATAGTGAACATATTTCTTTTCAGTAAATACATCAACAGCTTGTGAAATCAAACTATCTAGCAGGTTAGCAAAACTGTTTAATATGCCTACAGCACATTTTTGTTTATTTATATTTTGATTTTAAAATCTAAGGTGTTTGGCTCTAATGAACATGATACTGGATTGCATTTCTCAGAAATTTAAATGCACCACAGTTTATCTTACTGTTAGACTTATTGCCCATTCAAAAATATATAAGAATAATTTGGGATGTTATTCTATTATTTATAATTAAACATGTGCAGCAGAAAGTTAAATGTAAAACTCAGCATAAATTTATGAATTTTAGATCAGTATTTAAAATGGGCAGGCTGATTTAAAGCACAAATATCTAGAATGTAGTTGCTCTTCAGTGCTATTTTAATTTGTTTGGAAAGTTATGTCAGTTCTTGTTCCCTGTGCATTGCAGAGAACAGTGTGAAATTGCTTTCCTCTCCAGCTACTTGGCTGATAAAATCCCTTCCCATAAGCCTGCATGTTTTTAAAACTTAAATTGACTTGCACAAAATAGTGTGTGGCCAAAATAGTAACATTTGTGTTATTCTTAATTGTAGATAATAACTTACAACAAAATGTTACAGGACATTCAGATTATATTTTATCTGAATTATGTAACTGTTTTTTAAATCCTCTATCTATTACAGGGATCCCCAAACTTGGCATCTTTAAGACTTGTGGACTTCATTTCCCAGAATTCTCCAGCCAGCATAGCTAAAGTTGCCAAGTTTGGAGACTTCTGATCTATAATGTTATTGAACTATGAAGACCACCATGAAGTAGCGTGTCATTGCTTTCTTCCATAGGGAACTTTTTCACTTTTCCAATCTTAACTTGCAGCCCTGATAGTTTCTCGCCCAAGTTCTAACTGGGGCCATTGCTTAACCTTCTTTATTTAGATTAGATGTTGCTTCCTCTGTGCTTTTAGATATACACACTGAAATTCTCAACTTGCTGTGTTTAAGCTTGGGAACAATTTACAGTAGGTCCATCTCTTGGGCTTACATTCCTGCTTGTTTCCAATAAACAAAGAAATTAAAATACGTACAGGAAGAGAAAACAGAAAAGTTCTGTAAGCAAAGGTAAAATCTGGACATTATTGAAAGGATCGTTATTTAGAAAAGCATAAAGGATGTTACTGACTATATTAGATCTGGATGCTGAAAAATATTTATTTGTGTTTACCTTCCTTGACAACAGGATACACTTTCCATTAGATGTCTGTAACTGTTTTCTTAATTCTTTCCTCTCCTCTTATTAAATAATAACTAATACATATAATGACTGTGATTTGTAGTACTTCATAACAGGAAGATATTTTATTGTGTGTTTTTTTAAACAGATGTTCTTGAAGGCTACAATGGAACTATTTTTGCATATGGTCAAACGTCTTCAGGAAAAACACATACTATGGAGGTAAAATTTCATGGCTTTTCATTGCCATTGTGCTATTCCCGGGAAAAGATGCAGTTATTTAAAGAGATGCAGTAGATACACTGGTTTGGTTTTCTATGAACTATGTAAAAATGGAATATCCTAGATATTTTCCAAATCTTTTCCAAATTGAGACTTGGGTAGAGATAAGAATTTTCCAATTTTCCAAAGTTGCTGGGCTGCATACCTGTCTCTTAACGATCTGGATAGCTGCAGGAGGCCATGATAATGTTACTAGAAAGATGAGGAGAATTTGGGGTGCCTCTTAAACAAACATACTTTTGGGTGGTGTAAAGGGGAAAAGTAAAGGTGGGAGGTCATGGGAGCCAAAAAAAATTCCGTACCTACCTTTATCCCCACCAGAACAACTGAAATTAGGCATCTGTCTTTCAGTCTCAAAATAATTGGATTATAGTGGTATGATTGTGGGTTGTGGGTTGTTTTTTTTTTTTTTGTGGATTTCCAGGAAATGTTACCTCTGCTTCTGGGCTGCCCAAAAGGACCATTTTGCCACCAAATTGCACTCTCTTAGGATGTAAGTGAGTTTCCTGTGCTCCTGGGCTGTAATTTACCTGCCCGTTTTTAAACTATGTTTTGGTGATTTGTTTATATTTTGTATCATTATTAAGAAAGAAACATTCCTTCTAATTATCTGAATAAATAAACCTCTGCCTGCCATAAAAGAGGGTTGCTTTTTATAAAGCAGCTTATTTCTTCAATAGAATATCTACATTTCACATTTAACACCTTTCCTTGTTACTGTTCACAGAACAGATTTGAAAGTACGAGTCAGACAAAGGGATTGTCTTCAAGTTCTCTATAGGGAAATGACACATAGATCTGCCAAATTTTCCTTGGCAGTTACAGCCTCAGATTGCAATAAAAAAAAAAGGAGAAAGGCCTCAGCAGCCTCTTTTTATATGTGTCTCATTACAAGGATTTAAACCTATAGTATGGTAGATGCTTTTAAATCCTTTTTAATTCAATCCTTTTTTTGTAATGTAAAGCATCCTTTTCGGGAGGGGGGGAAAGTCTCTGTAAGGGGGGAATTATTAATTCCTCAAGTTAAAACCTTTATTATGAAAGACTTCATATTTCAAATGTTAATCCTTCAAGAGTTTCGAGCAATAAATAGCATATGGGGATTTTGTTTGACACGTCCTTCAAAAAGACTATTAACAATATAAAAGTAAATCTGAGAATCTGCATTTTTCCTGTCTCTGAAGGTTGAAGTATTATAAAATGACCTTCATTTTAAATTATGCACTCAGATTCTAAATTGGATCCTTTTTAGAAATTCTCAAATGGAAGTAGTCAACAATGAGTCATTTAGTCTTAACAAGCTTGGAAAATAGTAGTTAAATCATTTCTTCCTAACAAAGTATTGCAGTGTAATATATGGTGTCATCATAGTCCTATATCTCATTAGAGGAATGCTATCTGTTACTGGAATATCCTTTTATTTAAAAACATTTGCTTCCCATGTGTTACTTGCTGAGGGAGTTCTGATAATTTAGAGGACAATGACAGAGTCAGACAGCTATTCCTTATTTCTTTTTCTTAATTGTTTAGGTTCAAATTTCTTGACCGTCAGTGCAAAAAAGAGCTGCAGAGGGGAACTATGAAAGGGATTGATGTGCTAGATTTTTTTGTTAAATGGTATAAGAAATATCATACTGCTCGGGTATTGCCATGCTTCTCCATGTAAAGCAATGAATTGGATCAAAGAAGTCACAAAAGCAGTTCAAAATAATAACTGGATGCATTTTTGGTGGCAGAAACCATTCTAGAGTTAATCTAGAGAATAAGAAAATTGGAGTCCACCTAATTCCATTCTTAATTTTATGTTCCCAAATACATTTATAAATATCAATACTGCTTGACTGGCTTTCTGGATTTTCAGTTCAGAGGTTAACATGTTCTGGATGGTATAATTTTTGCCCTTTGATTATCTAAACTGAGGGGTCTTTTTCATCTTTACCAGCCCTGCATGTTTTCCAGTATTCCAAATATAGCTATAGCATGGAGTCCTACAGATACCTATTTGGTAGCTTCTTTGGTATTTGAATAATTTTAAATACTTTGGAATTCATATTCCATCTAAAACCTTCTTTATAGAATAACCATTTTAGAAATGCTTTCTAATAAAGATATAAATGGATGGTTAAAAATTGAAATATATGCATGTTATAAGTGAGTAGAATGGAAATGTTACTGATTTAGGCACATGACCATATCAAAAATATAAAACAGATAAAAATGTACAAGAAAATACAAAGAAAGCAAAAGGACATATTCATAAATTATCACCCCTTCAATTAGCCCAAGATGATTTAATGCTCTGTCCTCTTTGAACTAGCCTTTGATTTACAGTAAGTCTTACTAGTGACATGAGGTTTGAACCTTATAAAAAGTAAGACAGTGTTATAAATGCTGTAAACATGAATAACTGTTAAGAATATCAATGTTTTAAAACAAATCACTGTTAATGAAGTTTTTACATTGTTTAAGCCATGACAAAAGGAATCTGGATTCTCAAAAACTGCAGAAAGAATTTCTAATTAAAACGTATTTTGATTTACAATTTGATCCAGATACATTAGTAGCATCTAAAACTCCTAGATTATAGTCAGTGTTAAATTGTGTTCTGAATAATTCTAAATCTACAACTTTTTAAATATCCAATTATACATTATATTGTCAGGGTGGATATCAATTATTTGCAATAACTTTTGAATAAAAAAGAGTTATCCCATATTAGCAAATCAATGGTTAAGCTCTTAAAGAAGATTAAATATGTATTTTAAACACTCAAAATGTGACTAATAACATTTTTTCATGTTTTTACACTATCTTAGATAGTATTTTAATAGAGTTATCAACTTCATTATGCTGCAACTATAAAGTAAGAAAGGAGGCATTTTGACATATGATATGAAATTGCCCCGCTAGTCTTCCATTTTTATTTTAACACATGCAAGTGAATAATTAGGTTTAACAAAAGGTAATTCAGTTGGAATGTAATTTTGAATCTTAGGCAAAATTTTTGGAAATTTCTGTGCACATTAAAAACAATAGGTCCTATTCACAGGTTATACTAAAAAAGCTTACATTTTTACAGTGGAAAACTTGTGCTGCCTTAGAATTTCATGAAATTGCAGGTTATCCAGATAACCCAGATATTTCATTTCTTATCTTGATTTTTTTTTTCCAGCTCCCCTGACGTTCCTGTTAGAAAATAGTTCAATCAATTTTATGTTTCATATTCTTAATTCTGAAACCGAATAAATGTATATTGAATTCCTCACATTGGACTATAATGTGAGCAATTGAGAGAGAAATTTTTGAAAATTGGTTTGCATCAGTCCGCTTCTTTTGAAATCTGACATTAATTCTCTCAGTCTTAGCACTTTATACTCTGAAATGATTATATCCCTCAATTTGTCTCCATTCAATTTCTCTTATATTCTTTATTACTAAGCACACTTGTACAAAGTATTTGGGTCTCTGTGCTACCCAAATATGTGTGAATATCATTTTGTAGAAGAATAATCAATGGATTTTGATATCTTTCCCATTTTAAATTCTATGTGCCTCATGAAAAATATTAAGTTCTGATGTTTGCAGCATTTTTCATTTTGTGGGAAGGATTTGTATGATGTCCTTTGTTCTTGAAATCATTCTCTTTATCTACCTGTATCCCTTGATGATATATTCAGATTAAGAGCCCAGTATTTCAGCCAGAATGACCATGATCTTAAAATCATGAAGTGTAAGAAGAAAAACCCACATTTTCCATTTCTTATTTGCATATTACATGCTTTTGTTATGCTTGTATTATTGATGCCAAACATAGTTTCATTATTATCGTAGCCCTGGCTAATTTCTACTTCTGGGGAAAAGTGAAAAAAGGCATGCAGTCAGGAAAAATATGTTTTATCCTTTTTCCTTTAAAGATCTGAGAAAAGCAAAGGAAGCTGATTGTGCAGGATTTATTGCTAGTGAGGCAGACGCTGCTGGCATTAGGCCTGACCAAACAATCAGCAGATTTATTACACTTCTATATTCCCTTCTTCCATTTCTCATTACTTTCTTATTAATTGGTAATTCAGTTTTAGTATTTAAGATGAAAGTCTCCCTTTTATTTGTTTTTAATAGCATGGTTGACATTATTACCCTATGTTAAAAAAATGATTTGGTTTCGGCTTTGCTAGAGTTGGAGGTGAATTGTAGATTGATATCGGGTTCCTTTGTAGAAATTCTGTGGTATTGTTTAATACCAGTATATTAACATTAATATAAATTAGCCATTTATTTATGGTTTTCCTTGACTAAGTAGCAGATGAGTACAGGTAGTCCTCAACTTAATGGCCACAAATGAGCCCAAACATTCTTCCCCATGCTGCAGTGAGAGCCCAGGATGGGTAGACTCCTTCTTATGACATCATTAAGCTGAGTCTGTACTTGTATATAAAAAGCCAGCCCCGGGAGAACCCCCAGCTTTGACTCAGCTGCTTTAAGTCACAAGCTGTATCTCTGAAAGATTTAGCATTTTATTCAGTGATTTTCTACAGAAGCTACCCTTGCTTCAATCAGGTCCCGGGGATCTGGGCAGCTGCAACTTCAGGAGAGCGGGACTCCGTTCTTCTGCAACATTGGGATAAACTTTTTCCCAAGCGCTGCTAGGCAAGCAGGGAAGCGTCTGAGACCTTCCCCATAGCCGCAGTTTGTCAGATTGTAAAACTGATTGGCAAACTGATAACAGAGCCAGCCAGCTGATCGCGTGGGAGGTGATCTCTTCCTTCTCTGGCTGATCTGATTGCTCGGGGCTTGCAATAGCCTAAGGAGCGAAATTCACTTCTGAGAGCCATCAACGAGCAGCGGCCATCTTTGAGTGTAGTTTCTTCAGACACGAGATGAGTGGCCATTTTAAGTAGCCTGGCAGCCATTTTCAGGGCTCCAAAGACCCAATTCCACCCTCTGCCATCCTTAAGCACTTTTGAAAGCCATTCTCTCAATGCTTGAGTCTTGCTTATTTTAAAATAGATCAGGACAGTGCTCATGTAGAACTTTCTCCCCCCAGTGGAACAGGCCCTCCAACCCACTAAAAGGAAAAGATGCAGACAATGTACTGCTCAGAGGGAAATGGCTGCAAAAATCAGAGCTAAGGCTCTAGCCCATAAGAAGACAAACTCAGGCTGAATTGAAGGCAGAGAAACGCAGACATGCAGCTCTAGAGAGACAATTTAATAAGTCTATTCAACAAATGAGAGGGAAACTGCAACAGGTTTCCCAGCCAGCCAAAGATCAGGGGTTCCAGAGAAGCCCCCCCAAGGGAGGGGAAGTTGTTCATGGAGCCTTTGGACCCCCCCCCCCGGTCTGGTCCCATGATGCATTTGAGGAACAACCACAGGATTTCAGCAGTCTGGGCCATATTTCCAGCAAACTTCTGGGCTTTATGCCCCCTCTGTTCCCTCCAGAGTTCAGGCCTCCCAGATCAGGCCAGAAGCCACTTTCACGCCCACTGCAGCTGGCCTCCGGCTCTCCACTACCTTTGATAACAGGTCCAGGGAGATCCAAGATGTTGTTTCCTTAGCCATTAGACAGGGATTGGCTGAAGGTTTTCAACAGATTCTTCAGCCTCTGGAAAGGGTTCAGGCCCTTCTCCCTTCTCAGTCTATGGCTTCCTTACCTCCGCAATGAGATTTCTACAGACCCCAAGACCTCAGGGACCATTTTTCACAAGCAGAATGGGAGGAGTATGAAGGGGAAGAGGGTGCCTCCCCATCTGAACACAGCTGCTCCTCTCGTTCAGAGCACAAAGAGGGCGAAATCTGTGATCGCAATCTTTCAGAGGAAGAAGACTCTCATCCAGATCAGCCCTCCTCTGCATTAGTCTTTAAACCAACCCTCTTTAAACCCCTATTTAGCAAAGCCATGGTCACTGCCAAGCTGTCACCTGAGGAAGCAGCACCTGAACCACAAGGGGAACCCTCTGGGCAAGGAGACTTGCTCTTCTCCAAGCCAGTAGCATACACGGAGGTTTTGCTTTCTCCCCTTTTGTTTCTCGACTGGTCAAGCAAAAGTGTGTTTCCCCTTCGGCAGGTCCTCGTCCATCATCTTTGGACAAGTGGCTCTACAATGTTAGCACATCCCTAGCCAACGCCAATGCAGTGCTCTCAGTATACACTCTGGTTGTGGCATCATTCTCTTCTGGCACTCCCACTGAGCCAGAGGATGTCCTTAAACCAGAGGACAAGCTTTCCAAATAGACCCTCAAGCACAACCACCAAGCAGCTGTGTGGGCTGTTTGGGCTTCGACTGCTGCATCATTTTTCACGAGGGCATTCTACGATGGCTGCACCAACTGCAGGACCAATTGCCTGCCTCTGACCTCAGGTCTCATCAGGACCTTAATAAAATTATAGAAGTGTCGGAATTCACTGTGGGCGCCACCCTCAATTCTGCCAAATTTGCATCAAGGGCCATGGCATCTTCAGTGGCAGCAAGAAGGCTTCTGTGGCTCCGAAATTGGCAGCTGGAGTCATGCCGGAAATGGAATCTGGCCTCTGCCCCCTGTGCAGGAGACAAGCTTTTCGGCTAGGCTCTAGAGCCGTATCTCATCAAGACCAGAGATAAACGTAAAATTCTTTCTTCCTCGGGGAAAAAAGCTGACTATTGCCCAGCTCCTTATCGCCCACCTGCCTTTCAGGAGGAATCCACCCCCCGCTTTCCTCGGCCACAGAGGGCGTATTCTCAACGCCAAGACTAACATCAAGAACCACCTAGCAGACAACAACCTTCTGCTGGTAAACAGCCCTTTCATGGGGGAGGGGGTCATGCCTTCCATCGCTCCAAATTGTTCTCCCCACCCATCGGAGGTCGCTTAGCCTTCTTTGCCTCCAAATGAGAGGAATCAATGACAGATGCCTGGGTGCTCAACACTGTTAGGTCAGGGCTACAATTGGAATTTCTAACTTCACTCCCAGAATTTTTTTTTGATTTATCCCGTTTCACAGGATACTTCAAGGAGAACCCTTATGAATTCGGCCATTCAACACCTACTCGACATAAGGGCTATTCAACCAGTTCCCACCTTACAACGGGGATGTGGATTTTACTCTCGTCTTTTTGTTGTTCCCAAAGCCTCGCGAGTGGGGTGGCGATCCATCCTTGACCTAAAATTTCTCAATTAATTTGTTAAATACGGGTGATTTAAAATGCAGACACTGCATTCTATCTTAGAGAGCGTTTGGGAGAGCAACCTCCTCTCTTCCATTGATCTCATGGAGGCTTACCTCCACATCCTCATCTGGCCTCAACATTGCCAGTTTCTCTGTTTCTGTTTCCAGAATGCCCACTTCCAGTATCGAACCCTTCCCTTCGACCTCTCATCGGCTCCAAGGGTCTAGCAGCATTGGTGGCTTCACTCCGTTCTGTTCCAGTGAGGATCCAATGCTACTTGGAGGACATGTTGACACTGTCCTCCATCTACTCGGCCCATCGGGGCTTACAAATTACCCTGTCTTGCCTCCTCACCCACGACCAAATTGCTACACTTGGGAGCAGTCATCTACATGACTTTGTGCCAGGTTTTCCTGTCTCCAGATTGTGGAAAAAGCCTTGCAGAGATCATCAGCCAGATTCAACAACAACAGACTGTTCCACTGTTGCTGCTGTCCAAACTACTGGGGAAGATGGTCTTCTGTATTGGCATTGTCCCGTGGGCACAGCTTCACTTCTGGTCACTCCAATGGTTCCTGCTCCCCTTTCAATGAACAGGAACCAGCCATTCATCAATCAAGGTTCTGCTCTCTCAACAGGCCTGGCGGTCCCTCAATTGGTGGCTCTCCCCATCCCTCTGGAAGGGGCTCCAATTCAAGGAACCAGACAAGCTAGTAATCACCATAGATGCCAGTCTTCTGAGTTGAGGCTCCCATATGGGAGGGTCAGGTAGCTCAAGGGTTTTGGTCCAGATCAGACAGCACCCATCCCATAAATTTGTTAGAGCTCAGAGCTATCTCTCTGATTCTCAACCATTTCAGAGCCTCGGTGACCATGCTCCCATGTTCTCGTGTTGATGGATAATATGGTTGCAAAGGCACATGTCAACAGATGGGGGAACGAGGTCCAAGGCACTTATGAGGGAGGCAGAATGTTTGGGGTTATGGGCAGAGAAATACCTGCTGTCGATCTCAGGAGATCACATTTCCGGAGTCGATAATTCCCAAGCCGACTGACTGAGCAGGAGTTTAGTTGACCAGGCAGAATGGTCTATTCCTCCATCCCTATTCAGGGAGCTTTCCCTCAGATTCGGAACTCCAGAGGTGGATCTCTTCTCCACTCCTCAAAATGCCCAAGTCAACAGATTCTTCACCAGGTTTCCTTGCCAGGGAGCAGAGGGGACCAATGCTCTTTGTTGCAAATGACTCGCGGGTCTCCTGTACGCCTTTCCCCCTCTTCCCATCATTCCGGCGGTCATACAGAAGCTGTTGGCGGAACGAGCGGAGCTAATTCTCCTGGCACCCTATTGGCCAAGGAGGCCCTGGTTTGCAGACCTGGTCAACCTGTCTGGCTTCCCCTTGGAGGATCCCGGCCCATCTCATCTCCCTGCACCAAGGGGCCCTGATCCATCTGGAGCCCCTATGGCACAAGCTGACCATGTGGTGCTTGAGCGGCAGCAGCTAAGGGAGGCTAATCTCCCAGAGGGGGTTATCCTCACCATCCAGGCATCTCGCAAACCTACAAGGCGCCTCTATGATGCCACCTGGAGGGTTTTCTCCCAATGGTGCCTCACGGAGGGTCTCTCTCCTTCCTCAGCCCAGTTGGCAGAGGTTCTTATATTCCTTCAGGATGGCTTGGAGAAATATTTAGCCCCCAATACCTTACATCGCCAGGTAGCGGCTCTCTCCTCAGTTCTTTCATGGGGTTCGCTTCCTTCCTTGTCCCATCACCCCTCGGTCAGGAGATTTTTGAAAGGGGCTTTCAACCTACACCCTCCTGTGATGCACAGGCATCCTTCATGGAAGCTAATTCTTAATGCCCTTGATTCTTAATGCCCTTACAATGCCCCCCTTTGAACCCCTTAGAACAGTGTCTCTCCAATTCCTAACTCTAAAGGTAGTTTTCCTCATTTCTATCACTTCAGCCAGAAGGGTGTCCAAACTGGCCGCCCTTTCTATCAGGCAGGATCTTGGCATCTTTCACAGTGATAGGGTTGTTCTCCGTCTAGACCACTCCTTTATCCCAAAGGTTAACTCTTGGTTCCACCGGTCCCAAGATATTGTGTTACCTGACTTCTATCCCCTTCCACACCATGACTTAGAGCGCAGGTGGCATACTCTAGATATCAGAAGGGCTCTTAGAATTTACATCAAGCGCACTTCCCCTTTTAGAAAGTCAGAAGCTATGTTTGTCTCCTTTTCACCTTCTCACTTGGAAAGCAAGGCCTCTTCCCCTACTATTAGCAGGTAGGTCAGGACGTGCATTGCACAAGCCTACAAAGCGGTGGCTCTTCCTGTACCCCGTGGTCTAACGGCACACTCTACCAGAAGTGCGGCCACTTCAACCACCTGGGCCACCCAGGCATCCTTGGAAGAGATTTGCAGAGTGGCCACGTGGACATCCCCATCTCCCTTCATCAGACACTACCATTTGGATTCCTTTGCCATGGCAACAGCGGCCTTTGGCAGATGGGTTCTTCAGCAAGTGGTTCCACTATCGGAATGATTGGTTGGACGAGGACCCACCTGTGGACATGCAAGCTTTGGTATGTCCCATCCTGGGCTCTCGCTGCATCATGGAGGAGAATGGGCGTTGGAAAATTTACTGTGAATGCTCTTTCTATCTATCCTGCAAGAGAGCCCAGCCCCTCCCTTGGCTCGTCCAGAGATGGTAAGGCATGTTAATGTATTGGATTGTTTGCTTTCAGAGACACTTCTTCAGTCTGTCAAATATCTTTGCCAAAGCTGGGGATTCTCCCGGGGGCTGGCTTTTTATATACAAGTACAGACTCAGCTTAATGACATCATAAGAAGGAGTCTACCCATCCTGGGCTCTCTCGCAGCATAGATAGAAAGAGTGTTCACAGGTAAATTTACCAACGCCCGTTCTGTTGCTAAGTGAGAAATTTGTTAAGTGAGTTTTGCCCCATTTTATGATTTTTCTTGTCACAGTTGTTAAGTGAATCACTGCAGCTTGCTAAATGAATCTAGTTTCCTCATTGACTTTGCTCATCAGAAGGTCGCAAAAGGGGATCCCATGACCCAGGACACTACAACTGTCATAAATATGAGTCAGTTGCCAAGTGGCTGAATTTTGATCACTGTAATGGTCATAAATTTGACAAATGCTCCTAAGTCACTTTTTCAGGGATGTTGTAACTGAAAACAGACCCTAAATGAACTGTTGTAAGTCGAGGACTACATGTTCTTTCATTTCCAGAATATGATATGATTCACTTCGTTTTCTTTTTGCACTTTTAGGGGAAATTGCATGACCCACAGCTGATGGGAATAATTCCAAGAATCGCGCATGACATCTTTGATCACATTTATTCCATGGATGAAAATCTAGAATTCCATATAAAGGTAACATCAAATAGTGATCAAACGGGGGGTGGGGAAAACCCACTGTGAATATGATATCTTCTTTCCTTGGCATTTACTATCCTCCATAGGTATACATTTTTGTTCCTCGGAGAACATATTTGGATTTATGATTCGTCATCACACTTGCTAAGAAAAGATTCTGCCTTCCCATCCATCCATTTTTGGGACAATGACTTTTTGTATCTGCATGGGTCAGGTTTTCTTTAAAAAGAAAAGCAAAAGTCCATCTTCCAGGATAATGTCTTTTATTTAGGAAAGCATCAAATTGGCAAAATCCATGGTCATTCAGGATCTGACACAACCCGGAATTACCCAATATTAAAAGTTAGAAACAATCCCCCCAAAGTCACATTCTCCAATAGAAGTAATTCAAAGTTGCTTGATGTTAGAAATCTCCACCTCCAGTGCCTAAGCATGGACAGCTCGGGTTCCACTGGAAGAATGATCACCTAGCCTAAACAACTCTTCTCTATCTCCACTCCTCCCTCCTTAGGAATGTGGCAAGCCTGAAACCCTTCCTCCATGACTGCCAAAGAGAAAATGAGAAAAAGAATATATACTAAGCCTAACTAAAATGGCTACACATGTGTCATTACCGGGCTTGACAATATGTTGATACCAAAAATGGATATTGAGGGATTAATTTCCTCAGATGTAACTGCAAGAAATTTAAACCAAGTAGTGAGATTTAAAAAAAACAAACCTCCATCAGTGCAATATGTGGACATAATACCTCTAGTAACTCAGTTTTAATTGTGCTTAGATAACTAGACCACTGGATTTAAATTGGAGCAGCTTTTTGCATGAACCATGGTGGGACAGTGGTTAGAATGCAGAATGCAGTATTGAGGGCTAACTCTCTGCTCACGGCCAGGAGTTTGATCCTCAGGGACTCAAGGTTGACTCAGCTTTCCATCCTTACAAGTCCAAGTGTTATTTCTATTGCTAATTGTTGTTTGCAGTTCTGACTTTAATACTTGCAAAAATCTTTTACATCATTGGCTCTCCAGTGCTGTATAAATTCTTCTTAACAAGCATATAAAAAGCCACCTCACAGTTGAACCTATTTATGATTTTCACTAGTATAACAGAGATTTAGTCATATAAATAGTCCTTGATGGATTGGTGACTTTTAAGCTAGTCATTGACTCTAATAATGTTTTGTATACAATAGCCTTTTAAAAACTCTCTGGATGTTAAACAGAACACTGCACTATGTTTTCCATAATCTTTTAAATGCAAAAATAGAATAGAAATGTATTTCTAATTAGGCTCTCCAATTAGGTTTTCTAATTAGAAATCTTTCTGAATTTATCCTGGGGTCATATAATAAAGTTGACTTGGCTTCAAATTGCTGGGACAGCTTACATAAATGAACAGTAGTCAGTAACTGGGCAATCTGAATATACAAGAGAAGCGTCATTGAACACTAAGATGTTTTGGCTGTGAAACAAATGTTTATGCAATGTATGCTTTTCTGGATCAAATGTCACTGTTGAAACATTGCTCTTTAAATGAAAATAAATGAATAAGACCTTGTTCAGACACATAGATATCTTTACAAAACAAAAAAAATGAGAAAGACAAAAATCTATTTTCAAATAAGTTGTTTGTGACACCCATTCACCCCCCCCCACACTATTATGTCAAAAATTAAACATTCCTTCCCGTCTGTTTTTTGTGGTTTGATTTCTATTGCCTAAGCATCTTGCCTTCCTTCAGAAGTTGTGGGGACTTCATCATTGGAAGCTTTCAAGAGACTGGACTACCATCTCTCAGAAATGGTGGAATGTCTCCTGCTTGGATGGAGGGTTGGACTAGATGACCTACAAGGTCCCTTCCAACTCTGTTAATCTGTTAATCTTCTGTTAATGTATTTCTTAAAATACCCATAAATCATACTTTAAAAAAAGATTCTATGGTGTGAATGCTCTTAGAAAAGCTACGGGGTTGCCATATTGATATCAATACTTGAATACTAAATCAATGTTTTATCCATATATTTGTCAAAAATTGGAGCATTTACATATGTAGAAAATCTTATGCTATTCACATAGTTTCATGCTGGAAGAAAGGGATGGAGTTTTTAGACAAAATGATTACATTAGCTTGCTAGTTATGAATTTCTTTATGGCAATACATCACTGGCAAAAACCCAATGTGAAGTAAAAGTGATGATAGTAGACTTAAGCAAACTTAAAAATGCAAGCACTTTGGAGAAATTCCACGTTAGACTAGGAATCAATTCATGCTTGTTAATAATTTATACAGAAAATGTTTTTAAAGAATGAAATGAGATTGCTTTCCAGTCTTATGCCAACAGTTTTTTTCTTGATCTGATAAAATTTATGAGCATTTGACTCATTCCATTTTGTTTTATAAATAAAAGCAACTGAGCCAGACACTCAAAGTACAATTATGTGCATGTTTACTTATGAGTAAGCTTCACTAAACACAATAAATTTATTTTGAATAAATCATGGAGTAATGAGTGATATTCTTATCTAATTCCTCCTTCACTCTGCAAAATATTTCTGTTTGTTTTGTACTGGTTGCAAATTATATTTTCTAAGTTGGAAAGAAGATTTTAAATTACAGTTGTAATCTTTAGCTGACATTCTCAATGCAGTCTCACCGTTTTTGTTTGGATTGCTTTTGGAAGATTGACTATTTTTATTTGCTGGGGGATTAATTTTTAGTATGTTGGGTTGTTTTATTGAGTTTGGAAGATCTCTTAAAGATTTCTTCCAAAGTATTTATTATGGACGTAGACCTTCTTTGAAATATAAAAATAATGCTTTATTTCCAATTTTGGGGGGTGTTTCCCCCTCTTTTTTTGCACTTTCATTTTTGCAGATCTTTATATATTGAAGTATTGAATTATACTTATCTCATTTGGTAGTATTCTAAATGTTATTGTTGTGGGACACTGTGCTTTTTCTCATGATTGATCCTCCTCTTACCAGAATGGGACAACTTGCCATGGCCAACTCACTGCTGCCAATTTGCCATGGTCAACTCACTGTGGCCAGCTTGCCCTAGCCAACTCGCCATTGGACCATTTGCCATGGAACAACTCACCACAATACAATTCAACAGTTTTATTTAATTATTTAAAATAATTTTAAAAGTATTTTAATATTTGTCATTCACATTTCATTTTGCCCTTCCTTTTGCATCCTTTCTTTAATGATTCTATTTCACAATTTCTTCAATATTATGTAACTTTTGTCTCGCAGCAAATCGGCTGTGGTGAATTGTCCCATAGTGGGTTGGCCATGGTGAGTTGGCCATAGCAAGTTGGCTGTGGTGAGTTGTCCTAGAGCCCCTCTTAGCCTTTAACTGCATCTTCTTAAAATCCTTTCATGTGATAAGCAAAGCAATCTACAATAATTCTCTCTTGATCCCAAATGTTCTTACAGCTCAAAATTAACAGGCGCTGTGGCTCAAGTCTTCCATTTTGATTGTTCCTAATTCCATTTACATTGGGGAACTTGTTGAATGATGTGAAACATATTGTACATGTTTAAAAACACCCTTTGTATTGCTGTGTCTTTTTATGCTGTAGCCCTAGAGCAGAAAGAACTATTTAATATGGTAAAGTCCAGATGGATATTGATCGGTGTTGGGACAATGAACATTTTCTTCTGGTGGAACATCCTGTACCTTTTGACACATGCATAATGTAAAAGAATGTAGGGATATGATCTTTTCCCAAGCGCATTAAAAAAAAGGACTTGTGCAGTCAGCCTTTGCTATAATTGCCACCTATTATATATGCAATATAGCTCCAAATTATCTTCATAGACTAGACATGTCCTTGCTTGCTCATTGACAGGGAAAAGTCTCAGGTCTTATTATGCCTTTCCCCTGTCTCCCTTGTAGTGAGACACTGAATTTTATAAAAGGAATATATACTTAACGATGCATATTGTTGGGTGCTGCCCAGAGCTGCTTTTGGTGAGATGGGACAGTTATAAAAATTGCATAGATAAATAAAATGTATGGTTTGAACTCTTACCAAATCAATTCCATTAAGATCAATAATTTCACCAGCTACTCCTTTCTGAAGCTTTAATTTTATCTCATAATTCTTTTCCGCTACCTACACACTGTTGAAGCTATTATTTTAAAAGGAGAGCAAAGCTTTGGCAAAACTACAAATAATTTATTAAATTCTTTATGTAGCCAACTAAGATAATGTCTTTGTTTGTTTTAAAAAACATTTCAATTCTACCCTTAATCAAATTCAGATCAAAAACTAATGAGTATATCCAATCTTAGTTGGAACATATGCAAAAAATATATTATGATATAAATCTGCTGTTTGTGAATAGATTTTTCACAAAGGAACCACTGAAGGGGTATTGATAGTGGTCATATGTTAAATTCAACCCTTCTTTTGCCTTTACAGTCCTATTTTATTTTATTTATTTAAAATATATATATAGCCACCAGTCTTTTAACTAGCTCTGGGTGACACCCAGACAAAGTTCCACTGATTATATTGGCTCTTGGGGTGGAGGAATAATTCCATTCTTTTAGCTATTTATGGATTTGGAAACTTATGATGGGTAATGTCCAAATTAGCTTGTCCTTAGCATACTCCCACTCAATCCTTGTAGCCTGGTCACAATAAACATATTCATCATTCATTTTAGTATCAGCAAACCCCAAAACAGCTAACTGGTAAAAGTAGGTAAATAGGCAGGCAAAAGCAGATACTTTATACTAACTATAATTACAGCTACTGTAGCTATGTCCAAAGGCTGCCAAACTTTCCAGAGCTACTAGAAATAGTTCTGTGATTAATCAGCATGGATAGTGGCTTTTAGTTGTTACAGCCTTAATCTTTTAATGTCCATAATAGCAGAAGAAAAGAGATGGAAAGTAGGACATGTGATGCCTCTTTTATTCTGGCCCATTAAAGAAACATTTTGGTCTATGGAGATGGCAAATCCTAATGCCCAAATGTCCCAAAGGAAGCTGAAAAAGCTTCTTGGATGAGAAGCAAAACATCTTCAAAGAAAAACCAGAAAATCCAGTTGCCTCTTGAAAAAGCACCTTTGAGACAGGCATGACTTGGATGACTTAGAATCTCCATAGACACGAATGCCCAGAAGCAATAAGTACAGATATTTCCTCAGTGTTTTCTCTTAGTTTGAGTGAAACTGCTGAGTAAACATGTCCCCTATGTTTTCAAAGAACTTTAAGAATCTATTTGATAGTTTTTCTTTTGAAAATGTATGTGTAATATTGATGTGCTTTCATAATTAGGTTTCCTACTTTGAGATTTACTTGGACAAAATAAGGGACTTACTGGATGGTAAGTAAAGCAGGATTTTATTATTTTTAATGCATCCGTTAAGTTGTCTGTGATAGTTTATTTTGTTTTGTTTTCTAAAATCAGTACTTACCCCTGTATTAAATCTTAATGTATATTCACCCCAAAATTGCCATTTCTCCCATACTGAACATTTTATGGATTATTTTAATCACTGAAGTCCAGAGATCTCCCTTAAAATGGTCTGTCAGAATCCAGAAAATGGGTTGCTTGGATGGTTTTATCCTTCATTGGGGCCATCAGAATCTATTACTGAAAAAGAAAGAATCCTTATAAAGAAAGAACTAGAGATGGATAACATTTGTATCTAGAATTAATATGCAATCCTTAATGTTATAATTAATACAACATTACATGTAGGATATATTCATATCTTCAACCAACCAACATCCAATGAGCTTCCTTGTACATGGATTCCTTAAACAAAAGGCAGATAACAAGTTCTCATCCTTCTCCATAATTCTTCTATAAGCATTTTATCATACTGTTTCAAATCAGTAGTTGTACAATGACTCCCCCCCCCCATACATACATATCTCATTGACTTGGCAAAAAAACAACAATCTGTGTTAGAGATCTGTAGATATCCCAAGTTTTGCTCATTGATACCTCTTGAATCTCTCATTAGGAATTCTGTGCTAGGTGCATGGAATCTAATTCTCCAAAGATTCTATCTTCCCCCTTTAATTTTAAGGAGAAATAACATTCTTTCTGTTGTCAAATACAGTTGTTCCCTTCCATGTCTTTCTGGTTCTTTTCCAGGAGTCATTCTCAAGGATATTTTTCTCATCCATAGTGTTTGTCATTCTGGCATTCTCCCAGTCATCCTTTTCATGCTTCCCTTTAGTGTATTTCCACAGACTTTTGCAATACTCTGTAATGTAATTAATTCTATTCTACTTGAAGCAGTTTCCATATCCCCTCTTTTTCTGAACGCTTTCTGTTCCTGCTGTCACTCTACTTTTGTTTCCTTTTCTGTTAACTTTCCCTAAGATCATTCACAGTGCTAACAAAAATAGTCTGTCTCAAATTCAGAATTTGTGATTAACTTGTAGTTTCTCTAATTATTTCAGTCATTCATCATAACAAAAATGATATCTGTATCTAAAATATGTCTGTTTGTCTCTATCTATCTATCTATCTATCTATCTATCTATCTATCTATCTATCTATCTATCATCTACCTACCTATCTAATCTAACATGTTTTTATTCTTCATATACATATAAATAGATTTATGTTTAAATCATGTATTTGAAAGAGATAAGCCATTTTTAGTTACCAGTAATCACAATCTTCAAATGGTCCAATAATGTGCTGTCTTATCTCGTTCTCACCGATCCATTCATGTCATCTAGCAGAATAACTTTTTCCTATTGATCATTTTTATTCAGAGTGTAGTAGTGTTTTCCTACGCATTCATATTTGGTTCTTCCATTATAATTTCCTGAAGTATTACATGCATTTATTTACTTACTTTTTTATTTATATCTTGCTGTAATTTATGAATCTTGGAAGCTTCCATAGAATATAATAAAGCCAAAAAAAAAAAATCTATGGTTTGACAGGAGACACCTTAAACACAGAAAAATAGTGCTTAGCACCCTGTTGCCTGCCAGAAATTTATGAAATTCCCCAAGTGCCATTTAAAAACCATTTTGGATCCATGAGGACAAAAAACACAACAAATAATTAAAAAAGTAAAAGCCACACATGATTGGGAGACCCATCTGGATAAACCCACTGGCAATGGGAAAATATCTCAGTCCATAGATTTCTACTGGCATCCACAGTGGATGTCAACGATTCTTATATTCTATCACATATTTGAGCCTTTTAGCCTTTTCATTCATAATTAAACTTACATCTTCGCTTCTGTGTTTTATCAAATCCATATCACAAGATCAGATTAGCTTTATACAAAGCTATTATGTCCTCCCACTTTCTCTTCATTCTACAAATTTATATCTGTGATTAATTTCCTTGAATACATTTTTATTAGAGGCTCCTTTTAACAAGCATTCATGCATATATTTACTTTCTTTCTTCCATACATTTTTGCAGATTGAGTAGTTTACAATGCACCAGATAGTCCAAATATCAGGGGAATTATCTGTTCCAATGGAGGCAGATGATCAATGATCAAGCTTGACTATAAAGTCCCTTATTAGAAGAGCCCCTCCAAATTGCAATCTTCCATATGTGCTATTTGTCCCCCAATAGTTCAATAGATATTGACCTCTTCCACCTTGTTTGACTTTTGTCAATTGAGATTTTCATATAACAGTTTTTTGTAAGATAGAGAATATGTGGACAAAGTTACCAACCTTAATGAAATCCTTATTATGTATAATATTCCTATTTAACAATAAATATTCCTATTTTACAAATAGTCCATTTTGGGCTACTATGTTGGAAAGGTTCAGCTAGATTCCAGTTTTGCAGTTTTTTCCAGTGGAAACTAGGATCTTTAAACTTTTCTTTTCTATATATTTCTACTTTATTATTGAGAGTGATCTCCATAATTGTTTTGCTTTAAATAGATTACTTTAAGAAGCATTTTATAGCTTTATATAATTATCATTCAGGAGTTGTAGCAGCCATTTAAAAGGAATGAAATGGCATAGTTGAAGAAATCTTTAAATCCCAGTTCTTTGTTCAACATATGAATAGCAAAATGCTGTGTTTCTCTGTTACTTTCAATTTCCAGTTTTGCATTTCGTTTTATAGATTAAAAAAAAATATTGTTTTCCAGGACATCCATTTGGAAAAGCTTGACTTAACTAATAGGGTAAAGCCCATTTGGTTTGAAATATGTAAATGCTAGATGAAAACTCACAGATTTTTTTATGTGGAACATAAAAAACTTCTTATAATTCAAACAGCTGTTTGAATTATAATTAATTCAGACTTTCTTCCCAGTCTTTCAAAATATATACATAATTAAATTGATGGTCCTTTATGTTTCTTACAGTTTCAAAAACGAATCTTGCAGTGCATGAAGACAAGAACAGAGTCCCATATGTCAAGGTAAAAGCACTTGTACCTATAATGGTAAAGAAAGAACATTTTAATTATTTAATTCAAATGCTCTTTGAATTCATTTGTGATCACATTTACTTTCTGTTTAAAATATGTATGTCACCCTTCTGCAAATACAACCAAGGTCACTTAACACTAAGAACTCAAGGTAGTCACTGAAAACATTGTAAAAATATGCTCAAGGTCAGATAGATTAAGAGATCCCGAATAATAGAAGCCAAAGCCATAAAATGAATAATTCCATGATAAAATTGCCAAAGCAGAAGTCACAGTATTATACAAAATAGTGTAAATAAAAAAGCATACTAATTAAGTTTAGGGATGTCTATCTCTTAAATATTAAGTATAATTGTTTACTAGTAGACTATTTCTATGAATTTCTCTGAATGTCTCTAACAATGCATCAATATGTCATACTGATTCCAGATGAAGGGAAGAAGTAGTTTGTTTTTAATCAACAGGAAAATCTGTACTTTAATAATACAGTAATCCCTGGCCTCGACCATAATTCATTCCACAACCTGATTGGGTCGTGACCTGAACCTAATTTTGGAAATTTGGTGCTTACAAAAAAAATGGCACAGAAGGGGAAATCAGCCGCGGGGAAAAAAATAGTGAATTTTTTGGTTAGAACCCGATTTGGTCATGATCAGAAGTGTTCGTGTCCATAGGTTCTACTATAATTCTGTTAGTCCCCTCACAGCTCACAAAAACATGTTAGATTTTCAAGCTCTTATTAGCTGGATTTATGTAAAGGGAAAAGGGTGTTAGGTGATAGAATCCTTGGAATTACTTAGTTTATTTTAGCATCCCATTTATCCATAAGTTTGATAGTGCAAGGATTCTTTGATCTTCTTGCTGACCATTTTTGAAAGCAGCATGAATATTGTTGCTTTCTATCCTGGGAGGGGAGGAAAGGACAGATATTACAGCCCTGTAATATTTTGCAAACCACAATCCTCCTTCCTAGATTCCATTATTCCTTTCGTTTAAACAGTTGTTTGTCTGAGGTGTTAATGGACTATGAACAAGTACTCTGTATTGTAGTTTCGAAGGGTCTTCATTTTGATGAAATCTTCCAATGAAGTACATCCTTGAAACTGCTTCCTGAAGCAACATGGTTCCTTTTCGATATTTCTTCAGTGCATGCAATATTTCTTCAGTGGATTTCTACAGAAGATTTTTTTTTTACCCTCTTTATTGAATTTCTATAAAAGCCTTTGTCATATTTCTTCGTGAGTCTGCTTTGTAGACTTCTCAGCATTCTTCTGCAGAACTCATGCTTGGAGAAAGGCTGAGGAAAGTGTTTTTCATCCTTCTACCAAGAGGATTCCTAGGTTAGTCACCTCTGGTGGGGATTATCCAACTGCATGTACTGGATGTGGCCAACCCCAAACCCCAGAGTATCTCCAGGTTGAACTATCTCCAAGTGTTAGGAAGCAGTTGAAAGAAGACAGTGATGTGATATGACTCCCCCTTTTGTGCTTCTGGCATTCTCTCCTTTGTTGACCATTTGATAAAAGAGATCAGCAGTGTAGAAAAACACCTCTCACATTGCTGGGCTTTCGCAATAAGTCACTAATAGGTCAGTGGTTGTGAAAAGCCACCAGTGTGGAAAAGCTGCTTTCATGCCAAGTCACCTTCTGATTCTAAAGCCACCCAGTCCTAAGCTTTCAGCTGAGCTCAGCTTGTTGACTTCTTCACTGAAGCAAATCAGGCTGCTTTAATTGTTTCATCAAAATTATTATTTAAGAGTTACTGAATATAATTAAGGAGTCAGTCTGTTCCTTCCTTCCTTCCTTCCTTCCTTCCTTCCTTCCTTCCTTCCTTCCTTCCTTCCTTCCTTCCTTCCTTCCTTCCTTCCTTCCTTCCTTCTTTCCTTCTTTCTTTCTTTTTTCCCAGCATGTTTCCAAAAGTCCTTTGAGATTGATTTTTCAAGATCCTTCGTGCCCTGTGTTTTATCTTAGTGCATTTTCCAAAACAAAAAGTATTTTTTAATTAAAACAATTCTATTAGAAGTTAAAATGATAAAATTGTATCAAAAGATTATTAAGTTAGTTTAGCCTGGCATAGCATTCAAGAATAATTCATTTGTTGTACAATGAGATTTGCAAAGTAAAGTGCTTAGTAGGACTATTTGAGTTGCCAATAAATAAGAAGAATCTGAATTGCCTGCTTTGGAAGCCTGCAAAAGATCCTTTCATTCTTTACCTAATTCATGTTTACTTGTTTGCTCATATCTCGTATTTGACAGATAACTAGGAGCAGATAACCTGAAATAACAACTTGTCTCCCAAATCATAAAGTATTTTAATATCAAAACATCTCCATCTATCCTCCTGAAACAGAATTTGATAGGTAAAAACATACTCCAAAACAATTAGTTGTCTTATTTAGCAGCATTTTTATTTCTCTTGAGAAGTTTGCCTATCTAATGTGTAGAAGACTTGCACTACACAAGCCACACACCCACACCCACACACTCCTTTCCTAATCCTTTCCGCACCTCCTTGGCATCCTTGTGCACCCTCCCCAATTTGCATCATTCCTCTCAAGCACTCTTTTGCACTATCTCCCACCCATCCAAATTATCAGTGGAAGTCAAGGATTGCCTATATTATTTAAAATAAATTTTATTGCTTTTAAAATAATAGAAAAAGTAAAAAAAGAGGAACAAAACACAAAGATACACATGTTATAAAAAATATACATAACAGTTACTTAAAAAGTGAACTATATATATATAAAATTATCTAATGCAAACATTTGGCAAATCTGTCTTCTATCTGTCTGTTGGTCTGTCGGTCTGTCATACTATCATGCTTTTTTAGCCTATCATATTTTGTATAAATATGTTCCATATGTTTTTATCCTTCCTCTTTATTATGCTTATTATTTGGCAGTCTTCATAGGTAAAAAGTGCAATCAGTCTTCAATCAATTGAGTAAATGGGGTCGTACATTTATCTTTTGTATGTTGTAATATCAGTCTTTCACCTATAGTAAGGGCCTGGAGAATTAATTTTTGTTGTCCAGTTCCATGTACCAATGTATGTTATTCAAAACAATACTGTCTTCTGAAAATTTTAGCATTTATTGCATAGTCACATCTATTAGTTCACTATTTCCCCCGCAAAACATAGTAAGTATAGGACATTGTAAAAACATGTGTTTAAAAAAAAAAGCATTGTGCTACATTTTCAAGAAAATGCTGTAATGGTCAATCCTTTTTTATATGGATATTTTGAAGTTTATTAAATTATAAATATTTTGTTGTATAAGTTGTAACTTAAGATCCATTGGCACTCTTGCTATAGAGGTGAAGACACTCCTCCATTATGTTAGCAATATAGAAACCTCTAATTCCTTATGCCACTCATTTCTTCACATGTGTATATCAAATTGATTTACAGATAACAAATAACTTCTAGAAACTAATAGTAGGTTTTTAGTTTTAAAAAAACACGAGCCAGTTGTTCTGTCTGGGGTGCTGAGAATGCTGCTGGTCCAAATGATGTTAACAAATGTAAATATTTCCACTATGTTGCATCTTCTTAATGCATCATATGCTACAAATTCATCTCAATCATCTATCCAGGGGTCCAAATTCAGCATTCCTGCTTTCATCCAGTTTTTCCAAGTCACCCTCTTTTCCCCAATTTTTATGAAGTTAGATTGCAAGCCCATGTGACTGAACCTAGTCACATTTTGGGTAAATGAATTCCCTTCTTAGAATTACAGTTGTGGAGAAAAAAAATCTACTGTGAATGATATTGAAAATCCCCCCAATCCAATCTGGATGCATTTATGGAGGGAATACCTGTATTTACTTTTGACTAAATGTGTGAGAGACTTTCTTCATTTTTCTTCCATAATATTCTCATCAAAATTATGTAGATAATATTTCCTTTATCCAAAACTTCATTTTTTTGATAAATTCATTTTGTTAACCATTCCTTTGAAATTTATCAGTTCCATTAATGCATGATGATTATGATGCAAATTATAGGATTTTTTTCCCCTGTTTATTATTAGTATAAGCTTCAGCATATGTCAGAACCATGCATAAATATCCAAAGCAAACTAGAGATACACAGCCTATGTATAAATGGGATGTAAAGTACATTTTCCCAATCGCATGATAAAATGGTATTCATTCTCTTGAATAGTGAGAGCCTAAAGCAGTGATGGCTAACCTTTTTGGCACCAATTGCCCATAGCATGTGTGTGCATCCTCAAATTGCAATGTGCCCAGGAGCCCTGAGCATGCGCCCCCTGCACATGCACATGTGATTTCCCTGCACCCCTGTGCATGCGCACGGGACCCCCCCTGCACCCCTCATGCATGCGTGTCCAACTCCTGCATGTGCACTTCATGCTCGAGCCCCATGTGTGCATCCTGCCCCCTGTGCAGAGACCCAAAGACCAGCTGGCCAGTGGGAAGCACATGTGCGCATGCACAGCAGGGCTGAGCTGGGGCAATGGATTGTGTGCCCAGAGAGAGGACGCTGCGCCCCACTTCTGGCACGTGTGCAATAGGTTCACCATCACAGGGCTAAAGTATGCTGTAAGATAGGTCTGCAGAAGAATCCTTGAATGCAGAATCAGTTATCCACACCTCTAGGAATTGTTTATCAGGGTCCCTGCCTGCACAAATCTCTGTAAGCAATCATGTAGATTTTTCAGATTGGTTGTAGGTTAATTATGACCAATGAAGATATTCGCCATACACCATGCACAGTCATCTTATATACTTCTGTAGCTACATCTTGGTTTTTATCTGAAATTTTTCAGTTCTTTTAATTTAGGCTTATAAATTGATTTTTGTCTCTGGTTTTTGCTAAGCTACAGTTACTGGTTTAGGTTTGTTTCCAGTCAACGTTGTGCTTAAAAAAATGTTGAATTTCACATTTCTAGGGCTGCACAGAGAGATTTGTGTCTAGTCCTGAAGAAGTTATGGATGTCATTGATGAAGGGAAAACAAACCGTCATGTAGCAGTTACCAGTAAGCATTCATACATTTTTAAGTCTGCAATTACATTCTAAAAACCTAATTTCAATTACTATCATGCTGAAATTATAATAATTTTACAATAGTCAAGAAAATATACATTTTTCTCATTAGTGTCATTAGTATCTTCAAGTTATCTCTGTTACATAGCAATTAAATAGATTCCTAGATATGTGACTTGAATTTTTTTAAATGATGACTGACATTTTGAGGCTTAAGATTTTTGATCTTTGGATTTTAAAATACATACTGAACAAATGCTCTGCAGATCCTTGCTTTAAATGGAGACCAACAATTTCTTTTAAAATAAACATTTCATGGGATGTAGCCTTTATCGCTGAGCAACCAGGAGCATTAAACCTGAGTAAATGTTTTCAAGGTCAAATATTTAAAAATGTATGGCCATTATTTTCTGAACAGTTAAGTAAGCAATATTCCACAGTTGTATTAGCAAAAGTATTTCATGCGATGATTAGTGGATGTAACTGTATAACTGCACTTGATTATAAATCATCACAATGTTTTATAATTTAGAATGATGATAAAATATTCTAGATTTTTTTTTGAAGTTTTCTCCAAAGCACTTGAGGGCAGGGCAAGAATCAATGGGTGAAAACTAATCAAGAAGAGAAGCAACCTAGAACTAAGAAAAAAAAATCCTGACAGAACAATTAATCAGTGGAACAACTTGCCTCTAGAAGTTGTAAATCTCCAACACTGGAAGTTTTAAAGAAGAGACTGGATAGCCAATTGTCTGAAATGGTATAATGGGTTTCCTGCTTAAGCAGTGGGTTAGACTAGAAGACCTCCAAGGTTCCTTCCAACTCTAATATTCTATTCTATTCTATTCTATTCTATTCTATTCTATTCTATTCTATAAGCATGTAAACTCCAAAGGTATAAATAAGGTATGCCAGGCCTGAAGGGGCCTCTCTAGTACTTGTTGGCTAGCAATAAATGATGACACTGGGTTGATCATGGTGGATCTAAAGGAGGTAGTGCAAGACAAAGGGGCATGGAGAGTGCTGATCCATAGAGTGCTGATCCATAGGTAGTACATGACTGAATGACTGACAAGTTGAATCAGGTCTCCCTTTGAATACTTTGATTCAGATATAACCCATGTGTGGAGGGGAAGTGGAAAATTAGATTCCAGGCCTCCATTATAAACCAGTTTTTCATTTCCATGCCAGATCTCTGGATGAACCAGAACAGGATTGAAGGGGATCCTTCCCTGACTCTGGTTAATTAAAGAAAGGGGAAAAACAAAACTTAGGGAGTTGATAGCTTAGCCATGCTGGAATTAGGTGTTAGAAGACAACCAGTCTACTCCAGGATTCATTCAAAATAAGTCAACATCATGAAAGGTAACAAAGGAAGATTGGATTGCATACATCCAATACAAAAAGAGAGAAATCCTCCTAATACAGTTCTAGCCTTATACTCTAGAACAGGCCTGTCAAACTGGCAACCCATGGGACGGATGCGCCACATTCAGGCCACGCCCACCATGGCTCCGCAAAGGCAAAAATACCGTATATACTCGAGTATAAGTCGACCTGAATATAAGCCGAGGCACCTAATTTAACCACAAAAAACTGGGAAAACTTATTGACTCGAGTATAAGTCGAGGGTGGGAAATGCAGCAGCTACTGGTAAATTTCAAAAATAAAAATAGATGCCAATAAAAACTTTCACTAGGACAGTTGAGAATAAGTTTGATGTTCACAATTTCCTCTTTGAAAGAGACCAGTAAATAGGGAACAAGAAGATGAAGAAAAAGAAGTGTGTTTTTTCACACTTTTCACACTGAAGTGAACAAAAATGGCATCATAGGAACAAGCTTATTCTCAGCCCAAAGGTTTGTTTCTGATTTCTTCCCTGATTTAAGGGAAATTTGGGAAAGGATCTCACTATCATGAAAGGTTTGATTGATTCACTAACCCAAAAGATGATGATGATGACAGTGGTAGGCAGGAGTCACTCTCTCCCTTGCAAGAAAAAACCAAGAGCCGTTCTTATGAAATCTCTCTCTCTCTCTCTCCCCCTCCTCCCCCTCCTCCCGAGTGGACTGAAAGCAGCTGGAGCTGAGGAAATGAAACTGAGTGGAGCAACCTCTGCTCGCGTTGCTTTCTCAGCCTAGAGCTCAGAAAAGCCTCCCCCTCCTCCTCCCCCTCCTCCAGAGTGGACTGAAAGCAGCTGGAGCTGAGGAAATGAAACTGAGTGGAGCGACCTCGGCTCGCGTTGCTTTTTCAGCCTAGAGCTCAGAAAAGCCTCCCCCTCCCATGCTTAAAAGTTGCAAAGGAAACACGGAAGCAGGGAAGCGGCTGCCCAGCTTCGGAGCTCCACACCATTTTTTTTTCAGAGGGGAATCTGACTCGAGTATAAGCCGAGGGGGTTTTTTTCAGCACAAAAAATGTACTGAAAAACTCGGCTTATACTCGAGTATATACGGTACATCACGATACATCATGTGGTGTGATGGAGTTTGACATCTGTGATCTAGATCTGGAACTGGATTCTATGCTTTAATCCTATATTCAAGTGCCTGTCTGAATTTGAAAGCAATAAAAACTTATTTTTTACTGTGCCAGAGTTATTCTCCTCATCCAGGAGTCCAACCACCTCATAACCCCCCCCCCCCAAAAAAAGCATGCCCTCTTCTTGTCCTAAACCCAACAGGTTACTTCAATTCCCCCTCTTTACAGGTTGCCCTTGACAGCTGGGACCAGAATATCCATTGCTAAGCAAGGATATTAAGAGAGTTGTCCCTGATTTTATGACCTTTCTTTGCCACCGTTGTTCAGCAACAACAGAAGTGAATCATGTAGTCGTTAAGTGAATCCAGATTGACTTTGTTTGTTGGAAGCCAGTTGCGAAGGTTGCAAATGGTGATCACATGGCCCTGTGAAGCTGCAACCATCATAAATGCATGCCAGTTGCCATGTGCCTAACTTTGGATCATCTGACTGTGGGGATACTGTGACGACGAGGGCCAGTTGTAAATCACCTTTTTCAGTGCCATTGTAACTTCAAAAAATCACTAAACAAATGGCTATAAGTCAAGAACCACCTGCATTTGAATTTTTAAAATGCTTTTCACAACGCCTCTTAATATAATAAGCAAGCAGAGCTGTCCCTGATTAAAAGGATAGGTAATCTAATGCAGGGCCCCCCAACCTCCAGGCTGTGGTCTGCTACCAGGCTGCAGGCTGTTCAAAACTGGACTGCAGAAGAAATGGGCAAATGCAGGTATGTGAAGCTCCATTCACACAAGCAAAGCTCCGCTTGTGTGAATGGAGCTTTGTGTGCAAGTGCAAGTGCCCTCCGCTCGTGTGTGTGAAGCTCTGTTTTCATGAGTAGGGAGCGCACGCACCACTCTCACAAATGGAGATGTGCATGTGTGCATGCACCTGCTTTTCTCACAGCTGTTGGGCTGTGTAGTTCTGCTCCCCTGCACTTTGATTCCATTGTCTCTCCTGGACACTACATATCCCAGAAGCCCACTGCAGTATCCTCCTCCTGTTCAGAGTTCCAGAGGTCAGGGTAGTGTAGGTTTTATTCAAGGTCCTCTTCTCAGTTTCATTAATGTGGCCATCTGCCAATCTTACTATGGATGTTACTGTGCATCAGCTGGATACTACATTCTGTGTTGGTCATAATTTGGTCATAATGGGAATAATTTTGCTAGATGAATGTGGGTTTGATCAGGCAGGATGTGTGGGGAGTAGGGCCCCTGTCAGACAATTCAAGAAGTTCTCAGAAGGATACTTATAGGTTTGGCACCCGTGTGAATTCGGAAATGAATTCTAAGGAACTGCAATCACAGGTAAGGACCAACTTTAGCCTTCGCTGGTAAAAAACAAGGAAATCAAATGAGATTGATGGTTTAATGGAATTTAGAAGATTAAAAAAACCCACCCTTAAAGAGCATGATTAGCTTATTGCATTTTATCTTCCTAGACATGAATGAACACAGTTCTAGAAGTCACAGTATCTTCCTAATTAATATCAAACAAGAGAATGTGGAAACTGAAAAAAAACTCAGTGGGAAGCTTTATCTGGTAGATCTTGCTGGGAGTGAAAAGGTAATGATCCTGTTACTGGTGTACATAAAATTCTTGATTACAAGGTTGGACCTTTTGGAATTCATGACTTACTGTAATAAATCACACTTGAATAAAGGGCTTTAGATTTTACTTATTTCCTTATATTTCCTATTTCCAAACCTCCCATCTCCCTCAAGGAGGGGTTAGATCAGATCAAACTCATGTCAGCATGGCGGTGTCACATAACACATTAGGCCTCCCCCCCTTGCTAAACTGCATGGGTGTCGCTGGCGCATGGTGCATCCGGCCCACAGGCAGGGAGTTTGACAGCCCTAGGGGAGATGATTGTCTTACAAGCAAATAAATAGCATTGGATATAATAATTGCTGATTCAAAAATGTTTCATTGTGTGTTGAGTTAGGAGATAAGCCATTCCTAAATATCTACCGTGTTTCTCATATAATATGACCGGGTCTTATTTGTTTTTGAGCCCCGAAAAAATGGCGAGGCCGTCTTTTCGGAGGTGACTTAATTCCCCCCCCCTGCATCTTCGGGCAGGCAGCGACGGCTTGGATATTGACCTCGGCGGTGGTGGGGCACTTCGTATCAGGGTCAACGCAGGCAGCATCATATCTGGGTGGGCAACAAAAATACTTCCTAATGGCAAGCCCCCCCACCATTCCCCCCATTTCGCATGTTTTAATATAGGCCTTAATTTGGGGGGAGGGGCTTAATTTCATTTCATGCCTATAAAACATGCTGGGACTTCCTATTGGGGGAGGCCGTATTGTTGGAGAAACAGGGTATTGTCTCAAATAAATGAAGTAATGTCTACAAAAAGGTGACGCCCCCAAACTTCTGCTATTGCTGCAAAATTATTTGTTTTGTAAAATCTTTTCTGTCAGGATACATGAAACTTATCTTTAAATTATGGTTTAAATTTATTTTTTAAAATCACTTCAGTTTCTGAATATTTTTGAACAAGATAGCCTTCAAATGTGTTGGATGATCTTTAAATTATAAAGGCCTTTTTTTCCCCTGATCATTATTCCTTTTTTTACTTTTTTTCTCCAGATTCACTTGTCTAGTAAATTTTTTTTGTTGACTCGTCAGAGTATTTGTGTGCATGTCCTAGTATTTATCTAACTCCAAATTCTCCTGAAAAGAGATCAACATATTTCAGACAAGATTTTCAATTTTATCTTCAGATAATAAAATTATTATTGTGTACTATTGTACACAATGAAACTTCATTTTAACTGAGTTCATGTAATTTACATTTTATTTCATTTGCTCTATTCACATTATTTGCAAATAATGTAAATATGTGCAACAGATTTACATGAGATGAAAACTATTACATATTTAAAGTAATGATGTAAACTGATGCAAATAACATATATTACATTAATTGTCCAAACTACTTCAGAAACAATGGACACTATTGAGAATAAAGCCTGAAGCAAAATTTGCTGAATGGAAGTCTGGAAAATTGAGGTTTTATTGTATAAGAATCTGTAAAAATATGAGAATGATCTGAGAATGCATGCCAGTGTTTAGCTACAGTCAAATAGATTTGGCCTTCTGAACTGCTTTGATGGATATTGGAAATCTAAGTGAAATTCATGAAATGTGAGCGAAATGTCATTTACTTAATGCAGTTTTTAATGAACTGAAAGTATTGTAGATTTTTCTGATGTAACAGACAAGTATTATGTGTTTCTTCTAATGTAACCTCATCATTGGTTTTACCTGACTTTAGAGAGTGTGAACTCAGTTCATTTTCAATAACATGGGTTTTTTTTTGCCTAATAGGTCAGCAAAACTGGAGCTGAGGGATCTGTTCTTGATGAAGCTAAAAATATTAACAAGTCTTTGTCTGCATTGGGTAATGTGATTTCAGCATTGGCAGAAGGAACTGTAAGTCCCTTCCTTCCTTCCTTCCTTCCTTCCTTCCTTCCTTCCTTCCTTCCTTCCTTCCTTCCTTCCTTCCTTCCTTCCTTCCTTCCTTTCCTCTCTCCCCCCTCCCCCCTCATTCTTGCAACTTAAATTTAAAATAAATAGAAAAAATAACCAGCATTGTATCCAAAAGCAACCAGCCCAGTATTGTCTGAGATGAAAGTATGTTAGATCCCATTGATAAAAACATTTATGAATAAATATTAACTTCTCACTTGCAGATATTTTGCATCATTGTTATAATTGATGCTACTAGGATAGCTATCCTAAGCAAATGGCTTCTGTGGAATTATTTATGCATGGGTTGTGGTGTATGTAGATACCCATCAGCTTGTACAAATAAAACTTTGAACAAGCAGAAGATGCAGCTGAAGAGAGATTAAAGCATGGGGAGAAAAAAAAGAAAACAGGTCCTTTTTTGCTCAAACAAAATATTGAATGAAAATAATATTGAGCTATTAAATGTTATGTGTTTTTCAAATTATTATTGTAGCAATTAAAAATACCCTGAAAATATATTGCACCCTTCTCCCACATGTATACCAAGATACATAATTTATATTTTGAAAGGCATTTATGTACAGAAATCCAAATTATAGTATGGCTAGTATATGTTGTGTAAATGTAAAAAGTTGAGGCTGAAATGTTATCTTCTACTATGTTAAAAAGAGTCAGAACTCAATGACTTTTTTCCTTTCCCATCATCTACCCTTTACTTTCTTTTTTTCCTCCTTTCTTCCCTTAGTTTCCCATTATTTTCATTTTATTGGTACTTTACATTGTGATGAACTAATAAAGTTTTTTTTTTAAGAAATCCAAATTATAGCATTGCCAACAAACCTCAGCAACAGTCTTTGAATGCTTATGTGAGAGTGCATGTGTTTCAACCTCTTATCTTTCTTAATTAGAAAACACACGTCCCATATCGAGATAGCAAAATGACCCGAATTCTCCAAGACTCCTTAGGTGGTAATTGTAGAACCACCATTGTCATTTGTTGTTCTCCATCCATTTTCAATGAAGCAGAAACCAAGTCTACTCTAATGTTTGGACAAAGGTGAGCAAGAATAAATGTCTTTTACTCACCTTTACTTTTATTGAAACAGGTTAAGAAGCAAAGTTACTGAAACAGATTATTTTTAGTATAAACTTCAGTAGAGTGGTGCCACGTGTTGTATGAATGAATACAAATACAAAAGAATTGTGTTTTAGGCCTTAAGAAAAAAAAAGTCAAATTAGTATCTACACACACACACACACACACACACACACAGAAAGACAGACAGATACTATTTCTTTTGACACAAAGATGATAATTTAAAAGCTAATTGCCGTTTAATGTGCTGTATTATAAAGTAAAATGTGTTAAGAAATATGAAAGAGGGTTGCAAAAGATTTCACAGCAGAAATTACATTCACCAATTAAAGCTGAATATGAAAATATTGATGGGCCTGAAAATTTCCACTAACAAGCAGCAATGATATTCTAATAGCTTTGAGAAAGTGGTCAAGAATAAAATTGCGCATGCAGCAAAATAATTTTCATTGTGATTTAATTTTATGCCTCAACACTTTGCTGGTTCAGGGGCTGATGGAACTGTATTGATTTTCTAGCAATTATGTTGATGTGAATAGCTATTTCTGCCATAAATTAGGTAGGTGAGTGTCACTAACATTTCCTAAAACCTGTAAGAATATACAGACTTCTAATCTTCCAGCGAGCATCAAACCACGGTTAGAACTGTTCAAACCTGGAAAAATAAGAAATAGAGGAAACAAAATAGATTTGTTTGGCCTTACTCCTCGGACACACACACACACACACACACACACACACACACACACACACACACGGTTATAAAGTTAATATGTCTGCAGATGTAATAAAATGGACAACCAATGACATTTCAAACTCTGGTTAAACTATTTTAGTCCATTGCTAAGGTAATGGAGAAATAACATATAATCTAACATATAAGCTAATGAGCCGCAGTAGTGAAGTGGTTAGAGTGCAATACTGGAGGCTACTTCTGATGACTGCCAGCTGCCTGCAATTTGATAGTTTGAACCTCACCAGGCTCAAGGTTGACTCTGCCCTCCATCCTTCAAAGTCTCTAAACCACTTAGAGAGGCTGTAAAGGAGTGTAAAGCAGTATGTTCTATTGCTAATTGTCAGGCCTCTTGAGCTACTTTGCGTCTCCTTTCATTCCTTGGTGCAGGAGACCGATTTGTTTATTCACATAAAGAAATAAAGAAGGTACTGATGTAAGAAGAGGATCTTTTTACCTGTGGGAGACTTTGAGAAAAATGTACCAAAAATCAGCAAAAAGAAAATAAGCAAATTTCCCATTCATAGATACTGCTGATTTTCAAACGAATTAAATTTGCTTTCTGTTTTTAGCATCTTAGCAGCTATTCAATTCTGCATTTCAACTCTAAAAACGTTTTGCTTGATCCGTGAAGAAGAGATATATTTAGGTTTCCAGTTTCGCGTGGCTTCGGGGCAGCAGGAATTCGCGACAGCTCGCGATTCCTGCTGTGCTAGCCGTCGAGGTACCCCCGACCCAGATGGGTCAGGGGGATATGGCTGCCCTGTAGGGACAGCTGAAGAGAGAGGGGAGTCGGATAGGGAGGTGGGGGTGTCGCAGACCCCCCCCTTCTCCGGGAAAACCCCTTTTTCCCAAGGCGGTGGAGCGGCGGTCAGCAATGGCCGCCACGAAGAAGCCAGCAACCGGGTAAGATTGCGCTGGAGGAAATGTGAAGAGTGAAAGTTTTGTCTGAGCCGGGTCAAGTAACATCCTTTAAATTGCCTGGATCTGAGCTGTTTGAATTGCTGGAGGATACATTGTATCCCTAAGAAGAGCGAAAGCGGCGGAGAAGCTGTTAAAGGGAACTTTCGCTTTTTCTTCACTCTCCCACCCCATGGAAACAGCAGAAATGTTTGGATATATTGGACATTGAAAGTGAATTGATTTGAGAGTTGAAGCTAAGGAACAAAAGGATTTTTGGACATTGAAAAATTTAAGAAATTGGAAACCCTTGTTGGAGGTATGGATTTCTGATTATTTAAAATTGACATTTTAAGTGGGAAGGGAGAGGAAAAAAAAATTGGAGCAGAAGCTGAAAAAGGAGGAGATTGCCCAGAATCCCAAAGAAAGATATATGGTAATTGGACCTCTTTGACTAAACATTAACCCCAGAAAGAGAAAGAGAAGAAGGAAGAAAAGTATTAATTTTTGGAATTTTTTTTTAATTGTTTTTGATTAAAAATACTGGTGGTTGTTTTGGGAAAAGTTTCTCTTTTCATAATGGCATTGTTTGTGGATGAACTAATGACTGAATATCAAAAATATAAAAAGGAAGAATCTTTGGGCGCTTTGTTTCAATTCTTGGAAATGGCGTTATGTACTTATGAAAAGTTGATTACGCAGCAGAAGGACTGGGACAAGGAAGAAGAGGAAGAAGAAGCCATCTTTGATGAACAATGGGTCCCTTCCGGAGAGGAGGAGAAAAAGGATAAGAAAAAGGGGATTTTAAGAATTGTAAAAACAACCAAAGGAGAGAAAAATGAGCGAAAAGGTGGAGGCAAGGTTAGAAAGCAAAGGAAAAGGAGTGGAAAAAGAGAGGAGAAAAAACAAAGGGGTAAAAAGGGCAAGGAGAAGAATAAGCAGGAGAGAAAAGGGGGGAGGAGAGGACTTGGTGGGGGGAAGCAAGATCTAAAGAAAAAAAGTTTATTTAGAGACAATGGGTGAATTTAATTTAGGATAAGAGAGGGATTCTGGAGGGTACATGGGTTTGTGTTTTTATTGTGTATTTAGAGCATAAAATTCATTATGTAATTTTAGAATCTTTTAAACAGAATCCCAAGAAAAATTGTTACACGAGGTACTCTTAAGTTAGGGTAATGAGTTATAGATGTTACTCCAATTGGTGTATAGGAGAAGTATAGTAAAAGAAAAAAGATGAATGGATAGTTGGAAATAGAACAGACAAAGAATGTTATTGAAAATGGTAATAAGATATGGAAGGATATATAAAGGCTTTGTTATGGTTTTTTGGGGATTTTGTATATTGATAAAAGGCAATAAAATTTTAATTAACAAGAAATAATTTGGATGAAAAGGAGAAGTAGGGATAAGATATGAAGTTAAATAGATAAAGTATTGATACTATAATTTGGAATTGTTATGCTCTATTGGTTTTTTACTATTATTTTTTCCTAGAAAAGAATTTATAAGCTATTATGCCTTGATTCTTTGTGCATGGTTTTTATAAAAATGGTTTTTATATATATATATATATAAAAAGAAAATGATAATAAGATATGGAAGGATATATGGGGTGAATATGATGTTTGAATTTGTGTCTGTGTGAAGAGTTCTAACCCGGGATCAGACAATCTTCAGAAAAAATCTTTTAGTTTTGTTTATGTTTTGTGTTTTGTATGTTTGTGTATTGTGTTTTCTGTAAAATTGTTAAAAATCTTAAAAAAAAAAAAAAGAATTAATAAAACCTTGGAGGAATGTAATTGTAAACAAGTCAGAAAGAAATGAATATGATGACTATAAAATGGATAAATATAGAAAAGAAATGAAATTGAATAAGAGTAAAGAGAAATAATGAGAAATTTGCTGAAAGATATTTATGTGTCCATAGGGAAATGGGATAAATTAGAATTATGTTGTATAAAAATAATGTTTTATCCGACTTGTAAAAATTTATAATGTTAAGAGGTTTTATGTACTTAATGGTCAATGATGTGTTGTTTGTCTTTAAAATTAATAAAATTTGTTTCAAAAAAAAAAAAAGAAGAGATATATTTAGTTTTTATTTCAGGGTATCTTTGGAATTTGAATGTTTTAATATAAGCTTCATTTGAGAACCAGAGAGACTAACAGCCTTTTGTTCTTGCACATTCTCTAATTCCTTTGTTTTGCAATTTTTGTTTGTTTGTCATAGACTCATAAAATGGAAGATACCTAAGAGGTCATCAGGTCCAACTCCCTACATATTGCAGGATTCATTATACCATCCCCAATAGATGATTATTCTGTCTCTTTTTTAAATGTATGGATGCATACAGATAGTCCTCAACTTACGAGCATAATTGAGCCTGGTAATTGCAGTCATAAGTCATGATGGTTGTAAGATGGGTCACTATGTAACCAGACTTAAGTTTATCACCATTTTTGTGGTGGTTAGGTGAATACATTAGTTATTAAGTAAACACCACAATTGTTAAGCAAACCCACTGTTTGCTATAAGCCTTTTTTGTTGTTGGAAATCAGGCATAAATGTAGATTTTTCCAGCAAAACCTGTTCTGTCTCACCTTTCTTCTTTCCAAAAGATGAAAGAATACAAACTCACACAAACACAGGCAGGCAGGCTGGCTCGAACTTCACAGAGTTAATTCTTTGGAACTGATAACATCCTTGGCATTCCAACATGCTCTGTCTGCCAAGTCCGAACTGATAACAAGTAAAAAGCTACTTACAGAAAATTACAAGGCAGACCACAAAAATCATTCACAAAGAAAACCTGAAGTAAGATCAAACTTTGTCCCGTACAGAGTTCCAGCCGACAACATACCCACTTTTATCCCCTGTGGGGTGTGGCTCAATGACTCAGCTCACTCTCTGACCCTCCCACACCTTCTACGTTGCTGCTCACGTTTCTCTCTACGATGCTGCCTGGGATCAAGCCAACATTCTTCCTCTTGACTCCCTGTCAGGGGCTGCTCCGATATGCCTTCCTCCTGATTAATCTCATGCTGTTCCTCTCGGTTGTCTAATGAAACCTGAGGCATTATCAGGGAGGAAGGCATTGCCAGGGAGGAAGGTCCTGGGGAGGAAGGCATTCCTTATTCCTCCTCCTCATCTTCCGAGTCCTCTTCCTCTAACAGCACAGGCTTGGAAATCGGAGCCACAACAAAAACCATACTAAGTCACATGACTATAGGAACTGAAAATGGCTATAAATATAGTCCAACGTTACCAAACACCCAAAGTGCAGTCACGAGACTCTGCCCCCCCACCCCTACAACATAGGAACTTAAAATCTGGGTCATAAGTAGCTTTTGGTCTGTTGTAACTTCAAACAGTTGTGAAGCAACCCAGTCATAAGTCAAGAGCTATCTCTATATTTTCCTTTTAAATTTTATTTTATTGCCAAACCTTGAATTTTCATATGTGTGTATGAGGGAGGGAGGGAGGGAGAGAGAGAGAGAGAGGGAGGGAGGGAGGGAGATTTGTCATGCAGAAATAGAATTGATAGTTGTTGTGGTTAGCCGGCAGCAGGTGGATATGGCTGAGGAGAGCGAGGTCTCAGATGAAGGGCCAGGATCATTAGGGAGTGGACTCCTGCTTTCAGAGATTGTGGGACCTGGGAGCAGTGTTGAGGAGGTTTCCGAGGAGTCTGTGCCAAGTGCCCATGCGCACAGTGTTGATAGTAAGAAAGACCAGTTACAACAGCATGGGCAACTCAAGAGTAAGGCTGCAAGGTAATGGCCCCTCATTCAAGAAGATACAAGCCAGCTGTGAAACTAACCTTCTTTGCAGAAGGCAAAGACGTTTTGAAACTCCAGCCTCGTGGACATTCCAGTATCCTGAGTTTGCATTTGAAGATTCTTATTTTGCAAGTTATTTCTTGTCTGTTATCTTTTGGCGCAGTTTGGCAAGGCTTGTGCTTATCACAGCTAATTATTTTGTAAAAGCATTACAAGGTTTCTGTTATTTTTGAATTGTGTTTGATTTATTGGAAAAGGGCATGGGTCAGAACAATAGTATACATACTTTTGACCCTATTCTGTAGTTCATAAAAGACTCTAATCCTCATATACTGCATAGAAGTTCTGGTGATGAAGGACAGGCATGTACCTTGATCCATTTTACATTTCCTCTCCTAATTCCCTCTTATTGTCACCTAGCCATCTCTTCCTACCTTTCGTTCCTTTTATTATGCCTTACCTGTTCAGGGCTAAGCTAAGCTTCCTTGTTGGCAGCACTTTGGGGGAAGAAGTACTGACAGTCTGGAAACCTGTCAAATTAGACCTCACATCACTGTCAGGCAAGCACATATAGGGCTCCCTTACAGCAACTTGAATATTTCAGCCAATGGAAGTGACTTGTGCAATGTTTTCTGTGAGCCTTGTTCACTGGAGGAAGAAGAGATGAAGGCCAAATAGGCTGATATGCAGTTGCTTTATTTCAACACCTGTAGTAGCCCCATAGGGTGATCAGAGCATTAAGTACTAGGTGGGAGATAAATTGAGAAACTATATAAAACAAATGACAAAATGTGAAATCATTCTATGCAAGCTTGTACTGTAGTTGCAACAATGGTATCTGAATATTCACTCATTAAACAGAGTGCATTAGCTAAGTTTGTGTTCGGTTGGTTCTTTGGACAGAGCGAAAACAATTAAGAATACAGTTTCTGTGAATCTTGAGTTGACTGCTGAGGAATGGAAAAAGAAATATGAAAAAGAGAAAGAGAAAAACAAGACATTAAAAAATGCTATCCAACATCTGGAGATGGAACTGAATAGATGGCGGAATGGTGAGTTCACTGTTGAGAATCTGTGTTAAAAAGTAAGCCAAATATTTGCAATGATAAACTCTTCTCTTTGTATCTCTAGAAATATATCAGTACAACTCATTCCTAGGCAGAGACCCAGTACTGTTGTGGTGCTGTTTTCTTCATTAACTATAAAAGGTAGAACAAACATTGGGACTGCACCGGGATGGGATTCAAATTTTTTAACAACTGGTTCTGTGGGCGTGGCTTAGTTGGTGGGTGTGGCTTGGTGGTCATGTGACTGGGTGGGTGTGGCTTGGTGGTCATATTATTGGCTGGGTATGGCCAACTCAATATCACTCACATCGAGGCACGCATCTCCTCGCCTGGCCTCTCATGACTGTGGGGATGCTGCAACACTCGTAAGTGTGAAAAATGGTCATAAGTCACTTTTTTCAGTGCCATTGTAACTTTGAATGGTCACTCCACACAAGCAAAGTACCAGCAAAGGAGGAAAAAAAAAACTCCAGAGAAGTTCCTGAGACAGGAAGTCTAGTCCTGCCAAGAATGTAATAAGGGTTAACGGAGAGGCAATTTCTGTAAGCAACACCAGAATGTTTCCTTCCTGCCTTCCTTACAGGATTAGGCCAGTAATTTCTTCTAACAACCGGTTCTCCAAACTGCTTAGAATGTTAACAACCGATTCTACAGAATAGGTGTGAACTGGTAGAATCCCACCCCTGGAGTGCACAATCCCCTTCTTGCGTGACTATTTCAGTGCAGTACAGACTTGGATTAAACAAGAGCTTTAGACATAGAAAAGACATTAATAAATTAGAACAGTAAGGCGGGAGTTATATTTTAATTTGTCATGAACTTAAAAGTAGAAATAATTGAGGACTCAAGATTTAGATGAAGGCATTCTCCATATTAAAAGCATTGCATGATAGTAAAGTCTGATTGCTGTTTCTGGATTTCTAAACCATAGTATAACCAAGAAGGTAACGTCCTTTATTTTATTATGACAGGTAAGAAGAATACAAGTGCATGTTCAGGAAACACAATTTCATGATTAAAAAAGCTGTAGCTCATAAGCTAAATGCTGTAGAGCTTTTCCTTCTCTAAAGCATGCCCACAGTCTTAAGTACTTGCGACTCCATCATCCTTCATTGGCTATTGCTTTGCCCTTAATAACATACTAGGTGTGGAGTGGATGGTAGCATACAATTTAGCTATATTGCTAGAAATCCTTGATTTGTGTTACTACAGAGATGTAGAATGCAAAATCCAGAGAGAAAACACGGCCTGATCTGCTAACGTATTCACTCTGTAAAAGAAGGAGATAAAGTCAGTTTAGCATGGTTTGTTTGGGATAAAGTATTGTTGTCTTCTGTTAATTGCATGGTTATCTGAATATTCACAAGCATGCTGTTTAATGATCTGTTTCAAGGACTTTGCTCAGGATAGATGTAAAGCTGCCATGTCTGTAGTTCCCTGGATCCTCCTCCTTTTCCTTTGTTAAAGATAAAGATAATATTTGGAGGATACTCTGATTTAGTATTCTGAATTACATGTTTTACATATAATTTACATGTAATTACGTACTATTCAAGTTCCTATGCATATTTTTTTCTAATTTTTGATATTATTGAATAGTTTACCTTTAGTAAAAATATTACCCTTGTAGTTTAAGTTTCTGGAATTTGAATGGCTTCTTTAAAATATCAGAATCGAACAAGGAACATGGTGAATGTTGTTATTTTAAAGTATACACATACAGGTACATGACTACAGTTAAGGCACCAAGCTAGAAAGCAGGGTGTTTTGGTCCCACCTTAGTCATGATAGCTTGCTAGGTGAGTTTGAGTCGTCACTCAAAGAATTAGGTATGTTTACTGCCTTTGGTTTTTTACAAAAGAATAATAAAGGGGGCATCTTTAATATTCTCTGGTTTAGAGTAATCATTTTCTTTTCAGCCCTGAATTTCTACTTCCCCCTTTCCTGCTATTTTTAAATAAGAATAATTCCAAAGTTTCAATTTCTCATAAGATCTAAAATTTAATTTTCCATACTCAAGTATGTCAGGCTTTATTAAGTGTTGGAACCACCATTAGATTTTTCTTACATTTAGAAGCAAAAACATGCCAGGGTTTTAAAAATGCTGAATAATAATGATGAGCTCATATTCAACTATTAATTGACATTTTCCATATATACATTCTTGTGCATCTTTTAAAGATCACCTACAGTATGTTTCTAGAGCTATTCAGGGAGTTAAAGGTGTTTATAGTGCAATCTTCCCCATATGGACTCTATATTGAGTAGGGCTTAATGCCAAATGAAAATATATAAACATGTACTTCATATGTATCCTAGTTAAGTCAATTTTAGTCATTACTGTAGCAGATTCTTCAAGCTTAGTTTTAGCATGTCTGTGATTTACCACAAGTCTTTGAAGTTGGCTTTTAGAAATAAAAACATGGATTGCTGCCAAATTCTTTCTTTTCATACTGATTATCCCATACTGGTTTTTTTATTTGTAGTCTTGCTTCTGAAGTTGTTTGTGTGTTTAATATTCAATAATATCAAAAATTAAAAAAATATATTTTACATATGCGCTTGAATATAGTACACAAATCATTTGGAATTCTAAATAGATTATCTTCCAAAAGTCATTTTTATCTTTAATAAAGGAATCATCACTTGGAAACCTGACAGGAGGAAGACCCAGGAAACTACTGACATTGCCTTTCCTTTTCTAAGTACTTTTCCTCTTAAGTTGGGTGCAGTTGACTCCCAATCACTATCTCTAAATCTATTGTCCATTGGAGTCTTACTCCTTTCTAGCCAATCATGTAAAGTAAACCATAATTAGAATATTTTGTATGTTGTGAGTTCTCAGTTCTATCTTATGAATATTGTATCTGCAGAATTCTAATAGCTCTGAATAGTTGGATATTTCACTATAAATGTCTCGGATAAATCAGTGGATTACATACTATATGAAGTCCTAGTAAGAAATGCTTACAAATTTACCATGGATTTTTAGAGAAATGACAGTTTACAAAAAAAATCATCCCTAACTCAGGCAAGAGGCTGCATCATATTTCTTGTTCCAATCCAAAGAGTCAAATTAATAATGATCAGATCTAGAAAAAAAAAGAGTCGTCTGTTTAGAAACATGCTGTAGAGCAGGAGTGTCAAGCTCGCAGTCCACGGGTCGGATGCGTCACATGCTGGCCCCGCTTCTACCTGGTTTAGCAAAGGAGGGGAAGTGCTGATACATCACATGATGCCACTGTGAAGCCTGCTGTAGAGGAACAAATGATGTCCAGATGTATTTATTTATAGTTCCAGCTGTCTGACTGTGCTGATGGCAGAATTAAATTCCTTAAAAATTATAAGTACCAACAGGAGTGGTGAAGTAAAGGTAAATATTGAAGCTTACCCTCTTGGGATCTGATGTGTCTTCAGGAGAGGCAGTACCAGAGGAAGAACAGATAAGTGCAAAAGACCAGAAGAACTTGGAGCCATGTGACAATACACCTATCATTGATAACATCGTTCCTGTTGTTGCCAGTATCTCATCTGAGGAGAAGCGGAAATATGAAGAAGAGGTTACTAGTCTTTACAGACAGTTGGATGATAAGGTCCATTCTTAATTTCCTTCCAATTGTTTGTTGTCATAGATTATTAATGTTTATTTCTTGATAACTAAAATCAATGTGTACTTCAAACTCTACAAAACATAGTATATACTATATTATTAGATATAAAACACTACCAGTATTTTCATTCTCGCTAGCTTTCTATTCTGCTGAAACTGATGAATTAAAATTGTTTCTTTTTAATTCCAAGTAATCAGTCAAATGATCAAATAACTTCTTACTGAAAGACAAAGAAAGTGATAGATAACCCTAAAAGCTACACAACTTGCACAAAGTTGTAGTAATATCTGCAGAAATCTAGCAACTTTGGTAGTTTGTAGATCAGAGGTTTTAGGGTTTTTTTCCTAATGTAATAAAATTACATCTAGAGTGTGTAACTAAATCATATCTCGTATCAGAAGTATGCAGAATATTAGTTTCCTATCAAAGAGTTCCAGTTCAGCTTTCCAGCTTCCTCTATTTACAGATGTTTCTCTTTCCTATTTTCCTTGTGAGAATATTTCATCATGGAAGTCCCTGCATATACACTGAAGCAGCACAATTATATTTAGGTGACTGACTTTCATGATAAATGTCTACATGTTGAGATAATATTCTTTTTAAAAAAATAAGATTTAAAAATGAAGAGACATTTCTTACCTGGTAACAATTCAAATACTTTGAGAGTGACATTTGTGATAGCAAAATGCAGGGATTAACATGAGCATTACTTGGTTCATAATAACATGAATATTCCATCTCTTTCTTGCCTTCCAGCGTAATATTAAGATGTAAAGAAATGTTCTGACCCAAGCCTAGTTCAAATTAAATAGGCACAAATTGTATAAAAGCAAACCTTTTTAATGCGGTGCTGGGAATTCTTTGCATTCCCAGCCAAGAGTCATTTGAACCTAATTGTCTGAGATAAAAGCAAGCCCTTTCAAGGTTGTAAAAGGCTGCCAAGAACAGAAGTCTAAGTCAACCGACATAAGTTTCAAAAACAAACTGGAGTTCGTAGGGCTTCAATGAGGACTCAGAGTCTAAAGAACTTCTTTGCTTCCTGCAAAGAGTGCATCCACGAGGGCTGGTTTTTATCCCTTATGGGAGGGGCAATCATTTTCCAGCTTTACTCCCAAGTCGCCCTTGCTGCTTCAGCTGCTCTCTCCTTTGAGCAGCCCTGCACACACACGCACGGGGCACAGGCTCCCTGGAGTCCTCTGCTTCACTGCTGCCAGACTCCAAAAGCTCTGAAGGCAGCACCCCACTCTCCAATAGTCCTGGCCCCATTTCTGCATCATATACAGGACCCTCATCCAAGTCCTTGCCAGACTCCCTGACTGGTTCCCTTTCGTCCTCGCTGTCAGAGACCTCTGGCATCTGCACCTGCTGCCGGCGAACCACAACAAGAAATCAGAAAATGTTACATTAAGTTAAATATGAGAAATAGATAAGGAGATAACTCATTCTGAATCCTCCTAGTAGTCTTGATAGCAGACATTTAAAAATATTGTATGGCAGTTCTTTAATTTCACTTAATAAAAATAATTAATTTTAATATCGGCTGTAACACAAGCTGAAATAACTGCTTTGATTTCATGTGGATTTTTTTAAAAACTATGCACAGCCTTTTTTAGAGTAAGGCTTGCAAGAGTGGATGTAGAACAAAGATTAGACAGGATCAGGTGAAAGTAGTAGAATAGCAAGGACAAAAGCTATATATAATTTAATTTAGCTAGCAATGTAAAGTTATGTCTCCTTCAAATCAAGCTAAATCCTTGCTGACTTCATGTACTTGTCCATATCTTAACAATAATGGGGATATGATTTGTCTTTGCTTTCTTTGGGAACTTTATCAGCTTGTCACCTAGTCCAGGGGTAGGGAAACTTGGCTCTTTTATCACTTATGGACTTCGACTCCCAGAATTCCTGAATGAGCCATAAAAGGTTCCCCATCCCTGGCCTACTGGTTTTTCAGTTGTGGGGAAAATCAATTTTTGACTTGAACGGGACTGTTTAATATACAAATGTAGGACCATATGTCTTGAAATCTTGAAATCTCCTAATGTTCATCCATCCAAACTTACTTACATTTTAGAGATCCAGCAAAGAATGCTGCTAGCTGCTATTGGCTATGTAAATGCAGTTGGCTTTAATTAAATATGGGTTAATCTATATGTAGAATAATTTTCCTATTCTACAACATTAAAAATCACAAAGTTTGCAAGATTTTTGGGTACCACAACAAAAATATTTGAGGACCATCAGACCTTTGGGTACCATCAGACCTTTCAAAGTCAGTCACAGTTATTTGAAGACAAATAAATAAAACAAATAACTTGTGATCAAAAATAATAACTTCTACATGGAGACTCTTGTCCAATATATGCTTACATTTTGGATCTGAAATGTTAATGAAATCATACATGTATTCAGAAATATACACAGTGGCTTTATTAAGATACGCCAGGGGATGATATTTATTAAATGAAATGGTCTATGCCTATAAAATTTGCTTTCATATTTATGTGCAAGTATTGTAGGGACATCTGGGCATTTTGCTTTCACCAACAATATTTATTTTATGAGGCTATTCCACATGCAGAAAATCTATCTAGGTGAAAGTTAAGAGTTGAAAATGACTTGATGGCATATAATCAATCAATGTGGCTGTAATAGCCAACCAACACTGAGCATATTACAATCCTACCATAATTAAGATTAAAGCACAGACATAAATAAATGATGCTACTATGCTTAATAGATATTATTATTCAGAGGCATTATAACTTATGTAATTCTATTCTCACACAAGACTAACCTCTCAATTCATCTCCCATCAAAAGCCTGCCAAAAATAATCAGGTTTTTATTTCCTTGCTTTATCTTAATAAGATCAAAAGAAGTCAAAGTTTAGGTGCTCTAGGAAAGGGGAAAAGCTAGAGAGGAGGCCTGTCTCCAAGAACCTTATACATCAGGGGTCCTCAACTCCCATGCCATGGACCATTCCTGGTCCATGGCCTGTTAGAAACCAGGCCTCACAGCTGGAGGTAAGCAGCAGGTGAGCCAAACTATGCATATATGGGTTTCTAGGTTACATGCCCTTTCCCACTGGGTCCATGGAAAAATTGTCTTCCACGAAACCGATCCCTGGTGCTGAAAAGACTGGGGACCACTGTTATATGTGACAGGTTATAAATAAAGGATCCTCTCTTCCTGATTGGATGGACAGAAACTATTGGAAATCACTAGTCTCATAAATATCCAGTTCCTCAGCTGCTCATTCAACACTCATAAATAAACCAGAACTCAAAGTCGCAGTGTTATATGGCCAAACCAAATTGTTATTCAGGCTGATGGATTCTGGAATATTCTGTTGTGTTGCAGTGGTCTTTGTAAGCAGTGACTATAATTTTTTAAAGTAGGAGCATTTTGATCTTGCAGCAAATAGTACAATAAAGAAACATGACACATTTATACCTTCATGTTGAAGGATGGTACAGTTTTGCACCACTAAAGATTTCATTATATGAAGTTTCACAAACAAAATAAGGAATTTGTAATAAAAAAACATAGTGTATTTATATGTGAAATGTACGATCTTGTAAGATAAAAAATAGAATAGAGGTGTCTTTAGAACCAGATGCTGATTTAAAATACTATTAATAGCAGAATGATGCAGATGATAGAATAAAAACCAGATGAATCCATTGTTATGTCAAACTCTGGAAGATATTTCTCTGTCCTGTAGACTTAGTCTTACACTGGGGACTACATAAGATTAATTTATGGTTCTACTTGCTTGCATCTGTTAGAATGATATGTTTTAGTGATAAAGGTTGGAACAAAGTTCTATAGTCTGCAAATTATGTTTGATGGGTCCATCCCGTCCCCCACCCCCGCTATGCAATAATGGTACATTCGGTTTCCATAGTATTTTATGTTGGGAGGAAATACTGCATCTACTTTTATATTGATATATGAGCGAGTGAGACAGGAACTAGAAATTCTCAGGATGGACATAACTATTATGTAAATATTGAAGATATTTGACTCAGTCTTAATGTTAGGAAAGCAATGGCCAAATTTCCATTGACTTGAAAAAAAGGCCTAGAATTTAGTCCCCTGGAGGAAAGGGAGGAGGGGGAGGAGATGAAAAGAAATAGCTTGGCTTCTGTGTTCTGCATATTTATGGCTTTTCTGTTTACTGCAATAAAGCAATTAAATTAGCCGGAATTAGGTCTGTGAGCTTCTGCTAGAAGCAAATACCTGAATATGGAGTGAAGTATCTGGAAAGTCAATATTTATTGCCATACCTAGTGTGGAAGCTAGATGATTTCAAGGCATAAAAATGGTAGAAATAGAAAAAGTAACCCTTTTTTATCCACTGCAGGATGATGAAATTAACCAGCAGAGTCAATTGGCTGAGAAACTAAAACAACAGATGTTGGATCAAGATGAGGTAAGTATTTTATTGATTTATTTATTTATGTAATCCCCTAGACTAATACAACACAAATACAAAATTTAAAAGCAAAACAAAGCAAAAAACACCAGAAAAAATTATTAATAAGAATAAAGGATCGATGACTTCAATAAACCACAACTATTGCTAGAAACTTGGCAACCTTTATAGTGCTTGATCACAGTAGGCTTTACAGAATAACAGAGGAAAAGAGTAACAGAGTTGGAATGGATTTTGGAGGTTTATAGACCAACCTCTTGCTTAGGCAGGAAACCCTATATCATTTCAGACAAATTGTTGTCCAATCTCATCTTAAAAACTTGCAGTGGTGGAGCACCCATGATTTTTGAAGGCAAGTTGTTCCACTGATTAATTGTTATGTCAGGAAATTTCTCCTTAGTTCTAGGTTGCTTCTCTCCTTGGGAAAGAAGACTAGCTTCTCGATCCTATAGATAAATAACATTTCTAACAATCAGATTTATAAATGCCAGATACCAGGGATGGTATACAATGGGCAACATTTCAGTATGTTTTATATAAAGACTGGCTGTTCTCTATAATCTAATGTCTGTCTATACAATTATTTGGTTGGTTCACTAATGGGTGGATTTCCAGAGTCGGTCTTACATCTATGTTTTTCTTAAGTAGGCCTGATATTTATTTCTGACCAATGAAATCAACCAATGTTGTTGCCAACATAAGTTTTAAAGAAAGAAAACAGATTTCCTAGTATTCTTAAGTTTTCATCATGGATGAATTTTCTTGTGGGTGTAGTTTAGTTTAGTATTGTGTATATGATATGCCAAGTCTGAATTCCTTCAGCATTTAATTACTAAATTATGAATTCAGTTGCTAAATTATTTGCTATATTATGAAGGTGAAATTTTGAGTATATTTTATTGAGTATATTTATTGAGTTTATTTGGTTAGCATCAACAACTTATTGGGGACTGGTTTTTAGCTTCTAACACAATTTTTTTCCAGGTGTATGTTACTACATTATCTGCCAGATTATTGGAATTTTTGTTTTTTAAAGGTCATTTAGTATTTTTATCCTTCCTGATTTGGAATAAAATTGAATATACACTTTTGAATTATTTCATTTTTATCCATCATTTTTGCTACTTTATCCCATTCACTCTGTTTCAGCTCTTGGCTTCCACCAGGAGAGATTATGAGAAAATACAAGAGGAACTCACTCGTCTTCAAATTGAAAATGAAGCTGCAAAAGAAGAAGTTAAAGAAGTTCTCCAGGCTTTGGAGGAACTAGCTGTTAATTATGACCAGAAATCACAAGAAGTGGAGGACAAGATGAGAGCTAATGAACAGCTGACAGATGAAATTGCACTGAAAACAGTAGGAACAATCCTTATTAATCTTCATTCCTAGATACATTATACTGATTTGTGCATACCTTCCATGAATCCCAACTAAGACCTCATTAAACACCCCAGATAAATTCAGCTGTTTGAAGCGTTCATTAAAGTAAAAAGAGAATTTTCTTTAGCAAACTGCTAAAGTTTTGTGGAAATTGTTAGCATGCTATTTGTTGTTTGCTATAATTGTTGTTGCAGTGAATGCTAAAATGGTGAATGCCGAAATCTTTAAAAAGTGTATGTTTTAAAGTACAGTATGTGTAGTATAATAATTTTCTTCTAGAAAATATATGAGAAGATCGCTATTATTGTCTTGTTTCCCATTTCATGCTGGACGTTTAATAGCAAAAGAATTTGGTTGTAAGAAATGGCATTCTGTTTTCTTCTAGTGGCTTGATCTGCTTTAGCTACTAGCAGACTAGCAATTTCTTTATGTGAAATGGAAGCTATTTCTACCTTCCATTGATTCTACCTTTAGTTTCCAGAAAGTTTGCTGGGAATTATTTCTTTGCCACGTAATAGCTAGGTAATGGTCTTTTTCATTTAATGCCTAATTCTTTTTAATGCCTACCTTAAATTGAAACATATAGAGTAAGAACATAGTTCTGAATACTTCATCTCTGCCAAACTTACCGTATATACTCGAGTATAAGTCGACCCGAATATAAGCCGAGGCACCTAATTTAACCACAAAAAACTGGGAAAACTTATTGACTCGAGTATAAGTCGAGGGTGGGAAATGCAGCAGCTACTGGTAAATTTCAAAAATAAAAACAGATGCCAATAAAAACTTTCACTAGGGCAGTTGAGAATAAGTTTGATGTTCACAATTTCCTCTTTGAAAGAGACCAGTAAATAGGGAACAAGAAGATGAAGAAAAAGAAGTGTGTTTTTTCACACTTTTCACACTGAAGTGAACAAAAATGGCATCATAGGAACAAGCTTATTCTCAGCCCAAAGGTTTGTTTCTGATTTCTTTCCTGATTTAAGGAAAATTTGGGAAACGATCTCACTATCATGAAAGGTTTGATTGATTCACTAACCCAAAAGATGATGATGATGACAGTGATAGGCAGGAGTCACTCTCTCCCTTGCAAGAGAGAGTGATCTCTCTTGAGAGATCTTATGATGCAAGAGAGAGTGATCTCTCTTGAGAGATCTTATGATCTCTCTCTCTCTCTCTCTCCCCCTCCTCCCGAGTGGACTGAAAGCAGCTGGAGCTGAGGAAATGAAACTGAGTGGAGCGACCTCTGCTCGTGTTGCTTTCTCAGCCTGGAGCTCAGAAAAGCCTCCCCCTCCCATGCTTAAAAGTTGCAAAGGAAACACGGAAGCAGGGAAGCGGCTGCCCAGCTTCGGAGCTCCACACCATTTTTTTTTCAGAGGGGAATCTGACTCGAGTATAAGCCGAGGGGTTTTTTTTCAGCACAAAAAATGTGCTGAAAAACTCGGCTTATATTCGAGTATATATGGTATATAAGAGATGAAATAAATATAAATAAATAGTTGAGCTTAAATATAAAACTACCAATCTGATCTAGAATTCTGGGGTTACTCTTAATTTAATGAGAGCAAATACAAATGAATGTAACAAAATGAATGAAGGTACCAAAAGTTGAATGTTTCTTTTTTGTCTAATAGTAGAGAGCTTCATTACTGTTTATATCCCAAGTGAAAAGTAATGTTCAGTTTGAGGCTTCTTTATAAAGTAGATTATGGGTGTTTGACTCATAGCTTTTAGGAAATAGTGTCTATCCAAGTACATCCAGTGTAGAAAACATAGCATAACCTTTGAAAACATTTTTTTAAAGTGTGACATGCAATTGCTTTTCATCATAGTTGATGATGTAAACTGTTGTTATTCTTATTATTTTGCAGTCTGCTCTATCAACTACGCAAAGAGAGCTGGGACAGTTGCAAGAACTTAGTAATCATCAGAAAAAGAGAGCTACTGAAATATTGAATTTATTGCTTAAGGACCTGGGAGAGATCGGCGGAATCATTGGTACTAATGATGTGAAAACAGTAAGTTGCCGGTATTGCAGGAAAGAATACAGAAAAAGAGAAATATTTCAACTTCAAAAATAATGATTAAATTAAACATAATCCCTGAGGATTGTAAACCAGGTGGTGAACCTCAGGGGCAGGGAAAGGGACAAAAATGAGCAAGATGGTGTCTGTGGCATTGTGTTCTAAGTCCCACTTTTTTTAAATAGTTGCATTGATGTGTTGTGTATTTGATATTATATAGCTGTTACTCATTAGCTGAGCATCTCCTAGATGTGTATATCTCAGTTTCTCAATTATTCAGCAGTGGCTATGCTGGCTGAAAATTCTGAGAAGTTCACATATCAGAAAGATGCAAAGACTAGAGAAGACTGTATACAGAGGACGCAGAACTCAGTCCTTAAAACTAAATCAGATCTAAGTATAAAGCTATCAGATTTGATCTGTGAGGGATAAGCAGGTTATATGGAGTGCATTTGATTGATGCAGCCAATATTGAGTCAGTGTGATACTTTTTATTTTTTTACTATTGCATTCTCTTCCTAAATAAACCCTCTTTATTGGCAATAGGCACTTTTGGCACCGAAGGCTAGTAGGTTTATTTCAGGGTAGGCTTTTATGAGACTAGAACCAGAGAGTTGTAGGGAGAGAAAAAAAAATAACAGAATCGTATGTAGTCATGGCTGTATAAAGAACTTCCATATTTTTATGTAGTGAATAAAAATAAAAATATTTTCACTATCTGATGAGCAGGTGTTGAGAACTCATGATGATGATTATGTTATTATCATCTCTTTTATTCATTGAACATGAAACTTGGTCAACTGAACATTTAAACATATATCACAAATATCATTGACTGGTGCTAATGGTTGATACAGGTTGCTGTATTTTATTTTAGGTATCAACCAAGTATCTTAAAGTGTACGATGGTTTGTTTGTTTATTTATTTATTAATCATCGTATGGCATTGTTACAGTAGCCAGGAGACCACAGTGCTATTGCAGAGTTATAGTTTGGTTTGCCAAGGTACCAGTCCTATTATAGGAAACACTTGCGCGCTTCCCAAGGTGTGCCACAGGAGGGTGAACTGCTTCCCACCAGACAGAAAGACACCTGGCTCTTCCTGCACTATTACTCAACGCTTCCTCCCTTCCTAGAGCTACCTTGGAAACGGGCACCATAAACAAGAAAGTACAAAGCTGTCAGGAATCTGACCAAGAGCACCAGCTCGTCTCACCACTGAAGTTGTACCTATCTATCTACTTGCATAGAACATGCTTTCGAACTGTTATGGGTGGACAGAAGCTGAGGCGAGTGACAGGAGCTCACACTCCTTTGCAATGCTAGGCCTCAGACTGCTGGAGCTGCGACCATTTCCAGCATCATTAAGCCACTGACTGAGCCACCGGTCCCCAGAACTCATGATATAATAAAGGTGTAGAGTTATGGCATCGCAGTGTAGACAGCAAGGAATGTAAAGCTATAAAGAACGCTAAAAAGCTTTATTCAGATTCAAAAACCTGTACTAGCAATTCAGTATCTATTTCTACCCACAGGTAAATGGGGAGGGGGAGGATGGGGACCCATAAATGTCAGATGTTATGGAAGAACAGTATATATCATGCCGATTTCAGTAATAAGTACAGACATCTACATCTCTGTTCAGATAGTAAAAAAAAAAAGAGAGGAAATTTTCCCATAAAAGATGAATTATGCAGAGGTTTTTTTGTGTTCAGTTAGCTGACGTGAATGGTGTGATTGAAGAAGAGTTTACCATGGCACGGCTGTACATCAGTAAGATGAAGTCTGAAGTGAAATCTCTGGTGAACCGCAGCAAACAGCTGGAGAGTGCCCAGGTGGATTCTAATAGAAAAATGAATGCCAACGAGAGGGAACTTGCTGCCTGTCAGCTCCTCATCTCTCAGGTGATAATAAGCTGTTTATTTGTTACTTTTTTTAAAAAAAATCGGTTTCTCATAGATTTTTCATGTAGATTAAACATGCAATTTTCTGTTTGCTTTCTTTTCAACTTCCAAAGCACGAAGCAAAGATCAAGTCTCTTACAGATTATATGCAGAATGTGGAGCAGAAGCGAAGGCAGTTGGAAGAATTGCAGGACTCTCTTAATGAAGAGCTGGCCAAATTGCGGGCACAAGGTAGTATAATTTCAGGAGTCAGGGACTTTACATATCTCCTGTTCCAGAACCTCAATAGCTGCCTTGAATTTTATTTTTTCTAATTTTTATTTATTTATTTTGCCTGGTAGTTCCTTTCCATTGTCACCTTCCTTTCCAAGGAAACGTGTGTTCACCCAGAGTGTAACACAAACGTAACAAAATCCAAAACATAAATAAATGCCCTTTAATGCCTCCAACTTGGCCCCACTGTTCAATAATTCTCAGTTGGAGATAAAGCATATTCAAAAGAAAGCAATACAGTCCGAACTTAATGAGCAGATAGAGGTAAAATAAAAAACTAAAACAAACTACAATGAAGGAATTTCCACAACTGACTAGGATAAGTAATTACCAACTTCAAGGAGATAACAAGGCACAGTCTGTTGGAAGGACACCAACCAAGATAACTTCAGCCCAAAATAACACACGCTTTGCTTCTGGCATCGCTGTGTTTTAACCGTCCGTTTATATACTATTCTCCCCACTGCAACCAGTGAGGGGGATCATGGTCACTTCTTCTCTCGTAAGCCAAGTTATTTCCTTTTCCATTCCTCCCTGTGTGTCCTAGGATGAAGAGGGGATGGGCCTGGTTCTTCCTCTGACTGCCCAGCCGGCCTCTGCCCCTCCCCAGCCTCCTCCACAATCTCCGGAGCCACACCTCCACTCCCTGTCAGCTTTTCCTCCTCTCCCTCAGTGTCTGAGTCTACCAAGGGCATGACATTAGGATTCACCAAGTTCTTTCAAACTGGTTAATGGTGTCTAAATTGGAAGAACTAAAACTGCTTTGGTGACATTTATTATGTCAATGGAATCTATTAATTTTGCACAGGAAAATAAACTGATTTACAGGTAGTCCTCAACTGAGGGCCACAATTGAGCTCAAACTTTCTGTTACATTTGTTAAGTGAGTTTTTTGCCATTTTACAACCCTTCTTGCCACAGTTGTTAAGTGAATCACTGCAGTTGTTAATTTGGTTACCCAGTTGTTAAGTGAATCTGGCTTCCCCATTGACTTTGCTTGTTAGAAGTTTGCAAAAGGGGATCACATGATCCCTGGATACTGCAACCATCATGAACATGAGTCAGTTGCCAAACATCTGAATTCGGATCACGTGGCCATGGGGATGCAGCAATGGTCATAAATGTGAAAAACAGTTATGTCACTTTTCAGTGCTGCTGTAACTTTGAATGGTCACTAAATGAACTGCTGTAAGTTGAGGACTACCTGTATAGGCATACTTCGCTATCTGTAATATGGCATGGATCAAAACTCAACTCAACTCAAAAGTATTTGCCGTATTTTGCTGTACAAGGGCAATTGTTATTCATATACCAGAATGCTACAAATCCACTTAACCGAGGCTTCTGATCTTCTGAATTGGTCATGGGGATGGGCTTAAAAATTACAGCTGGCAGGACAACAGATGGAAAAATGTGCAGCGCATGGAATGTGATGTTTTTAGGAGCACAAATGGAATTGGCTTTTGTTGGAAGAAAGTATTTCTTAAAAACCATGGGCTAAAAGTAGCTTGACACAAATTGTTCTGTTGAAACACCTGTTAACGTTTCTTTGTCCCTAAAAGGTAATAAAAGTAGAAAGTCATCTTTTGTAAAAGGAAGGCTTTTTCAGAGCTTGATGAATACTTGTTAAACTATACCCCATTGAAAGGTTGCTCAACTGTCCTCTTTACTTGAACAGAAAAAATGCATGAAGTCAGTTTCAAAGATAAAGAGAAGGAACATCTGACTTTGCTACAAGATGCAGAGGAAATGAAGGTAAATTTAGATGACCGCAAAGATAATTTTCAGATTTTTTATTCCACACATTTAACCTTGGCACTTATGATGTCAATTTCTCACTACAAATGTTTTCCAAAGGGATGATCAAGGTCAAGTTATGTCTTCCAAGTCAAATCTAACATCATTCTATAATTATAAACTAAATTCAGGGTTGTTTGTTGTGTAAGTTATTACATGTATTTGTAAAAATATATTTCTAGAATATTTGATGTTAACTTAAACCATCCATACTACCCATGCTTGCAAAACAAATGAAATAGATTTGCAGCATAAGGGAATTGCTGTATTAAGAATTGTTTTGTTTTATAACTAGATGTTGATAATAAATAAAATATTAAATTATTGTAATGTATTTATCTTTTCTGTGAACAGAAGACCCTGGAGCAACAGATGGAGAGTCATAGGGAAGCTCATCAGAAGCAGCTGTCTCGATTACGAGATGAGATTGAGGAGAAACAAAAAATTATCGATGATATCAGAGAGTATGTTCATTTTACATTCCCCAGTACAGCTTTTGAATGATTTTGCAGGTGTATATACATCCATACACAGACTATTGCTGATGACCCATTTGATCTATATTTGAGTATGTATAGCTTATATTTATTGGCAAAACCCTCAAGAAAACCAGATTACTGCTGTGGATGTGTTTTTCTAGAATTTTCTTGTGGTGATTTGAACCAAGAATAATACATAAACATAAACATAAACATAATAATAATAATAATAATAATAATAATAATAATAATAATAATAATAATAAAAAATACAGCAGACAAAGTACCATGTTTCTGTTCAAGGCATACATATAATTCTGGATTTTAAAACCTGTTATGATATCAAAAATATAATAAGGTATTAAACAAAGTAATTAATAATATCTTGGGATGCATTTAGAGCACTGTTTGTGACAAACTCTTCCAGTAGTTCTACAGATAAAATGTAGAATGATATTGAGAGATCAGTACTGCTTATTAGAAACAATCTTAAAGTTCTCTTGAAGAAGTAGATAATAGTGGGGTAATATCCCAATGTTACATAGAATGGAGTAACTACCATGTCAGAAACATCACTGATTTTAGATTTAAGATGATTATGAGAAAATTCTCTAAAGGTTTGAAATGAAAGTATATTGGGTAATTGTGATCTTAAGACAAATGCATAATGGCTTGCATTTGTCTCCCTGCAGTATCACTTTTAATTTAAGTTATTTTATTTTCTTCAGTATGAATCAGAAGTTGCAGCTGGAAAAAGAAAAACTGAGTTCAGACTATGACAAATTAAAAATAGAAGATCAAGAACGTGAAAATAAGTTGGAAAAACTTATGTAAGTTAACTGGATTGTCTTTCCTATTATGAATGAAGATTTCTAAAATAATGTATGCAGGATGCTACCCTGACCAAGGACAAAAACATCTGGTTATCCAGATGTTATTAGAATGTAATCTCTGTCAGATTCTATTAGCATGTATAGTATTATAACTTACAAGAATTAGCATTTCTCTATATTTGCATATTATTAATATTTTATGAGCTGAACATTCTCCATTTTTTTTATGTTATCAAAAAGTCCTGTGATCATTTTTACCAGTCACCCTTCCCAAGAAGGAGCACTTGCTCGATTGCGAATTTAAAGATGGTGAAATATATTTGGATTGAAACCCAACAGCAAATACTGAAAAAAAATAGGCATTCTATTAGCTACAAACTTCATAGAGGTTTAATTTCTCATCCCAGAGACTCACAATCTAGAACAGAAAAGAATTCATAGACCTATAAGACCATGGTCTTGATTATACTTTATCCCACTTCATTCCAGTTTTATGGATAGTTCTTAATACTTGCAAGGACACGAGTGTTGTTAAAACATCTGGTCTTAAGTGAGTGGCCCAAAGTAAGTGTAAATAGCAAGCGTATATCCACTTAACAATCCTTCCAAAATGACATCTGCAGCTGGATAACTGTAATCAACTCAAGTCTTAATATTTTAAACTGCCTAAAAAAATCTCAGCAGGTCTTAAGCCAATATGGCAAAGGATGTCATTGTCAGCATTTTATTAGTACCCAAGTGTCAAGTCCAAAAGTTCAATAGAGCAGGATTTTAACTGTCCTCATCAATGTGTAGATTTACAACCTTGGAGATTTGAATTAAATTCAGAACTCTTACAAATCCCCTTTAAGGCCCCAAAGTGTTGCTCTTGATAGTACAGATAGTCCTCAATTTACAATCATTTGTTTAGTAACAGTTCAAAGGTACAATGGCACTAAGAAAAGTGACTTACAACTTTCACACTTATGACCATTGCAGCATCCCATGGTCACGTGATCAAAATCCAGGGACTTGACAACTGGCATGTATATTTTCTGAGTTGTGCCATTGTTTTTTTTTTTAAATCTAGATTGCTTAATGATAAGAGGGAACAAGCAAGGGAGGATCTTAAGGGACTGGAAGAAACTGTGGTATGTATTAACCAAATCATAGTTTTATTTTTGAAATAACTGTCCAGAAAAGAGATTATAATATGAAGGAGGAGGGAAATGTCCTAGGAAATCCCCATTGCCAATCATCCTGATGGACAATCCTGGTATGGTGGGGACATTCACTTTATACATATTTCCTATACTTTCTTTGTGTCTCATAAGGACTGATTCAGGTTGCTGCAGATGGTCCAAAATTCAACAACTCAACAATTGACATGCACTAGTCACTAAAATCACATTATACATATCCTGTGGGCCTTGCAATGATTAATGATACATTTCTAAATTTACTTCAAATACTAGGTTTGACTTAGAATACCCTATATGGCTTTTTACTGAGGTACCTGCAGGACTGCCTATAGAAACCCTTGGAGAACCCATGTGAGGTGAAGCTCTTGAAGGAGAAGCTGCTGGTGAACAGAAATTGAGGGTGGAAGGCAGACTTTTCTGTTAGAGCTCTCAGCTGATTCTGATACCACAGTTTGTGATATCTTCCTCAGTTGCCTATGGGTGTTAGGGATTCTGGAAGAGAAGAGGTGGGAGCCAAGGAAACCATTCTCCATTGTTGCTCCAACTCAGTGAAACAAGCTGTACCCACCAAAATCAAGATGGTTCCCATCTTTGTCATCTCCTAGAAAGTAGTTAAAGCATATATGTATGGGATACAGTATGCAGAAAAGTGAATTAATATATTTTTAAAAAATTAAAAATGGTTATCCCTCAATAACCATTAAATGGTTATCCCTCTATTGGCTAACAGTTATCTGTGAACAATTATCTATGAAAATCTATGAATTTGTCAGTTGTTCACAGATAACTGTTAACCAGTTTGAGGGATAACCACTTTTTTTGCTTCATTTTAGCTGCTGTAATACCACAGTTTATTTCATTTATTTATATCACAACCTTTATTATTTTTACAAATAATTCAAGATGGATAACATATCCAACACACCTTGCTCCTCCAATTTTCCTTACAACAGGCCCATGAAGTGAGTTGGACTGAGACAGAGTAACAGGCCCAACATCACCCAGCTGGCTTTCATGGCTAAGGCAGGAACCGAACTCACAGTCTCCCACTTTCTAGCCTGGTGCCTTAACCACTAGACCAAACTGGTTCTGCAGTACTTTTGTTGCACACTAAGATTTACTTATAGTTAAAGTAACATTAGTGGTGTGGTTGGATAACTTTGCCTATGCATTTCTGTTTAAAATAGTCTTTATTAAGCAAAGGTGTCCAGAGTAGGAGTCAAGGAGGGACAAATGAAAAAAAAAATAACATCATGCATTGTGAGGCAAGCTATATATTATGACATTACACAGATGCATATAAAGGGCAGAAATTGTCACAATCATTACATATTTTGAAGAAACGCTAAGATTCTGTGGAGAGTTCTGATTTTTTTTTTTCAAATTTATGTATATGTCTATTTACAGGCTCGAGAACTTCAAACTCTTCACAATTTACGCAAACTCTTTGTTCAAGACCTCACCACCAGAGTAAAAAAAGTAAGATAAAACCTTTGGCTGAAAGATTTGAATTATGCTCAAAAATACATTTTGCTTTGGTGAAAATGTTTATCAAGTTATCTGGCACTCTGTTGAAATATAATTTCTTGTTAATATATATTGCTTGCATTTGAATATCTGAGAATAATTGCATGCACAGATAGACTAAATATCATTATCAAGTAATTCCAAAAGCTTGGATTAGAAACATTAACTAGAGGGAGTGTATAATTCTAGCTTTACACACACACACACACACACACACAGAGAGAGAGAGAGAGAGAGAGGGAGGGAGGGAAATTTATTCAATAAGGGCAGTCTACAATGTATTTTTATACTTTGATACTTAAATGAAAATAATAAAACTGTTAAAGGTGCATTTCAGGGAAAAAATTGTATGTTTTTGCCTCCACTGAAGAAAGTAAAATTAATTCAGAGGATGAAGAAAGTCTAACACCTCCTCCCTAGAATATTTTTGACTTTGTACTGTTGTTTCAATCAGTATAACTTGTAGTTGTATTTTGGACTATAGTTTTATGGTTATGAAAGAGTAGAGCAAGAAGGATTAAGGAAAAGGTGGTTCATATTTTGAAACACAGTATTAAAATCTCTGATACAATATTTCATGTATCAGGTCATGAGGTGAAACCTACTTAACCTACTTTTTTAAAAAAAATCTTACAATTTTCATTGTAAAGTAATCTCTGCATGAATGTTTCCACTTTGTTCCAAATTTATTTGCAATGCTTTTCACGATCTTTTAAACTTCCCTTTAAAAAAGGATGAACTTTTATGGCCGAGAAATAGCTACCAATTTCAGAATGTAAAAACTTTTGCTTGAGAAACATTTTGAAATGAGTTAAAAGCATTATTTCAATAAATATTTTAAAAAGTAGCTATTGATTTGCCAGTCTGGTGTATAATTATAACATTAGTCTGGAAACATTTCATAATCTCTACTTATTTGACCCTAACAGTAATTTCCCAAATCTCTTCTCGTGTCTCAAGCAAGTACACTTATTCAATCAAGAGTTCTGTTGGAATAGAAAGCAGAGGAGTACTGATGAGTGTGAAAAGTTTAAAAATTACTAGACCACCCGTGACTACCATTTCAGAGATATTTCCTTACCAGATTCCTCAACGTCTTTTACAGTGACAGATCTACTGATTTACTGCTTTCACTGGAAAAATTGGGAAGCATCCAGAGATGTATCTGCCTTGAAAATGGTCCATGTTGCACTGCATAGCATCAGCTCAAGAAATGTCTTATGATATTTTATATTACATCATAAATTGTTTTATGATAATTTTATGTCATAAAACATTTGATAAAACTAGCTGAATTTCAATATTAGGGGAATCATGGGTCCAGGATTTTGGACCTTTCTGTAAGTTAGCCCATTTGAGGTACCTTGGTTTAAAAAATGTTGTATTGTTTCAGCCAGTTAAAGGTTAAGGAACAAGAGTCTTAGTAGTATGTAGATATATTGAATCATTTTGAAGGATTAACTTGGGACTGTGTAACTTTTCTTAAAGATTTCCTCCTTGCCTTGAACCATGTGCATTACAGCAGCGTCAATGTAAATTATGTTCAGAAATTTAAGAATTCCATCTCATTGAATGTTTCATGCTTAGCATTATTCCAAGTTTAATTTCATAGACGAATGTATTTTTATGCAAGGTAGGTTTTTGTTGCTTTCTCTACTATCATTAAATTTATGTATTGTAATTTGTTTGCTTGGCATAGAGTGTTGAACTGGACAGTGATGATGGAGGTGGAAGTGCTGCCCAGAAGCAGAAAATCTCCTTCTTGGAAAACAACTTGGAACAACTTACAAAAGTTCACAAACAAGTAGGATTATCATTATGTCCGTCATTGCTTCCTTGTGGTTTTCATAATTTGTCTAAATTTAAGAGCTGTAGAATAAGGAGATGGGAAAAAACAAAAATTTAAATAATTGTGTAATATAGTCTCACAGCAGTTGCATTACAGCTCTTTCAAGGAGACATTTGAGCTCACTTGTTTAAAATAAAAATGGATTTTCAGTTTATAGGAGTCTTGTCAGATCAGCCAAAAAGAAGCTACGGGGAATGTGCTAAGAAGATTTTAAAAGAAAAACACCTGGCTGCATATTATATTGAATCCTCAGGTTTTTTACAACAGAGATCTTTAACTTTCTTTTAATTCAAATTGGATTTTTAGCAGGGTTTAGCAGAGCAAGAACACAGAGAAATAGCACAATGTACCTAACATTTAATATCAAAATTGACTAGAGTGTTGTACTTCCGATGTTGAACTGCAGCTCTCAGCATCCCTAATTGTCAATCATGTTACTGAAGCTTTTGGGAACTGAATGTTAGCAACATCTGAAGGGCCCCAAGTTCCTTATTCCATTTCAGCCTTTAAGAATTTGGGTGATTTTGATGGGGCGTGCACTGATGAACAATGATCAGTGTGAAAAGCAGGGTGCTGGTTAGCTTGTCTCACTGATTTACAGTGTCAATGTGCTATCCTTTGCCAAAGATGTTCTGTGTGGTGGAGGTTTCAGTGGTAAGCAGGAATGTGTTTACCATAGGCATGATAATGCATATGCTATCAACTTTGAGCTTTCCTGAAGTTCCAGAGATGGTCTCCCATTAGCCTGGAAACACAGCGAGTGGTAAAGAACTCTGGGAACTCTAGTCTAGACTTAAACCTAGAAGTTTTACCTGTCCTTTATTATGTAGCAATTTATTGCACCAAATATCATTGCTCTTTTTTGTCTTATGGAAGCCCTATATATATAGATTGCAAATTAAATTTAGTGTTTTTTCTTCCTGTATGCTACTTTTTTTCTTTTTTCTTTTCTTCTTCATTTCCTGTTGAAATTACAGGGCTGAATAAAATTGTTCACAAGCAAAATCAAGACAGACAGTGCTAAAAATAGCAAAAAAGGGGAAATGACATTAATTTCTTTTTAAGTTTTTTTTTGTATCATTTATCAGTATAACAAGGCTGTGTTTTCCAACACACTTTAAACTGAGGAAAATTGCAAAATGTACATTAAATTTGGAACATTTCCACCCAAGAAATACCATTTAAATAGGCTCTGTATCTTTTAAACTATTACTTACTTTTTGAAAATAATAAGTATTTTAATTTTTTAGATTCTTATGTATATGTTATTGTAAAAATCTTACATGTGTAATATTGTAAACAAAAGTTTGTCCATCTTTTGTAGTTGGTACGTGACAACGCGGATCTTCGCTGTGAACTTCCAAAGCTGGAAAAACGACTTCGAGCTACAGCGGAGAGAGTCAAGGCCTTGGAAAGTGCTCTGAAGGAGGCCAAGGAGAATGCCATGCGGGATCGGAAACGGTACCAGCAAGAAGTGGACCGCATTAAAGAGGCTGTCAGAGCCAAGAATATGGCAAGACGGGCACATTCTGCTCAAATTGGTATGGATTCTGTTTCCTAATACAGAGGGCCCTTCACTTAACAACACAGTTATGACCAGAATTTTGGTTGATAAGCAGGGCAATTGTTAAATGATTCGTGTCTGATTGTACAACCATTTTTGCCATGGTTGTTAAGTGAATCACTACAGTTGTTAAGCAAATCACATGGTAGTTAAGTAAACTCCACTTCCTCCCATTGACTTTGCTTATCAGAAGATGGCTGAAAAGGGCACAAATGATGATGAAGTGACTATAGGATGCTGCTGCAATCACTATAAACATATGCCAGTTGCCAAGTGCCCAAATTTTGTTCATGTGACTGTGGGGATGCTACAACAATTGTAAGTGTTTATAAGTCACATCTTTGAATGCCGCTGTAACTTTGAACAATCACTAAACAAATAGCTGTAAGACAAGGACTACTTATAAAATACTCTAAGCTCACAATAAATTCAGCAAATAACATGGGTTCATAAATTTTTTTCCTGCGGAAACTACTTCAATATTTAGGTATAAATGGCTGTGGATTTTAGAACTGTGAGTTCAGGAGTTTTATTACTTTGCATGTATTAACTTGAACCAAATGTGATGAGTTTCAAAGCAGCTGAGTAGCAAAGTAGCACAGGACATTCACTCTCACATTGCAAAGTACTATGTGCTCAGTGTATTGCTTAGTACTCAATGCATTTTGATGCAAAAAGTTTGTCCTGGCACTCATTGCTTGTTTGCTACTCAACACACAAGCTAGAACTTGGGGAAAAATTGTTTGGTCCTCATCATTTCTGGTACTCATTGTACATCCAGGAACCAATTAATGATGAGTACTGAGGTACCACTGTACAAAAATGCAACAATTTTTTGAAACTGCTCAATGAGACTTGTAGAAAGTTGTGGCTGTGTTAAGTGATTTGTAGAGAGATGTTTGGTTCTCAGTCCCACATATTTGGAAGAATTATATTCAAATGCTTTTCATGCCCCTCAACTAGTTGTCATGTCTTCACTTTATACATAAAAAAGAACAACAGAAGATCTCATTTCACGAGGTTTTTTAAAAAAATTATTGATAGACAAACATACCTAATATCTTTTCATACTGTTATTGCAGCATTATCCACCAAACACAACACCTTTAATACCTCTGCACTTACCCTGAGCCCAAAATGCAGTTTTTATATACAGTAATTTGTCCATATATATCTAACAAAGTAGTTTCTGTGGGATACTTGAAATTGATTATTCCTATCATTTATTAATTTACTGTGTTCTGTCATCTTGATGATATTAATAGCTCTGTCAAAAGCTTAATTTGCACCATTGGTTATTACACTTGTAGTTTTGCTATAGACTTGATGGTAGAGAGGGATTCATTGTTCCTTTCCATGTTTAAATACTTGTGGGAGAAATAATTGATTTTAAACTAATTTCTAATTCCTGCAACACCAGAAGCCAAGAGAAGGGAATATGAAATTTTTGAAGACAGATAAAAAGACAAATTCAATGTGAGAACAAAAAGGAGTCTATGGTATTTTTCAATGGGAAGAAATTTATGAATTGTATATCATTGTTTGGGCATTAGCACTTTAGGCTAATTTCCACAGAGGAAAAAACTGGGGTTATGATTTCCACTCCTTGGCTTAAAACAAAATTTTTCCTTGACTTCACTTTATCTCTTTGCAGCTAAGCCTATTCGCCCTGGTCATTATCCAGCATCTTCTCCCACAGCCATTCATGCCATTCGTGGAGGTGGTGCATATTACCAAAACATGAAGTAAATAACAGGTAAGCTCATAGCCGTTTGTAAGTTACTATACATACGTACAGTCCACCGATAAGGTTCAGAAAGGTTTTGTAGTTCAATCACAATAGGAAACTGTTCTTCACCAACCCTGAAGGTCTTGAAGAGGGACTTTCTAAGATAAGAATAGCCAGATTGAAGACCAGCCTTGCAAATAACTCAGCTTGATTTGGGAATGTTTGTTAGTATACTGTATACCCAAGGAGACATCCTTATCTTTCTAAACCAGAGGCAGGTAACAATAGCCCCTTTATGACTTATGGACTTCAACTCCCAGAATTCCTGAGCCAGCATGGTATAAGTCATAAAGGGGCCATTGTTACACAACCCTGATCTAAATCATAATATCAAGTTTGTTGTTTTAATTACATTAATGGGCAATGCTACAATTGTTGTACCCATGTCTCTCTATATTCATCTGAATCATTGACAAATTTATGTTCTGAGGCTAAAACAATCCCTATAGACAATATTTCAGAAATATGTATTTTGTTTCTAATGGAAAGCAACTTTTTGGAGTATATGCAGGAAGTTAAACCAAAATGTATCTTCCATGAATCAAGAATGTGTCTCTGTTTTGTGACAACTACATTACCAATAGGATAATGACCATGACCGGACATTTTAACAACGTAGTTTCTAACCCACTGCTTGGTAATTTCTAGTATTCTCCTCTCCACCTAATTCCCAAAAATTTGACTTCTGCCATACATTTGATTGAACTTGTTATTGTACAATATATCCTCGTATTGTATTTTAAGCCTTAGTTCATTGTCAGATTTTGTAACTAGAGCTCACGGTCTCCTAGTTTCTAACCTGGTGCCTTCACCAGGATACAAAACTGATTCTCTCCATTTGATGATGGTATGTTTTCTGCAAATAAATTAATGCTCCAAAAGCTATATCTGATATTTCACTGTTCTACTCCTGAAAATGTGATGCGTACTAACACATTTTATGTCTACATATTATTTTTTTCAGACTGACCAGATGGTACTTGGCATGTAGAAGGTTATCATCAATTCACTATTACTTTTTTTACGGAGAACTGGAACTATATTTCTGTTTGTTGTACATGTTCTATAGCCATTGGCAATGCACCGGTTTCAAATGTTTCAGCTTTTTCCAATCTCCATATGTACAGAAGTGTGTCCAATACACTTTTCCTTTCCAAACCTTGTACAGTGTATCTAACATGTTATCCTAGGGTAATAATACCCTGAGTCTGCTGCTCAATCCCTGTCATTGACTGACTGCATTTTACCCCTGTGTCACTCTTGTGGAAGATTCTGTGCTTGCACTGATGCTGTTTTGTTCTGTTTTAAGTACTTTGGTGCATCAGCAAAAATGTGACATTAAAGAATTAGCCATCAAACAACCATAGGAACAAACCAGATGATTGGATTCCATCACTGATCTTTTTTTTAATTTTCTGTTTAATATATGCATCATTTTATATTTTTAGAAATTGACAGGGTGCAGCGATATAGTTTAAAAATAGCCTCCCCCCATCTGCTTTCAAAAAAATAATAAAGTACCTCAAATAGTACATTTTTATTACCCTGGTGAAATGTTGAATTTGTTTTAAAAGGGAAGAGAGGAAAAGCTAAATTACGAGTACATTTGCTTGGTAGAGGTAAGATAACAATAGAGATATAGAAGGATGCAAAAGAACATGGTTAGCATAGTTTTAGTCTTAAATTCCAATGATCATGTGGATACGTTAGAATCCCAAAGTTTAGGATTTGATCTATAATGTCCTTTATGGATCTTCAGGTGATTATGCAGAAGCAATGGTTTCAATGAATATCAATATTAAATTTAGAATAGCAGGTGAAACTCTAATTTCTCCTTGATTTTCAGAGATCATAGTAGAAGTCAGAAATGTGGGGGAAGTTCTGCTCTAATAACATTAAAAACCCTTTTCCAAAGGGTTGACTAGGAATAGGTAATGCATGTTTAGAGTGCAGAGCAAAAGCAAAAAGGAAGAATGATTGAAATAATCTTATCAAAATCCTGAGCATTTATAACATTAGATGCTAGTACTGAACCTTAGGGCAGTTTGCCCAAGAAAATGGTGTAAAATACCCTCATGGTATTCTTACTTAATGACAGACGTGAAGTATTTAATTGTATTTTAAGTGGAAGACATGGATAACCAGAGTACAGGTAGATAAACAAGTGTTACACCTGCAGTTTAATGTGTCAGTTATATTTGTTTTGCATATGTTTCATGTATACGTTGAAAACATACGTTAGCTCAAAAGACTGTAAGGTTCAAAATGACTGGATTTCAATTTATGTTCATTCCATTCTGTCGCTGTAGCTTTCACGAAATTAATAGTAAATTGGGGGCTGCTAATTTTTTTGGGGGGGGAAAATACTTTTACGTAAAAAGCTATTCTGCTATAAAGCCTTTACAAAGATGGTTATCAGATATTTTATCATAACGTACGTTGGCACTCTCGACTGTAGCAGATTGTTGGATCTTATTTAATTTATTAAGGATTGCACTAATTGTGAGGGAAGGGAGAAACTTTTGTTGATGTGTTTAATGAAAGATCTTATTTTGCATTTATTTTGTTATTTTTTTTGTAAATGTGTTTTTAAATATTGTTACACATATATATACACTGTCCACCACTTGAAGTGTGAATTTGCCATATTCAATCCTCTTTCTGGGCTAATGAGGCCATCTTTTTGGTTGTAAATTGTTGGAACACCAAGTTATACACACACATACGAAGTTTACATGCATATATACATAAAGCTCCCAGTTAGTAAAAAAAACACCAAACAATATTTGGGGAAAATTCAGCTAGGACGTTGTAATAGGATATATTCTAATCATTCCAACTAGAATGTGCATCATGGAGGATATTTCAAGCAATCTCACTATAGCTATTTTCATAGGCAGATGAGCTCTCAGAATGCAGTTAATGAGGTTTTGTTTTAAAATATAATTTTAAATTACCCCTTTTTGTGCATTGAAATAATATTAAGATGTTTTGATACTGTGAATGCAAGCCCTATATCTAATCAATCCCCACTGATAGGAATGAGAACTAGATACTGTGGTTTGACATTAAGCACTTTTGAAATTAAAAACTTTGAGGTTAATACAGTAGGATACTTATATTAGGATGTAAGGAAAAGTTAGCTTTGATGCCCCAGAATTGTTAGTAACTGATCAGCCAGTCAGTTCTTCTAACTTCAGTCTCTCCTTGACTGAGGCCTCAGAACTAATTTCTCCACCTTGGGTCAAAGATGGCAGATTGTCTTTTGAAATGGGACACAAAGACACAGTATATTGCAATGTTTAGGGATTTATTTTGAAAATGAGCCACTTTTATTATGTTACTGACTCACTGCTGCTAGAATTGTTTTCTGTGATATTTCTACGCCATTCTTTTAAGTTTTTGATACTAATTTTACAGTATGCTTGTATTGCTTCCAAAATGTCAGAGATTTGATTTACTTTTTAAAAAGTCCTTTTTCCCTTTGCTTCTTCTATTGTTACAGTTTGACTTTAAATGATAGGAAGATTTTGAGTTTAATTCTTGAAAACTCAAAAACAATGTTGCATACTTACAGAATTTTCTGACTGAACTTGAAGCTTGCTTCTAATTTCAATCATTCTTTATTGTCATAATTTTTATTTATGTATATCCTTGGGCTAACTTTTTAATTTACTAACTTTTGCCACTGAGACAATGGAAAGATTCTGATCACACTTGCTAAAATTACATTCTGCTGAAATAAGTTAAGAATGGATTATTCTGAATTAATTAGCTTGAAGTAATGTAAACTGAACTAAGATCTAAAAGCTGCCTTTTAAAAATCTGTTCCCATATTCAATGAATGAAAAAGAGCACACGTTTTGTTACTTCATTTATAAATGAAAGTACTTCCTTTCTTTAAAAAACAACACAGTCCCAAAGCTTATCTTTCATATAGCAAATATATATCTTGTTTATTAGGTTTATTCCACAAAGTATTACTACAATTTTTGAGGGTTTTCTGGTTCTCTCTACCCTCATTGTAGGCTGCGTTGAAAAACAGGTTGTGCAGTATAAGTTGTAGCTTACTGGTGATAAATTGGCCCCTAAGCCTTCATAGTCTGAGGCAAGCAAATGAAACATGTTTTCAAAATAATGAATCTGTTCATGGCAGAATTGTAGGATGATGCCTTAATGGAAAGCAATCTTTTATGGTTTCCTATAATGCCTTTTTGAACCAAGAACACAAAAGATAATTGTCTTTTTAGGCACCCATACAAAACTGTTTCTAAGATTGTGTTTTACACCTAAATAATTGTGTCTGTCATTTTTAAAACTTTTTAACAGTGGACGATGTGAAGGAATAGGGATTGAGGCATTCTGTAGAAGTATACATGTCTAGTTTGTAACTTGTGTAGTGTGTATTCTAGATGTGTATTCTCTGGGACCTATATATCTGTACAATAGCTTGTTTTAGGGAAAAATGAAATGTGGGTCCTTTTTCTGATGGTTACAATCTCTGGAGAAATTTCCACTATTACATAAAAGATGCTGTAATGAATTACGCTCTATAACAGCAAACCTAAATCTCACCTTCCTTCTCTATAGTTAAGTCTTTGGATCTTGGTTCTAAAATACTATCTATCAAACTGTACGGATACACTGGCAAACTGCATGATGTATCATCCAAAACCTGTTTAAGTAGAAATAAAATTGAAGTAAACTCTTTTGTGACCTGTGTTTAACAGCAGTGATGATTTTGGTATTTTTTTGCCTTGCCTGTATTCTTGGTGTCTTCTGTGGAAATCTTTTAGTTTGACAAAATAATAGAACAGCTAAGCAGATGCATTAAATATTTGTATACTGCTTATTCTTGATTATACACACTGATATCTCAAGTGCCATAACCTTGACAAGGCAGTTTTTATGTAAGTTTTTTTTTCCACATTAGCTGAGCAAAAATCTTGTTAACTGAATATGAATAAAGATTGGGGATTTGGATGTTAGAGTGAAGTTTGGAGGCAAACGACTCTGAATACTGGCTTGCCTAGAACTTCTCCAATTCGCTTTCTGTTAATTATGAGACCATTTTTAAATAGATTTTTTTTTTAAAAAAAATCTGACCTTTATTATGTTTATAAATAACTCAAGGTGGTGAATGCACATAATATATCCTCCTGTTTTCCCACAACAGAAACCACCCTGTGAAGTAGATTGGGATGAAGGTGATTGGCCCAAAGTCATCCAGCCAGCTTTCATGCCTAAAGTGAGACTAGAACTCTCCTATTTTCTGCCCTGGTTTTTTAGCCACCAGATCAACTTTTATATTGAAGCCTACCCAAGTCTTTCACATTAAATATACCACTCTCCAAAATTCAAGCAGAGGCACTTTCTATATGAATTTGACTTAAAAAAAAAAAGAGCAGGAGCTTCATCATTCCTAGCTCCTGTTCAACATTTATTAGTCTGCTTGTGTCCTATAATTTCTACTGCTCCATACAGACAGTTTCATTACCACTAGGTGGCAGGCTGTTGACAATTTAATCCAAACGTTCCGGGATTCATCCTTTGATTAGGGGAAAATCCTATAACTAAATTTATGAACAATTATAACTATGTACTTCTGCTAAAATATGCCTTTATTTTTGATAGCTAAAACAATTTTTAACTTTTCTTTCCTACATGACTTCTGTGTACCAGTACACATACTGTAGGTTTAAAATGAATGTGCCAGTTTTTCCCAAGCTGATTTTTTTTCTATTATGTAAACAAATGCATAAAATATATATTGCCTGCATTCTCACTGAAGAGCTGTATTAAGAGACTTCCCTCTATTTCACGTCTTACAAAATACTGATACTGCTACCTTATTATCAACATTCTTCAGTTGCAGGCAATGGCAAATTAGAAAATGGGGGGAAAAACTCCAGAAAAACATGTTCAATGGGAGCAGACATAAATTAAGAATGGAGCAGATTAAGTGATCTAAGCCACTAATAGTACATTTCTCTAGCAAAGGATGGGATACAACTTATAACTAGATCCATTTCTGCCAAATTGTTTTAAGCTTTGGCAGAAGCTACTGGAGGGAAAGCTTCACAGAATTGAAGGAATTACCATCTTCTGAATCTTCTGAATTACCAAGTCTGAACCTTGTTATTATCTCTTCCGTTATCTTGCAATGGCAACCTTCCTCCTACCCTCCCTTCTTTCCTTCTTTCCTTCCTACCTTACTCTATCCTACCCTACTTACTTACAGATAGTCTTCAACTTCCTGCCACAATTGAGCCCAAAATTATGTTCTTAAGTCAGAAATTTGTTAAATGAGTTTTGCCTCATTTTACGACTTTCCTTGCCACATTTGTTAAGTGAATCTCTGAAGTTATTAAATTAGTAACACAGCTGTTAAAAGGAATCTGGCTTCCCCATTGAATTTGCTTTGTCAGAAGGTTGCAAAAGGTGATCCCATAATCCCTGGACATTGCAACCTGTCATAAATATGAACCAGTTATCAAGCATCTAAATATAAATCACGTGACCCTGGGAATGCTACAAGGGACCTAACTTTGAAAGGTCACTAAGAGAAATGCAAGTCCAGGACTACCAATACCCTTTTCTCTCTCTCTCCCTCCCTCCCTCCCTCTTTCTATTTCCTTCCTCTTTCTCATAGTTTCTGCTGCTGAGTTTAAAGCCGTTTTGGGTTCGGCTTTTCGAGCCTCCTCCTGAACAGCTAAGGTACCCAAGTAAGGAGCCCTAACCCGATTCATGTATCCTAGACGCCTCAGGCTAAGAGGAGATCCGGAGCCTCTGATCTCACTCGCTCAAACGCAGTCGCGGCTGGTGGTTGTCCCCTCCGTCCCACTTGTTTTTCAGGGGACACGCGCCACTTCGTGCTTCCCCAAAGAGTTCTTCGGAGACCCAAAGTTGCCGTTGCCAGCCCAACACACCTCATAAGAGGCGGTTCAAATTTGGAGCCGGGACGAGCTCAACGGGGCGGGGGTGCGTGGGGTGGTGGTGAGTGCCCCCTGTCGTTCCTCCAGCGCGCGGATTTCTTCGTCAGGGAGGACACCCGCCTTGCAAGTTTCCCTCCTGGGCAGGTAAAACCCCGCCCCAGCAGCGCGCGAGGCGAGCACCTTCGACGGCCCTCCGCCTCGGCCCTTCCCTGTCGGCGGAGGGCTTGCGGTCCCGCGCTCAGGCGCTGCTCTCGGCTGAGAAGAAGCGTCGAAAGCGAGCGTCACCAGCGCTGGTGAGTTGGGGGGGGGGTGGAGTGGGGGGGGCGAACTCGCGAGGGAAGCTGCCGTGCCCGACTTGTTTGCGGCTGGGATCTTTTGGGGCTCCGCGGCTGGATAAAGGAACCCTCAGGCGTCCCGAGCTCGAGCGCGAAGGGGTCCCGTTTTCCCCAGCCCCGTTGGGCTTCGACAGGGCGGCGGGGAGTGTGTGTGTGCGGGGGGAGCAGAAATCTTTCAAACTTGTTGAAACGGGCAGGAATCCCAACTTACACGACGATCCCTCTCGGGAGCCAATGCGCAAAACGAAGGCCGAACCCGCTTTCAAGGATCGGAAGCTGCTTGGCAGGAGGCACGTGCCACGTTGAGTCTTCTGGCATCTCCAATTGAAGAGGATCAGCCGGGAGGGAACCTTGCCTGGGTCAGCCTTTCTCCCAGCATTTTGTCTCCATGGGCAGGAAATAGCTAAGTGGGGTCCGACTCTCAGCGAGGTCCCCTTCCCTCCACTGTATGAGAATAACGGAGTTGGAAGGGACTTTGGAGGTCTTCTAGTCCAACCCTCTGCTCAGGCAGCAAAACCTATATACCCTTTCAGACAAGAGGTTGTCCAGTCACTTCTTACGCTTTAGGTAATAACTTTATTGTTGCTTTACATATACACTAATCGACATACGTTAAAATAAAATGAAACTTCTGGACAGTCTTTCCACACTGTCTCCCTGAATCTACCCAAACTTCATGCCCACTGTGTGGATGAACACTATCTAATCATCTCAACCTCTACCATCCCCTTCTCCTTTTGCCTTCCATTTTCCCCAACATGGGGGGGGGAGGGGGGGTCTTTCCTGAGGAGTCCTTCCTTCTTATCAGGTGGCCAAAGTATTTGACTTTCAGTAGAGTTGATACTGTTCTGCTGCTCTTAACTTGGTGCTCTCCATATGCCTAAGACCTCATTCTCATCCACCAACTCTCCCTTTGCAACTAGTTTTGGGAAAGGCTGGCCCAAGCCAACAGGGTACCTGTAGAACGTAAGTCATTGGAGAAAGGCTAGGTGTGGCTTCATTCTAAGGGTGTGTGAGAAGAGTATGGATTTGAAAAGTGGGCTGGAAATAAGTTTTAAGGCACATCCATTGAACTGCATTCCATTTTGAGGGTGGAGAAGGTGCGTCAATATTATTTTGACTAGCGAGACTGTGTGTCTATCCTCACCTCCTTTGTTCCTCCTAATTCTTCATCTGGCATCTATACCAGGTAGCTTCATCCTGGACTATTGGGGCAGGAAAGACTTACTTTTCTATAACACGAGACTTGTCTTCATGTTGGTTTTGAGCAAAGTTCATCTCTAGTTCAACCTAGATGGTTCTTCAATCTGCGCCCTCTTAAATGTGTTCCATTTTCCCCTCAACCATAAAATTAGTCCAACTGGAAAACATCAGGTTGAGGATATCTAATTTAGTATCATATATTCACAAAATAAGTTCACACAATACTAAGTTTAATGTGATACTTGACTTAACATGTGGTATGAATGTAGCCAGTTATTTGGTGTACTACGGTTAAGCAAACAATAACTCAGTGTGAACACAGCCAGAATTATAATGTTAGTCCATGGTGTGAAAGTGATAGCTGCCTTTTTTTTTTTGTCTCATGGTTTGTTAAGAAGAGATATAACTGAACAGATGTTGGTTACAACTGTTCAATGCAGGGAATACTTAGCTTAGCATCTTAGTACCTTTAACACTTGCACAATAGATTGGAATTCAACAGGTGAAGTTAATTCCATGGCTGCAGCTTCATTCCAGAAAAGATCCACAAATTGAATTATGCTTGTGTGTATAGGTCTAAAAAAGATATAGAGGCTGGCCAATTAATTAATAGGGAAACAATATTTCAAACTATCTTAAATGAATAGGGTGGATTCAAGTTCAAAATAATTTCTAAATAATTTCTAAATACTGTTAGGACAATTCAAAGACCACAATAATGTGTAATATTAAAAAACTTCCAGTGGAGGCAAAATGGAATGTGTTTGGGAGTTGCAGTTATTACCTGAGATTTTACTGGAATTAGCTTTGAGGGCTACCATTGAAAATTAATGAGATTTTACCAAACAGTGGAATTGTAGAAATATAAAGAAAAATAGGAAATTAGATTCATAATGTCAAACATTTTATTTATTTTAGTTTTAGAAAAAACCACTGAAAAATAATATTCTGGAGCTTTTTTTTCTTTTCTTTTCTACAGTGGACCAGAATTATTACTCATAGGATTCTCCAGTGCTTTTGATTTTGGAATGTCTTAGATAGATAGATAGATAGATAGATAGATAGATAGATAGATAGATAGATAGATAGATAGATAGACAGAGCCAGTGTTCAGTGGTATTTATCTATCATCTTTATAAATAGTATAGATATGTGGGCTTCAGCTCTCAGAATTCCTAACCAGCATGGCTATCTACAGGATAAATGGAAATTTCCCTATTTATTTACTTGGGCAAATGAAACCCTCCTGAATAAAAGGAAGGGGCATATTGTGATAGCCATAGAGAAGAGAAGTTTCTTTGTTCCCGTGCTTTTATCCCATGGACAGTGGAAATTCAGGGGTTTTGTGAGTTGACCATATTACAGCAGAGAATTTCCACTTGGAGAAGATGATGCAAAAAGTAAGACCCAAAGCTTTAAAATATTTCCTAGGTGATAACCAATATTTTGCATTGTCCCCTGACCCAGTGGTCGCCAACCGGTGGGCTGTGAGAAAATTTTGGTGGGCTGCAGAGAAATCTCACCCCAAGAGCACCCCCCCAAAGCAATTAATCCAGGCTGCGCAGAAACACAAGTGCTGTGCCGCCCACATGGCCAGCAGGAACCCTCCCCGCCCACTCACTCCTTACCCGGTAAAGTTGCCTGCTAAATTTCTATTTTTTCTCTTTCCGACCATCATCTGTTCTCTGCGCCAGGAGATTTAGATAAGCTAGGAAGCAGAAAATGGTTGGATTTCTTGCTTTCAAGCTAGTCTTTAGATCTTCGGCTCTGCTTTTAAGTACAGCCGAACCTCCCTTAGGACTGAAGGTTTGCTTGCAAGCAAATTCAGTGCAGACTCACGGCAAGCAAATTTGAGAGACTGAGCTAGCCAATGGCAGATAAATAGATAGATAGATAGATAGATAGATAGATAGATAGATAGATAGATAGATCACTGAATGATTCTGTGAGCAACTCAATCTGCCTGCTCTGCCTGATTTTGGGAAAAGTTGCTCTTTTTAAAAAAATAAAAAATTCAATATTTACATGCATGGTGTGTTGTGAGTTAATTTTGTGAGTTTGCTTGGGAGCAAATTTTATGTGACAGACTGAGCTAGCCAATGGCAGATAGATTGATCTCTGAATGAATCTGTGATTCTGTGAGCAACTCAATCTGCCTGCCTGCTTTGCCTGATTTTGGGTAAAAGTTGCTCTTTTTTTTATAAAATAATTCAATATTTATATAAATATTTATAATATTTACATACAAGCCATGCCCAGCCAGTCACATGACCGCACCCACAAATTAGGCCACACCCACAGAACCAGTTAGTGGTTCCTGGGATCTGAAATTATGGGTTTGGTAGTCCCTGAGGTCCAAAAGGTTGGCAACCCCTGCCCTGACCTATAGAGCAGTGGTTCCCAAACTTTTTCGGTCCACTGCCCCCTTGGTGCTACAAACTCATCCTCGGTGCCCCCCACTCAGGGGTGGGATTCAAATTTCTGTGGGGATCCCTGCCTGTGTGTGTGTGAAAGAGGGAGAGAGAGAGAGGTTGTATCAGATCTCTCTCTCTCTCTCTCTCTCTCTCTCTCCCACCAACGCCAGAAAGCCACCATCAGTCAAAATCCATATTAGTGGTCTCCGGGATTTAAAATTATGAATTTGGTGGTCCCTGAGGTCCAAAATTTTGGTGACCCCTGATCCAAATGGATGAGCCTGAGAGAGGGAAAGAGAGAGAGAAAAGAAAGAGAGGAAGAAAATAAAGAGAAAAGGCAAAGAAAGAAAAAGGGACAAAGAAAGAGGGGGGGGATAGAAGGAAGGGACAGAAAGAAAAAGAAATAAAGAAGGAGGGAGGAGAAAGATAATGACATATCTATTCTAGTCCAATCATCTGCTCCAGCAGGGTAAGAAGGAAGTGTGGGTGTGTGGGTGTTCTCCTTGTAATTTACCAATATATTTTGGTTTTGCCTTCTTCAGAATTGGCACTGTAATACATTGGGGAAAAGTAATTTTTAGAGTGGAGATCTGGTCCAATGGATCCTGTTTAAAGCCTCAACAAAATGTGAGAGCTTCCTGATAGTCTTGACCATGTTTTGTCCACAAAACCTTTAATAGAAGCCAAAGAGGTTTCAATGTGCTGGCAAAGATGTTTCAGTGTGGAAAAGGGCCTCAGTCTAAACTATGCCTCATTCAATCTGATGCATCAGGTCTCTCTCTCTCTCTTTATCTATCTCTCTCTCTCTGTCTTTCTCTCTCCCTCCCTCATTCCCTCCCTCTCAGACTGGCTTTGCTCTACTTTCCTGATGTGCCTGCGGGGCCGGCGCTGCGAACATGGATGGATGAACGGATGGAGAGAGAGAGACAGGCAGGCAGATAGGTAGGTAGGCAGGAAGGAAGGAAGGCAAACAGAGAGACCTTTTGGATGCCTGGATGGATGGACGGATGGATGGACAGACAGACAAAATGCGACAACGGTGGCACTTTGGGAAAGTAGTGGCAGCGGCTTTTCCCAACGTGCTGCCGCATTCAAGGCACCGGTTCTGGAGCATTACTACAGTCAATGGGTGAACCTGCAGGGCCGGCGCCTCGAACACCCCCCTGCTGCCTCTTAGCATCCCCAAAGGGGCTGGCAGAGGAGGGCTAAGAGGTGGCAGGGGGGCATTCAAGGTGCCGTCCCTGCAGGTTCACCCATTGACTAGCACCGCTCTGGAGCCGGCACCTCCAATGCAGAAGTGGTGGCACGTTACATGCCACCGCCATGGCCACATTCGACGCACCGCCCTCTGCTGCCTCTTAGTGCCCTTCTGCTGCTCCCTTGGGGATGCTAAGAGGTGGCAGGGGGGTGTTTGAGGTGCCAGCCCTGCAGATTCACCCATTGATTGTAGCACCGCTCTGGAGCTGGCGCTTCAATGGGTGAATCTGCAGGGCCGGCTGGTGCCTCGAACGGCCCCCTGCCACCTCCTAGTGCCCCTCTGCTGGCCCCCTTGGGGACACTAAGAGGTGGGAAGGGGATGGTGCATTGAACGCTGCCACATTGGAGGCGCCGGCTCCAGAGCAGTGGTGCAGTCAATGGGTGAACCTGCAGGACCGGCGCCTCGAATGCCCCCCTGCTGCCTCTTAGCATCCCCAAGGGGGCCAGCAGAGTAGTACTAAGAGGCGGTGGGAGGCAGCATATCAAATGCGGCCATGGCGGCACGTAATGTGCCACCACTTCCACATTGGAGACGCTGGAGTGGTGCTACAGTCAATGAGTGAACCTGCAGGGCCGGCACTTCAAACACCCCCCTGCCACCTCTTAGCACCCCCCTGCCAGCCCCCTTGCTTCTTAGCGCCCCCCTAAGTCATCCCACCGCCCCCCAGGGGGTGGTACCGGCAACTTTGGGAACCACTGCTATAGAGTAACCAGTTCTCAAAAAGAAATTACTTTTACATGTCTATTCCAGTTGAAATTTCTTTGAAAGCAGCTCCAAGTAGAACATGCTACCTTAGTCCAAGCACAATGTGATAGAGTTATAAACGGTTGTTGCTAAGGCATTTTGCTCCTTTGCGAGTCATACTGGGTAACCCAATTCTAGGAATATTAATGGATCACAACAGAATGTGTACAAAGCAGAATAATGCAGCAGCTAAAAAAAAAAATCAAGACAACATTGAGCTATGTTGTCAGAAGCTTTGCACCCAGATTATGCACCCAGGGTTCAATGGTACTTAATGCTGCTTGAATGGATTCCAGCATTGAGATGTGGGTTGGACTTCATATCCTAAAAGCTCTGTCATGGCTATAGATTTGGTTTGGAACTACTTTTAAAAATTGTTTAGCATACATTTTCTGGTGTGAGGGAATAATACTGGTTCTCAAAAAGTTAGTTAACTAAATAATAAAATGCCCTAGTCTTTTTAGGAGGTTCATGTCCTGTATACAAGTGGTGGTCTTATAGAATTGAAAGTAAGATTATATTCTGGGTTCTCCTTGATTAAATAAACGATTCTACTATGGGCCTGGGGCAGAGTATGCTGTAACTCCAGAACTTTCCTGAAAAGGTTTCCATAAATGGACTCTGAAATTTCCCAGGTTAAGTAAAAAATCTTATTTAAGTCTCTTGGCCAAATACTGAACTGGCATATTATAATAAATTTACACTTAAAGCTATCATTTTAGGACTAATATTTTATTTAGGGGAACAGACCCCCCTCCTAAAAAAAGAACCCTATTTCATTTGCTTACTTGAAGCATAAAGTAAAAAACAATGTAAAATATAGTTCTGCTTAACTCAGTGCTGAAGGATGTACCCAAAAAAGATGGTTTCCCTGTTCCTCTACAAAACCTGTCCTTGGTTATTTAGTGTGTGTGTATGTGTATGTGCCAATCATTAAAAAAATAAACTTTTGGATGTGTTTAATGAACCACACTAGATATTCCAGTGAATTTCTGAGGAAATTGACAGCCAGATTACCCAGATCCCTTCAAAGACCTGTTACTGTTTTTGCCTTCTCTTATCAATTTTATCTGCTACTGAAAAGACTCACCTATTCTTCCAAGTAGGGCTTTTTCATGTTTATTTAATTTGTATACCACCTTTATTATTTTTACAAGTAACTCAAGGTGGACAACATATCCAGCACACCTTCCTCCCCCTATTTTCCTCACAACAACCCTGTGGAGTGGGTTGGGCCAAGTGAGAGTGATTGGTCCCCAAATCAGCCATCTGGCTTTCATGGCTAAGATGGGACTCACAGTCTTAACTATTAGATCAAACCGGCTGTTTTTTTTTAAAAAAATAAATAAGGAAGCAGTTGCCCCAGTTCCCATGTTTGAAGAAAGGTGCCATTGGATAATAATTTGGTATTTGAAATAACCATTGGGCCATTCAAAAATGCAGTTAAATATAATGGTGGAAGTTAAAATTTGGATATATTCATCATGATGATCCTCTCACACTTCCAGTTAGCGAAGGTTTTTTTTTTTTTACTTCACTGGACAAAAGCAGCAGAAACCAATAGAGTTAAAGGATGGCTCAAGAAAGAAGAAAACCTCTGCAGCACAGTTTCTGGAATTGGCTGATTTATGCATCATGCTAGCCATGGTTTCCATTAAAACCCAAGAAATTGCCCATTATAATGAAAAAGAAAACAGAAAATCATACCAGTTTATGATACTTCTGGACTATACTATGTTTCCTGAAACCTATCGTCTTTAAGTTGATTATTTTCTTCATCTTTTAAGACACATACAGTATGTTGCTTGAATAAGATCCCTTAGAGATGCCTACCATTAGTCTTTCAAGCTCAATGATTTTTTTTAAAGACTCTACAGTAACATCTGCTCTCCATAAATCAAAACAGGAGTTACTTCTAAGTGACAGATTAGAAGTAAATCTTCTTAGTTAATGAAAAGGAAATGTTAACATTCCTTCTGGGAGCATGAAAACCTGGAAGGGACCAGCTTTATCAGATGTTTAGGATTGAATACATGAAATTCATGAATTTAGCCTTGTAGGAAGGGAGTGGGTTGCCTCTGCATTTGAAAGTGACTCTCATACACTTATTAAGAGGATCTTTAGATTTTGAAACAAAAATCCTGAAGGCAAACTATAAATCAAATATGATAGATGAGCAAAGTAACATCTGGATGTGGGAAGATACATTGCAAGTATTTTACACAGTGCTGGAGAAATACTTATCTTGAAATCAGTCCTTCTGAAAATGGGTTCCTTGTTGATTTCCAGAAGGAGATATGATTACACAATCTCATGCCTTTGTTTTGGTTCACCGAATAATATGTTTTGGCCAGGATCCCAATGTTATGCATTTCTATGTAAGTCCTTCCCTTATGCCACCTGGAAAATCTGCCATTGAAACTGGAGTTTTAGAAATTATGATAGGGAGAATATATGGTATGTGTCTGAAAAAAAGACAAAGTGATGCCAAAGAAGAATATTAAAAATGTACCCAAAGCACATGAAAAACTTTGCTTTGTGCCAAAAGTAGTGATTTGAATCCCAGCCTTCATTAGAAGTGCATCCGTAGTTTATCTCCTGGGTGTAACCCTTGTACCTGGGTATGTAATTAGTATTCAGTCTTTGTGAAACATTTTTTGGAAACACATCATGTCAGATCAAAGGAACAATTCAATGCACCATTGACTAAGCAAAAACACAGAACCAAATAAACAAACCAAGAAAGAAATGCCAACTAAAATGCTGGCATGTAGTAAGTACCCCAGAAATGGTTTTATTGAATCTTGGCTGGACTGAATCTTGAATAAATCTAAGTGCCTATTTGCTTAAATCAGATTGTAGTGCCCTATCAAATATTTGATTTGATTATGTGCCATCACATCATGTTCACTCCTAGCAAGCACCAATATACTCCTTCTCTGGAATGAACTCTCCTTCACTTCAAATCTTTCAACAGGGCACCCATTGTTGCTGTAATTAAATCCTTCCACCTTGCTGTTCATCATATCTTATTTTGCCTTTTGCCTTTTTCAGCATTATGGACTTCTCAAGGGAGTTGAGTCATCATAGTCAAATATAATTTCAGCCTGGTCATCTGTACCTCAAGTGAGAAGTCTGAACAGATTTATTCTGTTCATTTGTTTGCTTTCTTAGCTATCCATTGTATTCTTATTCATTTTCTTCATCACAAGTTCAAAAACATCTATAGTCTTTCTATCCTGCTTCCTCAAAGTTCAGCTTTCATTTCAGGAGAGGAAAACAACTCCCTGCATTGTTGTAACTATGTATCATTGCAACTATGTATCATTCATGTGTTTGCAACATTGTATCATTCACGTGTAATCATTAACTTCTGTCTCTTCAGTGACCTTTGCAAGGCACGTACAAGGGACAAGGAGCTAGACGGTTGTTAATAAGCTTATCCACACTGTAAATGATCTGTCCGGTATGCAGCTTTGTAAACATGCACATCCTGATGAGATTATCATGTTTGACTTGAGCTTTGATTAAATCATTTTCTTGCAAAAAAGCACAATAAAAGAGCGTGTGCCAAGACATTCGGGGCGCGCTCATCCCGAGGAAACCTCGCTTCCTATCGTTTCTCTCTCCTTCGCTCCCTATCATGAGCCGCCCATCAGATGCGGGATAGCAGATACCGCATTCTGGTGACCCCGACGTGATTCCCTAAGGGGGATACGTTGCGACGCGCCCATATCTTATCAGCTCGATGGGAGCTGTGCATCGCCAGGCCTGAAGCGAATTGCACATCATCAGATCTGAAACATGGTCTCGACTTTCGTAAGTATGGGTGGAAACTTTTCTCAACAACAGACGCAGCATCTGAAGGAATTGAGGGAGTTAGTCGCTTCTTCTTCTAAATACTCTGCTAATTTAAAGGGCTCGCCTGTAAAAATGAAACCTATTGCTACATTATTGGCTTATGTGTGGCAACATTGTCCTAATTATTCAGAGGAAGGGTCCTTAAAAATTTCCACTTGGCAAAAAATTGGTGAACATCTCCATAGTCCTCCTCATGCACCTCTTGGCATTTTGGTCATTTGGAGGAAAATTTTGGAGGCTTTAAAGGTCCATTATAAAATAGAAACAGGGAGTGTGTTTGAATCTCCCCCGCCAAGTTATGATAACTTTTCAATTTGCTCTAACTCAGGCAGAAGCTGCTGCCATTATTCAACAATGCCCCACATGTAGTAAGCAAGGACATTCCATTCCCATAGGAGTAAATCCTAGAGGATTAAAAGCTTGTGAAATTTGGCAAATGGATGTAACTCAGTATCCACCTTTTGCCCCTTGGAAATATTTGCACGTTTCCATAGATACATATTCAGGGTTTATTCTGGCTACTCCTCAAAGGGGAGAAACTGTAAAACATGTCATCAATCATTCAATTCATACCTTTGCCTCGCTGGGACGTCCAAAAGAAATCAAAACTGACAATGGACCTGCCTATACAAGTTCTGCTTTCCAGGACTTCTGTAACAGATGGGATGTAACCCACAAGTTTGGGATTCCCTACAACAGCCAGGGGCAGGCTATTGTGGAACGAGCGAACTTATCTCTGAAACGTGCTCTTGATCGATATTCGTTGCGGGAAAAACCCCCGAACCTCCCAGCATTGCAAAATTCTCTTAATATTTGTCTTTACACTTTAAACTTTCTTAATCTGACTGGCATTCCTCCCACTTCTGCTGCTTCACGTCATTTTTCCTCCCCCTCACCCCCGCCTAACAGACCTCTGGTATATTATAGCAGATTGCCAGATCCCGCCTGGCATGGTCCCGCTGAGCTTCTCACTTGGGGACGAGGCTACGCTGCGATTTTACTACCAGACAAAACCACTTGCTGGATCCCTGGTAGGGCGGTTAGACCCTATCATGGGAATTCCTCCACTACATCTGTATCTTAAAACTCTTCCTGATATTCTTGCCTATATCTTCTTTGCAATTTCTACCTTACTTCAACAAAACCTATGCTTCCTGTCAAAAGACTATTCGTGTTAAAAACCATTTCATTAACCGAAGGCTATTATACTTGTTCCATGTGGGTACGTCATGAAAATGCTACCCGTAGTTTTCACTCTGTCACTTCTGTTTTATTTAAAGAACACTCTACCACTCGCTCTTTTGTTCCTTCTTTACTCTTCCTATGGAAAGGAACCTTAAAATCTTTTCCTCTATTCAATCTAAACATAGGGGGACCTAGATGTCCTTCTATTGTATCATGGGTTCCCCCACCCCAACTAACATCCTTGATGAATTACCAAATTAATCTTATTGTCATTATTGTAATTATCATCCTTTTTCTACTAATTGCATTCCCTCCTCATTTCGCAAATGTTCTACAACTAACTTGTCCATAGCCCTCTCTCCTGCTTGTGATGTTTTTATATACCTGAATTCTGATCCTGTCAACAAACGACGCTTCAAAAGAACTGTCCATGACGATCCGCAGAAGCCTCATAGAAGATATAATATTACTTGGACTATAACTGACTTTCAAGGCATTCGTTTAAGTTCTACAACCAATTTTTCTCGCATAGAAGACTTCTACCAACCACTTCAATTCGATTTGGCAGACGCACCCACACAACCAGGGGATATCCTGCAATCTACACCACTTCAGGAGGAACTTTAACATCACGCCTGAAAGGAATGTATTTTATCCCTGGCAATAATTTTGTTTGGACTTGTTCCACCGGTCTCATGGCATGTGTCCACGGGGATGAAATTGTTAAATCCAAATCATTTTGCATTCAAGTATGGCTTGTGTGTATAACTCTGATGATTTTATATCCCTACAGGTACCCATGGAATACCCCCTTTTTGCAAAATCGTAAAGATTTAGATCTGTTATTTTTTAAAACAAGGGGGATTGTGTGCTATGCTTAAAGAAGAATGTTGTCTTTATGCCGATAGCAGGGGGGCTTGTTTTCTATTTCGCCATGGCTTACAACCTTTTTAACTGCATTGGCAGGATCATTAATAATCATTATATTGATATGTATTATAGAACCTTGTTGTTTTAATAGAATATTGCAATTTTTTAAAAATCAATTATCCTCCATAACTGCTGATGTTAATGTGCTATTGCAAGCTCATGTTATATCCTCAACACCGGACGAAAAAATGTCATTGCTGAGTTACCGCTCCTTGGACAACCCTGACGCTGACGGGTCGCACTCTTGCCTAGATGACGGGGACGGCGAACATTTCATAAAAATGGTTCCTGTCTTCTCGGACGAGGAAGAAGACTCGTCATAAATAATAAAAACAGAGGAGATGTTGTAACTATGTATCATTGCAACTATGTATCATTGCAACTATGTATCATTCATTTGTTTTCAACATTGTATCATTCACATGTAATCATTAACTTCTGTCTCTTCAGTGACCTTTGCAAGGCACGTACAAGGGACAAGGAGCTAGACGGTTGTTAATAAGCTTATCCACACTGTAAATGATCTGTCCGGTATGCAGCTTTGTAAACATACACATCCTGATGAGATTATCATGTTTGACTTGAGCTTTGATTAAATCATTTTCTTGTAAAAAAGCACAATAAAAGAGCATGTGCCAAGACATTTGGGGCGCGCTCATCCCGAGGAAACCTCGCTTCCTATCGTTTCTCTCTCCTTCGCTCCCTATCATGAGCCGCCCATCAGATGCGGGATAGCAGATACCGCACTGCATCATTCTGGATTATAGGTACATCTTGGCATCTGAATATCTTTTCCAAGGTCTTCATGGCTATTCTACCAAGTGCTAGTCTGTAGGATATTTCTTGGTGACTAGTTCCTTTACCATTGATAACTCATTTTAAAAAGGCAGAAGCTATTTATTACTTTAGTAACTGCACTTTCAATCTGGGTCTGGTTGCTGAACTACTTATCAAACTGTTGTTTGGTCTTATTTATATTTAATCCTAGTCTGTGCTCCTTGATTTACATTAGCAGAACTTCCATATCACTTGCATTTTTGGGCATAAAATTATTGTCATCCATATTCTTTAGACTATTTCTTCTTCCAATTTTAAAACCATTCTAGATTTTTTCCAAAACAGTTTTCCTCAATAAATTGCTAGTACTGTATATAAATTGAACAAATGACAGCATATGGAGCCTTCTCTCACCCCTTTGCTAGGCAGTTTGTCCTTTGCTTTCTGTCCTTTGTGTAGTTGTTGTATGAGGACAATGAGGTGATCCAAGATTCCCATTTGTCTAAGGATATCCACAGCTTGCCATGATCCATCGAATCTGTATTGGCCTTTCTGTAATCAATGAAACACGTACAATGAAACACATTTCTTTTTAGTATTCTTTGGCTTTTTTGATTACCCAGCAAGCATCAACAGTATTTTCTTTTCTTCCTTTGTCTTTTCTAAAACCAGCTTGAACATGGAGCCTTCAATCTGTGTGGATGATCCTGAGCATTATTTTACTAGCAGGTGAAATTAAACCTTTACAGAGATCACATCTTTGCACAACCATAATTACTTTTAATTGTAATTATGTAGTTATTAGCAATACTATCATGAGGGTTAGGGTTATCAAAGGAATTAGCATATATTTAATAGGGTCTGGCCTGATATATTTTAAGTTTGATTTATAGGCTGCTTTTTCTCTTCAAGGTAACTGACAAAAAACAAAAACACAATTTAAAATGAATTCTAGGTCTAGTGGTTAAAATATCAAGCTAGAAACCAAACAAATTTTAGTCCTTCTTTAGTTATGAAATCCCATTGGTGGACTTTGGACCAGTCATTTTTTTTCAGGCTAAGTCACCTTGTGGGAAAAATAGGACAAGGAAAGAGTGTTGGATATGTCTTCACACACATAAAAATAATAAAGATGGGATAATTTTTTGGAAAAAAAGTATAATATAGCTACAAAAGTAATGAAAGATATGCTTCTATGGATTTTACAAATTTTGAGAGAATGGAGGTCAAATAAACTTAGTCAGTAAGATTTCATCATATTATTGAGCCATGTTTAAGTCTAGTCTACATTTTGGCAGGTATTTGTTTCCATACATTATCGGAATAATATTTTTTCTTGAGGTTTTCCCAGCAGTGCAGTCTTCTGGACAGAGAACTCTAATGTTGTTCCTGGGATCTGTTGGAGCCACTTTCCCAGATTGGGAATCACAGCCTCAAGTGGGATTTCACTTCTAGTTCCTCCTTCAGGTCCTGGTGTGTTTCCAGTTTTCTATATTCCTTCCTGATGTTGCTGTTAGTTGGCACCACTACATCTATCACCACTGCTATTTTCTGATCCTTGTCTACTACCATAAGGTCTGGTGGTGCCTTTCCCTCTGGATATGGAAGTCCCAAAGAACTTTAGCTCTCTTTTTCTGTATGACCTTCTGTGACATGGGAAAGTTTAGCCCATGCTCCACAGATGTTTGTGCACACAATGCCATTCACTTGGTCGTGCCATTCAATGTATGCTGCTCCTGCTTGCATTGTACATCCTGCCACTATGTGTTGAACATTCTGTTTTGAACAGTCTGAGGCCTATCTGAACTGGCTGCACTCTCTCTCTCTCTGTGTGTGTGTGTGTGTGTGATTCTGGTGCAGCTTTTCATGTTAAAGTTATTTATAACTATAAATATCTAGTTCTTGTCAATATTAAATTTTAAAAAGATTGGTCTGGCTACTTATTTGGCAGTTTGCAATTCTGCTCAAAGAATTGGTTTGTGTCTGGCTTCCCTGGTATATGTTACTGTTCATCTGATTGTATACAAACTGAAATGTATCATACTTTGTGCAAAACCTCAGTGATAACATGTTGACAGATACATTAGTTGAGTAATCTCAGATTTCAGGAAGCACTGCGATTTTAATGCAACTGTTATGTTTTTCTACAGGAAATCAGGACATTTCATTTAATGACTGGTTCCCATCAGATATATTATTGTAAATAGGGATAATTGCTTTTAAACAAGGCAAAATACAAATATGTTGTTTAAAGTTGGCTTAGTCCTTTTGTTCAGATAATACTAAGCATAATTTGAAACTCATAAATAATGAGAATCTAATAATCTGATGGCAAAGGGGGGAATAAAGAGATTTGATAAGGAGACTTAGTGTAGTAATAGTAATAAATAGTAATAACACAGAATAATCCAAATATAGTTAACACTATAAATTCATCTGGGTCACTTTTGAACATCACGTGGATTAAAATGTCCCACGATCACTTTAGTTGCATTGTTCTCAGTTTCAAGGACACTGCTAAAGAAGCAAACTGTCTCCTTTTGCTACACAAGCAATACAAAATTCAGTTAATTCCTGTTTCTCCTTTCTCATTGATCTTTCTAGATTCACATCTGTCTGAAAAGAGTTTAACACCTGCATGTTACTTTGCTTTTTGACCATAAATTCATGAATGAAACTTTATACAAAAGAGGTGTAAAAATGTCACCTGCAGGATAGCATATAGCCCACAAGTATTCCTTCAGCAGCCTCCGGAATAGGTAGTATTAAATAGTTCAGCGTCTCTTTTGGGAAGATTTTGTTGTTATTTAAGGAGCCAAATGAATTCCTAAAGCATTGCAAATAGTCTAGGTGCTCTTCTTTCCCTTAAAGCCCTTTAGAGCCCCACAAAATTCAGTCACAGCTCTGCCCACTTACAGAATGTGGCTCTCAACATGCTAAAGAACCTCTGCTGTATCCTTCATGCCAACATAACTTACACACATTTGCCCTATCAGTTTCTTGAAATACATTTATTACTGTAAACAAACTTGGATAACACCTCAAAAGCAAAGAGCACAAATGAAAATGTGTACAGATTGTGAGAGTAGTCACAAAGATTTTGGGATTGACCTATCGCAAGGGCAACATCTGAAGAATCTCAACATGCCATCAGAAATTCCAAATTTCTGCTCTTCCTCCTTCTTCCATAAAATATCTCTTAATAGGTAGTCCTCAATTTATGACAAGGATTAGAACCAAAATTTATATCGCCTAGCAAGGATTGTTGTTTAGTAAGTTGTTCCTGATTTGACAACTTTTTTTGGCCATGGTTGTTAATTAAATCACTGCATTATTACATGAATCATGTACTTGTTAAGCGAATCCAAGTTCCCCCTCCCATTGACCTTGCTTATGGGAAGCCATCTGGGAAGGTTGCAAATGATGATCACATGACCCCAGAGGAAGCAGCTGTTGCAAATATATGCTGATGCCAAATGCCTGAATTTTGATAGTGATCCTGAAAGTGCTATGATAGTCATACAGGCACGGACTTGTGAGTCCCTTTTTTCAGTGCCATTGCAATTTTGTCACTAAACAAATGGCATAAGTTGAGGACCAGCTGTATATTCAATCATTAAAAGATGTAAGTGGCATACCTGCTGTTTCCTGAAACAGCCAGGCATAACGCTAGAGTCCAGGGTTGTAGATCTGCAAGAGAGGGAGCAGAGAGAGAAACAAAGGATTTTTAAAAAATGCCATCAAGGGATTCTGCATACAATTATAGAGTCTTCCTGGTAAATTACATGGAGTGTATACTGCATCAGGCATCTCAAAATATGATGAGGATTATTCTCTCCTTTTTGCCAAAAGAGAACCTGTTTAGAAAAGGGAATAATCAAGCCAATCCTAAAGAAACTTCACTTAGACTCAAAAGTAATAGAAAACAGAGGATCGCTGTTAATAACCATGTTCTTGAATAAGAATGGTTGCTAACCCACTTAGGCACTTTTGGATACTAAGAAAGGAGATTAGGGTTGAAATTAGGAGTCTTTGGTGGTTGATATCTGAATTTGGTTGTTTTCTTGCTGATGGTTTCATTCATTTCATCATTGTACTAGCACTGATGATGTTACCTAGTTTCAGTAATGAAATATCTGCAAGAAAACAACTAAGCTCAGAGAGCACCAAGGACCCCCTTCATTTTTTGGAAACTATTCATTTTTGAGAGCTTTGTATCTGTTTTTGGAGCAGGACTGCCTTGATAACCTTTTGTTAAAATTATATCAAAAGTTATTAAAGTCTAAAAGATTTTTTTTTTAATTGAACTCTCTTCCTTTCTCTTTGCTAAAAGAGAAAAAAAGAGTGCAATTAAAAAAATATATTTTAGACTTTTAGTAACTTTTAATATAATGATACCCTTTTGGTCTGCTTGTCTCAGTTGAGGTCATAGTTCTACTGTGTGTTTTCCCAGAACTCTTCAATCTCTTTGAAGGTTCTCTATGAGGCATGGCAACAAAACAGAGTTAAACAGATGCCTTCAAGGGAGAGGTCTTTCTCAATGGTGGGGCACCATTTATAGATTGATATCCTCAGGCAAACATTCCTGATGCTCACAGAGCTATATTTCTGATGATAAATAAAATAATGCTTTTCTCCAGGCATTTTTATATAGTTTGTGATATTTATTATTGTACTCTTTTTATTTTTAAAAAACTCTTTAGATACTTTTGTAATCCACTCACAAAAATTATTTTTGGACAAAATAACAGGGTAATAAATCAATAATTATCTCAGTTTCCCCGATAGTAAATATTTAGATCAAAGCTAATTATGTTGTACCTGTAATTTGAATTTTCATGGGCAACTACATCATTTGCATTTTGTGTGCTTTTTACTATCTATGCATGTAAGTACATCATATACAGAAGTAGTATGGTATATAATGAATTAATTAATCCTACAGTAGAACACAAATATCCAGTTCTCTTCTAGTATATCCCTCTGCTTAGAGTATCTTCCTTTTTTCTCCTAATAATTGCAATAAATATGCATTTTAAGACTCTGTTCTGTATATGTATATGTTTATGCGTATGTGTATGTATATGTGTGTGTGTACATATACCTGACTCTGTGGTTTCTTCCCCAAACCCCAAAAACTTTAACCTTAAACTGTCTACTATCGACCTCACCCCTTTCCTAAGAGGTCTGTAGGGGGCGTGCATAAGCGCACCAACGTGCCGACCGTCCCTGTCCTATTGTTTCTTTTATTTTTCTTATATGTACCCATTTCATGTATTCATAACTGTGTTTATACTTATACCTGTTACCTTATAATCACTAAATAAATAAATAAGTAAGTAAATAAATAAATAAGCAAATAAATAAATAAATATGTGTATTTAGCATTAATCCTGGTCTGGTTAGAAAAACATACTAAACAGTAATGGAAAATCTGGAGTTGCTTTCATTATCATATCTATCTACAGGTAATCCCCGACCTACAAATATTCAGTTGGCGATCATTCTAAGTTATGATGGCACTGAACCAATGGTGGTTGCAACTGGTTGTCAGAGTTCTAGCTGTCCCAACACACCACACAGTCATGTGATGACCATTAGCAGTCTTCCCTGCCTGTTCTCCACTAAATCAGTGGAGGAGTTGACAGCAACGGTTGCAAGTTTCTGAAGCAAGTCTCCCCCTCCCACGCACCCTATCCTGCACTCGTGCCATGTGGGGGCCATTTGTGCACCTCCTTGCACTTTCACACCCTTCTGTGCCTCCTTGCACCTTCCCTGATTTATACCGTACCTCTTGAACCATCACTGACCTACACAGCAACTCGCACACGTGCCCTTGCATATCCTGCCTAATTGTCCCTGGTCCATGGGGGCACCTCAGGAACCTCTTTGCCATATATTTTTTTTTGTTAAACCATCTTTTAATGTGTTTTTTCCTTCTCTTTGACAATGTATCACCATCATCATTATTTTTCTACTTTGCTCTTTTATCTTTTTGTTACTAGTTAAAAAAAGAATGAAAACCCTCCCCTTCATACCCTCTCCTACTTATGCAGCACCTTTTGCACACTTTCCCCAATTAACTTCTCATCCCACCCTCCTTCACATCTCTGCACACCCTGGTGCACCTTCCCCAACCTGCCCAGCACCTCTTGTGCACATTTTATACCCTTTTGGACCTGCATGGCACATATACCCATCCTGTGCGGTACCTTTCACGCACTTCTTGTATCCTCGAACACCCTTTCACAACCTCCCCAACCCAGATTCTCATGCATCCTCCCTGAGCTGCCCAATGTCTCTCATATACCCCATTGCACTCTTGCATATCTCCCCAACCCTCTCTCAGCCCTTGCATACATCCCCATGCTGGACTTCTTACACACCTTCCCTGAACTTCCTCTACACACTTCCTCCCTCCCACTCCCATTCAGGGAGCCTGCAGTTTGCCACTTGCAATGTCCTGCCAGTTTGTTCCTTGATTTCAATTGTAGGAAGCTACAGGCAATCACCTAACAACCAGGGGATTCAGTTAACAATGGCACAATTGCCATTAAAAGTCAAGGATTACCTGTAATGCGAAGCTACTTATTTATGAATATATATATATTCAGATTTTCACGGGTACAGGTGTGCAGGTCTTGGCATGTTCGGGTCTTTTCCCGTGTAAGAATGAGAGTATCAAGTACCAAGATACCCTCATCTGCTATCATCAGGCTTCTGTATTGTGTTCGTCTGACAAACATAATACAGAAGCCAGATGAAGTCAGATGAACACTATACAGAAGCCTGATGATGGCAGATGAGATTCTGCCGAAATGTTGCTACAACTTTAAAAACACAACTACAATGACGTGGGAAAATACCCGAACAAAGCTGAATGCCATACATGTAAGTACCCGCGAAAACTTAAGATATATATATATATTTCCTTAAGTTTTCTCTACCACTCTGCTGTTGGGCCAGCCCACCCGCCTGGGATCCCATACTCTCCTTTATCCACTGAGTTTGAAGCACAGCTGCTTTGCGTGCCACAGAATAGGCAGCTGCTGAAGCGACCGGGATCGTGCAGGCTTGCAGGAGGCGAGTTAGAACACCTCTGCACCTGCGCAAATGCCTCTGCGCCTGTGCAAAGTGCACATATGGCATGTACTTGCACCCACCAAGCCACACCCACTGAACCAGTGGCAAATATTTTTGAATCCCACCACAGCGTTGATCGTATGTTTGCAGGAAGCTGCCACAATCGTAAATGTGAGAATTGGTCACGGGTTGTTGTTTTTTTGTATTGTAATTTTGAACTGTCACTAAATGAGTCAGTAAGCGAGGGCTGCCTGTGAGTTTTAACACACTGACACAACCTTCTGTATGGGATCTGTGTGTTTTCTTAGAAATGCCATTCCTGAAATCTATATTCAACTTCTAGAATTAGTTCACATGACATCACACCACATCCTGCTGTTCAGGCTTGCAAAATCTTGCCGGTGTGTACACTGTACAAGACTATTTATCATAGAAACGGCTGTTTTTTGTTAAGTTAGATGTTAGACTTGATTAGAATGTATTTGACACTCTTTGGTAAAACCTTTTCTAAGCTCTTCCAGGATGGACAGAAACAAATATTTAATCACCTGATGAATAACAAAGAGATTTTCTCAGTTTAGTTTGCTCTCATACCTCCTAGGTAATTCTTAGATTTGCATCTGAATAGGAAGCGGATTGCTATACCGCAAAAGGGAAAGTTTCCAGGTGTTAGTGTGGCTGCAACACTTTCCTGAGTGGTCAACTTACAGCTTTATTTAGGAAACTTTATTTTAAAAGATCTACTTTATGTGATTGTAGCCAATTAATACTCTTGACTCCAGATATAACATAGTTACAGCATGGAAGAAGTAGCCCCTCTATGCTGTGGTCTTTGCTCATCTAGCTTTCATTGGGGAAACAGAGCCTTTTACCCACAATGCCTGAACCAGCTGAAACTGACACAGCCCCTCAGTATCCACATCATTTTATGGAGCTTGCAGAAGTCTTTGCAAGCCGAAATTTTTGGTGCTCCAGTCCAGAAGAAATGCTGCAAAGATAATTTTGCAAGTGTTTTCTCTAAACACTTGGGGCAGGTAGATTTCCCATTGGTGAAAAACTCCCACCTTATTTGGTTTCATGGCTACTTTACTCAGGGTTCTCTCCTCTCCCCCAAAACTAACATACAATTTTATCACAATTCTTGCTATTTTTTTTAAAAAAATTACCTGAGTTGGAGATCGAAGTGTTCTCTGTGTGCTACACACGAGTGCTCCTGCATCTGACCTGAAGAATGATATGTGGAACAGATTTTATAGCAAAAAGGAGGTTTATTGTCCAAATGGGCATTATTGGGATGGGCAAAGCCAACACCTATTAAAATATAGTCTAGTACAAAGGTTTCCAAACTTGGCAACTTTAAGATTTGTGGACTTCAACTCCCAGAATTCCTCCTCCAGTTATGTTAGCTCAGGAATTCTGGGAGTTGAAGTCCACAAGTCTTAAAAGTTGCCAAGTTTGGGGACCCCTGGTCTAGTAGAAGAACAGAATCAGAGCATGTACTACCGTAGAGCCAGGTCTTCAAACTTCCAACAGTTTTCTTGGCAACATTTCGGAGGTAGTTTGCCTCTGATGATGATGACTAATCCAGCTATCTTTGTGGCTAAGGAGAGACTAGAATTTACAATCTATTGGTTTCTAGGCTGCTATCACTATGCCACATTAGCTTTCTTGATTTGTGATTAGTAATTACTTCAGACAATGACCAAGCAGAGTAATAGACAAAGAGGAAACATTCACTCTTTCTGTACATCCTTCCATTCCCTAGAAGTCATGAAGTCATGAATCATTAGAGACAGTGCCATACTTGAAACAATCCAGTTGGAAGGATGGTTCAGTAGAGGCAGCAGTTTATTGACCAATCCCATCATCCCTAGTTTAGAAAGACAGCAAGAGAAAATCAAGAATTCAGAACATTGGTCAGCTGCAGAAAGCAATGGTTTGTTCAGGGAATTCATTCAATAGAAAGACTGAGATGGGATAGTGGAAATGCATGCGTACAGAGGACAGTGCACAGCGTAAAATGTGGGTAAAAATATTGATAGTGTGGAAGTGTCTAGGAATCAAAAGCCCAGAACTTGAGCAAAACAAAAGTTAATTGCTAGTCTAAAAGTGAAGAATTTTTCATTCAATCAAAATAAAAAATAAATTCTCAGATTTACTTTGATATACATAGGAGGAAGTATTCTGGTCTAATGCATGCTGTTATCTCTTCCAATAATGCCATTCATATTTGCTATAAGTTACACTGATAGGGAGTAAAGTTCTTGAAGCGTTTTCTCATCAATTCTGTTAGTCCCAAGAGAAACGGGCAAAATGGGTGTGTGATGTTAAGTGATGTTGCTATTTTGGGTTTTTCTGGTTTTTTTTTTTTTAATGTATGAGTGTTATATGGTTTGTATTGTTTTGATACATTATTTGCCACCCAGGTCCATGTTTTGTGAGATGGATGGCTATATAAATTTTCTAGTTAGCTAACTAGCTAAATAAATGCCATCCTTGTCTCATTTTCTTTCTAATATAGAGCCATTGTATTTCTTGAAAGTCAGTTCTCACAGTTCTTACTAACTTAAAGTAAGGGCATCAGATATGGATCGGAAAAATTCAAGTGATCATTAGATAGCAGCAATCTAGCTTCTATCTAGCATTTGTCTGGAGGTTTGCAGGCCAGAGCTAATCCTAATCCTAACTAACATTAATATGGTCTATGTTCTGGCATGATCTAAGCAATTAAAGATCTTGCTGTAGTCCATAGAGTAAAGTAAAACCTTTTATTAAGTCCTCCTGTTCTATTTTACATTATTGATCTGATTTGGTCTCCCTCTGTCTTTTCTGTAGCATTTCCCTTTCTATATGTGTTGTTAGTCTTTATATGAACACAAACAATTCTTTACTTTTATTAGCAGTGGTATAGTGCTTCAATAATTTGCATATTTTTGCCATTTCAGTATAGGTATTCAAGAAAAGAGACACTATGTCGCTCAGGATTAAACTGTGAAATCCATGCTGTTCGCTGAGCATGGTTGTTCGATTTTTGCTACCTTTTGACAAACAAAGTCAATGGGGAAGTGAACTTCATTTAACACCAGTGTTACTAACTTAACTTAAATGATTGACTTAACATCTGTGTGTGAAAGGTCATAAAATGGGGCAAAACTCACTTAACAACTGTCTTGCTTTTCAACAGAAAAGTTGGACTCAATTATGATTGTATATGTCAAGGGTTACCTATATACCAATTGTTTCCAATCTCTTGGTTAAAAAGTCTTGCAACTGTATATATTGGCAAAGAATTATTAGCATTTTATCTCTCTTCTGAATTCCAATGTTCATAGATGCTTGGTACTTTTATAGTTGACAACTGGCTTATTGTCTTAGTAGAGCCTATTCCTGAATGACTTTGTTTATATAAATATTTCTTTCATTTCAGGATGTCATTTTTACTAAATTCAGTGTTGCTTTTCCTTTTCCCCTTAAACTTATTTTCCTCTATCAGAACTCTTTCAGAAGAGTTGACAAATCCTATTTTAGATGTAAATTTTCCTTTGATTTCTGTGGTCTTAAAAAAAAAATCCTTCAATTTCATCTTCAGATAGCTTTCTTGTCCTTTTTTGCTTGATAGTGAAATCACCATTCAGCTGTCATTCATTCTAGTTGCTCAAGGCTTTCTTCTTCCATCTTTTCCTAATTATCATGACAGCTTGCACTGAACACCACCTAGATAATTTCTTCCAAGGAATGTGTTTATTGTATCATTAATTCAGTTTAGAGTCATCTGACTCCATAACAATTCTCAGCAACTCCCAGTTAAAATTTTAAAAGAAATGTTAAAAGAAAACATTTATTTCCTTTTCGCATCTGCCCATCTCCCTCAGAGAGAGAAAGTGAAATGGTAAAATATAAGAACAGCTTATAAAAATTAAAAATTTAGAAGGAAATAAGATTGATTAAATCCTATTAAAAATTAGTTTAAAAGGTGAAGGGTGGGCTTCAGGGCTCAAAGCAGCCTCATGGCTGTGTGCTCCTTTGGGTCCAATCACACTTGGCCAATAAAGTATTCTATTCTATTCTTATTCTATTCTGTTCTCATTCTCGTTCTCATTCCCATTCTATTCTAAAGTGAGGCAGCTGAACTATATTTTAACACATTTTCAGAAAGCAAGGAAAGTGCATATACAATGGATGTAGAAAGTCTGCACACCCCTGTTAAAATGCCAGATTTTTGAGATGTAAAAAAAATCAGACCGAAATAAATCACTTTGGAATTTTCTCCATCTTTAATATAGCATATAAGCTGTACCATTCAGTTGAAGAACAAACTGAAAACTTTTAGGGAGGAAGATAACAATAAAAAAAAAAACATCCTTAAACTAATACTTTATTGTGGTACCTTTTTATGTTATGACAATATTCAATCTTTTGGGGTAGGTGCCTATCAGCCTGGCACATCTTCCCTTGAAAATCTTTGCCCACCCTTATTTGCAAAAGCACTCTGAATCTGGGTATTTCCTGTGCACAAAGCTCTTCAAGTCAGCCCACAGATTTTCAGTTGGATTCAGATCTGGACTGTCGCTGGGCCATTTCAAAACTTTGATCTTCTAGTGAAGCAATTTCTTTTGTTGATTTGGAAGTATGCTTTGGGTTGTTGTGTTGAAAGGTGAAATCCATCTTCATCTTCAGCATTTTAGCAGAGGCCTGAAGGTTTTCTGGCAAAATTGACTGATATTTGGAACTGTTCATCATTCTCCCCACTTTTACTAAAGCCTCAGTTCCAGTTAAAGAGCCCCAAAGCATAATGCTGTCACCACCATTCTTCACTGTGGATATGGTATACTTTTGGTGATGTGAAGTAGTGTTTTGCACCAAACATATGTTTCGAAATTATGGCCAAAAAGTTCAACCTTAGTCTCGCATTGTTTTTACCTGAATGAGGTGTGCTATATTGAAGGTCCATTGATTTTATTACTGTATTCTGAGTGGATGTTCTTCAGTTGAAATCTTAGGGCTTACACTACTTGTTTTATTTTCTAAGAGTTTCCAAATCTGGGTTACAAACAACTGAATTATCACTAAATAGAAAAAGATGCAGAACACTAACTCTTTGCTTTCATCTGGTGATCATCACACCAACAATCCATATCTGGTAGTTCCATTCTAACTAACTCATATATTTGCTTCAGCCTGGAAATGTTTTGACTGATTAGTTTGTACTACTTTCTCTTGTATTTCCTATAATATAATTGATTTTATTTTGATGTTCTTCATCTGGGCACATTCAGGTCTGAGTCGATGTTGCTTAAAACAAACCTGATGTGGATAATGTACAAAGAACAAAGAATACTCTTAGGAAAAGTATTAATCTGTCTCTTGCAGGTTTGGTTAGTACCATATTTCAAATATTGTAATTAGCATCCTTTACAATTTGCTATAGAATCCTTGGTGTCTTTCATCTTTGTTTCTGCAATAAGGGTGTATACTTATCTTCACTCATTCTAAACATTAATTCTAATAGAGTTATTGTGTTCATTGGTTCATAGATGAGAATTTACTTAGCTTGGTTCCTTTTGAATATTACATTTCATAGCCTCTTGCACTTGGAGTACTATATTGCATACAGTAATTATCTGAATTAAAGTGGACTATTTTGAGTCACTGAAGTTCATCTGTTTCTGAAACAGGACATTTAGCACATTTCATTTCCATGCTCTGCATTTCTTCTTTGATTTCAAATTTTCCTTTTGTCAGTCTTCTTGTATTCTCTGTTCCAATTGTACAAGGACTTTGCAAAATGAGAAACTACTTTTTTTTCTTTTTCTTTATTGGGGCCAGACTGACCAGACCAATGATATCATTACTTCAGATCTACATGCAAAAGTTCAGCAATCTACCCTGATTGTTAAAGGAATGGCTTCCGCTCTGGTGGCCTTGTTAGGGATAACATTGTTTGCCCTAACTGGTTTAGGTAAAATAATTGTTAGGGATAACATTGTTTTACCCTAACTGGTTTAGGTAAATAATAATATGTAATCGTGGTTTGTATGTTAAAGTGTCTGCAACTTTAACTGTGGGATAGTAATTAAGGGAGTGGTTGTGAAAGCACTTTAAAAGAAGCAAGGCTGCAGCTTGCTCTCTCTCTGGCTTTGATGATCTCTGATTACTGCAAGGACACAAGACTGCATTGCTCGAACGGGAGAGAAAACAAAGGACTGACTTGTAAGTGAATTGACATAGGATATTTCTACACGGACTTTGCTAACTGAATATCCCTGTATGGACTGACTAAATGATACATGACTATTGGACTGTTATTTTGACTATGCTATGAACTCATAATGGAATAAACTATATTTTTGATAGCACAAGCGTATCTATTATTTTTACTGTATGTTAATAAACATACAAGCTTAGCTCACTCATTTATCTGTGTGCCTATCTGACTAACGCTGCACATTCTGTTTAGCTTGTCTCCCTAACCCTGGTTGGGGAAACCAGGCTTAACACTGGTTATGGGCCCAGAGGCTGCAAAGTCAGTTTAACTAGGATAAAACAGATTTATGTAAAGGTGAGAGTTTGTGTTGTTAAACATTACAGTAAACAGACAGCTGTGTTTTATAAATTATAGTTTTATATCCATATAAGAAAACATGGCACAAGTCAATCAACAAAGTTTGTCCCTTATATCCAAGCTGGATGGAACAAACTATGTATCATGGTCAATGAAATGTAGTCTGCTTCTACGAAGAGAAGGTTTGTGGAACATAATTGAAAATCCACCAAACGTAGAAGAATGGGATCCAGAGGATGATGAAGATAAACTAAAGATAGAAGAATTTATGCATAAAAATCAACAAGCTATTTGCATTATTGCTTTCACCTTAACTGATCAGCAACTTGTTTATATCCACGGAGAGAAAACAGCCGTTGGGTGTTGGCAGAAGCTGAAGAGGATTTATGTTCGAGATAATGTTGGTGCTCACATAAATCTAACACGGAAACTTTTCAGTACACATCTCCATAAGAATGGTGATATGCTGAGTCATTTGAAAACTATGCAAAGCATTTTTCAAGAACTGCACGAGAAAGAGCTTATTTTCTCTGAACTACACCAAGTCTACATAATTCTATCTTCCCTTGATGAAAGTTATGATAACTACGTAACTTCCCTTGAAATATTGCCAAAGGAAAGCCTAACTTTAACTGATATAACTGGCAGATTGATTGAAGAGGCCGGAAGAAGGCTTGAAAGAGACGAGTTAAGGAGGCAGCAACCTCAAAAAGAAGACAATGAATCTCCTACTGCATACGCAATTAAAAAGTGTTTTAATTGTGGAGGAAGAGGACATTTGGCAAGATTTTGTAAAAAGGCAAAGTGCCAGAACGCTGGCCAGAATACAAAAAGTCATCAAAAGAAAAATAAAAATTTAGAGTTAGCCATGTATACTAACGGAGCTGTAAAAAATAATTTATGGGTGGTTGACAGTGGAGCATCACATTGTATAACAAATGATAAGAAAAATTTTATTAAAATGTCCAAGAGTACACAGCAGATATCGTTAGCCAATGGCTGGAAACTGAAAGCTAAAGGTCAAGGAAAAGCATATTGTTCTTTTATAAAAGAGAACGTAAAAATGTTATATGTACCACAACTTAAGTTTAATTTAATTTCAGTTAGAATTTTGGTTAAACTAGGATATGTAGTTACTTTTAAAGGAGATAACTGCATAATTGAAAAAGAAGATAAGAAAATTACTGCATCTTTAAGAGGTGAATTATATGTGTTAAATGATAATGGTTTAAAGGTGTCTAACATGGTTTATGAAAATAAGAAACCTCATGATGAATGTATTCACTTGTACATCGAAGGCTAGGGCATTTAAATTTTAAAATGCTTAAGAAAACTGTTGAATTATCTAAGGGAATAAGTTTGAAACCTTGTAATAAGTATTTGCAATGTAATGCCTGTAATCAAAGCAAAGCAAGGGTCATACCGGCTAATAGAGTTGATGGATTTACTACCAAAGAGCTTTTAGAGGTAGTATTTGCAGATTTAATAGGTCCAAAAAAACCAAGTGTAGGAGGAGCTCGTTACATACTAAGTATAATGGACCACTATTCTAGATATGGGTTTTGCTATTTAATGAAGAGCAAAACTGAAACGTATCAAAATCTATTTAATTGGATTAAATTTACAGAAAGGAAAACTAAAAAGAAATTAGTAACTCTTATAACAGATAATGGTACGGAATTTACAAATAATAAATTCCAGAACAGACTAAGAATGTTAGGTATTCAACATAAAAAGTCTGCACCATATAGGCCACAACATAATGCCTTTATAGAGAGAAGAGGCCAAACATTACAATCAATGACACGTACTATGATGTGTGATTCAGGATTACCTGACAATTTATGGGGAGAAGCAATAATGTGTGGTAATCATATATTAAATAATGTTGTTAATTCAACAACAGGTGAATTACCATTCACACTGTGGCATGGTACAAAACCTGATTTAAGTTACATGCACACATTTGGAGCACCAGCATGGGTGCATATTCCTACACAACTTAGACACAAAGGACAGCATAGAGCTAAAAGATTATATTTTGTAAGCAATTGGTCTAGGCCAGATATAGCTTATAGTGTAAATCAGCTGGCACGTTTTAATTCGGATCCACATCAATGTCATTGGCAATCATTGAAGAGAATTTTAAGATATCTTAAAGGAACAATGAACCATGCATTGTATATAGAACCAAAGGGTGATTTGAGTCTTAGTGCCTATGCAGATGCAAGTTTTGCAACTGACATAAACACTAGAAAATCAACATCTGGGATGGCTATATTATTTGGTAAGACACTAATAGGGTGGAGGTCAATCAGACAACAGCATATCAGCTTGTCCACGATGGAAGCGGAATTTTCATGTCTGTCATTACTATGCACTGACTTAATTCTGTACAAACAGTTATTATTAGACATGGGTATAACTGTTAAAGATTCCATTATTGTGTACGAGGACAACCAGGCAGCTATAAAGTTAGCTACTAGTATTGCTGTAAAAACTAGATCAAAGCATACTGATTTAAGATACTTAAATGTTAGAGAATCTGTAAAGAATGGGCTAATTAAATTGGAATACTGCATGACAGAAGAAAACATTGCAGACCAATTTACAAAAGCTCAAGGAGTAAGCAAGTTTAAAGAGAATTGTAACAAATATGATTTAAAGATGTAAATAGTTATATTATTATTTAACCTAAAAGGGGAGAATGTTAGGGATAACATTGTTTGCCCTAACTGGTTTAGGTAAAATAATAACTAAGTAATCATAGTTAAAGTGTCTGCAGTTTTAAATATATAGGAAAGTAATTAAGGGAGTGGTTGTGAAAGCACTTTAAAAGAAGCAAGGCTGCAGCTTGCTCTCTCTCTGGCTTTGATGATCCCTGATTACTGCTTGGAATCAAGACTGCATTGTTTGAACGGGAGAGAAACAAAGGACTGATTTGTAAGTGAACTGACATAGGATATTCTGCATGGACTTTGCTAACTGAATATCCCTGAATGGACTGACTAAATGATACATGACTATTGGACTGTTATTTTGACTATGCTATGAACTCATAATGGAATAAACTATATTTTTGATAGCACAAGCGTATCTGTTATTTTTACTGTATGTTAATACAGTAATACAAACTAATCTCACTCATTTATCTGTGTGCCTATCTGACTAACGCTGCACATTCTGTTTAGCTTGTCTCCCTAACCCTGGTTGGGGAACCCAGGCTTAACAGGCCTCATCACTGGGATCTAAACTAATCCAAACATCATTCATTCATTCATTCATTTTATAAGGCTGCCCACCTCAAACAATATGACTCAGAGCAGAGTATAGCATGAAAACAAATAATAAATCTGCAAATAAAACCCCATGTACATTAGAACGTGCACTATATATAAATATAAAATACAAAATATAAACGGTAAACAAGCACCATAACAAAACCAAAAGGGAAATCTAATCCTAACTAGCCCCTAATGTCTAGGCAGGGATTTCCAACTTTGGCAACTTTAAGACTTGTAAATTTCAATTCCTAGAATTCCTCAAATAGACAGGTTGGCTGGGGATTTCTTGGAGTTGAAGTCCTCAACTCTTATGGTTGCCAAGGGTGGACATTACTGGCCTAGGGGAAAAGCCAGGACTTACCTTCATAAAGGCAAGCAGAGTTGAGGTATGACCTCAACTTATAATAGTTCATTTAGTGACTGTTCAAACTTTCAATAGCACTGGAAAAAATGACTTATAACCATTTTTCACAGATACAACTTTTGCAGCATCCCCCCCCCCATGGTCACATGGCCACATTTTGGTTGCTAGGCAACCAGGTTATTTTGATGGGCAGCTGCTGTATTCTGTGGTCATATATCTGTGATTGATGGTGTGTTTTGCTGGTTTACAGCAAAAAAAATATTCATACGAATGAATGGACTCACTTTATGATTGTGGTGTTTGCTTTACGACTATAGCATTTGCTTCATAACTAGTGTTCACTTTACAACCTCTGGGAGAAAAAGTAATAAAATTGAGTTGATCATGAGGGTGTCTCAATTTACTGTCATCATGATTTATGATGGAAATTTCAGATTCCTTATCATCATATGTTCAGGTCTATCTGTATTTCATATAGTAGGCTTAGGTTTCCCACATTTTCTCCTGTTTTAGAATTGCTATGACCATGTTCATGTTGTTCAATTACATCACATATTTGCTGTAATATAATCATGAGCCCTTTCTTTTTGTGTTCATAAGGGATCTTCCTTCCATCCATCTTTCATAGGTGAAGAAAACAAATGCATATCAAAGTATCAATGTCTAAAACCCCAACAGCAACCCCATAACCCCATAACCCCAATTGCACATGTGCTAGCCTCATGTACACTTAATGCAAATCAATGCAAATTTGCATTAAGTGACTCCTGATATCATTATACAATTGGCAGTATGTCATATACCACATTCTTTGGGCTTGCATTAATCATAACCTACAGTAGCTATAATACAAACTTCTACTTTAGTGAGGACGTCCCATTCTTACTCCAGTGAGCTGCATACCCTCATTGCTATTATGGACTAGTCTTAGGTTCACTGCTCATCTTTTAACTTTACCAGCAAGAAGGTCGTACTCTTACTAACTTCCTTGATTTTTTTTCTTTAACTTGACCACTTAGGAGTAGGATAAAATGGCAGCCACATGACAAACTGCTCCATTTTGCTGCCTTAATGTAGTCTGCACAGTGCTGCAGAAGCTTTTATGTCATTATTCTGATGGAAATTTTAACATAGAAAGACAATCAGCTGGTTCCTTTTATGTGTGTGCATAGCTATAGTTTTTTTTCTTTCAACTGTTGTCCCATAATATTCTTGTATATGGACATTACCATATCGATGTTAAGTGCATAGTCATAAATATATTTAAGTGTGCAGTGAATTTTTGTTTTAAAAAATACATAAACTTAAAAAGTTTAATGGTATACATATATTTGACCATTGTATATGTTTTGTATTTCGTCATTCATCCTTTATATTAGGAATATATCAGAGGTGGTAGTCAGCAGGTTCTGATCAGTTTTGGAGAACCGGTAGTGGAAATTTTGAGTAGTTCAGAGAACCAGCAAATACCACCTCTGACTGGAGATTTTACAGTATCCTTCCCCTTCCTTGCCCACCAAGCCACGTCCATAGAACCGGTAGTAAAAAAAATTGAATCCCACCAGTGGAATATATTCACAGTGGGAGTTACTCAAAGATTTGTACTTTTATCCAAGATACATTTGTCCCCCAAGCCCTGTTAAGTGCACATAACACTTACTAATAAAAGAACAATAAATACACATATGCTAATGATGCTTTAGGAAGACTTTCCTTCAAATGAAGATCAAGTAGAGAGCTGAGAATTAAATGCTTATTGTGAAAGGATGAGTGACAAGAGCAAAGGAATCTGACACCTTGGTAGAAAAAAAAAACCTTTTAGGAAAATAGTGTTATCTAAATTAATCTGCCAACTGAATGTGCTGAGTTTAATCTTTCTGAAGGACACCTGAATTCTACCCTTAGTGACAGGTAGAAAGGTCTGTGCTCAGGAAGAAAAATGTTGTGAAAATTTCCCCAGGAGAAATCAATAGAGCATGAGCCATGGAACTTTGCTGGGAAGAATGAAAGGATTATTTAAAAATAGGTAGAGCTTTTGTTTTGCCTTATGAAGTTCATTGTTGTCACCTGGATTCCAGACATATTTTTTGACATGAACTTTAGGAGTTTGTCTGCCTCTATTTCGATGCTGACAGTGATTGATAGTAGTCCATTGTTTCAGCTGGAGATTTTTTTTTACAGCTGAAGAAGCTAAGGCATTGAACCTGGCTGAGACCTTCTATATGAGCTTCAAATCTTTATGCAAATATGAGTTTCAATAATATTCCAGATGTGAGTTTCAACAAACCATGGGTTTCAGCAAAGATGGCAATAATAGCTTTCTCATCTTTAAGCATGAAAATTCTTATTGTTGCCTCTAACCATTACAACCATTTGCTTTCATCCTTTGAATGCCTAAAGCTATGTTTCTGAACCTTGGCAACTTGGAGATGTGTGGACTTCAACTCCCAGAATCCCTCAGCTAGTAAGCTGGAGTTGAAATCCACATATCTTCAAGTTGCCATGAGGCTAAGAAATACTGCCCTAAAGAAATCTCAGAAATCATCTGTAATAACCAAAAAAGGCAGATTACTACCTTACGCCAGCACTTATTTCCTCTCTTCAGTTAATACTCAATCTCTCTCTTTCTCTCTTCCCCCACCCCTCTCTCTCTCACACACATATAAAAATAATGCCCCCTTCCTTTTCTCCAATATATACATCATTGTTTAAAAATTAATTCCAGTTTTCTGGAGGAGACTTGGGTGTGGTTGTGTGGAGGCAAGATCTGTTTTGCCAACTATCTCTGTTTCATTGGTGTACAGTAAACTATTGGATTGTTTTACTGAGAAAGCATGTACTGGTGTTCTGATTGTAAATGGAAGGGCAACTCACCCCTGTGAGGAAGTAAAGTTGGGGTTGCTGTCTGCACATGGTAAAAGAAATCTTCATCCAGGCAGAAATGCTTCCCAAGGCTCAGCACAATTCAAGCTTTTTTTTTTCCCAAAAGGGAAACCTAAGAAATGGGCTTACGCATTTGCTCACCCACAAATTTACTCACAAACTTCCACACGGTTTTTAAGCATGTTCTGATGTCCAGAAGTAGCCTCACCCCACCCAAGCTCTTAGCTTACAAAAGCAAATATCAAGATGGATTGGGATGTGTTAGGGAAAAAAGGAAATGGGAAAAAGCAAGCAGGAGACAATGTCTGGCGACTGACAGCTATTACAGGCATGCAAGACAACTATAAGAACACTCAGGGTCCCAACCTATAGTAAGCAGCATATGCTAGTGGGATTGCTGATTGAAACTTGGCTTGAGTGCTCAAAAGCAACACTTATCTAAGAGCATGGCAGAGCCTGGAGCTCGGTGGCAACCAGAAAAAGGAGCAACCACACTGAGGCAGCATCTCATTCCAACTAGGGCAAGAAGTTTTGAAAGGAAGCAAAGTTTGTGTCTCACTAAATTTTGAGACTTTTGCTTGGACTGAGTATTAAAGATGTATGTGGCAACATCAACTTGCAAAGCCTAGAAAGGTGGAGTTAACCTAGAGCAATAGCCTTGGTGTTTAGGAAGACCACCATAAAGCATTTTGTTCAGATCTTCTACACCAGGGGTGTCCAATCTTGGCAACTTTAAGACTTGTGGACCACAAGTCTTAAAATTGCCAAGGTTGGACACTTCTGTTCTACATTGTGGTGTGTCCGATTCTTGAATAGCAAAGATTCTTCACAACCCTCACTCATGCTCTATAGCAGTGATTCTCAACATGGCTGGCTGGGGAATTCTGGGAGTTGAAGTCCACACATTTTCAAGCTGCCAAATAATGGTTGAGAAATAATGCCCTTATAGCACTAGGGCCTAAATCAGGAGTGATTTAACTTGCAAACTCGCATTGTCTTATTGTTGTCACATGATGTATCACAACTTTTTCCCACCTTTTTTAAAACCGGTGGGCAGGGCCAGTGCGTGATGCATCTAGCCCGCAGCCCACGAGTTTGACACCTCTGGCCTAAATTAACTGCATGTTTAGTGTTCTAGCACAGGCTGTTTCTCATATTTTCAATTTGAGAACCAGGTTTTTGTGTGGCAAATATTGTCTTACCAATCTATGAGAACATTTCTCTTATTTTAATGCTCAGTTCTGCTTTTATTGGAATGGTAGATGCTTTTTAGATTGTCTACCCTTCTTTTCTTCATTTAATTTAATTTTCCTGCACCAGCTTCCCAAACAGGTCATCTCCAAACACAATAGGTTGTAACACTGGTCCAGCATTCTTTGCCATCATGTCACTCAACCTGGCTGCAGTGAAGGGAGTTGTGATGCAACCAGCCTGGAGGGTGCCAGATTGCGGTTGATTACTTTTTCTTCCTGATTTTGGCAGATGAGAGGAAAATTGAGTAGGAGTGTAATCACAGTTGCAATATTTCAGAACCTTTTTATATTGATTGCATGTGCTTAGAATATAGAGTTATCCATGCTGAGATTCTTGCACAGTATTTCTAAGCCCAGTGTGATTTTAATTTACAGATTAGTGTCTTGCATTTTTAAAGGAGAGAATAAATGCACTCTTCTTTGATCTTGAGGATTCAAGTGTTTTCCACCTCTTTTCTGTATTTAAGAAATGTCCCTAAGATTTTCAATTAGAGGTACATTCTGTTCTGTCCCTAATTAGCATTCTTGAGATCCCCGCGCTTTGATAGGCCAAAGCGCGGGGCACTCTGATTGGTCAGGCGAGCCGCGCCGATTGGCTCGCTAAGAATCTCCCACGATTGGTCCATTCGAATCGCGGGAGATTCAAAGTGGTGCCATTGGCTGCGGCCGCCGCGGCTAAAGGAATAAAAGCCGCGAACTTTTTCCTTTGCCCCAGTTCGGTTCCAACTTTAAATAAAAGAGCATGATTTGAAGTCACCGACTCCTGGCATCATTTCGCGGACACAACACTGGCGACGAAGGTGGGATCCAGACCCTGAACCGAACCACGTGTCCGACGGAAGCCAGATGAACCACCACGATGGCAAAAATCGCACCCCCCCCGCACCCTTCAACCCCGCCACCGAGGACTGGGAATCGTACTCCGACCGATTCCTCATGTTCCTCGAGTGCAGCGACCTGAAGGACGCCACCGGCCCCATGAAGCACGCCATCTTCCTGACCCACTGCGGGACCGAGGTATTCAAGATGGCCAAGGCGCTTGCCAAACCCGCCGATGCGACCGCGATGGACTGGGACGTCCTCGAGCCAATACTTCGGCGGCACTACGCTCCAGAGGTACCCTTCCTGATCCAACGAAACGAATTTTACCGTCGGGACCAACGATCAGGTGAGAGCTTCAGCGACTTCGTCGCCGAGCTACGGCACCTAGGGGGGCTCTGCGAATTCGACAACCTGAACGACGCCCTGCGAGACAGAATCGTGCTCGGTTTGTGGGACCCCGTCCTCCAGAGCCAGCTGATGGCCAAGGGCAACATCAGCCTAGCAGACACCCTCACCGCAGCCGCAGCCGCCGAAGCAACCCGAACATCCGCCGACCGCATGCGCAGACCGAACACTGGGGACCGCAGCGGAAACAACAACCCTGCGAGGTCGACCGAGGCCCAACCCGAGACGACCACCCACCAGGGCGACTTCCACTCGGCATCGGGCACTTCCGATGACGAGGAGAACATCCATCGCCTCCAGACAGGCCGCGACCCACGGAACCAGCGGGGTCATAAGTCGAGGACCAACTGTGCTGGTTGCGGCGGCGACCACCCCAGGTCAGAATGCTGGTTTTTCGAATCGATCTGCCGGCATTGCGACAAGAAGGGACACATCGCCCGTGTCTGCCGCCTAAAAAAGAACCGCAGCCCGGCACGATGGGACCAGAGCGACCAGAGGAGAGAGAGCACACCACCCCGGACCAGAGATCGCCCCTCGGACAACAGATGGGACCGGAACGGACGATCCCTGCGAGGCGGCGATAACCGGCGAAGAGAGGAGACCCATCAGATGGTCACCATCGGCCACGCCATAAACAATGACGCCCGGAAGGTCCACGTGGAGGTAGGCATCGAGGGCCAGCCATGCAAAATGGAGGTGGACTCCGGGTCCTACCTCTCCATGATAGCATGGCATGAAATAAAGCGCTTGGTGCCTACCATCCAAAGGAGGAACCTAGACAGCCAGAGACTCATCGTAAGGGACTACCAGGGAAACCGCATCCCGGTAGTCGGAACCAAACACTTCAACATCACATATAAAGGGCACACTGAAAGGCTTCCCCTGACAATCGTTGACCGCGACCGCCCAAGCCTACTGGGACTGCAATGGTTCGCCCCGCTCGGCATCGCAGTCACGGGAGTCGACCACGTCACCGACGACAGCTGGGAGCAGCAACTGGCTCGGGAATTCCAAGAGGTCTTCGACGGAAACCTAGGCAAGTACCGAGGGCCCCTTATATCATTCAGCCTAGACCCAAACGTCCCCCCAAAACGCCTGAAACCAAGGCGGGTGCCATTCGCACTTAAACCCAAGATAGACGAGCAAATTGACAAGCTCGTCAAGCAAGGGGTCCTACAGCCCATAGACCACGCCCGGTGGGAGACCCCCATAGTCACCCCGATCAAGCCCGATGGGTCGGTGAGGATCTGTGGGGACTATAAGGCCACCCTAAATGGCGCGCTACAACAAAGCGCCTACCCCGTCCCAGTAGTGCAACACCTACTGCACTCACTGGGAGGGGGCAAGGTTTTCGCCAAGCTCGACCTCGTCCAGGCATACCAACAGTTGCCAGTCGACGAGCAAACGGCAGAAGCGCAAACCATAGTCACCCACCGGGGGGCATTTAAATGCAACCGACTCCAATTCGGAGTCAGCGTGGCACCGGGAATATTCCAAAGCCTAATGGAAAGACTATTGCAAGGCATCAAGGGGGTGGTACCTTACTTCGACGACATCCTAGTGTCGGCAACCAACCAAGCCGAACTAGAGGGTCGCCTAAGGGAGGTCCTAACCAAATTCAAAGAGACCGGGCTCAAAGTCAAGAGGGAGAAATGCCAACTATACACGGAACGGGTAGAATTCCTAGGATACCTCCTAGACCGTCACGGCATTCACCCCACAAACCAAAAAATCAAGGCCATCAAAGAAGCCCCCACACCCAAGTCGAAGACGGAACTACAGGCATTCCTGGGGCTACTTAACTTTTACAATGTCTTCCTGCCCCAAAAGGCGACGGTGGCGGAGCCCTTGCATAGGCTCCTGGACAAGGCGGCGACCTGGACTTGGGGGAAACCGCGAGCAAGCCGCCTTCCAAAGAACAAAGGACCTCCTCACGTCAGACGCCGTCCTTATACAGTATAACAAGACCCTACCTCTGGCCGTCACATGCGACGCATCACCTTTCGGCGTCGGCGCTGTCCTCAGCCATACCCTCCCCAACGGAAAAGAAGCGCCCATCGCGTTCTTTTCAAGGACCCTCACCAAACTGGAGCGGAACTATAGCCAGCTGGACAAAGAGGCTCTGGCTATCGTTGCCGCCGTAAAAAGATTCCACGAGTATCTCTACGGCTGGACATTCACCATCATAACCGACCACAAGCCGCTGCTGGGAATCCTTGCAGGAAACCGGGCCACCCCAAACATTCTGTCTCCCCGAATGACAAGGTGGTCCGAGTTTCTGGCAGCCTACAACTACGGACTCATACACAGACCGGGTAAGACGATCTCCCATGCAGACGCCTTAAGCCGCTCGCCGCTACCGGAACCTGATACCGACCCAGCACCCACGACGACCACCCTCAGCATAGAGACTCTACCCAACCTGCCCATAACCGCGTCAGACATTGCCCGAGAGACTAATAAAGACAAACGTCTGGCGCGGGTGTTGCATTGGGTAGAGAAAGGGTGGCCGGAAAGGGACAACGACGAGTCCGTCAAAACATTCCGAAACCGCCAAACGGAACTCTCGTTATTAAAAGGGTGCATACTATGGGGGGATAGGGTGGTCATTCCAGAAAAGCTACAAGGGAAGGTTCTGGAACTGCTACACGAGGGGCTCCCTGGCATCGTTAGGACTAAAGCCCTGGCCAGAAGTTACACTTGGTGGCCAGGGATGGACAAACAGATTGAGACATGGGTAGCAAGGTGCCAACGATGCCAGGAAACGAGGCCAAGCCCACCCACAGCACCCGTCCTAGAGTGGGAAACCCCAAGGGGACCTTGGTCTAGGATCCACATAGACTTCACCAGGCCCACAAAAGGACATACCTTCCTGATAACAGTAGACGCTTATTCCAACTGGCTGGAGGTAAGCAACATGAGAACAACAACCACGGAGGCCGTGATCAAGGAACTCGGCAAACTCTTTGCAACGCACGGCCTCCCAGACATCGTCGTTTCCGACAACGGGCCCCAATTCACCTCGCTAGAATTCGAAAAATTCCTAGCGGAAAGGGGCATCCGACACGCGCTGACAGCACCGGCGCATCCGGCGGCGAACGGTAGGGCGGAACGGATGGTGCAATTCACAAAGAAGACCATCCGGAAAATAGACCACGGGGAGATCCAGGAGAAAATAAACAAACTACTCTTCACCCAACACATAACCCCAAATACCACAATGAATAAGAGCCCAGCCGAACTATTAATGGGGAGGAAATTAAGGTCCCCACTCAACAGGTTACACCCCACGTATAACCCGGAGAAGCCCCCAGACTCAAACAGCAAACACCGAACTTTCGCACCCGATGACCCCGTATGCGCAAGAAACCTGACGGGAGACCCACTATGGATACCGGCCATCATCACACAAATAACAGGCCCACACTCATACCGGCTACAAACAGCAGATGGACGAGCGTGGAAACGCCACATCAACCAATTAAGGTCGAGGACTGCCAACCAATTGACCACCGACGCACAAACAGGCGAAACCAACCCCCACAACACAAACCAAGGGGGGAGGGAATACCCAGGGGACCAAAACCAAAGAAGAATAAACCAGCCATACTTACCGGAAAGCAGCCATCACGACCCCTCGCCAGGAAGAGACAGCCAGGCCAGCTCGACCGACCCGGAAAGACCGAGCGGGAGCGGCGAAACCCGCAGCTCAACCAACCCGGGAGGCCCAGGAGGGAGCTACGGAGAGTGGCCCGGCCCGACCGACCAGCCGGTTCCCACGACGGCATCAGGAGCAACAGAGATCCCGACCGAACCGGCCGGGATCCAACCTACGACTGAGCTACGCAGGTCCAGTAGGCTCAGACGGAGCCCCGCCTACCTACGTGATTACGCGATGTAAGGACTGAACCAAGAGTGGAGGGGTGTTCTGTCCCTAATTAGCATTCTTGAGATCCCCGTGCTTTGATTGGCCAAAGCATGGGGCACTCTGATTGGTCAGGCGAGCCGCGCTGATTGGCTTGCTAAGAATCTCCTGCGATTGGTCCATTCGAATCGCGGGAGATTCAAAGTGGTGCCATTGGCCGCGGCCGCCGCGGCTAAAGGAATAAAAGCCGCGAACTTTTTCCTTTGCCCCAGTTCGGTTCCAACTTTAAATAAAAGAGCATGATTTGAAATCACCGACTCCTGGCATCATTTCGCGGACACAACACATTCAACTTAAAGGAAAATTCTATTACTATTTTGTAATAATTTTCATGAGTGAAAAAGGGGGATCACAAAGGGGGAACAACACCCAAAAGGCTTATAGGGAGTTGTGAATTGGCACAGATGAGTCTTTTTTTCCATCTCCATCCACTAGATTAAAGCAAATTTAGCTATGCTCTCTATGTGTGTAGGGAAATTATTATTTTGGTAATATGGGGAGTGGTTTTTAACACTGAAAACACTATTAAATATCCTGAATTACTATTCTGATTTAAACTGCACAGCATAAAATAGTAATCGTCCCTTGTTCCCTTGTGCTGTAAAACTACCTTACTATTAATTTAGTACAGGGTGCAAACTTGCATGCTTGGTAGCACTCTTAACATCTTTCCCTGTTTGCTTTTAAAATAGAGAACTTTTTGGTGCCAGTGTTCTCCTATTCTTAGATTTATGTTTCTGGCAAACTTAGAGGCAATACTCAATATATGACATAGTGAAATCTGTCTATTACAGTTTTAAGTTGTGATTATTGTGAAGGGGGTCATTACAGCTTTTTTTTTTTTTTGCAGTGGTGAAGTGAATCACCATAATCATTAACTGAATCTGCACGGGAAGTGAGTCCATTGTTGGTTATGAACAATTTTGCTGAAAACTGAAGGTAAACACTGATTTTCAGCAAATCATTGTAAATTATGATCATGTGACCATGGAAAGCTGCAAATAATTGTAAATGGGGGCTGGTTGTCAAGTGCTTGAAATGGGATCATGTGACCAATAGGGGGATCACTTCTGGAGTTTTGGAACCTGGTTATAGGTATGTTTGGAAGGTCCATTGTAACTTCAAACCAGTTGCTAAGCAACCAGTGATAAGTTGAAGTCTGTCTATAACTAGGGCAGGGATGTTAAAATGGCGGCCCGCAGGCTAGATGCGTCACACACAGACTATGCCCACCTCAGCTCCGTGAAAGGGAAAAATGTCATGATACATCACATGATGGCAATGTGACACCGCAAGTTTGATAGCTGTGCTCTATGGTGAGAGGTAGTGATTGACTCAAAGTCTTCAGTTTTGCCCTTTATATTATTGGCTTCCTAAAAATGTGGAGATTATTCTCATTTCAAGCCATATTTGTTTAATGAATGCCATTATGTGTTGTTTTAATTTTTACTGGTTTACATGTGTATTTTCTGATGTACTTTTATTCATATGGACCAATAAGATTTTACCAGAATCTATGTTGAGAGAGTTTTATCAGGAGCACCACAATATTTAAATTTATAGAAATATTTTAAAAGGAGAAGATTGAAGTTATTAAGTCTAAATGCCCTTTTCCATTTTCAAAGATGAAAGTGAAGTATAATGCAATTTTCAGTTCATTGAAACATTGGGAATTTAGAATGACACAATATAGAAATTCTGACAGTGGAGGTGAAGGCGAGGGTATCTTCATTTTTTTTTATGAAGGTGCCAGTTTGGGTGGCTGATAATTACTACACTGCCAGATAATCGGGGGGAAATGTCAAAAAAGCCAGGTTTTCTACTTCATCAGTTTGACAAAATGAAAGAGTTGGTGTATGGAATTGATACCTGACTGCTTGGCAAAATTAGGTGTATGTTTGGACAGGAATTTGATCTAGCTGTACAACAGAAGCTTGCAATGCCCTGTCAGCTCATGCAATTGCTAATTTTGTGTTTGATTATTAATTCTTCTGAAATAAAAAGAAGCTTTTACTTTCTGGTCAGTAATTCTAAGCAAAGCCTATTGTGAATGTCATTACCAATTCCAAAACACAAAACCCCGCTGAAGACAGCAGGCCTTCAAACCAAATGCAAACAGCAACTGACTGAAGATAAAATTAGAGAAAGTATCAGGAGACAAATGATTTGTCTTGAAGAATCCTAATATATATATATATATATATATATATATAATTGAAGTACAGTAGTTCCCAACTTATGACAGTTTGTTCAGTAATTGTTCGAAGTTATGGCAACACTGAAGAAAGGGACTGGAGCAAGTCCCCAAAGTTATAGTGATTGCAGCACCCATAGTCATGTGATCAAAATTTGGGTGCTTGTCTACCTTCCCATACTTAGGACTCCCCCACCTGCTAATTCCCCCTTCCATTGATGCCCTTTTGGCCTCCTGCACTCCATGGCCCCTGCTGTCCTAACTGACCTCTGTGTTTTCTTTCCCTTGCAGTTGACTAAGCATGCCTGGACTGGCCCTTCGTGAAGAAGCTGTTGGTCCCACAAATCTTTTTTCCCCAGGGTCACATATACAGCAGTTTCCTTGTGAGACATGGGGAAAATGGCTTCACACAGCCAGCAGCTGCTTCATGAAGGGCCAGGCCAGGCATGCCTTATCAACAATGGGAACAAGAAGACAGTCAAGGTCAGCTGGGGCAATGGAGTGCAGGTCAGCAGGGCCCTCGGGCAGTTGTGGCTGGGACTGGACTGGGCCAACTGTGGCTTTTCAGAGCATTAAGAAGCTCCCTCTGCTCCACCTTGCTGGGCAGGGATTAGGCTTCACACTGCACTGCCTTGTGGCTCAGGGGCTTCTTGTTATCCCAGAGCTGCAATGCACAAAGAAACCTCTTTGCAGCGTGCTGCTGGGTTGTGTTCGAAGTAGATGCAACTTTGCTTCAGCTTCACCATAGCTTAGGGGCTTCTTGCAGTTCCATAGCTGCAGCGCACCAAGGTGGTGCTGAGCCACTTGCTGTGCTCCCACTGTAGTGCAGCACCTCTGTTCCCTTACACACAGTCTTCAGAGAGTCTCTCAGGGTCTTCCCCAATCCCCTTGTGGTAGCCCTGCTCTCCTTACCTAGGGCTCCCTTCGCCTTCCACTTGATGACCCATGCGTTTGGAGTTATAATGGCAAGCAAAATTTGCTGTCGCTAAACAATGAGGTCATGTGATGTCACACTTTACAACTAAGGGAGGCTCAGCCAATCTCATTGTACACATGTTAGACACTGACAATAAAGGTTTAAATTTGAAGTATTGATGGAAATTCCAGTGCCAGTTGTGGTTGTAAGTCAAGGTCTATCTGCAAAGTCAAAGAGGCAGTGAAAGCGGTCATAATTCTTACAGTTTGGTAAAAAAGGAAAGGTTGCAGCTCAGTGGTAGGACATCTTTGAAGATCTACTTACCACAAATGCTGACAATACTGGATTGGAAAAAACAGCCTCTGACAAAGTGACAAAATATTAGGCGGTTTTCTATTATTTTACATAATCCTTCTACCATTTTTTTAGCATTATTTCACTTACATCTGTACAATATTCTTCCAGATCTTGGGAATTGACAGAATCAGCAGAGACCTTATTTATTTTAAATCCCAGGCATGGCCATTCAGGGTGGTTAGCTGCCTTTTCAATACTATCTCCACTTTATTCTTCTTGGTAGGTGCTTCTGTGCTTTGTTTTGAATAAACGGCAGTTTTATTTCTTACTATTCATTTTTATTGTTTATGTCTTTAATGATTTTTTTAAAATTTTCATGCATGGTTTATAGTGAATAAAAATTGAAAGACATCTTGAGAAATAAATTCTATCCTACACCAATAGGATGTCTTTCAATTTTCAGTGTGTCCCTAGCTAACTATGATCCATCTATTTAAACATTATTCCAGTTAATATGCACAGGGCATGATTCATAATAAATTGTATTGCTTGGAATTACGCAAACAGTATCTTGTTAATGATAGTTTAGAACATAATTTTATTGTAGCTTCATCCTTTCTTGATCTTCACCATTTCTTGATTGTGCTTTGCAAATCTGTTTTTTAAAAATTATTGTGTTCTCTTTTTACATAACTTTTAGCAATTATAAATTAAACTTACAGTAATTATTTTAAGCATCCTTCTATACGTGTCTATAATACTAAGATTATTTTCATTCCATAGTCGAACTGTACACTTTGTGTTATGTATGTAAATAGTTTAAATAAAAGCAAGCTTGGGGTAAAGTGCAGGGTTCTGGCCCTGCACTTCTGATTGGATGTTAAGCGGCTCAATCGGATTGGTTGGGTTCAGAGAATCCGATTGGCCCTTAACGAAGGACTCTTATTGGTTCTGGAGCTAGTGTCTTACAGCTCCCTATTGGTTATTTCACATTAAGGTCACCTATATAAGGCAGAGTTGTTGTTGTTCACTCTCTTAAATCACTATGTAATAAAGAGCTGAAAGTTCACCAACTAAGATTGTCTCCATTCATTTCACCCATGCCTGAAACTATATCACTGGCGATGAAGGTGGGATTTGGAGACATCTGATCTTAAGGAACCGGGAAGAAAAACAGAGTGCGTGCCAAGACGACACCACCAACGGAAACCATGTCCAGCGGCATCGTACCACCCGCTCCGTTCGATCCGAACCAAGAGGATTGGGAATCCTACATGGATCGCTTCCAAATATTCCTTGAAACAAACAACCTGAAGGACGCCACACCAGCCAAGAAGCGGGTGCTGTTCCTAATGTACTGCGGCCCAGCTGTCTTTAAAATGGCAAAGGCACTCGTGAAACCTCGAGAAGTTAAAGCAATGAGCTGGGACGACCTCGAACCTCTCCTGAGAGACCATTACGCGCCAACAGTACCTACACTCATGAGACGTCACGAATTCTATCAAAGAAGCCAGCGAAAAGGAGAGAGTGTGGCTGACTTCGTGGCAGACCTCCGACACTTGGGAGGCCTCTGCGGATTCGCAGACTTAGATGAAGGACTGAGAGACCGCTTAATTCTGGGATTAGATGCGCTGGGCGTGCAAAGCAAGCTGATGGCGAAAGGCGACATCGACCTTGCTGACACCATCGCCGAAGCCACTGCTGCTGAGGCGACCAAAAAGTCCGCGGCACAACTACGGCGAAGCCGAAACCCAATGACCCCACAGACAGGCGACCTTTTATCCAAGTCAGAAGAGCAGCTTGTTACGACGCACCACGAGGACCTCTCTTCGTCATCAGACAGCGACGAAGAAGGGGTCCATCGACTGCGGTTCGACCGGGTCCCTCGCTCTAAACCCTCACGCCCTTGCGCTGGTTGCGGGGGAAACCACCCCAGGGCAGATTGCAAATTTCGTGATGCGATCTGTCATGAGTGCGGAAAACGAGGCCACATCAGTCGAGTCTGTTGCAGTTTACGGGACCAAGTCAGGCCTCAAGGGGAACCAGCTCTCGCCAATCGGCAGGAAACCATCCTGTAAGGCGAGATCCAGCAAACCACTCCTACAGATATCGAGCGTTGCAGAAAGAAGAGGCCCACCATACTATCACTATAGGTCACGCCTCAGCCATGGACGCTAAGAAGATTTGAGTCACAGTAACCATAAAGAACCAACCTTGCCACATGGAGGTCGATTCCAGATCGTCTCTCTCGATGGTGTCGTGGAAGACATTAAAGCAACTCATTCCTACCATCCAACGCCAAGACCTTCGAATGCAATGTCTCATCCTTAAAGACTACCAAGGGAATTGGATCCCTGTGGTTGGGTCTTGTCAAGTCCACGTCTCGTTTAAAAAGCATGCGGCATACTTACCTCTAACGATCATCGATAGGGACAGGCCTAGTTTGTTGGGCCTCCAATGGTTCGCGCCACTCGGCATCGAAGTAGCCGGCGTGAACCGAGTCAGTGATTGCGAGTGGGAGGAGGACCTTATTACTGAATTCAGCGATGTCTTCGCAGATCATCTGGGCGAGTATAAGGGGACCCCAATTTCATTTAGCCTCGACCCTAAGGTCGCCCCGATCCGTTTAAAGCCCCGTCGAGTTCCGTTCGCCCTTAAGGCCAAGTTAGATGAACAACTTGACAAACTAATTAAACAAGGGGTACTGCAACCCATTGATCATTCTCCCTGGGAAACTCCTATTGTAACCCCCATTAAACCAGATGGGTCAATCCGAATCTTTGGGGACTACCGGGCCACTCTAAACCACGCCCTCCAGCAGAACGCGTATCCAGTGCCGGTGGTACAGCACCTCCTTCATTCCCTGGGAGGCGGAAAGGTTTTTGCTAAGTTAGATTTAGCTCAAGCCTTTCAACAATTGCCCGTGGACGATAAAACAGCCCAAGCTCAAACGATAGTAACGCACAGAGGTGCTTTTAAATGTACCCGATTGCAATTCGGGGTAAGTGTAGCCCCGGGAATATTCCAAAGTTTAATGGAACGATTATTGCAGGGAATCAAGGGCGTGGTTCCGTATTTTGATGACATGTTAATTGCAGCTCCTAGTAAAAAAATTCTACAGAATCGTTTAAAATGTGTTCTTAAGAAATTCCAAGAAGTGGGATTGAAAGTAAAAAAGGATAAATGTTATCTGTATACAGACAGTGTTGAATTTCTAGGTTATCGCATTGATAGTCAGGGTATCCACCCTACTGAGAGTAAATTAAGGGCGATAAAAAATGCTCCCAGACCCCGTAACGAAACAGATCTCCAGGCATTTTTAGGCCTTATTAATTTCTATAATGTGTTTTTACCGCATAAGGCGACTGTGGCTGAACCGTTACACCGGTTATTAGATAAGAAAGCATTGTGGGTTTGGGGTTACCGGGAGGAAAAAGCGTTTCGAAATGTAAAAGATTTACTTACATCTGATTCTGTACTTATGCAATATAATGAAACATTACCATTGGTTATAACTTGTGATGCCTCACCGTTTGGGGTGGGCGCTATTTTGAGCCATGTGCTGCCTAATGGAAACAAGGCCCCTGTTGCATACTTTTCGAAGACTCTTTCTCAGGCAGAACGTAACTATGGACAAATAGATAAGGAAGTTCTTGCAATTGTGGCAGCCGTAAAAAAATTCCATGAGTATGTATATGGAAGGATATTTACCATTGTAACTGACCACAAACCCTTACTGGGGATAATCGCTAGGGACAAACCAACCCCCTATATATTGTCCCCAAGAATGACTCGATGATCAGAGTTCCTAGCTGCTTATAATTATCGATTGTTACATCGCCTGGGGAAAGACATTCCACGCCGACGCACTCAGCAGAGCAATGCTACCAGAAACTCTCGACGATCCGGCACCAACAGTATCGGCGTTACAAATCGAAACTCTCAACTCGCCTCCTATGACCGCTCGAGATATCGCGAGAGAGACCAGACGAGATCACACCCTAGCTCGAGTCCTAGGCTGGGTAGAACGTGGATGGCCATTGGACCAGGTCCCAGATGACTTCGCGCCATTTAAAACAAGACAGACTGAACTTTTTTCGCAAAAAGGCTGTGTCATCTGGGGCGATAGAGTCGTCGTTCCAGAACGACTCCAAAACTCGCTGTTACAAATTTTGCACGAAGGACATCCCGGGATCGTGCGGATGAAAGCACTCGCACGGAGCTACGCTTGGTGGCCAGGCATGGACCGACACATCGAGCAATGGGTCAAGGCCTGCACCAAGTGCCAACAAAACAGCAACGCACTGCCAAAAGCTGTACCGACTGAATGGGAGATGCCACGCGGGCCCTGGTCCAGAATCCACCTGGAGTTTGCAGGGCCGATTAAAGGACATACGTTACTATTGACTGTCGATGCATATTCTAATTGGTTGGAAATTCATCGAATGACCCATACAACCTCCGAAGCTGTCATTAAAGTCCTCAATAGACTCTTTGCAACTCATGGATTGCCGGACGTTCTGGTGTCCAACAACAGACCACAGTTTACAGCGCTAATGTTTGAACAGTACCTTGCTGATAATGGCATCCTCCATGCACTCACCTCGCCGGTGCATCCTGCTACCAACGGCCGAGCGGAACGCATGGTCCAATTTGTAAAAAAGACTTTGCAAAAAGTGGACTATGATAATATTGACAAAAAAATAAACCGCATTCTACTTCTACAACACATCACTCTGCACAGCGTAACCGGCAGAACTCCCGCAGAACTTCTCATGGGGCGAAAACTCCATTCCCGCCTCGACCGATTGCACCCTGCTTACGAGCCAGAAAAGCCTGCAGGATCCAGCGGACGCTACCGTACCTTCAAGGTAGGCGACCCCGTTTATGCAAGAAATTTATCGGGCGACCTGGTTTGGATTGAAGCAATGATAATACGCGAGACGAGGCCCAAATCCTATATTGTAAAATGTGTTGATGAAAGACTGTGGAAACAACATATTGACCAATTACGGTCACGACTCCTTTCGGCCAGCCAGCAACTCCCCTATGACCAAACTGAGGGGGGGGAAGGAATGGAAGAAGACGACATTCCAGGGAACCTGTTCCAAGAGAGCAATGAATCTAGTGAAACTCAGGAAATGGAGCAGGAGGAAGAATCGTACACTCCAAGGGAAATCACACCAGAACGAGAAGCTGAGCCACTGCCAAACAACATTTTACCTCAACAGGACTGCACACAGCCAGTCCAAAGAAAATCTAATAGACCCAAAAAACAACCGTCCTATTTGAAGGACTATATAACCACACCATAATTGAGGAGCCAGGGGGAAGGGGTGTTATGTATGTAAATAGTTTAAATAAAAGCAAGCTTGGGGTAAAGTACAGGGTTCTGGCCCTGCACTTCTGATTGGGTGTTAAGCGGCTCGATTGGATTGGTTGGGTTCAGAGAATCCTATTGGCCCTTAACGAAGGACTCTTATTGGTTCTGGAGCTAGCATCTTACAGCTCCCTATTGGTTATTTCACATTAAGGTCACCTATATAAGGCAGAGTTGTTGTTGTTCACTCTCTTAAGTCACTATATAATAAAGAGCTGAAAGTTCACCAACTAAGATTGTCTCCATTCATTTCACCCATGCCTGAAACTATATCACTTTGGGGTTTTGTATTTTGCCACAGATCAGGTACTAAGTTGTGGTTTACATTGTACTACAGTTTCCCTTATAGTCAAGTTTCAGAGAGGAGTATATACTGCTGCAGCAAAAAACAACACAAAACCCTGTAATTCCTTAATGACTAACACTCTGATCTTTTTCTAAGTGCTTTTGTGTGGATCTTTTGTATAATTTTAAAGGTTTTAAGACCTATGACATTCTGATACTTCTGACAGCCTTGTAATAATTTAATTTCCAACCAAATCATAGCTGTGTTACTTTGTTGGAGCTAAGTTGTATTAAATCTTGAGATAGTTTAGAAACTAACATGTTACTATGGCCAATGTTTTCATGGACTGCAATCTGTTTTTATGATGACATTGTGCAGTATCAGATGCCATGGTGTTCCAGTTCTTTATTTATCTATTTATTACTTTCTGAATTTATGCTTTATATATTTTTATTCATTTTGAGCCATCCACAAACTAGAGTTCAGTTCATCTAAAATGCAGGCAATACAGTGCTTGGTTTCAGGCAGATTCCTAGCCTTTTCCACATGAAGCTGTCATCTATTTATCTCTCTATTCATTTAAATACACATTTATGAGATTTATAACTTGTTCTCCCCACTAGCAAATGTTGCTTGAGGAAATTCCTTGGCTATCTTGGAAGATGGCTATCTGAATTCCATGGCAATTAATCTTATTTCATATGCTATGGGCCTGAAGACAACTTTGGTATTCTTTGGGAAATTATGAATTTCCCTTAGAGGAGTTTGAACATTCTTAAACAACGTTTTTGTCCAAATCTCTTAAGGCAAAATTTTAGGAGACAGGAGAAAAACAGATATGACAGACAGTAACAACATAGGCAATAAAGTGAAGAAATTGGTTAAAAAATCAGGAATGAAGAAACGTCCTATAAATACAGTAATAAGATGTTTTTTAAACTACCAGGTTAAATTTGGAACATTTTTTTTTGAAATGACATTTCATACATCTTCAGTGTAATATGCATCTGTTTTTCATATAAATATAATTTTGAGAAAAAATTGTTTCACAAATGTATGAAAAGTCTATGATAAAAACAGATAATAAAGAATATAGTTCAAATACCATGCTATTAAATTCTCATTTTTTTTCCCTTCATACTAGGAGTATGATTCTGTAATCTCATCCTTTTAGAGCTGCAATCTCATCCTTTTAGAGCTCAACAGCTGCAAGATTTACTCATAATCCCTCCCGCCCTCCCTCTCTCTTATTACTATCAAACTCTTAGATTAAAGTCACAGATATTGTTCAATTCCTAGTGATTGAATTCTTCTATTCATACTGTTGATTTTATCATATGTTCCTTGAAGAAATGGTCCCAGAAGGGATTCCTATATCCTCTTGTAACTGCATTGAATGTAATGCGATGGATTGGATTAGAATTCGCTAAAATCTTAGTTGTTTCCTTCAATCCCCGTTGTTCCAAAAGTTACCAGCTGGGAGCCAGCAGAAGAGCAATTGATCTATATTCTTACTGTTTTTTTCATTCTTTTTAGAGATGGGTTAAGGAGGAGGTTTTCAGGAACATTTAGGTTATGACAGATAGATAGATAGATAGATAGATAGATAGATAGATAGATAGATAGATAGATAAGATTGATTGATTGATTGTAGAAGTATAGCCTGCAATGGCTGGGAGAAGCAGGAAGTGAGATGAGGACAACATTATGGTTAGTTAGGGAGCTCCAAATATTGCGTAAAATTAGGTTAATAAAAGACAATAATTTGATTAGTAAACTTGGCCATGGGAAACCTGCTTGTGAACAGATTGTAACAGAGGCTTAAACGAGGAAAGACTTTTAATAAAATGGAGTACTGATAGCTCTAAATATTTGACCTTTGGGACAAGGAGTCTCTATAGCCTGGGAACAATAGAACCTCCTTATACAGGAATTTTTTCCCCAGCTAGAGAAAAAAACCTCTTTGATAATGTTTATCCAGAGACACATAGCTTCCGTTGCCCTTACTCCTTTCTTCCAGTCTATCCTTTTTTTTTTCCTTCAGCAGGGTTTTCTTTTCATCCTGCCCTATTGTCCAGGGTGGGCAGATGGTTTTCATCTAGAACAGAGGCGGGAAATCATTGCCCCTTTATGACTTGTGGACTTCAACTCCCAGAATTCCTGAGCCAGTAATACGGCTGGCTGAGGAATTCTGAGAGTTGAAGTCTACAAGGGCCATTGTTTCACGCTCCTGTTCTAGAAGCTGCCCGGTGGAATTGTTACATGAATAAAAATGGGTAGAAGGAAGCAGGGGCTGAGGGGAAAAGTTGGATGGACAATTGAGAAGTCAATTGAAATGAATGAGGCCCAAAGAGATGATGCAATCCCTGTTCTATATGTCAAGCTCCCTCATTTTGCTATCATAACTATTCTGTGAGCTCCATTTTAAAATTATGTGTCCAACCTGGTATTTAACTTGTTACAATGGGGTGGGAAGAAGTTATAGCTCCTGGGAAAGTTTATGTGTACTCAGTAAAAGTTAAGAATTTAATTAACATATGTCAGTCCTCCACTAAAGCCTGCTTAATTTTCCCTATGCGCCCCACATTTGTGATGACTCAGCATCATTTACTTATGGTAAATCTTCCAGGGAAGCTTGTCCTATCATGGCACCATGATCACTAGCTTAGAGAATCCCCTGGATTTCCAAGAGAGGGTTTAATAGACATGGCTCTGGCAGGATTCATTTCCTGCAAGGTATTCATTTCCTGTAACACAAAGACTAACTATGTATCTGACATGCAAGGGAAGTTCCTTGAGGCAGTAGTTATAATGGCATTTTAAACACTTGCACAGAGCAAATAAATCTTCCCTTTGTGCCAAGATGTGTGTGCCACACCGTTTACTAATGCGGTTTTCCTGCATTTTGATCTCAGCATGGAATATTTCAGACAAAAGTAAATCATCTGATTATGGTTCACGCTATTTCACACTCATTTCCATGCTTTCTCTGTTCTTTCTTCCAGCCTACCCACCCATAACAACCAGTGCATTTATCTCCACAAACAGAATTCACTGTGTTAAGTATGGAGCATGGGCGAGAAAGAATGGAGACGAGCCTCTGGAACGGTGAATTTCAACTCTTTATTTACATAGTGACTGTTCAAACTCAATGGCAGTTATAGCCCTCCTTATATAGGCAGCCCAATAACTATTAACCAATAACAATCTAGGAGCGCTAGCTCCCTTAACCAATAAGAACGCTTCGTTAATGGCCAATCGGATTCCCCGGAACAGGCCAATCCGATCCTGCCGTTAACAGCCAATCAGAAGTGCAGGGCCAGAACCCTGCACTTGACTCCAAGCTTAAGATATCTTTATTAAAGCCTATGCATTCACAACACACTACATCTGAGTAAGAATGGTAACTGTGCGCTCTATAAACATGGACCACATTCTGCTGCATGCATACCTTCCTTCTTTCTTATCAAATATATACTGCTGCAGGTCCTTGGGAGAGAAATGACAACAATTTAATCAGCATTACTTCTCTGAATAAAAAATTTCCACCTCTGCAGGTTAAGATTATTTGCAGTCTGGTGTACATATACGCTAATGAACTTTCAGATACAATATTGTTTGAATTTTATGGATTTAAAACTGGGGTGAATTTTTGATGCTTGTCTTTCTTGGCCCAGTCTCACTTGACAGTGAGATGGGTGGCATGTAAATTTAATAAATAAATAATGTTGAGATACACTTGGAAATGGATGATTTGATTGAAATAAAACACACTCATAAGTAGATATTCAAATTATATTGGAATGTGACTCTCGTATTTGTAAAACATAAGTCAGGTAATATGGAAATGGGATAGTAGACTAAACAGTGAACACAAGATAATATGACAGAGATTGGGGGAAAAATTTTAGGAAACTATGAAGATTCATATATTGTACCAAAGACTGTGTGTGTGTGTGTGTGTTATTTGTTTATAAGAGTCATGGCTTGGAGCTTTCCTTCAAAAGTTTGAGGCAGAATGTATAGAATTCTTTCCTCTAAATGTATATTCCTATTGCAACCCTATGGGTTGAAAGATGCTATTGTCCCAAAGCTGTTCAATGAGCCTTGAATGCGGAATTGAATCTGGGTTTCTCATGTACTTATGGAACCCTTTAGCTATTAACATTCATGAATGTAAATACCATGATGGTGACAAACAGGTCTGCTTAGAAGAGAGTCTGCTGGAAATTATTTACACGCTGTCTTGATTTCACTAATGGAAAAAGATGAGATATAAATGTATTAAATAAAAGTGCAATTTGTAAAAATATAAGTCACATGCCTATTGGATGAGTACCAGTATTGTCAGTTCACTATGTCGCTATGTGGGAACCTCATTTCAAGATTAATAATAGAAATAGTGATGCGAATATTAGAAAGAGTAATCTTTCCATTAATACAAGTCAAAATATGGATTCATGATATGGATGAGTCATGGCAGTTATGGCATTTGTCATAACAAAAAAAAAGAAAATGCACATAAATTAATCCACAGTACATTTGAGGGGATCAAATTACCAAAATAAGAAAATAATTTCTGGGAATTCTTATCCACCCAAAAAATAATGGCAATATGCAATCTGTTATTTAGATGACTAATTAAATATTGAAAATGAAAAAAAACAAACAAACCTCAAGTGAACACCTGCATCCTAAAAGAGAAAGAATGAGAAGGAATGAAGAATATGTGGAGGAGAATTCCAGGGCATTCTTAGATTTAAAGAGGCTGCCTATTTGTCATGGATACATGCAGATCTTTCAGCTTTATCAATGGTTACTGTGCCTTTTCCAACTTCACCCAGCTTTTTGTGCAGTTAATACATTGACAAAACAATGACAAAACCTAAGAATGAAAGCTAATCCATAGCATTATCCTTAGGGTTTGGGCTGAATGCCATCAGACAAGTCTAGGAGCAATAACTTGACTTCAGTTAAACAGAACTGAATAGGGTGCTTGTTGTCTTTGCAATGTTTAATTACTGAAATAATATAACAATATAAACTAACAATATAAACTTGCAATACTCATGGTGATTTGAAAGTCATCCAAATTAAATGATTGGAACATTTTCATATTTTATTCTGATATGTATATGGCTGCCAATATACATGAAATTTGTAATATTACAAATTTCATGTATATTGACAGCCATTTTTGTAATCATAGTGAAAATTATTTAAGCTATCATCCAATACAGTTTATGGGAACTAACAATTGAGTAGCTAGGAAGGTGAAAATATGACACTTATACTCTTGAAAAAAAAATTGAATTGTGAAAATACAATGGTTCTTCTAATGTTGGTGAATATATATTTGTATCAATCAGCATTAAAAAGCATGATAAATAAAAAATTGAGGATGCAGATTGAGATGATGTGGAGAAAATGGAGGTAAATCTAGGGAGAAAGAAATAGTGGCAGGAATTGACATTTGGTGCTATTAGAAAGAAGAATGGCAGCAAGTAGACAGGTAGTCTTCACTTATGACATACCTACTATCGGTACCTCCAAGGTACCTTCCAAGGTACTTACAATCCCTTTCTGGAGTTCCAGTAGCCACCTCCCCTCCCCCCAGTGATGATATGACTACATTTCAAATGCTCAGCTACAGCCTGCATTTGTAACATCCATGGTCACCTGACTTTATGAGTTTTCACTGAAAATCACTTCTGGTTTTCTGCAAAAACACCCCCACAAAGCCAACAGTGGCCTTGCTTAATGAGGTTGTAAAATCAGGTCAGTCATGTGAGTGGCACCTCCCCACTTTATGATTATCATGATTTATGATCATAATGAGCAGCCTCCATTATGACTGTAAGTCGATAATTACCTGTATCTTTTGGGTTATGGCTTCTGGCTTTGTCCATCATGGTAATAAGAAGATCATAGAATAGCCCTGATTCCTATTCTCCAGACATGTTCCTTTAAGCAGAGTCAGTAAATAATTCATATTCTTTTTCATAAAATCTAAAATATTGAAATTCTGAAATATTGAAATGCCTTAAAACTCTGTGGGCTCATAGCTGTGAAAATACTTTTTTTGTTTTACTGGAAATAAAAGAGAATTCATCTTAGTGCATCAGCAGAAACATTGCAACACCTTTTCACATGTGAATAGATAAGCTTGATGCTTCTAGATCAGGGGTGGGCAAACTTTTTGGTTCGGGGGCCTCATTGACTTTTAAAATTTGACAGACGGGCCAGGTCAGCACAAGATACGATACATATAAAAAACTGCAAAATCTCCGCAAAATCAAGTCACTGCACCTAATGTGCCACCTGGTGTCGAAATGCCTGTCATTACAAGTCAAAATCAAATGAATGCAATCATTCAATCATTCACATCAAACCTTAATTCTGTACCAATCTTCGGTGGGCCGGATTAAAAAGAGCAACGGGCCGGATGTGGCCCGCGGGCCGTAGTTTGCCCACCCCTGCTCTAGATACTTCAACCTGCATGCATGAAGTATGTGCTGCTACTTGTGACTTCTGTTGCTTTTATGTGCATTTCTTCGTGATCCTGATTTATTGCCTTTGTTTTAAAATTTGTTTTAAAACCTCTCCAATTTTACTCCCTCCTTAGTGAGGAAAATTGGATTGAGCAATCCTACTTTGTCAGGAGTGTGGTTGATGGCAAATTTGATCAATGTTTTTTAATCCTGGTCCAGCAGGAGAACTATGTGACTGAATTACATAGCAATAGCATTTAGACTTATATACTGCTTTGCAGTGCTTTTATAGCCCTCTTTAAGTGATTTACAAGAATCAGCATATTTCCCCCAACAATCTGGGTCTCATTGTACCCACCTCGGAAGAATAGAAGGCTGAGTCAACCTTGAGCCTGGTGGGATTTGATCTGCCAAATTGCAGGCAGCTGGCAGTTAGCAGAAGTAGTCTGCAGTACTGCATTCTTAACCACTGTGCCACCACAGCTCATAGAATTCTAAAATACTTTTTGGATACCCATGAACATTTGAAAACAAAGTGATGGTTACTAATTATGTAGCAGGAAACATATCTGGTAACCAGCAACTTATTTCCCAGCCTTTGTAAGGAAAAGGAAGAAATAAATGAAATGAAGTCTACTCCCTCCCCTTTTTTTGTAACTTCAAGTCACTTTTTGATTCCTGGTTATTAAGTCTGAAGTTTTCTTGGAAAGGTTTTTTGGAAGTGGTTTGCCATTGGCTCCTTGCTAGGGCTGGAAGAGAGAGACTGGCCCAAAACCACCCTACTGATATCATGCCTAAGATAGGGCTAGAACTCTTTTGACTAGAACTCGTTTGTACCATGGTGCTTTTAACCACTGCACCAAAATGGCTCTCCTATTTGCACTACCCACCAGTAATTCAACTACCGTGTTTCTCATAAATAAGGCCGGGTCTTATATTTTTTTGAGCCCCTAAAAACGGCTAGGCCGTCTTTTCGGGGGTGACTTAATTCCCCCCCTTGCATCCTCATCTAGAGCGCCCCGCGGGCAGCCTTGCCACCAGCTGCTCCTAACGGATGATCATGGCGAAGCGCAGAGAGCTCCCTACTCCCACCAAACACCTTTGCTGCAGACTCAAGACCTTTGGCACCCGCTGCTGTTGCTTTCCCTTCTGCCCATTCCGCTGCCACATTTGGACCTGCCGCTTCCGTGTTTGGAGTGCTGCCGCCATTTGGAGCACCACTGTCATGTTTGGAGCTGCCACTTCCACGTTTGGAGCTGCCGCCGTGTTTGGAGTGGCGGCGGCGCTCCAAATGGCGGTGGTGCTCCAGACAGCAACAGTGCTTCAACGCGGAAGCAGAAGCTCCAAACATGGTGGCAGCTCCAAATGCAGACATGGCAACTCCAAACAGTGGTAGCGCTCCAAACAGCACTGCCACTGTTTGGAGTTCCAAACGTGGAAGTGGCAGCTCCAAACGCGGCGGCAGCATGGGCAGAAGGGAAATCAACAGCGGTGGGCGCTGAAGGTCTTGGGTCTGCCGCAAAGGTGCTTGGCAGGAGTAGGGAGCTCTCCACGCTCTGCCATGATCGCACATTAGGAGCAGCTGGTGGTGAGGAATTGCTGCCCATGGGCCGCTCTTAACGGCAAGTCCCCCTGCCCTTCCCCCCATTTTTCATGTTTTAAGATATGCCTAAATTTGGGGGGAGGGGCTTAATTTCATTTTATGCCCAGAAAACATGCTGGGTCTTCCTATTGGGGGAGGTCGTATTGTTAGAGAAACACAGTAGGGCAGGAACAGGGTGACCATATCTAAAAAGTCCTGCCATATCTAAAAGGGCATAGGAGTCTATGTGGAATAGCATGCTTGACAACAACCCTAAAAAAAAACCCTAATAAACCCTAAAAGAAAGAGAGCAATGAGAACAGTCAGGGAGAAACAAGAGCTATAATTATTCTGTGCATGCAGGGCACATTTTTTTTCAATCCATAATGAGGATTATTTTAATAAAACAAAAAGCCATTTACAAGATTCACAAGATACTTAATGTTGAAATTAATTTCCCTAACTGAATTAGAAGAGATACACTGTTTTCATTTTTATGTCAGTTTTTATTTGTCCCCTTTGTATTTAAAACAAGAAGCAATCTCATGCCTATTTCCAAATTCTGATATAATTTCTTAGAATTTACAGAAAACTCACTATTTGCAAAAATTCATTTCCAACATTATTGTGTGCACAGCAAGATTCTCCCACTCTCAAAAATTACTGCATCTTATGATGTCCCTTTGAGTCCAACATTTGTCACTCTGTCCGGATTCAGAAAGGTTAGTTTTCTGTTTTACTTAAATTCTGCATATCTCCAGCCCACCCCCTTGCCTTGCAGATATTTTATCATCGAGGATAAATGCTTCATATTTTAGTTTGGATCTAGAATTTGTCCTCCATGGGACAAATGCAAATCCTTACGCTGTTTTTCTCTTCCAGCTGTGAAAGCATGCTTTTTTCAAAGAAACATGAATACTATTTTTGTTGCTACCTTTTATAGCTTGATTTCTGTAACTGAATCCTAGTCTGTATATTTTGCCTCCAGCTAAAGTGCTGCTTTGTTGAGAGAGGCTTCTAATTACCAAATTCCCCCGTGAGCTTCATGTCTACAGATTTCTGTACCTCCCAATGAAAGTTACCCAAGATCCTTTATGTTAATGGGTAACAGGAGAGCAGAGGGCATTGGCCGTACAGTAAATGAGGAAGCAGCAGAAAATTACATGAAGCCAGAAGAAGAGAAGATGGATGAGTAAGTAGCAACAGACTGAGTCCAGGGATGGGATTCTACCAGTTCTCACCTATTTGCTAGAACCGGTTGTTAACATTCTAAGCAGTTTGGAGAACCAGTTATTAGAAGAAATGACTGGCCTAATCCTGTAAGGAAGGCAGGAAGGAAACATTCTGGTGTTGCTCTCAGAAACTGCCTCTCTGTTAACCTTTATTACATTCTTGGCAGGACTAGACTTCCTGCCTCAGGAACTTCTCTGGAGGTTTTTTCCCCTCCTTTGCTGGTACTTTGCTTGTGTGGAGTGACCATTCAAAGTTACAATGGCACTGAAAAAAGTGACTTATGACCATTTTTTCACACTTAAAACTGTTGTAGCATCCTCACAGTCTTCAGAGGTCAGGCAAGGAGATGCATGCCTCAATGTGAGTGATATTGAGTTGGCCACACCCAGCCAATAACATGACCACCAAGCCATGTCCACCTAGTCACATGACCACCAAGCCACACCCACCACCTAAGCCATGCCCACAGAACCAGTTGTTAAAAATTTTGAATCCCACCCCTGACTGAGTCACACTGCAAACTCAGGAGTCAACTAGGACTAATGTGAGAATAAGTTATAGGTGGACAAGGTTATAATGAATCATTGATGTATCTGATACAGAACCAAATGAATATACTAGTATTTGTTAGTGCTAAAAAGCCACATCTGAGGCAGTCACTTGGCAGTTTTGCAATATAATGACACCCTCCTATCTTATGATTCTATTTAGAAATGCTTGAATTGAAATAAGCTGGAATATGCTATTTTTCAAGCATACTTATAGAGAAATAAAAGTAAAAATAGATTCATTAAGCCTTAAACACACACAAAAGTAGTCCAATATTGGTAAAACCATCCAATTTCCCCAAAAACATTCAATTACTTAAATGTGTTATTTCTGTTTGACCGCTATTTGGGTTAAGGTCTACTTTTGAGAGCAGTGTAATTTCACTTTTTGGAGTCTATGGGATCTTTGTATTAATAAAGTCATGATAAAAACTTTATTAAGAGTTTAATTGTATTAGGTATCTCTTCTACTGGAACGGATACTAATATTAGGTCTCCAGAAATCAAAAAACGTTTGAAAAAGATTCTCCAAAGAGACATTTAGTCCTAGCATTTAAATTGTGCTATTGAAAATTCATTGTTATTGTAAATATAATACCCTAATATGTGTTGATGCCTATGAAATAATTTTCTATTTGCTAAATTTATAAGCTTATGATACCATTTTTTTCAAGTGAGAAATTATCTTTAACTTTTTTTTAACATGGTACCACCTTTCTCATTACCTTAAAAATTATTCCCTTTCTTAGATTTTATATTACAGGTAGTCTTTGACTTATGATCACAACTGAGCCCAACATTTCTGTCATTAAGTGAGACATTTATTAAGTGAGTTTTGCCACATTTTATGACCTCTCTTGCCACAGTTATTAAGTGAATCACTACAGTTGATACATTAGTAACACAGTTGTTAAGTGAATCTGGCTTCCCCATTGATTTTGCTTGTCAAAAGCATGCAGAAGGTGACCACATGGCAGCAATGGTCATAAGCATGAACCAATGGCCAAGCTTCTGAATTTTGATCACATGATCATGGGGATGCTAAAAAGGTCATAAGTGTGAAAAATGGTCATAAGTCACTTTTTTCAGTGCCATCGTAACTTTGAATGGCCATTAAATGAACTGTTGTAAGTCGAGGACTACCTACAATTTAGTTCTTTAGATCAATAATTTTTTTGTCTTCACATGTCATTCAATATTGGGTGTGAATTTCCCAGATATAAGTAGGACTTAAACCATCTTCTCTAAAGGAAATATGGCATTTGTATGTGTTGACACTGAAGGAGAAATCCCTTTTAGTGGCTCACTTTTAATATTACTACATATTACTGCAATAATGGTGTTTGAATGCATACAGTACTAATTAGAGCACTGAAGTCTTGCACCCTTTCTCAGTTGATAGCAAATAGTGAAAAGCACATGGCATTTCCACCAAAAATGTGGCTTACAGAATATAGAATTCTTTCAACCTACCATCCCTCAAGCTTTCCATTCCTTAAAAGGTTTGTTTCACCACTTCCTAAGCAAACATTCCTACATGTGACGCCTCCATCATTATATTACCACCAATGTGTTTTCTGTAAAAAAAAAAAAAATAGCCTTCTTGCCAGCCACTTGCCCTGACTTGTGTTTCTAAATTCTTTCTCACACCTTTTGGAACTGCGTTCGCTATTGAAGGAGTAATTAATCATCATTGAAATGGAATGTTCAAAGCTTCAGCAAATATTCTGAACACAAAACTGTGGGACCATTAGAATTTTTAAAACATTCATCTAGAAGCTTAAGTAACATTCTGCGTTTCATTCCTTCTAATAACAAATCACGACAAGATTTTTAAGATGCCAAATTGAGTCAAATGAATATCTTTCACCTTTTATGCACAGATTTTTTAAAAAATGGATAAGATCTTCAATATACAGTTAGTCCTTGACTTATAACAAATCCTTTAGCGATTGTTCAAAGTTGTAGCAGCACTGAAAAAAGTGATTTATTACCATTTTTCATACTTAGAACTGTTGCAGCTTCCCCATCATTGAGTGATTAAAATTCAGGTGCTTGACAATTGACTCATATTTATAATAGTTGCAGAGTCCCAGAGTCATATGATAATCTTTTGGGATCTTCTTACAGCAAAGGCAATGGGAAAGCCAGATTCACTTAACAACCATGTTACTAACTTAACAACTGCAGCAATTCACTTAACAACTGTGGAAAGAAAGGTCATAAAATGGGTCAAAATTCAGTTGCTTAATAACAGAAATTTGTCTGGCTTAGCAACAGAAATTTTGGGCTCAATTTTAGTTACTAGTCAAGGACTACCTATGTTTGATTTCAGTTATCACTTTTTTCTCTCTTTTTGTTTGGAGAAGTAGCGCACAGCATGAAGTCAGTTTTTATGCTTGCTGAATTCTAATAACAGTAACAAAGTTGTTGTTATCTGAAAGCTTCTCCTCAGAATAAAATGGTTTTTGTTAAAGGAGAAGTCTTTGCAGATAAGTGTACCTAGGATTCCTGCTGTTGTAATTCAGATATTTGTATAATGATTTATAAATAAGTCTTGTTGTTCAAATGGATGTAATGCTTCCTTACTAATTTTATGACATGTAATAGGAGATCATAAAATGCCGTGAAGTATTTATAAATAATTGGAACACAAATGTAAGTATAATATATAGCTTATTTGCATATGCATACATAAACATATGCTGAGCTCTTTTTCCAAGTGGATAATATTAATATAAAGTGGCAAAACTATGCTTGTTGTTTCCCAGAAAAAGATCAATTAACATGTCAATTATTTTCAGATTTATTTCTGTTGCAGATTTTTGGCTTGATGTCATTGAGCCAAAAACAATAACAACATATGCACACACAAATTAAAACAGGGCCTCACATTTCAATAGGATTATAAAAAATGGTATAAATTTAAATTAAAAGCAAATGTGTACCATAAAAGCTAATCCAATTTCAATGAAGTATAGGAGATGAGCAGGCTGAGCCTGAGGATGGGTCAAATGCATCATCAGTTTGGAATCACTATGCTCCCAAAAGAGATCTCACTCCTGCCCCCTGTGAATTTCATTGACTCTTATCTAGTGCCAAGGTGCCTTGAACGTTAGTAAATCAGATTCTTGTGTTTACGTAGCATGTAATAAACTTGTAGAACTTTTGAACTCTATCCTGGCTCCTGATTTCTTGCACCTGACATAAATCACACATTTGACCCTGCCCTCTGGCTCAATCTGGTCATCTCCTACATGAACAGATAAAACACAAAAGCCGCATATTATAGTATATAGATTCTTCAGTATTTTCCCTCTGCGGCTAAAAAAGTCAACCTAAATAAGTGGAATTTCCAACAGAATGCTACAAAAGGAATTTTTTTGTTTAGCTTTTGTGCATCAAGTTTAATTTAATGCCTTCCTGGTTGACAGATCATGCTCAGCCTCATTAAGTGGCTTTTGATATTTGGATTTCTGCTATTCTGGTGAATAGGGCTTTTTTGTCTTTGCTTGCAAACGTTTTTGAGGACATCATATGTGTTGACATATTATGGATACCTGATGCATTTCTTGGGGTAAGGTGTGAAAAGGCAGTTTATAAACATTTAAACCAAACCCTTAAGGTATATATCTGCAAGGTCTGTGGCTGTCCAATGGTTCTATTCTAGTTGATTTTTTTCAGTGGTGAATTTACCCTGTCAGCATCAATTGTTTGATAAGGGTAGATGTATCCCTAACCCTTAGATTCTACTAAGAGTTCACATTTAGGGTATTTTATACTTCTAGATTAGGAATCAATGATAGGATCAGCAATGAGGCAGATGAAACAAAAAAATAAAGGAGAATATTTGTAGCTCAGGGTTGAAGTGAAGTATCCTTGGTGCTCTCTGAACTTGGTTGTTTTCTTGCAGACGTTTCATTACCCAAACTAGGCAACATCATCAGTGCTCAGCTCTAGCTCAGAGGTCATCCAGGATACCTCAAAACAAAAAATGTGGGATGAGTGTCTGCAACTTCCTCAGCTTGAGGTTTTATAGGGCTGCGGATTTTGCCTTTCCTTTTCATTCCCTTGTTTGCTATAAAAAGAAGGCCAGGAGGGTAGAAAAATGAGGGATGGTAGTGGTGATGGCACAGCCTAAGTGGGGCAACCTCATGCTACATTTGAGATAAAAGAGGACTAATTTGAATGCCACACACTTATTACCGTGTTTCTCCAACAATACGGCCTCCACCAATAGGAAGCCCCACCATGTTTTATTGGCATAAAATCAAATTAAGCCCCTCCCCCCAAATTAAGCCCCATATTAAACATGCAAAATGGGGGGGGGGAAATGGGAGGGGGCTTGCTGTTAGGAAGTACTTTTGTTGCATGCCTGGATATGGTGCTGCCTGAGTTGGTGGGGCACTTCATATCGGGAGACCTTCCACCGTTGCTTTCCCTTCTCCCTTGCTGCCCCTTCTCCCTCACTGCCACAGCGTTTAGAGCAACTCTGCGGCGTTTGGCGCAGCCATGCGTGGCCAGTCAGGGCTCCTCCCTGCAACCGGAGCCCCGAGGAGACACTTGGCTTCAGGCGCTCCCATCTTCCCTTTGCTTTTGAAGGTAAAGCGAATTATTTTACAAAGCCTCCTCTGCCCGAGAGGGCAGCCCAGCCCCATGTGGGGAGGGTAATTTCCCGGGGCCTCTTCTGTTCCTCCCCGACCTCCCTACATCTCTCCCTCTCTCTCCCCGCGAGGTCAACGTTTGCGCTGCAGAGGAGAGGGCTGCAGCTGGTTCCTCCTGCTTGCTGAGAGGTGAGGAAGCCGCAGTTCGCCCGGCGAGATCTGGGAACGAGGGGCAGGAGGAGGCATGCACACACCCGCGGCTCACTTTCCCAGCTCTGCCCAGGCCTTACGGCTCTGGCTTGGCCCTGGCAGGATGAGCGGAGGGTCCAGGGGGGTGGCGCTCGCTGCCCGCGAGGGCTGCGAGGGCTGGGCAGAGCTGGGAAAGTGAGCCACGGGTGTGTGCCTGCCTCCTCCTGCCCCTCGTTCCCAAATCTCACCAGGCGAGCCGCGACTTCCTCACCTCTCAGCAAGCAGGAGGAACCGGCTGCAGCCCTCTCCGCAGCGCAGACATTGACCTCACGGGGAGAGAGAGGGAGAGATCCTCTCGGGTGAGTGCCTTCCCCCGCAGCCCTCTGCACGAAAAGAGGACCCACCAGTAGGGGAAACCGAGCCGCGGAGGTGGGAAGGATGGGCTGGCGGGTGCTAACCTCGCTCGTTCTCCCCGCGTCGGGCTAAGGGTGGTGGCTGTTTCCGCTGCGAGCGACTCAGACCCACTGCTGCTCCTCCGCAGCTGCCTGCCTGGCCTTGCTTTGAGGTGGAAAAGCTCGCTGGGCTGAAGGGACCGGCGTGTCAGAGGCGCGCAGTGTAGGGAGGTCGGGGAGGAATGGAAGAGGCCCCGGAAAATTAGCCTCCCCATGTGGGGTTGGGCTGCCCTCTCGGGCAGGGGAGGCTTTGTAAAATAATTCACTTTACCTTCGAAAGCAAAGGGAAGATGGCAGCGCCTGAAGCCAAGTGTCTCCTCAGGGCTCTGGTTGCAAGGAGGAGCCCTGACTGGCCCCACGTGGCTACGCCAAACACCGTGGCAGCAAGGGAGAAGGGCAGCAAGGGAGAAGGGAAAGCAACAGTGGCCCAAACCTGAAGGTCTCCCGAATATCCAAGCTGTCGCCGCCCGCCCACCCACCCGAGGATGCAAGTGGGGGGGGGGAAATTAAGTCACCCCCGAAAAGATGTCCTAGCCGTTTTTTGGGGGGTCAAAAAAAAAAAAGGCCCGGCCTTATTATGTGAGAAACATGGTAGAAAACTGGATATAATTTAAATGTAAATGCATGTTTATTCAACCTTACTGTTTGTAGTAACCACCATGTCAACAAATAACAGTGTGTCATGTGTCCTTTTGGGAGACCAGTGTAGCTGCAACCCTGTGAAGTGCTTATAATTTGATACAATGAATCCAATCCCATCTTGCTCAACTCTATATGAGGCACACAGCACTGTTTTCCACTCAGTTTAGCAAGTTCTAAGCTTCCTCCCTCTTCTCCTTCCCTAAGGTTGGAAATGACTTAAAAATGATGAGATTTTGAAAAGGGCAAGTCACCACAGTGGCTTTGGATGACTGTGAATTGGCAAAGACAAGATTTCCTAAAGAAAGAGAAGCACTGATCCTTTATCATTTTCTGTTGGGGCCTACTAAAACTAGAATGCAGGTGTCTTGTTTTCTGTCAAGTGCACACAAAGCTTCAGTTGGAATTTTAAGCTAGCAATCCGGCCTGGTTTTCAGAGGCTCCGGAACAAAGTCATTAAGGCATGTCATTAAGGCTGACCTGATTTTTACCCCTACTGGTAATCATGTTAGAGGAATGTTTAGAGATGCTATGCAAACACATTCTCTAGGTCTTGTCACGAAAGTGCCAAATTAGGTGTAACAGCATGTACCCATTGGCGGTTTGTCCCCCGCTCTTCCCAACGTCAGCCTTTGGCATGAGCCAATGAACGTCGCATTTGCAGCCCATTATTTCTCCCATAGTAGGCATGGCACAGGGCCAAGAGCCCTTGTTCATTAGCTTGAGGAAACTTTTCTACCTTTTGCAGCTGCTTTCATACCGCAGGTAAACAACCAGGCAAGACCCCACCAAGAGCTGACAAGTAGGTAGGATAAAAGTATTGAATGTCTGCGTGTGTTAGAAAGAAGTGAGTTATCATGCAGAGGAGATTCATGTTGCCAGAGGGTGAGAATAACTAACCACTGACTCCTGCTGAAAGGTTGACTAGGCAGTCTGAGATCAGGAGAAATTCTGATGTAGGTGAACAGATGTTCAATCTTTGAAGTGGATCTACCTCTGTGCCAAGCAGAGTCAGGATATTGGTAAAAATGCAGTTGCTGGATTCTGCATGGCTTGTACAGGTGGTCTTTGACTTACAATAGTTCATTTAGTGGCCATTTGAAGTTACAATGTGAAATCATTTATCACACTAGTGACCATTGCAGTACTGTATGTTACATGATTAAAATTCAAACGCTTGGCAACTGACTCATATTTATGATGGTTGCAGTGTACTGGGGACCTTTTGCAACCTTCTGACAAGCAGTTGGAAGCAGGTTCACTCAACAGGAATGGTACTAACTTAACCAATGCAGTGATTCACTTAACATCTGTGGCAAGAAAGGTGATAAAATGGGGCAAAATTCATTTAACAACTGCCTCGCTTAGCAACAGAAATTTTGCGCACAATAGTGGTTGCAACTCAAGGACAACCTGTAATCTCTCTTGGAGCCTAATTCCAGAGCAGTGTTTTGGTTTATGTTTAGCTTTGTGCTTGTGATAACTCATTCTTTCATCAGCATCCTCAATGCCTATTCTAATCACATTCTGCTGCTCTCCACAGAAAAAGCCTGTATAACTCCGGGATTTGGGGAAGGATATCTAAGTAACAGATGTAGCCATTTGTGTCAGCATGTCTTTTTAGAAATAAAGCAAAAAAGTGTGTGTGTGTGTGTGTACAAACATAGGCTACTTTCCTTAGGTGCCTTTAATGGGTTGCATTAAAGGTACCATTTGCAAACACTGAATGAATCACCGGTGCCAACTTGGAAAACTTCCTAGGAGATATGGAAAGAATAATTGTGCTGGAATGGTATCATTTGGAGAAAGGAAGAGGTGGGTCTGTTGACAGCATAATGAGGAATTGATTCCTGGTTATATAAAAGGACCACTGCTGCATAGCTGTTTCCTAGCTGCTGAGGAATTTTGTTAAGATACCAAAGCTCTCAAAACCTGTGTTCAGCATTTTTTTAAACAAAGTACCTTGCTTAAAGTGGACTAGCTGCCAAATAGGCTATGCTTTTGTCAATAAAGATATGACTAAAGTACACATACTGTCTGTTGAGTTTTCTGTTATCTCTGAAATGCTTTGTGAACTTTTTAATACTCCTTGTTAAGCAAACCTTTAGACCAACTTCAGGAGAAGCGTAGATAGCTCTTCGGAAAAGTAAAGGGATTGAAACTAGATGTCAATTAGATACATGCAGAGAACATTTGAAAAGTTAAAGCAAACTTCTATTTAATTATGTCTTCTCTGGTTACTTTTGGGGAAGAATAGGAGGAATGTGTGTATTTGTAGGTGGGTTCTGATTCAATGATATTCTGAGAACTGAAGAAGAAAACTGCTAATACTAGTAGCTGTTTGAGAAAGGAAGATAGTAGTTTTTTAGTAGCTTTTGGAGATAGTAGCTTTTTCCCCTCCTGGGATGTTTAGAACATGTTGAATGATGATCTGTCAGGAATATTGTGGTAGTGGGTTCTCTACGGACAACAGGTTGGACAAGATCTCTAAGATCCCTTCTGTGATGTAGAGTTAAACCCTTTAACAACATCCTCTGACTTTTCTGCTGCTCATGCGAGATATGCCAACTATCTTTAAGCCAACTTGGCTTCTGGAGTCATATCTTTGTTTCTTTTTTTAATTGAGAAAATAAGTATGATCCAAGCAGGTCAGAACCCCTTCCCTCCTCTATCTCAAAAATGGTGCAGGGTCTGCTTGGACATGGGGTTGGGCTTGATGACCTATAAGGTCCCTTCCAACTCTGTTAATCTGAATCTATATTATAAAAAAGAAAGAAAAAATACAGGTAACCCTTGTTACGACCACATTTGGCACCAGAAACTTGATCATTAAGCAAAGGGATTGCTAAGTGAAACATCACAATCTATATCTACCTCTTTCCTTAATGTATATGCTTGTTCTGCTCAACACTGACTCTGAGCTCTTTACAGATTAAAAACAGAGAGTTTTTAAAGCAAAAGCAAAAATAAAAAAATAAAAAAGGAACATATTCTAAATGAAACGCACCCTGGCCTCTAGGGGAGCACATCCTGACTCATCTCAGACTTTATGGGGGAGGAGGAACAGGTTTTCAGAGATGTTTGTGTAAAGTCTAAATTACTTGTCTCAAATGTTAGCTGCACCACAGTGCTAGATACCATGTAGAATATGTGGGGGATGCTTCGGAGGTAGTATTCAGCAGGTTCTGACCAGTTCGGACAACCAGTGGTAACCTTACCCCTGGAGTGGGGTGGGAATGGAGATTTTGCACTATCCTTCCCCTGCCGTGCCCACCAAGCCACACCCACCAAGCCATGCCACACCTACCAAGCCACGCCCACAGAACCGGCACTCAAAAAATTGAATCCCACCACTGGGATGCTTGCACAACACATGTGCACTTGGAGAAAGATATATAAGATAAAAATGAGCAAGGGTCAGTTAAAGGCAATAGGATTTAGACCTAAATGCACCCGTTTCTCTTTCTGACTGTGGAATTTTAAAAGCTCTTGTTTTTCTTCTCTAACCATGATCAATCAAATCCTGTATTTTATGCCCAATCTATAAGATACATCTTCTCTTTTTCAACTGATTTCAAGTGTCTTCAAGAGTTTGAACAATGAGCTGGTGAAAGTTCATTTAGTGTATGGCTGGTTCCTCTCCCCCCTCCCCAGCTGTATAGTTTCAGTAATCACATGGGGATCTTTGAACTAATTCTTGCTGCAGGCTAAAGGAGAAATAAATGGAAATTCAAACAGTGCCTGAATTTGACACATTTACCTTTGTCATGTTGGTTTTCGTATATAGATGGCAGGAGGTCAGTCGCTTTTAAACAACTGCAAAGTTAAGCAAGAAAAATGTGACTGCAGCTTTTTCACTCGTCTGAAACCACATTCTCTTCAGAAAGGCTGTCTGAAAATTACACAGCATTGCACGCAACAATCAGTGATTTATGTTTTAGTGGAGAAAAATATTAGAATAAGAATGTTAACTTTTTAACCGAAATTCAGTGTGGAATTACAGGTTTTCATGTACTACTATGTCACTAAGTAGTATATTAGTTTTTGACTTACAGGTAGTCCTCAACTTACGAAGATTTATTTAGCCACTGAATTTACACTGAATTTACAGTGGCACTGAAAAAAAAGGTGACTTATGACTAGTTCTTGCACTTACAACTATTGCTGCATCCCTACAGCCACATGATCAAAATTTGGGTGCATGGGAACTGGCATCAGAATGGGACAACTTACTACAGCCAACTCGCTATGGTGAAGTCACCATGGCCAACTTTCCACAGTCAACTAACTGCAGGACAATTTGCCACGGCCAACTTGCCGTAGGACAACTTGGCTGTGGAATGATTTAACAATTCTGTTTAATTATTTAAAAAATAAATATTTTAATGAATCTTTAATGATTCTATTCCATTATTTGTTTGACATTAGTGTAACTCTTATCCCGCAGTGAGTTGTCCCACAGTGAATTGGCCATGGTATGTTGGCCATGGCATGTTGGCATGGCCAGTTGGCCATGGTGAGTTGTCACAGACCCAACTGGCATATATGTTCATGATATTTTCAGCATTCTGGGGTCACGTGATCACCATTTGCAATCTTCCCAGCCAGCTTCTAACAAGCAAAGTCAATGGTTTCTCTTAACAGTTGCAGTTATTCGTTTAATAACCATGGCAAAAAATACATTGTAAAATCAGGTGCAACTTATTTAACAACCACCTTACTTAGCAATGGAAATTCTGGCCCTGTTTGTGATATGTAAGTTGAGGATTACTTGTGGTGTGATGATGAGAATTCAGGAACCCATGATTCCAATGTGTACTGACTGTTCAACCTGGTTATCTGATTGTCATTTTGTTATGATCAGTTTCTGTGTTTAAAGCTCACAAATTTAAATTTATCATTTTGAGTGAGAAGTACCTGGAAACTATAGATCACAGAACCAGCACAAGTTTCACATTTCCACCACCATTCTGACAAAGATAAAACAAAATTGTACCAGCAAATAATAAAGCTTCTTATTTGATTTAGATTTTTGTGTATACATTGCAGAGCAATAATTCCAGATTTATCATGAAGTGTATACTTAGTGCCTGGGAAATTACCATCGATGTTTCATCACTGAAAAATGTACTTTTTATGTATTATAATTACATCTTACTTTTTGTCCATTAATAGCACTCAGTGCAGCTGAATCATGCACTATGGATAAAACACAATTCAAACAAAACCTAAAACATATCAGAAAAGCCATCTCAATTAAAAACTGCACTATATACCACTACAATCTAATCTGGTGCAAAGCACACCTCTGGTAGTACAAAGGGAAGATGATGTAAGAAAGAAGTGTTGAGCTTATAAATATGCAAAAGGGATACATGATAATGGAACTACAATGCTCTGAAGAAAGAAGATGGAGAATGCTACCTAGGGAGATTCATTTTTTATTGATTAGATTTTTATTCTTTATCAACAGGACGTTGGCATAAATAGCACTACCTTATACAATTTTGTCAACCCTGGAGATCAATAGGGTGACAAATGTCATAGCCAGAATCACTTTCATCATTTCATATCCAGTGTAGCAATTATTATAAATGGGGAATTAAAAAATACTGGAAGTAGTTTAATCTCCGACTCCTTTTACATTGCTGTATTGTTCAGTTGCAGTCTTTTGAAATATCTTGTTTGTGGCATTTTTGTTGTCTTGGAACTGTCTAAGTAGCAAACCAGCAATGGAAATAGTTGCCAATAAACAAGATTAAGCTAGTCTTATAGCACTGCCTCTTCCCTATCCTGCCCCCAAATCTTGTCACGCCTAGCAATTCCATAGTGACACTGTCATTTTAGTTGGCTATTATTTTTATCTTTTCCTATTTAGATTCTGATTGTAGCAGACAAAAAAGTATTAAAGTTAAGGATAAATCTGCAGTCTCTCTTTTAAAAATTACTTTTGGACTGAACTCTCATAAATGTCATAATAATATCAAGAGTATTTTTATAATTTCTTAATAAGATTCATGTCTAGCCTTTGTATTAACAACAGCACTGAAGGCAATTAATGAACAAACAAAAGCAATATCAATTAAAATAATATAATTGAAGAAAACTGACCAGCATACTTAAAGACATAGATTAAAAACATGATGCCCTAGGTTTTTGTTTTGTTTTTGGACTATTCTAAAATCAACTTGAACATCTTGCATCGCCTTTTTTAAGTAGGGCTGTAATATATGTTGGATATTTGTAAGTATTATTTTGCTAATATATAAAATTAAGGATACTGAGTTTGCTCTTTCTGTTAAGACTCTCTTCTCTGATGTGAACTGACTTGCTGGAGCACTCCAAGCTCCATTCCAGTTCTGTTATTCTGTTTATTCTTCTGATCTGTTGACCACTGTGTTGTTTTCCAGATTTGGTGGCATACCTTGGTTAGAATCTTTACTGATTCTCCTTCTGTTGCTTGCCATATTTCTGTGGATATTCCATCACTTCCTGAAGCGTTCCAACTCCAAATGACAAAGAGTACTGATCTAACTTCCAGCACTAGTGTTCTTGTATAGCCTTCACAATATCTTGGATGTTGACAACTCTACTGTTCGATGCTTCAATATACTTCTTCAAAGATCGACTTGGTTTGATTTTCTTTGATTCAGTTACTGTCTATCCATTGGCGTCTTTTAGCATACCAATTTGAGAATGGAATTTCCTTCTTGGTTTAGAAATCTTTTAGAAGTTTGTCCTTGTTTTTCTGTGTATGTTTCCACCTTTGATGTCATTTCAGAAGTTGTTATATTTCTTCTTGTTTCTCCTAACAGCTCTCTGAAATTCTTTTAAGTGCTTTCCCCAGAACTTTGTCCTTGACTTCTCTTGTTTGCAGCTTCTACAGTTTAGCTTCTACTCACCATTCTCCCTGGTGATAATGCGTTTTGCGCGTGTGTGTAAACAATTTCCAAAAAAACCTCAGCTGTGCCACCTGGGCAGCTAACAGGTGCTGCTGGTGCGCAGCGTTTCAAACTCCTCTTCTTTCCTGCTTTTTTAACCTCAGCTGTGCTGTTCAAAGCAGCTGAGATTGAAAAGGCAGGCAATAAAGGACAGCCAAGAGCCCGGGTGAGCAGGTGGGCCAAACAGAGTAGTAAACACCAAACCAGTTCAGTGTCTGCTGCTCTTCAGAGCTACCAGTTCTATAGAACCAGGCCGAACCTGTAGCATCCCACCCCTGCCTTCCTGGTTATAAAAGCAGTCTTTTAAACATTTTGTTTTTCATGTCCTGAATAGTAAAAAGTATGAAGCATCCAGTTCTACTTCATTTTAGTTGATTGTTGTCTAGGATGTTATTGTAGCATCAATTCATTTCATTTTTTGTTGTTTGTGCTTCTTAGGTTCCCTGTTCCCATTGTAATTCTGCTTTTTGTAGCTTTGGGGTTTTCTTTTCCTGCAGGGCAACATCAGCAGATAGATGTCCCAAAAGTGCTAATCAAACCAAGTCATAAACTTCGTTAGTATGCTGAAAGATTATCAGCTTTTCTTCTGTAAAATATTAAGTGCCCTCCTAGCTGAGTGCCCTATCACTTGTCATCATATCATCATTTACTTAATATTTTATGCCCATGTGATTTCCTTGATAACATGCAGGATTAGTTTAACATTGTTTCTCCTATGCAATTTGAATTGAAGTCACTAAAGTGATCACCTACCTCCTCCATTTTTCTATATCAAATTAAATGGCTTGTGTGATCTGCTGTTGCTGGGGTGGGAGGTGGGGGGTGATTTTATTATATTAAGTTATTTGATTCTTTGTACTAGTTTTACTGTTTTAAATGTGGTTTTATACCTTGTAAGCTGCCTTGAGTTGCCATGGGTGAATAGGCAGCAATATAAATCCAATAAATAATAATAATGATATTGTTGTTGTCTGATATTTATTCTATTTATTAAACTTGTCCATTGAACATCTCGTTGTGTCTTAGCGGCTTACAATCAGATATAAGGGCCTGTTAGCTTTAAATGGGCAACTTGGATAACCTTCATGCCTTGGGTGACCCAGGTAGGATTATATACACTCCCAAGGTTCTTCACTCATCTCTCCCAGGAATATTCCTTCCCACCATCATTCTCCAGCACCAGTAACTTGGAATGAGAATTGAGTTCAAAGCACTAAAAGTTTATTATATGCTATTTATACACAAGTATCTGAGCTACTAATGGTCAAGCCAAGCTGGTGCTGGATAAGAGTCAACAGAATTCACAGGGGACGAGTTGGACTTAGGTCTCTTGTGGGAATCCAGTGACTCCAAGCTGATGATTCATTTGACACCACCCTCTGGTTCAGCTTGCTTATCACATTGGGAGCACAGCCCAATTAGAGTGATTCTGAATATTACAGAATCAAAATATATGGCAATCAAGAAGATAGACTGTTTTAATAAGCATTTTCTTACTCCTTTTTTTTCTGTAACTAGTTGACTCATTTAAACTTCTATGATAGTGACAATAAAATTTTAAAGAAATTATACTATACTGGAACAATAAATTATAAATTTTGCATTTAAATAAAGTAATTCTTCTAGTTTTTCAGAACTGGGATGAAAAGAATTAGAATTATAATTCTTTTTATTGGCCAAGTGTGACTGGACACACAAGGAATTTGTCTTGGTGCAAATGCTCTCAGTATACATAAAAGAAAAGATACATTTGTCAAGAATAATAAGGTATACAACACTTAATAATAGCCATAGGGTACAATAATCAAATCATACTAGGAAACAGTCAATATAAATTGTAAGGATACAAGTGACAAAGTTACAGTCATACAGTCACAAGTGGGGGGGGGGGGTTGGGTGATAAGGAGTTATGAGATGATTAATAGTAATAGTAGTGCAGACTTGTAAATAGTTGGACAATGAGGGAATTATTTGTTTAGCACAGTGATGGCATTCGGGAAAAAACTGTTCTTGTGTCTATTTGTTCTGATGTGCAGTGCTCTATAGTGTCATTTTGAGGGAAGGAATTAAAACAGTTTATGGCCGGGATGTGAGGAGTCTGTAAATATTTTCACAGTCCTCTTTTTGACTTGTGCAGTATACAGGTCCTCAATTGAAGGAAGGTAACTTGGTAGCAATTATTTTTTCTGCAGTCCTAATTATCCTTTGAAGTCTGTGTCTGTCCTGTTGAGTTGCAGAACCAAACCAGATAGTTATAGTGGTGCAGATGACAGACTCAATAATTCCTCTGTAGAACTGTATTAGCAGCTCCTTGGGCAATTTGAGCTTTCTGAGTTGGCGCAGAAAGAACATTCTTTGTTGTGCTTGTTTGATGACATTTTTGATGTGAGGTGTCCATTTTAGGTCATGTGATATAGTAGAACCTAGAAATCTGAAGATCTCGACTGTTGATACTGTGTTGTCTAGTATTGTAAGAGAAGGTAGTATGGAAGGGTTTCTTCTAAAGCCTACCACCATTTATACGGTTTTGCATATGTTCAGTTCCAGACTGTTCCAGTTACACCAAGAGGCAAGTTGTACAACCTCCTGTCTGTATGCAGATTCGTCGTTGTCTCAAATGAGACCAATCACTGTTGTGTCATCTGCAAACTTCAGTATTTTAACAGGTGCAGTCATTGGTATATAGGGAGAAGAGAAATGGAGAAAGCACACAGCTTTAAGGGGTCCCTGTGCTAATTGTACAGGTATTAGATGTGATTGGAGCAATTAATGCATATTAATTAGTATATTAATTTAAATTTAAAATACATTTTTTAAACAAATTTTATTAATTTTACAAAAAACAATACACAATCCAGGCATAACAACTTGAAAGATCTTTTCTAAAAAAAATAATAATAATTAAAGAAGAAAGCCAATAGAACATATAAAATAACTCCAAATTGTAATATCAATATTTACATTATCTATTTAACTTCATATCTTATCCAGACTTCTCCTTTTATCCAAATTATATTTCTTGCTTATTAAAATTTTATTGCCTTTCATAAACATACAAAACACAAAACATAAACAAAACTAAAACATCTTTTCTGAAGGCTGCCTGATCCCGGGTTGAAACTCTTCACACAGACACAAATTCAAACATCATATTCACTTTATATATCCTTCCATATCTTATTATCATTTTCTTTCTTTTTTTTTTTATAAACCAATTTTATCAATTTTACAAAACAGTGCACAAACAACCAAGGCGTAACAGCTTATAAATTCTTTTCTAAAAAAATAATAATAATAATAATTAAAGAAGAAAACCAATAGAACATAAAGATTCCAAATTATATCAATATTTACTTTATCTATTTAACTTCATATCTTATCCCAGCTTCTCCTTTTCATCCAAATTATTTCTTGTTAAGTAAAATTTTATTGCCTTTTATCAATATACAAAAAAAAAAAACCATAACAAAACCTTCATATATCCTTCCATATCTTATTACCATTTTCAATAACATTCTTTGTCTGTTCTATTTCCAACTATCCATTCATCTTTTTTCTTTTACTATACTTCTCCTATACACTAATTGGAGTGATTCCTTTAACTCATTACCCTAACTTAAAAGTACTTCATATAACACTTAATTTATCTTGGGATTCTGTTTAGTAGATTCTAAAATTACACAGTAAATTTTATACTCTAAATACACATATAAAAACACAATCTTATATACCTTCCAGAATCCCCCTTTTATCCTTAATTAAATTCACCCATTGTCTCTGAATAAACTTTTTTTCTTTAGATCTTGCTTCCCACCATTAAGGCTTCTCCTCCCCCCCGTTTCTCTCTTGCTTATTCTTCTCCTTGCCCTTTTTACCCCTTTGTCTCTCCTCCTCCCTTTTCTTACTCCCTTTCCTTTGCTTTCTAACCTTGCACCCACCTTTCCTCTCATTTTTCTCTTTTTTGGTTGTTTTTTCAAATCTTAAAATCCCCTTTTTCTTATCCTCTTTCTCCTCCTCCCCGGAAAAAACCCATTGTTCATCAAAGATGGCTTCTTGTTCCTCTTCTTCTTTGTCCCAGTCATTCTGCTGCGTAACCAATTTTTCATAAGTACATTATGCCATTTCTAAAAATTGAAATAAAGTGTCCAAAGTATCTTTTCCATCTTGTTCTTCCTTTTTATATTTTTGATATTCAGTCTTTAGTTCATCCACAAGCGATGCCATCCTGAAAAGAGAAACTTTCCCCAAAACAACCACCCAAGTATTTTTAATCAAAAATAATTCAAAAAAAGTTCCAAAAGTTTATATTTTTCTTCTTTCTTCTATTTCTTTTTCTGGGGTTACTGTTTAATCAAAGAGGTCCAATTACCATATATCTTTCTTTGAGATTCTAGACAATCTCCTCCTTTTTCCACTTCTGCTCCAATTTTTTTTCCTCTCCCTTTCCACTTGCAACATCAATTTTTAAATGATCAGAAATCCATACCTCTAATAAGGGTTTTCCAATTTCTTAAATTTTTAAGTCCAATGTCCAAGAACTCTTTTGTCCCTTAACTTCAACTTTCAGAATAATTCACCTTCAGTGCCCAAACAAATTTCAAATCTTCATCTGCTGTTTCCATGGGGTGGGAGAGTAAAGAAAAAAAAAGTTCCCTTTAACAGCTTCTCCGCCGCTTTCGATCTTCTTAGGGATACAATGTATCCTCCAGCAATTCATACAGCTCAATTCCAACGAATTTAAAAGATGTTGATTGACCCGGCTCAGCCAGCACTTTCACTTTTCTTGCTTCCTCCAGCACGATCTTACCCGGTTGCAGGCTTCTTCGTGGCGGCCATTGCTGACCGCCGCTCCACCACCTTGGGAAAAAGGGGTTTTTCCGGACAAGGAGGGGGTCTGCGGTACCCCCAACCCCCTGTCTGGCTCCCCTCTCTCTTCAGCTGTCCCTGCAGGGCAGCCATATCCCCCTGACCCATTTGGATCGGGAGTACCTCAGTGGCAAGTGCAGCAGGAATCGCGAACGGTCGCGAATTCCTGCTGCCACCAAAGCCATGCGGAACCATGGCTCTTAAAATACATTTTTAAAAAACCTCTTAAAATACATTTTTATGTATTTAAACATAAGAGCAATCTGAGGTTTTTTTTCCAATTTATGTGCCTGAGAATTTGGCATAAAGCTGCCGAACTGAAACCTGGGTGGTCCATCTAGTCATAATCTGATTTTCCTGCCAATTTGCAGTGGATTTCTTGAAAACAATGAAACCATGCAAAGTAAAATTATGTGTCATCGTGCATTTGTATAGTCTTAATTACATTAATTTTCCTGTCATTGGTTATTAAGTTTCTTTTGTTATGCAGTTTACTGTTATTGTAAGTCTGCCCATGTCTCATGTTACAATTAATCTATTGGCCTGTTTAAAGACAAGATAATATATTTGGATCTGAACAAATAAAATAACAAGTTATTTAACACCATAAAGAAAAAGCAGCTAGGCCTTTACCCAAACCAAATGATATAGATTATTGTAATTGGTGGCACAGTTAGCCAGATGTTTAGATAGGATTTGTCATTTTTGTCCACCGACTGCTACCTTCCCAAGAACCTGAGATAGGCAGATGTTGTTGTTTAGTAATATTGCACAATGTAAGCTGTTTCAAGTAAACCAGCCTTTTGCAATTGACTGATAGTATATTGTCAATTCCAGTGGTATTCAAGTAGTGCTCCAAATGTTTTGGAATTGCCACCCAAGGCACCTATTACTATTGGTAATACTTTTTTTTGCCATGGTCATTCTACTTCTATCTGGGAGTCTCTATATCTTATGATTTTCTCCAGTTCTTTCACTTTTGTTTTGCTGTCTCCAAATTGTTACTATTATTATTATTTTCTGTTAAATCTAGAAAAAAATGTAAGTTTTTGTGACTTCTTATGCCTTTATTACTGTTTATGCAACATGTAAAGAAAACTAGAAAATTGTTGCCAATTTAATGAAATTTCATCAGATGTGAACAGAGAATGCCAGTTTCAAATAATTGGCACAAAGGGGTGGCAGTTTAAGAGATTTCAGAGCAATGTTTTCATTTCTTTATTTTTAGTAATCAGAAATACGATTTAATCAAAGTCAGCCCTGATTGGTGCCACTCCCAAAGTGAGTAATTCTTAAGTAAATACATGGTTGAATGCAACAAGCCTTTAGGTAGATTGAGATATAACAAGTTGTGCCTCAAGTGGCATTACTTTTGATTAGTTTGAAGTCACTGCATTTCCAAAGCCATCTTTAAATATACATAAGCCATAACAACATAACCATAACAACTACAACTAAATATTCTTTTGCAGCACAAGTTCAGAGACATTTGTGGCAGTAGATATGCTGTCCTGGGAGCCAAAGGGTGGCATAATGTGAACGGCCACTGATTTGTTGAACAAATTGGTTAAAGGTATACTTGTGAGCAATTTTTAAATGGAAGGAAATAAATGTCACACACACACATACACTTCAGGGAAGTGAGCAAACAAGTAGAAATACAAAAAAAAAAAATCTGATATTTTTTGAGATACCACTGTTAGTGGTGGTCCTTTCTCAGCTTCAAAACTATGCAACATCAAAGCAGCAACTAGCAGCAGTGTCTAAATTGCAGGAAATTATACACGCCTAATAACCGAGAATTAAAGGCTCAGCCTCTTTAAGTGCTAGTCACTTTGCTCACTCTTTTGTGTAAGCCATCAAGAGTTTAGTATGGTAGTAGTCTAGGAAAGGAAAATAAGGAAAAGGAAAAGAAAGGAGAAAAGGAAAGGACTATTAGCTTGTTCTTGAAAAAAGTGTATCCATACAACATTTGACATTTGTTATATGCTACTTCACAAACATATTTTTTCTGTTAAGTAGCTCTTCAGTTCTTAGAAAAATATAATAGAAATTATTTGGCTGTGATCACAGTGGGCAGAGAATACCTTCCCACAAACCCTGATTATTCTGTTTGCTGAAAAATGCCATTTAAATATGGTTATTTTTCTTGATTAAATTTGAATATCATTGAGTATTGGGGAAAATGTTTTTTTCAGTTGTAAGGAGGTTTTATACTTAGAAAAAATACTAGGCCCTTGTTTGTCACAAGTCAACATCCTTCCTTTACTGCAATATTCTACTTTACAATGATGTAGGAACCAGAGCCACTGAATAATTATGGTTAGGCAAGGATCAAAGGGATCTGATTTACAGCCACAGTGGAGACTTCTGTTTGAATATTTGTGCTATAGTTTCATACCTAAGAAATTCTTGCTGATTTAATCTTTTAGAGGTTGAATGTGGAGCTTTTATAACTTTCTGACTAAGTTTCTTAAAAAAATACAGTAGCAATTAAGATACTTTGTCAGTAGGGAGATCCATTATATACCCCTCCTTGTTATGAGCTATAACTCATCCATCAAAATTTGCTCCAGGCTAACTCTTGGCATGAAAGATTTTATGAGCAAGGGAGAATCTTGTGTTTGATGATATTGGTACATAGCAGTCATGCTATGTCATCTCTTATACAACCCTAAATCATCCCAGTTTCTCTAAGCAGCAATCAGAGAATTGTGCAATATTGAAATATTAACAAAGTTTTAAACAATTGAAAGATTAAACCTTAGATCTTTGAGGAAATTATATTTTACTGTTTTGGGTGTCTTGTGAGTCAAAACTACAAAAAGTACAAAATGTATATGAATACAAGCCAAAGATTTTCTGCAAATAACAACATATTAAGGAACTGCAGGATTATCTTATTTAATATTCTGAGAGAAATTTGGTGGTGTGTATGTGTATGTTTCTTCAAATCATTGTTGACTTCTGGTAACTGTCTGGATTAGTCATTTCAGTTTGCAAAATTTCAGAAATGATTTGTCCTTGACTGTTTCCTAGGGCTTAGAGAGAGTGACAGGCCCAAGGTCACCCAGCTGGCTTTGTGCTTAATGCAGGACTAGACTCATATTCTCCTGGTTTCTGACTTAATGTTTTAATCACTTACACCAAATCATCTCTATTGGCCTCCCTAGTATTTAGTTTTAAATGACAACTAGATAATCTGTGACCTGGTGGGTCATTGTTTCAGAGATATCTCCTTACATAAGCAGAAAGACAGAATCACAAAGTGAAAAAAAATAGGTGGGAGAGAGAGGGAAAGACAGGGGTATGTCTCTGGAGGGCTAGAGTAGGACCCATCTACTGAACCTCTGGGTGGCGACACAACAGTATTGAAGCAACCATAAATTTCCCACATTTCAATCCCATGAGAATCAGGGCTCCTACATTTTGGATGTATTTTGTAAGCCCATTTGTGGAAGCCTGATTCAAAAATTGTTGCCCTATGCACTGTTCACACAGCTAAAAAATTACAGACATGAGAATTTTAATTTTATTTATTTGTATCCTGCCTTTATTACTTTCACAAATAACTCAAGGCGGTGAACATATCTTGTTATGAACTAATAAAACACTGAAATAAAGTTTATCAAAACCTTTAGAAAATAGCAGGGTTCTAGTCCTGCACTTCTGATTAGCCGATAAATAGCGATATTGGATTGGTCCATTCAGGAGAATCTGATTGGCTGTTAACGAGCCACTCTCATTGGTTAAGGGGGTTAACACTCCACGTTTCTTATTGGTTGCTAGATCAGCAGCTTGCCTATAAAAGGGCTGCTGCTACCCTAGGTTTTTGCTCTGTTTACAATGATTAATAAAGAGTTGAATTTCACTTTTCACCGTCTCGTCTCCGTTCCTTGCGCCCATGCGCAGAACTTAACACTGGCGATGAGGGTGGGATGCGGAGACATCAGAGCTGACTGAACACTACAGAGCACTAAACAGAGCACATGGCTGAAGGCGCATCAATGGCGGAAACCATGACTGGCGGCACCATGCCACCCGCTCCATTCGACCCGGCACAAGAAGACTGGGACTCATACATGGATCGGTTCCAGATGTTTCTGGAGACCAACAACTTGAAGGATGCCACTACTGGAAAAAAGCGAGCGGTATTCCTAACTCACTGCGGACCTGCCGTTTTTAAGATGGCTAAGGCACTGGCGAAACCGGCTGAGGTGAAATCCATGGACTGGGACATCTTCGAGCCCCTCCTACGGGCCCACTATGCATCTACCGTACCAACGCTTGTCCGAAGACATGAATTTTACCAGAGAGACCAGCGGAAAGGAGAAAGCGTTGCAGATTTCATCGCAGATCTCCGGAACCTGGGAGGCCTCTGCGGGTTCGCTGACCTCGAAGAAGCTCTAAGAGACCGAATAGTTCTGGGACTAGATGCGCCACACGTGCAAAGTAAGCTGATGGCGAAAGGTGACATCAGCCTTGCAGATACCATCGCTGATGCTACTGCAGCAGAAGCAACCAGGAAGTCAGTTGCCCGAATGCGCCGCACCAACGCCCCACTCCGCTAACTCGCCAGCGAAACCTCACCTCGCCTTGAGGGACATGCAATGGCAACCCACCACGAGGACCTCGAATCGTCATCAGGAAGTGATGAGGAAGAGGTCAACCGGCTCCGGTTGAATGAGACCAATGCCACCAGCGTAACCAGAGACTGCAGTATCAATGCTCAGGTTGTGGGGCAAACTACCCGCAATCAGACTGCAAATTCCTCGACGCGCTCTGCCATATTTGTGGGAAGAGAGGCCACATCGGAAAGGTCTGTAGAAGCAAGCAAGGATCCAGCCCACTTCAGAGGGGGACCAACTACCGCCAAACCACAGGAAGTCGTCCTGTGAATCGGGAACATTCGAACCACCAATGGAACAACCACTCCTACAGAAATAAACCACTAGCCCATTCAACAAAACGAGAAGAGGCACACCAAACCATCACGAATGGTCACGCCTCATCATTAGATGCAAAGAAGATCCAAGTGAAGGTTGCCATCGAAAACCAGCCCTGCATGATGGAAGTCGATTCAGGATCGTCCCTCTCGATGGTTTCCTGGAGGACCCTTAAACAATTAATCCCTGCCGTCCGGCGGCAAGACCTCAGAATCCAAAGAATCATTCTCAAGGACTATCAGGGAAACCGAATTCTGGTCGTTGGATCCAGCCTAGTCCAGGTCTCATTCAAAAATCGTACTGCATCCTTACCATTGACCGTTGTCGACCGTGATCGGCCTAGCTTCTTAGGCCTTCAATGGTTCACTCCACTTGGGATTGAGATAGCCGGCATTCACCAAACCAGCAGCGATGACTGGGAGGAGGCCCTCGTCCAGGAATTCCAGGACGTCTTTACAGACAAACTCGGCGAGTACAAGGGGATCCCAATATCATTTAACCTTAACCCTGAAGTAGCCCCCATCCGCCTTAAGCCTCGTCGAGTCCTTTTTGCCCTTAAACCAAAGATTGACGAGCAGCTTGATAAATTAATAGCCCAGGGTGTTTTAGAACCAACCGACTACGTTCCTTGGGAAACCCCAATCGTAACACCCATCAAACTGGATGGATCGTTAAGGATTTGTGGGGACTTAGCATAGGCATACCAAAAACTGCCTATAGATTAAAAAAATAGCAGAGGCACAAACAATCGTTGCGCACTGAGGCGCTTTTAAGTGCAACCGACTCCAATTCGGAGTTAGTGTGGCCCCAGGGATTTTTCAGAGCTTGATGGAGAGACTATTACAGGGAATAAAAGGGGTTGTACCGTACTTTGATGATGTTTTAATTGCTGCCCCGAATAGAGAAATACTAAAGAAGCGTCTTAGACTGGTTCTCCAGAAATTTAAAGACTCTGGCCTTAAAGTTAAAAAAAATAAATGTCAACTGTGTACAGATAAAGTAGAGTTCCTGGGGTACCTAATCGATAAACAAGGCATTCACCCCACCAATAGCAAGTTAAGAGCAATCAAGAACGCCCCAAGACCCAGGAATACGACTGATCTCCAAGCTTTCCTGGGGCTTATTAATTTTTACAACATCTTCCTGCCCCACAAAGTGACCATAGCCGAGCCCCTACATCGGTTCCTCGACAAAAAAGCTGGGTTTGGGGGCACTGAAAGGAGCACGCGTTCCGACAAGTGAAAAACCTATTAACTTCAGATGCTGTTTTGATGCAGTATAACGAGACTTTGCCTTTAATAATCACATGTGACACGTCGCCATTTGGAGTAGGAGCCATTTTGAGCCATGTGTTACCAAACGGTAGTGAAGCCCGTATTGCCTATTTTTCAAGGACTTTATCAAAGGCTGAATGTAACTATAGTCAAATCGATAAAGAGGCTCTTGCTGTTGTATTTGCTGTAAAACGGTTTCATGAATATGTATATGGATGAGTTTTTACTATTATTACTGACCACAAACCTTTGCTGGGGATTATAGTGTGAGACAAGCCAACCCCCTATATATTATCATCTAGAATGACTCGCTGGTCGGAGTTTTTGGCTGTGTACAATTATAAGCTGCAACACGGCCCGGGGAAAGCCATTCCCCATGCTGACGTGTTGAACCGTGCACCACTTCCGGAAACCATTGACGACCCAGCTCCAACCCTTACAACGCTCCAGATTGAAACGCTACATTCACCACCGCTAACAGCTAGAGATATCGCGATCGAAACAAAAAGTGATCTTATCTTAACGCGAGTTCTTAGCTGGGTCAAACGAGGATGGCCAGTAGATCAAACCCCTGACGACTTCATCCCCTTCAAGAACCGGCAAACAGAACTTTTTCTGGCTGCATCCTATGGGGAGATAGAGTCATCGTCCCAGAGCGGTTACAACTAGCGGTATTAAAGACACTGCATGAGGACCATCCTGGCATCGTAGAACTTAACATATCTAACGTAACTTCTCCTCCTATTTTCCTCACAACGACAACCCTGTGAGGTGAGTTTGTAGAGTTTGAGAGATACTAGCTCTCCTAAAATCACCCAGTCGGCTTTCATAGCTAAGGCAGAACTAGAATTCATAGTCTCCCACTTTCAAGCCTGGTGCCTTAACCACAAGACAAAACTGCCTCTCTCTTTACTAATAAATAGATTGAAGAAATGCTTCTTTAACCAGAATAACCACTGATTAAACCTTTAAAAATAAATTTATTTTTCAGTTATTGCATTTATATTGCCTTGTTTTATGCTAGACTTATTATTGATTGCTTTATCCAATTTTTATTGGTGGTGTTTTTGGAATTCTTTCTGCTCTTTTCTTTTTTACATTGGTTCCCATGGGACAAAAATCATTACAAAAAATAAAATAAATGAATGCATCAATATTTCTGGGATTTATTTATGGATAAAAGGTGACTGTTACAGAAAGAGAGGAAGATAGGGAGTTGTTATAATATATCATAGTATTTTTCTTCCAGAATAATAGGAAGCAATTTAGAAGAGGGAAGATCTCAATGTTTAATACTTGGTGTATAACAGGGCAAATAAAATTTTATCTGAATAATCAGTTTCCCTTAAATGTGTTCAGAAGCAGATGGTAATCAGCAAAGTATGTTCCAATTTTAGTGTTACGATTTTATGGCTCTACTGCTGCACCTATACCTCAAAAAGCCAATTGTAAATGCCAGAAAATATCTGGTATGTCACATGTGTGAAAAGGATTTTGCTTAATGTGTACAGCAGTTAAAAGATTGGATGGTTACCAGGAGAACTGGGTTAAAATCGCCTTCAGCCATGGAAGCTTACAGGGTGAGTGACTTAGTCCTAGTTACTCTCATGGAGCCCAAACTACCTAACATCATGTTTGTTGTGGGAAAAATTGGAAGAAGAAAATGAAAAATGCCCAGAGCTCCTGAAAAGGAGGCAGTATGTAAATCAAATCAAGGAAATTAGTTAAATTTGTTTGGAGGCAATGTAAACCTTTTGGTCGACATGCATGTAAGATTATTACAAATAATAGTGATCTTTTCAGAACCATGGATTCTTACAAATATTGTTTAATTCGTTGGTTCCAGGGGGCACTGAAATTCTCTTCAAAAGCCATGGAGGAGTCAAAAGATGGCATGGCAAGAATTATAGGACTTGTTTGTTATTGCTTTGAAAACACTGATGGAAGAAGAATATAGGGGAAAAGTTATCCAAAGACTAGGAGCATGAAAGCAAAAGTCTTCCTGTGAAGAATATTCCACAGCATTTAGTAGTGCTTGATTTACAACTATTCTTTCATGGCTGTTCAAAGTTACAATGACACTGAAAAAAATGAGTTATAACTGTTTTTCACACTTAAGCCCGTTGCAGCATCCCCCATGGTCAGGTGGTCAAAATTCAGACACTTGGCAAGTGGCGTGTATTTATATGATGGTTGCAATGTCCCAGAGTTACTTGCTCCCCTTTTGCGAATAGCAAAGTCAATTTGGGAAGCCAGATTCACTGATTCATCATGTTATTAAAGCAACCTGCAATCATCAAGGCATTGTACAAGGTAGGATCTCGGGCCGGTTACATGAACTACTGTCGCCTCCACTCACAGCGGATCGCCCGATAGGTTTTTAGCGTATACCAAATCGCCTACCTGAAAGGCACAACAGCGGCCACTGGATCCTAGTGGTTTTTCCAGTTCAAAAGCTGGGTGTAACCGGTTGAGGTGGGAGCGGAGTTTTCGTCCCATTAGCAGTTCGGCGGGAGTTTTGTTAGTGACGCTATGAAGTGTGATGTGTTGTAGAAAAAGGATTCGATTGATCTTGTCATCAATGTTATCGTAGTCTACCTTCTGCAAGGTTTTCTTAATGAATTGGACCATGCGCTCTGCTTTGCCATTGGTCACAGGGTGCTCAGGCGAGGTGAGCGCATGTTGGATGCCGCCGTCAGCCAGGTACTGCTCGAATGACAGCGCTGTAAATTGGGGCCCATTGTCGGATACCAGGACATCTGGTAATCCGTGGGTTGCAAATAGTCTTTCCAAGTTTTTGATAACCGCTTCAGTGGTTGGGGTCGTCATGCAGTGAATCTCAAGCCAATTCGAGTAGGTGTCGACGGTTAGCAGAAAGGTGTGGCCTTTGGTCGGCCCCGCAAAGTCCAAGTGAATACGGGACCAGGTCCCCGAGGTGTCTCCCATTCGATAGGGATGGCTTTAGGTGGGGCGTTGCTCACTTCCTGGCATTTATGACAAGCTTTAACCCAATTTTCAATTTGCTTGTCAATGCCTGGCCACCATGCGTAGCTTCGTGCAAGGGCTTTCATTCGCACGATACCAGGGTGGCCATCGTGCAAGGTTCTCAGCAGCGCTTTTTGGAGTCGTTCTGGAATAACGACTCTATCGCCCCAGATGACGCAGCCTTTTTGAGAGAACAACTCCGTTTGTCGAGTCTTGAATGGTGTGAAGTCATCTGATAATTGGTCCAATGGCCATCCGCGTTCTACCCAGCCTAGAACTTGTGCTAAGGTAGGGTCACGTTTGGTTTCTCTCGCGATATCTCGGGCAGTCAATGGCGATGAGTTGAGTGTTTTAATTTGCAACGTGGTTACCGTTAGTGCAGGATCGTCGAGAGTCTCTGGAAGCAGTGCTCGGCTCAATGCATCGGCGTGGGGAATGGCTTTCCCCGGGCAGTATTGCAGCCGATAATTAAAAGCAGCCAAGAATTCTGACCAGAGAGTCATCCAGGGGGATAATATGTAGGGAGTCAGCTTATCTCCAGCTATTATCCCCAATAACGGTTTGTGGTCAGTCACGATAGTAAAAGCCCGGCCATACACGTACTCGTAGAATCTTTTAACGGCCGATACAATTGCGAGGGCTTCTTTATCGATTTGGCCATAATTTCGCTCAGTTTTTGAAAGTGTCTTTGAAAAATATGCAACAGGGGCTTCGTTACCATTAGGCAGTACATGGCTCAGAATGGCGCCCACTCCGAAAGGCGAAGCATCACATGTGATATTTTACGGCAAAGTCTCATTGTATTGCATGAGTACAGAGTCAGAAGTCAGTAGTTTTTTCACATTAAGGAATGCCTGTTCTTCTCTGTGACCCCATAACCAGTTTGCTTTCTTGTCTAACAACCAGTGTAACGGTTCAGCGACCGTTGCTTTATGCGGTAGAAATACATTATAAAAGTTGATGAGGCCTAGGAACGCCTGGAGATCAGCCTTGTTCCGAGGCCTGGGAGCATTTTTTATTGCTCTTAGTTTACTGTCGGTAGGGTGAATACCCTGACTGTCAATTAGGTACCCTAAAAACTTAACACTATCTGTACACAATTTACACTTATTCTTTTTTACCTTAAGACCGGCGTCTTGGAATTTTTGTAGGACTAACTTTAAACGATCCCGTAAGATTTTTTTTGTAGGTGCAGCAATAAATACATCGTCAAAATAGAGACCACGCCTTTAATCCCTTGTAGTAGCCTCTCCATCAGGCTCTGAAAAATCCTTGGGGCTACACTGACTCCGAATTGGAGCCGGGTGCATTTAAAGGCACCTCAGTGCGTCACAATCGTTTGTGCCTGTGCTGTCTTTTCATCAACAGGTAGTTGCTGATATGCCTGAGCTAAGTCTAATTTAGTGAAGACCTTTCCGCCCCCCCAGGGAGTGGAGGAGATGCTGTATCACCGGCACCGGATATGCATTCTGCTGTAGGGAGTGGTTCAGGGTGGCCCGGTAGTCCCCACAAATTTGGATCGACCCGTCTGGCTTAATGGGTGTTACGATTGGGGTTTCCCAGGGAGAGCGATTGGTAGGTTCTAGCACCCCCTGAGCTGTTAGTTTGTCGAGTTGTTCGTCGATTTTCGGCTTTAAGGCAAACGGAACTCGACGGGGCTTAAGGCAGATGGGAGCTATCTTTGGATCAAGGCTGAACGAAATTGGGGTCCCCTTGTACTCGCCTAAACTTTCCGCGAAGACATCCTTGAACTCATGGATGAGGTCCTCCTCCCAATCACTTCCGCTGATTCGGTTTATGCCTGCCACTTCAATGCCAAGTGGCGCGAACCATTGGAGACCTAGCAGACTAGGCCGATCTTTGTCGATCACAGTTAGCGGTAAGTACGCTGTGTGCTTCTTGAAGGAGACCCAGACTTGGCAGGAACCAACGACAGGGATTCGATTCCCTTGATAGTCCTTAAGAATGAGTTTTTGGAAACGGAGGTCTTGGCGCTGAATCATGGGGATGAGTTGCTTGAGGGTCTTCCAGGACACCATCGAGAGGGACAATCCTGAGTCGACTTCCATGTGGCAAGGCTGGTTCTCGATGGCTACTATGATTTGGATTTTCTTGGCATCCAAGGCAGAGGCGTGACCGATAGTGAAAGTATGGTGAGCCTCTTCTCGCTGTAAAGCTCGGTTTCTGCAGGAGTGGCTAACTGGTTCTCGCCTTACAAGATGGTTTCCTGTCGATTGGCGATAGTTAGCCCCTTTTGAGGCCTGGCTGGGTCCTTGTAAACTTCGGCAGACCCGTCCGATGTGGCCTCTCTTCCCACACTCATGGCAGAGTGCGTCATGGAATTTGCATCCGGACCTGGCATGGTTGGCTGCACAGCCAGCGCAAGGGCGTGGGGACTTCGGGTGGTGGTCCCGGTCAGACCGCAGTCGATGGACCTCTTCTTCGTCGCTGTCTGATGACGAAGAGAGGTCCTCGTGGTGTGTCGTTGAAAGCTGCCCTTCTGACTTGGGTAAAATTTCGCTTGTCGGTTGGTGTACCGGAGCGCAGTTGCGGCGTAACTGTGCAGCCAACTTCCTGGTTGCTTCTGCTGCAGTAGCATCGGCGATGGCATCGGCAAGGCTGATGTCGCCTTTCGCCATCAGCTTGCTTTGCACGCCTGGTGCATCTAATCCCAGAACTATTTGATCTCTCAGTGCCTCTTCCAAATTGGCGAATCCTCAGAGGCCTCCCAGGTTTCGGAGGTCTGCTATGAAGTCGGCGACGCTTTCTCCTTTTCGCTGGTTTCTCTGATAGAACTCGTGGTGTCTCACGAGTGTAGGCAAGGTCGGTCCGTAGTGATCTCTTAGCGGAGGTTCGAGGTTGTCCCAATCCATCACCTTCACTTCTCTAGGTTTTGCTAGTGCTTTAGCCATCTTAAATACGGTTGGACCGCAATGCGTTAGGAACACCACCCGTTTCTTCCCGGCTGTGGCATCCTTTAAGTTGTTAGTTTCTAAGAACATTTGGAAGCAATCCATGTAGGACTCCCAGTCTTTCTGCACTGGATCGAACGGAGCGGGTGGTACGACGACACTGGACATGGTTCTGTTGTGTAGCGCCGTCAGCCACGTGCTCGGTGTTTCTTCTTGGTTCTGTCGGTTCAGACGTCTCCATATCCCATCCTCGTCACCAGTGTTATGTTTGGAGTATGGGCGAGAAAGAATGGAGACAAGCCTCGGGAACGGTGAACTTCAGCTCTTTATTTACATAGTGACTTCTCTACTCAATGGCAGTTATAACCCTCCTTATATAGGCAACCCCAATAACTATTAACCAATAACAATCGAGGAGTGCTAGTTCCCTTAACCAATAGGAACTCTCTGTTAATGGCCAATCGGATTCCCCGGAATGGGCCAATCCGATCCTGCCATTAACAGCCAATCAGAAGTGCAGGGCCAGAACCCTGCACTTTACTCCAAGCTCAAGTTCTCTTTATTAAACCTTATGCATTCACAACACTTCCTTCCTTCCTTCCTTCCTTCCTTCCTTCCTTCCTTCCTTCCTTCCTTCCTTCCTTCCTTCCTTCCTTCCTTCCTTCCTTCCTTTTTCCTGATTTATAGCTCAGTAAAAGGAATGATTGATAGCTCAGAAAAAGGATAAAATTCCACTTTGGAAGGCAACCCATTCATGTATATAAGCACCCACAGATGCTTTCCAGTTGTCCTGGTTTCCTGATGCGAAGCCGCTTTAGTAGGCGGGGTCATTTGAAAGAAAGCATGAAAACTTTACCTGTGGCTTTCCCTGCTTCCTGAGAGACGATGAACATCACCAATGAGAGAAGACTTTCCCCATCACTGCAGAAGAAGCTATTAATGAAACGTCAAGGATGAGTTCCATTCAGAAATGGGTGATATGTTAGAAAGGGGAATATTGGTATTATTTATACCATAGTGTTATGACCACACCTGTCAAAGCATAATGCAATTTTCCAGCATCGTGAAGGAGAATAATAAGTAAATAAGTAAGGGAGGAGGAATGAAAAGCTGGGACTGGGGAAAACCATGCAAAATAAATCTACCTTGAAGAAAGAAAGGAGAGGAGGCTGCAAAGAAACGAGAACAAAGAAGGCATTCTGAAGAGCAGGTGCTTGCTTTTCCAGTCACCTCCAATGGGATAACAAATAGGGGGAAAGAAATTTGTTTTCATTATGTGTTATCATGCAGGGAGACAATTTTACCTGTTGATCTTACGACCTTCTGTTAATCAGTGGCATAATAGTAGTACAGTGTATGCAGGGTAGATTGGAAAAACTTGTGGGTTGGCCAAAATGTCCATGTATTCTGTGCTTTATTCATATGTTGGGCATTCCTTCCATAGAACAAACAATAGCATATGTTAATATTATATAGGATGGGTGTAAATATTCAGCAGCTTGAGACTGGATAGTCAGAAGGAGTCCTCACTTAAAGGACCACAATTGGGACCAACAATTCTGTCACTAAACAATGTGGTTGTTACAGAATGATGTCATGTGAACATGGCTTGCAATTTTACTGGTGGCTTTTTCGGGGATTCTCTGCTTGTAAGAAGATGGCTGAGAAGTACACAAATGCTAGTCACATGCCCACAGGTTGCTGTGATGGTTGTAAGCATGAGGAACCATTGTAAAGTTATTTTTTCAGTGTCCTCACAGCTTTGAACAGGACAACATTAAGGAAGGCCTACCTGTAAAATCAGACTTATCTATCATTTATCATTGTCTGTCTATCTATCTGTTGCAAGATTGAAGTAAAGGTATGATATGGTATGTTATGGTGCTTATCTGGCCCAAATGCACAAAAGGTCAACATTTATGGCTTCAGCCCCTCTGAAAGAGTCTGGGAGCAAGAAAAGGATAATTGCAGGATATATTTGGACCTGAACCATAGGTTTTGCATCACTGATTGCTTATGGAAATATTTCTCTACACTTTAATTTACATTACTTCACAAGAAAAACATTACCATGTTTGCAGGTAGCTTCAGTTTTATGAAGACTTGAAATATTTAAGGTATTTATAGTAATTGTGTAATGTGCAATGTTGCAAGAGTTGTGAGAGAATTAGTTTTTGGGGTTTGCATTCACCCCCCAAGATGGAGCATTCCCTTTTGGATCAGAGGAGAAGGAGGAGAATAATAGTGCATTTGAATGACGCCTTGTTCAAAAGCTTTCTTGCAGATCAGTTAGAACCTTCAACTTCCATTACTAACTTTGCAGATTTTGTAAAAGAAGGAGATTATCAAGAATAACAATTCTTATCTGTGGTTTGGACCCACCCTAGGATATTAGGGCTTATTGGATGGAGTCTGCTTTCTACAGAACATGAGCCTTCTTTGTAAAACTGATAACAGTGAGGGCATTAGTTGATCCTAATTATTGATCAACTCCAAATGATGATAAACTGTATTTTAATTCTCTGAAAGAGTAATGTTGTGCTCAAAGGAATTTCTTTGAGTGTTAGACTTAATATGGTTTACCTTTTGCTGCTGCTATAGTATATAGTGTTTACCTTTCTCCCTGCCAAGAGTTTTAGTACATATAGTCCTCAACTTATAATCATTCCTTTAGTGACCGTTTGAAATTAGAATGGCACTGAAAAAAGTGATTTATGACCATTTTTCATACTTACCACCATTGCAGCATCCCCATGGTCATGTGATTAAAATTTGGACTCTTGGCAACTGGCCTGTATTGATGACTGTTGCAACCTTCTGACAAGCAAAGCCAGTTCGGAAGCCAGGTTCACTTAACTATGTTACTACTTAACAACTGCAGTGATTACTTAACTTAACAACTGCAGTGATTCATTTAACTGTGGCAGGAAAAGTTATAAAATGGTGCAAAACTCACTTATCTTCAGAAAAGGAAATTTTGAATTCAGTACTGGTTGTAAGTTGATGATTATCTGTATTTGTTTAAAAAATGAAATGCCCACAGATGAAGATTGTTTCTGACTAATAAACATTCAGTTAAAGGTGTTATGGATTAAACCATCACAGCGATACAACCGAAACAGGTTCATCTTAAAACAGGCTTGTAATCCTGCAATTCTTATTGGCCTGTGAATAGCGAGTCGTGATTGGTTAGGCTTGGCCAGCCTGATTGGCTGTTAATGGAAGCCCCTGATTGGACGCTTGTGAAAGCGATAGACTCAGTTCATTGGTTGTTTAACAGCAGCAAGCTCTATAAAAGAGCTACTGCTGCCCAGGTTTTAGCTCCAGTCTTTCTTGTTAAATAAAGAGTTGAAGTCACAGTCCGATGTCTCGTCTCCGTTCTTACGCCCATGCCCAGGACTTAACAAAAGGCATATGTTTTTGTGAGCTACAGCTCACTTTATCAGATGTGACAGAGATCCTATGGAATTAGTATTAACTCTTTGGTGGTGGTATTATTATTATTATCATTATTATTATTAATACATTTAGCTGATGTAACCTGCTTCCTGCATTCCCAAAACTCTGAAGGTAACCTATAAAGCATTGAAACCAAAGCAGTACGTAGAATAACAAGAGTTGCAGACTGAATGGTTTTTTGTACATGAATGCTGGTTCCAGTTCAGTTCTCTTTTCATATATTTGATACTACTTTTGCTCATAAAGTGTCATTCTGGAATAAATTAATCACTGGGCTAATATAGCGTTATTGATTTTTCCCCCCACCAGGATATAATTTGGATTATTGTAATAAAATATCACAAGCGATAACTAAAAACACATTCAATTAGTTTCTTTGCTGTATATTCTCTGCATGAAGAAAAAAAGATGGTATATTTCACAGTCAGTCGCTCTACTGAGTTTTCTTTTTAAAATTTCATTTAGCAAATGAAACTAATTGAAATGTTTCAATTTTTTGGTTTCAAATAAATGTTAGATTTCAGAACTAATTTTAAAAACTAACAGTACATTAATTTAAGTGATTTTCTTGTAGAATTATTTCACAGGTTGTTGGACACAATTCATCAAACAAAAAGTAATTCATAAAGCTAAGAATGTTGGGTAAAAATCTTTAGAAACATCCTGACTGGTGCACTTTTCAATATTTGCAAGGTAAATATTTGAAATGCAGAGGTTTTATTTGCCCATAGGATTTATTAACCTATCTCTCTTTTAATATATAACTGGGGGCTGCAAGATGATAAATGGAGAAGTCCATGTGACAAGGATAAATAGCTGTTCACATTATAGTATTTAGGTTGAAGAACAAAAACTTTATAATGAGCAAAAGCATACAATTTTGAAAGAAGTCCCTAGAAAATTGCCTGAGTGTGTGTATACGTACATAAGCAGGCAACCATGCCATTTTTAAAACTTGAAGATCAAGAAATTGAAACTCTGCATATATTCATGGAGTTTTCATCATCTTCATCATGATCGTTATCATCACAAACTCAGGTGGTCAAGTGTTTAAATTGGTTTACTAAAAGAAAACCTCTACCATTTTTACATATTCCAAAGATTTATTAAGGGCTTTGTATAAAGGGCTTAGGTACCATTTCCAAATCAATCTCATGCCCCAACAATCACATAACATCTTCTTCCTTGGGCAGCTAAGCAAATTTTATTTTCAATAGAAGATTATATTTGTAGTTTAGGGTTGAACTGTGGAGTCCTTGCTGCTCTGTGAGCTTGGGTCTTTTCTTGCATATGTTTCATTACCCATCTAGGTTCAGTGCTAGAAGGAGTGGGCTTTTCTGTGGCTTGTCCTGTCAGAGTTGGGGGGCGGAATTTTTGCTTTCCACTTGACAGTTCCTTGAATAGATTGTATACTATTTGATTGTCTGAACAGGTAATTCCTTTATTGGGATATTGTTGTTGCTTGATTTTTGGTCTGGTATTGATCCTGGTGCTAATCCCTGCTTATCTGGGAGTTAATTACTGGTAAGGATATGGTCTCCCATGAGCTGTTCAGAGCAACCAGTAGTGGGAGGTGCTTCAGTCTCTGCATGACTAGGCTGAGCTTAATTTGTGGAACGCTCATCCTTCTCCACGGTATTCCTCCCCAGCGTTCCCCAGTTTTGGCTCAGCCTCGTTGTGGATAGGCAGTGCTTTTTGTTCTTCCTTGGCCGAAACAGGAGTATTACTCAGCAGGTTTGGACATAGTCCAGTTTGTTCTTTCAGGCTTTTGGCTTCCAAATCACTTTACAATCTCCCGATGTTAGCTCTCTCCATCTGGTTGTCGGAGATCATTTGCATTTTCGGGCAGCGCTGTTTCCTGTCCTGAGCGGCGGGCGGCTTTGGCATTGCTCTGAGCACTCCCCATCTGCTTTTTTTATCCCCTGTCATTGTGATTCCGCATTGCCTTTCTCTACATCGGCAATAGCGGCATTGGGCGTTTTCGCTCTCATCCGAGTCATATCATTTGATTTTTCCCCTCAGAACGCTGTCTTGGTGTGGAAAGCAGAAAGCTTAATTATTTCCACCCCTTTCCCGGCTGTTTTTTTTTTTTTTTTTTTAGCCACAAGGAGAAGCTGTCGGAGGCATTTCCCCATGTGGTGGGAGTTTATTGCTGGGAAGTGTGCACGCACCAAAAGTAATGGCCATTGTTTTGCCTTTGTTTTAAAAACAGCATAGCCGCGCTATTCGTAACTCAAGCTGCATGAGGTAGTTTTCCTTCCTGATCAGAGGTTTTTCTTCAGATAACCTAAGGAATTATTACACCTCATTTTCTTATTAGATTCGAGGCCATCCGTGCATTATTGTTGGCTTAACCCTCACAGCCTTACCCACCAGTGGCACAACAGCGAGCACCCAGGCCTGTGTCCGCCTGTGCAGAGAAGCTGTTGAAGGCCTCTCTTTATTATCTTGGCCTTTTAGGCGTTCTAAATTTGCTGTTTGGATATTCACTCTATCAAGCTGTTTCTCTATTAATTTATATATATATATATGACTTTCATTGACTCCAACAACAACAGCAACAACAACAATAATAATAATGTAATAATAATAATAATGTAATAAAATATTCAGTATTAATATCTTAATAACAAATGATACTATTACTGTGATATGACTCATATTATATATACATATATCTTTAAAAAAAAGAAGGGGTCCCTTCTTGGATCAGGCCTCTGGGTGTCCCAACTGCCTCCACAGTATCACTTTGAATAACGAGCATACTGTATCTCTTTCAATCAAAATGGCAGGCGGTAGTAGCTGTCAGACCTCAACATCAAGGGTCAAAGCTAAATCTCAGCACAAATCTAAGCAGACAAAAAGTCATTCTAAAGCTTCAGAAAAGGATGCCAACATGTGCCATAAAGCATTAGAAAAGCAAATAGATAGGTGTGCAAGGGAGGCACACAGGGCCTCACAGGACCTTCTGCCCCCCAGTCCAGTGCCGTCTACCTCTTCCCACCCTCCTCCTCCCCTAGATCTCTCCCTCTCATCCAGACACAGCTTAGTTTTCCAGAGCCAACAGGCCCAGTTACCTAGAACACAGACCACGTGAAGGGCTCCTGTAGCTACATACTCTCCAACAGCTGCCAGTCTTTGACAGGACAACATTCTTCCAGAGAAAGTTCCAGAGAGGATGAAGGCATGGATGGAACTGGCAATCCACCAGGGAATTGCAGCAGGTCTTCAATACACAGTTCTGACCAGTGAACACCCTGTAACCACTGACTATGATTCTCAATCGCTAAGGTCGTTGACCAGATTGGAGCAACACTATACCCAGGTACAGTTTCAGGGGGACATGCCCCTCCAGGGGCCACAGGAGGAGGAGGAGGCAGAAGAAGTGAATCAAATTGATCAAATGGAACAGATTGAATCAGGATCAATACATGACAGTGACCCGGCCCTGTCATACGTGGACCCCCTAGAAAGGGGGATGTCTGAGGATGAGGGCCTTGTTCCTGATCAATCTGTATTTACAGGTTTATTCCATCCACAACTATTCAGATCACTTTTGTTTAAGGCAAAAAACATTGCACATCTGAACAAGTCGGCCCCTTCTACCACTCCAACTCCTTCAGAAGAGGGACCAGAAGATCTAATTTTCAACCAACTGGTAGTTGAAGCAGATGTGATTCCAGTTCCTCACATGTTTTCAGACCTGGTATAGAAACAGTGGGCGTCTGCAACGGTGTACTCTGCCCCCATGGGATATGACAGGAAATATTTTAATTTGGCCCCTGATTTCTCAAAATTGTTGAATACTCCCAAGGTAGATGAACCTATAGTGGGATTAGCATCCTCGTCCTCCATTCCCAGTGAAGCGCTAGAGGCATTAAAGCCGGACGAAAAACAGGCTGAGCTTGCCCTACGTAGGGCCCCTCAGTCTGATGCGTGGGCCATCAGAGCGACCATGGACGCTTCCTTCTTTACTTGTGCTTCTTTCAGGTGGCTCCATCTCCCATGTCCCTAATTCCAACATTAGAGCACACCAAGATATTGCAAAACTTATAGCAGCTGCTGAATTCTCAGCTGACTCAACTTATCATGCGGTCAAGTTTTCAGCCAGGGCCATTACTTCACATGTCACAGCGTGATGCTTACTATAGTTAAAACATTGGCAAGTGGACATTAAGCACAAATGCAAGCTGGCTTCATCTCCTATTGTGGGAGACAAACTGTTTGGCCCTGCCCTTGACTTGCTGCTAATTGAAACCCGAAACAAAAAGAAAATTCTACCTTCCCTTTTTTGGAAGTCAGATTCTAGAAACCCTCAGTCCTTTTGGAGGGGATCCTTTTGATTCTTTTATCAGGATTCTTCTCACCCAGATACCAGAGACCCCCCCCCCATCTTTCAGACCAGGGCAGCAGCCAGAAAGGTCCAACTTCGGGGATAGGAACAGAAGGGGTGGCCAATCCAAGAGATCCTTTCGAGAAGCAGGAAATAGGTCTTTCCGGTGTCCAAGATAACTCCCCGACTCCGGCTCCCATTGGCAGACGCCATAAATTATTCGTGAACCAATGGGACTCTTCAATGTCTGATTCCTGGATCAGAGACACAATCAGATTTGACTTTGTGCTGGAGTTTCAATCCACTCCCCCAGACTTGTTCATGTCATGCCCTGTTTCCAAAGATCCGGTTAAACGTAATCTTATGGAAACAGCTATCCAACATCTACTGGACATACGAGCCATCCAACCAGTAGCTACCAATCAACGAGGGCAAGGTTTCTATTCACATCTTTTTGTTGTTCCCAAAAGTTCTGGGGGGTGGAGAGCAATATTAGATCTGAAGCGTCTTAACCGTTTCTTAGTATATCGCAAATTTAAAATGCACACCTTGCAATCTATCTTACTCGGCATCAGAAAAGGTGACATCCTTATGTCTATAGATCCGATGGAGGCGTACCTACATATCTCTATTCGGCCTTCCCACTATAAATTTTTGAGATTCTGTTGTGATAACTGTTAGGGATAACATTGTTTACCCTAACTGGTTTAGGTAAAATAATAAATATGTTATCATGGTTTATATGTTAAAGTGTCTGCAACTTTAAATATAGGAATGTAATTAAGGGAGTGGTTGTGAAAGCACTTTAAAAGAAGCAAGACGACAGCTTGCTCTCTCTCTGGCTTTGATGATCCCTAATTACTGCATGGACTCAAGACTGCGTTACTCGAACGGGAGAGAGACAAAGGACTGATTTATAAGTGAACTGACATAGGATATTCTACACGGACTTTGCAAACTGAATATCCTTGGATGGACTGACTAAATGATACATGACTATTGGACTGTTATTTTGACTATGCTATAAATGGAATAAACTATATTTTTGATAGCACAAGCGTATCTGTTATTTTTACTGTATGTTAACAAACATACAAACTTATCTCACTCATTTATCTGTATGCCTATCTGACTAACGCTGCACATTCTGTTTAGCTTGTCTCCTTAACCCTGGTCATCATTTCGAACATGTGGCTCTCCCTTTTGGACTAGCATCTGCCCCCAGGACCTTCACAAAGGTTCTTGCAGCTTTTGCTGCTCCAAGGTGTACCTGTACAACTCCAGTGTTACCTTGATGATATATTAATTTTGTCATCTTCCGTTCATCAAGCACTCAGAGATACTCAGACCACATTACAATCCCTACAACTACACAGGTTCTCAATCAATTGGAAAAAGAGTCATTTAACACCATCGACTCGATTAATCCATCTGGGGGCAATCATAGATACAGTGGAAGGCAAAGTTTTCCTGTCGCCAGATTGACCAAACAGCACCCATCAATTAGTTAAGGAGATCAGAGTTAAAAAAAAAGGGTACCCCTAGCTGACCTATCAAAATTGTTAGGCAAAACGATCTCATGTATATCTATTATTCCTTGGGCCCGCCTCCACAGTAGATCCCTCCAGTGGTTTCTGCTCTTGTATCAGCGATCTGGCCAAAGCAACTCCAAATACAAGGTCAAGGTTCCATCAAAGATCTTCATATCTCTCCACAGACCAGTCATAAACAGAGGTTGTCTCTTCAAAGAGCCCCACAGACTTACCATCACCACTGATGCCAGCCTGTTTGGATAGGGAGCTCACTTTCAATCGCTCACAGCCCAAGGCCACTGGTCCTCCACAGAACAGTTGTGCAGCATAAACTGGCTGGAGCTTCGAGCAGTACACCTGGCTCTCCGCAGCTTCCTTCCACAGGTACGCAATCAACAGATACTAATATTAACCCACAATGTAACAGCAAAAGCTCACATAAACAAACAAGGGGGCACACAGTCAAAACACCTCATGCGGGAAGCGGAGCGCTTGTGTTGTTGGGCAGAGAGCAACCTACTTTCCATCAGAGCAGAGTATATTTCAGGACTATCAAATATACAGGCAGACTGGCTAAGCAGGACACGATCGATCAATCGGAGTGGCACCTCCATCTGACCCTGTTTCAAGAGGCGGTCAGAACATTTGGACAGCCGATGGTGGACCTGTTCGCTTCCCCCCTCAACGCTCAGCTCCTGAGATTTTTTTCCAGGTACCCCTTGGAAGGAGTGGAGAACTTCAATGTGCTCCACTGTCATTGGCTCCCGGGACTTCTGTACGCATGCCCGCCACTTCCACTGCTTCCCAAGGTCATCCAGAAGTTGCTAGATGAGAAGGTGGAGCTGCTTCTAGTAGCTCCTTACTGGCCCACACAGCCATGTTTTGCAGATCTCCGCAACCATTGAGAGTCCGGATGTTGAAGGGGTCCCTGGGTTAGCAAGATCGTGTCTGGCGGTCTGTATCAACACCATGGAGAATTCTGCCAGACACAGTCTTGCTAACCCAGGGACCCCTTCAACATCCAGACCCTCAATGGTTGCACCTGACCATCTGGAGGTTGAGCGGACTTGTCCGAAGAGTGAAAAGTTTTCCAACAGAGTTATCGCCACCATCCAAGCCGCCAGATGCCCCTCAACAACTCGTATTTACAATGCCACATGGTCCAGATTCTGCAAATGGTGTACCAAGTCTCAAATTGATCCAATGTCTCCATCTGTGGCTCAAATCCTAGAGTTCTTGCAGGAGGGATTTGACAAGGGATTATCACCTAATACATTGAAAAGACAGGTGGTGGCCTTGGCATCAGTTCTCACTTGTGAAGGTCTATCACTTTCCCATCACCCACACATACGGAATTTCCTTCGAGGAGCCACAAATTTACGCCCACCAGCGGTACACCGTTATCTCACCTGGGAACTTAACAAGGTCCTTGTTGCACTCACTAAGGGCCCTTTCAAACCGTTGAAATCGTCAAGTCTCCAATTTCTGACGTATAAAGTAGTTTTCTTTGTAGAGATCACTTCTGCTCATCGTATTTCGGAACTTGCAGCTTTGTCTATCAGACAAGATCTTTGTGTCTTCCATTCTGACCGGGTGGTCCTTCGTCCTGATCCTATGTTTATGCTCAAAATTAACTCAGCTTTTCACAGGGCAAAAGAGCTGATACTTCCTAATTTTTGTCCCAGACCATCCCAAGGGTTGGAACTACAATAGCATTGGCTTGATGTGAGGCGAGCATTGCGAATATATATTAATCGCACAGCGACTTTCAGAAAAACGGAAGCCTTATTTGTGTCATTTCAGCCCAACATTCAGGGATGCCAGGTCTCCTCTTCTACAATAGGCCATTGGCTACGGGCCGCAATAGCAAAAACGTATCAGACTCAATCACTACAGGTACCCAGGGGCATAACAGCTCATTCAATAAGGAGCACCGCAACGTCGGCAGCGTGGGCCACACAGGCACCAGTAACTGAAATTTGTCGAGCCGCAACCTGGGCCTCTCCATCGCCATTCATTAGGCATTATAAAATAGATGTGTTTGCATCCACTGAGGCCTCCTTTGGCAGAAGAGTTCTGCAATGGGTCCACGGGGACCGGGAGAGAATTCCAAGTCAGACGGAGTCCCTCCCGTAGGACAGGCCAAGCTTTGGTATGTCCCACTACTGGATGCTCTGAACAGCTCATGGGAGAAAGGGCGTTGGTACTTACCTGACATGCCCATTCTCTTTGAGCTGTGAAAAGCATCCAGCCCCACCCCTTTTTTCCATCTGGTGGGGTGCTGTTTCAGCCAACGAATTGTTAGGGCATTGAGGATAAGGGTGTTTATTTTTCTCGTCTTCACCAAAACTGGGGAGCACTGGAGAGGAGTCCTGTGGAGGAGGAGGAGGAGGAGCGTTCCACAAATTAAGCCCAGCCTAGACATGCAGAGACTGAAGCACCTCCCACTACTGGATGCTCTTCAGAACTCAAAGAGAATGGGTGTGTCAGATAAGTACCAACACCCTTTTTGGTCTTTTTGTTTTTTATTTTTTTGATTGTCTCTTTTGAATGGTGTGCAAATGTTGTTTACAATAATTCTCTAACACTTTTGGATTTAACTTGGATGCTCAAGCATGCTCAATTTCCCAGTTAAAACTATGATTAAATTAATCTGTTTTGCAATAAAGGATTTTTCATCATATCTTCTGACTGCTAGTTGGAGTTTATGGATGCCCTCTGCTTGTCCTCTATCAGTTTGACCTACACAGCGACTGTTACAATCCACTGTACAAATAGTGAAATGTTTGCAAGAAAACAATCAAGCTCAAGAGAGCACCAAGAGTTCCACAATTTTCTTTTCACCTGCAATCTGAAATACTTAACTTGCAGGGACTAGGGATTGACAGCTTTCCCATGGGTAGGGAGTCCCACCCAAACTGCCGCTGGCTTCTTGGCTAGTCTCACTCCCAGTTGTAAAATATACTTCCCTGCTTGCTTGTTCTGAGGCCCCCGTCTCCCCCCTCCCCAGCCAGTCAGACTGGTTTTCTATTTTTTTCCCCTCCTTCATGCAATTTAGCCTAGCAAGATGGGGTGGGGACTTTTGCTGAAGGCCAGTTTCTGTGCTTCCTAATTGGTTGACTCTGGATGCTCTCAGACAGCTGTAGTGAGTACAGCTATAGGCCATTATGACAGTGATTGGACATGTACTCATGGGATGATTGTTCCTGTGGACATATTAAATATGAGCTGAAGTCTATAAGTTGGTCCTTTTCAAATAGTCTACAATTGATCTAGTAAGTCCTTTTGAGAGTTTAGGACATGTCATGTGTTTGGGTATCAGTAGGAGGGATGTCACTCAGATGTGAGGAAGGGCAGCAAAGAGGACATGGCCTACTCAGATCTCTAATTGCCCTTAATAAGTATCCTGGAGGGGGGCTGCCCTTGCAGAGATACATACTATAGAGTTAACACTTTCCTTCCTGCATTATGCCCTTCTGGAGAGGAAGAAAACAAACCCATCTCATTGTCTCCAGGATAACTTTTCTGCTAGCTAGCTAACAAGCAGGTAGCCTATCAACTTCACATTTGCATCCCTAAAGTTAGCATTTCAGTTCAACAAGAGAAAAGGAATTGGTGCCCTGAGGGACTCTCTCTGACTTTGACTGATCACAGTCAGGATGAGATTAAACAATTATCACAGTTCTACTTCAGGAAACTGGTTTGTGATAGATATCTAAGCTGATTTGTTAAACCTAAATTCACAGGTCACATTCTTTCTGGGGCATTATGTGGTCAGAATTAAACTATGTGGGGGGACAAATACTTTAGTTTCTATTTGAGTGTGGATTGATCTGATTTCTTCATTTCCAAAACAATACATTATACAGAGTCCTCCAGATTCTGCAATGCAGCTTAAATATATAGATATTTGTGTGTGTTGGGGTGTGTGTTGATGGAAGTTTGCACAATAGTGCATATTTCTTAAAAGTAAATGCACATATACCAATCATTGTATTATATTGCAAAAAACATTGTGTACCTTAAGAAAATAGTAATGGAAAATATTTGGAGAACTATGCATCAAGATAATTATAAATACATACAAATGCCAATGGAATCTTGAAAAAGAAAACAAATTCAAAGAGCCAAATTTGACATTTTTGAAAAAAAAAACGAGGAAAGGAAATTCACAGATTTGCATAGCCCAGGGCCATCTACTTTTTTTTTCCTTTTCTGACTTCAAGTTGCAGAAAAAGTACAGATCTCTTACCATCCAGAGATCCAAACTGATCTATTGTTCTAACATGGGCCAAGAACAGTGGTGGGATTCAATTTTTTTTACTACCGGTTGTGTGGGCATGGCTTGGTGGGCGTGGCAGGGGAAGGATACTGTAAAATCTCCAGTCAGAGGTGGTATTTGCTGGTTCTCATAACAACTCAAAATTTCTGCTACCGGTTCTCCAGAACTGGTCAGAACCTGCTGAATACCACCTCTGGCCAAGAAGCCTCAAACTAACTCAGAAAGCACCATGTGTGAGTCTTGCAGTTTAGAGTCTGGAGTTTAATTTTGGTTTTGAATTATTCTGGCATCACAGATCAGATCAGCAGGAAATGACAGGGAGGACTGCAGAAGTTCTGAATTCATATTTTGACTGGTTGACATGCTAGATTATATTACTAGTGTAATGTGTGAAATGCATTTACCTTGCATACTTGCTTTGCCTCAAGCAATTCATATCTCAGCATCAACATTTAAAAAGAAACTTATGCGGTACAGGTGCAGTTTTGTGTTTTTGCTGTGTATAATGGGCTATTAGAGGCCCCCATTTATGTTGTATTCCTATGGTGGACAAACTGAATGCTCCCAAAGTAGGCAGAAGTTGAGACACATATGAGTTACACTAGATTGTGAACTCTTTTAGCAAATGGGGTGCTTGAAGAATGCTGTACAGTGTGATCCAATTTAAAACCAAACTGGGGGAAAATGCAGGTGGGTTTTTTTTTAGCAGCCAATGTTTACGGTATTTTTAGACTCTTTTAAAGACAACCCACTCTTCCTCTCTGACTTCATTGATTAGTCACCCAAATATTAATAAAATGAAATAATCCACAGTGTTCTGCAGGCAAAAATCTCTGTGAAGTATTTAATTGCCTTGTGTCTCTTTTGAACAACCTTGTGCTAACTTGGAAGCAAATAATCTCAGCAGAGCAAAACAGAAAAAAAAAAAAAAACCCCAGCCAATCCCTATCTGCTTGGTGGCAAACCGATACAAAGCTCTTTAAGGTGGCAGTACCGTATTCTGGAAGCAGTACTTGTTTTATGAAGCTACCATCAGTGGTGGGATTCAAAAAATTTTACGACTGGTTTTATGGGCGTGGCTTGGTAGGCATGGGAGGGAAAGGATACTGTAAACTCTTTAGTCAGATGTGGTATATGCCAGTTCTCCAAACTACTCAAAATTTCCACAGAAAAAGTAAAGGAAACAATGGTGGTATGGATGAAAAATTTCAGCTATAGCATTAATTTAGATGCTTGGCAAAAACTTTGGAAAAGAAATTTTAAAATGACTTTAGCTATATACCATTTCAGGAAAATCTCTACAAATTATTTTATCGATGGCACATACCACCATCAAGATTGGCAACAATAAATTCAAACTTTTCTCCCAGGGGTTGGAAATATAATAAAGAAAAAGGAACATACTTATGGTGGAGTTGTAAAGAGGCCCAAAAATATTGGCAAAATTTACACAACTGGATAGAAGAAATGTATGGAATGAAAATAGAACATAGACCAGAGTTCTTTGTACCAGGGATCAATACGATGAAATATGATAAAAGAAAATATATTTCTAATAATCCATGTAATAACTGCAGCAAGATTGGTGTATGCACAGAATGGGGAAAGTAAATGAACTTGATATATTGAGGAAAAGCATGAGATGCACAGAAATGGATAAACTAACAAAGGAACTGAAAAATAAGGAAGATTCAGATTATTATAAAACATGGGACAAATTTTATGGTTGGCTAGAGATGAGGAAGATTCATGTAAATAAGGAATGATTATATGTATAGTTAATGTATATGGAATGAAATTATGTAATATTACTATTGATTTAGCAAAGTAATGACAAAGATTGATGTTAGGAAGACTGTACCAGGTTCAACATTTTTGTTGTAATTTTTGTTTGTGTTTATGTTTGTGTGTTTGTTTAATAAAAATTTTTTTTAAAAAATCTGCTACTGGCTCTCCAGAACTGGTCAGAGCCTGCTGAATACCACCTCTGAAGCTACTATTTATATGCAAGGATACTTAATGATGTAGCTGTGCCAGAAGTGGTGCCTGATGGAAATTCTTCTGAATTCTGGTGGCAGAATAATACAGTTTCTGAAAAGGATTGGGTTTCCTTTTAGCAGCAAGTGTCTTTGGGTAGACATGGGAGATGTCGAAGGTTGCTTTGTAGCAGCAAAAACTGGAGGATAGTTTTTCCTAAGAAGAATGCTCATGTTCCCTGGATGTGATAAAGAGAAGCTGGTTTAACGTTTCCTGGAAATGTTTTAATTTGGATTCCCGCACTGACTAAGGACTTCAGTGCAGGAGTCGAAATTTTAATGGACGTTTCCAAATCTGTGATTGACTAGTATTAGGAAAAGATCCTCCTTTACATATGGGATACTGGTAGTAGAAATTATTGCAAAGAAATCACAATAGTACAGGTAGTCTTTGACTTATGAGTACAATTGAGCTCAAAATTGCCATTGTCAAGCAAAACAGTCGTTAAGTTAGTTTAGCCCCATCTTACAATCTTTCTTGCCACAGTTGTTCGGTGAATCACTGCAGTTGTTAAGGTTGTTAAGAAAATCTGGCTTCGTTGACTTTACTTGTCAAAAGGTCTCTGCGTGACATGTGATTTCCTGTCAGTGAGAACAATTAATCAGTGAACAGTTTGCCTTCAGAAGTTGTGGGTGCTCCAACACTGGAGGATTTTGGGAAGAGATTTTGTCTGAAATGGTATAAGGTTTCCTGTTTGAGCAAAGGGTTGGGATAGAAGACCTCCAAAGTCTCTTACAACTCTATTATTCTGCTTAGTGGAAGTTAAACACCACAGTTTCCTATTATTTGTGAAAATATTTACAGATCCCTCACATCCCAGACATATACTGTTTCAACTCGTTTCCTCAAAATGACACTACAGAGCACTGCACACCAGAACAACTAGACACAAGGACAGTTTTTTCCCAAAAGCCATCACTCTGCTAAACAAATAATTCCCTCAACACTGTCCAACTATTTACAAAGTCTGCACTACTATTACTATTAATCTTCTCATCACTCCTTATCACCCCTCCCCTCCCACTTGTGACTGTGTGATTGTAACTTTGTCGCTTGTATCCTTACAATTTATATTGACTGTTTCCTAGTATGATTCGATTGCTTATTGTACCCTATGATTATTATTAAGTGTTGTACTTGATGATTCTTGACTCGAATGTATCTTTTCTTTCATGTACACTGAGAGCATTTGCACCAAGACAAATTCCTTGTGTGTCCAATCACACTTGACCAAAAAAGAATTCTACTCTACTCTATTCTATTATTTTAGATGAATTAATGAAGTGTAAAAGGAGATGACTTGAGCAGGAATGAACATCTTCCTAGAGTCCAAGATTAGAACATACACTTTAGGACAACTAAATACACTTTGAGAATACAATGCAAACTCATTAAGTATTCCACTCGTTCTGCTGTAATCTCTGAATGTAGCGAAGCCTTAAGGTTTTGTTAAGTTTGGAGCATGGGTGCGAATGATGGAGACGAGCCGGTAGAAACAGTGAACTTCAAACTCTTTATTTACATATTGTGACAGCTCAGCTCAAGGGCTGTTATATCCTTGCTTATATAGGCAACTCATTAACTATTCAACCAATAGCAAACCTGGAGCGCTAGCTCTGTTAACCAATAGGAATGGCCTGTTAATGACCAATCGGATGCTCCTGAACGGGCCAATCCGATCCTGCCATTAACAGCCAATCAGAAGTGCAGGGCCAGAATCCTGTATTTGACTTCAAGCTCAATGATAACTTTATTGGTATTATTCATTCACAACACCCCTTTCCCCCGGCTTCTGCCCATGGGGCGCGGTTACACAGTCCTTAAGGTAGGACGGTTGTTTTACTAGTCTTTTCGATTTCCACAAAGTGCCTGGTGGTTGGCTGCACTTTTCCTGAGGTAGATCGTTGTTTAGCAGTAGGGGTGCCCTCTGGTTCCGAGTTCGCATTCCCGTTGTCATCAATATCACTGGCGATTTTCTGAGGTGCATTTACTCCGGTCCCTGGTTACTGTTCCTGCGTTTCAGTTCCATTGCCAGTCTCTTCGAAAAGGTTTCCCTCTAATAGTAATTCGCTTTCCTCTGTATCTCCCCCCCTCAGTTTGGTCAAAAGGGAGTTCGGAAGTGCGACACGATAGCCGCGATTGTAGTTGATCTATGTGGCACTTCCAAAGTCTATCGTCAGGGCACTGAACAAGGTATGATCTTGGGCCAGTTACACGGATTACGGTTGCCTCTACCCACAGCGGATCACCCGATAAGTTTTTAGAGAATACTAAATCGCCTACCTGGAAGGTACGGCATCGGCTGCTGGATCCGAGGGGCTTTTCTGGTTCGTAGGCTGGGTGTAACCGATCGAGGTGGGAGCGGAGCTTCCGTCCCATCAGCAGTTCGGCGGGAGTTTTGTTGGTGACGCTGTGAGGTGTGATGTGCTGCAGAAAAAGGATCCGGTTGATTTTCTCATCAATGTTGTCGTAGTCGATCTTTTGGAGAGTCTTTTTGACGAATTGAACCATGCACTCAGCCCTACTGTTGGCAGCAGGGTGCGCAGGCAAAGTGAGCGCATGTTGAATACCACGGTTAGCTAAGTACTGCTAAAAAGGTAGCGCAGTAAATTGGGGCCCGTTGTCGGACACCAGAACGTCTGGTAATCCGTGGGTTGCAAAAAGTCTTTCCAGCCTTTGAATGACCGCGTCAGTGGTCGTGCTGCTCATTCGGTGAATCTCGAGCCAATTCGAATAGGCGTCGACGGTTAGCAGAAACGTGTGGCCTTTGGTCGGCCCAGCAAAGTCCAGATGGATGCGGGACCAGGGTCCCCGCGGCGTCTCCCATTTGGTTGGGGTTGCCTTTGGTGGAGCGTTGCTTACTTCTTGGCATCTCTTGCAAGTTTTAACCCATGATTCAATTTGTCTATCGATGCCTGGCCACCATGCATAGCTTCGTGCGAGGCCCTTCATGCGCACAATGCCAGGTTGGCCATCGTGCAAGGTTCTTAGCAGTGTCTGTTGGAGTCGTTCTGGGATAACGACTCTATCGCCCCAGATGACACAGCCCTTCTGCGAGAACAACTCTGTTTGACGACTTTTGAATGGTGCGAAGTCGCATCCTTCAGATTATTTGTTTCTAAAAACATTTGGAAATGATCCATGTAAGACTCCCAGTCCTCTTGAGCTGGATCGAATGGAGCGGGTGGTATTACGCTGTCGGACATAGTTCCACCGTTGTGCGCTTCAGTCACGTTCTTAGTTGGCTCTGATGTCATCCCATCCCACCTTCATCACCAGTGTTAAGTTTGGAGCATGGGTGCGAATGATGGAGACGAGCCGGTAGAAACAGTGAACTTCAAACTCTTTATTTACATATTGTGACAGCTCAGCTCAAGGGCTGCTATATCCTTGCTTATATAGGCAACTCATTAACTATTCAACTAATAGCAAACCTGGAGCGCTAGCTCCGTTAACCAGTAGGAATGGCCTGTTAATGACCAATCGGATGCTCCTGAATGGGCCAATCCGATCCTGCCATTAACAGCCAATCAGAAGTGCAGGGCCAGAACCCTGCACTTGACTTCAAGCTCAATGATAACTTTATTGGTATTATTCATTCACAACAGATTTAGGCATGGGGTTTAGTTATCAAATATCAGTGTGTCAAACTGGTGGCCCGTGGGCCGGATACGTCATGCACTGGCCAGCTCCATAAATGGAAAAATCTTTGTGAAATGTTCACATGACAGCAATTTGATGTGGCAAGTTTGACACCCATGATATAGATGGTTTCAGGATGTTTCTTTTTAAGGAAACATTCTAAATATCATTGGTTTGAATAGCCAGCCAGTTCAAAGGTTGAATTAGTTGGGGGGTGTAGCTCCTTGTAAAATCTACATCCCAGTGAGATGTGCTCTAAGCTTTCGATTTCATCCCGAGCCCAGGAGCAACGTCGGGGTGGGGGTGGGTGATAATATCTACTGTTCATGATGATGATCCAAGTATTCATTTTGGGACAATTACCTTTTCATAAACATGTCAAGACTGTTACTTAATTTAGAGACGTTACCTAATGAAGAATAAATTGCCTGTGAACTCTGTCTCGTACTTTCTAAATCTCTTAATTTGATCCATTCAACCTTAGAACCCAGATGGTGTTTTTTTTTAAAAAAAAAAAAAAATTTCCTCCACTGCCCCTCCTGCCAAAGTATTTTGCTCTCCTGTATAACCCAAACCTCTCCAGTAGGAGGCAGGAACAGCTTAGCTTTGCAGTGCTGATTTCCCCCCCCCTTAATTATCTTCATTCCATCAATAGTGTTATGAGTCTAATATTGTAGAGATTATCCTAAATATACTCCATCCTCTTGCTCTTTTTATAACCAAGTGGCGTTTCTCTCCTTTTCTCACTCCCCCTCTCTCTTTTCTTACAGGTATGAGAGCATTAAGCTCCGAAGTACATTGACGGCATGCCATTACTCCATCGCATGCTGGCCGTAGCTTTTGTTCAGATCCTCCTAGTTTCAGGCAACTGGATTTTAGCCAAGAACATCAACTTCTATAATGTAGAAGTAGACCGTAAGTAGTCTGTTCCAGTTCTTCGGCATTGGTAAATAACTCCTTTCCAAACATTTCCAGCCATTTTATGCTAAGCCCTTCAAATCTTTTTTAAAAGGTTATTTTATATTACAATTATGCTTGGGCCTAAAAGCAAAACATTAATTTAACTGTCTTCGGTGATAGTTAATTATTAGGTGGAATGCCTGATTAATGGCCTAAAATGTGCACCTGGGTATTCATCTGATTAAGTTGTAATACCTTTTTATTGCCTTCCCTTTGTGCTTCTAATACTTTTGCTATGTACACAGTTTGCAAAGGTTCTGCAGCAATTCTTGAGCACTGCAGTTTTTGATGTTTGCATCAGAAAAAGCCCAGTGCATGCTACTTCAGTGAAGTGTTCAGGCATCTGATCTGTTTATTGGCGGCAATATTAGTATTATTATTCAGTATGCATCAATGTTTAAGTGCAGAGTCAGATCTATCCCCCCATAGCAGGCTGAGCAGAGAGAAAGCAATTGGACTGACGTTACAGGGTCAGTTTCCATGGCCTATAGACCCTTCCTCTAATCCAGTGGTCTTCAAATTGGACAGCTTTAAGACTTGTGGACTTCAACTCCCAGAAATCCTCCTCCAGTCATGTTAGCTCAAGAATTATGGGAGTTGAAGTCTTAAAGTTGCCAAGTTTGGAGACCTCTGCTCTAATCCAACACTTTAACCAATGGTATATAGGAAGTTGCAAAGAGCAACATGTCTCATATAATTTATTGCAAAGGAAAAGATGTCCCACAATGGAGCAAGCCTTGGCAATTTGGCAACTTTAAGACACCATGATGGCTGGGGAATTCTAGGAATTGAGGTCCACACATCTTAAAGTTTCCCTTAAAGGGGCCCTTGGACTAAGCAAATATTGGATTTAGCTCTCCCCTTGCATCCGATGCTTGGAGATTATTAATGCTGCATATCAATAGAGCATTTGGGCATGGCACATATTTACTTTTAGATCATTCTAAAAGATGCTTTTCTAAAAGACAACTGGGTTTTCTTAGTTTCTTTTCCCTTTTCTCAAGGGAAAAAAAGTTCAGTTGCCTTTTGGAAAAGCATCTTTGGGATAACATGACCTGGATGATTGAGAATCTCCTAGGTCGACCTTCCCCAGTTTGGATACTCTCCACAGGTGTAGTCTTCACATTCCAGAACGTTCAGTTGTGGTTTTCCTGTCAAGAATTCTGGGAACTGAAGTCCACACATCTGGATAATGTTGATGTTGTGGATCTGTTCTAGGTTCACTTGAACCAGTCTTCTAACACTATGTAAAGTTAAAATCAAGCTAAGCAGATTTTGCACCTTTTAAAAGACTATTTTTTGCTTAATCACTTGGGGAGTAAACCCAAGTGAACTTAATGGGACTTAGCTCTAATATGCTTATGCTTGTCTTAGGAAAAAATGTTAATTGAAGATAGTATATTGTAAAATAATTCTCTCCTGTTTGGGGACTAATTGAGGGAAATAGGAGAATTTTAGAGTCATCAGAGTAAAGTATTTAACATTTCCCTCCTTTCATTTAATTTTAAAGCTACTCCATTTCCAAGCAGCTTCAAATGCTTTACTTGTGACAATGTTATTGACAATTTCAACTGTAACAGATGGGCTGAAGATAAGTGGTGTCCTCAGAGTAAGTATATGAAAAGCATTTATTTTAACTTTTCCAATTAACTCAGTCATATTAAGGGCATCAGGTGGTTAGCATGACTTAACAGTCCAAAGAACTAATGGCTTCTGGAATCTATAGCTGTTTTCCTGGATTCACTTCAGTGTTTCATGAGATTAACAATAATGAGATTTATAGCTGACTGTATCTATAGTATCCTTTTGAGGTGTCAATATAAAGTTTAACAGCTAGTATCTATCTCCTACAGCTGTTCCCTTTCTCTTCTTGTTTTGTTCAGTTGCACAGGAACTGAACAAAACAAAATGAGAATCCTTTTTCATATGATCCAGAGCAAGTCAACATTAAACAGAAATGTATTTAACCAATAAAAAATATTTGTAGCTCAGGATTGAAATGAGAGGTCCCTGGTGCTCTTGTTTGTTTCTTGCTTGTTTGTTTTCTTGCAGATGTTTCATTAGCCAAATTAGGTAATATCATCAGTGCTAGTAAGGGGTGGGATTTGCTCTCAGTTTATGTTCTCAGTTTATATTCTAGTGTCAAACTGGCGGCTGGATGTGGGCCGGATGTGTCACATACAGGCCATGCCCACCCCAGCTCCACAAAGAGAAGAAACATCATGATATGTCATGTGACAGCAACATAATGCAGCGAGTTTGACACCCATGTTCTAAATGCTTGTCCTGTCAGTGTTGGTGGCAGGAACATTTCCCAACCAGCAATCAGCACTGAAATGAGCATAGATTAACTCCAAGATTAACATCATACCAGTAATCAAATCATATCCCAACCAAGGAACTGCCAAATTAGCTAACAGGAAACAGTCCAATCAAAGAACCTCCAAAACCACTCCCACCAGCACTGACAGGGCAGGCCACTAGAATATAAACTGAGAGCAAACCCTACTCCTTACTAGTAGTGATGATATTACTTGTTTGGGTAATGAAATGTCTGAAAGAAAACAACCAAGCTCAGAGAGCACCAAGAACCACTCAGAAACTGATTGATTGATGTGCTGACCATCTTGTTGGCAGGATACAAATTTAATACATGCATTCTGACACTGATATAATATAAACTTCCCAACCTGAAGCCCAACAGACTTGAGAAGTTCAATCCCAGAATTCCCAGATATTAGAATTATTGGTTTCTCCTCTACCATCTGCCCACAGTATGGAGCTGCAACACAGCTGCTTTTCCTTCTGGGTGGATTTTATTTTTGCCAACAGAATATAGGAAGGGTGGATTATACATATTTTCCAATCATTAGGAAAAATAATCACTTGTGGCCTTCATGAAGTAGAATCCCCATCAACAATATGGTGGGTGGTTGTACATAATTCCACAATTTGGAAAAATCTGCAACCAGTGGAAAGCCAGGGTATATGTTGATGTGTGGACAGTCATCATTTTCAAAAAGGAAAAGGACCAGGAAATGTGCAACCTAAGGTTAGAAAATACAGGAAAATATTATACGCAATGGTTCCCGTCAAGAAAAAAACTTGGTTTGTGTGTCAGTAATTTTAGGGCAAATATTCAGATGTTAACAGGATTTTGATTTTTAGTGAAAAAGCTAAGCAAGCATGTCTGAGCTTATAAAATATAATTGTAAAAGAATCCTGATGTTTTCTTTTTCTCTCTTTCTCTCTCTCTTTTTATTGTTTAGACACTCAGTACTGTTTAACAATCCATCACTTTACTAGTCATGGAAGGAGCCTCTCTGTTACCAAGCAATGTGCTACCAGGGAAGAATGCCATTTTGTTGGCTGCCATCACCACAGAGAAAGTAGTCATACAGTAAGCATTACATTTTGATATAAAGCTAACCCTTAGAACAAAGGGAGCCCTCTCTGTGCTGTAGATGGAATTTCCCCAAGGGATACTTAGCAATATTGACAGATGGCAAAAGACAAGGTTGTGTTTCTGCCTGAGACTCACGATGGATCCAGATGAGTCTGGGGTTTCTCTCTCTCTCTCTCTCTCCCCCTCTCCCTCTCTCCCTCCCTCCCCCCCCTCTCTCTGTGGAGTTTTTATCTATCATAAAATACTCTCAGTGTAAGAAGGACTAGGAGGAATGGATCACTTTCCAGATATGGAATTAAAGCTGTTTCATTTTGTAGTTTCTTGACTCATTTAAAATACTGGTTCTCATGTAATTCAAACATGATTCTTTAAACTAAAGGCATTTTACTCACTGAGTAAATTATTAGGGTGAAATATTAACCATCAGGATAAATACTGTGACTTCCTTTAAGTAAACCGCACCAAACTTGATTGCAGGAAATACGACTTCAGCAACAGAGTGGTCAATGTCTGGAATGCTCTGCCTGATTCTGTGGTTTCTTCCCCAAATCCCAAAAGCTTTAACCTTAGACTACTATTGACCTCACCCCTTTCCTAAGAGGTCTGGAGGGGGCGTGCATAAGCGCACCAACGTGCCTACCCTCCCTGTCCTATTGTTTCTTTTTATTTTTCTTATATGTATCCATTTCGTGTATTCATAACCATGTTTATACTCATACCTGTTATCTAATAATTGCATAATAAATAACATTTCAATACATATAGATACATAACATCTCAAATAGACCAACAAAACAAATGTATACCTAGAACTGTGATAATAATGTAATGAGGTATCAAAGGTCTTAAGAGGGGAAAGGAAAAGCTCAGAAATACACATTATAAATTAAAACTACTCAATAAAAACTTCTCTAATGCACTATTAATGAGGTACAATATTGAGAGCTAGTTTGGTTAAGGTACCAAGTTAGAGACGTGGAGATGTGATGTTCTTGGTGGTCTTTGAGCTTGGTTGTTTTCTTGCAGACGTTTCATTACCCAACTAGATGACATCCTCAGTGAGAGATGTGTGTTCTAATTCCAGCTAAGGCACAAAACCAGTTGGGTGTCTTTTGGGTCAGTAACTACTTCTCAACCCAAGACAGGAAGCAACAGCAAATTATTTCCACCCAAAAATGTTACCAAGAAAATGACAAGAACTTGTCCAAGGAGTTGCCAGGAGTCAAGACTAACTTGAAGGCACAAAGCCTACCCTCCCTTAGCTGATACTTGATGACAACAGCACTTTTCCAGCGCTGGGTGGCAGGCAGGCCCCTACTTACATATTCATCCAAACTGAAGCAGATTCTCATGAGGAATAAGAAATGACAGAACAGAGATGTGAATGTGGATGCCTATTTTGCTACCACATTTACATCAATAGCACCACCTCAGGCCCCAACAACTTCACACACAAGATTAGAATTGCTCTTCTAATGTGACATATGCCTTGATCTGCCAGCAATGTCTCTCAGGATTCAGTGTAAGACAATTAGGACAAGCTTTGCACAGAAAAATTAATGGACACAGATATGATAACTCAAAACTAGTACTGCCAGAGCATTTCAACCTCCTGTGATCCTCCATTATAGATCACAAAGTAACCAATTTGGGGAGGGAACCCCAAACTATACTACCAAGTTTCTCCAACAATACACCCCCCCAATAGGAAGACCCAGCATGTTTTCTAGGCATAAGGTAAAATTAAGCCCCTCCCCCAAATTTAGGCCTAGTTTAAAACATGCGAAATTGGGGGGGCAGTGAACTTGCTGTTAGGAGCACCCCACGGGCAGCCACTCCTCACCACCAGCCTCTCCTAACGGCCGATCATGGTGGAGCACAGAGAGCTCCCTAATGCTGTCAAGCGCCTTTGCTGCAGACCTGGGTATGGTGCTAGGTGCAGGCCGGGTCAGCGGGCAGGCGGCAGCGGCGTAGATGTCGGCCTCGGTGGCGGTGGGGCACTTTGCATCGCGCCTGCTGCTGTTGCTTCCTCCGCTGCTGTTGCTTTCCCTTCTGCCCATGCACTGCCGTTTTTTTGGGAGTCAAAAGAAAATAAGGCCCGGCCTTATTTTCTGAGAAACACGGTAGCTGAGCAAGTCACAGCTGAACTCATAAACATCAAAAGTATTCAGGATGACTCAAGATGCCAGCAAATATGATGGTTATTTAACATATTAGAGATTGTTAAATTTGATAAGGTGACATGTAATGTATCTTACACATAGCTTGCATCCATCTTCCTTTCTCTTTTTCCTCATTCCACTTTAAACCCCACTGATGTCTAGCTATTCCATTGCATCTGCTAAATGAACTGCAGGTTATGAAAGCTTATGCCTTTTAATAAATTTGGTAGTCTGAAAGGGTGCTCCCTGACTCCTCCTCAACATTGGTTGCTGTAGACTAACACATGACTTTCCTCTCACAATGCCTGCTTTTTATATCTTAGGGATTAAAATTTGGGATATTTGCCAGTACTGATGCTAAGAAAATTCCCTGTTATCTTCACCATCTACAATGCCACTAAATTCTCTTATCTACTGCAATCTTGTTGGTGGTTTCACAGTTCTAATGGCATGAGCATTAAGCAAGTGTTCTAAAACCAAAGGCAACAAGGAAAAAAAATGGACTTAGGGCATTCTCAACTTGTGTTGTAAATTTAAAATAGAGAGAAACAACAACAATAGGGAGAAACAACCAAATTTGTTTAAAAAAATCTCTTCAGAAATCTCCAAGTAATTATACTAATGTTTAAATCTGTATTTAAATAAAAATTCTGCTTCATTTTCTTTATTCTGAACAAAAACAATTTGTTAAAATCTAATATTATTGCCTTAGTGGCCCTGAATTCAAGAAGAAGAAAAATATGAACTGAAGGAAGGAAGGAAGGAAGGAAGGAAGGAAGGAAGGAAGGAAGGAAGGAAGGAAGGAAGGAAAGAAGGAAGGAAGGAAGGAAGGAAGGAAGGAAGGAAGGAAGGAAGGAAGGAAGGAAGGAAGGAAGGAAAGATGATAGATGGGGGGAGGGAGGCAAAGGGAAAGAGAAAGGGGATAAGAAGAGGGAGGGAGAGGGAGAGAGAATTTGCCATCAAGTTGTGGAGAAAATCTCCATGACAACTTATCCCTAACCTGGTTGTACAAGTCTTCCAATATTACAGTCATCACCACTGTAATTGAGTCCAACCATATTGCCTCTAATCACCCTGTTCTCTTTCTTTTCCACCATTAGATCCTTTTCCAGAAAGATTAGTCTTCCCATAATATTCCAAAGTAGAGTAATTTGAAGCTGGTTTATTTATTCTTCAAATGAGAACTGGATTTATTTATTCAATGACCTATTGGTTTATTTTGTTGCCTAGTGTCCTGCTTGGAATTATTGTAGAATAAGTTTTATTGAACCTAGTGGATAAGAATCTATAAACCACCAATAGAATAGAAAATAAGAACTCAGTATTGTACAATATGGTGAATATTTTTGAATAGGTTTTCTGGAACCCATCAGGGTCATCAACCTTCTCTAACACCATAGAATAATTTTAGTCACAATTTCTTGAAGAGAAAAAGGTGAGGTAAGATTAGTAATGTAATTCTGTGAGCTGTGATAAGTTTACATTTTTTAAAAAGTAGTCTATCTCATATGTTGGTAAAAAATTGGAACTTACCTAATTTGAAATGGTTTATGAATATGTCTAAAATGTACAACCATTTCCCAAGAAATATCATAAATTAAAGATTTGCTTAATTTGTTTTAAGAAAAAAATCAATAGCTTACTCTCCCCTTTCCCTTTATCATTACCTTGTACAAAATAATATAATTTCCAATTTGGAAGCTTAAATCTTGTTGAATTTATATTTTGCAGAAACCAGAATCCTATATTGTTTTAGGAGATGGATGAGAAGCAGAAATGTTTATCTTTATCAGAAGTGTTCTGTCCTAATTTACATACTCGAAATCCCCGCGCTTTGATTGGCCAAAGCGCGGGGCTTTCTAATTGGTCAGGCGAGCCGCGCCGATTGGCTCGTTAAGAATCTCCCGCGATTGGCTCGTTCAGAGCGCGGGAGATTCGAAGCGCTGCCATTGGCCGCGGCCGCCGCAGCGAAAGGAATAAAAGCCGCGGACTTTTTTCCTTTCGCCAGTTCGGTTCCAGTTTTCCTAATAAAGAGCATTGCATGAAATCACCGACTCCTGGCGTCATTTTGCGGACACGACACTGGCGACGAGGGTGGGATCCAGACCCTGAACCGAACCCCGTGTCCGACGGAAGCCAGACAAAGCTCCGAGATGGCAAAAATCGCACCGCCCGCCCCCTTCAACCCCGCCACCGAGGACTGGGAATCGTTCTCCGACCGTTTCCGCATGTACCTCGAGTGCACCGGCATGAAGGATGCCTCGGGCCCGCTAAAACGCGCCGTCTTCCTCACCCATTGCGGAACCGAAGTTTTCCAGATGGCCAAAGCATTGGCCAAGCCCGCCGACGCAACCGCCATGGACTGGGACGTCCTCGAACCTATCCTTCGGCGACATTACGCTCCCGAGGTCCCCATCCTGATCCGGCGCAACGAATTCTACCGGCGAGACCAGAGACCGGGTGAGAAATTGAGCGACTTCGTCGCTGAGCTGCAGCGCCTAGGGGGGTTCTGCGAATTTGATAACCTAAACATCATCCTGAGAGACCGATTCGTGCTCGGTCTGTGGGACCCCGTGCTCCAGAGCCGGCTGATGGCTAAGGGCAACATCAGTTTAGCAGACGCCCTCACCGCAGCCGCAGCCGCAGAAGCAACCCGTACTTCCGCCGATAGCATGTGCAAACCTGACACGAAGGACCGCGGCGGAAACAACAACCCGGCAAGGTCGACCGACCAAAAAACCGAAACAACCACACACCACGGCGATTTCCACTCTGCATCCAGCACGCCCGAAGACGAAGAAGACATACATCGACTGCAGATGGGGCGCGACCAACGGAACCGGAGAGGTCGTAAGTCAAGGACCAACTGTGCCGGTTGCGGCTGCGACCACCCCAGGTCGGAATGCCATTTTTTCGATTCCATCTGCCGGCATTGCGACAAAAAGGGGCACATCGCCCGGGTTTGCCGCCAGAAAAAAAACCGCAGTCCAACTCAATGGGACCCGAACGACCGGAGAAGGGAAAGCTCACCGCCCCGGCCCAGAGATCGCCACTCGGACAGCCGATGGGACCGGACCGGACGATCCTCGCGAGGCGGCGACAACCGGCGGAGAGAGGAGACCCACCAGACAGTAACCATCGGCCACGCCATCACCGACGACGCCCGAAAAATCCATGTCGAGGTTCACATCGAGGGCCAGCCGTGCAAAATGGAGGTAGACTCCGGGTCCTACCTCTCCATGATTGCATGGCATGAGATAAAGCGGTTGGTGCCTACCCTCCAAAGGAGGAACGTAGACAGCCAAAGACTTATTGTAAAGGACTACCAGGGAAACCGCATCCCGGTAGTCGGTACCAAAAACTTTAACGTAACATATAAGGGGCGCACCGAACAACTCCCCCTCACGATCGTCGATCGTGACCGCCCAAGCCTCCTGGGACTACAATGGTTCACCCCGCTCGACATCACTCTCACGGGAGTCAACCACGTCGCCGACGACGGTTGGGAACAGCGACTAGCCCAGGAGTTCCGAGAAGTCTTCGACGGAAGCCTGGGCAAGTACCAGGGGCCCCTTATCTCGTTCGACCTAGACCCTAACGTCCCCCCCAAACGACTGAAACCTAGGCGGGTGCCATTCGCCCTAAAACCCAAAATAGACGAGCAAATTGATAAGCTCGTCAAACAGGGGGTATTGCAGCCCATAGACCATGCCCGGTGGGAGACCCCCATAGTCACCCCGGTCAAGCCAGACGGGTCGGTGAGGATCTGTGGAGACTATAAGGCCACCCTAAATGGCGCGCTGCAACAAAGCGCCTATCCCGTCCCAATAGTGCAACACCTACTGCACTCACTGGGAGGGGGCAGGGTCTTTGCCAAGCTCGATCTCACCCAGGCATACCAACAGTTGCCGGTCGACGAGCAAACGGCGGAAGCCCAGACCATCATTACCCACCGGGGGGCTTTCAAGTGCAGCCGACTCCAATTCGGAGTCAGCGTGGCACCAGGCATATTTCAGAGCCTGATGGAGAGGTTGTTGCAAGGCATCAAGGGGGTGGTACCTTATTTCGATGACGTTCTAGTGTCGGCAACCAACCAAGCCGAACTAGAAAGCTGACTAAGAGAGGTCCTAACTAAATTTAAGGAAACGGGACTTAAAGTAAAAAGGGAGAAATGCCAACTGTGCACGGAACGAGTGGAATTCTTGGGCTACCTCCTAGACCGGCACGGCATTCACCCCACGAGTAAAAAAATCAAGGCCATCAAAGAGGCCCCCACCCCTAAATCAAAGACTGAACTACAAGCATTCTTGGGGTTACTGAACTTTTACAATGTTTTCCTACCCCAAAAGGCAACGGCGGCGGAGCCTTTGCATAGGCTCCTGGACAAGGGGGCGACCTGGACTTGGGGGAAACGGGAGCAAGCCGCCTTCCAAAAAACTAAAGACCTCCTCACCTCCGACGCCGTCCTCATACAATTCAACGAGACCCTGCCTCTGGCCGTCACTTGCGACGCATCACCTTTCGGCGTCGGCGCCGTCCTCAGCCATACCCTTCCTGACAGAAAAGAAGCACCCATCGCGTTCTTTTCGAGGACCCTAACCAAACCAGAGCGGAACTATAGCCAACTGGACAAAGAGGCTCTGGCTATAGTTGCCGCCATAAAACGGTTCCACGAATATCTCTACGGCCGACCTTTCACCATTATAACGGACCATAAGCCGTTGCTGGGCATCCTTGCAGGAAACCGGGCCACCCCGAACATTCTGTCTCCCCGAATGACAAGGTGGTCCGAGTTCCTGGCAGCCTACAACTACGAACTCATACACAGACCGGGTAAGACGATCTCGCACGCGGACGCATTGAGCCGCTCACCACTACCGGAATCCGACTCTGACCCAGCACCGACGACCACCCTCAGCATCGAGACCCTACCCAACCTACCCATAACCGCGTCAGACATTGCCCGGGAAACTAATAAAGACAGGCGTCTGGCGCGGGTTTTGCATTGGGTAGAAAAAGGGTGGCCGGAAAAAGACAACGACGAGTCCGTCAAGACGTTTCGGAACCGCCAAACCAAACTCTCGTTGTTGAAAGGGTGCATCTTATGGGGTGACAGGGTGGTCATTCCGGACAGACTACAGGGGAAGGTTTTGGAAATGTTGCACGAGGGGCACCCTGGCATCGTAAGAACTAAAGCCCTGGCCAGAAGTTACGCTTGGTGGCCAGGGATGGACAAACAGATAGAGGCCTGGGTAGCTAGGTGCCAGCGATGCCAGGAGACTAGGCCCAGCCCACCCACAGCACCCGTCCTAGAGTGGGAAACCCCAAGGGGACCCTGGTCCAGAATCCATATAGACTTCGCCGGACCCACGAATGGACACACCTTCCTCATAACAGTTGACGCTTACTCCAACTGGCTGGAGGTAAGCGACATGAAGACAACAACCACGGAGGCCGTGACCAAAGAACTTTGCAAACTCTTTGCAACACACGGCCTCCCAGACGTCGTCGTCTCCGACAACGGGCCCCAGTTTACCTCCCTGGAGTTCGAGAAATTCCTGGCGGAAAGGGGCATCCGCCACGCACTAACAGCACCGGCGCCTCCGGCGGCAAACGGTAGGGCGGAACGGATGGTCCAATTTACCAAAAAAACCATCCGGAAAATGGACCACGGGGAGATCCAAGAGAAAATCAACAGACTTCTCTTTACACAACATATAACCCCGAATACCACTACCAACAAAAGCCCAGCCGAACTGCTAATGGGTAGAAAGCTGAGATCCCCACTCGACAGGTTACACCCTACATATAACCCGGAGCGGCCCCCAGACTCAAGCACGAAATACCGAACGTTCGCACCCGGGGACCTCGTATATGCGAAAAACCTGACGGGAGACCCCCTATGGATCCCAGCCGTCATCACCCAAACAACAGGCCCATGCTCATACCGGCTACAAACGACAGACGGACGAGCGTGGAAACGACACATCGACCAACTTAGGTCTAGGACAGCAAACGAACCCACCTCCCAAAACGCAAACCAAGGGGGGAGGGAATACCCGGGTGACCGATTACAAGAAAAAATAAACCAGCAGTACTTACCGAGACGCAGCCATCGCGACCCCTCGCTGAATAAAAACAGCCAAGCCAGCTCGACCGACCCGGAAAGACCGAGCGGGAGCGGTGAAACCCGCAGCTCAACCAACCCAGAAGGCCCGGGTGGGAGCCACGGAGAAAGAACCGGCCCGATCGACCAGCCGGTTGGCACAGGAACAGGAGCAACCAAAAACCCGACCGAACAGGCCGGGATCCCACTTACAACTGAGTTGCGCAGGTCAAGTAGGACCAGACGGAGCCCCGCCTACCTACGTGGCTACGCAACGTAAGGACTGAACCAAGAGGGGAGGGGTGTTCTGTCCTAATTTACATACTCGAAATCCCCGTGCTTTGATTGGCCAAAGCGCGGGGCTTTCTAATTGGTCAGGCGAGCCGCGCCGATTGGCTCGTTAAGAATCTCCCGCGATTGGCTCGTTCAGAGCGCGGGAGATTTGAAGCGTTGCCATTGGCCGCGGCCGCCGCGGCGAAAGGAATAAAAGCCGTGGACTTTTTTCCTTTTGCCGGTTCGGTTCCAGTTTTCCTAATAAAGAGCATTGCATGAAATCACCGACTCCTGGCGTCATTTTGTGGACACGACAAGAAGCATATGCAATAATATGACCTCAGATGAGGTCATATGATTTAGCACTATCTCATACCAATCACAGTCATGAAATCGAACCCCTGTTAATATGGGGGGAAATCTACCATTTTCTATCTGTTTAAATTATCATTCCACAGAGCTCTATTGAGAAGCCATTAAAAGAAATATTTTAATTGTTGTCATCTAAGGCAACTTGCTTCATAGTAGTATGATTTTAACAACTCAGGACAGTCCATACTTTTTAAAAAAAGAATACTTGTATCTCATCTTTTTTTCACATATAACTCAAGATGATAAATATGCCTGGACACATCAGTTTGCAAGGCTTTGGCAGCGGCAGGAATCCATGATCGTGCACGGTTCCTGCTGCGCTCGCCACCGAAGTGCCTCCGATCCAGCTGGATCTGGAGGATATGGTTGCCCCGTAGAGGCAACCAAAGACAGAGGAGATCCGGGTAGGGGTTTGGGGGGTATCGCAAATCCCCTCCCCAGCCGGCTAAACTCCTTTTTCCCAAGGCGGTGGAGCGGTGGTCGGCAATGGCTGCCACAAAGAAGCCTGCAGCCGGATAAAGATTGTGCAGGAGGAAGTCGGAGAATGCAAAAGTTTTTGGCTGATCTGGGACAACAAGGAACTTTTAAACACCCTGGAATTTTAATTGCTTGAATGATACATTGTTCCCTAAGAAGACTGGAAAGTGGTGGAAGAAAGTCCAAAAGGGAAAGTTATTTTTTCTCACTCTCCCTCCCCATGGAAATAGCTGATGGAAATTGGAAAAACCTGTTTGGGCACAGAAGGTAACTAAATGTGAAATTTAAAGCCAAGGGGATAAAAGATTTCTGAACATTGGAATTAAAAACTAAAACCTTTTTTGCTATAAGTGGGAGGGAAGAGGTAAAGAATTATTTTAAGATTGTACTGAAGGAGACTGCTTGGAGTTTATAAGACCAGAAATAAATGGCAATAAGACTTCTAAAAAATTACTTTGGAACTGTGTAATTGAACTCTACCCCAGGAAGAGAAAATATAAAAAGAAGAAAGTGCTAAATGAAACAATTCGTTCTGATTTGGATTGCTTTGTGACTTTGGGATTTTGGGGAACTATTTCTTGAAAGATTAAAAACATTTGGGTTGTTCTTAAGAAAAAAATGGCATTATCTGTTGAGGAATTGGAAATGGAATTTCAAAAGCTAAAAGAAGAGGAACAAGAAGGCAAGGGCTCTTCTGGATCTATTTTTCACTTTTTAGAAATGGTGATTTCTACCTACCAAGAAATACAACAACAAGAAGGCTGGGATGAAGGAGAAGAAGCCATCTTTAATGGACAGACAATCCTACTTGAAGAAGAAAAGTGAAAGGGGGGAAAGAAAATGGAGAATTCAGAACTTAAAAAGCAACCAAGAAAGGGAAAAATAAGATGAAAAATCGATACAATGTCAGAAAGCAACAGAAAAGAGAAATACAACAGAGAGGGAAGATTAAGAGAGGGGAATTTGAGAGATGGGGGACAAAAAGGCTAGAATTGATAAGAAAGGAAGGGAAAAAGGAAAGAGAAGTCATAAAGGTTTAAAACAAGATGTTAAAAAACAGGTTTTTTTCAGAGACAAAGGGTAAATTATAATTTAAAAAATGATTCTGCAAAAGTACATAAGATTGTATTGTAGATATTAGTATTTGAAATCGAGTCAGAAAACTGAAATATTATGAGTTAATAATGCATTAAAGGGAATGTATAAAAATGTTTAAGATTTAACAATAGAGTTTAACTTTCTATGGAGTATTATTTTTACTATCTTATAAACTTAATTCTCCTTTTTTTTTTGTTTTATTATTCTAAAATGTAATAGAATGTACTAAGCAGAATCAGTATGGAATGTATGTATTATTTTAAGTGTTAATTTTAGGGGAAAGATAAAAAGTTGTCATACTTCAAGCAGTGATTACAGGAGAAATACTGTATTAGAAAGAAAAGATAAATAGATAATTGAAAGAGAACGGACAAAAGATGCAAGTATAATTATCTAAACTGAGATGAAATAAATAAAATAGAATTAAGAGAGTGAATGAAGAGAGAAAATATATAGAAAATATAGAATGTTAAATAAGATATGAAATAGTATATTAAGTGAGCATGAATTTGATTTATGTCTGTACAAAAAAGATGTAACCCGGGGTAAGCCGCTTTTCAAAAAGAAGTTTTATGTATTTATGTTTTGTGTTTTGTTTGTCTATGTTTGAATTAATTAAAAAAAAAGATGATAAATATGCCTAATACTCTTCCCTACTGTATTTCCTATGCAACCACAATCCCTGTGAGGTAAGTTGGGCTGAGCCAAAATGACTGGCCCAGAGTCACCTAGCTGCCTTTTCATGTCTAAGGTGAGACTAGAACTCACAGTCTCCTGGTTTTTAGATCAACTCCTTAACCAGCATACCAAAACAGCTCTCCTGGCCCAGTATAGGCCACCTACTACTCTTAAAGAGCAGGAATGGACAATATCAATCTTCTCCCACTCATAACCCAGTGCAAATGCTTCCCACACCTGTGTTTTTCCAACATTGATTCAGAGCTGCTGTTTTCCAACTGCAGCCATCTTAGGTCCTTCAGATGGAATGGCCTCAATTGCCTTATTCCAGTCTAGTAACTTGTTCCGGTCTAGTCTTCCAGCACCAATGCTGATTGGTTTAAGTGCCTAACACACCCTGTTTCTCCAGTGGCTGATCATTGCCTTATGAAGTTCTTTCCTGGACTTCTGATGTCTGCATTTTTAAAATAATCTAGCAGTGATCCAATGATGGAAAGTTAAGTCCGTGAACTCATCTCTCCATTAAAAAGTTTGTGTATGCCTTCATTCGTGAGTTCATGTTGCATTCACCCTTTTCAACTGCAGCTTCTATCTAGATTAGAAGAAGCATGTTATCTTTGATTTTCCCCTCTGCATATTGTATTGCAAAGCTTCCCTTCCTGGCCTTTTAAAATACATTTAAGAAATACGTCGACAGGTAGTCCTCGACTTACGATGATAATTGAGCCCAAAGTTTCTGTTGCTAAGTGAGACATTGGTTAAGTAGGTTTCCCTCCCCCCATTTTATGACTTTTCTTGCCACACTTGTTAAGTGAACCACTGCAGTTGTTAAATTAGTAACATGGTTCTTAAGTGAATCTGGCTTCCCCATTGACTTTGCTGGTCAGAAGGTTGCAAAAAGGGAACACATGACCCCGGGACACTGCAACCGTCATAAATATGAATCTGTTGCCACATGTCTGAATTTTGATCATGTGACCTTGGGGATGCCACAAGAGGTGTCAGTATGAAAATTGGTCTTAAGTCATTTTTTCCAGTGCTGTTGTAACTTTGAATGGTCACTAAGTGAACTATTGTAAGTATTGTATTTCTGTAAGGCTGAACTATCTTTAAAAAAACAAAAACAAATTTTATTCAGTTTTTCAGTTTAAAAACAAAAATCTCTTTTTTAGTGGACAACATATTTCCAGGTCATCACCTTTACATACAAATATGACAGCAATTATACATTCATATATGTATACTTAATTCTATTATTACCTTTCCCATTCCAAATTTTCAGTAAGGAGAGAAACAAACACATTAATTCTAGCCTCTTTCATTAATCTCAATCAAAACATCTTTTTGTTTCATTTCAATTATTTCAAATACAATCCCTTAATATTTATTTTAAAAATAAAAATAAACAATATGTATTTGCCTAATAATAGTAATAATAAAATTACCAATATCTCTCCTTGTTTTTAATAGTTTATATTAACTTATTAATTTAGCTGGTTCTTTAGTCTGTCATATTCCCTTTCCATTACACATTTTTTTAATAGATTCTAAATTAATAACACTCACTCACTCACTCACACACACACACACACAAAAACAGGTATAGGTTTCCCCCTTTTTACTATTTTGAGTGTAACACCTTAATGATTAGAATATACCTTTATTCCCTCATCTTAATTCCCAGTGAACCATTAATCATTACATCTTTTCAATTGGATTCCGCAGCATATTTCCCCCCCTTTATTTTTAATAAGAGTTATCAGTATCTATATTATCCTATTTTCTAAATATTTTTAGTTGCAGAAATATTCTTATTACCCCTTGTCACCCTGCAGAATCTTCTTTTAAATTCATCAACCATTATCTCTGAAAAAACAATTTCTTTTCAACATTTTATTATTTCTGTATTTCTTTCATATGCCTGTTTCTTACTGCTCCTCCTCCCCCTGTTTTCTCCATATCTTTTCTCATTCCAGTTTATATCCCTCTTTTTCTTAATATCTTCCTTTCCCCTTTTCTGCTGGGTCTTTCTGCCTTTCCTGACTTCACAAGTATTCCCTCTTTTAATTGCCTTCTTAAATGTCAACTTTTTAACCTTCCTTCTTTCCCCACTTCTTTGTAGCGTTTTTTGTTTTAATTGTCTATTTAAAATGTTTTCTCCTTGAATCGACTTCTCTTCCTCTGAAGCTCTTTCTTCTTGTTCTTCGATCACCATTTCTATTTTTTCTCAGATAGAGCAAAGTGATTCGCCTCTTTCCTGTAGTAATTCTCTCATATTTTTAAGTTCCATTTTTAATTCCAGAAGAGATATCATCATTACACGCTCCTGTATTTTATGATTGTTAGTCCACAAAAAAAACAAACACACTTTTACTTTCCTTCTTTCTTCTTTCAGTTTTCTAAAGTTCTCAGTTATTCCAGTCCAAAGTTTATACCAAAAACATTAGTCAGTCCCACAAACAGTCTTTCCTTGCTTTTTGCTTTTTTTTGGTTCTGCTTTCACTTTCTAAAATTTTTACTTTGTTTCAATATTTCTGTAATGTTATATCCACACAAGTTCATTCAAAAAGAGGATGCTTTCTCTTTTATTTGAGCCAAATTTTTATCAAGAGGTGACACTCTCCATTATACAAAGTCTTTACCTTTTTCCCCTATTTTTTTATTTAAGGTTTTTTGAACCTCAATATTCCAGCACAGTCCAGTCTCCAATTTGTAAACTTTGTTATTATTATTCTTTAACAATCTTAAGTCCAGCTTTATTTTATGCCTGTTTATTCCCAAAATATTTTAGCCCAGTTTCATTAAATCTTTAATTCCAGCTTCTTCCTTTCCCGGTTCAAAGGCCCACTTAGCTGTCAAAAATATTTTCTTTTTTTTCCTCTGTCCCTTTGTAATTTCACCGCTCACTTTTCTTTTCTTAAAAGTTCTATGTTACCTTAATCCCGGGAGTTTAGTTGTATTGCCTAGTTGTCCCAGTTCAGATGTTATCCACCTCTTTCTTCCCTCCAGCACAAAGCTTAATCCAGCTGAGTCGTCCTCTTCGGGGTGGCCATTTTAGACCACCACTGCAGTCGTCTTCGGGGGGGGGAACCAAGCCCAAGGGGGGAGATGTGGCTCCCCACAATCTGGCTTGCTGCTTCCCCTTACTTCACTGCCCCTCCAAGGCAGTTTCAGCCCCTAATCATAATAATTGGGGCTCTCCAACGAAAGAGCAGGGATGATAGCCTCCTCGCTGACAGACGGTAGATCGCAAGGCTGAACTATCTTGATGTTACATTTCTATGGACCTGTAGAAGAACATAGGATTGAAAGAACCACCTATTCTTTATTGCCTTTACCATTGTAGCATGGGAGTCATAAGATGGAGGGGAGGAAGGTGTGATGACCCAGAGTGTAACACAAACATAATAAAATCCAAAATGTAAATAAATGTCCTTTATTGCCTCCAACTTGGCCCCACTGTTCAATAATTCTCAGCTGGAGATAAAACATACTCAAAAATAGCCTTCAAAAGAAAGCAATACAGTCTGAATTTAATGAGCAGACAGAGGTGAAAATAAAAACCAAACAAACTACAATGATGAAATGTCCACAACTGAATAGGAGAAGTATTTACCAAATTCAAGGAGATAACAAGGCACAATCTGTTGGAAGGACGCCAACCAAGATAACTTCAGACCAAAATAAAACACGCATTGCTTCTGGCAACTGTGTTTTAACTGTCTCTCTTATATACTTCTCCATCCATCGTCAACCAATGAGGAGGATCATTGCCGCTTCCTCTCACAAGCCAAGTTGTTGCCTTCTCCTTTCCTCCCTGCCTGTCCTAGGATGCAGAGGGGATGGGCCTGGTTCTTCCTTTGACTTCAGCCCTTCCCCAGTCTCTTCCACAACCTCCAGAGCCACACCTCCACTCCCTATCAGCTGTTCCTCCTCTCCCTCAGAGTCCTATTCTACCAAGAGCATGACAAAAGGTCTGATTCAGTGTCAAAGGAAATAATTTGGGAAGAAGACATGAATGCAGCTATTGACACAGACAGATCTCTGGAAAAGTCAAAGACAGGCATGGAGACCAGTGAGAAGGGAATAATCCCTTAAAACAGGGGTCCTCAACCTCAGGCTGAGGCCTGCTACCGGGCCCTGGTCTGATTGGAACCAGTCCAGTCCACAAGCCAGATAGGTTGGGGACTGCTGCCTTAAAGGAGGCAACAGATGGGATGGTCCACATGGAAGCCAACCAACAAGGACAAAGAACAGAAAAATGAGCACTCAGGGGCCTTGCTTGACTGAATATCTGCCCAACCCAGGGCCAAGGCACCACAATTCAGGCTAACATTGTTGAAGGACTTAAGAAACCTCTGGGAGCATTCTTGTAGGCAAACAGCTTAGGCTGTCATGTAGAATTACTTTATGTCACACAAAACTACAACTTTAGATGGAAGGAATGAGAGATTTCCCTCAATTTCATTATGCTTCGACCTGCAGAAGAATGGCAGACTATAGTTTATGATTCCGTACAAGTGCAAAGCAAACATAAAAACATACACTTTAATATCCTGAAGCTCTTTACTTTTTTTCTCCTTTTTTCCCTTTTCTTTCACATTTCTGAAGCTTGCAGCAGTACACATAGTGAAATATGGGCTTTGCTTAATACAGCCTCAGAAGCAAAGCAGGGACGAATAACAGTTATTAAGATTCATAGCATAAAATGAGGCTTCAATGTTCAACATGGGCTATCATGAGCTCTTCATAATCAGTAAAAGCAGGATTTATAATATGCTGAATATATGCTTTGCTGAATTATAAATAATTCAAGATTCAGATTTTCATCTATGTAGAATTTAGATTATTTTTTTTTAAGTACAGCTCTGATAATGCAGGTTCTCTTGCGCTGTTTTTGGCACCTGTATGATTAGTTTGCTAAGAGACTATTTACATATGCCTAAATATGTTTTGATCTGTACAATCAATGGACACTTCCTGAGTGAGGGCATGAGCCAAATATATATCAATGCAGTATATAATTGGGAAGATGTTGTGTTTGGGAACCTCACTGCCCACTTTTGGAATGTCATTCTTAATTAAGTTGTCTCTCATAAGATGATAATTATGGTTACTTTCATGATCATCTTGATGTAAAACTAATAAAACTAATGTGTGCACTAGACTAGAACATTCCTCATTGCTGCTCCAAAATATAGATTATTTTTTCTGTGCACAAAGGAAGGCAGACTTCTGTATTATGATTGGGAAGCATGCACCATGTAAATAGTATTGTATTATGTAGCATCATGTTGGTTAAACTGCAGCATTGACATTTGTTTCCACATCTTTTCTTGGGAACAGACAACTTGCTTATTCATTTTTCCTGCAACAATAACAAACATTCAGCAATTTGTCAAATTGTCAGTGTTCCAATACTTTCTGTATTGGAACACTGTACTTCTGTACTACAGTACTTCTGTAGGTACTGTATTTTTTTTTTCTTGGCCTGAGAACCAGGATCACAATAAAATTGAAGTGTCAGTATATGAAGGATTGTACAGTGTATTGGGATATTTTAGTTGTAAGTGTCCTCATAGCTTCTGTCTCCTTTATTTCTTTGAATAGTGAAGGCTAGCGAGAATGTTCTTTCTTTCTAGCAATTAAATACATTATTAGATAATACAGCAATATGTTATGCTCCACATAACCTTTGTTTTAATTCCAATTGATTAGCAAAATTGTTATGTAGATTTTAAGGTCAAGGTCAAGGTCAAGGTTCCTTTATTGTCACTCCATACATGACAAGCAAATCATATATAGGAATGAAATTACGTTCCCACTCTCCCACAGTACAGTAAAAAAAGTAACAACAATACAATAAAATACAGTAGAACAATAAAAACAATAAAAACAATAAAAAAATACAATGAACAATAAAATACAATAAAACACTAACAGTAACCCTAGTGCAGCAGATTCGAGGGCAATAGAAATGCAGGATAAAAGTTAAAACATTAAAAGTACTGTGAGTGCTAAAGTGCATGGGAAAAGCAGCAATTAAAACACAATGAATGTTCATGTATGTATATAGTATTAATGCGAAGACAACGGAAACAGACTAGGGGGGAGAACTGGCAGGGAATTTAACTGCCTGACAGCCTGATGGACAAAGCTGTCCCTTAATCTACAAGTCCTAGCCCGAAGGCACCTCAGTCTCCTGCCTGATGGCATGAGGCTGAAGTAGCTGTGTGTGGGGTGGGAGACATCGCCTGAGATCTGAATAGCTTTACGGGTCAGGCGTGTATTATAAATATTGTGAATGGGTGGGAGGGGGACACCAATAATCTTCTCAGCTGCTCTCACTGTGCGCTGCAAGGTCTTACGGCAGAATGCTGTGCAGCTGCCATACCACACAGTGAGGCAGCTGGTCAGGATGCTCTCAATAATCCCACGATAAAAAGAGAGCATGATAGGGGTAGGGGCTCTGGCGTTTCTCAGTCTGCGGAGAAAGTGAAGACGTTGTTGTGCTTTCTTGTAAAGTGATGTGGTGTTGATACTCCAGGTAAGATCTTCTGTAATGTGCACGCCCAGAAATTTAGTGCTGCTCACTCTCTCCACAACTGTACCGTTAATGGACAGAGGAGGGTGCTGGGTACGTGCTCTCCTGAAGTCGATAATGATCTCCTTAGTTTTATCAACATTAAGAGAAAGGTTGTTAACACCACACCATGTGGTGAGCTGGCTCACCTCATCCCTATAGTTAGACTCGTTGTTATTATGGATGAGACCAACAACAGTTGTGTCATCCGCAAACTTAACGAAGATGTTGGTACCATGCTTAGGTGTGCAGTCATGGGTCAGCAGAGTGAAAAGTAGAGGGCTGAGCACACATCCCTGGGGGGCCCCCGTATTCAAAATAATAGTTCCCGATGAGTTGCCGCCAACCCGGACTGTCTGAGGTCTCCCAGTCAGGAAGTCCAACAACCAGTTGCACAATGAGGTATTCACACCCAGCCGATCCAGTTTCCGTATAAGCTGCTGGGGGATAATGGTGTTGAACGCTGAGCTAAAGTCTATAAACAGCATTCTGACATGTGAGTCCTTAGTGTCCAGATGGGTGAGAGCTGAATGAAGGGCAGTAGAAATAGCATCATCGGTGGACCTGTTGGCCCGATATGCAAACTGGAAGGGATCCAAGGTAGGAGGAAGGATGGATTTAATATACTGCATGACTAACCGCTCAAAACACTTCATGATGATGGGAGTCAGTGCAACAGGGCGGTAGTCATTAAAACAGGAAGGGGAAGCCTTCTTGGGTATTGGAATGATGGTAGTTAGTTTGAAGCATGTAGGAACCGCAGCCTGGCTCAGAGAGATGTTAAAGATGTCTGTAAAGACATCCATGAGTTCCTCTGCACAGTCCTTTAGTACGCGACCAGGAATGTTGTCCGGCCCCGCAGCCTTGCGGGCACTAATCCTGGAAAAGGATCGTCTCACGCTGGCTGGAGACAGGCGCAGCACATGGTCGCCAGGTGGAACTACGGACTTTCGTGCAGGAGTGCCGTTCTGTGCCTCAAAACGACCGAAGAAATCATTCAGATTGTTCAGCAGAGTGATGTCATTATCACAGGTCCGAGGCCGGGGTTTGTAGTCCGTGATGGTCTGAAGACCTTGCCACAGGCTCCTGGTATCTCTGCTGTCACTGAAATGATGGGCTATCTTCCTGGTATACTGCCTCTTTGCCTCTTTGATACCCCGGTCCAAGTTAGCCCTGGCTGTTCTCAGGCCAACATCATCACCTGCTCTAAAGGCGGCATTCCGGGCCCGCAGTAGCCTGTAGACTTCTCCTGTGAGCCAAGGCTTTTGATTGGCCCGTACAGTAATAGTCCTTGTTTCCGTGACATCATCAATACACTTGGTGATGTAGGCAGTAACAGTCTCTGTGTATTCCTCAATGTCAGTGTGGCCATTAAAGGTGGCTGCCTCTTTGAACATGTCCCAGGCTGTAGTTCCAAAACAGTCCTGGAGCACAGAGGAAGCACCTTCTGGCCACACCCTAATTTGTTTCTGAACCGGTTTATTGAGTTTAATCTTTGGTCTATACGCCGGCATTAGCATAACTGCAATATGATCAGAAGCACCCAAATGGGGGAGAGGGGAGGCTTTGTAGGCTCCACGCTGAGTAGTATAAACAAGGTCCAGTGTGTTGACTCCCCTTGTAGGAAAGTCAATGTGCTGGTATAACTGTGGACACACCGACTTAAGATTTGCATGATTAAAATCCCCCGCCACAATGAGAAACCCGTCTGGATGTGCTATCTGTTGTTCACCGATAGCACTGTTCAGCTCCCACAGAGCCCCCTCCCTGTCCTTGTTGTTGGAGGAGGGAGGGATGTAAACAGCGGCTAGCAAGACGGCTGTAAACTCCCTCGGCAGATAGAAAGGCCGACACTTAAGTAACATAAACTCTACAAGGGCTGAACAGTGTTTTCGTAACACTACTGTGTCCTGGCACCAGGCGTCTTTAATATAAACACAGATCCCGCCGCCGCGGGTCTTACCTCTCCCAATGAGAGTCCTATCAGCCCGATAGCATGTTAGTTGCTCAAGCTGGATGGCGGAATGTTTTAATTCCAATTGATTAGCAAAATTGTTATGTAGATTTTAAAAGTTTTATTACAATATATGCTGCATATAACCTGGGTTTTAATTCCAATTGGATGGCAAAATTGCTATGTAGATTTTAAAAGTTGTATTACTCTTTGAAAAGACTCCCAAGGAATCTAGCAGCAGCTATTTAATAATGATTTATAATTTATAATAATTAATAATAATTAATAATTTATACAGACCTGGATGGTAGATATATTGTATTTCATAAGGTGATGTTTTCTGTTAGTTGAAGATTGTATTTTAAAATGGAGCCTGTGCTGTCTCTAAAAAGAAAGCATCTCTTTTCTTCAAAGAGTGTTATAATTTTCATGTGCAAATTGATGCAGATTTATTGATTGATTCCTTTAATCAAGAAGCACTATGGCTTCCATGTAATAACATTATCTATTACAATTTACAGGAATGCGTTTCCTGCTGTGAAGGGATGATCTGCAATGTAGATGTACCCACAAATCACACAAATGCTGTTTTTGTGGTACTGCATGCCCAGAAGACATCAGGAGGTAGCAGACAAACCATTAGCATCTCCTTGCTGGTCATACTCATCATAGTTTTCAGGTTATGACATGACTCTCCTCAGGCAGAAGGAATTTGTTGTTTGGAGTTACATGAAGACAATCTGTGATGAAGAAGGAGTTCTAAGAAGTCTGTTGTATGGATAAAAGCACTTCTGGGTATTTGAAGACTGCTGATCATAACATGGTAATGAAGACACTTTCAGATATTGGTGCCAAGAAAACCAAGCATAATAGCCAAATATTATGTCAACTTGACTAGTTACCAGAAATGTCAGAATTCTTTATGTGGAACACAGAACAATTTGTGCCTTGGCATGTTATTGTAGCAAGTTATTACTGTACAATTTTGAAGTATTAAAATTGTTCCTCACCTGAAATGTTTTTGGAAGTGGTGATACCATATTCTTATTTTATATCAAAATTCTTCCTAGTTTTGAGAGGTCCCTACCTACCTGCAATCCTGACTCATATCTGATGCTGTTCTAACTTTTTGCTGCCCCTACTGTGGGGTCCTTTATTCTGAATACTACAGTAGCCACTGAAGCAGCATGGTCAAATTGAGGGAGAAAGAGATGGAAATTGTATGATTTGGTAATAGTCCATTTTGGGTATGGAGACATCAGCATGTATCTGACTATGCAAGTTTGGATTGACGCAATGAGTAAATAATTACCAGGAGTTCTTCAAACAGATAGAACAGTTAGCTCCACACCTCAAATATGCATAACAAGACTGCCTTTTCTCTACATTGCCCTTGCTGGCCATGATTTCCAAACACTATCACTATGGTGGGATTACCTATTTGTGATGAGTTGCACTTATGCTGGAAGACTGGGGAATTATCAAAACTATCTAGGAAAGCAGAGAGTTCAGAACAACTAATTGGTTTGCTCCACACTGAGAAATATGAACAGAAAAGAGTTATGATAGGTAAACATAGAGTACTGGGCTTCCAACTCTGCTTGACGTTCACGACATTCAAAAACTTGTTTTCTAAGTGATCCAAGATAAGTTAATATGAATCACTCTTGAGTTGTAGTTCAGTCTGTGGGGGAAACAACATGTGTGAAACAGATTTCAAAGGTCATGGAATTTAACACTCTGTTCTGTTAAATCTTGAAACTATAAAAAACAAGTGAGATTTTTACTGCAGTGTGCTGAATCCATTTTAAATAACAAACTGAGGTTCATGAAATTTCATGAATTCTTGTAAACAGAATATGGACAAATATAAATAATTGGTATAAATAATACAAATAAAGAAGGCTGGAATAACTGTTTACTGTAAGCCTTTTAAACAAGCCATGTGCCCATGTGTTTATAAATATTCTTATTTTTTCTCTGTCTTCGGGAATTCAAGTTTACAAATGTGTTTATGCATAGTAAGTACCACACTAAACTAATAACTTTTCATTGGAAATCAGTGTTCCATGTTTCTTTAATCATAACATCTGAAAAAAGTTTAATTTTACCTTTTTCTAAACTTATACCAATTTCCTCAAATTGTTAAGCAGTTCCCAAGCTAAGGGTTATTGTTTTCCTTCCACCATCTCAAGATATCTGCCCAAGATATCTCAGTAGATTTCTTGCATCATGTGGAGCAAGCATGCAGGCTAAGTGTTGCTTAGAGTAGGCAAGGTGCCTTTGTCTTCTCTTCCTTGGCTGTCTCAACTGGATCCAGTAGCCTTGAAGTTTAACAATAGTTTAAGTCAAATGAAAGTATAAAGAAAGAATTCATTTAGAGGTAAAACTTCAGCTTTGGGTTGAAAACAAACCTGGTTTGTTGGTAGCAGCTCCATGCAGGATTAAAGTCATAGACTCTTACATGAAATTTGTGGAGTTACCACCAGCCATTTAAATAATGGGAAGTTAGATGGACTTGAGGTTTCAAGTTAGCGCAAGGCAATATTCCATGTCCCTTCCTAGAATTTTGATTTGTAAGGTCAATGTCATTCATTCCAACTCACTATCAGTTAGTTAAATTGATTTCAAATATCATTACTAGCAAATTGCCTATTATGCAATCTTTATTTGAATATTTCTTGATCCACAGTTTAGAATCATATTTAAATTAAATCGAGTGCAAATTGATTTCTGAAACCTCAGAATTTTTGCTCAGCCCAATATCTGAATCCTAGATCTTAATTTATTCAGCCTAACAAGCTGAAAAGGGAGAACTTTATATGGTGCAGAAGAGGTTGGGTGTTGCAAAGGATCTCTTTAACAAAAGCAACTGTTACAATCTACTAGATTCTAGAAAGTGTTGTGAATTTAATTTGAGTCTTAAAAAGAAGTCATTTTAGAGATATATTGTCTTCATCATAGTGACATACAAAACTAAGTTGTCTCAATTAATTAAACATGCTAAATCATAGAACATAGAAGACCTTGGAGGCCATCTAGTCCAACCCCCTGCTCAAGCAGGAGCAAATATTAGCCTCTACCTGGGATCGAACTCATAGCCACCTGATTGTGAGGCGAAAGCTCCACCTCTAGGCAGCACTTAGCATAAACTATGACTGATCAAAAATAGTGATTATATATGAAACCAACATCAAAGCATGTTATGACTTACCGGTAGCTTGATATAGTGACTCAGCCTATTTCTTCTGGGTACAATTTTTATGAACATTTTAATGGGCAAATTGTTTAGCTTTGTATCAAACCCGAATGAAAACTAAGTCTCCCAACCAGCAGGAAGTATTCAACATAGAACCTCTTGAATCCTACATCTTTATCAGAGAGCCAAATTATTTATTTTCCTTGTCCTATTTTCAAAGAGTAAATTAAAATGGCTCTAGTTGGACATTAGCACTGCATTGACATGCTATAAATCGTCTATATGCAAAGATTCACCTGGATAGTCTTTGTTATGTGAAAATGTCCATGTGTGTGTTTGTGAATGCATTTATGATAAGTTTAAACTTGACACATTTTTCCCAGGTAAATAATGCTGCAATAGGAAGTATACTTTGAAATAATATCTCTGTTCTTTGCAGTAGGCAATACTCATTGATGTTCCCCACCATGACTGTTGCCAAAAGATGAAAGTTTATATTAAAAAAAAAGAATATTCCTAGCATAATTGCTAAAAATTATGGATAAGAGCTTTACCTACTACTATACTTTTAGAACAAATATTTTCAACAGTTCTTTCTGAACAAGTTCACTAAATATGAATACAGTAATTGCCAATAAGCAATTTTATCCATTTATATCAGTGGATTCATCAAGATGAAATGAAACTCAAAGACCCTATGATAAATTATTTTTCAATTAGTGTTCCAGTTCAGTAGAAATTAAGTCTATTAGTGTAGTAATTATATTCAGGCAGGATCGCTATATGGATTATTGCAATTATATCTTTTTTAGTGGGTAAATTTTCAAAGAGCAAAATATCTAAATTGTTAGCTGACTGCTGAATAAACCAATTGAGTGGAACACTCAAATCCTGGTGTAATCCAAGACAGTCATACAATAGTTACATCTTTTAAAGCTGCAAACCTACATATCCATGGTGGGGGAAAATACTTTTGAGGATGGGTAACCATGGGAAGTGGGATTATTAGTAATTTTTTGAATTCTAGAGGAGAACACAGCTAATCTGGCCATTAATTCCAACATCCTGCTCAGTCCAGGATTCTAAATTAAAGCAAAAGTACTATCGTAAAAAAGAATTGCTTGGAAAACATGCTATGCATAAGATGCTCTTGTCTGAAAGTTTTAGGAGCATTTCATATAAAATGAGGTATTTTAATTATTGGAATAAATAATTTAAATTAATTAATTAAAAATAAAATAAGTATTAAGGCAGGGGTGGGCAAACTACGACCCGCGGCCCGTTAGTCTGTCTAATCCGGCCCACCCCTGAAAAAAAATAGTTTGGCGTGGCGTATTGCCCTGTGCCGCATGGCCCCCAAAGCTGCAAAACAGTGTGGAGCGCTCTCGGGGTAGGAAAGAAAAGAACTTTGCAAAGGCTTCGGCTGGGAGTTCGAAATCACCTTCAAGTGTGACCTCTCTGAAGGTGAGTCCCCGCCGATCCCCCTTTTTTTTCCGGGGCTTCCAGACTTAAACTTTGTAAAGGCAAAGTTTGCAGGCTGGAGCATCTTCCCACCGAGGAGCGGGAAGGGTTCCGCCCGGCGGGCGGGCAGGCTGCTTGGAGCCACCAAAAGCTAGGCTGCTGGTGGTGGAGCCTTGCCCTGCCTTGGTGCCCCGTTTCCCGGCTCGGCAGTCCTGCTCGGGCGGCACTTTAAAAGCCTACTCCCAGCACCCGAGCAACCTCCCAGCAACTTTTAGCTTCCTTTTTCCTCGTGGGTGCTCGCGCCGGGCCCCAAGCCACATGGTGGAGGGGAAGCCCGGCGGGCGGGCGGGCGGGCTGCTTGGAGGAGACGACCCGGCGGTGCTCCGGGCTTCCCCTCCGCTGCGTGGCTCGGGGCCAGGCGCGAGCGCCCACGAGTTAAAAGGAAGCTGAAAGTTGCTGGGAAGTTGCTTGAGTGCTGGGAGCAGGCTTTTAAGAGCTACGCCCCAAGGAGCAACTGGCGGCTGGAGCGGCCGGGACTGGCAGTGGTGGTGAGGGACCAACCTGCGCAGGGGGGGCCTGGGGCGGTTTTCTCCCACGTCCGGCTTTGGAGCGGCCTGCCGTGCACTCTTGGGCATCTGGCTCGCTGCATCCTGGGTGCGCCTTTCCCTCACCTCTCAGCCAGCAGCAGCAGCAGCAGCTCCACTGCTGCCTCCTTCCTCCCCTAACGCCCACTGTTGTGATTCCCGTAGTTATTCCCGTAGACCCGAGCACCAGCAGGCACTTCACACCTCCCTCCATGGCCTTCCCCTTTGGTAAGATGGGAGAGAAGAACAGCGGTGCCTCAGCGCGCCAGTGCCGGGACCTTGAAGCTGGACCGAGGCACGCTCGTGGTGGACGTCCTGGCTGGGCGGAGCGGGCAGGTCCTGGGAGAGGCGCACAGATGTTTTCTGCCAAGCGGGCTTCCCAAGCGCCTGGGAGGACTTGCGGTTTAACGGCAAAAGCGGCAGTGGGATGGGCGCTGGGAGGGTGGGGGGAAAGGCAGGCGAAAGCCCCCCACACACACACACCTCGGCAAGCGGTTTGCAGGGTTAGCCAACAGTTTCTTGCAAGAGACTGAAGGCCGGTCTGCTCCCCCCAATTAGACGTTGATTCAAGCGGGACGGTCAGCCCTGCTACTGATTTGTGGTTCACAGTTTATCCGTGGGCACCAGAGGAGTTATGTTTTGGGGGGTGGGCATTTATTTATTTATCTTATAAGTGGCCAACTTGTGTAAGCTGAGGGGGTACATTCATACATACACACACACACACACACACAGTCGTTTATTCGTAGGGGAAGAGTCTATCTATCTGTTGTGTATGCAATAAGATTAATAAAGTGTGAGCTTGGAGTAAGTGCAGGGTTCTGGCCCTGCACTTCTGATTGGCTGTTAAGCGGCTGGACCGGATTGGCCCGTTCCGGGGAATCCGATTGGCCCTTAACAGAGAGTTCTTATTGGTTATAAGAGCTAGCGTTCCTAGCTTGTTATTGGTTAAACGTTACAGGGTTTGCCTATATAAGGCGGGTTTTACTGCTGTTGAATCGAAGAAGTCACAATGTAAATAAAGAGCTGAAGTTCACCGTTCAGAGGCTTGTCTCCATTCTTTGTCGCCCATGCTCAAAACTTAACACTATCTATCTATCTATCTATCTATCTATCTATCTATCTATCTATCTATCTATCTATCTATCTATGTTGTGTTTTTAATTGGAAGAATATCATGTCTGCGCATTAGGCGCAGTGACTTGATTTTGCAGAGCTGTGTGCTGACCCAGCCCGTCTGTCATATTTTAAAAGTCAATGCAGCCCCCGAGCCAAAAAGTTTGCCCACCCCTGTATTAAGGTCATACTTTCAACATCATGATAAATTTTTGAATGGGAAATTGTTTCCACTGATGGGAGAACTATTTTTTTTTCTGGGTAAGTGAACTTGAACAACTCATCAACACCATCTCTACTAGGGAGGTGCAACACCTTTGGGTTCTGCAGAGCTGCACCAGGTTTGGGGAGGGAAATCGGAGGTTATGTCACAAAGATAGGTAAGTTGTAGAGGGCAGAAGGAAGGGCCATAAAGGACAGGAGAAAGAGCTGCTACCCAGGCAAGAGTCAGATAAAAGGGGCCAGAGTCTGGACCAATAAAGTAACACATGTAAACATATCAGACAAGTACTTCCCTAATTCATAGAAAGATAAAGGGTGGGGAGCACATTCAACCTTGCAAGATTCTGTTAATACTGTAGAGCGGTACCTTCACATTCCTCATTAATTGGCTCTGGGAGATGTGACCACTACCAAAAATGATGAGTATCAATTTTTTCCCATAAGGAAAAAAGGCAGATGACACCAACAAGTTCTAGTTTGTGTGTTGAGTACCAAACAAATGATGAGAACAGGAATAATTTTTTCCCATTAAAATGCATTTCGTAACCTCTTGAAAAAGCACCTTTGGGATATGGAGTACCAAACTTGAAGAGTTTCAAAGCAGTTACGTACCAAGGTACCACTGTATAGCTTTACAATAAAAATAGTACTGATTTGTACTGTATGGCATTGGTTTCCTAGTCTAACTTCAAGCGATTACATAAATTCAGTACCCATTTGGGAAGAGAATGCCTGGGTTTATCCACTGCTAAGGGGTAAAATTGGTGCTTAGACGTTCCTATATGTAAAAAAAGAGCTACCAAAGGAATACTGATATGGAGCCTTGTTTTTTCCAGTTTTGGTCTACAGAACCACACTGGCGTACAATTTCTACTGGGGAAATGGTAAGTTTACTGCAGCAAAAACCAGGCTTAAGATAGCTAAACAGTTTCATACGCTGCAGTCTGCTTTCCATATGTCATCATGTATTTTTAGTCTTCACAGTATCTGTTATTCCTGGTGGGCCATTTCCCCCTCAGAGGTAATTACTTCTTTTTGTATCTACTTGTTTCAAAAATGTGCAGGTGGTTTCTTCTAGCCCTCTGTGGCGGGAGAACCATGCCTCTCTTGAAGAAGATTAAAAAGACAAAAGATGCTATTCCTTTAATATCCTGAAGGTAGATAAGATATAGGTATGATTGATATAACAGATTACTGGAAAACCACTGCATGAGACATCACTCAGTTCTTGCCCAGTGTAATACTTAAAAGTGAAAAGAGAGCTCGACGATACTGAAGGATTTGGAGATGTTGTTAATTACACATAGGAATGAGTTGGAATAGAATGGAACTTGCCGAAAATATCTCTTGGAATTGAAGACAGAACACGAATATCTGAAAACATTTTTAGGGGGAAAATGATCTTTAACCTTTCTTCCCTTTTTCCTGAAATGCAAAACTATGAACTAGCAATGGGGGGACAAGACAGAAAAAGGTCTCACAAAATTAAATGTAAACACAGGCAAAACACCCCATTTGAGAAGTTTCAATAGTTCTTTATTGCCTCTTCTCTTGAAAGCTGTACATCGAAGACTACCTGCACAAGGAAATGAGACTTCATCTCCTGGCTACAATCACCAGTACAATTTTTGACACCTTATTTCCACCCCCCACCCCCGGTTATAATTCTGCATTTTTTTTCTTTGAAAGAAATTATGAAAGCAAATTCTTATTTACTAAAGCAAACAAAAACAGATAGGACAAAATATATAATTTTCCTCACTGACAAAATTTTCCTGCCTGTTTCCAAAGTTTCTGATTAGTGCACTTTGGTTGGGGAAGGATTGCCTTCTGCTGTCCCTTTTTCTATCACTTTTGGTATCCTTGAAGGCTCCTGCTTCTCAGTCTGAAAATCTCTTGGGGTTTCCTGAAAATGGAAGCTGTAAAGGCAGGGATATTTATGAATTTATTTAGTGTATGATGATGTTGCATTAGCCAGGAAACTACAATGCTAATGCAGAGTAATAGCTTGGCTGGCTGTTTGCTAGCTCTGTTTGGTTCACACTCACATGCTTCCCAAGATGGGCCACAGCAGAAAGAAAGACAAACAGTTTTTCCTGCAGTGTCATCTGAAGCCATCTATTTCCACCAAAGCCACCTCACAAACAGGCATTACAACTGGGAAAGTTCAGCACTGTCAAGAGTCTAACCATCTGCATGAAGAGCCAGCTCAACTCCTCACCAAAGCAGTACCCATTTACTTGCATATAACATGCTTTTAAAGTGCTAGGTGGGTAGAAGCTGAGGCAAGTAATGGGAGCTCACCCCACCGCACAGTGCTAGGACTTGAACTGCTGGAGCAGAGACCATCTCCAGCATCATTAAGTCACTAAACCACTGTGCCTTTTTAGGCAGGGATAATGGTGCTATAAAACTCAGAACACGGTCATCAGTCTTTCGCTCAAGTTAAATGAGAATGCAGAATGATTTTTTTTTTCTTTGCCATACCTGCTCATAACTGCATCACATAGGCACACTAAACATATCTTGACTAGGTCGGGGTGCAGGGGAGGATCAGACCCAGAAAACACCCATGAAAACACCCAAGGTGATTGTTAGAGATAACATTGTTTACCCTAACTGGTTTAGGTAAAATAATAAATTTGTAATCATGGTTTATAAGTTAAAGTGTCTGCAACTTTAAATATAGGAATGTAATTAAGGGAGTGGTTGTGAAAGCACTTTAAAAGAAGCAAGACGACAGCTTGCGCTCTCTCTGGCTTTGATGATCCCTAATTACTGCATGGACTCAAGACTGCGTTACTCGAATGGGAGAGATAAACAAAGGACTGATTTGTAAGTGAACTGACATAGGATATTCTATACGGACTTTGCTAACTGAATATCCTTGAATGGACTGACTAAATGATACATGACTAATGGACTGTTATTTTGACTATGCTATAAATGGAATAAACTATATTTTTGATAGCACAAGTGTATCTGTTATTTTTACTGTATGTTAATAAACATACAAGCTTAGCTCACTCATTTATCTGTGTGCCTATCTGACTAACGCTGCACATTCTGTTTAGCTTGTCTCCTTAACCCTGGTTGGGGAACACAGGCTTAACACTGGTTATGGGCCCAGAGGCTGCAAAGTCAGTTTAACTAGGATAAAACAGATTTATGTAAAAAGTGAGAGTTTGTGTTGTTATACATTACAGTAAACAGACAGCTGTGTTTTATTAATTATAGTTTTATATCCATATAAGAAAACATGGCACAAGTCAATCTACAAAGTTTGTCCCTTATATCCAAGCTGGATGGAACAAATTATGTATCATGGTCAATGAAATGTAGTCTACTTCTACGAAGAGAAGGTCTGTGGAACATAATTGAAAACCCACCAAACGTAGAGGAATGGGATCCAGAAGATGATGAAGATAGACTAAAGATAGAAGAATTTATGCATAAAAATGAACAAGCTTTTTGCATAATTGGTTTAACACTGTCTGACCAACAACTTGTTCATATCCATGGAGAACAAATGGCTGTTGGGTGTTGGCAGAAGCTGAAGAGGATTTATGTTCGAGATAATGTTAGTGCTCACATAAATCTAACATGGAAGCTTTTCAGGATGCATCTCCAGACGAATGGTGATATGCTGAGTCATTTGAAAACTATGCAAAACATTTTTCAAGAACTGCACGAGAAAGAGCTTATTTTCTCTGAACTACACCAAGTCTACATAATTCTATCTTCACTTGACATAAGTTATGACAACTACGTCACTTCCCTTGAAATTTTGCCAAAGGAAAGTTTAACTTTAACTGATATAACTGGCAGATTGATTGAAGAGGCCAAAAGAAGACTTGAAAGAGACGATTTAAGGAGGGAGCAACCTCAAAAAGAAGATAATAAATCTCCCACTGCATACGCAATTAAAAAGTGTTTTAATTGTGGAGGAAGAGGACATTTGGCAAGATTTTGTAAAAAAGCAAAGCGCCAGAACGCTGGCCAGAATAATAAAAGTCATCAAAAGATAAATAAAAATTTAGAGTTAGCCATGTATACTAACGGAGCTGTAAACAAAAATTTATGGGTGGTTGACAGTGGAGCATCCCACTGTATAACAAATGATAACAGAAATTTTATTAAAATGTCCAAGAGTACACAGCAGATATCGTTAGCCAATGGCTGGAAACTGAAAGCTAAAGGTCAAGGTATAGCATATTGTTCTTTCATAAAAGAGAATGTAAAAATGTTATATGTACCACAACTTAAGTTTAATTTAATTTCAGTCAGAATTTTGGTTAAACTAGGATATGTAGTTACCTTTAAATGAGATAACTGCATAATTGAAAAAGAAGATAAGAAAATTACTGCATCTTTAAGAGGAGAATTATATGTGTTAAATGATAATGGTTTAAAGGTGGCTAACACAGTTTATGATAATAAGAAACCTCATGATGAATGTATTCACTTGTTACACCGAAGGCTAGGGCATTTAAATTTTAAAATGCTTAAGAAAACTGTTGAATTATCTAAAGGAATAAGTTTAAAACCTTGTAATAAGTATTTGCAATGTAATGCTTGCAATCAAAGCAAGAGCAAGGTCAAACCGGCTAATAAATTTGAAGGATTTACTACCAAAGAGCCTTTAGAAGTAGTATTTGCTGATTTAATAGGTCTGAAAAAACCAAGTGTAGGAGGAGCTCGATACATACTAATTATAATGGACCATTATTCTAGACATGGGTTTTGCTATTTAATGAAGAGCAAAACTGAAACGTATCAAAATCTCTTTAATTGGATAAAATTTGCTGAAAGGAAAACTAAAAAGAAATTAGTAACTCTTATAACAGATAATGGTACCGAATTTACAAATAATAAATTCCAGAACAGACTAAGAATGTTAGGTATTCAACATAAAAAGTCTGCACCATATAGGCCACAACATAATGCATTTATAGAGAGACGAGGCCAAACATTACAATCAATGACACGTACTTTGATGTCTGATTCAGGATTACCTGACAATTTATGGGGAGAAGCAATAATGTGTGGTAATCATATATTAAATAATGTTGTTAATTCAACAACATGTGAATTACCATTCACACTGTGGCATGGTACAAAACCTGATTTAAGTTACATGCACACATTTGGAGCACCAGCATGGGTGCATATCCCTTCACAACTTAGACAAAAAGAACAGCATAGAGCTAAAAGATTATTTTTTGTAGGATATAAATCTAATCATAGATCTTATAGATTCTGGGAACCAGGTACATCTAGAGTTTACACCAGTGCTAGTGCTAAATTCCTAGAACATGTAGGATGGAATAGATTAGAGCAAGATTTAAATAATGAAGTAATTATTGAACCCTACAAAAGGCAGAAAGATCAGAATTGTTATAAGAAGAGTCCAATTAAAGAAGAAGTCCAAGAAGAGCAAATAGGACCAGAACAAGAGGAAACAGTTGATCAGGAAGAGTTAGATAATCAAGAACAGTTAATAAAGGAAAGTCCACCTGTAAGTCCTGTAATACCTAGACGTACTACACGTGTAATTAGACCACCTGATAGGTATCAAGCAAGTATAGTTTGCCAAGTAACTAAAGTTCCAACTAGTGTAGATGAACTTAGGATGTATCCTGCTTAGGATCAGGAGAATTGGCAAAAGACAATGGAAAAAGAACTAAATTCATTAAAGGTAATGAAAGTATATGAAGATGCTAAATTACCTCCAGGAGAAAAATCCATTGGGTGCAAATGGATATTTAAAGTAAAAACTGGAAATGATGGGACTGTTACCCATAAAGCTAGGTTGGAAGCTCAAGGATTTAATCAAACTGCATCTGATTACGATGAAGTTTTTGCACCAAGCCTTAAAGCAACATCTTTAAGAGCAGCATTTGTGTGGGCAGCTAAGAAAAACTATGTCATTAACCATTTAGATGTAGAAACTGCTTACCTGCATGCACCTTTGCAGCACATTATATATTTGAAAAAGCCAATGATTATAAAAGACAATAAAGTAAATAGTAATGATTGTTGGAAACTAAAAAGAAGTCTTTATGGGTTGAAACAATCTGGTTTTGAGTGGAACCAATATATTGTGAAAGAATTAAACAATATAGGTATTAAATCTGGTTTAGCAGATCCATGTGTGTTTAAAAGAGAAAATAATGGAACGTGTCATTATTGTTATTATTTACAGATGATATTGCTTTGATAACTAAGACTAATAATGAAGCTAATGAGATTATATCATTATTAGCCAAAAAGATAAAATTAAAGCATTTAGGTGAAATTAAAAAGTATCTAGGATTGACAGTTAACAAAACAAAAAATGGATTTAAGATATCTCAAGAAGATAAAATTTGCCAATTAATTAAAACGTTTAAAATGGAACTTTGTAAAACGGCAAAGACTCCAATGAGTCAGGAAGTTTGCCAAACTGATGATCAAAGTCCCAAATTTGATAAGTCCATATATCAATCTTTGATTGGTAGCTTATCATATATCAGCAATTGGTCAAGGCCTGATATAGCTTATAGTGTTAATCAGCTGGCACGTTTTAATTCAGATCCACATCAATGTCATTGGCAATCATTAAAGAGAATCTTAAGGTATCTTAAAGGAACAATGAACCATGCATTGTATATAGAACCAAAGGGTGATTTGAGTCTTAGTGCCTATGCAGATGCAAGTTTTGCAACTGATATAAACACAAGAAAATCAACATCTGGGATGGCTATATTATTTGGTAAGACACTAATAGGGTGGAGGTCAATCAGACAACAGCATATCAGCTTGTCCACGATGGAAGCGGAATTTTCATGTCTGTCATTACTATGCACTGACTTAATTTTGTACAAACAGTTATTATTAGACATGGGTATAACTGTTAAAGATTCCATTATTGTGTATGAGGACAACCAAGCAGCCATAAAGTTAGCTACTAATATAGCTGTAAAAACTAGATCAAAGCATACTGATTTAAGATACTTAAATGTTAGAGAATCTGTAAAGAATGGGCTAATTAAATTGGAATACTGCATGACAGAAGAAAACATTGCAGACCAATTTACAAAAGCTCAAGGAGTAGTCAAGTTTAAAGAGAGTTGTAACAAATATGATTTAAAGATGTAAATAGTTATAGTATTATTATTATTACCTAAAGGGGGAGAATGTGAGGGATAACATTGTTTATCTTAACTGGTTTAGGTAAAATAATAAATATGTAATCATGGTTTATAAGTTAAAGTGTCTGCAACTTTAAATATAGGAATGTAATTAAGGGAGTGGTTGTGAAAGCACTTTAAAAGAAGCAAGACGACAGCTTGCTCTCTCTCTGGCTTTGATGATCCCTAATTACTGCATGGACTCAAGACTGCGTTACTCGAACGGGAGAGAGACAAAGGACTGATTTGTAAGTGAACTGACATAGGATATTCTATACGGACTTTGCTAACTGAATATCCTTGAATGGACTGACTAAATGATACATGACTAATGGACTGTTATTTTGACTATGCTATAAATGGAATAAACTATATTTTTGATAGCACAAGCGTATCTGTTATTTTTACTGTATGTTAATAAACATACAAGCTTAGCTTACTCATTTATCTGTGTGCCTATCTGACTAACGCTGCACATTCTGTTTAGCTTGTCTCCTTAACCCTGGTTGGGGAACACAGGCTTAACAGTGATTTTGGATTACTCTCCCTTAAACCAATTTGTTCTTGTGAGGATAAAATGGAAGGAGGCTCTCATTTAAACCACCTTGAACTGTTGGTGAAAAGGAGAGAAATAGTCTAATAAATATATTAAACTAGCTCGATACCTGTGCTTTGCTTTGAAACTATGTGGTTGGGCTTAGTTTTTGGGGAAGGAAATAAGGGGAAAAAAATCTGCTTCTGCCTACCAGCATCCATCGGAATTCATCTGGCTAGCGTTCTATTTGGAAACTGAAACAGTATTTGCATGTGAGCAAGAAGGAGACAACAAGGAGCCTGGGTGTGGCTTAGCACAACTGTTCTGTACTAAAGCTGCTTGGTGCTCTGAAACTTAAACTCCTCTCCTCTGCTTATGTTTTGCATTTGGAACAGATTTCTTTTCAGCTGGGGAGGGAGATTAGAACTCCTTAGCATCAGAGAGTGTTAATAATAATATACGAAATTCTAATGCTCTGATGATCATATCGAAAAATTCTTTCTTAGTGAGCACATAGAAGCCAAGAGGAACATACAGGTCAAATTTCAAGTTTGTAGGCTTTACGATTCTGGAGATATTGTGATGATGTGTGAGCAGCATTTCCCTTTTATATATATAGAAGATAAATATAGACTATACAATATTATTTTAAGTTAATGAACCATCCACAAAAGAGTATGTAATTCCATGTGAGTTAAGTATGCCTCTTCATATAGCAATGAATATTATAAAGTCTCTCTCCTAAAATTTAGGAATTGCTCCCTTGGTTCAGTGCTTAGAATATCTAGTGAAATAGGGTTAGGGTTAGGGTTATTTAGGGTTAGGGTTAGTTAAGGTTAGGGTTAGGTTAGGGTTAGGGTTATTTAGGGTTAGGGTGAGCTAGGGTTAGGGTTAGTTAAGTTAGGGTTAGGTTAGGGTTACGGTTACAGTTAGGTTAGGATTAGGGTTATTTAGGGCTAGGGTGAGCTAGGGTTAGGGTGAGCTAGAGTTAGGATTAGGGTTATTTAGGCTTAGGCTTAGGGTTAGGGTTATTTAGGGTTAGGGTTAGTTAAGGTTAGGGTTAGGTTAGGGTTAGGGTTATTTAGGGTTAGGGTTAGGGTTAGGGTTAGGGTTAGGGTTAGGGTTAGGGTTAGGGTTAGGGTTAGGGTTGAAGTTGGGGTTAGGATTAGGGTTAGGGTTAGGGTTATTTAAGGTTAGGATTAGTTAAGGTTAGGGTTAGGGTTATTTAGGGTTAGGGTGAGCTAGGGTTAGGGTTAGGGTTAGGATTAGTTAAGGTTAGGGTTAGATTAGGGTAAGGGTAGGGTTATTTAGGATTAGGGTGAGCTAGGGTTAGGGTTAGGGTTAAGTTAGGGTTAGGGTTAAGGTTAGGGTTAGGTTAGGGTTTGGGTTTGGGTTTGGGTTAGGGTTAGGGTTATTTTTAGGGTTAGAGTTATTTTTAGGGTTAGGTTTTGTGTTAGGGTTAGGGTTAGGGTTTGGGTTAGGGTTAGGGTTAGGATTTCAGTTAGGCTTGGGTTTGTGTTAGGGTTTGTGTTAGGGTGAGGTATCAAATTCTGTAGAGGCTCATCCCACTGAAATGCGAAATGAACTTTTGTTATCACACTCTCCTCTTCAGCAAATAAAGCCAAGGTGCATATTGGTGTTAGACCTGGGCAACAAATAAATGCACCATTTTTGTCGACATTTTTATCTATCATAAGTACGATGGGTCGTTTAATGTTTGTGATGTCTGCTTTTCCCTTTCAATATCCTTACATTTGGATGGTGCTGCTGCTTCCCCCAGTCAGGTGTTTTTTTTTTCTTAAAACATTCCTCTCTCTCTCTCTCTCTCCCCCCCTCCCTCCCTCCCTCCCTCTCTCTCTCTCTCTCTCCAAGCTGTTCATTGCCCCCTGGGTGTCCTGACCAGTTGAATGGCCCTTACCTAACAGCCGTAAATATTCAATTTGTTTTGAAGTCAACTCTTTGTCCTATCAGGGATTGATTAGCACAAAGCCTTTTCTTGGTGGTCTCCTACTTACAATCCTGAGGCTTTAATCAGGAAAACATGTGTTAGTACAGAGGTCTCCAAACTTGGCAATTTTAAGCCTTGGGGACTTCAACTCCTAGAGTTCTGGGAGTTGAAGAGCACAAGTTTTAAAGTTGCCAAGTTTGAGGATCCCTGTGCTAGACAGATAAGGATTCTGTTGCTGTTCCTTAAACAGCCATGAACTACCTTGTTAGATTAAACCATCCTTCTGACTACTGAAGAATTCTCACCGGTTCGTTTGAAAGCTACAGAGTAGGTTTGTGTCCCTTTACGATTGCACCCTGGTTTTTTTTTCCAGCTTCCAGTAGAGCAAAAGTATGGTGGTAGTCTAGCAGGAACCTTGGTAGATTAGGGCATGATATTCCAAATTTTTACATGAATAGATGGGGATGCTTCCAACATTTAAGTGTCAGCAGGAACCATTAAAAAGAAACACACACACTTGCCTGTAACAATTAGGCAAAAACCTTTCTGGAGCTGCTCAGTGTTGTGATATATTTGCACAGAGGACATAATCTCTGTTATTACAGGATACAGTTTAAAAGGTCACCTCACAGCATTCCTTTGTTCCCCTCTGCATTGCTGTTACTGGGCTTATCACGGGCATTTCAGTACACTGCCTTTTATTTTTTGTTCCACTCTGAACAGGACAGGGAATTCATCTGTAAAGCAGTCACAACATCATTTTCCTTTCGTGTCCCTTATTTGGCGTTCAATAGCAGGACAGAGTATCACCATGTGTAATATGTTTACTATAGAGCGAAACCCCATGGAGTAATTCAAACCAAGATCTGGACTCAGATTCCCATTCTGCTATAAATTTTGTAGGTGATTTTGGATCACGTATTATCGCTATCCCTGCTGTGAGAGAGGAGACCCATGTATACTACCATAAAACTTTCCAGCGAAGTTAAATATATGGAAACTTATTGACTTGGGAACATGTCCCTTTTAGATTTAATATATACCCTTCAGAGGTTATATTCAGCAGGGTCTGACCAGTTCTGGAGACCCAGTAGTGGAAATTTTGAGTAGTTCGGAGAACTGGCAAATACCACCTCTGACTGGCCCTGCCTCCATCTATTCTCTGCCTCCCGAGTCCCAGCTGATCGACTGGATCTTCTTTTGTTGCCCTGCACAGGAGAACAGAGCTGGAAAGCAGGTTAGTGGGGTTGGAAGGGAATGGGGGTTTTGCAGTATCCTTCCCCTGCCACGCCCACCAAGCCATGCCCACAGAACTGGTAGTAAAAGTTTTTGAATCTCACCACTGATACTCTTGGAGTATGTATTAAAACTACGGAAAGCAGACATTGTGTTGTGAGGAGGAAACACAGCATTCAGTTGGCTCACATTCTCCTCCACTCAATGTCATCTAGGATTGGACCACCACAAAATTTGGTAAGAACTATTACAGGTAATCCTTGACTTACAACCATTCATTTAGTGACCATTCAAAATTCCAATGGCATTGAAAAAAGTGACGAATGACCGTTTTCCAGACTTTTCTACCATTGCAGCATCCACCTGGTCATGTGATCAAAATTCAGGTGCTTGGCAGCTGACATGTACTTATAACAGTTGCAGTGTTCTGGGGTCATGTGATCCCCTTTTGCAACCTTCTGACCAGCAAAATCAATGGGGAAGCCAGATCAGCCACTTCACAACTATGTTAATAACTTATCAACTGCCATGATTCACTTAACAACTGTGGCAAGAAAGGTCATAAAATGTTCACTTAACAACCATCTTGCTTAGCAATGGACATTTTGGGCTCAATTGTGGTTGTAAGTCAAGAACTACCTTGTTCTTTTTCAAAGAATTCACAAATTTAAATCTGTGATCTTTATAAAATTCAATTTGAACTTTCTTCTGATCCTTCATGATTACCATTCATTGGGTTAATATGTGCAGTGATTTCACAGAGTCAGCATACTTCGCATGTACTATTTAGCAATAGCACTAGCACTTAGACTTATATATAGCGCTCTCTTTATAGCGCTCTCAAAGCGATTTACAGAGTCACCCCAACAATCGGCTCCTCATTTTACCCACCTCGGAAGGATGGAAGGTTGAGTCAACCTTGAGCCTGGTGAGATTCGATCTGCCAAATTGCAAAAGGAGTAGCTTGCAGTAGTGGACTCTAACCACTGTGCCACCGAGGCTCTATATTTTATACATTTATATATTTACCTACCTATATGTAAGTTTATTATAATAATGTTATTATAGAAAGAGATCCATTTTCCTAATATGCAGTTAGATCATCAATGAAGATTTTAGGCTGAGTTGTGATTTGCAGATTATCATCAGAATAATCTGTCTAATGGCATTCAGTCTGCAGTACAGGTAGTCCTTAACTTATGACCACAACTGAGCCCAACATTTCTGTTGGTAAGTGAAACATTTGTTAAGTGAATTTTCCCTATTTTATGACTTTGCTTGCCACCATTATTAAGTGAATCACTGCAGTTGGTAATTTAGTAACATGGTTGTTAAGTGAATCTGGAGTCCCCCCCATTGAGGTCACAAAAAAGGGATCACATGAACACTGGACCCTGCAACCGTCATAAATATGAGTCAATTGCCAAGTGCTTGAATTTTGATCACGTGACTATGGGGATGCTGTAAGGGTTATGTGAAAAACGGTCATAAGTCACTTTTGAATGGTCACTAAATGAACTGTTGTAAGTCAAGGACTACCTATATTCTTCCCCCTGTTATTGGATGATGTCAATTATGGCATGCTTTAGCTCCTACTAAAACCCCTATGTTCAGTCAGGTGATCCTTGCTTGAATGTAATTTTTTTAAAAAATATTTTTTTGATATTCCAAAGTTTAAAAACATAAAATAAAACTATATGCATTGTTATCAATATCAAGACATCTTTTCCTTTTCCTTACATTTTTCAATATATGATTACTCAGCAGCTGAGGTTGAAAAAGCAGGAAATAAAGGACAGGGAAGAGCCCAGGTGGGCGGGTGGGCCAAACAGCAGCAGACACAGAACCGGTTCCTGTGTCTGCTGATCTTCAGAGCTACTTTGTCTACTGAGTCGGGCAGAATCGGTAGCATCCCACCCCTGGTTATGTCTTGGGACTGAAATAATCTAAATGAAAATATCTCAGGTTTGATCACTGGCTTCTTTAAAGAGGCCCTGATCCTGCATGTGCATCAAGCATTTGGGTATCCAAACTTCAGCACGTTCCTGCTAGTTATACTCAGAAGTTACAGTAAGGATTTTTTTTAAAGTTTATAACAAATTTTTTAAAAGTTTATAACAATTTGCAGTCATACTATTGACAGTAACTGTAGTGCTGAAACTCAAACAACTAATCATCTCAAAACCAGGACAGAGATGATAATAATAACTCAAATTCATTAGTAAACAAATCTGTGATTGCATTTCATTGAGTAGCCTTTTGGTCAAAAGAAAAGAAAATATCTTCTTATGTTGACAGTATGCAAGCTGTTTACAGGTTTATCTTAATTAAAGAAGACACAATCGGATAAAGTCAAGCATAGATTTATCACAACACACATGCTCACATGTCAATCCTAATTCCTACTCTAAGTGCCTCTACCCAGTTGTGCTAGAGAATGGCAGCAGGGGGGAATACATATATTTCAGCAGCCATTGAGGGGAATTTTTATATATTTATTATTTCAAAGTAAAGTATATAGCACTTCTTTCTCTTCTAAGGCTTGATTAATAAGCCAAAGAATATCAGTGGCCTTAATGAGAGAATGGTTGTTTCTATTTCTCTCTCTCTCTCCTCCCTCCCTCCCTCTCTCTCTCTCTCTCACACACACAACTTTCCCCAGGCATAGGTAGGAGAGGTGTATCACCCAGGGATCGCTGGTTAAGAATAACTGCATTAGAGAATATGGTTTAAACAGAGCTGGAATTTTAAAAAGACTATCATTTGATCCACAGATTTGTCTTGAAGCAGATTCTTTTAAGATTCAGTCTTTTCCAGGGATTTGATTTCAATTTATTTGACCATGTCTGTTGTTCATGAAGTATCTTCAAAAGCTGGAAGATATTATCCCAAATGGCCAGGAGGTTAAGAGCGTACATTGTAAACAAATCTGGGCAGCTGAAAGACTCTGTCCTGGTTTTGAGATGATTAGTTGTTTGAGTTTCAGCACTACAGTTACTGTCAATAGTATGACTGCAAATTCAATATCACCACAACGAAGAATTGTGATTAGGGGTTTGGTTTTAAAAGGGTTTGGACTTTACAAATGTTTTCTATCTGGTTAGATCTTCAGCTTTGCTATAAGCAAAAAGTTGTTTCAAAGGTCACTGCAGATGACATCAGGTGGAAATTTATGTTCTGTGGCATGAAGTGCTAATGCATGGCTGAGGCTAAATATGTGAAAGAATTTCTTTATGGAAAGAAAAGCACAATCCCCACTCTTTTCAATCTCTGAATATGAAAGTAGAAAAGTTTTGGAAAGGAATTTAAAAGCAGTTTGGAGATCTTAAAAACAAAGGGCATGCGGACAGCATATCTACTTTCTAATTTTTGCAGCCTTAAAAGGCCCAGGATTACACAAGTAATTGTACCTTTTGCTTATTTAAAAATAAATGGAATTATATGATTTCTATCAAATAGACCTGTTCTCTTTTCTTGTCAAAGCATTCCACCTTCTCCTTGACACCGTATTCAAGATTTGAAGTTTCCATTCAAATTTATCCAAAGCAGCTGCTTGGTAATCTATAGTTTTGACTCTTTCTATTTTTTTATTTAAACAATATTCAAGGACGGGGAGAGAAATTCTTCAATCCTGTACACTATTTCATTCCACTACTCCTACTTTGTCATGCCTATTTTCAGATTTCTTAGTATCAGATGGATGGATTGGCTTTAGCTAAAATTTGGTACAGATGTGTCATGATTAATATGAGTTTGAATAGTGCAATGTTTGATTTAGTGTGAATTATAAATTGATGGAGGCCACACTTAGTGCAAGCCAAAATTAACTGAATGTGAGGCTTACACATGGTTGGTTGAGGTTCAAGCGTGCACAGTGGCAGTCAAGGTTTTAGATACTGCTAATCTTCATGTGTGCAAAATGAAGATTGAGAAAGGGAAAGTTTGTTCAAGGAGAGCTCAAAAATGAAGATAGGTACACTTTATGCACTCTGGAAAGAGTGCAGAAAAGAGCAACAAAGAGTATTGGGGGCTGGAGGCTAAAACATATGAAGAAAGATGCTGGAATGGGGTATGTCTACTCTAGTGAAAAGAAGGACTAGGGAGACATGACAGCAGTGTGCAAGTATTTGAGGGGCTACTCCAAAGAAAAGGGGGTCAACCTATCTTCCAAAGCACCTGAAGGCAGGACATGAAACAATGGATGGAAACTAATTAAGGATAGAATCAACCTAGAAATTTCCTAACAATGAGAACAATTTATCAATGGAATGGTTTGCCTTTCAGAAGTTGTGAGTGCTCCATCACTGGAGGCTTTTAAGAAGAGGCTGAAATGTCTGGAAATGGTATAGGGTCTCCTGCTTCTACAGGGGTTGGACTAGAAGACACCCCCCCCCCCAAGGTCCCTTCCATTCTGTTATTCTTTCTGTTCTTTAGATATGGGTTTATCCTCCAGCTTGTGCTTTGTTCACTTTTATTTTAAACATTTATGAATGCTAGAAGATATTGTGGTAGGTTATGATCCATTAGAAAGAAATAAAAACACTAAAACCTAAAAAAAAAAATCTGGATGGTAGTTTAGATAAGTATCTTGCTATCACTTTCTGCACTATATAGTACAGCTTCTGGGTCATAGGACAGGTCTGTGTAGGAGGTTTTTGTCAGTGTAAACCTCCCTTGTAGGAATGATACTTGTTTTTATTTTGTTTTTATCTTATTTTCTAGGACTACTCTGTGGTGCTCAAAGGTGCTTTTTCGAGAGGCAACTGAAATGTCTAGCTTGCCTCTGAAGGCATTTAGCTTCTCATCCAAGAAGCTTCTTCAGCTCTGACCGGATGGTGGGGAATAGAAGGATCTATACTCCTTGCAGACAGCTGGTCATTTGCATTCTTTTTAGAGAGTTATTAAGGCCACCTGTTAAGGCCACCTGTGTCATCAGGGTCACCTGAGTGGTGCAAAGGCATCATCTATCTCCAGTCTCCAACACAGTCTTTTCAACAATTCCAAGAAGGCTCCACACCCACTTGTACCACTCAGGTCACCCTGACAACACAGATAAACCTCCAGGTGATCTTAACCACTTGTTAAAAGAATGCAAATGACCACAGCTGTCCTCAAGGAGTATAAATCCTTCCATTCCCCACCATCCAGTCAGAGCTGAAGAAGCTTCTTGAATGAGAAATGAAACATCTTCAAAGAAAAACCAGAAAGTCCAGTTGCTTTTTGAAAAAGCACCTTTGGGACAAAACCATGACCTGGATGACTGAGAACATCCATAGACATTTAACTATTCTGTGACTTTGTTAAAAATTGGTTGAAGTTATAAGGTTATTCTTTTAACCCTTTATTGTTATGTTTCTTTCATAAACACCAAAAATTATGTTTAAAAATGACCATTGTCTATTTCTATCAGGCTAGAATCAATTACCCTGTTTTCCAACGAAATATCACTTTGAAGATGTGAAATCAAATATTGTGACCCATTTTGTGGAATTCATTATCCTCACTAATGGAAACCTACCTGTTCTTTGACATAAGGCGTCTTGCAGGAAGGAACCTATCGTAAATACTGTAACCCTTTTGTGTGAGTTTTACAGTAAGTTCAGGGCTGAACCTGTATTTGCACACCTGTATTTTTCAGTCCAGAAGACGAGCATAAAAACTCTCTTCTCTGCGATGGGAGTCTGTAAGAAGCCATTTTACCATGGAAACTTTTGCCATTACTTTCTATAAGTGTAGTATGAAAGGCATTCTGCCTGCCTGCCTGCCTGGCTCTAGTATAACTTGGAAGAAAAGAGAAAGGCTGCAGAAACAAGGAGAGGGACTAAAATGCCATGGCATGGCCCTTCACCCCCTTCACCTTTGGCATGTTTCCAGTGGTGGGATTCAAAAATTTTTTACTACCAGTTCTGTGGGCGTGGTTTGGTGGGCATGGCAGGGGAAGGATACTGCAAAATCCCATTCCCTCCCCACCCCACTAACCTGCTTTCCAGCTCTGTTCTCCTGTGCAGGGCAACAAAAGGAGATCCAGCCGATCAGCTGGGACTCTGGAGACAGAGAATAGATGGGGGCAGGACCAGTCAGAGGTGGTATTTACCGGTTCTCCGAATTACTCAAAATTTCCACTACTGGTTCTCCAGAACTGGTCAGAACCTGATGAATACAACCTTTGGCATGGTTTTACTAGCTTCTTTCTTTTCCTTTTCCTTTTCCTTGTGCTTTCACTATTTCTTTCCTCCTGACCTGAAAATTTGGACTGCGGATGTTTGCTAAGCTTATTCTCAGAGTAAATCTCTTATGGGGATCTCCCTCTTCCTGCCTAGATCATTTCTTTGCCTCAGTGAGAGCCTGCCACCGTATCTTCACCTCATCCTTTTCTAACCTTTAAAAATACATCCATGGAAAACATTCCAAGAAATGTGAAAATTGGAAGGCATTAAAGCTTCTGTTGTCTTAATAAAAGTAGTGATTCTGGTGAAAAGCTTATTTAATAGCAAATGGGCAGGGCAGAACCTCAGTGTGACAGAAGCGCTCCTTCACTTACACAAGCATATACATGAGGCAGAGGGTGTTTTAAAGAGAGGGAGGGAAGGAAGGAAGGAAGGAGGGAGGGAAGGAAAGTGTTAGGTCTGCAGCATGGGTGCGAATGATGGAGACAAGCCGGTAGAAACAGTGAACTTCAAACTCTTTATTTACATAATGTGACAGCTCAACTGGAGGGCTGCTATAGCCTTCCTTATATAGGCAACTTATTAACTATTCAACCAATAGCAAACTTGGAGCACTAGCTCAGTTAACCAATGGGAATGGTCGGTTAATGGCCAATCGGATGCTCCTGAATGGACCAATCCGATCCTGCCATTAACAGCCAATCAGAAGTGCAGGGCCAGAATCCTGTATTTGACTTCAAGCTCAAGATAACTTTATTGGTATTATTCATTCACAACACCCCTTTCCCCCAGCTTCTGCCCACGGGGCGTGGTTACAAAGTCCTTAAGGTAGGACGGCTGTTTTATTAGTCTTTTCGATTTTTGCAAAGTGCCTAGCGGTTGGCTGCACTTCTGCTGAGGTAGATCGTTGTTCAACGGAAGGGGTGCCTCTGGTTCCGGGTTCGCGTTCCCGTCGTCACCAAGATCACTGGCCACTCCCTGGGGTGAATTCACTCCGGTCCCTGGTTCCTGTCCCTGTGTTTCAGTTCCATTATCAGTCTCTTCAAAAAGGTTTTCCTCTAATTGTAGTTCGCTTTCTTCTGTATCTCCCCCCCCTCAGTTTGGTCATAGGGGAGTTTGGAAATGCAAGACGGTAGCCGCGATCGTAGTTGATCTATGTGGCGCTTCCAAAGTCTGTCGTCAGAGCACTGAACGAGGTATGATCTTGGGCCGGTTATGTGGATTACGGTCGCCTCTACCCACAGCGGATTGCCCGATAAGTTTTTAGCGAATACTAAATCGCCTACCTGAAAGGTACGGCATCGGCCGCTGGATCCGAGTGGCTTTTCTGGTTCGTAGGCTGGGTGTAACCGATCGAGGTGGGAGCGGAGCTTTCATCCCATTAGCAGTTTGGCAGGAGTTTTGTTGGTGATGCTGTGAGGTGTGATGTGCTGCAGAAAAAGGATCCAGTTGATTTTCTCGTCGATGTTGTCATAGTCGATCTTTTGGAGAGTCTTTTTGACGAATTGAACCATGCGCTCAGCCCTACCGTTGGCAGCAGGATGCACAGGCGAAGTGAGTGCATGTCGAATACCACAGTCAGCCAGGTATTGCTCAAATTGTAGCGTGGTAAATTGGGGCCCGTTGTTGGATACCAGAACATCTGGTAATCCGTGGGTTGCAAAAAGTCTTTCCAGCCTTTTGATGACCGCGTCAGTGGTCTTGTTGCTCATTTGGTGAATCTCGAGCCAATTCGAGTAGGCGTCAATGGTTAGCAGAAACGTGTGGCCTTTGGTCGGCCCAGCAAAGTCCAGATGGATGCGGGACCAGGGTCCCCACGGCGTCTCCCATTCGGTTGGGGTTGCCTTAGGTGGAGCGATGCTTGCTTCTTGGCATCTCCTGCAAGTCTTAACCCATGATTCGATTTGTCTGTCAATGCCTGGCCACCATGCGTAGCTTCGTGCGAGGCCCTTCATGCGCACGATGCCAGGGTGGCCATCATGCAAGGTTCTTAGCAATGTCTGTTGGAGTCGTTCTGGGATAATGACTCTATCGCCCCAGATGACACAGCCCTTCTGCGAGAACAGCTCTGTTTGACGACTTTTGAATGGTGCAAAGTCGTCTGGTACTTGGTCCAATGGCCATCCACGTTCCACCCACGTGAGGACTCACGCCAAGATGGGGTCACGTTTTGTTTCTCTCGCGATGTCACGGGCAGTTAATGGCGGCGTGTGGAGTGTCTCAATCTGCAACGCTGTCATCGTTGGTGCAGGATCGTTGATAGTTTCAGGGAGCGGTGTACGGCTCAGTGCGTCGTTGTAGGGAATGGCTTTACCGGGACGATATTGTAGCTGATAATTGTAGGCAGCCAAGAATTCTGACCAGTGGGTCATTCTGGGAGAAAGTATGTAGGGAGTTGGCTTGTCCCCAGCGATGATCCCCAGTAATGGTTTGTGGTCAGTTACAATGGTGAAAACCCAGCCGTACACGTACTCATCAAATCTTTTAACAGCCGATACAATCGCCAGGGCTTCTTTATCGATCTGGCTGTAATTTCGCTCGGTTTTCGAGAGCGTCTTTGAGAAGTAAGCAATAGGGGCTTCGTTGCTGTAAGGTAACACATGGCTCAAAATGGCGCCCACTCCAAAAGGCGATGCATCACATGTTATATTTATTGGCAAAGTCTCATTGTACTGCATTAGTACGGCGTCCGAAGTCAGTAGTTTTTTCACATTACGGAACACCTGCTCTTCTTTGTGACCCCATACCCAGATTGCTTTTTTATCTAATAGACGATGTAAAGGTTCAGCGACAGTCGCCTTGTGCAGCAAGAATACATTATAGAAATTGATGAGGCCTAAGAATGCCTGGAGGTCTGTCTTGTTCTGAGGAGCGTTTTTTATTGCTCTCAATTTGCGATCAGTAGGGTGGATACCCTGACTGTCAATTAGGTACCCTAAGAATTCAACACGATCGGTACACATTTTGCACTTACTTTGTTTTACTTTCAGGTCTGCTTCCTGAAATTTTCGTAATACCAGTCTTAAACGCTCCCGTAAGATTTTTTGAGTGGGGGCAGCAATGAGCACATCGTCGAAATAGGGGACAACACCCTTGATCCCCTGCAATAGTCTCTCCATTAGGCTCTGAAAGATCCCTGGGGCTACACTGACTCCGAATTGAAGTTGTGTACACTTAAAGGCACCTCGGTGTGTTACGATAATCTGTGCCTGTGCCGTTTTTTCGTCAACCAGCAATTGCTGGTAAGCCTGAGCTAAGTCTAGTTTAGCGAAGACTTTTCCGACCCCCAGGGAATGGAGGAGGTGCTGTACCACCGGCACCAGATATGGATTCTGTTGCAGGGCGTGGTTTAGGGTGGCTCGATAGTCCCTGCAAATTCTAATGGAACCATCCACCTTAATTGGTGTCACAATCAGCGTTTCTCAAGGGGAGTGGTCAGTTGGCTTTAAAACTCCCTGGGCAATCAACTTATCAAGCTGCTCATCGATTTTCGGCTTTAGAGCGAACGGAACTCAATGAGGCTTAGGGCGGATGGGAGCTATCTTTGGATTAAGGCTAAAGGATATCGGGGTCCCCTTGTACTCGCCTAGCTTTTCCTCGAAGACGTCCCTGAATTCGTGGGCGAGGTCTTCCTCCCAGTCACTGCCGCCGATTCGGTAAATGCCTGCCACTTCAATGCTGAGTGGTGCGAACCATTGTAGGCCCAACAGACTAGGCCGGTCCTTATCGATCACTGTGAGGGGTAAGTACGCCGTGCGGTTCTTGAATGCAACCCGGACTTCACTAGATCCTGCAACTGGGATTCGGTTCCCCTGGTAGTCCTTTAACATGAGCCGTTGGAATTGAAGGTCTTGGCGCTGGATAGTGGGGATGAGTTGCTTGAGAGTCTTCCATGAGACCATTGAAAGAGACGATCCCGAGTCAACTTCCATTTGGCAGGGCCGTTTTTCAATGTTCACATTGACCCGAATTTTCTTAGTGTCTAATGAAGAGGCATGGCCAATAGTGAGTGTTTGGTGGGCCTCTTCCCATCTCGCTAGATGACTCACGGGTTGGTTTCTGTAGGAGTGGTTTACTGGTTCTCGCCTTACAGGGCGATTCCCTGTCAATTGGCGGAGATTGCTTCCTTTCGAGGTCTGGCTGGGTCCGAGGAGGCTTCTGCAGACCCGTCCGATGTGGCCTCGTTTCCCGCACTCATGGCAGAGCACGTCGCGGAATTTGCAATCGGAATGGTAATGGTTGGCCCCGCAGCCAGCGCACGGTTGCTGGGACTTCAGGTGTCGGTCTCGATCGGACCGCAGGCGATGGACCTCTTCTTCGTCGCTGTCTGACGACAAAGAGAGGTCCTCATGGTGGGCCGTCGAAAGCTGCCCTTCTGCATTCGGTGAAATTTTGCTGGCCGGTTGGTGTGTTGGAGTGCGATTTCGGCGTAGTTGAGCAGCTGACTTCTTGGTCGCCTCCACTGCTGTAGCTTCAGCTATGGCGTCTTTAAGGGTGATGTCGCCCTTTGCCATTATTTTGCTCTGTACATTTAGAGCGTCTAGCCCGAGGACTACTCGGTCTCTCAAAGCCTCTTCCAGGTCGGTGAAATCGCAAAAGCCTCCCAAGTTCCGGAGGTCTGCAATGAAATCGGTGATGCTTTCTCCTTTCCGCTGGTTCCTTTGATAGAACTCGTGTCGTCTTACGAGCATTGGAATGGTGGGTGCATAGTGGGCCCTTAGTAGCGGTTTGAGGACGTCCCAGTCCATGCCTTCACTTCAGCCAGTTTCGCTAATGCCTTAGCCATTTTGAATACCGTTGGCCCGCAGTGCGTTAGGAATACTGCCCATTTCTTCCTGGCTGTGGCATCCTTCATATTATTCGTTTCCAAAAACATTTGGAAACGATCCATGTAAGACTCCCAGTCCTCTTGAGCTGGATCGAATGGAGCGGGTGGTATTACGCCGCCGGACATGGTTCCACCGTTGTGCGCTTCAGCCACGTGCTTAGTTGGCTCTGATGTCATCCAATCCCACCTTTGTCGCCAGTGTTATGTCTGGAGCATGGATGCGAATGATGGAGACGAGCCGGTAGAAACAGTGAACTTCAAACTCTTTATTTACATAATGTGACAGCTCAACTGGAGGGCTGCTATAGCCTTCCTTATATTGGCAACTTATTAACTATTCAACCAATAGCAAACCTGGAGCGCTAGCTCAGTTAACCAATGGGAATGGTCGGTTAGTGGCCAATCGGATGCTCCTGAACGGACCAATCCGATTTTGCCATTAACAGCCAATCAGAAGTGCAGGGCCAGAACCCTGCACTTGACTTCAAGCTCAATGATAACTTTATTGGTATTATTCATTCATAACAGAAAGGATGGTCAGAAGAGAGGGAGGGAGGGAGGAGATTACTAAGGCTCATTGAATCAAAAGCTATAGCGTAGAACTAAGTCTTTTCTTTTTATAGAAGTTAAAAAATAAAAGGTAAAGTTTTACTACATCCCAAATTTGTAGTACTGATATATAATGAGAGGTGAAATGTAGAGGAAGTTAATTGAGATGTGATTGCCAAGAACAGAATGCTCTGAAATCCTCCTAAGTTATAAGCACCCTACAATGTCATTTGCTTTTCCAGCAATGGGAAAACCTCCCCACCTTTTTTTTAGTTCTAGAGAGTCTATTATCATGCAAGGATTTTCTAATACCTAGAGCTGTCGAGCAGGCATAATTTGCACATTCTCATTTTTGCAGGTTTTTTTCTCCCTTCCTAGTATCTCATTTGCAATGTATACCCTTCCTTACTTCACCAGAACTTATTGCAACTATTTGGAATGTTTCATTTCTTCCACCCAAATGATATCACTGGAATGAATATCATTGGTTGTTTTTTTTTTTGCATGTGAAAGGAAGGACTGAACGAATGCTGCTTTGCATCCAGGCAGGGTGTAATAATTCTTTAGCAGCCTGTTTCTTGCTTCCAGGTAGCTGTATGTTTTATTCTTATTTGCCTCAATGGAAATTATGCCCACGCTGGTAGGTGAGATGAAATTTCCCTGCTATAAAATTTCCAAAAAGGATTATGCATAAGGTTTCATGGCAGCTAATTAAGCAACGCTGTAGGTTACTGTGATTTCAATGTGATTATCACGTTGGTCTTTTTCACTAAGAGAGTTCACTGAGAGTTGTTTTGGGTGTTATACATGACTTCAAATCAGGCTTGATTTTAGACTAGTGCCTGCAATTTTGGGGGAAGATGGAACCATTTTTCAGAAGTGATTTGCCTTTGTCTTCTTCCTAAGGCTGAGAGAGAGAGAGAGAGAAACTGGCCCAAGATCACCTAAAATCAACCAGCTGGCTTTGTGCTTAAGGTGGAACTAGAATCCACAACCTATCAATTTCTAGCCTGGGGTTTTAACCACAACACCAAAGCAGCTCTCAAGAATATATTTATGAATTAAATTAATAATCTCTAACTGGTTGTTTTCATGTAGTCTCATCCTGTGTGCCTTTTTCTTCTGAAATTAGATCTTGGGACATGATTCTCTGTGTACCTGTGTACATTCTAGCTAGGGCAGCAGCTGGCTGAGGAACTCTGGGAGTTGAAGTCCACAAGTCTTAAGGTGCCAAGGTTGGAGACCCCTGTTCTAGGGCACTTGAAGACAGAAACAGTACAGTAATAAAGCTACAGATAATCTTGTGGATGAGGTGGTGCCAAAAATGTGGTGGGACTCATCTCTGGGGGGGTGGGGGGTGGAGGCGGATGAGTCTGCCTACTGAGATAAGGTGGACTGGTTGCTTTCGTGGTGTGGAGACAATAACTTGGTTCTCAACACCAATAAGACCAAGGAGCTTATAGTGGACTATAGAAAGAACAGATCAGACATCCAACCCTTGCTTATCAATGGAGACCGAGTGGAGCAAGTGGGCAGTTTTAAGTTTCTGGGTGCTACCATAAAAGAGGACCTGAGCTGGGATGCTCACAATGCAGCCCTGGTCAAAAGGACCCAGCAGAGATTATACTACCTGAGACTTCTCAGAAAACAACAACTGAATGAAAAGCTGCTGATGACCTTCTACTGCTGCACCATAGAGAGTATCTTAACTTAGTGTACCTCTGTATGGTTTGCCAATTGCACAGTGGCAGATAGGAAAGCACTCCAGAGGGTTAACGCCACTGCCCAGAAGATCATTGGTTGCCCTCTCCCCTCTTTGGAAGAGCTTTATAGCTCCTTCTGCCTTAAGAAAGTTCAAAACATTCTCAAAGATCCATCTCATCCTGGGCACCCTTTTTTTGAACTATTACCATCTGGCACATGGTACAGAATAATAAAAACAAGCACAAATAGGCTGAAAAACAGCTTCTATCCCAGGGCAGTAGCTCTTTTGAATTCTACTGTATAGTGTAGTGTTGGTGCAATGTTGCAGGTTTTCGGTTCAATGTGTGGAGTGTGAAGGATGTGTGTTTGTGTTTATTTTCATGGTCATGATGTGTACTAAAGATGGTGTTTGCTTTCGTTGTACAAGGTGCCATGACAATAAAGTGAACTAAATTAAAGTAAACTAATCTAAAAGCTACAGAAGAAAATGTTAGAGGTAGTCCTTAACTCACAAGCATTCATTTAATGACTGTTCAAAGTTATGATGGCACTGAAAGAAGGGACTAAGGTCTGGTCCTCACACTTCCAACCGTTGCAGCATCCTCATGGTCACATGATCAAAATTTGGATGCTTGGCAACTGGCCTATATTTACGATGGTTGTGGCATCCTGGAGTCTTGTGATCACCATTTGCAACTTTCCTAGCCAGTTTCCAACAAGCAAAGTCAAGAGCGGAAGCCAGATTCACCTAGCAATTTTTCAGTCATCTGCAGTGATCCACTTAACAACCTGACCAAAAGAGAAAAAAAATCCATAAAATTGGGCGTGACTCACTTAACAAGTGTCTTGCTTAGCAATGGAAATTCTGGTTACAATTCTGGTGGTAAATCAAGGACTACCTGTACAGTCCATTTGACATATGACAGTATAATAGCACTTAGACTTATATACCGCTTCACAGTGCTTTTACAGCCCTCTCGCAGCAGTTTACAGAGTCAGCCTATTGCCCCCAACAATCTGGCTCCTCATTTTACCCACCTTGGAAGGATAGAAGGCTGAGTCAACCTTCAGCCTGGTGAGACCTGAACTGCCAAACTGCAGGCAGCCAGCAGGCAGCAGAAGTAGCCTGCAGTATTACACTCTAACCACTGCACCATCAATGGCTTATGATGTCTGTTCCTTATTAATATATTCTCCAGATGAGATGAAACCTAATCAATAATTTCCACACAAGAAATGGCCCTGGTCTATGGATGTAATCTGTTTTTCTTTTTAATGGACGTTATTTGCAGTAGTGTTGGAATGCATGTCCCATCACTGATTCTAGAGAAGAGGAAAATCTGTTTTTCCTCTTCTGCAAATCAGGCATTTAAAAATGCTTCTACTTCCCAGCATGATAGAATTTTAGATATATTTGAAGATGATTTGGAAGAAGTCCTTTGGATCTGAGAGAAGTAGGAGCACATTCCGTCTTCACTACTTTGTAAAACAACCGCCTTTCTTCAGGCTTCTTATAAGCCAGGCAAAAGATGCAGCATAGAGGTGGATTTGTTTTAATTTTATCCCTCCTCCTGCCCCGGGCTTGGATAAACATCTGAAAAAAACAGCTACTTGCAGCCTTGGTATATATGAAAATACCCAAAGGAAACTGTTTCAGATCTTGTGTGTAAACAACCTTTTTGTGAATGGATGATTGATGAATGGGAAAAAAAAATACTGCATAGTGTGGATTATTTTAAAAAAACTTCATGTTTTCAAGTTGACTAATCTTAGATCCTAACTTTGGTACTGTTCACAAATGGCAAAAACTTATGTAAGAAGAATAGTCAATATATGAAAAGTTTCCCCCCCCCCCAAACAGAGATAGTATTCAGCAAGTTCTGAGCAGTTCATGAGAATCGGTAGCAGAAATTTTGAGTAATTTGGAGAATCAGCAAATCCCACCTCTGACTGGCCCCATCCCCCTCTATTCTCTGCCTCCCGAGTCCCAACTGATCGGCTGGGTCTTCTTTTGTTGCCCTGCACAGGAGAATGGAGCTGGAAAGCAGGTTAATGGGGTGGGGAAGGAATGAGGATTTTGCAGTATCCTTCCACTGCCACGCCCACCAAGCCACGCCCACAGAACCGGCAGTAACAATTTTTGAATCCCACCACTGCCCCCAAGGATGGAATTCTCCTTCTTCTACTAAAATCTTCAATTAATGGTTTAAATCTTAAAATCTTAAAAGTATTTGATCATCGTAATATCAACTATGTAGTATAGTACAATACTATAGTACAGTACAATACAATACTAGTAAAATAATTAAGTTCATAGGATTTTATGTACGTCTGTGTGGCACATACAGGTTATACGGTTCAGATCCGCAGTGCTGTATGCATGCATAGAATATGAAGAGAGAGAAAAATAAATGCTGACCTTTTCAAATTCAGACCTTCATTTGACATATTTCTAAAGGAAGTTTATCAGAAGCCACTTTGGGAGAAGGCAAGTATGATGGCCCACAAATCATTGCATGCACCAAGATCCTTTACATCATGGCTCAGAAGGATAAAACTCTGAATTTATACCTTATTGTTAATGTTTTATAGAGATCAATTAAAAAAAATCTTTACAAGCTGAATATTGAGTAAATACTAGTGCTATCAATACAGGGTCCTAGGCAGGGGGGCGCAATTTATACAGAAATTAACCAACATTGCAAAATGCAGCTTAGCAGAAAATTGATTTGAATTCGTTGTTTCTGCATTGCTTTCAAGTAACTTCTTGTCTAACTTGCTCCTTGATGGCAAGTCAGTGGTGAAAGGAAGTGAACGAGTTCACAAATTATGCTAAACTGTTATGGGTCCTGGTTTAGCTTTGGCACAAACCTTTCATGCTTTCTCCCAGCATGTCAATCCGTAATTGCAAACTTACAATATCTAAATATTTCTACCAACAATGCTGAACAAAAGGTTATTCCTAGTTTCGTGATAATTAATTTTGTAAATACTTTATAGAGCTACTGTAAGTTGGCACAGAAAAGAAAGACTTTATACTTGATTAATGAGTTTATGCTGGCAGAGATTCAAGTTCATAGAAATAATTCTCATCCACCAAGCATTTTACGAATGAGTATTTACCTCCTGTGAAGGCTCTTGTGTGACAAGAAAATAGTGCGTGAAATTTTGTCAACAATAAACATCAATTGACCTTCACTTGGGGTGGGTAATAAGGTGGCCCAGCCCACTTTTTTCAGAAATAAATGTGAGAATACATTTAATAACAAATTGATGAGGTAATGGTAATATAAAACAAATTTATTACGTACAATTTTCAGCAGAATTTGAATTAGATAATTTACATCCATCATACCAGTTTCACAATATTATACTCCATTACAGTATGCAATTAAACCCACAATGTGCTGTATCGTGTGCAGAGCTACTCACAAGTGTAGAGAGGCTAAAGCGCAACAAATGACTTGAATTACAGTTGTCATAGACCTAAGACTGTACAACCAATGGTTAGAGATGAAAACTGTTAAGTCCGCGTGGAAAGAAGCCAAGAGTCGGTGACTGTGATTCAAGCTCTTTTTATTAGTGAGGAACTGAACTGAGGCTACAGGAAAATTTCACGGCTTTTTATTTCCAAGCCGCGGTGGCGGCGGCCAATGGCACCGCTTTGAATCTCCTGCGATTCGATTTGACCAATCGCGGGAGATTCTCAGCGAGCCAATTGGCACGGCTCACCTAGCCAATCAAAGCGCGGGGATCTCAAGAATTCAAATGAGGGGACAGAACACCCCTCCCCTTTTGGTTCAGTCCTTATGTTGCGTAGTCCCATAGGTAGGCGGGGCTCCGTCTCTGCCTACTGGACCTGCGCAGGTCAGTCGTAGGTTGGATCCCGGCCGGTTCGGTCGGGGTCTCTGTTTCTCTGGACTCCGTCGTGGGAACTGGTCTGTCTGGCCGGGCCGCTCTCCGCAGCTCCCTCCTGGGCTACCCGGATTGGTTGAGCTGCGGGTTTCGCCGCTCCCGCTCGGTCTTCCCAGGTTGGTTGAGCTGGCCTGGCTGTCTCTTCCTGGCAAGGTTTCGTGCTGGCTGCTTTCAGGTGAGTATGGCTGGTTTATTTTTTCTGGGTTTTGGTTCCCTGGATATTCCCTCCCCTCTTGGTTTGTGTTGCGGGGGTTGGTTTTGCTTGGTTGCACGTCGGTGGTCTCTTGTGTGGTCGTCCTCGATCTTAACTGGTCGATGTGGCATTTCCACGCTCGTCCGTCGGTTGTTTGTAGCCGGTATGAGTGTGGGCCTGTTAGTTGTGTTATGACAGCTGGTACCCATAATGGGTCTCCGGTTAGGTTCTTCGCGTAGACAGCGTCGCCTGGTGCGAAGGTTCGATGTTTGCTGGTGGAGTCTGTGGGTTTCTCTGGGTCGTACATGGGGTGTAATCTATCGAGTGGGGACCTTATTTTCCTCCTCATTAGCAGTTCTGCTGGGCTTTTATTTGTTGTGGTGTTTGGGGTTAAATGCTGTATGAAAAGTAATTTATTTATTTTGTCCTGGATTTCCCCGTGGTCTATTTTCTGGATGGTTTTCTTTGTGAATTGAACCATCCGTTCCACCCCACCATTCGCCGCCGGATGCGCCGGGGCTGTCAGTGCGTGTCGTATGCCCCTCTCCGCTAGGAATTTTTCGAATTCTAGCGAGGTGAATTGGGGCCCTTTGTCGGAAACGAGGACGTCTGGGAGGCCGTGTGTTGCGAAAAGTTTGCAGAGTTCTTTGGTCATGGCCTCCATGGTGGTTGTTCTCATGTTGCTTACGTCCAGCCAATTGGAGTAAGCGTCTACGGTTATTAAGAAAGTGTGTCCTTTTGTGGGCCCGGCAAAATCTATGTGGATCCTAGACCACGGTCCCCTGGGGGTTTCCCATTCTAGGATGGGTGCTGCGGGTGGGCTTGGCCTAGTTTCCTGGCATCGTTGACACCTTGCTACCCAGGCCTCGATCTGTTTGTCCATCCCTGGCCACCAAGCGTAACTTCTGGCCAGGGCTTTTGTCCTAACGATGCCCAGGTGCCCCTCGTGTAACAGTTCCAAAGCCTTCCCTTGTAGTTTTTCCGGGATGACCACCCTATCCCCCCACAGTATACACCCTTTTAGTAACGAGAGTTCCGTTTGCCAGTTCCGGAATGTCCTGAAAGTCTCGTCGTTGTCCCTTTCTGGCCACCCTTTCTCTACCCAATGCAAAACCCACGCCAGATGTTTGTCTTTATTAGTTTCTCGGGCAATGTCTGACGCGGTTATGGGTATGTTGGGTAAAGTCTCTATGCTGAGGGTGGTCGTCGTGGGTGCTGGGTCAGTGTCTGGTTCAGGTAGTGGTGAGCGGCTTAAGGCATCCGCATGGGAGATAATCTTACCAGGTCAGTGTGTGAGTCTGTAGTTGAAGGCTGCCAGGAATTCGGACCACCTTGTCATTCGGGGAGACAGAATGTTCGGGGTGGCCCTGTTCCCTGCAAGGATTCCCAGCAGCAGTTTGTGGTCGGTGATGATGGTAAACGTCCGGCCGTAGAGGTACTCATGAAACCTTTTTACTGCGGCGACGATAGCCAAAGTCTCTTTGTCCAGCTGGCTGTAGTTCCACTCCAGTTTGGTGAGGGTCCTTGAAAAGAATGCGATGGGTGCTTCTTTTCCATTGGGGAGAGTGTGGTTGAGGACAGCGCCTACGCTGGAGGGTGATGCGTCGCATGTGATGGCTAGTGGTAGGATCTCGTTGTACTGGATGAGGATGGCATCTGAAGTGAGCAGGTCCTTGGTTTTTCTGAAGGCGGCTTCCTTGCATTTCCCCCAAGTCCAGGTAGCCGCCTTGTCCAAAAGCCTATGCAAAGGCTCCACCACGGTCGCCTTTTGGGGCAGGAAGACATTATAGAAGTTAAGTAGCCCCAGAAACGCCTGCAGTTCTGTTTTTGACTTGGGTATGGGGGCTTCCTTGATGGCTTTAATTTTCTTGTTGGTGGGGTGAATGCCGTGTCGGTCTAGGAGGTATCCTAGGAATTCGCCCCGCTCTGTGTACAGCTGGCATTTTTCCCTCTTCACTTTAAGCCCGGTTTCTTTGAACCTCGTTAGCACCTCCCTTAGGCGAGTCTCTAGTTCGGCCTGGTTGGTTGCTGATACTAGTACATCATCGAAGTATGAGACCACCCCCTTGATGCCCTGTAAGAGTCTTTCCATGAGGCTCTGGAAAATTCCCGGTGCCACGCTGACTCCAAATTGGAGTCGGTTGCATCTAAAGGCTCCCCGGTGGGTGACTATGGTTTGTGCCTCAGCAGTTTCCTCGTCGACCGGCAGTTGCTGGTATGCTTGGGCCGGTCGAGTTTCGCAAAAACTTTGCCCCCTCCCAGTGAGTGTAGGAGATGCTGCACTACTGGGATGGGGTAAGCGCTTTGCTGCAGGGTGCCATTTAGAGTGGCCTTATAGTCCCCGCAGATTCTCACTGACCCATCAGGCTTAATCAGGGTGACTATGGGGGTCTCCCATCGGGCGTGGTCTATGGGTTGTAATACCCCTTGCATGACGAGCTTGTCAATTTGCTCGTCTATCTTCGGTTTGAGTGCGAACGGTACCTGCCTTGGTTTTAGGCGTTTCGGGGGAATGTGGGGGTCTAGGGGGCCCTCGGTACTTGCCTAGGGTGCCATCGAACACTTCCTGGAAATCACGGGCCAGTCGCTGCTCCCAGTCGGCTTCGGCGATGTGGTCGATGCCTGTGACTGCGATGCCTAGCGGTGCGAACCACTGAAGTCCCAGTAGGCTAGGTCAGTCTCATTCGATGATGGTTAAGGGAAGTCTTTCGGCGTGTCCCTTATAGGTCACTGTAAACTGTCCCGTTCTGACTACAGGGATGCGGTTTCCCTGGTAGTCCTTGAGGATTAGTCTCTGGTTTTCTAGTTGCTTTCTCTGGATGGTAGGCACCAAGCGTTTAATTTCTTGCCAGGCTACCATTGAGAGGTAGGACCCGGAATCCACCTCCATTTTACAGGGTTCGCCTTCGATGCCTACCTCCACGTAGACCTTTCTGGCATCTGTGGTTGTGGTGTGGCCAATGGTGACCATCTGATGTGTCTCTTCTCTCCGCCTGGCCTCGCCACTTCGTTGGGCTCGTCCGTTTCACTCCCAGCGGTTGTCTATTGGCCGGTCTCTGGTCCTGGGGGGTGTGCTCTCTCGTCTCCGCTCGCTCGGGTCCCATCACCTGGGGCTGTGGGTCTTCTTAAGGCGGCAAACGCATGCGATGTGGCCCTTCTTGTCGCAGTGCCAGCAAACGGAGTCGAAGAACCAGCATTCGGATCTGGGGTGGTCGCCTCCACAACCAGCACACGCGGTCCTCGACTTACGACTCCGCCGGCTACGCTGGTCGCAGCCTGCTTGGAGATGGTGGATGTCTTCCTCCTCGTCGGATGTGCCCGAGGTCGAGTGGAGTTCGCCCTGGTGGGTGGTGGTTTCAGGTTGGGCCTCGGTCGGCCTTGCAGGGTTGTTGTTTGCAGTGCGTTCCCTGGCGTTTGGTCTCCGCATGCGGTTTGCTGACTGTCGGGTAGCTTCGGCGGCCGTGGCTTCGGAGATGGCGTCGGTGAGAGCGATATTGCCCTTAGCCATCAACCGACTTTGGAGAACGGGGTCCCAAAGGCCGAGCACGATTCGGTCCCGAAGGGCCTCGTTCATGTTGGAGAACTCGCATAGTCCTCCCAGGCGCCGCAGCTCTGCAACGAAATCACTGAGACTCTCGCCCAACCGCTGGTCCCGCTGATAAAATTCGTGCCGTTGGATGAGGATGGGCACGGCTGGAGCGTAGTGGTTCCAGAGCAATGGTTCGAGGTCCTTCCAATCCATCGCGGTAACGTCGGCGGGCTTGGCTAGCGCTTTTGCCATCTTAAACACTGCGGTCCCGCAGTGTGTTAGGAAGATGGCTCGTTTCTTCAGTCCCGTGGCATCCTTCAGATTGTTGCATTCGAGGAACATGTGGAATCTGTCCGTGTAAGATTCCCAGTCCTCGGTAGCGGGGTTGAATGGGGTTGGTGGTGCGATGCTGGCCATCTCGTCGGTTGGCTGGCTTCCATCGGACACGTGCTTCAGTTCAGGATGAGGATCCCATCCTCGTCGCCAGTGTTAAGTCCGCGTGGAAAGAAGTCAGGAGTTGGTGACTGTGATTCAAGCTCTTTTTATTAGTGAGGAACCGAACTGAGGCTACAGGAAAACTTCGCGGCTTTTTATTTCCAAGCCGCCGCGGCCGCAGCCAATGGCACCACTTTGAATCTCCCGTGATCCGATTTGACCAATCGCGGGAGATTCTCAGCGAGCCAATCGGCGCGGCTCGCCTAGCCAATCAGAGCGCCCCGCGCTTTGGCCAATCAAAGCACGGGGATCTCAAGAATTCAAATGAGGGGACAGAACAAAAACCTTTGGAAAATACCCATGGCTGTACAGTACCTAGTCAAGGGGATTGCAATAGGAGTGTGTGCTTTTCGGGAGGGAAAAATAGGTTGATTAATGCTAGACAAAATATTGATCTGATTTAGTAGAAAAGGACATCTTTTTGACAAGGCTCCAGAAACAGTCATCCAGCTATCCCAGCAAAGCTGTTTGCAAGATTCTTAGAGACCTTACTAAAACTGCTGCCTTATTATCATTTAGTAAATGAGTAGGAAAATCTTTAGTAGATGAGTAACTCCTGTTTTAAGAATGCTGCTTTCCCATGGCATTGTACAGACAGGATCCAGTTTCTATCCAATACATTTAAAGCCAGTGGCCACAAGGTTTTGGGAGAGGGGTTCTCAGGGGCTAATTTCCTTCTTTCTTCCACTAATCCAATTTAATGGGAAACATATCAATCTCTAACTATGATCCAACAAAAACTTTATGACTTGCATTAGAAAAACAATAACTTTGAAACTATACAGGCATTATTATACAGGTCCAGGAATAAAGGTGAATAACAATACAGGATGAATCTCCTTGTGTCCTGCAATGTTTGTTCAAAGCCAGCAGTGTGTTAATTCACTCATTCCTATGCAAATAACATAGGAATGTTATTTTCTCCTTAAAGATATGATATGGTTCAAAAGTACACTTCTTACTTAAATAAAACAAGTATCCCCCCCCTCCCTTGGCAATGACGTTCACTGCAACAGTTGATTTTGCAATTGTGTACGTTTCCATGGCATTTTCTGGATTGGCTTTCCAATCTACTTTTCTTCCTCTCACTATCAAAGTCTCAGCCCTCTCCCAGCTGATCTACTTGGAGATTTCCTAGTTGGTGAAACCCTGCCAAACTTTCTCCAAGCATGCCAATTGATGGTGTCATCAGGGGTGGGATTCAAAAATTTTAACAACCGGTTCTGTGGGCATGGCTTAGGTGGTGGGCATGGCTTTGTGGTCATGTGACTGGGTGGACATGGCTTGGTGGTCATGTTATTGGCTGGGTGTGGCCAACTCAATATCACATCAAGGCACGCATCTCCTTGCCTGGCCTCTCATGACTGTGAGGATGTTGCAACAGTTGTAAGTGTGAAAAATGGTCATAAGTCACTTTTTTCAGTGCCATTGTAACTTTGAATGGTCACTCCACACAAGCAAAGTACCAGCAAAGGAGGAGAAAAACCTCCAGTGAAGTTCCTGAGACAGGAAGTCTAGTCCTGCCAAGAATGTAATAAGGGTTAACAGTGAGGCAGTTTCTGTAAGCAACACCAGAATGTTTCCTTCCTGCCTTCCTTACAGGATTAGGCCAGTAATTTCTTCTAACAACCGGTTCTCTGAACTGCTTAGAATGTTAACAATCGGTTCTAGTGAATAGCTGCAAACTGATAGAATCCCACCCTGGTGTCATCCTAAGAACTTGCAACCCCAAGCCGAAGCTTGGCAGACCATCTTTTCCCAGGCTGGACAAGCAGCCATTTCTAGCTGCCATGTTATCTTGAAAAAGACTAGGCTGATTTAAAGAGTTTCAGGGAGAAATCATGCTCTCCTACTGCACGCTCTGAAACATCTTTTTAGAATCAAATATGAAGTGGTGCCCAACGCTAGATCATCACATCCATATTTTGAGGGCAGTTCCACTTAAAGACCAGATTGGCTTTTTATTGGAAAAGGTTGTGAAACTTCTTGGGCATTTTTCAGGGGATTGGATGTTACAGATGCAGCTCATATACTGTATACCCACACTCAGCACTCCTGTATTTGTATCATTCTGATGCTAGCGTGAGCCGAGCAGAAACACCATGGTGCTTTTTAAAACCCAATTTTGGTACCTGTGTCAAAACAACATTATAAAACTTCAATAAAGACAATTTTCTGAATACCTACTGTATTTTTTAGCTCCTTGTGTTTATTTTATTTATCATCTCTCTCACACACACTCTGTCACCTATCTCTATCTCTATCTATCATCTTTCTATCCATCCATCCATTTATTTATATCTTTCTATCTATAAAGCACTGTGAAGCGATTTATAAATTGAAGTGCTATTGCTCTGTCATCCATCTATCTATCTATCTATCTATCTATCTATCTATCTATCTATCTATCTATCTATCTATCTATCTATCTATCATCTAAAGAGCCTAGGTGGCGCAGTGGTTAGAGTGCAGTACTGCAGGCCACTTCTGCTGACTACCAGCTGCCTGCAATTTGGCAGTTCAAATCCCACCAGACTGAAGGTTGTTGACTCAACCTTCCATCCTTCTGAGGTGGGTAAAATGAGGACCCAAATTGTTGGGGAGCAATAAAACTGCTTAGAGAGGGCTGTAAAATACTGTGAAGCAGTATATACGTCTAAGTGTTATTGCTATCTATCTCTATTTAATTTATCATCTCCATCTCTCTTTCTCTTTCTCTCTTTTATATTTGAAGCATTCAAAAGAGGAGATGAGGAAAATATAATTCCGTAGCATCATTCCCCCTTCCCACAAATGAGCAGTAACAAAAACCAAATGCTTGTGATGGAACAAATTGCATCTCAGCCATGAAGCCACATTCTGCTCTTTTTATCAGTCAACAGGAATCCAGGCTTGGCTTGTTTGAACAAGCAGTGTTGCCACCCACCCCAGAGCAGCAACATTTTATTGCAGGACTCTTGGTTGTAAGGAAAGCTGTAGCTTCCACCTTTTGGGGAGGGGCTTCTTTCCCTGCTGTGTGACTACTGTGACCCAAATACTGTACGAAGTATTGTAGTTTATTCAGGATTGTGGATGATACATACCTATTGGTGGAATACTGTATGAAATACCTACAGTGAAAGAGAGGCCGCATAGCATTGCATGGTCTTCAGTTCCAGAACTGTGCTGAGTCATTGAGAAAACATTACAGGTTTGTCTTTTTTTTCTGATGTGCTTACTACATAGTTTGAATATTCTTACAAATATACAGGTACAATATCAGCATTTTCCTAGAAGGCATCAAGCTATATTAGGTCTCTAGGCTGAGATATCTTCAGCTCAAGGTGAGTTCATGCGCTTAAAGTGAAAAAATGTCTGCCATTTCTCACAGATAGAAGACTACCTTTCCTGAGGGCTCCTTGGTGCTCTCTGAGCTTCATTGCTTTTTTGGCGGGCATTTTATTATCCAAACTAGGTAACATCATTGGTGCTAGTAGGGATTTGGGTTTGCTCTCAAGCCACTGGGATGTAATTCGAGAGCACCAAGGACCCTTAATTTCAGTCTTGAGCTACAAATATTTTTTTTCTTTTTTGGTACTACCTTTCCTGCTATCCTTCTCAAACACACACACCCATTGGGGAATGGGGAGGAGAGAGAAACAGTCCTACTTCAAAACTCCAGTTCTAAACAATTGGTTCCCCTCAAAAAATATTCCTTTGCAGATGATTCCTTAAAGTGGTTAAACACAGAGAGCTTAAGGTGTAAGGTGGTTTATTCCCACTGAAATAAAGCTGGTTTTAGTAACATTAGCAACACACTATCTTCTTGCTGATGACTATTTGTTGTTTTAAATTTAAGGCTATTTAATGTGGGAGTGGTAATTATATGTGAATTACTCCCTCTATGCTAATTGCTCCAGCATTTCAAAATGAAAACACAAATAAAGCTTTTACCCCAGGCTTTGAAGAGGCCTGTTTCATATTCAGATTATTTCCACCGTGATTTACAAAATGCCATCCTTCTCCTTCATTTTTCAAAGCCTACAATTGCCACAGTGCATGTGCAACATTTCTCTAGAAAAGTCATAGGTTTGGTATTACGGATGGAGTTGCTCCCTTGCAAGTAAAATATCTCCTCAGACTCCTCATTGCTGAAAAGTAGCATTAAATAGATATTTATAGCCATACAGCAAAAGACCCCTTTCTTTTCTGAATATGTAGGTGTCTCTTACATTTTAAAAGCCATTTATTGTGGTTAGTCAAAAAAAAAAAAAATAGCTGCATTCTGAAACATTCTACTTGTTGTTGTTCCAGTGGCTATGTCACAAGACACTAATTTGCAAGTTATTCCCCATTATACTTTCTAGGTCCTAAGTTACTTATGATCAGTCCCCAGTTTACTTACATCTGTGGTCTGTAATTGGTGTCCCAGTCACTCCCCCCCAAGCATCTGGTCTATCAATCTTAATTACAAAAATCCAGGCAGAATTTTCTATAGTTCCTTGCTTCCATTTAAAACATCTTGATTTTTGACACCCTGTATCTCATAGCTCCGAGGAACATGTGTGTGACCTATCTAGAATTCAGGAATATTCTTGGATATTATGCTGATTCATTATGAATGGTGGTGCTTTCCTGTTCAGCATATTAGTCCCCATGTAACTTTTGCTTTGAATTTTAAATCAGCATGTAAAGTTGTAAACATAGAGTGTCATCAGGCTAGTTAACCACAAGAAAGTTCCCGATGGATGGATTGCTGTTCATGTTGGGACATGCTTGTCACAGATAAGCTTTGTGTAGTTTTTAAATACACGTCCATATAAATGTTATAGAATTACTCATAGGTATATGAAATAATATTTACAAGTCCACCTTTATGTCACAAATCCCTAGAAAAATAAGCAATGACTGTTACACTGTATAAAAGGGAAGAGAAAATTGCTTGCTTGCTTGTTTGCTTGCTTGCTTATCTCTCTCTCTCTCTCTCTCTCTATCCATCTATCTCTATCTATCATCTATCTATAATCTAGTCTATCTATCATATCCCCTTTTTACAACCCTTAATTCAGGGTAGAGTCAGGGAGACTGGATGGAGCTGAGCATTTATTGGCTATATGCCTTATATGGAGTTTGCAGCATCTTCCACTACCTAGGATTGAAGAACTTGTAATACTGGGGCCATACCTCCAACTAAGAGCCAGTGCAGCTCACACAGCAGTAGTGTTACATGAGTGTATCTGCTATTGTCCCTGTGGCAGCATGATCCAGCTGCAACTTCTGCAGCTCTTCATGGGCACATCCACAGAAAGCATGTTGCAACAGCCCAACTGGAAGGTGACTCAGGCCCGAGTGACTACTAGTAGTAGTACCAGATCTAGGAAAGGCTGAAACTGGTATGCAACAGAGGTGGTATTCAGCAGGTTCTGACCAGTTCTGGAGAACCGGTAGCGGAAATTTTGAGTAGTTCAGGGAACCGCCAAATACTACCTCTGACTAGAGATTTTACAGTATCCTTCCCCTGCCCACCAAGCCACGCCCACAGAACTGGTAGTGAAAAGAATCCCACCACTGGTGTGCAAGAAGTGCAAAGACCCTCCTGGTCATAGCTCTTCTTTTGAGTAGAAGCCATGACTGTAGGAAAACTCTTAAGACTTCACATCATTATTGACTGGGAGAGGAATGTCACCACTAAAAACAGAATTAAAGCTGGCGACGCAGTTATGGGGGAATCTAAAACCCACAGCCAATTTGTCTTGTCAGAGTTGACCCAAAATTCTTCCTCCATCCAAGTACAACACATGGCCTCCAGGCAAAATTTGGGTCCCTCCCCCCTTCAAATAGTTTTATCTTTAGAAAAAGAAGTTGTCTTAGGTTTCCTAAGAATGTGATCTATTGTAGGAGATAGACTAGTTTTTCCTGTCTATTTTTTCTGTTTTGTTTTGGAAAAGATCATTTTAACTTCAAGGCCGTCTTTCTTTTAGTTAAATAGAAAAATGTGTTTTATTTATGTGATTCTGCAACCAAGTTGTTTTACAACTGTTTTGATTTGCAAGAATGGCAGTTGACACAGAGAAATAAACCTGTGGAAGCTTTTATGCTTTTTTACTACATACAGTAAAACTATTTAAAACAGATATTTACATTAGGTATTTACAGCAAGATCCTGATTTTTATCCAGTGTTTCTCTCTCTCTCTCTTTTACACACACACACGCACACACGCACACACCCTCTAACTCTCCTAACTAAGAGAATAAAAAGAAAGGAATGTGCTGGATTTATGAATGAATCTGCGTACCATTGCTCATCTCCTTTTCTTGGATCTGCTCAGCTGATCACCATCTGCATCTTCTCTGTTGGGTGAGGAACATCTCTCTCCTTCCCAGAGTTCAGGACTTCGCCAAAGAAAGACTGTTCCCTGCTTCCTATATTACGCTTCTGCTGAAGATTCCATCTTCTCTGGAACTTCTTGTCCTCTAGGGCAGCTACCCATGGGCTGTACTTCTTCATCTCTGACCAGGAACCAACAACTGCTGTGCACATTCACATAATTTTACTCTCCAACTTTTTTCTCCAGCCATTCTCTTTTATAGTCTTTTCTTCTCTTCACTTCCTCATTATTTCTCCCCCTCTCTAATTTTGAGTCAAACCAGCAACATGACCTTCAGTAATTGAGGAACACCTACCCCAGGGTTCTAGTTCCTACCTCTTATATACGGGGCTGAACCAAGTGAACTGTTATGAATCTTCCCATATCAGCTCAGGTTAGCAGTCAACTCATCAACCTTCATGAGAACACAACTGTCCTTGAATGTCAAGTCAGCTTATCCCCATTTCTCTTTCCATTTACTGACCCATCAGCACAACTGCAGCTATTCCAAGCCAATTTTAAAAAAAACCATATGCCACAGTTCCCTAGGAAACAACTTTACAGAAGTTATTTGGAGTTGGGTGGCTTCAAAGTGTAAAAAAGAAAGAAATAATGTATAGAGCAACACACTTACTGACATCTTTTAATTATTACATTAACAAGTGTGGGATGCTTAATTCTGATGTCATGGTTCTCCAGAATGAGAATTTTACTTACTTGTGAATTAGTGAATAATTGTTCCTAGGAGAAGACAGGGTTATCTATCAGTACGGATATATGAGTGGTTATTTAACATTCTGAACAAATAGAACAAATGATAGCTTTAATCTATATAGTTTATCTATATAACCACAGAGATGACTCTATGAAACTATGCAGAGGTGGTTCCAAAGGTATGCTTTAACTCTGGGCTACCCAACCTTGGTAGTTTTAAGACTTGTGGACTTCAAGTTCCTGGTGGCAGACTGGGGAATTCTGGGAGTTGAATAGAATAGAAAAGAATAGAATTCTTTATTGGCCAAGTGTGATTAGACACACAAGAAATTTGTCTTTGGTGCATATGCTCTCAGTGTACATAAAGAAAAAAAAATAAAATACATTCATCAAGAATCATAAAAACACTTAGTGATAGTCATAGGTTACTAATAAGCAATCAAATCATACTAGGAAACAAATAAAACAATATAAATTGTAAAGATACAAGCAACACGGTTATAGTTATAAGTGGGAAGAGATAGGTACTAGGAAGTGTTATAATCTAGTAGTAGAGGAATAATAGTAATACAGTCTTAGTAAATAATTTGACAGTGTTGTGGGAATTAGTTGTTTAGCAGAGTTATGGCCTTTGGGAAAAAAACTGTCCTTGTGTTTAGTTGTTCTGGTGTGCAGTGCCCTATAGAGTCATTTTGAGAGCAGAAGTCCACAAGTCTTAAAGTTATCAAGTTGAACACCCCTGCTTTAAGTTGAAGGAGGAAAAACAGCTAAAAAAAACAATCCCTGAAACACAAATTGACTCTGCCCATTGCCTGGAGTATAAGAATGAGGAAAGGGAAAAGAAAGGCAGACTTTCAGGGCTGATGTCATCCCTTTGAGATAATCCAGGTTAGGAAGCAGATTCCATTCATCTGATTGGAGATATACTTTATTGATGTAGACTGCAGTAACAGAATCTTGAAAGATGATAACAAAGAAGGTTCATTGAAAGGAATGATACCTATAGAAGGAGAAGAAAAAGGGTGAAACTCCCTGATAGATTGATTCTGAACTCCAGGCTCTTTCTATGAACACCAGGGGTGGGATACAAATTTTTAACAAATTTTTAACAGTTCTGTGGGCGTGGATTAGTTGGTGGGCGTGGCTTGGTGGTCATGTGACTGGGTGGACATGGCTTGATAGTTATGTTATTGGCTGGATGTGGCCAACTCAATATTACTCACATCGAGGCATGCATCTCCTCACCTGGCCTCTCATGACTGTGGGGATGCTGCAACACTCGTAAGTGTGAAAAATGGTCATGTCACTTTTTTCAGTGCCATTGTAACTTTGAATGGTCACTCCACACAAGCAAAGTACCAGCAAAGGAGGGGAAAAAATCTCCAGAGATGTTCCTGAGACAGGAAGTCTAGTTCTCCAAGAATGTAAAAAGGGTTAACGGAGAGGCAGTTTCTGTAAGCAACACCAGAATGTTTCCTTCCTGCCTTCCTTACAGGATTAGGCCAGTAATTTCTTCTAACAACCGGTTTTCCGAACTGCTTAGAATGTTAACAACCGGTTCTAGCAAATAGGTGCGAACTGGTAGAATTCCACCTCTGGTGAGCACCCTAACTCCATGATGGTGAACCTATGGAATGCATGCCAGAGGTAGCAGCAAAGCCGTCTCTGCCAGCACATGAGCTGTTGCCCCAGCTCAGCTCCACTGCGCATACACGCATGTTTCCTGTCAGCCAGCTAGTCTTCGGGTCTCTGCTGCACATAGACAGGAGGAACATGGGGCACATGTACAGGAATGCGTGAGCATGTGCAGGGATGAGGCACATGTGTGGGGATGCGTGCATATTGCTTTTTGGGAGTTTGCACATGTGCACATTCACATGTGTACTTGTACGTTTTGAGCACTTGGTCCCAAAAAGATTAGCCATTATTACCTAACTTCTAAGACTAATGAATAGATTTTGGTCTGTCATTTTTCCCTGATGTCCAATACATTTGAGTTCTAAAATGTGATACAAATTTTATATCCAAAATGGGGAAGGAACTACTTTATCATAACTGCAAATTACCATTAAACTTTGAAGTAATTTGAAATGGAATTTTCACTTTATTTTCATGGCCTATTAAACAGGACAAAACCCCCATATGTAAGAGAAGTGTAAATATTTTGCGCATTGTATTTGCACTGACCCAAGGTTCTCAGATTATTTCCATTTCTAGAAAGTGCCTCTAAAATAGAGCCAAACTTTTTCCTTTACTTTCCATTTAGGCTGGGTCGGTTTGAACGGCTGGTTCTCGCATGTCATTTATCAGTCCATCCCATATGTTTATTCTTTAAAAATGAAATATTGTAAACAATATTTTAATCAAATAAACAAGCTAGTCATCTCCACCTTTAAAGTGAAAATACTACTTAAAAGTGGAGATAGGATGAAAGGTAGACTGCAAAGTATGTAGATCAGTAGAAGACAAAGTTGAACATAAAACCCAGCTTCCTCTTCAGATGGTCCTCTAGGGAAATATGTTTGAGCACATCCCTAGCTGTTTTGAGTTCTTTACCCTCTCATTAATTTAATTCCACATACAATCTTATTATTCCACAAAGCCTTAAGAATGTTACATCAAAAGGCCGCTGTTGTCATTCTGATTTGAAAAGCAGTGGGTTGGCTTTTGTGGTAGGCACTTTGTTTTTAATTCTAACATGAACCTTTGTCTAAAGTTCATTGAATGCTGTTTTTTTTTTTAACCTGTGGGTTGTTGAAAGGCAAAGCAAGTGTGAGGCCATCCCATGCCCTTCTCTGAACCTAAAAATGATAAAATATTCAGGTTCAGTTCATGAGCTGGTTACAGGTGCTTAGTTCAGGTATAGTGATTTCAGGTAGAGTTCTAAGCTGTAATTTACCCAATCCCAACAATTCACAAATAATAGCAGAAAGAGCTGGAGGAGCAGCAGACTTTAGTGCATCATTAGCTTAGAATTGTTTTGATCCCACAAGTGCTCCAAGTCCAACCCCTCCAGTTGATGCTTATCTGGTGCCAATGTAGTGTTGACCTTTAGTTGATCAGATCATGTGTGTAGGCTTGAATAAATCTATGCTGCAATCTTACAAATGGTCCTGATTCTTTCTGCCTGTCATGATGTCATTGACTGTGCTGGTGCCAATCTTATATGGGATTGAATAAATGAATGAATGAATGAATGTTGGATGGACATTTAATAAATAAATAATAAAAATGATAGCAGATATATTGTCCAATAAGTTTGGTTTTTCCATCATTTCTATTCTTGTGGATACCACCATCTTTCTTCTATCTTCCAATTTGTCATTTGCTCCTTTGAAAATGTATTATAACTGTCATTCAACACTATTTGAAATCTCAGGTTTGGATTCTCATCAAGACCCTCATTTTGACCCCTCTTACAAGAATGATTGCATCAGAAGCTGAGCACTCTGTGACACATCTAGGGACTTTTTCATCTAAGGGCAAAAGACTCAGAGATGCAGAGGTCAAATGAAGCACAAAAGCAGTGGAAGATCTGTCAAATCACCCTCAACAAATCATACTCCATGCCAGGCTATTCTCTTATTTCAAAATTTACTGTTGGTGAACTAAATTGCCTCAAAAACTTCAGAGGAGAGAAGGATGGGTGCTTTATATAAATGGAAAGAGCCAGTGCCAACTGCTCGGTCATAAAAGCAATAGCCTAAGTCTAACCTTGCACAAACAGATCACAAGAAGCATCTAAATATTTGTGGACAGCCTCAGCATCTCTCAGCTTCTAGATCAGGGGTGCCAAACTCGCAGCATCACATTGTCGTCATGTGACGTATCGTGATTTTTTCCCCTTCGCTAAAATGGGGGTGGGCGTGGCCAGCGCGTGACGCATCTGGCCTGCAGGCCATGAGTTTGAAAGCCCTGGGCTAGATAGATACATTGAGCTTTGGCTTCCATATTTATCAGTCAAAGAAACATGCTGGTTCTATTAATTGGACTTCAATACAACTGGAAGGATGACAAGAGGCTCTTTTGTAGAGCAGAAATGAGCATCATGAACCAGTCATAACTTACTATGAAAAATGTTTTGAAACTTACATAGCTATATTAAAGAAAAAAAAGTTTGGAATGACCTCAGTGAATATCATCAACATTTAAGCAAGCATCCTGATCTTCTAATGACACCAAGGGACGATGCATATATGTGTGGCATTAAATCTGATGCATGTCTGTCTGATCAAGAGATATATTCTAGCCAGTGTAACCAGCTGCCAGCAAGGAATTACAGCTACAGTTTGATCATGGACAATATAAGTGCATCTCCTCATATTTGAAGATATATCATCTGCTATGACCTGTAAGTGTAGTGCTAGCCTGAGTCATTGCAATCCCATTTTCCCATTGATCTAAGCGAAGCCAAGAGCTTTATCTCTGAAATGTTTTGGTGCTGTTTTGTATACTTGATAACTGTGCTCATCGATCTTAGGATATCAGTTCTGTTCTTTTTTTATATTTTCCAGGAAAATATCCCCCTTTAATCCCAGAGATCTGAGATAAAAGGATCCTTTGAATCTGAGCAGGCTACATTTTGTTAGATGGAACAATGCTCTGACTTGAAGGCAACTTCATAGAATGGAAGAGTCAGAAGGGACCGTGGAGAGGATCTCTTTCAATAAGTTGAGGTCAATGGTAGACTTGATAAATCACCTTATATTTTTATGAGCTATAGTGCCTAAGAGAATTTCAGAGAAGAGGACAAGAATGCCTATCGATGACACATTCCATTTCTTTGAAATCATAACAAATGATCCCTTCCTTCTAAATTCTGCATGTATATTATACAAACATGACTCTCTTGCCACAACTCACAATAGTCCAATCTTGTGTATGTCTACATAGATGTAAATCCTACCTTCCAGGAGTTAATACTTGTTCTACAATAAGTGGAGTTATGGTTGTAGGCTAAATTGGTCAGATTAATTACAGTTGCTTCTTTCTTTTGTGAAGTATGGCTTAAATTACTCAACACATTGTAAAAATAAAAGTTCAAAGTTTTGGTTCATTATATATGGAGGCAAAAAAACAACAACCCCCTCATCATCTTTGAACAACTAGTTGCTGAAATATTATGCTGCTCTAAGATGCAGCTCCAACTTAACCCTAACTATTTTCTTTCATATTTATTGTAGATAAACAGCTTTATTGCTTTCCTTTTTGATCCCTGGGTCAAATTCAAAAGGGTTGTTGTTGTGGGTGGGCTGTCTCTCCATTGCATAAGGAGCTGTCACTTAGCTCATTTATCATTCCTTTTCTCTCCTGTGTTGGTATCTCAGATGTTCCTGAATGTTGCCATCCTAGCCTCTATCTTATGACAAGACCATTAGGTAGACATGTTGTTGCACTCTTAATTGCCTCACATTTTACTTTGTCATAGTGCTTAAAACAAAGATTGCACATAAATCCTTAGGATAGCATTTGACTGATATCAAAACAAGGGAAAAGAAAATGCAACATGATTAGAGTTGGTATTCAGCCAGTTCTGACAGGTTCTGGAGAACCGGTAGCAGAAATTCTGAGTAGTTCGGAGAACCAGCAAATACCATCTCTGACTGGCCCCACACCTATCTATTGGCCTCTTGAGTCCCAGCTGATCAGCTGGGTCTTCTTTTGTTGCCCTGCACAGGAGAATGGAGCTGGAAAGCAGGTTAGAGGGGTGGGGAAGGAATGGGGATTTTATATTATCCTTCCTCTGGGATGGGGTGGGAATGGAGATTTTGTAGTATATCCTTCCCCTGCCATGCCCACCAAGCCACGCCCACAGAACCGGTAGTAAAACAAATTGAATACCACCACTGAACATGATGTTATTTTAATTTGCTTATGTTACCTTTCCACTGATAACAACTACTCATGCCCAGCTCAGTAAGTCTAGGAAAGCCTGCTCCTACATCTTGGGAATGCTGATTGCTCATTATTTCTCTGCGCAATTTAAACTGTTTCCTGATCTAGTCAGGTTGTCACAGAGTACCTGGAATTCGGCAAAGTCTTGTCTATAAGGTTCAGATTCCTTCGGCCAGTTGCTTTGTGGAGGAGTCTTGGGAACAACAGCTGGAATTTAAAGGATGCAATCCTTTTTGCTCAAAGAACCACACGTGCAGTTCCTACTCGCCCAGTCTTTCCAATTCACTTGGTGATATGCAGTATTTTACAGTAATTAACATCTTACAGCTTGCTTGATTGGAATTCATGCCTATGGGATTGCCACAAAGGTAATCCATTGATGGCATAAAAGCTATTTTCTAGAGCAACTTGGTAGGCTCATTTGTCAGGGTACTAAGGGGCAAGGAGTAGCTGTAGGAGCATCTGAGCAGAAGTGGGAAAATAGAGGTTGAAGGAAAAAATAATGTATTGCTAACTTGTATCTGCCAACACCTTCAATCTATGGTTATGAGGCTGCTGTAAATCATAGGTCAGGTCCCAGTTTCCCACCCATCTTCTATCATAGTCTAAATGAATGTTCCCTCTCTAAAGTTTCTGTTTAGAGGGAGAGATAAGGGAGAGATAATTGGTATTTATGGAAGATTCTCGCCCAGAGTGAATGCTGGCCTCAGATACATCATTTCTGCCAGGATCACGAGGGTTAGAGAGGAAGGCGTTGAGGTTTTTTTTTTCTTCCTGTCCCTATGGCTGTTTCCCTGCTTTTTACAATTCTGCACAGCTATTGCATTCCTGAATGACAAATTATAGCTCATTTGACCCTAATGCCTTTTTTTTATGAGTCCTGTTACAAGTGATGTGCTCCTCGTGACACTTAGGTACGATTTCAATGCTGGAAGCTGGATCATGCAAACAAAATGCAGAAACAAAAAGCTAAAGTTTAATAGCCTGTAAGGTGCGAGAGGGATTCATTTTGAAGGGAACAGGTATGAATATTTTATCCTGAACCAAAACACCGCTACATCGCTTAATTTTTTTTTTTCCTCCGGCGCTTTTGTCTTTTGTTCTTCGTTCTGCAAGTCCTTTTCTTTGTCAGCCTGATTTTGCCTCTGGGATTCACGTCATCGCCTGCAATAAAGCATGGGACTGAATGCAATTTCAGAGGCATGTAATAGAAATCGGTGTGATATCCTGGGACATGCAGGAATTGAAATTAGTTGGCATCTTTTCTGGAAGGAAGCAAACAGCCAGCAAACAGTAATCACCAAGACTGGCAAACGTGCCATGGTTTCTACTGAGTCTCTGGTCCCCTTCCCACCATTTCTATGCAAGTGTTATGCACATCATGCTGCCTATACATCAGTCAAAAATGTAAATGATCTTCAGCCAGATGGCTGATGTTCTACGCTTCGGATAATAACAAATTCTATGCCCATGTTGGGGCATAAAATTCTTCGAATGTGAATCCTATTGTTTCGAATAGTATTCTGAACACATGGCACAATTTTAAATTGAAATTGGCAATCTTCAATGTACATGAAACGTGTCTGCCTTTTCTTCTGTTTTCCCTTCCCTAGAATTTGTTTGCATTTCTCACATATGGTTAATATAGAAGGAAATCATTTGAATGGGAAGGAACCTGTACCTCTCTGTGTTCTTGAATTTATTCTTGATATTCATTTAGATGTGCTCCTTTTGTAGGCTAGTCTACTTCACCTCCGGCTCAAAGCTACTATTGTTAGACAAGAATCCTCAAAAGTAATGTGCTTTTGTTCTATTGTAGTGGTGACTAACCTTTTTGGGCTTCTGTGCCAAAAATCTCGTGTTCGCGTGCCAGCACTCAGAAGGCAATGTTTGTGCCCTCCCCAAGCCCCCTTAACCTGCACTGAACCTCCCAGCTGATTTTCAGCCTGTTTGAGCCCTTTTTTGGCCTGCAAAGGCTGCAGAAGCTGTCCTCAAGCCTCTGGGAGGCCAAAAAAAGGCCTCAAACAAGCTGAAAATCAGCTGGGAGGTGTGCACATGCGCAGTGAGATAAGTTTGCCTGCGGCTGGCGTGCCAGCACAAATGGCTCTGCATGCCACTTGTGGCATGTGTGCCATAGGTTCACCATCATGGTTCTATTGTAATGTCTCTAATATGCAGGTAGGAGAATCTTATTTGTAAACTGGTTTACACTTTCATTCCATTTCTTTTCCTGACCAAGAATCTACAGAATAAGGTGTGATGCAGGTGTAGGGTGTAAGCCTCACGACTGGGCAGTTCAAGGATTCAGACAGTATCAGGATGATCTTTTTAAAAAAAACAACTCTATTTATTTAATAAACAAAACAAGATACAAAAAGTTCTTCACTTAAGACCACAATAGCAATAGCACTTAGCAATAGCACTTATATACCACTTCGCAGTGCTTTCCAGCCTTTTCTATGTGGTTTACAGAGTCAGCATATTTCTCCGAACAATTTGGATCGTCATTTTACCAACCTCGGAAGGATGGAAGGCTGAGTCAAAAAATTTGAGCCCAAAGTGTCCACTGCTAAACAAGGCAGTTATTAAGTGAGCTTTGCCCCATTTCATGACCTTTTTTGTCACATTGTTAAGTGAGTTGCTGCAATTTTTAAGTGAATCATGAGATCATTAATGATATTTTGCTTTCCCTGTTGCCTTTGCTTGTTGGATGCTGGCTGGGAAGGTTACAAGTTGTGATCACATCACTCCAGGACACGGCAACTGTCATAAATACATGCCCGGTGCCATTGCCAAGTGCCCAAATTTTGATCACGTGATCAGGGGGAATGTGTCAATGGTTGTAAGTGTGAAAACCGACCTTAAGTTACCTTTTTAAAGTGCCATTGTAACTTTGAACAATCATAAACAAATGGTTGTAAATCAAGGACTATCTATATACATTTTACAGTCTGAGAGAGAACCTAGTGAGAGTATCTTCTTAATGTGCTGAAACAACTTAGGGACTGGGTGAATTTATCATTATTGCCATAGATGTGGATGGAGACTGCCAGTTGCTTTTTTTCGTTCAAGGTGGCAAACATCATCTCTGTCACCTCTGGCAGATATGTGTGTCAACAAGACAAGGATTGGTATCCTTCCAGGTACTGTGGAAATTCAATTTCCACTAGTCTCAACCAGCATGAACAAATACTAGAAGACTGTATAAGCTACAGTGTTTTTTTTTTACAATGTTTTTTTTTTCCTTTATGGATAAAATTAATTCTAAACAGAAACATACAAGGAATGAAAATCAGTATGATGCTTTTTTGAACTCTGATGCCTTGAGAATGTCTGATGCTGTGGTTATGAGTAGGAAGAAAATTACGGTAAGTTAGTCAGGTTGGGATCAAACAAACAAACAAAAAGAGAAAGAAAAAAAAAAAACAATTAACAACAGGCAGGTAGTTCCAGAAATATAAAAAGAGCTTTGAAACTTGTGTTTCTTGATCAGCAACCCCTTCCATGCAAATCATTTTTTTAAAAAAATATATGAACCTGTCTTGTACTAAATCAAAAGACCTGTCTAGACAGACTGATATGATCTACTCTGACTTTGGTGCTCCAAGAGGAGATCATGTAGATTACCTGCTACCTGATGCCTTTAATTAGGACTAAGCTTCTGGTACTGAATTGTGATAGCACAAATGAATGGCTGTCTCATGTTATATTGTGTATGTATATATCAATATATATATATATATATATATATATATATATATATATACACACACACGTGTGTATGTATGTATGTATATATGCCTACATGCACACCCATTCTCATTCCAGAGAAACCCAAACCTTGAATGCTTAAAGAATTCATTCATAAAATTCATATTAATATATAAGGGCTTGGTAAATCTGCTTTATTACTCCTAAAATAGACTTTAAGGTACAGATAATCCTGAACACGACGATTCATTTAGTACTATTTGAAGTTTTAGGTGGTACTAAAAATGTGCCTTGAGACCAGCCGTCACACTTATCACCGACGTAGCATGCTCAGAGTTACATGGATCAAAATTTGGGGGTTTGGCAACTGGCATGTATTGATGAGGGTTTAGCATCCAGGAATTGTGTGATTACCATTTTGTGACCTTCCCAATCAGCTTTCAACAAGTCAAATGGGGGAAGCTGGATTTGCTTAACGTCTGTGTGATTCACTTAACAACTGTAGTTTCGCTTTATAACAGTGGCAAAAAAAAAAACAATTGCAAAATTGGACATGACTCTGGCAACAACTGTGTTGCTTAACAACAGAAATTCTGACCCCAATTGTTATAAATCAGGGACTGACTTTACAGCTCCAAATACTTTTCTAATTTTAATAATGTGCCCCTTAGTCTAAATAGGCAACAAACATATGATCAGCCTATCCGAGTAGGTAAAATAATATTTTACTTAAAACCATTAAAATGCAAAAATGGGGAAGTCTTTTTTTTTTAAAGAAGAGATTTTTTAAAAAGATTGAAGACTTTAAATAGATTTCCACTATGTAAGTCCTAGAAGACTTGAGATTTAGTGCTGCATCAGCTTTTACGCAGAAAGGATGGTACCACTGGGAATCCTTGTTCATTCAAGGATAGGCTCATTAAAAAAAGGCTTCTCTAGGCACCTTTATTCAGGCAGCTTCAGGGGAGAGTTACGGTTTTCCATCCTCACTTGTAAATACGGCTTACTGACTTTTAAAACTTTCTTAAAGGAAACATCCTTGATTTCAGTGGGCACCCTTTTCTAGCCATAAGCAGCTATTTGATACCTATATTGAACTTAATTTCCATACCTGGGCTTTGTTATCAAAATATTCCACCTCCTGAAGGGGCTCGTGTTTTAAGGACAGGTAGTCCTCGACTTGCAACCATTCATTTAGTGACGGCTTGAGGTTACAATGGCCATGAAAAAAGTGAAGTTAAAACTGGTCCTCGCATGGACAACCATCAGAGTATTCCCCATGGTGACATCATCACGATTTTGAAAGCCTGGCAACTGGCCTGTACTTACGACAGTTGCAGTGTCCTGGGCTAACATGACTGCCATTTGCTAATTTCCCAGTCAGCCTCTGGCATAGGAAAAAGGCCCCATCAGGTGTCATTCACTTAACCATCACCTTGTTTAGCAATATAAATTCTGGTCCCGATTGTGCTCTTAAGTCGAGGACTACCTGTATAGCATATTGGCATTTTTTTCATTATGAACTACTTTAATTTATCTTTAAGTAATTTCTGCCCCTATGACATTGAAACCACCTGTTTGAGCATAAGGCTATCATTCACAAATAAAAGCAAGCCCTAATGCTAGTGGACTTTCCTTTCCTTTCCTTTCCTTTCCCTCCCTTTTCTCTTTTTATTTCTCTGCGTCTTTCCCTTCCCTATTTTTTCCTCCATAATTCCTATTTTTTCCTTTTCATATTTTATCTTATGCAGAAATTTAATAAAGTTTTTTTTTTTTTTTAAAAAAAAGAAAGAAATGGATGCCATATTGTTGCTTTTATCAGTCTGATCTCCTTCCCCACCCCATTTTCCATGGATACTTCTGTCCAGATCCGATTTAAGCAATTGTTGCTGGACAAAGTACAGGAACCCTTAAAATATCATTTATATAATTGTTCAGTTATATTATTTTGACAGATCCTCATATAAGAATCCATGCAACAACAACAAAAAAAAACAATTTAGAAAAATAAAAAGGAAATGAAGTATAATGATATATTTTATACAACTTACAATTCACAAAAATAAGACCAGGAAATTGTTCACGATCTTCCATATATATTGGGTGAAATGGTTATATAGCATTATGGGAATCAACTCCATGGTCCATAATATTTCCTGATTTTTGTTGTTTCTTTTTTTCTCCCTGTTCATTTTTTAAAAATAGTCAAGAAGCAGATGGCCTTAAGTTTTACTAGATGGTGATTAATGAAGGGCTCATTGTTTGCCTGTTTCATCTTTTGTACAATGAGTACATTGAAACATAGTTTCTTTTTTGGGGGGAACTTTTAAGTGCATCGCAATTATGTTAAATTTGCTTGGCTTTACCAGGATCCTTTGAAATGAAAATGAAAAGGACGGCAGTAGATACTGGAGTTGATAGGATCTGTGATAGAGTGGACAGTTCAATAGCTCTGTGCTCTGCCTTTGGGATTGGTTCAGTATTCTCATTGTTGGATAATGTCTGTCAATGCAGGGAGCGGGTACAAAATTGAAGCGCGTGGTCTTTAAAAATTGGAGAAAGATTCTGCATATCTGGCTACTAACAAATTCAAAGCCATAATTTTGTGTGATAAATAATGGAATAATTTCTTTCCTTCTTCTCTATCAGAGATTTATCATAATAGGTATAAATATGAATGATAATGTATAGCACTGTTAAGTACAGCATTAAAAGAAAAGCATAATTTAGCCTAAATTGGCTGGATTCACACAGGATTTAGATATGTTGATTGTTGATGGTTTATTGGCTTTTGGGCTAGAGTGAAATGTGAGCAAAGCGATTGTGGTTTAGTGTGATGTATTAGCCGGATCATCCTGGACTAATTGCCCAGTTGCCAGCTAGGCCATTGAGAAGCATTCAAAGCTTCCTTAAAAAAAAAAAACCTGAGTAACTCCATCAGTTTCGCTCTGTGCCTCCATTTCCATAACACACTAAGCCACAATTTCATGAACAAACAAGAGTGGGAGGACTCACACATTGGCTTACAAACACACTATGTTTGTAGAATGTATTACTTCAGGTCCAAATAAATAACAATATGCTTTCTCACATCTGAATGCAATGCTTGCAGACAAACATACGCTACCATCAGTGGCACCACTTGGGAATTTTAAATCTTTATCTTAATTGTCTCGGGGGGGGGGGGAATGTAAATTTTAAACAACATCTACACTATTTGGAAAATAACTACCAATTTGCTGCAAAAAAATTGACTTTAATGTAAAAAGTCCCAATAATTATGAAGACATCCAATTACTGTCACTATATTCCCACTAGCAAAATAAGCCTTGGTAACTCTGCAGGTACCCAGTTCCCATTATTACTAAGCATTTTCTCAAAACCAAGGAGAAAGTAAGGATCTTGCTCTAGAGAACAATGTTAGTCTTAAAAACCATTCAAAATACTATGCAATGGATTTCACCAGCATATTTTCCACTTTCCATTTCCAGTTCAGTGGAGTCTACAAGACGCTTTCTCCAAGCTATGAATATTCCACGTTACTTTACTTTAGGGTAAAAGTTTCCTAACTTATGACTCTCATTCAGTAATCTTTGTCTAAATTATTAATCCATATAATTTTTACATGTTTCTAGCTGTTTATCTCTTCAAAGCAATTAATGAGGGTGCATCCGTGCCAGACAAGCAACCTGGTTCCTGGCCCAGAAATATATATAAGCATATGGGCACATTTAAACATGAGATAAAGCAGCCAACAATCAATGAGAAAAGAACAGCTACTTGTGGAATATAACTGTGGACATGAAAGATGTTGGATTCAACAACAACAGTCTTTCCTTCGCCACCTCCCAAAAGCATGAGACGTGTTTTGCTTCACTTAGAATTGCCTAAAACAATTTTTAAATGATGAAAGAAGTCTTTGGTTGCGATACTTTAGAAGGGAAAACTCTATGGAATTTCCAGCTAGGACAGAAAATGAATGACAGCCTGCTGTCAACCATATTATGTCAATGAAGAGGCCTTTTATTTATTGTGCAGCCTGATGAAATGAAGACTATAAAGAGCAGGAAAGCTGTGGTATAAAAGAAAAGTGAAACATTGCTTTCCTTTAAAGTAATAAATCTTTCAGAACAAGTTTCAGGTAAAAGGAGATTAAAGGTGAATAGGTTGCTTAGTGTGTTCTCTTGAAACATGGAAAAGCAAAATATATGCATCATAAGTGTGTTTCACACTCAGATTATATAATTGGTAAACCAAAAAAAAAGAGACCAAGTCAAAAACAAATTAAGAAGTTCATTAATAAAATTCTGCATTTCTCTGCTTTCTTTTCAGGGGTTTTCATTCCAGCAAGTCTTCACTGCATATTAAGATATTCAGCACCCATGGAACACAGTTCATATAATGAGCTGGCATTCAGTAAACCTGGGAATATTATATAATATATAATATATAATATATAATATATAATATATAATATATAATATATAATATATAATATATAATATATAATATATAATATATAATATATAATATATAATATATAATATATAATATATAATATATAATATATAATATATAATATATAATACATAATACATAATATATAATATATAATATATAATATATTTGTTGGGGGGTTGGCTGTGTTCTGATTGGCTGGAGGCATGTTCTGTTCAGGTGGGGGCTGAGCACAACCAAGCCCCCATTTGAACAGAACATGCCTCCAGCCAATCAGAACACAGCCAACCCCCCAACCAATCAGAACACAGCCAAAGCCCCAACCAATGAGAACACACCCACACCCAATCAGAACACAGCCAAGCCCCCACCCAATCAAGTCACACCCCCACTAGCAGTTAAAAGGAAGAAGCAGCTGCAAGCTCACATCACTCTGAGAAGCACAGAGCTGAAGACCAAGCCTGAAGATGATGAATGAGACTTCATCGAAATGTTGCCTAGATACTTCCAATCTTACGCGGGAGAAAACCTGAATAACCAAAGATCCACATACAAATACCCACGAGAACCTCAGAAAACAAATATATATATATATATATATATATATATATATATATATATATATATATATATATATATGTATGTATTTGTTTTCTTAAGTTTTCGCGGGTACTTACATGTCTGGCATTCAGCTTTGTTCGGGTATTTTCCCACGTCATAATAGTGGTGCTTTTAAAGTTGTAGCAACGTTTCAGCAGAATCTTATCTGCCATCATCAGGCTTCTGTATGATGTTTGTCTGTGAGTCAGACTTTTACAGTCTCACAGACAAACACCATACAGAAGCCTGATGATGGCAGATGAGATTCTGCTGAAACGTTGCTACAACTTTAAAAGCACCACTATTATGACGTGGGAAAATACCCGAACAAAGCTGAATGCCAGACATGTAAGTACCCGCGAAAACTTAAGAAATATATATATATATACACATACATACATACATACATACATACATACATACATATATATATATATATATATATATATATATATATATATATATATATATATATATTTATATATGGCATTCAGCTTTGTTCGGGTATTTTCCCACATCATTGTAGTTGTTCTTTTAAAGTTGTAGCAACGTTTCAGCAGAATCTCATCTGCCATCATCAGCTTCTGTATAGTGTTCATTTGACACTACAGAAGCCTGATGATGGCAGATGAGATTCTGCTGAAACGTTGCTACAACTTTAAAAGAACTACAATGACGTGGGAAAATACCCGAACAAAGCTGAATGCCATACATGTAAGTACCCGCGAAAACTTAAGAATATATATATATGTGTGTGTGTGTGTGTATGTATATGCGTATGTATGTATGTATGTATGTATGTATGTATGTATGTATACAGAAACCACTGTAATAGTCTAACTCACAGACGAACACTATACAGAAGCCTGATGATGGCAGATGAGATTCTGCTGAAACGTTGCTACAACTTTAAAAACACCACTAGTGCAGCCAGTCAGGGCTCCTCCCTCCAACCAGAGCCCTGAGGAGACACTTGACTTCAGGCGCTGCTGTCACCACCTTCCCTTTGCCTTTGAAGGCAAAGCAAATTATTTTAAAAACCTCCGCTCATCCCACCAGAGCCGTGCCGTGCTGGCTGGGCAGAGACGGGAAAGCAAGCCGCGGGTGTTTCCTGGCTCTGCCCAGCCAGCACGGCTCTGGCGCGGCCCTGGTGGGATGAATGGAGGTTTTAAAAATAATTCGCTTTGCCTTCAAAGGCAAAGGGAAGGCGGCGACAGGAGCACCTGAAGCCAAGTATACCAACAACAAAAGGCAAATCCTCAAGGTGGGCTGAAGGGAGGTGGCTGTGTGCACCCCGGGCTGCTTCAATGCAACGTCCTGACCTTGCCCAACTGCAGCATCCTGCCGTTGCCACCGCATACTTTTCGCCACCGCCTCCCTCTCCGACTGTGAAACTCACTTGCTTCGCCAAACACTCCAAGCGAGGTGAGCTCTTTCATACACACACACAGAGACGCCGGCGTGCTCCAAGAGGCTGGCTCTTTTCTCTAGCCTAGGCTGACATCTGACTGAATCTCTATCCCGCTCCTTTATCCTCACGACGGGGTCAGCAGCGATGCTCTCTGGTGCAGCCACCTCAGCTTGCCAGCCTTGCCCCGCTATGAGACGACACTGTGACAGCCGCCGCTGCCGCGATCCCTTCCCTTTCCTCGCCTCTCCTCCCTTCGCCGGCAGGAACGTGTGTGCCTGCTGCCACCGCCGCCACTCCTGAGGCCAGCTGGGGTGGGCAGGCGGGAAAGCAAGCAAGGTGGCTGCGCTGTTTTCTTTTTCCCTCAGCGAAGCGCTGCTGCTTGTTGCTGCCGCCGCCACCTGCGATAGGTGAGGAGGAGGCGGTGGAGGCGCCCGAAATGTTCCAATTCGCTTGTCCGAACAAAGCGTGAGCACTGAGTCTCCCGATATGAAGTGCCCCACCAACGCAGGCAGCACCATATCCAGGCATGCAACAAAATACTTCCTAACGGCAAGCCTCCTCCGCCATTCCCCCCATTTTGCATGTTTAAAAAGGGCCTTAATTTGGGGGGAGGGGTTTAATTCGATTTTATGCCAATAAATCATGCTGAGGCTTCCTATTGGTGGAGGCCGTATTGTTGGAGAAACATGGTACATACATATACTTATACACATACACATACACAGACACACACACAGACACACACACACACACACACATATATATAATTCAGCTTTGCTCGGGTATTTTCCCACGTCATTCTAGTTGTGCTTTTAAAGTTGTAGCAATGTTTCGGCAGAATCTCATCTGCCATCATCAGGCATTATATTATATACAATACAGAAACCTGATGATGGCAGATGAGAATCTGCTGAAACGTTGCTACAACTTTAAAAGCACAACTACAATGATGTGGGAAAATACCCAAACAAAGCTGAATGCCATACATGTAAGTACCCGTGAAAACTTAAGAAAACAAATATATTATGTTATGTTATGTTATGTTATGTTATGTTATGTTATGTTATGTTATATTATATTATATTATATTATATTATATTATATTATATTATATTATATTATATTATATTATATTATACTATACTATTATATTATATTATATTATATTCATATTATATTATATTATATTATATTATATTATATTATATTATATTATATTATATTATATTATATTCATATTCATATTCATTATTTTCCAAGACATTTTGCTTGTGACTGTCATTTTGAACTTTGTATGTGCACTTATATGACACAGTTAAAAAATGACAGTAACAATCATAAATGATGCCACATTTTTAATGACTGTCTTTGGCTAAATTATAATCAATACTTAAGGTTTCTTTGTAGAAAAAAAACCCATATCCTTCTTCTGCATATATTTTATACATCCATATCAATCAAATTTCTAAACTGACTTTGTTGGAATATTACTTCTATTAATTGTAGCCATTATGACCAGAAGCCAAAGTTGATGATAATTATAGTCCAACAAAGTTAGATAAAGCCATTCTATGGTTATGAATATTATTGACCTTGATTACGTCTGAGTTACTTCTGAGACTGGGAGTTTATGTGTGTGTGTGTACATGTGTGTGCTGAGATTTGCTAAGGCAAAAAAAGACAAAGCTGTTGCATATTATATTTGGTTCAGTAGTAATTGAAGCCATTTAGTAATAACCTATTGAAAATGTGCATTGTGTTGCAGAAGTTCCTGTTAGAAAATATGCTCCTAAACATAAGCAGAGTGCTGAAAGTGTTCTGTCCTTCATTAACATACTCGAGATCCCCGCGCTTTGATTGGCCAAAGCGCGGGGCTCTCCGATTGGTCAGGCGAGCCGCGCCGATTGGCTCGCTAAGAATCTCCCGCGATTGGTCCGTTCAAACCGCGGGAGATTCAAAGCGATGCCATTGGCCGCGGTCGCCGCGGCGAAAGGAATAAAAGCCGCGGGTTTTTTTCCTTTCGCCAGTTCGGTTCCAGCAGATCAATAAAGAGCTTTGCACTAAGTCGCCAACTCCTGGCATCATTTCGCGGCCACAACACTGGCGACGAAGGTGGGATCCAGACCCTGAACCGAACCACGTGTCCGACAGAAGCCAGACGAAGCACCGAGATGGCGAAAATCGCACCGCCCGCCCCCTTCAACCCCGCCACCGAGGACTGGGAATCGTTCTCCGACCGATTCCGCATGTACCTCGAGTGCACCGGCATGAAGGACGCCTCGGGTCCACTGAAACGCGCCGTCTTCTTCACCCACTGCGGGACCGAGGTCTTCCAGATGGCCAAAGCGTTGGCCAAGCCTGCCGATGTGACCGCCATGGACTGGGACGTCCTCGAACCCATCCTTCGGCGACACTACGCCCCAGAGGTACCCATCCTGATCCGGCGCAACGAGTTCTACCGGCGGGACCAGAAATCGGGTGAGAGCTTCAGCGACTTCGTCGCCGAGCTGCAGCACCTAGGGGGGCTCTGCGAATTTGATAACCTAAACAACGCTCTGAGAGACCGAATCATGCTCGGTCTGTGGGACCCCGCCCTCCAGAGCCGGCTGATGGCTAAGGGCGACATCAGCCTAGCAGACACCCTCACCGCCGCCGCCGCCGCAGAAGCAACCAGAACTTCCGCCGATAGCATGTGCAGACCGGACACGAGGGACCGCGGCGGAAACAACAACCTGGCGAGGTCGGCCGAACCAAAAACCGAGACGACAACACACCAGGGCGATTTCCACTCGGTATCCAGCACGTCCGATGATGAGGAGGACATCCATCGACTCCAGACAGGGCGCGACCAACGGAACCGGAGAGGTCGTAAGTCAAGGACCAACTGTGCCGGTTGCGGCGGCGACCACCCCAGGTCGGAATGCCGGTTTTTCGATTCAATCTGCCGGCATTGCGACAAAAAGGGGCACATCGCCCGGGTTTGCCGCCTGAAGAAAAACCGCAGTCCGGCTCGATGGGACCAGAGCGACCGGAGGAGGGAGAGCACACCACCCCGGACCAGAGATCGCCCCTCGGACAGCCGATGGGACCGGAACGGACGATCCTCGCGAGGCGGCGACAACCGGCGGAGAGAGGAGACCCACCAGACGGTCACTATCGGCCACGCCATCACCAACAACGCCCGGAAGGTCCACATCGAGGTACGCATTGAGGGCCAGCCGTGTAAAATGGAGGTGGACTCCGGGTCCTACCTCTCCATGATTGCATGGCACGAGATAAAGCGGTTGGTGCCTACCCTCCAAAGGAGGAACGTAGACAACCAGAGACTCATTGTAAAGGACTACCAGGGAAACCGCATCCCGGTAGTCGGCACCAAAAGCTTTAACATAACGTATAAGGGGCGCACTGAACGACTCCCCCTAACGATCGTCGACCGCGACCGCCCAAGCCTACTGGGACTGCAATGGTTCGCCCCGCTCGACATCGCCCTCACGGGAGTCAACCACGTCACCGACGACGGCTGGGAGCAGCAACTAGCCCAGGAGTTCCAAGAGGTCTTCGACGGAAACCTAGGCAAGTACCGAGGGCCCCTTATCTCGTTCGACCTAGACCCTAACGTCCCCCCCAAACGCCTGAAACCAAGGCGGGTGCCATTCGCACTGAAACCCAAAATAGACGAGCAAATTGATAAGCTCGTCAAACAAGGGGTACTGCAGCCCATAGACCACGCCCGGTGGGAGACCCCCATAGTCACCCCGATCAAGCCCGATGGGTCGGTGAGAATCTGTGGGGACTATAAGGCCACCCTAAATGGCGCGCTGCAACAAAGCGCCTACCCCGTCCCAGTAGTGCAACACCTACTGCACTCACTGGGAGGGGGCAAGGTTTTCGCCAAGCTCAATCTCGCCCAGGCATACCAACAGTTGCCGGTCGACGAGCAAACGGCAGAAGCGCAGACCATTGTCACCCACCGGGGAGCATTCAAATGCAACCGACTCCAATTCAGAGTCAGCGTGGCACCGGGCATATTCCAGAGCCTAATGGAGAGGCTATTGCAAGGTATCAAGGGGGTGGTACCTTATTTCGACGACGTTCTAGTGTCGGCAGCCAACCAAGCCGAACTAGATTTAACTAAATTTAAAGAGACGGGACTAAAAGTAAAGAGGGAAAAATGCCAGCTTTGCACGGAACGAGTGGAATTCCTGGGCTACCTCCTAGACTGGCACGGCATTCACCCCACAAGCAAAAAAATCAAGGCTATCAAAGAAGCCCCCATCCCTAAATCAAAGACTGAACTACAAGCATTCTTGGGGTTACTGAACTTTTACAATGTTTTCCTACCCCAAAAGGCGACGGTGGCGGAGCCCTTGCATAGGCTCCTGGACAAGGTGGCAACCTGGACTTGGGGGAAACGGGAGCAAGCCGCCTTCCAAAGAACGAAGGACCTCCTCACCTCCGAAGCCGTCCTCATACAATTCAACGAGACCCTACCTCTGGCCGTCACATGCGACGCATCACCCTTCGGCGTCGGCGCTGTCCTCAGCCATACCCTTCCCGACAGAAAAGAAGCGCCCATCGCATTCTTTTCAAGGACCCTCACCAAACGGGAGCGGAACTATAGCCAACTGGACAAAGAAGCTCTGGCTATAGTTGCCGCCGTAAAACGATTCCACGAATACCTCTACGGCCGGACTTTCACCATCATAACGGACCACAAGCCGCTGCTGGGAATCCTTGCAGGGAACCGGGCCATCCTGAACATTCTGTCTCCCCGAATGACAAGGTGGTCCGAGTTCCTGGCAGCCTACAACTACGAACTCATACACAGACCGGGTAAGACGATCTCCCATGCAGACGCCTTAAGCCGCTCGCCGCTACCGGAACCCGACACCGACCCAGCACCCACAACGACCACCCTCAGCATAGAGACTCTACCCAACCTGCCCATAACCGCGTCAGACATTGCCCGAGAGACTAATAAAGACAAACGTCTGGCGCGGGTGTTGCATTGGGTGGAGAAAGGGTGGCCGGAAAGGGACAACGACAAGTCTGTCAAAACGTTCTGAAACCGCCAAATGGAACTCTCGTTGTTAAAAGGGTGCATACTATGGGGGGACAGGGTGGTCATTCTGGAAAAGCTACAGGGGAAGGTTTTGGAAATGCTGCACGAGGGGCACCCTGGCATCGTGAGGACTAAAGCCCTGGCCAGAAGTTACGCTTGGTGGCCAGGGATGGACAAACAAATAGAGGCCTGGGTAGCTAGGTGCCAACGATGCCAGGAAACGAGGCCCAGCCCACCCACAGCACCCGTCCTAGAGTGGGAAACCCCAAGGGGACCTTGGTCTAGAATCCATATAGACTTCACCGGGCCCACAAAAGGACACACCTTCCTCATAACAGTTGACGCTTACTCCAACTGGCTGGAGGTAAGCAACATGAAGACAACAACCACGGAGGCCGTGACCAAAGAACTCTGCAAACTCTTTGCAACACACGGCCTCCCAGACGTCGTCGTCTCCGACAACGGGCCCCAGTTTACCTCGCTGGAATTCGAAAAATTCCTAGCGGAAAGGGGCATCTGCCACGCGCTGACAGCACCGGCGCACCCGGCGGCGAATGGTAGGGCGGAACGGATGGTCCAATTCACTAAAAAGACCATCCGGAAAATAGACCACGGGGAGATCCAAGAGAAAAAACAGACTACTCTTCACCCAACACATAACCCCGAATACCACAACCAACAAAAGCCCAGCCGAACTACTAATGGGTAGAAAGCTAAGGTCCCCACTCGACAGGTTACACCCTACGTATAACCCGGAGAGGCCCCCAGACTCAAGCACCAAACACCGAACTTTCGCACCCGGGGACCCTGTATATGCAAAAAACCTGACGGGAGACCCTCTATGGATCCCAGCCGTCATCACCCAAGCAACAGGCCCACACTCGTACCGGCTACAAACAGCAGACGGACGAGCGTGGAAACGCCACATCGACCAACTTAGGTCAAGAACCGCAAACCAACAAACCGCCGATGCACAAACAAACGAACCCAACCCCCGTAACACAAGCCAAGGGGGGAGGGAATACCCAGGGGACCGAATCCAAAGAAAAATAAACCAGCAATACTCACCGGAACGCAGCCATCACGACCCCTCGCCAGAAAGGAACAGCCAAGCCAGCTCGACCGACCCAGAAAGACCGAGCGGGAGCAGCGAAACCCGTAGCTCAACCAACCCGGAAGGCCCAGGAGGGAGCTACGGGAAAAGGACCGGCCCGATCGACCAGCCGGTTCCCACAACAGCAGCAGGAGCAACGGAGATCCCGACCGAACCGGCCGGGATCCAGCCTACAACTGAGTTGCGCAGGTCAAGTAGGACCAGGCGGAGCCCCGCCTACCTACGTGACTACGCAACGTAAGGACTGAACCAAGAGGGGAGGGGTGTTCTGTCCTTCATTAACATACTCGAGATCCCCGCGCTTTGATTGGCCAAAGCGCGGGGCTCTCCGATTGGTCAGGCGAGCCGCGCCGATTGGCTCGCTAAGAATCTCCCGCGATTGGTCCGTTCAAACCGCGGGAGATTCAAAGCGATGCCATTGGCCGCGGTCGCCGCGGCGAAAGGAATAAAAGCCGCGGGTTTTTTTCCTTTCGCCAGTTCGGTTCCAGCAGATCAATAAAGAGCTTTGCACTAAGTCACCGACTCCTGGCATCATTTCGCGGCCACAACAGAAAGAATGCTGAGTAATTAAGTAGCAGAACATCCTACGGGGAAAAAAAATAAAAAAAGTCTCATAATACCCTTGTGGTGAAAGTAGCATATGGCCATAGCCAGCTATTAATGAATACTAACAGATGTTCATTAGAGTTACTAAGGAATAAAAAGTCCCTTCTCCATCTGAACTACATCCTGAGGAGAGGAAATCATAAAACAAGAGAGAAAGGAACAGACCATTATCTTTTTTTTCTCATAAACCAAGATTTGAGTAACTAACACTAAGCCAGGGGAGAAACAGATATGAAATTCCAAGATCTTTCCCTTTATTTATCCCTCCCCAAACAGCTCACATATACAAAGAGATGATGGTATCTCTGTAGAATTTCAGCATGATTCTTCTGTTGGCAACTACCAGCTCACTGGTAGGCACTTCAATATGCTTTCTAGGAATTCAGATAGCATATGCAGTTCATGCAGACCTGTACAATGCTTCAATTAAGACATGAAGACCTCCTGATATTCATTCTAGGGGTTGCTTTTTGAGGGAGGGTACAGGAATCTCCCTTACATCTCTCCCTATGTGGAATAGTTTCTTTACTGTGCTCATTCAGGCAGGCTCCCAGTGTGCGGTGAATCAGCTAGTAATTAAAGATTAGATCCATGCAAGGAACAAGATGGCCTGTGTGTTTGGCGTCACGGGTTGAATAAAACGGAACTGGAACTGTGGGTTCTAAATCATGAATATCGGCTTAACACAAAGTGGTTAACCTGGAGCTCACAGCAGCCATTTGCAATCCTCGCTAAACCCCTTGTTGGAATGCAGTGGCAAAATAGCTGATTTTAATCAGCAATGATTTTGGTTTGGGAATGTATCGGTAATGAGATTTTCAGAGTTCTTTCTGAAGCTATTCATTTGTTATAATTAGCGATAACAGTATGAAAAGCTTTACTTTAGCAGACTGCAGTTATGTCCTTAGGCAATTTTTTTTGCTTCAGTGTTTTCTGGTATGCCCTTCTCCTTTTGCTTATATCAGTTAATACATAGTAAAAATTAGAAGGATTTGTATACATTTCCCCCAAATGGATCAAATAACTCTTATCTGGATATCTAGAATTGCTCAGAAAATCAACCACCTTTATATATAAACATAACTTAGGAGGTAAATTCAACAACCAATGTCAATCTGGTAGTATTCAGTATTGACAGTAGACTTTTTTTCTGCTATCGTGAAAAAATACAGGATTGAAAATAAAGATAAATCTTAGATCACTAGGATTCTTCTTTTTTCACATTTCTGAATTGTCCAACTCCCTTACTGAGGGTTTCATGGATTTTCTTTGCATTTTATTAATGAATATTTTATTCTTATTTATGTTGTGGTCTGCCGGCGGCTGGCAGAGCTGGCAGTAGGGTCAGACAGTAGTGAGGAAGTTGGGGAGGAGCCCAGGCCATTACTGGAGGCTGAGGAAGGCTTGGATGAAGCCTGTGCATCAGAGACAGAGATGGTGCCAGGACAGGCTGGCAGCCATCAGCTGCCTTTGGGCTCGGACAGCAGTGAGGCAGGGGAAGCTTCTGGAACAGGTTCCCAGCTTCTGCATGCACAGAGCTGCCAAAAGGAAGGCACGACTAAGAACTCAGGGCCAACATGGGAGTAAGGCCACAGATGGACAAAGAGTGGCCCCTCTCATCAGGATTAAAAGAGAAGTAAAAGGGGAGGGGGCTTTTGCAGATAACAACTCACATGCTCGTTCGTTTGTTCCAGCCTCGTGAAGATTTGTCTGTATAAGCCAGCCCTTCCCTGTCGGCACTGAGTGTGGAATTTTACCAGGCAGCGTTTCAGAACTGATAAAGGTCTGAGCTAATTAGTATACCTTTGCAAGACTGTTTGCCAAGCCATTGTCTGACTGTGAATGAAACAAATTCACATTAATGTAATAAAATATGTTCTTGCCAGAACTCAGAATTGACTTAATGCTTTTTAGGGAAGCTTAGGACAGAACAATATATTTATGTATTTGTATCCTGCCTCTATTATTTTTATAAATAAGTCAAGGTGGAAAACTTGTCTAATACTCTTTCCTTCTCACATTTCCCCCCACAACAACCACCCTGTGAGGTGAATTGGGCTGAAAGTGAGTGACTGGTGCATGATCACTCAGCTGACTTTCATGCTTAAGATAGGCCTAGAACTCACAGTCTCCTAGTTTTAGCCTAGCTTGGCTCTATGATCTTATTAAATATTTTTTCTTGCCATTCAAGAAATATAATACAACCTTTCTTAAGTTGGTTTTGGAAGGTCTACTGAAAAATAGACCTCTGAAGCCATGAACTTTTGATCAAAAGGAAACATAGATGGGACCCAATAGAACAAGTCTATATCTTTAAATATTTGGAGGTAATTGTTGTACTATATTAGCATACTCCAAACCCTCACAACTGATTGGTCTGGATGGACAGCGACTTGATTGGTCGAAACCCTGGCCGTGATTGGAGCGCTAAGAATCTACCGTGATTGGCTGCGCCGATCGCAGGAGATTAAAAGCACTGCCATTGGCTGTAGAGCTGCAAGCCAGCCCTACATGAAGGGATGCCGTGGCTTGTATTATTCAGACTATCCTTATTCTAAATAAAGAGCTGAACTCACTACGATGGTCTCGCGTCTCCTTCGAAACGATCCATCCCAGATCTAACACTGATGACGAGGATGGGATTGTGAGACAAGGAGACCACCCAGCACGTGGCAAAGCGGCATGCAGCAGCAGGCAGCATGGCTGGCATCAACTCGCCACCCGCACCCTTCAACCCTGCTACAGAGGACTGGGAATTCTATATCGATAGGTTCCAGATGTTCCTCAAGAGTAGCAATCTTGGGTTTCCGGTTTCGTGTGGCTTCGGGGCAGCAGGAATTCGCGACAGCTCGCGATTCCTGCTGTGCTAGCTGCCGAGGTACCCCCGATCCAGATGGGTCAGGGGGATATGGCTGCCCTGAAGAGACAGCTGAAGAGAGAGGGGAGTCGGACAGGGGGTTGGGGGTGTCGCAGACCCCCTCCTCCTCCGGAAAAACCCCTTTTTCCCAAGGCGGTGGAGCGGCGGTCAGCAATGGGCGCCACGAAGAAGCCAGCAACCGGGTAAGATTGCGCTGGAGGAAGTAAGAAGAGTGAAAGTGCTGTCTGAGCCGGGTCAAGTAACATCTTTCAAATTGGTTGGAACTGAGCTGTTTGAGTTGCTGGAGGATACATTGTATCCCTAAGAAGATCGAAAGCGGCGGAGAAGCTGCTAAAGGGAACTTTTTTTTTTTTCTTCACTCTCCCACCCCATGAAAACAGCAGATATGTTTGGACATATTGGACATTGAAAGTGAATTGTTTTGAGAGTTGAAGCTAAGGGACAAAAAGGTTTTTGGACATTGAAAAACTTAAGAAATTGGAAAACCCTTGTTGGAGGTATGGATTTCTGATTATTTAAAATTGATATTGCAAGTGGGAAGGGAGAGGAAAAAAAATTGGAGCAGAAGCTGAAAAAGGAGGAGATTGCCTAGAATCCCAAAGAAAGGTATATGGTAATTGGACCTCTTTGATTAAACATTAACCCCAGAAAGAGAAAGAGAAGAAGGAAGAAAAGTATTAATTTTTGGAATTTTTTTTTTTGAATTATTCTTGATTAAAAATATTTGTGGTTGTTTTGGGAAAAGTTTCTTTTTTCATAATGGCATCGCTTGTGGATGAACTAAAGACTGAATATCAAAAATATAAAAAAGAAGATACTTTGGGCACTTTGTTTCAATTCTTAGAAATGGCATTATGTACTTATGAAAAGTTGACTACGCAGCAGAAGGACTGGGACAAAGAAGAAGAGGAAGAAGAAGCCATCTTTGATGAACAATGGGTTCTTTCCGGGGAGGAGGAGAAAAAGGATAAGAAAAAGGGGATTTTAAGAATTATAAAAACAACCAAAGAAGAGAAAAATGAGCGGAAAGGTGGAGGCAAGGTTAGAAAGCAAAGGAAAGGGAGTAAGAAAAGGGAGGAGGAAAGACAAAGGGGTAAAAAGGGCAAGGAGAAGAATAAGCAAGAGAGAAAGTGGGGGAGGAGAAGCCTCAATGGGGGGAAGCAAGATCTAAAGAAAAAAAGTTTATTCAGAGACAATGGATAAAAGAGGGATTCTGGAGGGTACATAAGATTGTGTTTTTTATATGTGTATTTAGAGTATAAAATTCATTGTGTAATTTTAGAATCTTTTAAACAGAATCCCAAGAAAAATTGTTATATGAAGTACTTTTAAGTTAGGGTAATGAGTTATAGACGTTACTCCAATTGGTGAACAGGAGAAATATAATAAAAGAAAAAAGATGAATGGATAGTTGGAAATAGAACAGACAAAGAATATTATTGAAAATGATAATAAGATATGAAAGGATATATAAAGGTTTTGTTGTGTTTTTTTTTTTTTTGGATGTTGTATATTGAAAAAAGGCAAAAAAAAATTTATTAATAAGAAATAATTTGGATGAAAAGGAGAAGTTGGGATAAGATATGAAGTTAAATAGACAAAGTATTGATACTATAATTTGGAATTGTTATGTTCTATTGGTTTTCTTCTTTTATTATTTTTTCTTAGAAAAGAACTTATAAGCTGTTATGCCTTGTGCATTGTTTATATAAAATTGATAAAAATGGTTTATATATATATATATAAAAGAAAATGATAATAAGATATGGAAGGATATATAAAGTGAATATGATGTTTGAATTTGTGTCTGTGTGAAGAGTTTCAACCCGGGATCAGACAACCTTCAGAAAAGATCTTTTAGTTTTGTTTGTGTTCTCTGTAAAATTAATAAAATTTGTTTTTAAAAAAAAAAAGAGTAGCAATCTTAAGGATGCCAATGGCCACAAGAAATGAGCCGTGTTTCTCACACACTGTGGGCCTGCAGTGTTCAAGATGGCCAAAGGCTTGGCCAAACCAGAGGATGTCAAGACCATGGAATGGGGTGACCTCAAACCCCTACTACGAAGCCATTACGCCCCCGTCATGCCAATCCTTATCCGGCGGCACGACTTCTACAGGCGGGATCAACATGAGGGCGAGGGGCTTAGTGACTTCATGGTGGCACTCTGAGACTTGGGCGGCCTGTGCAATTTCACTGATCTGGACGAGGCACTGCGAGACTGCGTCGTCCTAGGACTCCGAGACCCCGTCCTCCAAAGCCACATCATGGCAAAGGGCGACATCTCCCTCGCTGATGCCCTCACTGAGGCCGCCGCGGCTGAGGCGGCCAAGAAATCAGCAGTTCAGATGCGACAATCGAGCATCACGCCACGACCAGCGGCCAGCGAGACGACCTCGACCCCCGAGAAGTGACCCGAACCCGACCGCCGAGACACAACCACACACCACGGTGACATCGACTCCTTTTTGGAGACTGAGGATGAGGAGGAGGAGATCCACTGCCTTCAAGCAGCGCGGGAGTGGCGGGAACCACAAGGTCGTAAGTTGAGGTTCCAGTGCGCCAGTTGTGGTGGCGATCACCCCTGGGCGGACTGCCGTTTTCTTGATGCCATTTGCCGGCATTGCGAGAAATGGGGGCAGGAATAAAAGGCACTACAACCCGTGATGACGAGAGGGCAGCCCCAGGCGACGAGAGAGCAGCCCCCGATGGCGAGAGAGCACCCCCACCAGAAACCGCGATCGCCAGACGGAGAACCGCTGGAGCCGAGATGGTTGGAACAGGCGACTCCATGAGGCAAGACAAAGGGAGGAAACACACCAAACCGTTGTCATTGGCCATTCCTCCACAAGCGACGCCAGGAAGGTATACGTGACGGTGGGGATAGAAGACCAGCCATGCGACATGGAGGTGGACTCTGGGTCTTTCCTCTCAATGTCTCATGGCGCACCATCAAGCGCCTGGTCCCCACCATCCATCGCCACGAACTAGAAGACCAAACACTAACTCTCAAAGACTATCAAGGAAACCGCATCCCTGTAGTCGGCAGAGGCCATTTTAAAGTCACCTTCAAGGGCCACACCGAAGTGCTACCCCTGATGATCGTCGATCGAGATCGACTGAGTCTATTGGGACTACAGTGGTTCGCACCCCTGGGCATCGAAGTAACCGGCATCCACCACATCAGAAAGGCAGACTGGGAAGCGGAGCTCGTGAGGGACTTCCAGGAAGTCTTCGATGACAGCCTAGGCAAGTACCGGGGTCCCCTATCTCATTCAATATAGACCCGAACATCGCGCCAATCCGCCTTAAGCCCAGGTGAGTGCCATTTGCACTCAAGCCCAAAATCAATGAGCAGCTAGATAAACTCATCGCGCAAGGGGTGCTGGAACCAATCGATCATGCCCGGTGGGAGACCTCCATTGTCACCCCCATCAAGCCAGATGGGTCCGTGAGAATCTGTGGTGACTACAAGGCCACCCTAAACCACACGCTGCAACAAAGCGCATACCCCGTCCCAGTAGTACAGCACCTTCTGCCCTCACTGGGGGGAGGCCAGATTTTCGCAAAACTCGACCTGGCACAAGCCTACTAGCAACTGCCGGTTGACGCCACAACCGCAGAAGCCCAAACCATCGTAACATACCGAGGGGCTTTCCGCTGCAACCGGCTCCAATTTGGAGTCAGCGTGGCACCCGGGGTCTTCCAAAGCCTCATAGAAAGACTCCTCCAGGGCATAGAGGGGGTGGTGCCCTACTTTGACGACATGCTGGTGACCGCGAAAAATGAAAAACAACTGGAAGCCCGGTTGAGGGAGGTACTAAAGAAATTCAGAGACTTGGGACTCAAAGTTAAAAAAGGGAAATGCCAACTACGGGCAGAGAGGGTTGAATTTCTAGGGTACCTCCTAGATAGGCAAGGGATCCACCCCACGGAAAAGAAACTGAGAGCCATAAGGGAAGCACCACAGCCCAAAAACAAAACGGAGCTACAGGCTTTCTTGGGACTGTTAAACTTTTACAATGTCTTCCTATCTCAAAAGGCGACCGTGGCAGAACCATTGCATAGGCTGTTAGATAAAACAGCCACCTGGACCTGGGGAGCACAGGAAGAGAGCGCCTTCACCAACACAAAGAACCTGCTAACATCTGACATGGTACTAATCCAGTACAGCGAGACCCTGCCGCTAACAGTGACATGCAACGTATTGCCCTTCGGGATCGGTGCAATCCTTAGCCACCAGCTACTGGACGGGAAGGAAGCACCCATCGCTTTCTCATCAAGGACACTTTCAAAACCAGAGAGAAACTACAGCCAGCTCGACAAAGAGGCCCTAGCAGTCGTCTCCGTCATCAAGAAATTTCACGAATACTTTTATGGTAGGACTTTTACAATCATCACAGACCACAAGCCACTGCTAGGAATCCTGGCAGGAAATAAGGCCATACCGAACATTCTATCACCAAGAATGACAAGGTGGTCCGAATTCCTAGCAGCATACAATTACCAGCTGGTACACAGACCCGGAAAAGACATCGCCCACGCAGATGCCCTGAGCCGCTCACCCCTGCCCGACCTGGAGGACAACCCAGCACCCATGACAAAGGTACTTCAAATAAAAACAATATCCAACCCACTCGTGACCGCACCAGACATGGCCAGAGAAACAAATAAAGACAAGCGGCTGGCGCGAGTCTTGAGCTGGGTTGGAAAAGGGTGGCCAGAAGGGGACAGGGATGAATTATTCAGACCTTTCCAAAACAAATTGAACTTTTTACCGAGAAGGGCTGCATACTTTGGGGGGGGGGGGCAGAGTGGTAATCCTGGAAACATTACAAGAAAGGGTATTGGGGATGTTGCATGAGGGACACCCAGGGATGGTCAAGATAAAAAGCCTGGCCAGAAGCTACGCAAGGTGGCCAGGAATGGATAAACAGATCGAAACCTGGGTAGCCAAATGCAAACAACGCCAAGAATCCAGACCTAATCCTCCCGCCGCCCCAACCCAAGAGTGGGAAACACCAAGAGGCCCGTGGTCTAGGATTCACATAGACTTTGTGGGGCCAACCAAGGGACACATGTACCTTATCACAGTAGATGCTTACTCCAACTGGCTGGAGGTAAGCACCATGAAGTCTACCACAACGGAGGCAGTAATAAAGAAACTGAGTAAACTCTTTGCCACGCACGGCCTGCCAGATGTAATAGTATCGGACAACAGGCCCCAGTTCACCGCACTAGCATTTGAACAATTTCTGGCAGGCCAAGGCATACGCCATGCGCTAACCGCACCAGCAAACCCGGCGGCGAACAGGCAGGCGGAATGCATAGTCCAATACACAAAGAAAGCCATCCATAAAATAGAAGCAGCCAACATACAGGACAAAATCAATAAAATGCTCCTCATCCAACACATTACACCTAGCGCAACCACAAATAGAAGCCCAGCAGAACTAATGATGGGCAGGAAACTATGGTCGACGCTAGGCAGAATGCATCCGACATACAACCCTGAAAAAACCCCGAGTTCCTCCAGCAAACACAGGAGGTTTAACATAGGGGACATAGTATACGCAAAAAACCTTTCAGGTGAACCACTCTGGGTACCAGCAACAATCACACAAATAACCGCCCCCTTATCATACCGATTAGAGACAAGCGACGGGAAAAACTGGAAGCGGCACATCGACCAACTAAGGTCAAGAATAGCCACCAACAACAACCATATACCCGAGCAAGAAACTAGAAGGGGGGGAACAGCAAGCGCTAAGGAAAGAGTCGAAGAGAACCTCCTAGCGCAAGCAGAACACCCCCCACTCAGAACAAATAAGCCACAAATAAACCAGCCCTACTCACCAGTAAGCGCAGAACCAACAGGGCACGAACCACCGGAATCTTCACCTGGAAGGAGCAGCCAAGCCAGTTCAACCAGCCCGGAAAGATCCGGTGGGAACAACAGGCGCGGCAGCTCAACCAGCCTTGGTAGACCGGGAGGGAGCTACCAGGAAAGGCCCGGCTCACCCTTCCAGGCAGTTCCATCCCAAGGAACCGGAGTGACAGAGAAGCCTTCCAAACCGATCGAAGACCACACTGGAACTGAACCGCGCAGGTCAGCTAGGCAGGTGCGAAGCCCCACCTACCTGCGCAACTACGTCACGACGCACCGACAGACGAAACCAAGAAGGGAGGGGTGTACTATATTAGCATACTCCAAACCCTCACAACTGATTGGTCTGGATGGACAGCGACCTGATTGGTCGAAACCCCGGCTGTGATTGGAACGCTAAGAATCTACCGCGATTGGCTGCGCCGTTCGTGGGAGATTCAAAGCGCTGCCATTGGCCGCAGAGCCGCGAGCCAGCCCTATATGAAGGGATGCCGCAGCTTGTATTATTCAGATTAACCTTATTCTAAATAAAGAGCTGAACTCACTACGATGGTCTCGCGTCTCCTTCGAACCGATCCACCCCAGATCTAACAATTATAGAGGGCAAAGAGAATGGTCTTAAAAGATAGAGGACAGTGCCACTATCAAGGCAACAAATGGATAAGCAAAGCTTGAGCCCATTCCAAGAAACTAGTTTGAGTAAACATCTCAGACAAGCACATTCAGACTTTGTAAGATTCTATTACAATAAAAATAGATTTGATCTGCATTGGTTTCTTAGACTGGTTTCTATTATACAGCTGGCAGTAGTTTTCTACCCCAAAGAAAACCGGATGGCTCACTATGATTATGTCTTCCTGTTGCAATCAAGATCTACAATAGCTGTCAAATGATTCATTTTTTTAACAGAGTTTGAACTAGCACTGGCTGCATTATAAATACTTCCAAGATAAAGTCTTGGCTCAAATGGGCCTCTCCGCTGGGAAGAACTCTCATGAAATGGTTCAGACCCAGCTAGAAATGCGGGGATAGCGAATGCCCTTCTTGAATGAGAAACCAAGATGCTTAAAATTGATGGCTAGGGCATGGAGGCTGGAGTTAAAGCTATTGATTAGAGCTCCAGTTTTCCCCTCAGATTCACTTCCACTAATAATAGTTGATGATTTTCTTTCTAGTTGGAATGTCATCATAGAAAAACTAATGATATAGGGCAGGGGTGTCCAATTTTGGCAACTTTGACTTGTGGACTTCAACTCCCAGGATTCCCCAGCCAGGTATTAAAATCATCAAGTTTGGACACCCCTAATATAGAGGTTATCAGCAATATTCATATAATCCTTGGGGTATGCCAAACGTACAGTTCTGCAAAATAAATAATATCAGGTTCCAGACATAAATAAAAAACTGGAGAAGAAAACTTTCTGCACATGAAAGTAGGACCTGCATGACAAAGGGGTCTGGGGAAGCAGCTGGCTATCTCTGCCTCTTTTTTATATTTCCAAAACTAAAGAAAGTTTTTTCTAGGCTAGTTATAATATTTGGCTCTCTGAATTATAATAATTCTCTGAATTATTACAGGGAAGATATTACGAGATCCTATCTGAGAAACATGAGGAACTGGCAATATCAGAATGGTAACACTTAACATCTTATCTCTGTTTCCTCACTGCTCTGGAGGAACATAATTTTTTTAGGTGACTTTACTTTTCTCAGATTTCAAACTCTAGCAAAATATGGTGAAGCAGAAATGAAAATTAGGCAAGGTCATCCAGAATTACAATTCTGACCACCCAGAAGTTATTCAATGTTTTATTTAATTGCCCTTCGCAGAATCTTTTGTTTCTGGTCTTTAGTCACAAGGAAGGGTATGCATGCATCCAGGTCTCAGATCAAATCTTTCATTAGCCTTTGCCTTGGTTTTAATGATAAATTATCCAGTTGCCCTCTTTGTAGTCTACGAAGCCGCATGTGGGAGAGAAACATTTTGTTCATAATGAAAATGCATTTATAGCAGTGCTGGTGATCCAGAAATACACGGATCGTCTTTTTTCATGACCTGTATTCTATTTTGAGAACAAGCTAGCCTCTGCTTCCTGGTTTTTTTTCCTCTCCTTTTTGGAGTTGAAATTGGCTAGTGGCTGAAGAATGGACATACATCAATTGTTGATTCAATATCTGTCAGTAGATGGAGCAGTAATTTATTGAAGCTGAAGTATGCTGTTTAAGCTATAATTCACCAGAAGGTTTTCAGCAGTTACCAAAATGACCATAAACTTTATCCTCAGATTGAAAGAAAAATAAGGCTATAAGTCTGGTTTATTTTTAATTTCTGATTTTTTCTCCTTACTGTTGAGCACTAATGGCAAAAAAGGGAAGTAGAACCTACATTTAATAGTAAATTGATATGATTAAACTTTATTGAATTTGGCAAGGAGCGGGAAGAGGGAAAGATAATGTGGAAAGAAAGCAGGGAGATCATAATAGCAAAACGAGATGAAATATGGGGGAAAGTCTAAGAGTCAAAAGCCCAGGGAATTAAAAGAAAAGGTCATGACATAAGAAACAAACCAGACTTCAAGAGAGAACGTTCCTAGGTCCAGAATTAGCATCAATTATAGACAGAAATGAAGCAAGGCAAGATAATCCAGAATTGGCCACTCAAGATGGAGAGAAACTTCATTTTCACTATTGGGACAGGTAGTCCTTGACTTCCAACCATTCATTTAGCGACTGTTTGAAGTTGCAATGGCACTGAAAAAAGGGACTTACAAACAGTCTTCAGCAGACAGTTGCAACGTCCCAGAGTTATGTGATCGCCATTTGCAATCTTCCCAGTCAGCTTCTGAGAAGCGAAATCAATTTGATAGTGATCTGAACACAAAGGGACATATTTCTGAATAAACATAGACTACCCTGTATGTAGCTCTAATCTAAATGTGCTCATTCGAGTCCTATAAAAAAACCCCCACCTGCTAATTACCTGAATATACTGAAGAAGCTTCTTGGATGACAAGCAAAATGTTTTCAAGAAAAAATAAAAATAAGGAAGTCCTGTTGCCTTTTGGACAAGCAGCTTTGGGACAGCCATGACCTGGATGACTGAGAAACTCCACAGACATACAGGGTAATTATTTTTTTTCTAAATAATCTGCAATATGCAGGAAAAGTCCTGTCCTTACCCTTGGAGTAAACCTGGAGACCAGCCGAACCTTTTCCCACAACCATCAAACCACTGATAATAAAAATCCGTGTCCTAGTGCTCTCTGATGCGACTTGCTAGCCAGGGTCTAGTAGTGGATTTAGCAGATGGATGTGGAGAATGTGAACGGATGCCCTTCTCAGCCCAACCTCTGCCCCAATGTTTTATAAAAGTAAACAGGAGGAAGGAGCACTAGGTATGCTGCTTTGAGCTCCTGAATGAAAAAGTGGAATATAATTATAATAAATAATTAAATCTTCCACTTGTCTTGATAATCCATAGTTAGCAAAAACGAAGGAAGTAAATCTTTGCCATGCTGGTGACATCCTGCATTCCCCTCCCAGCTTCCTAGTGCTGTTTATACAGTATATTCACACAGAAAACCAAACAAATGCTTTAGTCTTTTGCTAATAAGGAGAAGCTGGAGGGAAATATTATTAACTTAACAGGGTAAAAAAGCTTCACTTCAGCCTGCCCATCTGTTACTAGCACAGCCATGGAGAAGTGAAGGCATTCTGATGCAGAAATGTTTTACTTCAAGACAGAATTGCTTTACGCCTAATGGGACCTAATAAATGTTCTCACAAGATGAAGCCTTTATAGTTAAAAGTATTTCATCGGTTGTGTACTTTAGAAAGTGCTTTGAGAAGAAATATACTTTAAAACGGCACCATGTGGGAAATACTCTGAAAAGTAATCAGCTTGTGAGTGAAATATGATTTACAGCACAACTGATTCATCATTTTAGTTTCATGGAAATTAAAGCTCAACATTATTTTACAGAAACCGAAAAATTATTCTTGGATAGCTGGTGTTTAGTGAGAGTGTGAAAATCAAATGCTTTCAATTATAAAGGGTTCAAATGATGGTCGCACTCTCTCAAGTTTTCTTTCCTTCTTCCTTTACGGTGGGAGCTTCATCACTGGAGGCTTTCAAGAAGAGATTGGACTGCCATTTGTCAGAAATGGTGTAGGGCCTCCTGCTTGGGCGGGGGGGGGGGGGTTAATCTATTATACTTGAGAAATTATTTCAAATTTCTTTTGGTAATATTTTTGAGCTTTATTTTCTGCTAAATTCCATGATGGTTAGTACTGCAGGTGATGTTTTGTTATACATTCTTCTGTCACCGAGGCTTCCTTAGTTGCCCACTCTTTCCAACTTGGAAGAGTACAGAGGGAGAAGCTTTATCGCACGGGTGTCAAACTCGCTATATCACGTTGCCGTCACGTGGCGTTTTGCGACGTTTTTCCCATTCGTGGAGCTGGGGTGGGCCTGTCCTATGTGTGATGCATCTGGCCCACGGGCTGCCAGTTTGACACCCCTGCATCGTGTTATCTTTCCTTGAGATACAAAGCACAAGAAGTCATGGAATCTATAGAACCCTGGAAAGATGAAGGTACCACGAAAACAAGACATTCATACGCTTGGCCATCTTGTGTTGGAATTCAACTTTGCATGACCCAACTTTTGGCTCTCATGAACTTATTGACAATTGTAGGCAATAGATGTAGGGACAGCGAACAGAGGACGGTTCTGAACTTTTATCTCCATCTCGTCTAAAAGCCATACTGCTGGCTCTCGGTGGTTAGACTGACAACTCTTAAGCTTTTCATTCCTGACTTCTTTCCTCTCTCAGCTCCATTCTCTTTCTAAACTCTGCAGTTTGGATTCTCCCTGATTCACTTTCTCTCCATAATGGAAGAAAGTGCATCACGGAGTCTCAGTTGTAGACAGATGTAGGTTATACCCTACATGTGGTAAGAGACTTACTCTTAAATGGTAAGAAACTTACCATTTAAGCTGCATTTTATTATCGGTGGACTTTTCCAAATGTTTTAATTATACACTTCCCGAGGGTTGTTTTTGTTTTTATTTAGAGGTTTGCCATATAAAATGCCTACATAAATAAATAAATAGTTCCTGTCTTGTGCTGACTTGACTTTAAGTCAGCTTAAGATTATCCTATCTGGGCTAACACGCTATGGCAGCAAGGCACTGTTTTATTATTTTCCAATTTATTTATTCATTAAATCTATATGCCTCCTATCTCATTCAGAAAAGCGACTCTAAAATTATCTTTGTTTTTAGCTCTCCTACAGAACTGAGAGTGAAATCATTCTACCTCAAGTGTTTGGAAAAAGCATGAAACAATGCATCCCTTTTTATTTATTTAAAGTAAAAAAGCCAGCCAGGAACAAGTAGTACGCTCAAGGGTTGGAGAAGTGATTAAAGAACATTTCTATTCTGAACCAACAATTGTCTATACAAGCCAATTGTTGTAACCATTATACTATTGCAAGTCATGATCATGTGGTAGTTTTATCGACTCTGTTGAAGGGGCATTGTAAACAGCCAATGGGGGGGGGGGGGGGAATAGACTTGCAACAAAATGAAACTTGCTGTCCAAAATGGTTATGTGCACTCAAGGTGACATAACGTGGAAAAGTGTTCTTTGGAAGTAGAGCAGAAAAAAAAACTCTCCTGAGGTCATTTTATTGGTGTGTGTGTGTGTGTGTGTGTGTGTGTGTGTGTGTGTGTATTAAGAGAGAATGAACAGTGAAAGCCAAGTTGGGTAATGCAGATACAGCAAGTCCTTAAATTACTCGGGCTTACTATCATTGTTTATTTCCAAAACAGCTCCATTCTCTTTCTAAACTCTGCAGTTTGGATTCTCCCTGACTCACTTTCTCTCCATAATGGAACAAAATTATGTTTGTTTGCTTTCATGTAAGCATCTGCCTCAAGAACGCTTTCTTAAAAAATTTATACTCCTACCTTAAGTTTTTCTCTCTCAGCAAATTCTTTCTTCTATGTAAAATTCTCTTCTTCCCAATACCTCATAACCAAATTGGTGCAAGAATGCCACACTCTGCTTATTAGAATTTCACTAACACTCTCCCTTTTGGATTGAACATTTAAAAGCAAATTTTCTTTTATCATCTTGAATGAGAAATAAAGGGATGGGGGGAACTGCAGAATTTTCTGCATCACAGCAACACACACATACACAACAGCACACAGTGCTACATGAATTGTGACCAGACAAATTGCTTTCTTGGGCATTTTGCAAAAGTGAATATTTATCAAGAATAAAGCAGTAAGGGGGAAGATAAATATCAAATTAAGTAGACAAAAGTAAGAAATAAGGATAATAATGAGCGCTGGACAAGTTGATAGTATTCTACGTTAAATCGTGTAAGGATTTCTATTTAAGGATTGCAGCTGAAGTTGCTGCATTTCCATAAAATACAAAAAAGAAACAAACTTGAGGGAGGGGCAGTCTCAGTTCTTGCTTTCTTTATGTTGTCACTACAAAGGCATATTTCTTTACCAGCTGCTGCCCTGAATTGATTTAAACTATTTTTGTTTAACCACAGCTGTCTCGGGGTTTGACAAAAAGCATTTCATGCAAATCTGAAAAGGAAAAAAAATGAGCAGGATTTCAGTTCTTAGCCAGTAAGAGAGAAAAAAAAAAAAATCAGTGTGAGCAACATTGGTGTCAGGGCCCAGTGTGGTAAGAAATTAACACAAGTCCTTACTTGCAATGTGAACGTTTTGAAATGTTGGGTGTTTTGAGCGAAGTCCAAATTGCTAGCATGGACTATGAGAGAAGTTAAAATGGGCCACTAAGACGATACACGCAGCTCTCGACTTATGGCTGTAATTGAGCCCCAAATTTATGTGGGTAAGCAAGACAGCTGTTAAGTGAATTCTCTCCCATTGTAGGACCTTTCTTGCCACACTGGTTAAGCAAATTGCCGCGGTTGTTAAAGTTAGAAACATGGATATTATGTGAACCTGGATTCCACACTGACTTTGCTTATTAGAAAATCACAAAAGACGATCCCAAGACACTGTAACCATCATAAATATGAATCACTTGCCAAGCATCTAAATTTTGATCATGTGACCATGGGGATACTGCAACAGTTCTAAGTGCAAAGAACGGTCATAAAGTCACTTTTTTTCAGCAATGTTTTAACTTTGAATGGTCACTAAATGAACTGTTGTAAATTGAGGACTACCTGTAATGCCCACTGAAGCCCAATGGCCGTACAGGATCTCTAACTGCTCTGGATCAGCCTCTGGGGAAGCCTAAAGAGGCCATTGACATGTAGCTTTTGATATGAGGAGTCATCATAAGGAGTATACATTGCTAAGCTTGATTTGGTAGTGTTAAATTTGATTTTCTTTTTAGGATGAGGCACCATCATTCCATTCTGAGGTCAATGGATACTTCCAGCTTGAACGGAATTGCATACCTCTGTGGAAATAGAAATATTAAACTTGATGGGAACAGTAATTGCTGTTATAATGAAGCCTCTGAGATGCAAGTGTATGTTTGCTTGTGCAATGAAGCTTTTCTTCCTTAGTTCCACTGTGTGTGTTTGTGTGTGTGTGTGTGTGTCTGTGAGAGAGAGAGAGAGAGAGAGAGAGAGAGACGAGAAAGAAAGAGAGGGGGGAGAGGAAGATGAAGAGAAAGACAGACAGAGAGAGACAGAAAGAGAGGGGGAAGAGGGATAGAGACACACAGAGAGAGAAAGACAGAGGGACAAGGAGAGAAACAGCTTGAAGCGTGACTGGGAGAACTACCTTGAGAAAACATTTGCTCAACATTCATATAAGTCTGAAATATTTCTGTTTTTTCAGTCTGAAATAATGTAGCTATAGAACGGCACAAATCTCCACATGTAGTAAAGAAGACTCAGAGGTACAAATCCTAAATAATAGATTCTGCATTTGGATGGTAGCAGTAAAGGGAGAAAACATCACTAATCCCTTTACAGCTAAGGAGGACTTAAGTCTGTCTCACTCATGGGATGGAGACACAGCGAAGGAACATATAATGGCAATATAGCAGAAAATAAGATGTTACCAACGGTGTTTATGCCACTGTTAGGTGAATGTAGGGATATGGCCTACAGGCATCTTAAGCCTAAAACAAAATAGTATATTTTCCCCCAGACAAAATGCAGCACAACATTATTGGGCCGTTTTTCAATTATTCGCTGATCTGAGAGTCTCTAAATATTAATTTAGAAGCAGAGAGTAGTTCACTTTTGTTTTAAAGACTGAAATGAAGCCCAAGACAGTTGAATCCAAATGCTCACTCTTTGAAGATGATAAAAAAATATTATGCTAAGCCATCCCAGTTGAATGCTGGTTAATGCGACACAAAGATGTGCTTTAAGCGGGTTAATTTAACCAGCTCTACAATCTGGATACAGAGAGGCACAGCATTACAGTACACACTTGCATCAGAGACTCACAGGTTTGATGCTTGGCATCCTCAGGGGTGTGTGGATGTACCTTTGAGTTTACTGCTAGCAAATCCCTGGATAAAGTTCCTGCAGGTTTCTTGGCAAGATCTTGGAAGTGAATTGCCCTTGATCTGTCCTAGGGCCGGGAGAAAATGGTCACCAAGCTTCCTTTGTGTCAGTGAAGGATTAGAACTCACAATCTCCTGGTTTCTCCATGTGTGGCTAGGAACATTATTTAGCTGTAGATCCATCTCTCCAATGCAACTGTGATCAACTAACAGAAATTAAAATACATTAAAGGTACACAACACACACACACATTTAAAAAAAACCCTACACTATTCCAACCAGATAACACAAAGTGGCTCCTAACAACACCATTTTTTCAGTAGCATGGGCTTGGTTGTTCTCCTGGCCTCCCATGTCTCATCTGACATCCTCATGTCTGGGATGGATGAAAAAGTGGTTGGGTTTGTTAGACCTCAGCTTCCTAGAATTCTAGTAGATGTGGTAGCCATGAAAGCCAAAGCTACCAGTAGGCCTGTGAGTGCTAGAGTTAAAGGGATGTGTCAAGATTATCATGAAAGAGGGGGGGGGGGAGAATAAAACCAGTCTCCTCGTGTTCCAGCAAAAACCAGATCTTTCTGCCCTTGTTAATAAAGAAACGATGTCCAGCAAGAGGCAAGACATGTCTAAACAGCCAATTTAACACATCAGAAGGTGGTGGACCAGGCTGCCTTTGACAGATGGGATTTAGTTAGTGCTTGGAGAAGATATCACCAAGAAATCCAAGAGTTCTACGACAGACTGGAATGCTGGAACCACAACCTGAAATAAATCAATAGTAAACCATGTCTGTAATGGATTCAAATGACACTTTATTATTTATTTAATAGAGTTATACAGCCACCCATCTCAAACCATATGATTCTGGGTTCCCCCTACACATTCAGGACCCCAGGGTCTAGCACACATCCAAGTCTTTTGGCCCTTGTGAAAAACCAGCCAGGACATCTGACCTGTGGTGGGATGTTATTCCAGAGAGAGGGGGTTGCCATTACAGGAAAGATTATCTTAATGCCTCTTCTGCCTGACCAGGTAAGACGGGTAGAAACCACAGGACAGAGATGGTCCTGTAAGCAACCAGACTATAAACCATGGATACTTAAGCTGGGCAAAGGGACAAGTGTCCCCTTTCGAAGCAGAAAGTTCCATTGTCTTGATGGCCCAGCCCTCCTCCTTTGCATCCCCTTCTCTACAAATCCAGGCCTTACATGCATAGATGCAAAGTTCATAGAATAAAAGCGGATTGTCCATTGTGTATGTTTCCCCGCTTTTTTGAATCCCTCCTTTCTGCACTATGTATTTCTAGGATAAAAAAAGAGGTACAGAACAGAGCAGGAAGGTCCTTTCTACCCTAATCCTGCCACTTGGTAGATGACCGATGGAAGCAGAAAGCAAAATGAACTCCTTGCCAGCAACCATGGCAAGAAGAGGCAGCTGACCACCAACCACGTAGCACCACCAGCTGCAAGCAGCCATGTCCAGCAGGGAGATGGCTATTGGGGACAGCCATCAGCTGCTCTGTTTGCTCACCTGCTTGCTATTCCAGAAGGCTGGAGCCCTTTTACCAATGGTGGCCCCTTGCTGGTTTTCAAGCAGCGAGTAGGGTCACTACAACAGGACTGCCCCAAGGCAGATGCTTGCAGATCTGCTAAGCCCAGTTTAAAGAACTGCAGCCTTCCTTCCTATATACTAGTGTCCTTTAGGGCTTAGCACACCAACCTCTATTTATTCCTTTTTGGGGGGTAGTGACACGATGCAAAGAGGAGCAAGAAACGATGCGCCACAGGATCGCGCCACAGCAAATAGAGCTAACTTTAGGTTGCTCTTCATATTTTTTGCCAGAGCTCTTCGGTATCAGCTCCCTATATTTTGGTTTTGTCTTCCAAGACTGATGTATTGGGGGAGGGGGCACGCAAGACTCCCTGAAGCCCCATCTCGTCGCCGAGAGGCCGTTTGGGTCGTGTAGTCTTGGACCCACACCCCAGCCCACCTTGCGCGGGAGGTTGGTCTGGATTCAGATACAAAAACATGGGTGGTAGTAACGGCGGCGGAGATTCGCACTCTATAGGCTGCGCATCAGATGCCAAGGTCTGAATTAGACCCCCCTTTCCCCTCCTGTATAGATGACCATTCGAGAGATTCGGAGCTGCGGCACCAGGCGTCGGAGGCTTCGACTATCCGGCTCCGAGCTGACCAACAAACACTCACCGTCCGGCAGAGCCAAACCCCCAGCCTCCCCTCCTCACACCTCACTCCTCAACTCGAGGAGCGTCGAAGCCCGCGGCTGCTCTTCTCAGCGCCTCCGCCGAGGCTTGCTTAATTGGCCGGCCAATGGCAAAGCAGCCCAAGAATTTAGCGTGGAGTCGGGCCTTCCTGATTGGCTGGCTGGGAAGTGTCTGGAAGGCTGAGCGTTCCCGGGCAGGACTGCAGTGCACGCCGCCAGCCTCGCTGCATTGTACGCTCGTGGGAAAGGGGGACAAGCGGGCAGGCGGGGGGGCTGGCCGGCCGGCCGGAGGCGAAGGGGTCTGGCCGTTTGAGCCGGTGAGTAAAGGGCTGCTGTTTTTTCTTGTCGCGTGTCTCCCTTCCCCTTCTTTGAACCAGCCTGAGAGCAGAGGAGGGTGAAGGATGTGGGGGCGCTCGGCGTTGAACCCCGGACTAGGCTTATTGTTGAGCGCTGCATTCTCAGCGCGGTCTGCAGCAACAGATGATGATGATTTTTTTTTTAAAAAAAAATATATATATATATATATATTTGCCTTCGGGGGGCATAGTTGCCACGTCCAAGGCTCTGCTCAAGAGCGGGGCGCTCCCCTCCTTCTTCTGCTGGGCAATTGGCTTCCTGCTTGTAATAGTGTCACTGACAAAGGAGGGTGGCCCAAGGGCTCTGCCCCCCCCCCCCGGGCGAGGTTTAAAGGCTCGGGAAAGAGAAAGGCTCGCTTTCTCGGGCGAAGTTGGACGCTGTCGAGCACCGCAGCAAGACGCATTTACCCGAGGAATTCTCTCTCTCCTCTTTTCCTCCCCCCCCCTTTTTTTTTTTACGGATCAGCGTTTTAAAAGTTTTTTTTTAAAGGGGGAAAAAAACTTTTCTGTTCTCCGTGACTGCAGAACATAGTTCAAAGCCTGGACCAGGAATTAGCACGGGTCTGAAAACTTAAAAAAATAATAATAATCCGAGGTTTAAAGTTTAAAAGGGTGGGTCACGCGGTTGTATTCCTGTATGTGGCCAGCCTTTATTGTTAATCCGTTGGAAATCGCTAGAGACGAACGATCGGGTTTACTGTTCGTGTGTACGGGAGCACAGATGAAGTACTTGGGTTTAAGCCAGTTTTGGGTCAAACGTTGCAAGATTTGCACTACGTTAACCTTGTTAAACTTATTTTCACTCGGCAGCTCATCTGTCGGCTGAATAGAAGTGTATGTCCCATATTTAATTTGCTTTGCTTCAAACATTTGAATGGGTGTTAATTCCCCCCACTCCCAGTAATGCCACCCCTTCTTTTTAGAGTTTAATGGAAGTGGATTTAATCTTTGAAAGCTAGCATATGTTTATACTCGGTGAGAAACAAATGCATTCGAAATGTTTTACGGTAAGCAGCCTTCCATGCAGTAAAGATCATTTCAGGTACGAGTTTCTAGTTTTTATGTAGAGCACACCACCAACAGACCCCTTTGAGATCCAGTATCAGGTAGGAGCTGGAAGTGCAAATAACCACCCACTCCGGAGAGGATACCTTTAAAAAAAATCTCAATTTTAAAAACGTTTATTAAAAAGTTTAATACCCTAATTTTCATGAGATTTTTGTGTTTCTGCTTGTGAAGTGTTTGTGCAACCTTGGGTGCAGATATTGAAATCCTGTGTGGTATGGAAGGAGGATGCCCAAATCTTGCAATTTATTTATTTATTATATTGAACATTGTCGTTAGAAACCACCTGCTTTATAAATGTGGGCTATTAACAGCTCTCGGACCACAAGTTGAGAACAGTGATATAAGGAAAAAATCAAAACACAACATTTAGAGCAGAATCATATATTGTACAGGTAGATTTTTTGCACATTTATGTGGGAGTAAGCACCCTTGACACTATGAATACACCTGCATGAACCTGAACTACTAGACTTCATTTACATGTGCATTTGTTCATAAAAGCCTATCTTAACAATTTAATCAGATGCTAATTGCCATAAAAATTACACATGTAATTAAGGTAGGTAAGGCTGCATATTCTAGAGTGAATTCCATTTTGCCATTTTTAAATATTTATCAGCATTGGATGTGAAGTTTTATCAAACATCAAAGGTGTATGTTTTCAGTAAGTGAACAATTCCTTATGTAGGATTATCCAAGAATAATGTGAGACTTCATATCAGCCTGGAGAAAGCAGTTCGTCTTGGCATCTGACAGTATATCTCCCCCCCCGCCCCCCCAAAAGAACAAATCATAGTAGGATGAATCTTTGTTTTTAAAGATTAATCCTTGAAAATACAAAAATTGATGCTTATTCACAATCACAGCTTAGCATCTGATGGAATGTGCATCTGCAGTAGCAGAGGGTGATTTGGTCAACTCAAAGCTTTCCTAGAAAGAGATGCATTTCCAAGCTGGAGTAGGTTTGGGTTAGCCCCACCCTAGAACCTCTCAGGATGTATCCAGTAGGTTAGAGTTTTAGTATTTGAAAGATTCTGTCCAGTAGGTATAAGCAAATAAAGGATTGGACTTGATTGGTTCTCACTGTCTCATCACCAGGCTTGAGCCTGGCAGTATCTTTTGGATTGTCTTAGGTAATGCTTGTTTATTCATTTATCTAGCTTTACAATTTTATCTCTTGTGTTTTCTTACGTTCGAAGCCTATTTACAGAAACCAGAATTTCAACTTGCCGTAGTCCAAATAACTTGCAAACGATAGTATCGGTGAATTAGTTTCACAGGAATAGTCCATCTGCATGTTAGTCTTCCAGAAAGGTTAAACAAAAAAGTCAATTTGGACTAACAATTTGAAGCCAGATTCAAATGATTGTGAGATGGGTGGCATATAAATTAATTAAATAAAAAAAATGTCTTTCTCGCAGCTAAATGGCCCTGGAGACTCAACGCTCAGTGGCTGTACAGGGGGGGAATAGTCCCATAGAGGTTCCGCCAGGCCAAATGGAGCCAAGGTAGTCCACAATCTTGACCACGTAACCTCAAGGCTCCTTCTCCATCTCCTTTACATGAGGGGAAAAAATATCCCTTCATTCCAGAACATGTGAAGCTGACTTCAGCTGCCGCAGTGATGAAATGAAAGCAATGGGATACCATGTATTTTTTGAGCGGCTCATACAACCTCTTTGTGACACGGGAGCTGAGGATGAGCTATTAAAGTAAAACATTTTGAGCATATATTTTCAAGCCCTATTTCTCAAAAACTCTTTCGGCTCTGCCATTTCTCACAGGACAGATGTAAGGGAGCTATTACAAAACTGGCATCATACCACCTGTTTGATACCATCTGACAGCGTATTTTTTTAAAAGGCTCTGTTCAGTGAAGGTGATTCATATTTGGAAGTCAAATGAAATAATTCATATGCTTGCAATCATTACATCCACTTGATTAGCTTGGAAGGTTTGTGGGTAGCCTAATGGTTAAGAGCAATGCGTGCTGAGTGTATGTCAGATTTGGGCAACTTTTCGTTTGCAAGATCTGTTTCAGTCTTGTAAACAGTCAGAAGTAGGTAGAAAATTGGTGGGAGAGCTCTGGCTAAGGGGGGTGAACTCATTCATTGATTGCATTCCATTTAATATACACTGTGCCAAGTTATGTACGCAGATCAAGGATATTAACAATTACTGCCGATCGGAGGAGTGGGTAGAGAACTGAGAGACTTTTGATGATTAGCATTTGAGCATAAGAAACCCTGCCAATATGTTACAAAACATCCAGTGATCCATTTCTAATTCATTTTTTAGAACAGCTTTGGAATTGATTATCATGCTGGTAGAACACCATTAATTGGATTCATCAAGAGCTTGGAAACTGAATTTATGTTTGCAGAATCATGTCTGAGGATGTGCTTCTGTGATTTGCAGTCTTGCTAGAAATGTCCGATGTTATTGAATGTTGTACAAGAATATAATGTTTTCGATAAAACAAGTCTATAAAAATATAGAGTGGTGACTACAAGCACCATAGCTTTACAGAGTTTATGGTGCCGTTCTTGATATAATGTCTCATTTATCAAATAGATTAGAACTTTTATGAGTGAAGATTTGGGTTGAAGAATATAAAATGACCCTCAGGAGTTTTTAGGTATGCTCTAGAGTTTGTATACCCTGGAGCGCATACCTTCTTATATCTTTTTTGTGTATTTTTGTGCTCATAACTAATCATTTGCATTTCAGCAGGTTGTCAGCTTCCCGCCCATTGCAGCTTTATTTGTTCCCCAAAATCTATCCTAAATTCAGGGTAATCTCTAGAATATTATGCATTTTAGGCAGTCCTAACCCCTTGGCACCATTGGATGCAATCTATAGTTTATTCTTCTCCACACAATTGAAATTAGAGAGAATTATTCAGTTAACTTTGCAAGACAGTAGGATGTCAAATATTAATGCTATCTGTCACAGTTCGAGCAGATACAATTTAATGTTATAATGTAATCTGACACGTGTTGAGACTCTTATTACATCCAATTTTGACATTAGCCTACAACTTTTTCATGCAGCCTTTTCTAATTTATTAATTTTTGTATGAATTTCAAGTTGAATTTGCATTCTGTGGAATAAATACATTCTGATCACATTAGCTTATGAGATGCAAAATAAGTTGTTTTGTTTAAAACTATGGACCAAATTAAATTAACCATCCTAAGCGTTGCCTTTTAAGTTAGCAGAGAGTACCAAGCTTCAGAGTTGGCTTGACAATGAGATAAAAAACAGATGTTATTGTAAATTTCAAAAATTCTGAAGGTATTTATTCCAAAAATAATTACTGTATTGCTTTCAATTTTATGCTAAAATTTATTTGTTGTGGTTTTGCACTAGTTGTATATCTGTTAGTTGGCCTTAATTATTCAATGCACAAGGAGCATTTAATGGTTAACACAGCTTTTATATTGCATTGTTTGAACAAGACTTATGAGCATGAATTCCTTCTGTGATATCAACCAGTAAAAGTAATGGGAAGAGAAAAGAACATAACTTGCTTTTTGTTCCCTATATATGTTTCTGTCATTCATGTGGTGTCATTGAAATTGTATCATTGGTTATGATTATATGCCATCAAGGCAATGTCTGACCAGCTGCACAAATAGATTTTCTTAAGGACATTCACTCAGCCTGGTCCTTTAGGAACTTTATATGCTTTTATGGTGGAATTTGAAAAGCTCACTATTGTCTATTTTGTGTTATTGTTGGCATGTGTTCTTGAAAATAAAAATGGGCTGGAAAAATATTGTGATTGAAAAATGAAGTCTTTCTGGTGCTGGAAAAAGTAATTTCAGAAAAAAACACCATTGTATCAGCAGAAACTATAATCATTCTCTTCCTTCATTTCTGTTTCTTAGATCGTACATTCCAACTTTGTTTTCCTACTTAACATTTTCAACTGTGGCAGTCTCCAAGCACAAGTAGCAAATCAACATGTGGTGTTGATTTCAGATTGAACTGGACCAGTTCAACCTGGACCATCATCAACCTCCTCCTTTTCTCTATTAATGCTTGGAGGATAAACTTAGATAATCATGATATTAAAAGGTTGACTCTGAAGTCTGATATTATTGTCACTGATTGCATTGTATTGAAGTACTATCCTTGCTTTATCCATTCTGACTATGGAAACAATATGGTGGCTTCCTTCTTTTTCCTGTCCTGAGTAGTAATCACTATGTTCTTTCAACCAAAAATATTCAAGCCCAGTTCAGTTCATTTAACGTGCAGTTGATGTTTATCTTTTCTTGTCTTGAGTTTTCCCCTATTCATGCTTTTTTACATTCCATGTTCTCACTGTAAATCTGCAGCTGTGTATTTTAGACATCTGGAAGGTTTTGATTTAACCAGTGCAAAACAACAATAATGCTTTGAAACATCCTCAGCTCTTCCTCAACTCCATTTTGAATGGCATCCTAACTGAGTATCATCAGGCACTATATTGTCATGTATTTTATATTGTCTATCCTTGTAGGTTCCATGGTAAAATACAGGAGTGGTTTATTACTGCTTTCTCCTCAGTATGAAATCATGCCTTTGCTGTTGTCTCTAAAGTGATCATTTGCCTCCAGCATCTTTCTGCATCACTACTGCTGAATATCATGCCTTTTTGCTTTAACCAGATTGACCTTCATTGACATTAGTAAGTTGGGTGGGATTATACAATGTATATACAATATAATATACAAATCATGTACTCTCAGGTTCCTTTATTCATCCCACCCAGGAAGACCTACAGTATATCTCCCCAATCAGTGGCAATCCTAGAGAAAATTGAAACTGTATACATTATTCCATGTGGTGGGTGTGCTGTAAATAATTTTGTCATGTGTTTACATTGTCATTGGACAATGACAGCTGTGGTGTGGTTAGAATGCAGTATTGCAGGCTAACTGCCGATTGCCAGCAATTCAATCCTGACTGGCTAAAGGTGGATTCAGCTTTCTATCCTTCCGAGGATGGAAAGAAGGACCCAGTTTTAGAGGGGCAATATGCTGACTTTGTAAACAGCTTAGAGAAGGTTGTAAAGAACTGTGAAGCGGTATATAAATGTAAGTGCTGTTGCTAAGTGCTATTGCTACATCCAGTTTGTTTAAGTGCAAATCTGTATTAGACATTTTTTACACCATGTACACTTACACCTACTTTACCAGATAGATCTCTCATGGTGGCAGTTGATACTATGGATGTACTTTTTTATCCACAACATACCATCTGTAATGCAACTGGCAAATGTGCCATTTGGCATTAGCATTAGAAAACTGTTCTGGTATCTGCAGCATATAAACAGAGTCAATTAGCATAATATTATGTACATTTTTAAAATTTTTCATGAAATAAAACCTCTAGGTGTTCTTCAAGATGAGTTCTGAAGTTTTAACACATTTCTGTATTTTATGAGGACGGGTTAGTTAGAATGTTAAATTCTTGTAAATCTTGTTTGTTTGCTGGCTGCGTTCAGTGCCATGCAAAATGCCCTAAAGGTATTAAAATGTATTTAAATGCTCAGTTATTCTGATACTCAGCCTAAGGTACTGGACCCATCACTATGCTAGTAAGCTTCCTGAAGGCTCACCGGGAATATATTTAACAACCAGCAAACAAAATATTTGTTTTGGCTAGCAGCTGAAAGGAAATGAAGAGAAAAATGATTACCAAGGCCCTGAAAAGCTCCATAGATGAGAAACATGGAGCAAACTAAATCAACGTGCAAAACATTTTGTTCCATTTTTTTCAGCTATGGCAGGCTATAGAATTATTTGATTATTACCAATCAAAACCCAAATAATGTAGCTTTTTAATTAATTGGATAAGAATGTTAGTTCCTTCTTAGCCCAAATAGGCCTTCTAAGGTTACACGCAGATTAAAATACATGGAAGAATCTTGCCTCAAATAACATGCTAAAAATGTAGTTAAAAAAAATGGTATTCAAGTATGAAACAGAATATTAATGGCTTGCCACAAGCTAAACAAGGAAGGACCAATATAGTTTCTCCTGGGAAAAAGTCCAGTGATGAGGGTTTGGTCACAGTAGAGACCTTGTCCTATGTTCCAATTAACCTATCCTTCTCTGATAGTAAGACAGAGCCAATAAAAGAAGTTTTAAATTAGAGGCAGTATTTTCTACATAGTTACTACTTGAAAGAAATATTCTGTAGCTGATTGGTGGCATGCAATTTTGACAACGCTGTTAATGTTTACTGTGAAAAGTTTGTGCATCTCTATTGTGCTGGTCTTTTCTCTGATTTCATACTTGAACAGTGCATAATTCATAAGGTTATACACAATTGTAGATTATATAACAAACAAGGCACAAGTTACCAAAACATGCAAGCTTAAAAGAAATAGTCTCTTTGCAAGTACTTAATATCTACCTAGAGTGGCAAAGTAGTTTTTTAAAAAAGATTCCTGAATCCGCCAAAATGAACTTTTTCCTACCGTGGTTAAAAGCTTGACATCTTTTCAATTAGTCCTTGACTTGTGACTGGTTGCTTAGCAATTGTTCAAAGTTACAATGGTCTTCCCTAGGGGTACTTGGTTCTGAAGTTCTGTTGGCTGCCTCCCCTCCCCGCTGTCATGTGACCTCATTTTGGATGCTTGGCAACTGGCCTGCATTTACGGCCATTTGCTAAATCCCACAGTTATGTGATCGTGTTTTATGATGATGTGGCATTTACTTCCATTTGTTTTGGGCAAAATCAATCTCTTGCAAACAATTTGTCTTCCTTAACCATTGTGGAATTTGCTTAACAATTGTTGTAAAAAAATTGATAAAATCAAGTCAGTCATAAGGGTAACTCACTGTATGACTGTCACAATTTACAATCGTAATGGGCTGGTGCCATTAGGGTTGCAATTTGAGGACTATGTATAGTTAAAATCAATGAATTGTTTATAGTTTCATTGAACAATCTATCTTTGCATAGTTGTCTACAATTATTTTGTTACATGACCACAAAAAGTGTCAAAATTTGTAAATGAGTCTTTGATTGAAAACAATGCTGAATAAAATCCCAATCTTTCTGCAGTAGTATTCAGATTCCTTAACCTTTCTGTAGTTTCAAGTTTTCCCTGGATTTTCTTTTTTTCTGGCAGTTCGAGATTGTATGGTGACTATTTCATAATGACCCGAAGACCATTTGTTTTAACATTTCTGTATTTATATTTTGCTGCGTCTGAAACTTTTAAATTTATGTTTAATAATTCTACTTCATAGCTGCCCACACCATCATCAAATTTTCTTCAACAAGTGGAAATTAATAAGCTATGGATGAGTTTGCAGTCCAGTAGCACCATGCATGCAGATGTGAAAAAAAAATTGTTTCAGCTAAAGGCTCCTTACCTTTGTACAAAAATAATTCCCTTTTTTCATTTACCTGTTGCCTCTCCAAAATCTAGTGCAAAATGAATGTTGTGCAAACAAAGTGCAAGTGTGGGCATAGTTGGATTAAAAAAAAAAGATTTTAATCCCTCCTTTATTGGTTCTGTAAATAGCTCAAGGTAGCAAACATACCTAATACTCTTTCCTCCTACTACTTTTTTTAGTTGTCATACATATTCTCTTATTACATCAACAGTGTTGGCAGAAACCAGAAATATATGGCTGGTTTTCTCCTATAGTGCTTCTCATATCAATAGCCATTTTGATGCTACTCATATTGAACTCTTATTTCCAATATAGCATTTGGGAAACAGAATGGGAGGAATTTTGTTTTTAGAACTGCATTGTTAATAGCAATAGTCACATAGACAGACATGTGGCTGCCAAATTAAAAAACAACAAATGTGTATCAAATAATATACCAATTTTCTATAATTGGCTAATTTAAAAAAATATTGTGTCATAATGGATTGTTAAATTTCATATTCAACATTGATCTATGATTGTGATGCAAGATATCTGCTGGCATAGCTAAGATACTTTCACCTAAGATTTCCGGATCAGTCTATAGCTTGGCACCATATTAGCTGCTTCTTTAGATATCTGAGATGCACAGAGATATCCACATGAATCATAACATTTCTAAAGGATCCTCAAACAAGGTAACAATCCTTTTTTTTTGTTTTGGGATTTATCTAATCTGGTGAACATTTATCTGCAAGTTATTTTTCTTTATTATTAACTTTTTAATAAATGGGAATTCAAGTAAGACAGAGACTGCAAAGTAAAACTCTTAACAATAAGGGTTCAAGATAACTCTTGATTATTCAGACACAATGCCCATAAAGATACTGGTATTTTCTAGACAAACAGAAAACTATACTTAATAATAAGCATACAGTAACAGAAGAGAATCTATGTAGCCAAGGGTTGAACTGTGGAGTACTTGGTACTTGTGAGTTTGGTTGTTTGCTGCAGACATTTCATTACTTGTCTAGATAACATCATCAGTGCTAGTAAGTGTGATGGAAAGAAACTTAGGAAGAACCCACTCTAATTTGATTGTGAGGTTAAAAGTGGCAGCAGAAAATTTGCACCTTTAGACAAACAAGATTCTGTTCATGTGATCTTAAAATAAAACAGAATTAGCTCATCTGGTTGTGTTTCCCATCTGGTTTGCCTGAGAGGGCTGACACACTGACAGGGCAACCTACTGCATATAAACAGGGAGCAAACCACACATTCATGAGTTGATGTTACCTGGTTGGGTAATGAGATGACTGCAAGCAAACTCCCAAGCTCAGAGAGCTCCAAGGACTCCACAATAAATGTACATTGATATTGTACATTGATCAAAGTCCAGTTTAATTAGAAATACAAATTAATTCCCTATAGGCTCATTGATTGTACTTCAAATCTTAGTGAAATTAGAGTGTGCCAAGAATGTTGATTGGCAAACTATTCAGTGATTTAATAGTCTTGTGGTTTGCTGCCATGGATACATCATGTAATTTTTATTAATTACATATTAGTTATGTGCAATGAAGGAGAGTTACTCACTCTTCCCCACTGTATAAAAATGGCTAAAAGCTTTATGATGTAATCTGCCCAAACCAATTAGCGTAACTTTGGAGTGTATTTTTGCAGCCCTCCCACATTCCACGGGAATATATGATAGACACACGTGCTTGTGTGTGCGCGCACACACACACACAAATACTCATGTCTCGTCAAGTTTTAGAAGCGCTTTTATCAAGATATATAGAATGATATAAAAATATAAAATATTTTTTGTACGCTTATACTTTTATAAGATACCAAGAGCAATTGGGATTAAGTGCACATAAAATCCACAAAATGAAAATTGTTTTGACTTCAACTATGAATAAATAATCTTAAAAGACTAAAATATGTACATTTTACTGCTGTTGACTTAGTTCAATGGGGAGGTTTTAATAGAGCTAATACAAGTGTACTCTAATTGTTCTGTTCAGAATATACATCTGTGTATATTCTTGTCAAAGTCCATGGCATGGGTAAAGATTAAAGTAGTGGATGTACAGTACTTAAGAAGTTGACCTACACTAGTTCTTTTCATGTGGCAAACATTTAATGAGTACACACTGCAAACACTTCGAAACAAATACTGTTTTAGAGCTCCTGAAACAATGGCTATCACCGATAATGCATTGCATCCTGCTGAAAAAAAATGGACATGTATAATGGTTGCACAAATATTCTATATTTTTGCTTGAACACCTTGTTCACATAAAGGTGTTCTGAAGCTTTAAAGTGCGATTGTATACACACCAGTGTTGAAGTCAGACTGAACTCTCTTAGCAAACATGTACACAATTCCTCAGCTTTGGAGACTGCTAAAGGTTGGCCTAGAAGCAAACTTGCCGTTTGAGACTGTTCAAAAAGATATTGAGTGTGCTTGGTGAAAAAAGTAAGGAAGAATTTGTACTGGCAACTAATAATGCAGTTTTCCTCCCTTCCATCCTTAAGCTATTGACAGAAAGAGTAACTTACCCAAAAGCGCCTTTATATGAGACCTGGACTAAAACCTAAGATACGGAGATGAAAATTCTGCATATTTCTTAATTCCAGAGTTGCCAGCAAAGTGAACAAAGAGGCTTGTTTATGAGAAGTGTATATAAGATACTGTATCAGTGTACAAAAATGCTAGTTTTCTCACATTTCAGGAAAAGGACTGTTTTGTTAATTTGGATTTCTTATGAACTCCATTGAAAAATACAGGGTTAGGTTGGGCCAATTTCTTTTTCTACTTTTCCTTTTTTTTCATCTTCTTTTTCTATCAGCTGTAAAGAACATTTATTTTGATAAACATTAAAAAAAAAAAGATTTTAGTTTGCACTTGATTAGCTTTCCAAAGCATCCAATTACTTAACAAGCATTGTTAAGGCCTCTTTATTTCTCTTAGTTAATTGTGTTGCTTAATACGTTTATGTTAAATGGCACCACTTTTGTCTAGCTGAAAAACTGTTCAATAAGGAATAGACTTCCTTGCTAAATTCCGAGGTTCCCTGGCTAGGAAACATGACTCTTTCATCACTGAAGTAATGCTTGATGGGTAAAAATTACCTTTGTGCCAGAGGCTCCAAATACAGCTATAAAGATGGTCCTGGGTACAAATCTATTGATAGTATTCTGTGGGCTGTATAGCTTGAATAGAAAATAACTTTGGTGGACCTGGAACTTTTGATCTAAAAATCATTCTATCTTTATGTGGTGAAGCTCTAGAGCAGGGGTCCCAACCCATGTTCCGTGTCAGCAACTAGTCCGCGCAAATAAGTGAGGCCCCATCCATGGGATGCAGGCAGCATACAAAATCACATCCGCTCTGGTCCGCGGAAAAACCTTTTTCCAAGGAACCAGCCCCTGGTTCCCAAAAGGTTGGAGGCCCCTGCTCTAGAACCAAGCTGTTATTGGCATCTACACATTGGCTGAGACTGGTTTGTTTTAACCAGTGACTTAATTAGATCAGTATATGGATCACACAAGGGCTTAGCAGTGACTGTGAAAGTTGCCTCTATGGGTAGTCCTTTACTTACGATCAAATTAGAGCCTAAAATTTCTGTCCCTTCTTTGTACAATATACAGTAGGTAGTCCTAGGCTTACAACTGTGTAGTGATTATTCAGCGTTACAACGGTATTGAAAAAGGTGACTTATGACCAGGGTAGGATTCAAATTTCTTAACAACCAGTTCTGTGGGCGTGGCCAAATCGTGGGTGTAGCTTGGTCATGTGACTGGGTGTGGCTTGCTAGCTGGGTGTGGCTTGGCAGTCACGTGACTGGCTAGAACATGGCTTGTATGTAAATATTGTAAATATTTATGTAAATATTGAATTTTTTTATTAAAAAAGAGCAACTTTTATCCAAAATCAGGCAAAGCAGGCAGGCAGATTGAGTTGCTCACAGAATCACAGATTCACTCAGAGATCCACCTTTGTGCAATCTGCTACCTGGGTCTGCACTGAAAAATAGAAGCTTCAGTCCTAAGGAAGGTTCAGCTCTGCTTTTAGATTAGTTAGAAAGCAAAAAATCCAACAATTTCTAAATCTCCTGGCACAGCTGATAGTTGGAACAGCTGATGGTCGGGAAAAAAAAAAAAAGAAAAATAGCAACTTACCAAAAATTAGGCGAAGGCACAATGCAGGCAAGTTGGATGGCGTGCATACCAGGTAAGAAGTGAGGGGGCAGGGCCAGCCAGTGGCTCAATTTGCTGGTTCGCCAAACTGTGCAGAATTGTAACAACCGGTTCTATAGAACCGTTTCGACCAGGTAGAATCCCACACCTGCTTATGACCAGTTTTTACTCTCAGGGCCATGATAGCATCCTGGTGATCATGAGATCAAAATTCAGACTCTTGGCAGCTGACTCATATTTATGACGGTTGCCGTGTCCTGGGGTCACGAAGCCAGATTCACTTAACAACAGTTTGTCTAATTTTAACAACTGCAGTGATTCACTTCACAACGCTGGCAAGAAAGGTCGTAAAATGGGGCAAACTCACTTAACAAATGTTTCACTTAGCGACATGAGGTTTTGGGCTTGGTTGTGACTGTAAGTTGAGGACTACCTCTAATGCAGTTTCAGAGCAATTTCAGATCAGTTCACCATCCTTTTATTTTACTGTTCCCATGAAAAATAGTACCTGAAAAAAACATTGGGAATTATACTTCAAGAGATGTGGAGGGCACCAGATCTACTTTAGTATGACACTGGCAATCCTTCAGGGTTAGATTATATAACTTTATGTATGATTTTTGATGCCTGTTCTTAGATTTTTTTAATTTAATTTTTCCCAGCAAAATCCCTGAGGAGCAGGTGAATATTTATTATTGCCACATAACAGGGATTAGGAAGAAGAGATGGAAGAAGAAACTAGATTATTAACGATAATCAAAATTAGTTTCGAGACAAAAATGTCTCTCAGATCCTTTGCCTTCCTCCTCCTCCTCCTCCTCTCTTTCTCCTCTTAGTTAAAGACTTAGCTGCATTGCCTTGCTTTGCACTTGGCTCTTCTTGGCTCATTGAAGATTCACTCTTGTGAAGGATGGAGCTGTAAATTATTCCTTGGCTTGGATTTATGGATTAATGACTTGAGTTGGAAAAAAATAAAGTCCAATTAAGTGTAGTCATTCACAGTGGTTGAAGCTCGTTGAATATCTTTTCTCTTGCCTGTAAGAAAAGCAACTAGAGGTGAGGGCAGGTCCAAAGGAAATGAGGGTAGAAGTCCTTTCAATTGTATGGTGGCTTTAATGAATATTTGATCTTCTGAATAGTGGAGAACCATCTCAGGTTTTTGGATTGTTTTCATTTGATTACACTGGTAATAGGTAAGCAAAATAATTGGCTTGAACCTGAAGATAAATTAATTTAAAGGAAGTTCATAATTTCCTCATTCCCTTCTGAGATGCACCTCCTTACCAAATAAGGACCCTTCTCAGTGAAGTAGGATGGAGAAGAAAAACATCAATAAATAAGGATGTTTTCTTCCTTTAATTTTATGGAGCATAACGCTGCACATTCTGCAATTTCATCCTGGCATTTAAATAGAAGTGTGAGGAGTCTTCTGACTTAACTCTGCTCCATCATGCCTCATGATAGGATTAGAATTGTTTTGCCTGGGGAAAGTTCTTGCAGTTAAATGGTTTGAGACACAATCTTCCTCTTGCTGAATTCAGGCATATTTCTGCCATCAACTGTGTTCTGGCTTGATATATTGCCTTGTGCAACAGATGTCAGGTCATGCTGCATTTCTGAATAGTAAAAATTGAATTTGTGAATTTGAAGAATGGTAGAGAAGAGGTGCACTATTCCTTTCACTGTGAAGTCTTCCTTCCTTCCTTCCTTCCTTCCTTCCTTCCTTCCTTCCTTCCTTCCTTCCTTCCTTCCTCCCTCCCTCCCTCCCTCCCTCCCTCCCTCCCTCCCTCCCTCCCTCCCTTTCAGTGTGAAGCTGGATTTCTTCAGTTTCTTCCTTCAGCAGCGTGTTCAGATTACTAGGACTACGATAACAGTGTCATTGTTACACTTTAAACCAGAAGTGGGAAATCTATGACCCACCTGCAGCTTCTGAATAAGAATTGTGTGCATATTTGTGCAATAGCAAAAAAAATGTATTATGATGGCAGAGAGAACCCACCAGCATCTTTCTTATGTGTGACAATGAAGGGGATCATGGCTTATAATTAAAATTTCACCACTTTGCTTGGGATAATTGCATTGTTGGTTATTCTGGAAAAAGTCGAGTTGGAGACAATATTTTATGTTTTATATAAAGTACAGTATTAAAAATTATGCTGTGTAATTTATAACTAGCACTGATGGTGTTACTTAGTTTGGATAATGAAATGTCTGCAAAAGAACAACCAAGCCTAGATAGATAGATAGGTAGATGGATGGATGGATGGATGGATGGATAGATAGAGAAATAGCACTTAGATTTATATACTGTTTCACAGTTCTTTACAGCCCACTCTAAGTAGTTTTACACAGTCAGCATATTGCCCCCAACAATTTGGGTTCTCATTTTACCCACCTCGGAAGGATGGAAGGCTGAGATAGATAGATGGATGGATGGATGGATGGATAGATAGATAGATAGATAGATAGATAGATAGATAGATAGATAGATAGATAGATAGATTCACTTAGCCTTGCAAGACTAATTAAGTCCAGTATGGTTGCATCATCATCATTGTTACTGTTCAATGCACAGCCAGATGTTTTTACTGGATTTGGCATTTTTATCCACCTGTTGAGTCCTTTCCAAAAACCTGGGATAGGCACTGTTATTGTTTGATGGTGTGAAGAGATATTGTCAAAAGAATGCTAGCTGTTCCAAGTAAAGCTGCCTTTTATTGTTCTTTCCATCTTTTATGTATTTTTGTTAACTGAAGGGGATGAACATGCTTAATACTCCTATTTTCCCCATAGATTTTGTTTACTTAGTTCAGAAACAGTCTTTCAAAAGTACTCATTTTTAATTGGAAGCTGAACTATGAACTATCATGGATTGCGTAACTCAACTTTCATCTTTTGCTATCTATTCAAGTAATATTTGTCAAGGAACCAATATTTTAAATGTTACATGGTGACATTTTTTGACTACAATGTCTTCTTGGACCTAATTATACCTAATGTTAAAGCAGTCGTAGTCCAAGGCTCAAGCCCCCTTTTCCAGGATCCTTCTCAATTTTCACAAACTGGCCTTGCCTCTTGCTTTAAGGTAGCAGCCTGTAGTTCCCATTCTTACCACCTGTCTTTTAAGAGATGCTTTACCTGTCTCTGTGTGTGAGAAAGAGTGTTCTGACACCCTATTTTTGGTTATTAAAAAGTAAAAAATGTAAAAAGTGAAATAATTTCAATAGCCTGCCTCCTGATTCTATAACATTGATGTAAGTGAGTGGATGATTCACTCCTCCTTTTCCTCTATGGGAACTAGATGGATTTAATCAAATGAAACTTTATTCAAAAAATAAGATAAAATATAACATCCCTTTGCTCATTTTAAAACTTAAAAATACAAGAATTCATTTCTGAAAAAGAGAAATTAGAGGAGTAAAGCAGCTGTTTAAGAGTAGTGTACAAAGGAAAAACAAGAGTGCTTCTGGCATAACCATAATTTTCTTGTTTTTTGGCCCAGTCTTGAAAAAATGGCAGATTGATTAGATATTTCAAATTAATATTGCAGAGTATAAGAACATTCTGGAGAAAAATGGATCTTCTGATACATTATCATTCTAATGGGTAAAAGACTAAGATTACTCATTTAGTTTATGTTGAAGCAGAGGCATTTTCTGTTTATGTGTATATATTTGAGGAAATGTCAAGATTTAGATCAAGGCCCATAGATTTCTGGATCACAATTTCTTTTTCTGATTGCATTTAAGTCTTTAAAAATGTACAAATGTCTGATAAATGTGGCAGGGAAACATGTGAATAAATACTAAAACACTAAAAACATATAAGGTAATCTTCTACTTATGACCTAATAGAGTCCAGAATTATGGGTGTGGGGTGGTCACCTTGTGAGGACCGTGCCTGCTTTTACAAGCTTTTATGCCAGCTGAAATACCCAAGATGGTGAAAAGAAGTCTGCGCTGAAGACTCTAGCAGCCTCTTCCAATTGATTTTGCTATGGAATTGGCATGTAGTCTTGCAAGTTACCGTACTGATGTAGCGTGACTGTACTTGCACCAGTTAAATTACTATCACCCACACATGCTCAACGGGTCACTGGTATGTATAAAGATTCTCTCACCATTTGCTGATAAGCCTTCTGCAGAAGCAGTTTAGTAATAAGAATTTCAGCACAGATGGTGCAGTTTGGGAATATGAAGAAGTTTCTAACATAGTGATTGGCAGTTGTGTACTGCAGGAGGAATGATTCAAAACGCCTCCTAAACACATTGGCTGCACTAAGTATGTTCTATTTCAATGGATTTGTCCTACAGCATGTACATGGAATAGCTTATAAGTTGAAATTTGAGCCTGGAGTCCAGTTTCTTGGTATGGTTGACTGCAAAAATTGCCTTGGTGGAAGTTAATAAATTGTCGGCTTAGATCTATCATGTGTTTCATTTTGTCCTCAGCTCTTTTTGAGTGGGAAGTGCTGCACTGATACGTGTCCAGCTGGACCTAGGAAATCCTATGTTAATAAAGCACAGGAAGCTTTTATTAGAGATATAATGATGATCGGAGTGAGATTTATCTTTATTCATCTTGGTCAGTTAGGATCACCGTTGCTTTTATTTCTAAGTACATAGCAGAACACATCCAGTATGGCTACCACCAGCCTGATTTGGAGAGACAGAAAGCAGTTTGCACAAAGACGTTTTGATGGAATGATGATTCCCTTGTCTCAGCCAAATGCCTGAGGCAATGCCAGGAGAAAGATAAATGTCAAGTAAGGAAGGGGTGTTGGACATACAATTTATCTCCTCTGTTTTTCTGCTTTTCCCTTAGCTCAAAATGCTGAACACATTTTTTGCTAGGTGGATTGAAATAACTGTTGGAGATGCTGTTTTTCATCTGTCAAAACATCCTTTAAAATTGCTGTTGAGCAAAAGCAGCATATATTTATGAGGGATAATACAAAACTATATATTTGAACCCACATTTGCATACTTATTGTGGTTTCATTTGATAGATTTTTGAGTAAAAATCCTGTAGCGTAGTCCAAATTGCTTATGCAAGTTGTATGGCACTGAAGGGATTAGACCTTCTCTTGACTAGTAATGTGGATTCAGATTTATCTGGTGTTGCAGTCAAAGTGATCATGTTTAACATTTCAGTCACTTGATCTAGGCTGAAGGAATGTCAGAATAAACCTGTTCTCCCACATGTCTAAGAGCCATGCTTGAAAGAGGAGGTGAAATTGTGTTACTTGCTGGCTGCATAGGTATAGAAGGTATAGCTTTCCATCTTTAGTGCCCTGAGGCTGGGTTCACAAATATAAAGTATTCATTTCATTGTTGTTTTCTGAAAAGCACCTGAAGGCAGGACAAGAAGCAATGGATAGAAATTAATCAAGGAGAGACCCAACCTAGAAATAAGGAGAAATTTCCCAACAGTTAGAACAATTAATCAGTGGAACAACTTGCCTCCAGAAGTTGTGTGTGCTCTATCACTACAAATTTTAAAAAAGAGATTTGACAACCGTTTGTCTGAAATGGTATAGGGTCTTCTGCTTGAACAGAGGACTGGACTGGAAGACTTCTAAGTTCCTTTCCAACTCTTAAAAAAAGAGGGATTCTCCCAATTATTAAAATAATAAGATCATAGGGTACCTGGAGGGCTAGGATTGGAAGACAGATCAACATTCAACTACCATTTTGTCTTGTGAAATGCCTTTTTAAAAATTGAAAATTAAAATAAGCCAAATAGCAATAGCACTTAGACTTATATACCGCTTTAGAGTCTTTACAGCCCTCTCTAAGCGGTTTACAGAAACAGCATATTTCCTCCCAACAATTTTGGTCCTCATTTTACCCACCTCAGAAGGATGGAAGGCTGAGTCAGCCTTTGATGATGTTGATGTTGATCTGGAATTTGATCTGTTAAACTACATGTTCACATTTAAATCTTCCACATCTTTAGTTTATGCATTTTCTGATCTATGAAGGGCAGGTGTGATTTTAAGTACTTTGTATTTTGCTGCGTCCCCACCTTTTTATTTTGAAATTCTTTAATGATTGATAAGCTTTGCTGGATTACTTTATCTCCAACATATCCCCTCTATGCAGGAGGTATCATTGTCTGTTAAGTTTTTGTGCCAAATACAACTTAAGATATTTCAGTATTATTCTGAACAAGGTTATTCTGCATAGTTGGGGAAGAGGCTACAGTTAGATTCAATTATTTCTTTTATTAGAACATTATTTTGACTTAATACAATTTGAATATGGAAATGACTTTCAAGTGGTAGGGTACCTTTTTCAATGCAGCTGCTTCTTTTTAAGTACTTGTGTCCTGCCTTCTCCACACTTTCAAGCCAAGTAGAATTTGCTGAATTCTAGGAAGTATAGTCCAAAAACATTTAGTAGTTGTTTCTTCAAGTTGGAGAAAGCTGCTTGTGATTACATGCCTGGTTTAACACATATAATGGCCCCTTGATTATAATCTTGCTGCTATCATTCCCACACTTCCATAGCGTAAAAAAAAAAATCCCTGGTTTGGGATGTCCATCTGTTCCAAATGCTTTTGCATTACAGTAGAATGGTAAGACTTTTTCTTATTCCAAACCTATTTCAAATCTTGTATGTTTGATAACATGATAAGAATACTACCAGCAGGTTGTTGAAACTATGTGTGTGATTTCTTATTTTCTTCCAAGTAGATCAAACTTTAGCAACACCTCAGGATCTGGAAGATTAATTTAAAATCTTAATAGTTTTCAGGAGATTTTAGTAATTTTGTGTAGCATCAAGGTGGTCTTGCAAGATTCCAAGATGTTGGATATGTGAGGGGGAACTTGAGCCAGATTGCAAAGATAAATGGGAACAAAGCAGGTTGTTGAACATTGAAAAGAAAAGCAGTGCTATTATCAAGTATTGTCACTCATTCAAATACACGGCATATGCTTGATATAGTCAAGAGCTCAAATGAATATACCTCTCTTACTATTATTTTCTTGTGCTTCTGAATTTTTGCAATCTAATGAAAAGCTATCCTGGAAGACAGATAGCAAGTGGTTTAGAGAGATTTGTGTTCTCTGTGTTTAGAATAAAGCTTGTAATTAAACTTTCTTTTTTTACTTCTAATATATTTTTTGCTGTTTGAACCTAAGAGGCCAATATAGACAACACTACAAAATCTTGATTGGAAAAATCCCATTCATTCATCTCTTTAGCACAGGATTGCCGAAATTGTAAGGTGTTATTACTTCTCTTGGTGCAAAGTCCAGGGAAGGTGTGAAGAATGTTTTAGTTGTACATTGTTATACATATTGTACCAAACAATGCGCTCTTCCTAAAATACTAATTTCAAAGTGAGTATTGTGGTGGAGGAGGAACAAACTTTTCTTTTTATGTCCTTATTAAAAATACAATTTTTCTGTTTTGTTTTCATTGTTCACCTATATTCATTTTGATATTTGGATCTTGAGGGGAAGTATGTGCATTAGTAAAGGCAGAATTATGACAAAGAGTTTAGGAGCCCCCTGGTTTAGCAAATGAAATTTGGAATAGAGATGTTTTGATGTTGCTCCCATATTTTTGAATATATTTATTTTAGAAACGCCAACTGAGATTCATGTTAGGACCAAATAATGGCCAGCTGTGATTGTAGAAGGAGAGATTTTTTAAAAAACAATCTTCAGAACTTGCATTATTATTTTGACTATTTGCTGTTTTGCTACAGATTTGGTTTTGATGATTAATCTTATTTTAAGATTCACTGTGATTCACTGTAAAAAAAAAAGAAAACATGAGATATACGGATACTTCTGGAAAAGCAAAGAAGAACTTTGTTTAAAGTAACGTAGCTTTTCTAGCCCATAACTCTTGTCTACCACTTGCATTAGCAGCAAAGCTAGATGGGCCACTTTTCAGAGAGTAATTAGTGCACTAATTGTGTTTGACTGTTTGGCCATGCTTGCATGTTGTAATTGAGGTGGAATGGCGAACTCCTTCATTGGGTCTGTTCATGGTGATAATAAGGCAGGACATAAAAAATATGTTAAATAATGATACAGGTTTTATTGATAGTGAAATATGTGATGTTAGGAAGAGAAAGAACAAGGAAGTGTGAAAAGCCAAACCACAAGGATCATCTATCAGTCACAAACTCATATTTGCCAAGAAACCTTGTCTCCCTTGTAACAAAACCACAAGCTAGAGAGTTTAGCAAGATGGGTTTGTGACATCCAGCCATCCTAGCCTAGCAACAGGGGAGGGGGAAAGCTGTGTTTCAAGTAACCAATGAATGACTGATATGTTCTCCTTGGAGCTGTTCAGAGCATCCAGAGAGTGGGTGGTGCTTCCGTCTCTGCTGTTGTAGGCTGAGCTAATTTCCTGAGGAACGCCCCTCCTTCCATCACGTGACTCTATTAAGGCGTTCCCCAGTTTATGCTCAGCCACTCGCAGAGTCGGCAGTGTTATCAAAGTGCTCTTGGCCGTTTCAACAAGCCTTACTTTGACTACTATCTTTATTATCAGGTTGTATCTGTTTTATTTCCTTCCCTTAGCCCTGCGCAGTGGTTTTGAGATTTGCGATCTGGCATCCCCCTGGGAAGCCCTCCCGGCCCCAGGGGATTTCAGGGGGAAGGCTAGCATACGTTACAAGCTACCCCACCCCTTCCCTTTGCTCTTTCTGCTGTTTTTGTTGCTCGGGATTGCTGTCATAGACTTTCCATTTTGCTCCGTTTCCCTCCCACCGCACGCCGCTTTTTCCTAAGTTCGAAGCCTCTCTTGCCTCCTTCCTTCCTGGATTCCTCTGGGGACCTCAAAGTGCTCTGGACTGTTTCCCTTGCCGCTGCTGAAGGGCCCTGTAAGTCCACGTCGCAGGCGGCTGCCATTTTAGGCACCGGCGCCATTTTGAATTCTTATCTTTCTGATCTGCAGCATGCCGCTCTAAAACAGCAGGACCCATAGGCCTGCTCGGACATTATTCTAACAGAAAAACCTTCTGTTGGTGTTAGAGGCTTGTTCCCTGCCTCCGTATTGTTGGCTTCACCCGTGGCCAGCCGTAGCTGGTGCGGTCTACCTCTCACCACTCCCGCCCAGTATTTGTCTGGGACGGCAGTTGGGTCTAGGCCTAGAGGCTCCTTCGCCTTAAGGCCTCTGGCATGTCTAGGTCATTTGGACCGGTTTTTTTCTAAAAAAAAAAGAAGGCAATACCAACAGACCAGAGGGAACTAAGAAAGAAAAATATATATGTATGTATGTATGTATGTTTGTATGTATGTATGTATCTATGTATGTATGTATACAGATTAAAACTATAAAGAAGAAGGGTATAACAGGGAGCAGGAGCAAATTAACTTGGGGCATAAAAGGATTTCTCAGGGCTCCCGGCCTTGTTGTAGGTTGACCCCTAGGTGCGCCAACCGCCTCCTATTGATATTTATCTTCCTCAATTGTCAAAATGGCACGGCAATCCTTCCACAGGCTTTTCTTTGAAGGCCAAATCAAAAAAACAAACAAACCACCATCTGCGCAGGCAGGCTAAGGATTCCAAAGCCTCCCAGAGGGATGCCTTAAGGCACCAGGCAGGCAGACACGGTGCTTCCCATTCTACTTCCTTCCACCTCTTCAACTCCCTCCCCTCCTCTAGTCCATTCCTTCCTATCCAGGTGCAGCTCGCCCTCTCAAGGTCACCAGGCTCCTGCAACACCGGCCAGATGAACACCAGAGGCTACCTTCAGGCCCATGGCTGTCAGCCTACGCCAGGACGAACCTCTCATTCAGGAGGTTCCGGAGCAACTGTGATCCTGGATGGAGTTGACTATCCGCCGAGGAATCGCGGAAGGTCCCCAACAGGCAACCAGACCTGGTCTACAGCCACTGGTCACCAAATCTGTAAGATCATTCCCTCTCAGATCTGTACTGCCCCAGGATCAGATACTCCTTCAGGGGCAGTTTTCCCCCTCTATAAGGGGGGACGAGGAGGAGGCGGAAGGGGACTTAGATCGTACAGGGAGGAGGAGGAACAGTTGGACTTGGGGTCCTTACACTATATCGAACTCCCCTCCCGACATTTATCCATCAGAGGCAGAGATCTCACCCCTGACTAGCCCACCTTTGTAGGGCTCTGCAAGTCCCAACTATTCAAGCCTTCCTGTTTAAACCCAGGAATACCTCGGGTCTAACAAGTCAGAACCCTGCTGACCCCTCTCCTCTCGCTCCGGAAGGTCCAGAGGATTCTATTTTTAAACAGCCTGTTGTGGAGACTGAGGTCATCCCCCACAATCTTCCTTGACCTGGTGGCCAAGCAGCTTGCCGCCTCGGCGGTACACACTACCCCGTCGGCCCATAGTAGAAAGTTTTTTAACTTAGACCCAGCGCCCTCCAATCTATTGAGCACCCTGGAGGTGGATGAACCTATCGTGGGCCTGGCCTCTTTCTTCCATCCTCAGTGACCCCTAGAGCCCTGTGACCAGAGGAGAAACTATAGGGGCTGGCCTTCCGCCGAGCTCATCAGTCACCTCCTTCTTCATCAGGTCATCCATTCGCTGGCTTTGCCAGCTTAAACAACATGTCCCAGCCTCCAATGTTCAAGCCCATCAGGGCATATGCAAGATCACGGCCACGGCCGAGTTCTCGGCCAACGCTACCTTTCATTCTGTCAAATTTTCCACCTGGGCCATCTCCTCCCATGTCTCTGCCCGCCGTCTGCTCTGGCCAAAACATTGGCAGGCAGTTCTCAAGAATAAAGTGAAATCAGCCCCTGTCCCTTCGTGGGTAATAAGCTGTTCGGTCTATCCCTGGATATTCCTTTATTAGAAGGAAGAAATTAAATAATAATAACAACAATAACAACAACAACAACAATAATAATAATAATTTCTCCCATCCCTCCTCCACAGTCAGAGGCCAGATCCCGGCAACCCCTTCGGAGAGCTCCCTTTTGTCTCCTTTTTCCAATCCCCTCTCTCTCCCAGGTACCCTTTGGCTCGGGACAGCCCCAGGACAGGACCAACTCCTCTGATAGTCACGGAAGAGGCGGTAACTTCAAGAGGTCCTCTCGTGGCTCTGGCAACAGGCCCTTCCGGCTCTCCAGATAAGTCACCAGACGTAATTCCCATTGGCGGGCACCTAAAAGCCTTCGCCATCCAGTGGGACTCCTCCTCTTCTGTCGCCTGGGTTGGGACTCCATCAGGTTTGGCCTTGTCCTTGCATTCCAACCCCCCCCCCCCCGAGTTTTTCAGGGCATGTCCCCACTCCAGGAACCATTCCAAGCGCAGCCTCATGGACCCAGCAATTCAGCACCTGCTTGACATACAGACCATCCAGCCCGTTTCTCTATCGCAAGGAGGGCGGGGATTCTATTCCCACTTATTCATGGTTCCCAAACACTCCGGGGGATGGAGAGCGGTTCTGGATTTAAGGCGGCTTAACGCCATCTCGTATACCGCAGATTCAAAATGAACCCATTGCAATACATCCTCCTGGGGGTTAGACAGAGAGACTGGTTGTCATCCATTGCCTTTTTGAGGCATACCTACACACCCCGATCCGGCCCTCTCATTCCAATTCCTGCGTTTCTGCTACATAACCTCCTCTCTCAATACGTGGGCTCCCTTTGGGTTGGCCTCTGCCCTCAGAATCTTTACCAAGGTCTTGGCTGCTCTAGCTGCCCACCTCAGATCCCTCCCGGTGCGTCTACACTGTTACCTGGATGACATCCCCATCTTCTCCCCTTCCAGGGAACAAGCAGTGAGGGGCACTCAAATCACTCTGACCGCTCTCCAGGAACACGGGTTCCTCATCAATTGGAAGAAAAACCAATTATCCCCCTCCACCAGGATAACCCACTTGGGGATGGCATTAGACTCTGTGAAAGGGAGGGTGTCTCTCTCTCTGGAGAGAATCCTTAGCATCCAACAATCAGTCAGACACATCATACACCTTAAAAGGGTTTCCCTTCTAGAGCTAACCCAGTTACTAGGTAAAATGATATCTGGTATTTCCACTATTCTCTGGGCCCGTTTCCCTCCAGATCCCTCCAGGGGTTCCTGCCCCCACACCAGAGAACCGGATCAAGCAACTCAAGCGCAAGGTCAAGGTCTCACCAAGGGTGCTCTCCTCCCTCCTTTGGGTGGAACAGAGGGTCTATCAACTAGGGCGGCCCTCTCAAGGAGCCCCCAGACTCTCCGTTGCCACAGACACCAGTCTGTCCAGAGGGTGTGCCCATCTACAGTCCCTTACAACTCAGGGCAGTTGGTCAGCAACAGAGAAACTGCAACATAAATTGGCTGGAGCTGCGCGCCGTCCATTCAGCTCCCCGCAGTTTCCTCTCCCAGGTACGCGGCTGCCTCGTTCCCATCCTCACTGACACATCATGGCCAAAGCTCTCATCAACAAGCAGGGGGGGTACTCAGTCATCACGCCTAATGAGAGAGGCCAGCGCCTCTGTCGGTGGGCGGAGTCTCACCTCCTTTCCCTCGGGGCAGACCATATCTCGGGCATCTCCATCACCCGAGCAGACTGGTTGAACAGGGCCACCACAGACCAGTCAGAGTGGCGTCTCCACCCATCTGTATTCAGGGAGGCGACATCCATATTCAGTCTTCCAGTAGTAGACCTGGAACTTCCAAGGTTCGTTTCGAGATTCCCATCCCCAGGGGCGGAGGACTACAACGCCCTTCGATGTCCGTGGCCCTCGGGCCTCCTTTATGTCTTCCCTCCTCTGGTGCTGGTGCCCATAGTCCTTCAAAAGGTACTCAGTGAGAAGGCGGTTCTGCTCCTTGTAGCTCCTTATTGGCCCCGTCGCCCTTGGTTCGCAGACCTTCGCAGCCTTTCTGTAGCTCCTCCCTGGAGGATCCCAGCAGACAGAATTTCTCTGTCTCAAGGTCCCCTCTTCCACCTGAACCCCCAATGGCTTCAACTAGCTGGTTAGAGATTGAGCGGGAGCGTTTGAAGAGGGATAATCCTCTCGAACAAGGTCATTGATACCATTTTAGCATCCAGGTGTCCTTTAACCACAAGCACTTATGACGCCACCTGGGCCATTTCCGTAAAGGGCGTGTCAAACTTCTTATTGACCCAACGACCCCTTCCCATTGCTCAAGAGCTTGGATTTCTCCAGGAGGGTCTCAGCAAGAGACCATCCCCCAATGCACTAAGACGTCAGATAGCAACCTTATCCACAGTCATCCACTGTAGAGAGGCCAGTTCCCTCTCTCACCAACTCTGTATTTGTGCCTTCCCGAAAAGGGCCACAGTTCTACGCCCTCTGTCCCTCCACCGGTACCCAACCTGGGACCTCAATAAGGCTCTTACTTCCCTCACAAAGCCACCCTTTGAACCCCTAAGAGAGGTCTCTCGTCAGTTCCTCCTCAAAGTAGTTTCTTTCTTGGTAGCGATCACTTCAGCCCGTAGGATATTAGAGATCGCTGTGCTGTCAGTTACAAAGACCCTTGCGTATTCCATCCCGACCGGGTGGTCCTACGGTTTGACCCCTCCTTCTTGCCAAGATTAATTCGGTTTTCCACAGGAACCAGGACCTTATCCTCCCCAATTTTGCCCCAGACCACCTCACGAAAGGGAGAGACTGTGGCACACCCTGGACGTTCGACTTACCTAACGGATCCACATTAAACACACTGAGTCTTTCCGTAAGTCCAGGCCCTGTTTGTATCCTTCCAACCAAAAAGTCACAAGGGCTAAGGGTAACCCCAACCACCATAGGCCGTTGGATAAGGGCGGCCATCGCCATGGCATACGAGGCTTAGGCCTTTCAGGTACCCAGGGGCATCACGGCTCACTCCTCTAGGAGTGCAGCAACTTCAGCTGCCTGAGCTACCCAGGCTCCAATACTCGACATTTGCCGCGCAGCTACGGGGCCTCCCTGTCACCCTTCATCAGACTTTACAAGCTTGACAGGTTGCTTCAACTGAGGCTTCTTTTGGTAGAAGGTTTCTTCAGAGGGTTCTCAGGGAACCCGTGGGGTCCACAGACCAGACGGCAACCCTCCCGTAGGACAGGCCTAGCTTTGGTATGTCCCACTCTCTGGATGCTCCGAACAGCTCTAAGGAGAATGGGCATTGGTCCTTACCTGACACGCCATTTCTCTTCGAGCTGTGAGGAGCATGCAGCCCCTCCCTTATCTTTCACCGTCTGGTGGGGTCTTGTTTCGGCCAAGGAACCTTAAGTATAGTAAGATGAGAGCACTAATTCTGTTTTCTCTCGCCTTCGCATAAACTGGGGAACGCCTTAATGGAGTCACGTGATGGAAGGAGGGGCGTTCCTCAGGAAATTAGCTCAGCCTACAATAGCAGAGACGGAAGCACTACCCACTCTCTGGATGCTCCTCACAGCTCGAAGAGAAATGGTGTGTCAGGTAAGGACCAACGCCCATTTTGCTCCTTCTGGAGAAGTATATAGGCATGTGCTGTTCTATAAGAAATTTGTTCAGAAGTGTCACTCACTAAAATACTCTGAACCTGCTTGCGCAAATAAAACTAACTTATTTTTGGATTCCAAAGTCTGAGTCCTGTAATTTCCTGCAACAGTAATGCAATATAATGAAGCTTGTCTAGACATCAGAATGGACAGAATATATCTGACCTTTTCCCAAGGCTTGGAAGCAAAATGGAAAAGTAAAAATGAAAGGAGGGGACCTAGACAGAGATGACAGAACACTTGAAGCAGAAAACAAAAATGGTATTTTCACAAAATGTCAAAACAACCGGCTGAAGAGATAGAATAATTGTGGTAAGAAGGATAAAACTGACAAATTGCAAAGATAAATGTTTCAAAAGGAAGAAAAAAAATGAATTTGGAACTATTTAATATAACTAATGAGATGGTCTGTCAGTTAACTGGAGGGATCTCAAATCTTCTCCCCAGAGGCCCAATTGAAAATCATGGAGGAAGCTATGTTGAAGTAGTGGCAGTGTAAGGACAGAAAAGCTCAGAAGAACTACTTGTGAAAGAAACACAAACTTGTTTTCTTCAGGGGAAATGGGATATTGAAAAGGAAAGAAAATTCTTACTCATTCTTTATTGAAAATGTCAACCATTTAATCACTTTTTAATTGTATCCGTGGACATTGAGATCAGTTGCCTACAATTATATCCAGTGGCAGACTATTAGGGAAAAGCAAGTAAGCTCCATGAATTGTCCATCTAAAACTAGAGCTATTCCTACAGTTTCAGAAATGCTGAGTTAATTTATTGACTTTCAACTCTGGTATTGTTGAATCCACAATTACATTCAGTCAGAATGGTGGCAGCTTTTTTAAATTTAATACAAGGATAGAAAATGGTCCTCAAATATTGGATTACACCTCACATCAGTCCTGCCATTAGTCACAGCAGGTGGAGTTGATGGTAAAAGAAACCTAACCGTATCTGGAGAACTACTGGTTTACCCATTCCTGGTTTGGAGGAAAAGGCAGAAAAAGGATGTCTAAGGGCAAAATCTTATTTTTAATAAGTATATAGAAATGGGAATTTCAATAGACCTGGCCCTTATCTCATTCCTGTGTGAACCCACTTCATCTATCAAGAATTCTATCCCAGGAGCAATTATTTATAGAGTAGTCATCTTTAAAAAAGAAGCATTAAGATAATTAAAAACAGATCCAAAATATGTTGTTGTTGGTTTGTTCTCTGAGGTTGTTGGTTCATTTCTGAACATTTCATCATTAGGCTAGGTAACATCATCAGCGGAACTTTGGTTGAAGTGCCTTGTTTCAATTCTCTTCTGCTATTTTAGTTCTCAGGTGGTCAGTTGGTCACATTCAGTGGTGGGATTCAAATTTTTTTACTATTGGTTCTGTGGGTGTGGCTTGATGCATGTGGCAGGGGAAGGATACTGTAAAATCTCCAGTCAGAGGTGAAATTTGCCGGTTCTCCAAACTACTCAAAATTTCTGCTACCGGTTCTCTCTCCAGAACTGGTCAGAACATGCTGAATACCACCTCTGGTCACATTGATGATGTTACCTAGCCTGGTGATGAAATGTTCAGAAACTAAACAACAAGCACGGAAAAGAAACTATGACCAACATCTACCAAGTGAGCTACTAATATTTTCCACTATTTCTAGATTGAAATAATAGATTCTCCAGCTGAATTAATGGGTCATCTGTTACTGATGCTAAATTGAAATAGCTGTTGGGATATTTCTATTTTGTACTACACTATAAACCTCTAGAAACCTGTTTCATATTTGATGAGTTATCTGCCCTGACCGTTCACATCCTCCTCTGCACCGGTGCCTGGATATTTCTCAGGACTAGCACAGAAGCTGTTGCTACTCCCACAGATGTGAGGTCTTGACCTTTGTGAAGTTTCATCCAGTATGTTCCTGCTTATTTCTCTGAATTCGTTGTGCTTGACCTTACTTGGGTGGAAATTGAATGAAATGCTTCCAAATGTAACAGTAACAGGAAAAGGTTCTGTGTTGTGAAACTGTTTGTGTATTTTCTCTCATTAAAACGATTATAAAACAGAATAAGTGTACACAGAAAGGTGAGGCTGTGAGAAGTGATGGGGCAAAGAGAAGACTCATTGCCAGTATTCGTTTTGAGAAGAATTTACATAGCAGCATTTTAGAGATGTAATGACCTCGTCAATTTTGTACAGCAAGCTGTATGTTAGAAATAAAGTTGCCAGTTGATTGATTCTTGATAGCAGAGATGGGGGAACACAACCCTGAAGTTTAAATACGTTTAAAGTCATTGAGGGAATCGGGATTCTCTTAAAGACCATATTATTCACTTAACAACTGCAGTGATTTGCAAAAAAGATGGTAAAACAGGCTGCGATTTACTTAACTGCCACCTAGCTCAGCAACAAAAAATTATCCTAAGTTGAGGACTACCTATAACCTTAAGGCTGCCTAGGGTGTGCATAATCTATGCTACATTTGAATTTGTGATGCTTATTAGGAATCATAAGATAAGAGGAACATTTTTTTACTTAGTTTACATTGGGATTCTACCGATTTGGACCCCTTCTATAGAACCGGTTGTTATGATTCTGTACAGTTCGGAAAACCGGCAAATGGTGCCCCTGGTTGGTCCCATCCCTCTCTGCCTGCCCTCCCCTCCCAGGTAGTCCTTATCATGCATGCGCGATATTGCGCACATGCCTGACATCGCTGACTGCATTATCCCCCACTCAGTCACTCCTTAAGGTATTTCTTTCCCCCCCTCCCGACGATCAGCTGTTATGATGATCAGCTGTGCCAGGATCCCCCTTGCTGTCTTACTGCTTCACCCAGGAGGCTTCCCTGAGGCCCAGGAGGCCCAAAAATGGAGTGCAGGAGGGTACTGCACACCCCCCCCCCCACGCTCTGTTTTTTGCCTTCCTCGGCCCCAGGGAAGCTTCCTGGGAGGAGGCTTCCCTGAGGCCCAGGAGGCAAAAAACAACAACAAATGGGGGGGGGGTGCTGCAAAAAAAAAGCCACACCCACCCAGCCATACCCACAGAACAGTTATTTTAAAAAATTGAATCCCACCCCTGCTTGTTTAGCTTATATTATTATGACTTCATAATATGATTTAGGCATGATTCATACAAAATGTATATGTAACCCAACAATAAGGCTGAATGCTGAGATTTAGCCTGTGTTGGAGACTATACTACAGGGCAAACTATACACAGTGCAACTTGTCCAAGCAATTTCCAGAGCTTTATCATCCCCAAATGTTAAAAATAAAGAATTATGGTGTGTTTATGGTAGCATTTCTGGAAATAGTATTTCATTTTAAACAGTTTAGCTGCAAATATTTGAGGTAAATTTGAATGCTGAGTGGACACATGCTTGGGGATCTGGAAGAAAATACAAATTAAACTTACAAGAGGAGAAGTATCCACTATTTATGGTTTTAAATTTGCTATTTGTGAATAATATAATTGATGTAGAGGTCATACAAGAAAAAAAATCTAGCTTTGTACTTGCAGATTTGTGGAGCCAAACTGTGTCCCAGTTGTCCCTTTTTATCAGTTTTTTTAAGGCTGATGCTTTGTGAAAGACTGTGTGAAAAATTATGCAGTGAAAGAAAAACAACCCTGAACTTTTAAGTTACACAAGATGTTTTTATTTTATCTTTTTAAAGTTTGCTTAAATGAATTGTTCAAAGGATTTGTTTTCCAATCCATACAGGTTTAGATCTTTTGAAAATACTTTTCTAAAATTCTTTTGTCACATGAATGCAGAGTCCTCCACATGAAATAAAATGAAATTGAGAATAACGGTGAAACTCAATTTTCATTTTCATTATTTTTTTGAAGACTCTTTTACTTAACTGCAACAATTTTTCAGCGTTTAAAAGGTGAACTGGAGAGTTATTTGAAACATTTTTTAACCTGAGTGCCCTAGCATATGAGGCTCGGTTATGATTTAGTTTTAGAATAGAATAGAATTCTTTATTGGCCAAGTGTGATTGGACACACAAGGAATTTGTCTTGGTGCAAATGCTCTCAGTGTACATAGAAGAAAGATACATTTGTCAAGAGTCAAGAATCATAAAGTACAATACTTAATAATAGTTATATACAATAGCTATCAAATCATACTACGAAACAGTCAATATAAATCATAAGGATACAAGCGACAAACTTACAGTCATACAAGTGGGAGGGGATGGATGGTAAGGAATGATGAGAAGATTAATAGCAATAGTAGCGCAGACTTTGCAAATAGTTGGACAGTGTTGAGGGAATTATCTATTTAACAGTGAGTTTTGGGCTTACATGCTCCTGTCCTGTGGTGAATTTGCCATGCCTTTTGTAAGTCTTCTGTCTTGAATGGGCTTGGAGATATGAGTTTGGATCCCTAAAATGCCTTGTTCAGAAAATTAGGTTGTTGTTTTTACTTATTCATAGTTAAATTCAAACTTGATCTCGAAGATGATGCTTATGATGTTAACTTGTTTTAAACTAGATTCAAATGAAACATTACATTGGGTTTTGTTTTTAACGAAGCTTCAAACTTTTTCAAGGAAGACAGCCAGAGTTTTATTCTCATAATGTTACATTGTGGGTTTTTTTTTAGTCTATTCACACACAGATTTAACAGATAATCAGAGTTGAAAGGAACATTGTAGGTCATCTAGTCCAACCCCCCGACCAAGCAAGAGACCTCACACCATTTCTGACAAATGGCAGTCCAATCTCTTCTTGAAAGTCTCAAGTGATGGCGCTCCCACAACTTCCGAGGGCAACTTCTGTTCCACTGGTTGATTGTTCTCACTGTCAGAAAGTTTCTCCTTATTTCCAGGTTAAACCCCTCCTTGTTCAGTTTACACACACAAATACACACACAAACACACGCAATATTTTTAAAATGCATATTTTATTACTGCACTTTAAAAATATTATTTTAAAATATTATTTTTAAAATGCAGTAATATCCAATATGCAACAATTACCATTACTTTTTGTTGAAGAAGGCAGAAGTGTTCCATCAGTAAATGGGTGAATTTGAATCCTGACTTTTTTGGGGAAAGGAAAGTTTTGGAGCATGAGAACAAGTCTTTTATCATTTTTACACTTTTTATGTTCATTAGCTGAAGCTACTTTTTTCCCTCCTTCCTGAGTAGGATCTGAAAAGCAGGTTCAACAAAAAGAGTACTTTCATTTGGGTGGAACTACGTGTTTTTCTGGGTCTGCCACTATAAACACTCAGCAATTCTAAAAAAATCCAAGAAATTTTCATTAAACAGCTAAAGACGAAAAGAATAAACCATGGGAAGAACCTTGGCACAATAATTTTTATTTATTAAAATTATTTTCTGCTTTTCTGTTTGTGTAAATATTCATGGAGGCTTACCATGTGTTTTTCTGCCTATGTGTGTTTAAGATACACATTTCATAACCACAAAAACAAAAATTAAAAGCAAAAATAAATATTAAAATCAGCATCATTAACATAATAATTGACAACAGGGGCTATCAGCAGATAACTAATTTAAAGCAATTAGATTTCTAATTAAATATATATTATGCTAATAGTACTTTCATTACATTGTATTATTTTCCTGTATTGAGCTTATAAAACAAAATATTTCTGCAAAGTAAAATATCACTGAAAAAGTCTCCTCACCCACCCCATACAATCATATTCACTTTCCTTTCTAAAAACAATAATAACAATGCCACTAGCAACAAATGTTCTTTCATAGTGAGTGAATTGGATTAAAAATGCATTTTGGCAAAATCTAATCCACAGTTCTATATAGAATAGGAAAAAACTAAGGGTAAAACTTAAAATTTGGTAAGACTCAAAGGAAAGAGGTGGACTTGCATTTGCTAACTTTATAAATAATATTGTGCAAACTGTCATGAATAACATAGAATGTGTGAAATCATCAAATAACAGAGTATCAGTCATAGAAGGAGCTGGTATAGCCAGTGGACTTCATAAATATTTATGGTACAAAGAAAAAAAGGAATCCAAAATTATAAGACAAAGTTTGTTAAGATATGGAATATTTTTAAACCAAGAATAAGTCTGTTTTACCATCACATGCTCTATTTCAGGGATAAATATGGCAAGAAAGATTTAATCAAACATGCTGATAAGGTATATCCAGCCTCAAAAAATAACTAAAAATATAGCCAGAACTACTCAGTGAAGATAAAAGTTTGCTATGAGTGATGCATTTAGAAAATTGCAGGATCAATAAAAAGTGATTTTAACGGACTTCCGGTTTGCATGGCTTCGGGGCAGCAGGAATTCGCGACAGCTCGCGATTCCTGCTGGCTAGCTGCCGAGGTACCCCCGATCCAGATGGGTCAGGGGGTTAAGGCTGCCCTGTAGGGACAGCTGAAGATAGAGGGGAGCCGGTTAGGGAGGTGGGGGCATCGCAGACCCCCCCCTTCTCCGGAAAAACCCCTTTTTCCCAAGGCGGTGGAGCGGCGGTCAGCAATGGCCGCCACGAAGAAGCCAGCAACCGGGTAAGAACTGTGCTGGAGGAAGTGTGAAAAGTGAAAGTTCTGTCTGAGCCGGGTCAAGTAACAACTTTTAAATTGCCTGGAATTGAGCTGCTTGTTGCTGGAGGATACATTGTTTCCCTAAGAAGATCGAAAGCGGCGGAAAAGCTGTCAAAGGGAACTTTCTTCTTTTTTTTTATTTTTGTTTACTCTCCCATCCCACGGAAAAAGCAGAAATATTTGGATATATTAGACATTGAAAGTGGATTGCTTTGAAAGCTAAGCTAAGAGACAAAGGGATTTTTGGACATTGAAAAATTTAAGAAATTGGAAAATTTTTGCTGGAGGTATGGATTTTTGATTATTTAAAATTGTTATTGCAAGTGGGAAGGGAGAAAAAAAAAATTGGAGCAGAAACTGAAAAAGGAGGAGACTGTCTAGAATGTCTTGGTGGATCCCAAAAGAAGATATATGGTAATTGGACCTCTTTGATTAAAAATTAATTTAGAAAGAGAAAGAGAAGAAGGAAGAAAAGTATTAACTTTTGGAACTTTTTTCTTTTTTTTAATTGCTTTTGATTGTCCTGGATTAAAAATACTTGTGGTTGTTTTGGAAAAAGTTTTCCCTTTTCATAATGGCATTGTCTGTGGATGAACTAGAGATTGACTATCAAAAATATAAAAAAGAAGATACTTTGGGCGCTTTGTTCCAATTCTTAGAAATGGCGTTATGTTCTGTTGAAAAGTTGATTATGCAGCAGAAGGACTGGGACAAGGAAGAAGAGGAAGAAGAAGCCATCTTTGATGAACAATGGGTTCCTTCCGGAGAGGAGGAGAAAAAGGATAAGAAAAAGGGGTTTTTAAGAATTATAAAAACAACCAAAAGAGAGAAAAATGAGCGAAAAGATGGAGGCAAGGTTAGAAAGCAAAGGAAAAGGAGCAAGAAAAGCGAAGAGAAAAAGCAAAGGGGTAGAAAGGGCAAGGAGAAGAATAAGCAAGAGAGAAAAGGGGGGAGGAGAAGCCTTAATGGGGGGAAGCAAGATTTAAAAAAAAAAAGTTTATTTAGAGACAATGGGTGAATTTAATTTAGATTAAAAGAGGGATTCTGGAGGGTATATAAGAGTGTGTTTTTATATGTATATTTAGAATAAAAAATTTATTATGTAATTTTAGAATCTTTTAAACAGAATCCCAAGAAAGATTTATATGTAGTATTTTTAAGTTAGGTAATGAGTTATAGATGTAACTCCAATTGTTGTACAGGAGAAGTATAGTAAAAGAAAAAAGATGAATGGATGTTTGGAAATAGAACAGACAAAGAATGTTGTTGAAAATGGTAATAATGGAAGGATATATATGCTTTTCTTTTGATTTTATATATTGATAAAAGGCAATAAAATTTTAATTGATAAATAATTTGGATGGAAAAGAGAAGTAGGGACAAGATATGAAGTTAATATTATATGAAATATTAATATTATAATCTTGAAATGTTATGTTTTATTGGTCTATCATTATTATTTTTTTTTAGAAAAGAATTTATAAGCTGTTATGCCTTGATTTTGTGTGTATTGTTTTTAGAAAACTGATAAAAATGGTTTTTATATACATATATAAAAAAAAAAATGATAATAAGATATGGAAGGAGATTTAGGTTGAATATGATGTTTGAATTTGTGTCTGTGTAAAGAGTTTTAACCTGGGAACAGACAACCTTCAGAAAAGATCTTTTAGTTTTGTCTATGTTTTATGTTTTGTGTTTGTATGTTTGTGTATTATGCTTATGATAAAACTAACAAAATTTGTTTTTTATTAAAAAAAAAAAAGGATAATAAAACCTTGGAGGAATGTTAGATGAGAATAATTTAAACAAGCCAGAAAGAAAAGAATATGATGACTATAAAATGGATAAATATGGAAGAGAAATGAAATTGAATAGGAGTAAAGAGAAATAATGAGAAATTTGATGGAAGATATTTGTGTGTCCATATGGGGATGGGATAAATTGGAATTATGCTGTATAAAAATATTGTTTTGTTTGACTTGTAAGGACTTACAATATTAAGAGGTTTTATGTGTTTATGTATTTACTGGTTAATGATGTGTTGTTTTATCTTTAAAATTAATAAAAATTTGTTTCAAAAAAAAAAAGTGATTTTAACAAAGAATATGGAACCTTGAAGATGACGACTGAAACATTTATGCCAAATCAAGAGTATATAAAAATAGTTACTGAAATAAAGTGTATTGGAAACTTCAATTACAGTATAACAACAGGAAGAATGAAAGAGCTCTAGAAAAGAAATCAATAAAATGTATTTAAAACTATAAATGTAAGGGGAAATTGTTATAAAATGTTCTACAGATGGTACATAAACCTACTAGTAGTTACCAAGACAGACAAAATGTCCCTTATAACAGTAAATATTGAAAATAAGAAATATTTTGTCACATGTGATCATCTTGTAAAAAATGAAATGAAAAAATATCACTTTTTTAATACCACATACATGTTGAGAGCAGCTCAAACTTGGCACAACATTTTTTGGGGGGAACCTGCCTTTGCTACTGATACTGTACACAATTGCAAGGCTAACATTGGAGATAAGCAGAAGTCACAAAATTGACAATATACACTATATCATAATGGAAATTTATTAAATGTAAGAATAGTTCCTTAATATTACACAGCAAGAAGAAAAACCCAGTCATTTGGGATATGGTTTCTAGAAAAATAATCATGAGACCAGTTAAAAATAATAGATCAAATTACTTAGCCATAATTTTCAACACCTGATGAAAAGTGCAGATATTTATGTTGTGGTTAGCAGTTGGGAAATAATAGCAATAGCCTTAGCACTTAGACTTATATACCACTTCACAAAGCTTTACAGCCCTCTCTAAGCAGTTCACAGAGTCAGCCTATTGCCCCCAACAATCTGGCTCCTCATTTTACTCACCTCAGAAGGTTGGAAGGCTGAATCAACTTTGAGCTGGTAAGTTTCAAACTGCCAAATTGTAGGCGGCAGTCAGTCACCAGTACTGCATTCTAACCACTGCACCACCTTGGAGGATAAGGGGAAAATATGTCACTAATGGTTTTTTGTAATATTTTTTTATTCATGCTTTATTTTATTTTTTTCTTCTCCACTTTGGTTTTCATATCATTGTTCTTGTATTCATGTACCTTTCTTCAGCACTTGCCACGAAATAATGAAATAGAACTTTAAAAATGTGTGCTTCAGAGTTGAGATGCATTATTGCAAGGATTCCTATCATTATTACTTGGAACTCAAGAGATAAGGCAATTAATTTTCCCAAGAGAAATGTGAGAAATTGGCATTGTTGTGGAGGGCCGAATCAATAGGGCTGTGAAGGTAAACTAAACCGTAAACTAAAAAAATATACAGCATTCATCTTCAAACTAAAAATAATGCAGTTATATTGCATATGTGCCATATATTTATTTACATTTGATTTCTAATTTTCCAGTTGACCACATGTGGGCTGGGCAAAGGGTTGGATATGGCCCAAGGATTGTAAAATGCCCAGGTCTGCGTTAAGGTATTTTTAGAAAGCTTGGAATGCAACTTTTCTTTGGGCTGCCTGATCTGGGCTGTAAAAATGAATAATCACAATATGACAGAAAAGTGATACAGAAAATTCATTCTTTCCTGCCATCTGCTGGTCATTTGGATTTTGGCAACTGGTAAATATAATTAGCGTTAGGATAATACAGAAAAGAGGCAGAATCCTGCTTGGATGTTTCCAGTACAACTGAAATGTACCATTAGATGTAACTAATCAGGGGTCTCTGCTAAAGATGGGGCAGAATGAGACAGGTTAATCCTGCTGTATGTAGTTACTTTGCAGAATGAGTTATGCAGTGTACAATTAAATAAATAATTCAAGGATATTAGAAGTACTGTTGTGACTGAAGCTATAACAACATATGGACTGTCATGCTTCTGTCAGAGTCTGAATCTGAGGAGGAAGAATAGCTGACAGAGAGTGGGAGTGTGGCTCTGTCGGCTGTGGAGGAAACTAGGGAAGGGCAAAGTCCAGCTGGGAAGGGCAGAGAAGAGGTAGAACGAGTTCAGTGGAAAACACAGGCCCAACCCCTCTTCATCCTGGGGCACGGAGGGAAGATTGGAGAAGAGAGCAATGTGGGTTGGATGGCTTACGGGGGAGGAAAGGGCCCTGATTCCCTTCATTAGGCACAACTGGGAAGAGAGTTTAAAAGAGATGCAAGCCGAGAACCACGTCTGCTGGAAACAAACGTGAGCTTGTGTTGACTTTGGTTATCTGCGTTCCTGGCATCCTCCCAACTGGGTTGAATTACTGCCATTCCTTCATGTCTGGAATTCCTGCTCTTGCCCTGACGGACTAATTACCTCATTTTGCCTTGATTGGACTTTTTGTTGACAACGTTTTGGACTTGAATCTCTGCAGCCAAAGGCTGTTTCTGGGAGAGTTTTTCTCCAGTTCAGAAGGTAACCAGAACATTGGGGGCAAAGTTGGAGCAAATAAAGGGACTCCTACTTATTATTTGACTGTATTGCCTTTGTGCCACGTCCCAGGTTATCACATGGACAATTGACAGTTAACTCCAGTTCTTCTGGTCTAGTAACAGTTTGCCAACTTAATCAGACCTGAGAAACGAGCAGTTGTGTTGCTACTTAGTGAATTAACCAGCTAATTTCAGATTTGTTTGAGAACAAGACAAGTGAGAGCCATCTTTTTGTAAGAAGAGGTGAAGGGAAATGTGTAATGTATTAATGCTCTGAGAACTTCAAATTAGCTAGGCTTTTATATTAGAATGACAGGAATAGTAGGCTTGTAATCTAAATACAATACTGAACCCCCAATCTATAGGAAGTTTTGGATATTTTCTCCAGCATCACTTGCTGGAATGAGTTGTTCTCATTCTCTTTTTCTCTTTGCCAGCATGTGTGTACATAGGGATTAAGCACCAGGCTGGAAATTAGGAGACTGTGAGTTCTAGTCCCTATTTAGGCATGAAAGACAGCTTGGTGACTTTGGGCAAGACACAATCTTTCAGCCCAGCTCCCTCACAAAGTGGGGAAAATAAGAGGACAAAGAAGCATTAGGTTTGTTTGCTGCCTTGAGTTATTTATAAAACTAATAAAAATGGATATAAATAAAAATATAAAAACGTGTCGATTTTCCCATTTTTTATTAAATGAAGCATATTTGAGTACTGGGAGGAGGGAGAATGCATGTGAAATATTTTGTCTGTTTCTAACGTGAAAAACAGCCTTCATCTCTGATGATCTATTCAACTATTACAAAGTCTGCATTACTATTACTAATAATCTTCTCATCACTCTTGATCATCCATTCCCTCCCACTTGTGACTGTATGATGGTAACTTTAGCGCTTGTATCCTTACGATCTATATTGATTATTTCCTAGTATGATTTGATTGCTTATTGTACCCTATGACTGTCATTAAGTGTTGTACCTTATGGTTCTTGATCAATGTATCTTTTCTTTTATGTATACTGAGAGTATTTGTACCGACAAATTCCCTGTGTGTCTAACTACACTTGGCCAATAAAGAATTCTATTCTATACTATCTTTTGAAGCCATATCTTAAAGTCTTCCTGGTGTGTAAATTTACAACATAGGATATCTGAAAGCAGTTTTCTATCCTTCACCTGAAGCAAAGAAGCTGTAAAAAATAACAAAAGACAGAATGGAATTTATGCAAAAGGAATAAAGTGCTGTATTTTGGAGGAGAGAAAAGAAAGAATTACTTAGGAAGGGGGAAAAGAATGCATTTAAAGAATTGTTTGAATGTAGCAATGTTGGGTGATAGGAAATTCTACAGAAAATGGGTCTATACAAAGCATAAATCCAGTATATAATAACTCCTGGCCAATCTTGTGTGTGCTAAAAAATTGACCATGATAAGATCTAGTTAATATTTGGATGAGAAACTATCAGAGTTTCCAGGCACCGGGCTTATTATAAGCTAGATTGAGAAATTGAAAAAAAAATCCAGATAAAAATTAGTGTGCAACAGCATCCAGATCATCGTATGTAGTTCTTCTTTGGATTGTATCCATCTTATTCTTGTACATCTCAACATTACATCTAACATCTAGTAAAATAATTTAAAGATTTGGACAACTCATTTCTCTTTTTCATTTACTAATTACCGGGAAGTTATGGAACTTCTGAACTTGTGTTTACAGACTGTTTGATGATGGCTGAATTGAAATTTAATCAAAACAAGTCTCAGTTCTTTGAAGAGAAGTAAATTTTACTTGTAAATGTTTTGCAAGTGATCCATAAATGGGGTTGTGTATTTTTCATAATGGTCCAGACATGACTCAAAAACGTTGGGGCTATAGACTGTTTCCTATGCTGTTTTCTAAGGTTTTATTCCTGGTACATTTCAGATAATAAACGTTTATAAAAAACATTATAAAATACAATACAGGAAATATGTTTCAGTGTCAGCCATATTTTAGAGTGTTCCTCAATTAAGAATTGACATCCAAAGTAGATTAAAAATGATAGATTTGGAAATAATGTCACTTTGTTTTTGGAGAATTCTTTCAAGCACTTCTTTAACTGAGAAACCTCAAATTACAGTTGTAGCACAGTTGCTTTTAAGCAGCTCAGCTTGGCCTGCCAGCTGTACTCAATATGGAGCATTGTCACTGTAACTCTGCTATCCACACAATATATCTAGGATGACAGTATAATGCTTTTTGAAAAAGTTTCTGGAACAGTTTGCGACACATGTATTTCACCAACTTGGTTGCCCTTGGGTCCCTTGACTCAATTTAAAAAGCCAATTTTAAATAGAAAAAAATAATTATTTTAAACCTGCTTCCATGAGAGAAAACTTCTACCTGTTTCAGTCTCCACTTGTGAGATATAGGCTGGTTGACAGGTTGGTTGGACCGACTGAAGAACAGATATAGTGAACACTGAAAGTGATAGGACTTTATAAAAATTCAGGCATATGAAAAAAAAAAAGAATTAAATGATAATTGGAAGTATGTATTGGAGTAATCTCAAACGATTGAAAGAGAAAAATACCATGAAAAAGATCAAAAGTAGGGAAAGAAAGTAATATTCAGAACACAACACCCAGTGAACATTATAGAAGGGAAACTAGCATAATAAACATTTGAGTTCTAAAGAGTTGATTCTCCCTTCAGTTGATTACTGGATTTCTTTTAAAACCCAGTGTGAATTGGTATTCATAATAGAGTTCATTCAGGGATTATTAACATGGGATAGATGGTTCTCGGCAATTTTTAATTCTGTCATCCCTCTAGTGATTCCACTTTAGTTTAACAATCAGTATTCTTTTGATAGTTCCATTTTTCTTCTCTTGTATCTTTCGATTTTTTGGCCTCTTGGCTTGGAAAAGGAACCATGTACCTAGTGGTCACAAAGCTGCTTTTTCAATATTTCAATCATTCCCCACCATCCAGTCAGAGCTGAAGAAGCTTCTTGGATGAGAAACGAAGCATCTTCAAATAAAAACTAGAAAGTCCAGTTGCCTCTTGAAAAAACACCTTTGGCACAATTATGACCTGGATGACAGAGAATCTCCATAGACATGCACCCGGTGGCCATGTATGACCAGAATAAAATATCATTATCATAAGGAGTAAGGGCTGGCATCTGTCTTTCTATTCTTCATAGAGCTGCTGCGAGCATCCAGAGTGGGAGGTGTTCCAGTCTCCGCTCTTACAGGCTGAGCTATAATAGAGGAACACTCCTCCTCCTCCACATGACACCTCCGTAGCGTTCCCCAGTTTTAGCTCAGCCTCGCAAGAGACAGGCAGCTCTAGCAGTTACTCCTTGGCCGATCCAAATTTCTTTGACTTAAATCTCAGGTTTGATCTTTCCTTGTGTTTCCTCCTTGGTCTCTGCGCATTTGGCTTGTCTTAAATTGGTGAAAGGAGTGATTTTTTTGCCCCTCAGGGGGGAGATACGGGGGTTTTAGAGCCTTTCGCTCCACCCCCACCCCACTCTGGTGCCTGCCGTTCTTTAAGCCATTCTGCTCTTAAGCAGCGGCTTGTATTTGCGCACTTAATAGCGCTCTGTTGTGCCTTCCCCCCACGAACGCAATAGAGAGAGGGTGAAATCTCTCTCCGGCCCCTCGTTTTGCCTGAAGTCTGGAAGGGTTTTTTTTGTTGTTGTTGAGGGGCTTTCTTTCCTCTGAGTATCGCGCTGGTTCTGGCGGCCATTTTGGGCGTGCCTCATGGCCGGCTGCCATTTTGTTAAGCTTTACAGTTTGCTGCATTGATTCACAGGCCTATAACAGGACCAGCAGGCCTGTTCGGAGTTTTCAATTTTGAAGGGGTATTGTGTCTCTGTGCCCTGTTGCCCCGTTATTTTATGTGTTGGTTTTGTTCCGCAGCCTACTCAGAGGCGAAGGAGAGGCACCTACTTCCCATGTTGCTTGGGAGGCTGCCTCAGGAGGCCTATTTTTGCCTAACTTTCCTATTTTTCCTTTTTTGTTGTTGTTATCTGGCCTCAGCGTTCATTCGGTCTATTGGCTTTTGGATATTTCTTTTTATTACTCACAAGTAAAATAAAATAGTAATATATTTTTCCTTCTATTAGCATACTCTGCAGCTTAGTTAGGCCCTTTTTGGCCTTGCCTCTTATGTTAATTCAAAAAAATAAAAATAAAAAATAAAAAGAATAAAATAAAATAAAATAAAATAAAATAAAATAAAATAAAATAAAATAAAATAAAATAAAATAAAATAAAATAAAATAAAATAAAATAAAATAAAATAAAATAAAATAAAATAAAATAAAATAAAATAAAATAAAATAAAATAAAATAAAATAAAATAAAATAAAATAAAATAAAATAAAATAAAATAAAATAAAATAAAATAAAATAAAATAAAATAAAATAAAATAAAATAAAATAAAATAAAATAAAATAAAATAAAATAAAATAAAATAAAATAAAATAAAATAAAATAAAATAAAATAAAATAAAATAAAATAAAATAAAATAAAATAAAATAAATAAAATATATAAAATATATAAAATATAAAAAATATATAAAATATAAAAAATATAAAAAATATAAAAAAAAATAAAAAAAAATAAAATAAAATAAATAAAAATAAAATAAAATAAAATAAAATAAAATAAAATAAAATAAAATAAAATAAAATAAAATAAAATAAAATAAAATAAAATAAAATAAAATAAAATAAAATAAAATAAAATAAAATAAAATAAAAATAAATTGGACATATATATTATGATACAACCAAAAAAAAAAATTACCAAAAGGGGGATGCGGCCCAATGATAGGATATATGGCCCACATTATAGGCCATACACCTAGGCGTGCCAACCACCTCTTTATTTAATATTGCTCTGTATCGGGCATTTTATCATGGCAGAAGACAATCCCAGAGGTCCTTCCTTGAAGGCTAAGTCGGAGACGCACCATTTGCACAAAAGGGCCAAGGACTCATCCAAGGCTTCTCAAGGGAAAAAAGATAAAACGCCTTAAGGCGACCAAGGCTTTGGAGAAGGAATTTTATAAGCGTTCAAAGGGCTCTCAATCTGTAACTCCAGTTCCTAATTTTCCCTCTGCTTCCACATAACCCACCCCTCTGCCAGAACAACTTTCTCCTCCCAGGCGCAGTTCATCTGTTCGGAGCCTTCAGGTCTCCTGGACACAGAGGCTACATTTACTACTGCTGCTGGCTTGTGACCAGAGGAACCATCCGCGGTCCTTATTCCAGACAGCATTAGAGAATGGAGGCAGCTGGCCTTCCACCAAGGGATCACGGAGGGTATCCAACAGATGACCAGACCAGGTCCTCAGCGATGGCTCCTGAGGTTGAATCAGTCTCTAGCAGATCGCTTCCCAAACTGGAACTTCACCATGGTCAGGTACTCCCCCAAAGGAGGAGATCCCCTTTCCAGAAGGGGTGGAGGAAGTGGAAATGGGCCTTGTGCCCTTCAGGGAAGCGGAAGGATCGGATAGGGGATCCTTACACTACTCTGAACCCCTGTCAGATTGGAACCGATGGAAGGAGAAAGGTCAGAGGATAAGAGTATTCCCCCTGACCAGCCCGCATCCATAGGCCTGTTTGAACCCCATTTGTTCAAGTCCTTGCTAATCAAGGCAAACAATATTTCGGGCTTGATGTTCCAGTCACCCTCTAATACCTCTCCAGCAGCCTCTGGAGTCCCAGAGGATCCTATTTTCAGCCGGTCGTGGAGCTCGAGATCATTCCTACTCCACTCATTTCTCCGGCTTAGTAGCAAAACAGTTGGCCTCGTCAGGGCCCACCCCCTCGCTCCCTCCAGTCAGGACAGAGATTTTTTAATCTCGATGCAGATTCCTTTTCCTTGCCATACACCCCAGAGGTGGATGACTCCTTAATAAGTCTAACATCGTCCTCTACTCCAACTGACGCTCTGGAAGCCCTAAAGCCAGAGGACAAGCGGGCCCAGACGACGTTCGTCGGGCGCATCAATCGATGCTTGGGCCGTTCGAGCAGCCATGGCCACATTCCTCTCACCCGATCCTCTATTAGATGGCTCCGTCAGTTGAAGCAGTATGTCCCCCCCTCTAACACCAGGTTACACCAGGACATTGCCATGCTTACAGCCGCAGTGGAATTTGCGGCCAATGCTACCTTCCACTCCGCAAAAATTTCCTCCTGGGCAATCTCCTCTCACGTAACAGCCCAGCGGCTGCTTTGGCTTAAACACTGGCAGGCAGACATTAAAACTAAAGCTGAATTGGCTTCTGCTCCCATCTCGGGAGGCAAGCATTTAGTCCGGTTCCAGAACCATTGTTCATGGAGAGCCTAAATAAAAGAAATTTCTCCCATTGCCCTTTCACAGAAAGGAGTCCAGAGTGTCCCAACCCTTTCGAAGGGGATCCGTTCGTTTCTCCTATCAGGCTCCCTTCTTCCCCAGATTTCAGGGAACCCCGCCCTTTCGGCTGGCCTTTCAGGACCAGAGCGACACGGCTGTCAGGAACAGGAAGGGAGTCAACTATGGGAGACCATTCCGGGGCGCAGGAAGTAGATCGTCCCGGTGCCCTAGGTAAGGCTTCCAGCCACCCACCCCATTGGCGGTCAACTCACATAGTTTGCCGACCAATGGGGACCACCCATTTCTGATATTTGGGTTAGGGACACTGTTAAACTTGGCCTCTCTCTTGAGTTTCTGTCCCCCTCTCCGGAGCATTTCAGGATTTCCCCTCTTTCCAGAGGCCACACCAAGCGTGTTCTCATAGAAACCACTATTAACACCCCACCAAAATCGAAGCTATACAGCCCGTACCATCCTCGCACCAAGGAATGGGGTTCTATTCCCACTTTTTCCTACTTCCTAAACGCTCCGAAGGCTGGAGGCCCACCCTAGACTGAAGAGGCTTAATGTGGTCCATCAAAATTCAAGATGCTTACACTTCAGTCCATTCTGCAGGAGGGAAGACGGGCTCACCTCCTTTGACCTCTCAGCAGCATATTTTCACATTCCCATTTGTCCCTCATTTTTCAAATTTCTGAGAGCTGGCTACACTGGTCAACTTTTTCAATACGTGGCCCTTCCCCTTGGTCTAGCCTCGACCTCGAGGATCCTTACCAAGGTTCTGGCAGTCCCAACAGTTCACCTCAGAGATTTCCCCATTCACAGTCTCTATTGTCTGGATGATATCCTCATCTTTTCTCTTACCAAATGCCACGCCGAAGGGGACACTAGATCCATCCTCTCGGTTCTTCAGGCCCATGATCTTCTTACATAATGGGAGTAGAGTCAACTTACCCCTCCCACTCGAATAGCTCACTTAGGGGCAGTGATTGACTCAGTTGAAGGGACGGTTTTCCTTTCCCCTGAAAGATTTCTCAGTATTCAGAAATCGGTCAGGAACATTAGGCGAACAAGAAAGACGCCATTACTGGTCTTATCAAGATTACTGGGCAAATTGGTCTCATGCATATCCATTGTTTTCCTGGGTCCGGCTCCATTCCAGATCTATACAGTGGTTCCTGTTACCTTATCGCCGCTCCGGAAGGAGCAATTCAAGAGCTGTGGCGAAGGTTCCCTCAAGGGTTCTCGCATCGCTTCTTTGGCGGGCCAGACCCGCAATCAACAAGGGCATCTCTTCAGGAGCCCCCAGGGGTTACCATCACGACAGGCGCCAGCCTACCCGGATGGGGGGCCCATATCTACTCGCTCTCAGCTCAGGGCACCTGGTCAGCAAAGGTGCAGTATAAATTGGCGGAGGCTTCACACAGTATACCCAGCCTTATACACTTTCCTTAAGTATGCGAGCACCTCGTACTGGCCCTGCCAGACAACATTACGACCAAGGCGCATATCAACCGACAAGGGGGGCAGATGACATCCATGATATCCGTCTCATGAGGGAGGCCGGGCGTATCTATAGCTGGGCGGAGACCAACCTATTGTCCGTCAGGGCAGATCACATCTCGGGAGTCTCAACGTTCGGACAGACGGGTTGAACAGGGCTACCTTAGACTAGACAGGATGGCGCCTTCATCCCTCCCTGTTTAAAATAATAATGCAGAAGAGGCCTCAGCGATATTAGGCCACCCCCTAGTGGACCTATTCGCATCTCTGCTCAACACCCAGGTACCGAGATTCTTCTCCAGGTACCCCCAAAGGGGCAGAGAATCACAACTCCATACGTTGTCCCTGGCCCACCGTGCTCTTTTTACACAATTCCCCCACTACCGCTAATCCCCAAAGTGATCCTAAAGCTGATCCACAAGAGGGCGGAACTCCTCCTAGTTACTCCGTACTGGCCCAGGAGACTATGGTTTTTGTGGACCTTCATAACCTTTCAGTGGCCCCTCCCTGGAGGATCCCACCGGGCAGGATCTCGCTAGCCCAGGGACCTTCTCAGCACAAATCCTCAGTGGCTTCAGCTAGACATCTGGAGGCCGAGCAGTACCGTCTAAGAAGGGAGGGTTTTTCCAATCAGGTCATTGAGACCATCGCAGCAGCGAGACGGTCTCAGCTACCCAGATATATACCGCTACCCGGATCATTTTCTCTAAATGGTGCCACAATCCCGCATTAATCCGCTCCCCCAGTGGCTGCTCAAATTTGGGCCTTCTGGCAAGAAGGACTGGACAAGGGCCTCTCCCTCAATACCTTGCAAAGGCAGGTGGCAGACTGGCCAACGGTCATTTCGGTGATCCGATGAACCATTTTCACACCACTCTCGTATCCGGGCATCCCGTAGAGGAGCCACCAGTTTGCATCCTCCAGTGATACACAGATATACAACTTTAACAGACTTTAACAGGGTTCTCACGGCACTGTCTAAACCACCTTTTGAACCCCTAAGAGAGGCATCACTTCAATTCCCTATGTTCAAGATAGTGCTTCTTATACCGGTTTCATCTGCATGACGGATATCTGAAATAGCAGCTCTGTCCATTAGAAAGGATCTTTGTGATTTTCCTTGCTGATCGGATGGTCCTGCGACCAGACCCTTCCTCCTGCCCAAGGTTAACTCAGCCTTTCGCAGATCATAGGATTTCATTTTTCCTAACTTTTGCCCCAGGCCTTCTCCGAGAGGGAAAGGCAGTGGCATTCCATCAATGTCAAACGTGCGTCACGTATTTATATCAGTCGCACTTGGTCTATCAGGAAGTCATAAGCATTGTTCCTGTCATTCCAATCAAAGATGCTGGGTTTCAAAGTATCCCCGTCTACTGTAGGCACTTGGATCAGAGCAACATTCTCCAAGGCCTATCTAATTCAGGCGCTTCCTGTTTCCAGTGGAATAATTGCACATTCTACAGGGAGTGCAGCTACCTTGGCAGCCTGGGTGAACCAGGCTTCGATACATGATATACGCCGAGTGGCCACCTGGGCGTCTCCATCACCTTTTACTCGTCATTGTAAAATCAATGTGTTTTTCCTTCAGCAGAAGCATCCCTGGCAGACGAGTCCTTCAACAAGTGGTAAGAGAGCCAGAGGATATTCCAACCCAGACGGAGTCCCTCCCGTAGGACAGGCCATGCTTTGGTATGTCCCACTCTGGATGCTTGCAGCAGCTCTATGGAAATTGGGCATTGGTACTTACCTGATATGCCCTTTCTCGTCGAGCTGCGTAGAGCATCCAGCCCTACCCTAAATTGTCCGTCTGGTGGGGAGTCCTGTTTCGGCCAATGATTCAATCAGTTAAGTAGTTGTGAGCTGCTACAATAGTTTAAAGGAGATAATAGTGTTTGTCTTCTCGTCTTCGTAAAATTGGGGAATGCTACGGAGGTGTCACGTGGAAGAGGAGCAGCGTTCCTCAATTATAGCTCAGCCTGTAAGAGCGGAGACTGGAGCACCTCCCACTCTGGATGCTCTACGCAGCTCGACGAGAAAGGGCGTATCAGGTAAGCACCAACGCCCATTTTATTCATCCCCACCTGTTCTTGCTTTGTTGACTTCATAAAAGGTACTATTTTGCACATACCAGTTTCAAATAGTTAAGTGTGTCATTGTGTCTTCACTATGATAGCAGTTGTGGATTAAGCCCATATGACTTGACTTTCTAGGCTGTGAGGGTTGGTGGTAGCATTCACACAATTTTTTCTAAAAGCTTTGCCCTGTGGCAATATTAGTACACTCACTTGTTCTTTTTTCCTCTCTTGAGATCCTTCAGCTTGGTCTTTTGATCTGCCTTTTAATGCAGGTTTCTGGCTTTTTGTACTTGGAGCTTTTACAGTACAACTGTCAGTAGAGGCTTGGCAGCTAGGTTGCTAATTAGAGCTACTTCTGTGATTTACTTTGATCTTTAATAAGTGTGGAGACATCAGCTCAGTGGATTAGACAATAACTCAGAAGTGGGTTTAATTCACAAGGTAGTGCGCCCTTTACTGTAGTACATTTCCCTGTAGTATCTAGTATTCTATTCAGCTCTTTTTATAGAAGACAAGTGTCAGAACCATATTTGCACTTTGTATATGTTTATCAACTGTTCAAAGTTACAGCATCACTTACAATTGGTCTTTGCACGTATGCCTATTGCAGCATACTCATACTTACATGATCAAAATTCGGGTCCTTAGCAACTGGCCTGTATTTACAATTACAGGATTATGTGATCTCCATATGCAACCTTCCCAACTGGCTTCTGATAAGCAAAAGTTAATAGATTTGTTTAACAACCATATGTTTCACTTAACAGTTGCAGTGGTTCAACCATGGCACAAAAAGATGTAAAATTGGGTGCAATTCAGTTAACAACCACGTTGCTTAGCAATGGAAATTCTAGTCCCAGTTGTGTTTGTAAGTCGAGGACTACTTGTATTGTATCCCTGGAATAAAGTACAACCATATCTAGAACTTGTTGACCTGTTCTTGGTGGTGCTGTCAGCCTAAACAGATCCCTTCCTCAGAAAGACTTTTGGCCCTGATCGAGTGCTCTCTGAAGACTTGGCCCTTCAGAAAGATCTTAGATGTGTCTGGGATCGGTTTCTGAGATCTTGTGCTTTGGTTTTGCATCTTTTTTTTTTTTTTGAGCATGCTAATTGAGGTGGAAACATAATTATGACAGAACTAATAACAGGTAATTTAATAATGTCCTGCTTAAATTTAGTATGCAGTGGTTCTTAGAGTAAGAAGACTTTAAGTTGACTCAGAGAAAAATGTCTGAAAAAATATCTTTGTTATTAGAGCAACACCAATTGAGGGATAATAAAGGCAGAATTGTGTGTCTGCCTCACACATTGCTTCATTCTCTTTAGATATAAAAATGCGCTGGTCTAGAGAAGGATGGGAATGGTGGAGGAATAAATTCCATTATCAGCATGATCGTAATTTAGAGCAATCATTTTTACAGCCTAGGCATTGTTGTAGGTCAGGCTTATAAGTGATAACATCCCATCTGATTAGAATTTAATTTTTGTCTTTCTTTTTGTAGCGAAGGGCAAATTGAAAGTACTAAACAACCACTTCTATCCTATCATTAAACATTTAACCAAAATACCATTGAAAAAAATGTGCCAGCTGCAGAAAATCCAGTCTAAAATGTACAACATTTTGAGAGTCAGCTTATCGGTGGGTGGTACATTTTTCATGCTATTTTTGTTTATAATTTGATGGTGGTCTTATCTGTGAACGGGCTTATATGCATGTATATGTGGTACTCTACTAAATATAACTTTAATGTGCTAAACCGGAGTGTTTAAAAGAAATCACCTGTTTTTGTAAGACTACTCGCACAGTTTATGAGAGCACTAAATCTTCCTCTTCTTTGGCTTTCATTGCCAACCAACCACTAATCTCTTTGGATTAAAAACAACTCGGACAAGCAAAATTGCCAGCATTTTTAAAACAATAGCCCACAATGGACTACAGGATTCTAACTACTAAATAAAATATTGGGTATAATTGGCCAGCGGTGTGAGCATACATGTCTAAGACATGGATTTTGGCTTCAATTTGAAGGGCTCATTACGGCTTTTATGATGTGTGGATTTTGAAATGTAGCAGAAAGAATGGAGACGGCAATACTAGGTGGAGATGCAACCTTGCTGTGCGAAAAAAGAATGTGCCACTTCAGTTGAAGTTGAGTTAAGCTTCCCATTCATGTTGCACTGGGGAATGCTTCAAAAGGGAGGATTAGATGCGCATAAATAATAAACAGGGAAATTGTACATTGCAGGCACATATGTGCGCCCTGGGATCTTGTTACCACTGGCTACTTCTGGTGAATTTCCATCGTGTAAGATTGTCCTGCCCAATCATTGTGTCGGGATAATGTATGTGTGTGTGTGTACAAGCAGAAATGCACTCTGTGTCCAATTTAGGTTGATACTGACTTTCTGCAGAACTGCTAAAGATCTTGAGAGAATGTCTATTGTAGCCTTGCGATTCAATATTGTTTTTAAACAGGAGATGCAAGATGTTTTTCAAGAAAAAAAATGGCAAGAAAAAAAAACCCCAATAGGAACAAAGCTATTGTTTTCTTGTTGCAATCACGTTTCGTAAGATGAAAAATAAAAGAGATCTGACATGCTTGGTGTCCAAGCTTGGTAGAACTGATGTCTGAGGATCAGTGTTGGTTTTCAGTCTTATTATATCACCTGAATTATGCAGATATAGGGTTATCTGTTGATTTCTTACCTGTTTTTCTTTCCTTGTGTGTTTCTTAGATTCCTGGGCCTTCTGGTGACAAGGAGAACTTGATTTCAAGCCATCTGCATGCTTGATGCACCCTCTCTGCTATGGAATCCTGGCCTACGCTGAGCTGGCTCCTCTTCCTTAGCTTAATTGCTGACTGCCTGAAAGGAACACGAGCACGAGACTTTACAGTGAAAGATATTGTGTACCTTCATCCTTCAAGTAAGACTTGTGAAGCAGGTCATAATGTATACAAGGACTATGGAAAGCTCAAAGAATAGAACCAATAGAAAGCACAAATAGGAGAGCACAAAGGCCCTCAGATTGCTAGTATATAAGAAATAAAGCAAAAAGCGACTGCAATTTGTGTCTACGCAGTGCTGGGTTTCCCATCAAAGCTTCTTTCTGTCTGTGGCCTGTCTATTGGAAAAGCCAAAGGAGCTTCTGTCCCGTAATTACTCTTGGACAGAAGCTCCTTTGGGCTATGTTGTGGATAATGTTCTCTGGTTTGACTTGCCAAAATTTATTTTCTGCCACACTTGCTAATAAGGAGTAAATCATCTTGATGATGCAAATGATACATTCTCTGCTGCAGTTGCTAGATCTTTGCAAGCAACCCAGAGGAATCTCCTCATGTATTTTGTGAGAGGTCTGGGAAAGAATGGCTGGATTTCTTTGGCTGAGAAGCTTGTAGAAATTCATCCATTTCCTTCAGCATCATTGGATAAAGTTTGGCCTGTATTGTTGAGAAAGTCCAAAATGCTGTAAAACAGTGGTACATAAGCAACCTGGTCACTGAGGTAAGTGAAGTGGCCACATAGCTTTGGAAGAACCTTTGAGAGAGAGCCTTTTTTGTTGAAGCAAAACAGGTCCTTGATTGTGGGGGATGCTCTGAAGAACAGGCTAGTCTGGTGATGGTGAACCTTTATGTTATGGTGTGCCAAAAGTGTGAGTGTGCGCGATAGCGTGCATGCGAGCACACACAATGCAATGCGCCCCCTGCACATGCGCCTGCACCCCCCCTTACCTGCACTGCGCATGCCTCCCAGCTAATTTTCAGCCCTTTTGAGGCCTTTTTCGCAGCCTTTGGAGGCTGAAAAACGGGCCCATCTCAGCACTTCTGGTATTTCCGGAAGGCCCGTTTTTTGGTCTCCTGAGGTTGCAGAGGCTTCCCTCGAGCCTCCGGGAGGGCGAAAATGGCCTCAAATGGGCAGAAAGTGAGCCGGGAGGCGCGCGCATGCACAGTGCAGGTAAGTTTGGCTGGGGCTTGCGTGCCTGAACAAATGGCTCTGTGTGCCACTGCGGCACACATACTATAGGTTTGCCATCACTGGGCTAGTCTATGCAGAAAGTATACACTGTAGCTTCCTAAAATATTAAGGAAGAGTATAATTAGGGGAAGTACTTTGTGCTAGGTCACTGCTTCCCAAGTGCTGTTTAGAGCTGTAGTATTGATTGATGGTGATCATGGGCCAGAAGTAATCCTTCGCTGGAAGACAGTTCTTAGTAACTAGGTAGGGTTCCTGATATAAGTTAAATGGAATTTATAAGAGAATAACACTGTTGGAAGGGACCTTGGAGGTCTTCTAGTCCAAGCCCTGCCCAGTCAGGAAACCCATTTTAGACATATGGCTGTCCAATCTCTTCTTAAAAACGTCCAGTGTTGGAGTACCCACAATTTCTGAAAGCAAGCCATTCCACTGATTAATTGTTTTAACTGTCAGGAAATTTCTCCTAAGTTCTACATTGGTTCTCTCCTTGATTAGTTTCCATCCATTGCTTGTTGTCCTGCCTTCTAAGTATGTCCTGATTAGAAATGCTTGTTAATTTAAACAACTTTTATCTAGGTTGGCTTCAGCTTGTTTAAATAAATTTAAACTAACCACATTTTTACAGTGAATAAATTCTTTACAGTGAATAAATAGTAAACTGTTTAATAAAACTCAGTTAGCAAATCTCACCCCTACCAAAATAGCTACAAAAAGGAGAAATATTTACAGTTCAGTCTCGTTAATGTGATGCTGAATTATGGTTTAGCATTGTATTTAAACCTGGCTTTAATTGCAGAGGAAACTTTGTAGAAAAGATAAATATAAGAAACCTATACAAGATAAATATAAGAAACCTATACAAGATAAATATAAGAAACCTATACATTTGACTATGAGCTCTAAGGTGTGCTGTTCGTTTTCTGCATGGAACTTGTACCTAATTCTAAATTTAGTGTACGAACTCAGTACTCTGATGATGGATAGGAGAATTTACAAAAGTCCGGGAATGCTTATTTGAAATGAGAGATTATTTGGACAGAGAAATACATACTGTACAGGGAAGAAAACATGGGAGAAGGAAAGAGAACAACAAGACATCAGATAGCCTTTCTTAGATCCAAACTGTTCTTTATAATGTGTAAAGCTCAGTTATATCCTCCCCCACCCTGAATCAGAAAGGGTTGGCTAAACATGTAGGATTTATTTTTGTGACGGGACGGGCGGGGGATTTTCTGTTCAGCAATGCAGATCACAGGTAGGAAAACTTAATTCATATAGAGGCACAGGAGGGAATAAACAGTTCGTTCCAGGTTGGATTCGATCCTGCATGTTATTTGGGGGTTATGAAAAGGCACAGAAGTAGATAACAATCTATACAGGTAGTCCTTGACTTACAACTGTTCATTTTAGTGACCTTTTGAAGTTGCAGGTGATCCTCACACTTACAACCATCGCAGTGTCCCCACAGTCACTTGATAAAAATTCAGGAGCTGGACAACGGGCATGTATTTATGATGATTGCAGTATCTCGGGGTCATGTCTTCGCCATTTGCAACCTTCCAAGCCAAAGTCAATGGAGGAAGTCAGATTTGCTTAATGACCACGCTGTTCACTTAACAACTGCAGTGATTCCCTTAAAAGTCATGACAAAAAGGATGTAAAATCAGGTGTGACTCACCTCAGCAATGGAAATTCTGGTCCCAGTTGTGGCTGTAAGTCAAGGACTGCCTGTACAGTAAATGCAGCATTTGCAGTTTGTCCCTTAGTGTGGGATTGGCAAAGTTCTTTCTTGTCCCAGTTTGGGCAGAATAAAAAAGGGACAGGAAATAAATATTATTGCCATGAGATCTACTCTATGTTGTGCATGTAATATTGATACCATCTATTTGGATATTAACTATAATTTCTATGTTCTCTAGTCATCATGATTTTACATGATACCAAACAAGGGTAAGGCCACTTTTCATAGACAAGTAAAATATCTACAAATCTCTCTTTCTTTCTTTCTTTCTTTCTTTCTTTCTTTCTTTCTTTCTTTCTTTCTTTCTTTCTTTCTTTCTTTCTCTCTCTCTCTCTTTCTCTCTCTCTTTTTCTCTTTTCTTCTTTCCTCCATCCTTCCCTCTCTTCTTTCTCTCTCTTTCTTTCTCTTTTTCTCTTTTCTTCTTTCCTTCCTTCCTTCTTCCTCCCTCCCTCCCTCTCTCTTCTTTCTTTCTTTCTTTCTTTCTTTCTTTCTTTCTTTCTTTCTTTCTTTCTTTCTTTCTTTCTTTCTTTCTTTCTCATTCTTACTCTCTTTTCATCCATTCTTTCTCTCTCTCTCTCCTTTCTTTTTTCTTTTTGTAAATTTTATTTGAGTTTTCACAAAAAGAAAAGAAATACAAATAAAACATCTTTCTTGAAAGCAGCATAATCCCTGGTTACATTTCTTCGTACAGATGCAAATTCAGGTTCATACTCATTTTTATATTCTATTCCATGTCTTATTACTATTTTACATTTTCTACATAGCTTCTCCCCTCTTTTAATTTTCTCAATTTTATTTTATTTATTTCATCTCAATTCAAATCATTGTATTTATATTTTTTGTCTGTCCTGTTTCAATTATCTATTATCTTTTCTCATGAAACAAAGTTTCTCCAGTAGTTACTAATTGGAGTATGACGCCTTTATATATTTCCCCTAAAATTGTAACACTCAATATAATACATAACTTCCATTTGGATTCTGCTTGGTACATTCTTAAACTACACACTATATTCTTGAAAAAAAAAGAAAAAATATTATAAATGTATATAATTAAAACAACATTCCATTCCAATTCAATTCTATCATTAATATTAATATTCATTAAAGTCTTAACGTTTTTCACATTACTTTTCAATTAAATATCATACTTCTATGGGAACAATTATAAACTTTCAATAGTTAATTCCCCCCCCTTCACTTATATTTTATAAAATATAATTAATTATAATTAATTCCCCCCTTCACTTATATTTTATAAAATGACTAATTAACATGTTCCCATTCCTTCCTAATTCAATTTTCTCATTTATTTTATTTCATTTATTTTATTCACAAACATTTCACTAAATTACATTAACTATTTTATCCCTCATTCTAATTATATGTTGTTTTCAATTTTCTAAAGTTATTTCTATTACAAATATAACAATACAATCTTATGTACCTTTACAGAATCCCTTTTTCAGTTAGATTTTCACCCATTATCTCCTGTTTCTTTATATCTTGCTCCGGACCTTTGTAACTTCTTTTCCTTTCCTTCTTCCCTCTCTTCTTCTCTCTCTCCTTTTTACCCCTTTGTCTTTCTACTTCTATTTCCCTCTTCTGTATTCCCCTTTTCTGTTGCTTTCCAGTATTATACTTATTTTTTGAATTATTTTTCTTTTCTTTGGTTGTTTTTTTAAGTCTTAAATTCTCCATTCTCTTTCCCCCCTTTCCTTTTTCTTCCACACATAAAGTTACTTGTTCATTAAAGATGGCTTCTTCTTTGTCCCAGTCTTCTTGTTTTGCAGTCTTTTCTTGTTGTTTCTCATAGTTCCAGATCTCCATTTCTAAGAATTGAAAAACGAAGCCAAAAGAACCCTTCCCTTCTTGTGCATCTTCTTTGTACTTTTTAAGTTCCATTTTCAATTCATCCAGAAGTGATGCCATTGTATAAATTTTTAAACAACCACCCGATTGATTTTAGTCATTGAAATATAATAACCAAAAATCCAAAAGTCACCAAATAATCCAAATGCATGCAAGCTGTTTCTTTTTTGCTCTTTTTTTCCTGGGGTTTTTCCTGGGGTTACTATTTAGTTGCAAAGTTTCAGTTAAAATGTATCTTTTGGAAGTCTTAAAGTTTTACTTACTTAAGTTTTACTTTAGATTCTTTTAAAGTCCAGGCAGTCTCCTCCCTCTTCCAGATCCTGCCCTTATTCTTTTTCTGTCCCTTCCTGCTTATAGAAGAAAAAGTTTTAATGTCCAGAAATCTTTATTGTCCCTTTGGCATTTTGTTTTATTTTCAGCTTAATTGCCTATTGATGCCAAAGCGGATTTTTCTGATTTCTTATTTAAGTCTCTTAGTTGTCAATATAGGAAAGGAGAGAGAAGAAGAAAAAAGCCAAACCTTTCCCTTTTTACTTTCTTTCGCTGCTTCCGACACTTTTTTGGGAGCGATGTTATTTTTTGTAAAATTTAAATTCCAGGGTACCTTAGTTGTTGCTTTTTCAACTTAACCCAGTCAGCCAAAACTTTCACTTCTTATCTTCTTCCTGCATGTTCTTTTCCAGTTGAGTTCTTCTTTGCGATGGCCATTTCTGACCACCGCTCCTATCGCCTTCGGGAAAGGGAGTAATGGCCAGCTGAGGAGGAGAGATGCGGCTCTTCTCGACCCTGCTGGTGGTCTCCCCCCTCTTCACACTTCTACGGAGTGGCTTAGCCCCGAAACCAGCCGGCTCGGGGTGCTCCAGCGGCAAGCCCAGACAAAACCGTGCACAATCGTGGATTCCTGTCTGTTGCCAAAGCCCTTCAAACCAGAAGTCTCTCTCTTCTTCTTACCTTCCTTCCTTCCTCCATCCTTTCTTTCTTTCTTTCTTTCTTTCTTTCTTTCTTTCTTTCTTTCTTTCTTTCTTTCTTTCTTTCTTTCTTTCTTTCTTTCTTTCTCTTTTCTTCTTTCCTTTTTTCTTCCTTCCTCCATCCCTCCCTTCCCTCTTTCTTTCTTTTTCTCTCTTTCTCTCTTGCTTTTTCTCTTTTTCTCTTTCCTTCCTTCCTCTTCCTTCCTTCCTCCATCCTTTCTTTCTTTCTTTCTTTCTTTCTTTCTTTCTTTCTTTCTTTCTTTCTTTCTTTCTTTCTTTCTTTCTTTCTTTCTCTTTCTCTCTCTCTCTCTCTCTCTCTCTCTCTCTCTCTCTCTCTCTCTCTCTTTCTTTCTTTCTTTCTTTCTTTCTTTCTTTCTTTCCCCTCCCTCCCTCCCTCCCTCCCTCCACCCCTCTCTCCTGTCTTCTTTACAAATTGGCTTGTAAGGTGCATTGCTGTTCATCAGTGGAGTTAATAGCCAGATATAGTTACAGGCAATTCCAGACCAGAGGGCAGTCTCTTTTTCTTCGTTTAGAATAGCCTTTTTACAGGAGTGTGCCCTTTTGCCCCAAACCACAGTCTATCGGACTTATTAAATTCTCTAATCACAAGCCAAACAAGAGTATCTCACAGCTGTACCATTGTTAAAAAAACTTTCTTTCAGTATAAGTCTTTCTTTCTTCTTTTTTTTCCTGTTTTTATCTTAGCAGGGACAAAAAGTACAAAGTATTCAGGAGCTTTCATAGCCTCTTTGTCTCTAGGCATACACTTTTGTACATGTAGGTACAAGATGGAACATCAGGCAGGTGTAATTGTGGCGCTATCTCTCTCCATACAAAAGAGTAGCTATGATACCTCTGTTCTTATATACGAACTTAATTCAAAGGCTCTGAATGGACAAAAAACTTAGGGTAGCAGTGTTATCAGTCAAGATGTTCTATTTTCTGGAATACGGTCTCTCCGTGCCTCTGAGACACATAACCAAAGCTGTATATTTGTGCTACAGTGCGTGCATTTATCTAGTGCCTTCAGGTAATTGACTCCTGGCAACTGCAGTTTTCTTAGCATGGTTTTTCAGAAGTAGCTTGCCATTGTCATCTTCTCATCTGAGACAGAGTAACTAGCCCATGGTCATCCAGCTGACTTCCTGCTTAAAGTTGAGACCAAAACTCCTGCTTTCTACTCTGGTGCCTTAACCACTACACCAGAGTGATTCTTGTTAAAAGTATTTACATTTCATTTAGGGGTTTCCTTAAATGCAACGCAGAGTAAGCAAATTTGTCATTTGTCAAACTGGCATCCAGATAAAATGGTGGAATAATCCAGAACAGTCAAAGTATAAAATAATTCAGCTTCTTATGATTAATTTGGCATTTCTTAAATGTTTTCTGGTCGTTCAAGTTAGTTATATTTGGAGCCAGATAATTATTCTGAATCATTTTGTTTATCGAGCCATCGTTTTCCAAAGTTTTATTTTCACACGATGGATCCCTAGGCAAACATTTTTAGTTAAAGGAGATACATTGCCTGGCTCTGTGTATAGCATTTTATAACTTAGTTATTGGCTATAGGTCCTGTCATTCCATGAATGGTTTTGTCCAACAGTGGCTATGTATCAGCAGAATGGACATGCTGTTGGAAAGATTCTTCCTTTTCAGCTCCATTAAATCATTTGTGAAGACTAATGGGCCTCCTTAATAGCACTTAGACTTATGTACTGCTTCATAGGGCTTTACAGCCCTCTTTATAAGGTTTGCAGAGTCAGCATATTGCCCGCCCAAAAATCTGGGTCCTCATTTTCCTGACCTTGAAAGAATGGAAGGCTGGGTCAACCTTGAGCCCATCAAGATCAAACTGCTGGCAGTCGATAGACTTAGGTTGCAATACTGCCATGTTTCACCAAACTTGGCAACTTGAAGATGTGTGGACTCCCAGAATTCCTTAGCCAGCCATGGTTGGCTGGGCAATTCTGGGAGTTGAAGTCCACTCATCTTCGAATTGCCACGGTCGAAAAACATTACTTCATTTTCACCACTATGTCACCACTGCTTTCTTAAAGGTACCACTCTCTTAAACACTGTTCTCTTGTGTCATGCAAGTATTTTCTTTATTTTTGTAAAATATACTGACAGTATCAAAATGAAGCAATTAATATCCTCCAGTCATTTTATTCACATAGCTTTCCCTCCAGAACCTCCTCTAGCTTTTACCCCCATATGATTAACACTCAGTTTAGGGGTTGTGTTTAGCCCGAGGTCACTCTGGGAAGTGCTGACACTAACTAGCACCAAACCCACTTCATCACACTAGCTTTCTCCCAATTTCATTCAAAAATTACCCTTAAAATAAAAGAATTTAAGCTTAGTGTTGGAAGAAATTATGAGAGAGATGGAAGCTTTGTCTTCTTGTTACAGAAGAACTGGAAGGAAAGACATGGGTATTTGTGCTGTCATACATGTATTCCCATATCTTTATAAAATTGCAATGCAATCCCTTGGGTTTTAAAAAAATATAACTGAAGCCTCTGACATCTGTTTCTACCCGTTGTTTCTGTTTAAAATTATAGTTCTTGGTAGTGAGGCTGAATACACCTTCTTCATATAACATTATTATAATATTACAACATTATTTACCTGGAAACAAGTGCAATTCATAGATAGTCCTCAATTTATCATCACAATTCGGATAGCAACTCACATCACTGAGCGATGCATCATTAAGTGTGTTGTGCCCCGGTTTGCAACTTTTTTTTTGTGAAAGTCATTAAGTAAATAAAGCTGTCATTAAGCAAATCAAGCTTCCTTCATTGGCTTCACTTGGCAGAAGTCAATTAGGAATGTCTCAAATGGTAATCATGATCTCAGCATGCTGTAAGCATTGTAAATACATGCTGATTGCCAAGTGCCCGGATTGCGATCACAATACTGCAGTGACACTGTGATGGACCTAAGTGTGGGGCCTGGTTTTAAGTCACTTTTTTCAGGGTGGATGTAACTTTGAATGGTCGCTAAATGAATGGCCATAAGTCAAGGATTACCTATAAATGAAGACATGGAGAATTGCTAGCTGAGGTAATGGGAAAAAATGTTCAAAGACTTTGGCATTGGAATCAATCTCCCTAGCTATATATTTATAAATATTGGAGGTTTCCCACCAGCACCACCACTTTAAGGATACTGTATAAAGATGTACAGCTTATTTTCATCTTTTGTTTGGAAGATACTGGTTTATTCTTAGATTATAGTACTAAATTATGGGAGTGTTCCAAGGTCCAGGGCACCTTTTGTTTACTAAGAATATATGAAGTTGATATTGGCTGCTTGCCACTGTACAATCATTTTTCTCATGAGGAAGAATGAAGTCAGACTGATGATGCTTTTGTTGAATACAATAGCCAGTGTCCATACAAAAAGCCAATTCTTTTTGAAACAAAAAACAAAATAAGCCCGGCTAAACCTGGCAATTGCTGTATACAGTAACTATTGAGAGTTTTGCAGCGATAATTCAGTGCCAGAAAAATAAACACAGATGGCTGATGCTTCATTTAACATCTTTATAAATATAAGCAGATTTTACAAACCAGTTGTAGATTTCTCCAACATGGAGCAAACTCAAACAGAAACATGTTGCAAGTTCAGAGCAGAGCTCCAGTCTTCAGCAAGCAAGCAAGTTAGTTTCATCTTCAATAGACAGACTCAGAGCTCAACATCTCTGCAGAGCTTAATATAGAGCTACTTTTTGTTTCAGTTTCCAGCCTAGGCTACTTCTAGTTTCAGTTTCCAAAACAGTCCTCATTGGCTAACTTAGTTGCTATGCCTGTTCATTGGCTGACCTTGTTACCAAGCTCTATTCCAGTTCATGAATATACTCTTGACAGTTACACACCCTGTTTTATATATAGAAAGATATTGCTTACATCGAGCAAATGTTTGGAGATCTTAGTGAAAGTTTATGAAACAGTACTTTTCCATATTGCATCTTCAATCCCGGTGTTCAAATATTCTTCCTCTTCATGTAAAACAAAACATTTTGCCCCTTTTGTATATCTTTGCATCCACTGAGCTAGAGCTAGGATTAACATAATGGGTAAAATTAACACAAGACTTTGAAGATGTATCTCTAACCCTGGGGCCTCTTAACTTTCAAATGTTGTTGATTTAATTGCTGATACTTTAATGAGTGTTGTTTGTGTAATTAATTACCACTTGGTACTTTTTAAAATGAGAATGGAAAGAATTAAGCAGCTGAAGTTGCTGAGGGTACAGTGCACAATAAATTCACAATGCATACTTAATATTTGTGCTATCTCTCTCTTTTCTGTTCTAATTTTTTTTAAATGTGGTTCTACTGTTATGTATACTCCATGTTTGTTTCATTCAGTTCTGCTTGCATTTGACTAGATAGGCATAGGATGCATGCTATATCTGTAGAAGAGCAGGGACAGCTGGGGGGTAGAGTTAAATGCATCATCAGTTTAGAGTCCTTACATTGCCACAAGAGATCCAAGTCCACCTTCCCTTGAATTTTATTGGCCCTTTTCTGCATGTAATGCTGTTCATTAGATGACTAGATTTTTATGCTTGAATAAATCTTCTATGCAGCAACCTTACAAATGGTCCTGATTCTTTGCACTTGACAATATCTGTAGTAAAAGTATGCTTTGAGTTTGAAATGTCACCTGTTGCAGAGATAGCAATATCTCTTCCTTGATCCTGTACATTAACATTATCAGGACTTCAAATTTCTCCTTGAATCAAGAGTTGGTTTTCTCTCTCAACTCAATGACTCTGAATGAGCAATTGGTCCATTTGGAATTTTCAAAGTATTCTGTAGCTGTTCTCTCTAATGACCCTGATAGCCATCGGAGCTTTTCACAAAGCAGCCATTAGCAGAAGGTAAATAGATTGAGATTATCTATTATCTCCTCTTCACTCTCTCTCAACTCCCAGCATACTCATTACCACTCATACTTTATATTCACCTTCCCCCCATCCTACCATCAAGACAAGTGGAGATGCTATTAAATAACTGGCCTGCAGCCACCCATCGGTTTTTTTTAAAAAAAAAAACATTTCTAAGAATGCTTACACAAGTTATCAGGGTCAGAAAGGCATTGTTATCAATAAAAAGTTCAAAGTCAGAGGCCAGTGCTTTGCTCCTGGGCAATCAAAGTTTTTATTTGTCTTTTCTTTCGGTTAAAATAGCTTGAAAAAGACAGAATAAAAAGGGTACCATATTGTATTGCCCTGCAGTGGCAGTGCAGTTTTATTGCATAGATTACTATGGTTGGTTTGTAGCCAGGGGCTTCTTTTTGCGGGGGGGGGGGGGAGAGGAATTGCCAGTCTGATAGCAAGAAATGTAGGCAGGTGGGAACAAGCTTTTTTTAAAGCAAAGGCAATCAGTAGGTTAAAAAATATGAGTTATATAGAAGTGTTGACAAAAATTGGTGATGCATAGCCAGGAAAAGACTAGAAAAGAGACGTGTTAGAAGCCCTCAGAGATATCTAGGACTCATATTTGGAAGAGTCTGAATAGATTTTCACATAATAGCAATAGCATTTAGACTTATATACCATTTCATAGTGCTTTACAGCTATAAGATCCAGAAGTGTAGATGTTGGATGGATGTTAAGATAAATCTCTTAATAGCAGGGCATTATTTCTTTCTAGTGGAGCTTCTGTGCCAATTGACAAGCTGTGCTTATTAATATTTTAAAAATTTCCCAGTGAGAATGGAAAATGGGACACGAATTTGCTGTGAATTATGTTAAGCTATGATTGAATGACCATTAGATCAACATTTTGGAGCCAGTGTGATACAGAGATTAATATGTTGGACTACAGTTGGGTAGATCCCTATTCAGGTCCTCTGTAACTGGGAAAACTCACATATGATGTCACTTGCCTCATAAGACATCTTGGGATAAAACAAGATCATTGTGTGAGCTGTACTGAGATTCTATAGATCGTGGTGTCAAACTCACATTGTTATGGTGGCATCACGTGACATATCAGGACTTTCCCCCACTTGGGTAAACTGAGTTTGGGCATGGCCATCACGTCGGCCGTGAGTTTGACAGCCCTGCTATAGAGAAAGCAAACTTTGTTAACAAATATATTTTTCCAATCCTGTCCTGTTTCTTTCTATTATTTTTTCAAAAAATGGTGAAAGATATGGTATCCAAATCTACTTAGTTGACTTCTTCAGAATCTTGGTTTAAATGTTAAATGTTTTATCTATCTCAATAAGAGTCTTATTAAGAGGGTGTGTGCGTGTGTGTGTGTATGTATGTGTCTATCTATCTATCTATCTAATAGAAATATATATATATATAACAGAAATATGTGTTTTCTGAGGTTCTCGCGGGTATTTGTATGTGGATTTTTGGTTATTCGGGTTTTCTCCTGCGTAAGATTGGAAGTATCTAGGCAACGTTTTGATGAAGTCTCATTCATCATCTTCAGGCTTGGTCTTCAGCTCTGTGCTTCTCACAGAGCTGAAGACCAAGCCTGAAGATGATGAATGAGACTTCATCGAAACATTGCCTAGATACTTCCAATCTTACGTGGGAGAAAACCCAAATAACCAAAGATCCATAACAGAAATATATATATATATAGAGAGAGAGACAGAGACAGAGACAGAGGGGGGGGGGGAGGGAGGGAGGGAGAGATAGATAAATATTCCAGTTAACCTTGTAACTGATGTCATGGTTGCATCTGCATTTTTCAGCAACTCCGTATCCTGGTGGATTCAAATGTTTTACCTGTGAACAAGCAGTTGATAACTACGAATGCAACCAGTGGGCTCCAGATGTGTACTGTCCAAGAGGTAAATCAGCTGTATGTTGCCAGAAAAGCAGTGAATATGGATCCCTTCTGATGATATTTTAAATGTCCCATGCAGACTGTTAGCATCAGTCCATCTAGCTTTTCATCTATCAGCTTGGAAGGTTGTGTGACCTGACCCCGCTGATATAGATGTCCTTATGCTTGTAGACCAAGGGTCTTCAAACTTGGCAACTTTAAGACTTGTGGACTTCAACTCCCAGAATGAAGTGAGTTTAAATTGTTTTTAAAAGAGTGATAGAAAAAATATTCTATTTTTACAAACCCTAACCCTAACCCTAAACCCTAAACCCTAACCCTAACCCCTAACCCTAACACACTTATAATTATGAAATGACTGCAATGTTCTCTCTCTCTCTCTCTCTCTCTCCTTCCCTCCCTCCCTCCCTCCCTCCCTCCCTCTCCCTCTCCCTCTCCCTCTCTCTCTCTCTCTCAAATAAATAAAACTTGACTCCTTTTGGCTTCATGGACACATCTGTGCAATTTCCATGGGAGCAGGGGTGATTTTGACTTTCTCTTCTAGCCTGCTGCCTTGAGGTTTCTTAGTGGCTTCCCAACTGCATTAATCAGATCCTGTTCAGTAATTTTTAAAATTCGTTTCTGAGTTGGATGCTGGTACTTACTGTGATATCTTCTGTAAAGATAGCCAACTTTGATTTCTGGTGCAGTTTTCTTGATAACAGCATGATTTGCTATTGCCTTTCAGGACATTGTTTTCCCACCTAGTTTGTACCCCTGGTATTGCTGTACACATCTAAATTACACTAGAGATAAAACTTCCTATTTCTCTTGCTAGCAACAAGATATTGCTATTCTCAACATACCCTGGAAGCCAATGGAAAGAGTGTATCAGTCACCAAGAGATGTGTGCCACTGGAAGATTGTTTGACTACGGGATGCATCGCTCTCCAGCATAAAGGACTCAAGGTAAAGAGAACAGATGAAATAAATTGGTGCGTTGTTTCTTTTTTGTACATTATGAGAAACTGTTTCACGGACATAACTTGGAAGTTAGTTGCTTTGTTTGGCATTGTAATTGTCTCTGTAATTCTCGAAATGAGAAAAATTTAAATGAAAGAAATTGTTGGGGTTAAGGACATGACCAGTGCTGATGTTTTGTAGTGGAGAAGATAGGTTTACTAAAAACCCTGGGTGAATGCTGATGATTACCAACAGGTATCAATTGGAGAGGTGAGAAAATGGAAGTTTTCAACTCAAAAACAGATGCAGCCAATATATGTTACCCAGGGGATGTTACTAACAATAGCCTGGACATACAGTAGAGCAATAACAATAGCACTTAGACTTATATACTGCTTCACAGTGTTTTACAGCCCTCTTTAAGCCGTCTACAGAGTCAGCCTATTGCCCCCAACAATCTGGGTCCTCATTTTACCAACCTTGGAAGGATGGAAGGCTGAGTCAACCTTGAGATGCTCAGAATTGAACTCCTGGAGTGAGCAGTGAGTTAGCCCTGCAGCACTGCATTCTAACCACTGTGCCACCATGGCAATAAGTTACTGTTTTCAGATAAGTCGCCTGAATTAATTCATGTGGATAGAATAATCCACATAAAATATTCCTCACATTCAACATGGTTATTAGAGTAACTTTTCTGGAGTTCTGAAAAGATTGTTGGTTTCTCTGAAGTTGATTTTAAGGAGCACTTTAGAAAATGGAAACATGAATAAAAGTTAGTATAGAGATAGAAATAAGAGGGGAATAACAGTATTCACATTTTAACATAACAAGATATATGTAAATAATAAGATGGAAGATTAAAAATTGAATGGCAGTGGTATTAGGTAGTATTAGGTGTGTTTAAACAATATGAAACAATGAAAATGAAATGTAATAGCTGTGAGTAATAATACTATGTTTATTTGTACTAACATGTATGATACCCAGTGATATGTATATGTAATATAAAATAAAAAACTTGACCAAAAAAAGGAAAAGAAAATGGAAATACATATTTCTGAATTTCATAATTGGGGCCCACTGCAGCAGTAACGGATTTCCAGCCATTGCTACAAAATTGATATAAGAATATTTATAACAAGTCAGAATGTAACATTCTTTCATTTTGTATGCATGCTTCCAGTTAAGTCTCTTTTTTTTTCTTTCCTTCCTGTGATTTAGAAGTTGATAATAATAGGGGAAAATGTTCCTTCTTCATCCAGGAATATAAATGACAATTAATAGATGGAGGTGGTTTTATGGTATGCTTAATGCTTTGGGGGAAGACATTCTATCAGAATTTAAAGTAGCTTCTCTGGTATCATATCATAAATGTATTACCTTTTTTTCCTGTCAAGTTTTAAAATATATAAAATCAATAATTCATGATTTGATGATATGAAGTAGGAGGGTAATTGCCCATCCTCGCATGGTAGCCAATTACAAAGGATAGTTCACCAAAGTTATATATCTGTTAAAAGTCAACTGCACCTTCTAATCAAACATGTATAGCCAAGCTGTCCCGTTTCCCCTCCCCCCCCCCCCCAAATTAAAACAGTTTCTGGTCGGTTAAGCAAAATTTAATTGCAGCTATAATATGAAGATGGGCCTTGATACTTTTTTAAAAAATTCATCAATTATCCTTTCAAATGTCCTTCATCTTTACAGCAGCCCAGTATTTATGTATGTATGTTTGTATGTATGTATGTGTATAGATAGATAGATAGATAGATAGATAGATAGATAGATAGATAGATAGATAGATAGATAAATATAAAAGGGGAATTTCTCTACACCAGATCAGAGCAGTTTTAGACAGCAGTAGCAGCAAACTTTAGGGTATAATGTATAACTTGCATCCGACAGTGAAATTTCTATCAGATGTGAGAAAAATTATTTAAGTGTCTTTTCTTTTTTTTTCAGGTATGCACTTCTTGTTGTGAAGGAAACATCTGCAACTTGACATTACCTAGGAATTCAAGCGATGCCATATTTTCAACAACAACACCTATAAATCATACGCAGAGACATTGGCAAGATGCATCTGTAATAATGTTAGGTCTCCTGTCTCTCTTTGCTACGTAGTCCTTTTTGGATAAATTACCAACTAAACATCAAGGAAATCCAATGGGATGAAAATATTTATGCACACAAATATGACCTTAATTTAATATATGTTTTTCAATGCTTTCTTCTTCTTTTAATGACATTTTAAAACGATCCTTTGAATTCCTTTTAGCCTTGGCTGACTCAAAAGCCATACTTTCTGGATCTGTGTCTTTAAAAAAAGGAGGGACTTTTGTTATAAGTTGAATGTTCTGAAGGAATTATTTTCCATTAAAAATGGATTTTTTTTAAACTATTCTTTAGTCTAGTGAAAGGAGTATTTCTAGAAATTGCATACTTTGAATTATACCAATTGAAAACCAGGGTTTCAAAATAACACTATTCTGCTATGCAAGAAAGGATTCTAGATGATTGTCTTACAGCATCAAATCAATCTTAGCTTGATCATTCGACTGGATTAGATCTTGATTTAGTAGTCTATATATATCGCTAGACGAGTGGGGCGATGGCCTAGAGGTAATGGAGCTCTTGCCTCACAATCAGAAGGCCGTGAGTTTGATCCTAAGTAGAGGCAGATATTTCTCTCTCTGGGCACAATGAGAATATATCTGCTTAACAAAACTCCGCATTGGCGACAGGAAAGGCATCTGGCCAGTAAACACTTAGTTCCATTCAGTTGCCCCGACTTCACCCTGATGCAAGGGATTACAGGGTCATTAAAAGACAAAAAAAAATTTTTTGTGGATGAATGGCTTGCATTGAAGAAGAACTATTTCAAATTCCACACTCCATTTGTGCCATCCAACATGGTTTATTTTACATAGTAGGTTGCAATATTTGTATTTGTATAATATAGGGGTGTCAAACTGGAAGCCTGCAGGCCAGATGCATCACGCACAGGCCATGCCCACCCCAGCTCCGCAAATGGAGAAAACATTGCGAAACCTCACGTGATGGCAAAGTGATGTGGTGAGTTTGAGACACATACCCAAGCTGATTTTTAATGAACTTTTTTGTGGTGATAACTAAGGGAATCACCATGGTCATTAAGCAAATCTGCAATTGTCAAGCAATCACGGTAATTGTTAAGCAAACCCATTATTCGTTACGGGGCATTTTTGCCGAAAACCAGATGTAAATTGGAAGTCAACCCCGGTTTTCAGCAAAAACTTAATTTGTGGTCATGTGACCATGAGGTGCTGGAAACAACTCTCAAAGCTGACTGGTTGCTAAGCACCTGAAATGTGATCACATGACTATGGGGAGGTGCAACCATCTTTGAAATCGGGTCGTAAGTATCTTTTGGGGAAATCTGTCATCACTTTGAATGGTCTTAAAGCAACCAGTCTTAAGTCAAGGACGACATGTATGAGCAGTGCTGCTGTTGCTCTTTCTGTCATGACTGGTCCGCTTTCCGATCAGCACAGATCTGTGTTGCAAAGTGGAGAAAAGGGGAAGAAAAGAAAGGAAAAGAAACTATAGATGCCTCAAAAATAGGAGATGGAGATAGACCCTCTCAACTGTTACTGTTTTTTTAAAAATTTATTTATTTATTCAGCTAAAATTTTAATTCCATAAAATGGGGGACACCTTTTGAAGACCCAGATCTACTGTAGGGTTAAGCAGTCATTGAAATTAAATGCTCTGTCCCCATTTGGACTCATTTCTTCCCCCTGCATTCCTGTCCAAGGGATTTGGCTTCTTCTGTATGATTCTTCGCACTCATCATTTTGTAGGCTCAAGTGTATTGATGGCCTCTTGGAAAGGTGTATTACTTTTAACAGTGATGATAAAGACATAGTAAATATTGAATGACTGTACTCTCATCACATCAAACCTATTAGAATTCTTTGTTGAGATCTGACATACAGGCTAATTGTAGAATAATCTCAGGTTGCAAAGGGAAGCAAAATTGGAACAGTCCATGTAACATTGTAGGATATTCAAAATAAACAATAGACGTTTGGCTAAAAAGAAGTCGGGTTTATCTACTGAAAGTTGCCGCATTGGACCTGTTTCCAACCTGTCCCTCAATTTACCAAAGGAATTATAAGTATATGACCACTACTCTATGTGCCAAAAGTGAAAAATATGTTCAGTATCTGTTTAAAATCATGCTAACTCCGAAATCTAGATATTGTAGTTCTCCCTTCTCATTTACTGAAGAAAGAGGTTTGTTGGAGGAAGTTATAAACAGCATACCATTCCCACCATGCTGCTGTGACGTCTCATGTTGTGGGTTCAGATTGTAGTGAGAGGTCTATGGAGATGCTCAGTCATCCAGGTCATGGCTGTCAAAAAGATGCTTTTTCAAAAGGCAACCGGACTTTATTTTTTTCCTGGAAGATGTTTCGCTTCTCATCCAAGAAACTTCCTCAGAACTGAAGAAGCTTCTTGGAGGAGAAGCAAAACATCTTCAAGCAAAAGCAAAGGAAGTCCAGTTGCCTATTGAAGAAGCGCCTTTGGGACAGCCATGACCTGGATGACTGAGGAGTTCCATAGACATCTTCAAGGGAAAAACAAAGAAAGCCCAGTTGCCTTTTGAAAAAACACCCTTGGGATTGTGTGAGATGTTTCCATAACTGTAACATCCATTTTTGGAGAGATGACTGGCGGCGTAGTGGGGAAAAACAATACATTGTGATTACCTCTGCTACAAGTTGTACAGAAAGACAACGTTGTGTGGTCAAGATGACTGACTTTAAGTAGTACATATGTGAAGATCTGCCCTAAATAGAATTCTTTGCGGTAATTGTTCGTCATAAAACAACAAGCTGTGTTTAGTGTAGTACAATCAGGCTTCCATTTGTGCAGTGGAATTAAACTCCATTCATCTTCCCCCTTGCACATACCTCCAAGCCTGTTCCGAGGAGAGGGTGTGTCCCAACCTCTGGAGCAGATTTGATGGATGCACACCCATGGAGGAAGTGTCCATCCTGTTTGGGACCCCATTGGATGCAGTCCTTTGTATTGTATATCTTGTGAATGCTCTGAAAGGTGGTGGGTATTTCTTGCATGATAACATTCATCTACTGACATTTGGGTGACTTGAGACATCGGTTTGGATTGACGCTTCTTGCTTAGAGGTGAACACAATAGGATTATCCTATCTGTAAAATCTGCAGCTATCTATGAATGTAGCAAATGTTGTCCAGGTTTGTTACTCATTTCAATTCCAACATACGGTACTGTACTTCTTAATCTTAATTTGGTTTTTTTTTTACAGTTCAAGCGTGATGATGTCGTAACTTATAAACCAAGAGTTTGTGTTCCATTTTGAATTTAGATGTTTAGGATGGAAAAAAATAATATTTCTCCCTTCTCCATTCCATTTAATTATCAAGGGGAGAATACCATAAGGGCATGATAACCTGAAGCCAAATGTGTGCCAAATTTCCTGGTTATTCTGCTATCTTTGTCTTTGAGTTTGGTTTGGTTTCTTTCTGTTTGTTTGTTTGTTGGTATTCTTGTGAATGTCTCCTGTGTAAATAGCAATCCCTGCTTGTTAATGTTGTTGTAAATTTTGTACATTCTATAAATGACTTAAAATTTTCATGGTTTGATTTTTTTCTTTTATTAAAACCACATTATAACACATCACAAAGGAAACTAAGGATTACTTCAGAGATGTAAATTAGTTTGAAAGACAAATACACAAGAAAAGGAAAAATCGATGTACGTAATTTGATTATGAGAATGAGTAAGCTGTCCAATATACTCAGCTACAGGCAAAGCTAACTGGTGGGCAAGGGCATTTGGGATGTGGGTGGTGGTTTCAGTGGCCTTTAAATGTGAAGGGGAATATAAAAGAGTGGTCTAATATTTGAAATCATCAGACTGAGATATTCTTCTCCTTAGTGACAGTTAATCTAATCAAAGTACCAATTAAATAAATAACTTAGCTGTCTGACCCTTGGGGACTCTGGTTCCTGCTTTCAATCCGCAAAAAGCAAAAGGGAAAATAATAATTTCAATGCAGAATATTGTGGGAGGGGAAAACAAAGGGACTCTAATGATTTAGCTGCTTTTAGTTAAAAATGGGAGGCAATTTTTGGAACAGCATTGAAAAGTGGCAGCCTTTTTTGGGAGAAGAGTTCTCGGGTTTTTGCATTGCAAAGGGGTGTTGATAAATTTTGGACTCTATCCAGAGCAGGAGTCTGGAGCTTTTCAAAAACAACTCGTGCAACTTAAAATATTCACTGCCAAACTATTGCCACCCTTCACTTGTAAAGTTAATGCATAACACATAGAAAAATGCCCCAAAGCAAGCAGATGTGAAATGGATTATTCGCCTGCCCTTGGCTGCTCCACAGGTTGGCCTTAATTCAGCATTGCAATGCTAAGCTTGTAAAAAGCAGAGAGCTGGTCTGTTACAGAGTCGAAAAGAATGGGTAATTAATGGTGTGCCAGATTCAAGATTGACAAATGGTTAAATAACCACAAATTGAAAATAAATTGTTGATCCATGCATCTGCAAACCCCTCTTCTCCCCCCCCCCAAACACAGAACATGTCCAATAAAATCAAACACGTGCCTTATCTTTGGCATTATTACATTCCCCAATATTGTCAGGTAGAATTTGTGGCTGTTTATCTGGACTATCAAATCTGGACTGCAAGAATTCCAGACTGCTCGATGGCACTTCTTTGCCCAGGTTTTTGGAGAGGTTGATTAAAGGTCCCATTAAGTAGTGCGAGTTGGTTTTTGCTCCTGTTCTGGTTCGCTTGCTTATATACTTCGTTCTTACTTATTATCACATTTTTATTCCTTTGAATGTTGTTTACTTGTGAATCACCCAGAGCTGTTGGGAACTGGGTGGTATACAAATTTAAATAATCCTCCTCCTCCTCCTCCTCCTCCTCCTCCTCTCTTTGCTGCCAGTTAGTGGCCATCTGGATTTTTGTAGACTAAAAATAGCTGTAGCTTTTATAGGACGAGACTATTGTTCAAGGCTATACACCTAGCCATTACAGTTGACATATATATTTTTTAATATTTTTACTTCCCAATTGACCTGTAAAATGTTTCCAATCACAAAGTATGAGCCACACAGTTTAATGCCACCCCTTGAAAAATACTATGTGGATTGAAATGAAACTTTAAATCTGAGCATTTCTAAGAAAGTTCTGATTACGGATTCTGTAAATGATGCTGATCTTCAGACAGCTTTGTGAGGGTGGGGCAGTCCTAATTTCTGGCTCTGAACACAACATATGAAACTTAGCTGGGACATTAACAGGAGGTCAATTCTGTGGGTGTGAGTTGGATAAAATGTGGAGTTCACCCAAGCCTTTGTGCTAAATTACTGTATTTTATGGGAAGTTATACCTGATATGGTCAAGAATAAGACCCAATTTTTCTACAACAAAATAATAATTATAATAACAGCAGGAACAAAATGATTTGGAACAACAAAACATCAAAACATGAACAACAATGAACCCCAGAGACTAATTTCCACAAGTCATAGCCTTGTGTCTACCAAGGAAAATGTTAAAGGAGACTCTGAGAAGCAGTATACACAAGATGATAGGCACCAGGTACAGTTCCTCACCATCTTCCTACCATTGAAGACACCTGAGAGATGGGGAATGCATTATGTTTATCCAAATTCATTTTCAATGTATGAACCTCCAAAACTCATGATAGTCTTCTCTTTACCCTATTTTTATTGGGTGCATAATATTGTGTATGTCTGGCATACTCCCTCACCTTACCTGCCTTTGCTCAAAAGTCAAAAACAATAGCATCTCAAGTTTGTTTTGTGTTCTACCTTTATCCTTAGAAAACTGTAGCACTTGGAAATTCTTTTATTACCCCAAAGGTGATAAGGGCTGGAATCTTTACAGACCTCACATTTCTTGGAAAGATGAGTGCAAGACAGCTGGACCCATGCATTTTGGGTGCCTCCTCTTGCTGCAGTGGGCATTCCCGTGCCTGCAGCTTTCAACAAGAAACAAGGAGAAAAATCTTTTTTAAACAATAGATCTGGTTGTAACATTTCTCCAAGTGTTTTTATGAAGCAAAGGAAGGGGGATCTGGGTGGCTTCTGAAGATAAAGAGGATAAGAAATCCAATCTAGCAACGAGAACTTATTTGTGTTTAGCATCGGATCAGTTATTATCAATACATGTTTTATCCCTGGCACCAAAATGTTCAATTTTTAAAAACAGCAAGCATCACCATGTTTAGGCAAGAAATTCCACTCTGAATCTCACCCCAGTGTCCATTTTGTATTCAGATTGAACATTTTTTGGCCTCCCGGGCACCCGCATCCCTAAGCTTCATATCAGGATTTTTTTTTCTCCCGGTACCCAAAAGACTTGATTTAAAGCATGACATTCAACTCCAAATCTTGTCCTGATCTCCATTTTTTTGCATTTGGGTTGAATAAAATTTTGGCCTCATGGAACCTGTGTCCCTGATCCCAGCATTAAGAATTTTCTTCCCCAGGTACCAAAAACACTCAATTTTTAAAAACAATAAGCAGCACCATGTTTAAGCATGAAATTCCAATCTGAATCTTGGGCATCAAAACAAATGAATGAAAAGGCGATGAGCTCTCGAAATGTGCAGATTGAAAAGCGTCCCTTTTCTCGCCTGTCATTTTTGTTTCCGTTTTAAGCAAATGTCTTTGGAAATTAAATTCCAGACATTGTTGCTTACTCTAGGTAAAGCTGAGTAACATGTCATTCCAAGAGGTCAATGGGAACTACAATGTGCAAAAACTGACAAATGTTTTCCTTTGACCATGTATTCAATGAATCAAACTTAGCTTTTTGAAAATTAATAAGGAAGAATAGATTTCTTTCCAGTGGGAATGAGAGATGAGGTGGTCAGGTTTAAAATCTGAGAATATGCTCAGATTTCAGAAGCTTGAGAGGCAGTCTATAGCAAGGCAGACTGAATTAGAAAAGGGCTGGGTAAATGAGGATCGCTTCACTCTAATGCCTTGGGCAAGAGAAAGAGTTTGATGTGGAAGAGTAAAAATGTTTTGGTTTCTCAAGAGCACTGAACCTTACATTTCATACACCCATACCATTTTCTTTTTGATCCAATGGCATTTGATACAGAAAATAATGCCAGATCTGATGGCAACCTTTTGGCCTCAAGAAAATGCTTGTGTCTTTCTCCCAGGGACAAAGATCTTTGGAGAGGCCAAATACAAACTGAAGAAGGAGCTGGCTGGAACAGACCAAAACTCCATCTTGCATGGCATCTGGTTCAGAGGTGGTATTCAGCAGGTTCTGACCAGTTCTGGAGAACCGGTAGTGGAAATTTGGAGTAGTTCGGAGAACCGGTGGTAACCTTCCCCCAGGAGTGGGCTGGAAATGGAGATTTTACGGTATCCTTTCTCCACCAAGCCACACCCACCAAGCCATCCCATGCCCACCAAGCCACGCCCACAGAACCAGTAGTAAAAAAATTGAATCCCACCACTGATCTGGTTTAACCACAATGCACAAGTAAGAACTCAAAAACAGGTTGAAGGTCAACATTCCCAAATCCTGGTTTTATTCCTTTAGCACTGATACTGCAGTTAATGGAGGACTGCATTTTTAACGTCAACCTATTAAGTCCTGTTGGGAAAACTTGGGAACTGGTAGATGTTAATATCTGCCAGGCTATAGGAGAGAGCAGGAAGAACCTGCGGTGGAGTCAAGAAAGTTGTCAGCCTAGAGTCATTACATTCCCACAAACAGTGTAAGTCCAATCTCTCTTGAATTCTGTTGACCCTTATCTAGTACTAATTTAGTGCTGACCATTAGCTAGATTTTTGTGTATAGGCATGGTCAATAAATCATCTTAACTGGAACTTAATTTATCTCCAAAATACTGTACCATATTTGCGTTTGATTTCTATTGTTTTGGGACCTCACTTTGAGAAAGCATGGGAGAGAAATTAATGAGAACATATCCAACCACTATATGAATTTGAACACATAGATATGCAGAAAATTGGTCCTCCCCTCCTGACCTAATTAGGCAAGGCAGTCTGCAACTTAGAGAAATGTGTGCATTAATAAGATTTAATTGAATTTAAAAGTGTACTTGTATTGATTTTTGAAAATGGTAGGTTAAAGTTGATTGCATATGGAGAAAATCCCTGAAAAAGTATACATTAGAAAAAATGTGTACCAAAGTACATGTCTCGGGAGAAAAGCACAAGAGAAATGCCTGTGATTTCTTTCAAAAATAGTTTTGATTTTTATTAAGTTGATCAGGTTATAAAATACAAAAGAAAATGAAAATAGTTGGACAAAGTGGAAAAGGGAAAAAGAGGAGGGAAAAAGAAAGAAAAACATTGACTTCTAACTCTTTTTAGTGCAGTAAAACAGGATAATAACAGTCTCAACTTTTTACTTTTACATGCTAATATATACTTGCCACTTTTATAACAACAAACCAATCTAATCAGCAAAACTCAAAGTCAAAGGTTTTTTCCCCCATCTCAAGCATAAATCCAGAAGTGGTTTCCAAGTAAATGCTAAGTTGGATGTGTTCTCTACTTTGATTAAGGAAGTCACTTTAGCCATCTCTGCTAGTTCCATCAGTTTTTCCAACCAACCATCCATTGTGTGGATTAATTTCAAAAATAAAACTGAGAAAATACTTGATGTTCAGTTTCTAAAATTAAAATATGGGATATTAATATTGCTTTAAAATACATCTTCAGAAGTATTTTGGCTCTGAACATCCTCCAATTCTCTGTAAGTATCATTAATCTTCCACTAAAATGAACGAAAATGATGGCCATGGCACCATGAAGTAGCAAACAATTGAATTCTGGTCCCAGTCCAACTGAATTTACTCATGCCTAAAAGCACCAAACCAAACATCCAATCTCAAGTTTGCTCTAGGTTTCCAGATGTCAGAGTGACATGCATAGTTATGAGTGATCACCTGTTACCACATCAACTCACGTATTGAGGCCTGATTGGGAGGCTTTGGTGAGGTGGAATTTCTCCCATGATGCTCAGCTGCTGCCTGCCTGCTCTCTTTCCGAAGAATTAGGAAAATAAATTAAGGAAAAACAAAGATGTTTTCGCTCCAACTCTTGCTGGGACCTTCCTGCTGTTTTATTTTCCTTCCCATATTTGTATTTTGTGCTGTACTTTGAATCTGATGTTTTCTCAAACCAGACCGATCAAACACAAATAAATGAAACGGTAATGAGAATGGCTTTAAAAAGAATAATGGTAGCAACACAGCTTAATGTTTTTATTGACTATTGTTAAAAGGAAAATAAATAAAACTGATAGGCATGCACATTTTAAAAGAATACAGCAACTATAGTGAGGAAAGGGAGGGAAAAAAAACCTTGTTTGCAGCAAGTGCAGTGAAGTGTGAAGCTGCAGAAGTCCTTCTTTCCCACTAACAGAGTGGGTGCCACAGTCGTTGCCAGCTTCCAAGTTGTTTTCAAAGGCAGCCCCAACTAAGGTCCAGTGCAATAGTTCTAGTTGTATACAAGTAGTCCTTGATTTAGGATTACAATTTATGTTGCTAAGTGAGACATTTGTAAAGTTTTGTCCCGTTTTATGACCCTTCTTGCCATAGTGGTTAAGTGAATCACTGGAATTATTAAGTTACTAATACATTTGCTAAGCGAATCTGGTTGCCCCATTGACTTTAACAGAGTAACAAAATTAGAAGGGACCTTGACGTCCTTCTAGCCCAACCTCTGGCAGGAAACCCTATACCATTGGTTGTCCAATTTCTTCTTCCAGTGTTGGAGCATCCACAACTTCTGGAAATAAGTCGTTCCACTGATTAATTGTCAGGAAATCTCTCCTTAGTTCTAGGTTGCTTCTCTCCTTGATTAGTTTCCATCCATTGTTTCTTGTCCTGCCTTCAGGTGCTTTGGAAAATAGGTTGACTCCTCATCTTAGTGGCAGGCCTTCAAATATTAGAACACTGCTATCATGTCACCCCCCAGTCCTTCTTTTCATTAGACTACACATGCTCAATTCCTGCAACTATTCTTCGTAAGTTTTGTGAAGAATAGTTCATAAATAGGCAGCCCTTTCCATCCATTTCCAGTCATTTTGCTTGTCAGAAGGTTACAAAAAATGGTCACCTGACCCCAGGACACTGCAACCGTCATAAATAAGAATCAGTTGCCAATCATTTTGATCATGTGACCGTGGGGATGGTCATAAGTGTGAAAAATTGGCCATAAGTTGCTTTTTTCAATGGTGCTGTAACTTCAAACAGTCAGTTACTAAATGAAGTGTTGTACATCAAGAATTACCTGTACTAATAATTTGGTTTGCAGGAAGTAGAATTTCAGCAACAGAGTGGTCAATCTCTGGAACTCACTACCTGATTCTGTTGTCACCTGCTCAAACCCTGACTCCTTTACCCTCAAACTAACCGCTATTGACCTCACCCCATTCCTAGGAGGTCTGTAAAGCCGTGCATAAGTGCACCATCGTGCCTACCGTCCCTGTCCAACTCTCCCCAATTATTAGTCCCTATTTCTTGTATTTAAACTTACGTTTATTCTTATTTCTCTTGTATTGCAAGCATTTGACAAAATAAATCAAAAATAAATAAAATAAAAATAAGAGTTTAACTAATGATAACCAGGAAAGGGCTGAAGCTGGTACTGATTGTCCTCAACTTATGACTACAATTGAGCCCAAAATTTGCATGGCTAAACAAGACGTTTGTCAAGTGAATTTTGCCCTATTTTACGACATTTCTTGCCAGAGTTAAGTAAATCATTGCAATTGGTAACTTGGTAACATGGTTGTTCAGTGAATCTGGCTTCCCCATTGACTTTGCTTGACAGAAAGTTGCCAAAGAGGATCTCTTAACCCGGAGACAATACAACTCTCATAAATATGAGCCAGTTGCCAAGCGCCTGAATTTTGATCATTTGACCATGTGAATGCTGCAATGGTTATGTACGTGAAAAACGGTCATAATCCCAGAGATGGGATTCAAATTTTTTTTACTACTGGTTCTGTGGGCGTGGCTTGGTGGGTGTGGCAGGGGAAGGATACTGTAAAATCTCCATTCCCTCCCCACTCCTGAGGGAAGGTTACCACCAGTTCTCCGAACTACTCAAAATTTCCACTACCGGTTCTCCAGAACTGGTCAGAACCTGCTGAATACCACCTCTGGTCAAAAATCACTTTTTCAGTGTCATTATAACTTTGAACAGTCACTAAATGAATGGTTCAAAATCGACGACTATCTTTGCAGCAGTCTAAGTCAGACAAAGCCTTCCCTGACTGTTGGCCTCCACTTGCTGCTCAGGTGGAGATTCTGAGTCTTGTAGATTTCGGCCCATAAGCAGCCAAGCTCATGTTACAGAATGCTCTACTTATGTCCGCAGAAGTCCCAAGATGAAAAGAATCCCAGATTACCTTGCAAAATGGGATGCCATACACAGACTCATTCAACCTTAAGCTGGACTTTATCTGCAAAGAATCTTGCAGACAGGTCACAGCAAATTGCAGGACTATTGTCCTGTCTGATCTACCCTCTTAGGGTATGGAGCCCTCTGAAGATAGCTGCTGGGTGGGAATCAATAACAAAACAAAAACAATCAATAGCAACCGAGAAGTACACAATCTGTAGGACTCTCCTCAACACTCTAGAGTTTAACAGGATAATAGAAGAACTGAGTTGGAAGGGACCTTGGAGTTTTTCTAGTCCAACCTCCTGCTCCAGCAGGAGACTCTATGCCCATGATAACAAACCTATGGCATGCCAGCCAAACTTAACTGCACTGTGCATGCATACACCTCCAAGCTGATTTTTGGCCCATTTGAGGCCTGTTTTAGCCTCCCAGAGGTTCAAGGAAAACCGAAAAACAGGGCCGTTTCATCACTTGCTGTATTTCCAGAAATACCAGAAGTGAAAAAATGGGCCTATTTTTCGGCTTCCCTTGAGCCTCTGGGAGGCCAAAAATCAGCTGGAAGGTGCGCTGTGCAGGTAAGGGGGTAACGGGGGTGGAATCATGCACGCATGCACAGGGGATGTGGGGGGAGGGCTGTGCGCATTGCCTTCTGGGTGCTGGCATGTGAGCATGCGCGCACACACACACACACACAATTTTCGGCACAGCAGCCCCAAAAGGTTAGCCACTACTGCTCTATGCCATTTCAAACAAATGGCTGTCTAGTCTCTTCTTAAAAGCTTCCAGTGATGGAGCACCTACAGCTTCTGTAGGCAAGCCACTCCACTGCTTATTTGTTCTCACTGTCAGGATATTTCTCCTTAGTTCTAGGTTGCTTCTCTCCTTGATTAGTTTCCATGCATTATTTCTTGTCTTGCCTTCTGGTGCTTTGAAAGATAGGTTGACCTCCTCATCTTTGTAGAAGCCCTTCAAATATTGGAATACTGCTATCATGTCTTCCCTAGTCCTTCTTTTCACTAGACTGGACATGCTCAATTGCTGCAACCGTTCTTCCTAAGTTTTAGCCTCCAGCCCCCAACTCAACTTTCTTGCTCTTCACTCTTTCCATAGTCTCAACATATTTGTTATAATATGATGACCAAAATTGGATGCAGTATTCAAAATGTGGTCCTTCGGCCGATCTAAATTTGTGTCTGATCCCATGCTTAATCATATTCAGTTCTTTTGACATTGTTTCTCCAGGAGTCTCTCCAGAGTATCTCCATAAAACAAGAGCTTGTGATTCGCATGTAGAGGAAGAGCAATTGTGATCTACCCCTGGATATTTCAACATTCCAGAAACTAATTTAGTGTGAGACAGAACTGTCTTCAGATTACAGGAAAAATCCCCAAGTACCCTCAAAACAAATTGGACAGGCTTATGGGACATGCCATTTTCACTAGTCTTCCACAGAGGTCCAGGATACTACCTTGAACTGAAAGTGATGGAACCTTTCAAAAGGTTAGATAGCAACAACCTCCATTCTCTGAACATGAGGCATCTTTTAGGACATGAATACAGTTGTACCATGACTGCTCAGTTGAGGGGTGAAATCATCTGGGTCATCCAAAGTTGCCAAGGAAGCCAGAATTCCCAAGTTCACCTCCAAGTCATGAAGGTTGAACAACAAGGCTAAGAAACTCTGTTCCTCATAGTCCTGCTACGAGATCCATTTCTTTAGTAAAGGCTGAATGGCATCGATGGGTAAACAGAACACAGAGCAGCAGCTCTAACATCCCTCCAGCCCAGCTTCATTCAAAAACACATCAATTTGTGCCATAGAACCTAATATGACATAGAAGTTCAGTTGTTGTTGATTACAGGTTTTGTAGTAGTAGTGCTCCCCCCTCCTCCTTACCTGCCAGAAATAAAACATGTCTGAACTTTATTTCAGGCAGATTAATAACTTTTTAATCTATTTTGGCATTTGACATTTTCGTATGTTGCTCATGCAGAATCTAAATTGGCTTTAAGCAAAATATATATAGATCCTGGCATGTGCTATACATGTAGAGAAAATGTAATTATTATTATTGTTGTTGTTGTTGTTGTTATTAAATCCATAGATGTCCCTAAATTTTTAGTGATATTTTCTAATGCGGTGGTTTTTAAACCAGTGGTTTACATTCAGAGTGTCCATATTAGACATTAGCTTTGCTGACCAATCCCTGCCTGAAAAAGAAAAGAAAAGAAAAGAAAAGAAAAGAAAGGAAAAGAAAGAAAGAAAGAAAGAAAGAAAGAAAGAAAGAAAGAAAGAAAGAAAGCCTAGATGATTTACAAGAAGCTTATACTTTGTCATCTTAAAACTTGATTAAACTGGTGAATTTGAGTGTTATCTTAAGTGTTTGCACCAGGATAAAAAGGGGAAAAAGAGCTGGGCAGAGCAGGGAAGAGATAGAACAAGGGAGAGGGAGTTCAGAAGAAGAACCAGGCCCATCCCCTCTTCATCCTAGGACATGCAGGGAGGAACAGAGAAGAGAGCAAAGTGGGTTGCGTGGCTTACGGGGGAGGAAAGGGCTCTGATTATCTGACTGTGTTACCTTTGTGTCATGCCCCGGTCATCACACTGGGTCTGGATGGTGCTATTTGTCTATCCTTGTATTTCCTTCCATTGCTTTTCTTACCACAGATCATCCATTAAGGCAGAAGAGACTGAACAGCTATGCTAAATGTTAAGACACCATCCATCTAGAGTAGAAGTGAGCAAACCTTTGATAGATGGTGACTACAGTTTAATTGGGAGTAGAGAGGGAACAGATGATGATAGAAGGGGGATCATATTGTCCATATGAAAAGGGCTCTTTAAAAAAAGCCCAAACCCCACAGGGTGTCTAGTTAATCCTCTTTTATGAGCTCTTAGCCCAAAGAACTTTCCACAAGCATTCAGCACTTTTGTTATGAAAGTTCAGTGGTAACAAGCAGAAGTGATGCTTGCCTTCATCTGAATCAGGGGTATCCAACCATGGCAACTTTAAGATCCATTGACTTCAACTCCCAGAATTCCCCAGCCAGCCTTGCTGGAGATTTGAGGAAAAATTGTGTCTAGATGTAACTACTGTAGCTGCACAGACAGCTGCACATGTTGGCTGGGGAATTCTGGGCGTTGATGTCCACAGATCTTAAAAGTGGTTGGTTGGGCACTCCTGATCTAGGTGTTTTGCAAAACAGCCTCGAAATCAGAATAGATGCTATCGGTTTACAGATATTTTTTGGCAGAGAGTTCCATACAATGTTTTGGCACCAGGACGGTTGATGGCAAACTTAAGACTTTTCTCCACTAAACTGCTTAAGAGGCCATGTCTTTCAAAGAAATTTTAAAAAGCTCTCTGTGCAGCTACAATAGTCACATACGGATTCAATTTATCTTCAAATCCCCATTCTGGATCAAATGCTATTCTAGTAAAAAGACCCTAATAACTCTAGTAGGAAATTGATTAAATAGCCCAGGCAGGCTAATCTCAAAATGCCCCTACAGGCTGAGCACAGAGCATGTTATTCTTAGCGTTGTTGTTTCTGGCAGCTTTTCGGTGTGAGTTTTCCTCCCCACCCTTCATCTCCTTTTCAGTATACCAGTCTTGAATTTCAACAACGGTCAGCCTGTTATAATTGTGGTTTTGTTTGCTACAAAAGATAAAGGCAATGTAGCATTAAGGCAAGGCTGAAAAATGTCTCCAGGTGTAAGCCTGCTTAGAATCTTAATCTCATTCTACCACAGGTGTAGGGCATTCTTTAACAAGATTAATATAAAGAGCCATGAGCTTGTGGCATGGTAACGATTGAAACTTTTGCTGTAGTGGACAAATATAATCCAATTCCTGAAAGACCACAAATCACCAGTAACATTAGATGAGAATATCACCCAAGGAAATGGAATTCAGCTAAATTCTCCTGTCCTCTCCAATCAATTGGGTTACATTGTTTTCTAATGCTCTAATCAGATATACATACAGGTTAATGTGTGTTTGCCTTCGGATCAAAGAAATTGCTGTTCATTTTCCATCGGGAACTCAGTTGTGATAAAGTCTGTAAAGTCCTTTGCTACGCTACAGATATATCACTGAAAGGAAGTGCTGGAGAACTTGGACTTTGTTATAACAAGTTTCTTGATGAAAATCCAAGCTGGACAAGCTTTCTCAAGAAAACTGACTTGGCTAGTTAAACTCATTGTTACCACAGGTAATGTGCCAAGCATCTCAATGGAAGTGAAATGGAGCATGGCGTGTTTTCAGGATATATGGGAAGAACTCCAGAGAACCAAAGAAAGTAACTTTCTCATCATAGAAGGATTGGATCATTGGCAATTAGCATTAATAATGCATTTTGGGATGTTGTTCACATCAGTTTTAAGGTGCGAGTCAGAAATACCACAGCCCTCCATTTTCAATGGAGATCAAAGAAATGGGTTGGTTACTTGGTTACTGATTCTACTCAAGTAGGGTAGCTGTCCGTCTTTTCTCTATAGAAGTCTAATATGATATCAACTATTTTAGGTCCAAGAGAATTTTTAGGCACAGAGACTTCTACATTGATGCAACAAAGTAAGCCTGATCAGGCAGGAAGAACTTGCAGCCTTGGGGTTGTTGATCAGCCATAATAGTTCTAGTCAGCAATGAAGAAGGCTGGGAGATGCAGTTCTGCAACTTTTGAAAGGTCATAGGTCCTCTATTCCTTGGATAAGATCAGAGATTCTTAGCTTTTTCCAGCCAGGTCATAGAATGCATTCTTTGTGACTCCTAACTCAATTAACCTAAGATATTAACAAGCCAAAGTCTTGTCTGATTTATAGGACTATAATCTTGGGTGTTACTGGACTCCACGAATGTTTCCCTCGGTTTGGTTTCAGCTTGATTGAACCACGTGTTTTAAGAGCCAACACACACACATTCTTTCCATAAACTCCATCCTTTGCAGCCTCAGGCTATACCACCTCTGTGTTCAGCCTTTGATGGAAATCATATCAAAAGCAAACAAAACCTGGTCAGGTTAGTACTTGGGAAAGACATTTGGGAAAGGGGGAGGGAAAAAATGCTGACGCAGGCTGACATAGTAGTGCTTAAATACACAGCATGTCACATTCATTACATTTTCTCAGAGACTGTTCATGTCTTGGAATGGTACATTTAAACATGATGTTTTTACAGCCCTCTTTCTGAATACCAAGCTGCAATATACAGTAGTCTGACTGCAAAGCAGCATGGATGTTTTTTTTTTTTTTGAAAGAATTTTTTATTAATTTTCTACAAACAGACAAGACAAACAAAACATTAAAACATTCAACTCTCATATTTACATCCAGTGTGTCAGTTGGTTCATCATTTTTGTGCATTCATTCTGTAGTCCCAGTTACAATTATGTTACATAACAACTCATATTATCAATCCAAACTTATATATCCTATAATCACTAAACAAAAAAAAAAAAGAAATTTTTGACTATACTTTTAATCATTCATGCTTTATTAGCTAACAATACTTTAACCAAATTATTCAACAAATCATATAATCATACCAAATCAATCCTAAAAAAAAAAACCTTTATAAATATAATATCAAATAACAAAATAATAGCAAAATAGCAAGATAAAGATATTTCTTACTATCTAAAATATTCTATTATCGTATTTTATCATCTAGCCTTTTATAAAAAAGATCCCAAATTTCATAAAATTGTTTATCCTCTTGCTCTCTGATTTCAAATGTCAATCTACTCATCTCAGCACATTCCAATATTTTCTTAATAATTTCTTCCTGTAATGGTATTTTCTCATTCTTCCAATTTTTAGCAAATACAATCCTGGCCGCTGTTAATACATTTACAATCAGGTATTTCAAATCTTAACTATATATATCAGGTAAAATTCCCAATAAGAAGATCTCTGGTTTCAAGTCTATATGTTTCTTTGTCATTTTTTCCCAACCACATGCGAATTATAGTCCAATATTTTCTAGCATCCTCACAAGTCCACCACATATGGTAATACGAGCCGGGTATCTGATGACATTTCCAGCATTTTTCAGATTTATTCTTAAACATTCTTGCTATTCTTGTCGGAGGAAAGTGCCACCTGTAAAACATCTTATACAAGTTTTCTTTATATGCTGTTGACATTGTCATTTTATAATTTTGAGACCACAATTTCTGCCATTTCTCTAAATCAATCCCATATCCAAAATTCTTCCCCCAAACAATCATAGTTTCTTTGACTTGTTCTTCCTCTAATTTCATTCCCAGTAAATAACCATATAATTTTTTAATCACTTTCTCATCAGTACCCATCAAGATCTTATCTAAATAAGTCTGCTTATCATAAAATCCCTCCGTTTTGGAATCTTCATCATACCTTGAATGTATTTGTGCATATGAAAACCAATTCATCCTTATACCTTGTTCCTCTAAGTTTTGGATCAATTTTAGTTCACCCTTTTCATCCAAAAGTTCCCCATATCTAACTGTTTGTTCCTTCTTGTAGATTATAGGATAGGAAAATGCTTCAATGGTCGATAACCAAACTGGAATTTTCAAATAACATTGTCTTTTTATCTTCTCCCAATTTAACCACAAAGATTCCCGTACATAATGTCTTCTAAAATAACCCTGTGTTTTAGTTCCCTTATACCATAAAAAAGCATGCCAGCCCAACAGCAAGTCATGCCCTTCTAATGTCAACAACCTATGTTTCCTTAATGTTATCCATTCTTTGACCCACATCAAACTTGCAGCTTGATAATACAATTCCCAATTAGGCAAGCCAAAACCTCCTCTAATTCTAGCATCTTGCAAAAGCTTTAGCTTTATTCTCGCTTTTTTACCTTGCCATATAAACTTCAACATGATTTTATTTAAATCTTCAAAATAGTCTTTTCCAAGCCTAATTGGTATTGTTTGAAACAAAAATAAAATTCTAGGTAAAATATTCATCTTAATTGTTGAAATTCTCCCTATTAATGACAATTGCAAGTTTTCCCACTTCTTCAAATCTGTAATTATCTGTTGTTTAAGTTTAATATAATTATTCTCCTTTAATGTGCTACATCTTGTTGTCAAATATATCCCCAGATACTTAACCTTATTTGTAACTTGAATTTTCAAAAGATCTGCCAGTTCTTCTCTCTGTCTCAATAGCATATTCTTTGTCAAAATCTTTGTTTTATCTTTATTTATTTTCAAACCAGCCACCTCTCCATATGTCTCTATCCTTTCCAATAACTTTGGAGCTGTTTCTAGCGGGTCTTCCAAAATAAAAGCTAAATCATCAGCAAAAGCTTGTAGCTTAAATTCTTCCTTCTTAATTTTCATTCCTTTTATGCTTTTATCATCCCTAATATTTCTATTCAACACTTCCAAGGTCAACACAAATAGCAAAGGAGATAGAGGGCATCCTTGTCTTGTACCTTTCCTTATATTAATAAAATCTGTAAGTTCCCCCTCCATCATTACCCTTGCTGTCTGTTTATTGTATATGGCTTCTATTGCTTGAATAAATTTTCTGGCAAAATCCATCTGTTCCAATAGTAATAACATAAATCTCCAGTTCACGTTATCAAATGCCTTTTGAGCATCTAGGAATATCAAAGCCATTTGCTTTTCAGGATGAGCCTCATAGTATTCCAAAGTGTCCAAGATTACTCTCATATTGTCTCTAATTTGTCTCTTTGGCAGAAATCCATTTTGATCTGGGTGAATAAAATTATTTAAATATTTTTTAAGTCTTTCTGCTAAGATTGAAGCAAAGATTTTATAGTCTGCATTCAATAAAGAAATAGGTCTATAATTCTTAATTTGCAGTGGGTCAGTCTCTTCCTTCGGTATAAGTGTAATATAAGCCTCTGACCATGTTTTAGGTATCATCTTTTTTAACATAACTTCATTCATAACTTCTAACAATTGGATGCTCAATGATTCTTGAAATGTTTTATAGAATTCTGCTGGAAGCCCATCTGGACCCGGTGCTTTCCCATTATTTTGTCTCTTAAATGCTTCATTTAGTTCCATCATTGTTATATTGCTTTCTAGCATTTCTTCAGTCTCTTTAGGTATCTTTGGTAAATTAGCTTCCTGTAAATACTGTTTGACTTTTTCTTCATCAATATTCTCTTGTTTATATAATTGCCCATAAAAATCTCAAATAATTTCTTTTTTCTCCTTATTCCCATAACAAACTTGGCCTTGTTCATCTATTAACTTCAATATTTTTCTTGATTCCTTCTCTTTTCTCAATTTATATGCTAGCCATCTACCTGGTTTATTTGCATCTTCAAAATAATTCTGTTTAGAGTTTCTGATTTTCTGTGCCAGTTCTTCTTTCTCTACTAATTCCATTTTATGTTTAATTACATCCAGCTTCAATTTAATATCCTTTTTCTGTGGCATTTTCTGTAATTCTTTTTCAAGAATTTTATACTCATCTCCCAAGGCCTTAGAAGCTTGCCTTTTCCTAATATTCTTTTTTCTTGTATAATCTATTATCAAACCTCTAGCGTATGCCTTCATTGTATCCCACACATTCTGCGTTGAAGTATCTTCTTTTTTATTTTCTCTGAAGAAAAAAGCCAATTCCTTCTCCATCCATTGTATAAAATCTTTCTCCTTTAAAATAGTATTGTTTAATGTCCATCTCGATCTTTTTTTTTATCCCTTCCATTTAATTGTCATTGGGCTGTGATCTGCCCAAGTACTTGTTTCAATATTTGTTTCTTTAATATTGGATATTAATTCTGTTGAGATCCAAATCATATCTAATCTGGACCATGATAAATGTCTATTTGAATAAAAAGTATATTGTTTAGCTTTAACATTTCTTTCTCTCCAAATATCTTTTAAAGTTAATTCATCTGTCATTTTAAAAAAAGACCTTGGGAGAGCCTTTCTATTTTGCTTTGTTGTTGTTGCTATATAATCCAATTTATTGTCCACAATTCCATTAATTCTCCCATCATAATTATATTAACATAGTCCAGTCCAATTATTTTCATATGTAGCTTTTTATAAAACTCTTCTTGTTTATCATTCGGAGCATAAATTGCAATCAAGAGTATTTTTATATTATTGTCCATTATTTCTACCATTAATATTCTTCCATCTTCATCCGTGTAAATCAATTTTGCTGGGATAGCCTCTTTAATGTATAGAATCACTCCTCTTTTCTTACATTGAGTCAAAGAAGTAAATATTTTCCCCAATTTTGGCTGTACTAACAATTGTTCATGTTGTTTTTTAATATGAACTTCTTGTAGACAAATTATATCAAATTTTAATTTCTTTAATTTATGAAAAGTTTTCCTTCTTTTAACAGCTGAATTAAATCCATTTATATTCATTGTAATCAGTTTTCTTTCTTCCATGATTATGCTTTATATTTAGGTCTAACAGCTCTCGTGGATCTCACTTCACGCTGTTCTTTACTGTCCACCTGTCCACCTACAGCTCCTTTCTCTTTTTCAGTCTCCAGTTGTTCCTCTTGAAACTCAATTAATGAGACCTTTCTCTGCCTCCTCTCTTCTTCTTCCAAAAAATTCTGCATGGAAAAGTTCTGCTTTCTCAATTGAATCAATTCTATGTCTCTGCTCTTGCCACGTAAACATTAATCCTTCTGGAATCAGCCATCTATAATTCACTTCGTTTTCCAGTAGCATTTTGGTCAGAAATCGATATTCTCTTCTCATCTCTCTCACTCTTCTGGGTATTTGTTTTAAAACAACAATCTCTTTACCTTTGTATTTCAATGTTTTCTCTCTTACCACTTGTAATATTTGTGTTTTAATGGATTTTTTGGTAAATCTAATATGGACTTCCTTTGGTAATTTATTTCTCATCGCATATCTTGTATAAACTCGATATACCTCATCTATTCCATCCATCATCTTTTCCTCTGTAATTTCCAAAGCATCTGCCAAAATTTCTATCATTACCGCTGCCAAGTTTTCTCCTTTTTCCTCTTCTATATTTTGAAATCTGGGGTAAAATTCTGACCTTTCCATCTCCCACCTCAACATCCCACCTTTTTCTTGTTCAACCGCTGTTAATCTACTATCAATATTTCCAATCTTCTTCTCTCTTTGTTTTCCTTCTTCCTCAATTTTTTGAAATCTCTCCTCATACTTAACCATCATTTGTTTAATGTTTTCCACTTTTTCATCAGTCTTCTCTATTCTTTGTTCAATATTTTCTGTTCTTTGTTCAATATTTTCTGTTCTTTGTTCAATATTTCCTGTTCTTTGTTCAATGATGTCTGATTTTGTCTTGAGATCTTGGATTCCTTGCATAATCATCTGTAAAGTTACTCTTTCTTGTTCCTTATCTTGCTTCAACATTGTCTGAATTAAACGTTGTCCTCCAGCTGGTGGGGAAGCAGAGGTAGAAGCAGAAATGCCAGTTGATATTGGTTTCCTGCTCATTTCAATGCTTCCAAAGCTTCAAATTCTTCTTGACTTTTAATCCAACTGGTAGAGCAGCCAATTATAATCCAAAATGGAAAACTCCAATAGTAAAAGGCACGAAACCAAAAAAGAAACAGGAAAAAAAGAAGAAGAAAGATCTTCAGGTTCTTCTAGACCCTAATCCAATTACGAAATAGTCCACCATAAAAAAAGAAAAAAAATAGAAAGGAGAAAAACAAATCCAAAAATAATAATATTGATTAAGAGCAAAAAAAAAAGCAAAAAGAAAAAAACCAAAAAGTTCCCAGATTCTTCACACCTTAATCCAGTTGAAAAGTCTCAATAATCAAAAAACAAAACAAAAACAAAAACAAACAAAGTGGTCCAAAAACATAGATAGGAAAAGCAAAAAAGTCCCAATAAAAAAGAAAAGAAAAATAAAGAAAAAACCCTGAGGCTTTCCCTTTAAAATAAAAGACAAAAATAAAAATATTACTAGAATTGAAATTTAAAAAAAGGCTAGCGTGTGGGGTATATATAAAAAAGCACACTGCACTTTATTTATTTATCCAAGGCTCTTGTTATGACTCTCTTCTCCAGCAGCTTCAAAGCCAAACTTCAAGTGTTCTTGGTAACAGTCCAGGAAAGCACCTGCAATAATATTTTGCTGTGCTCTCCCTCTATCTTATCACGTTAAAATGTCCTTGAGAAGAGGTCTTTTTGCAATTCTCTCCCATTCAAATAAAATACTTTCAAGCCTCTAGTTGGCAGTGTTACAAAGTTTCTTAATGCTCTTCCTCCCCCCCAGCCAGAAAAAAGGAGTAATATATACAGAAAAAAAAAAGAAAAAAATAGCCAAAGGGAGCCTCTATCCTAAAAAAAGTTAAAAAAATCAAAGGGAGCATAAAAATATATATAAGAGAAAATTCAATCCGGTTACCTACAAAGTCACAGTAAAATCTCCCCCAAAAAATATAGAGAAAAGAAAAAAAAAAACCCAAGCCTCAATTTGACATCACTTTAAAAAACGCTGCTCAGACAATTTCAGTCAAAAAAAAAAAAATCTCACAGATTTCTTCTTTATTCAGGATGACCTTTCCAACCTCAGCGAATTTACAACACAAAAGACTTTTTCTCACCCAGCCGACACACTTTCACTCCAGTCACTTTCTTTCCGGAGCTGTCCCGACTTCAGCAGCTATGGAGGCTGCCTCTCCGCCGCCAGCAAAAGGGCTTCTTCCAGATCAAACCAGAGATTTTGCGATATCTCTGGGATCCTGGAACAGTACCCTTCTCAATCCCCGTCTCTACGGGACGGTTTAGGTCCGTTGGGACCGACCAGGGGCGAAAATATCGGCTGCGATCTCAGAGCCCCGAGATCGCAGCTGTATCGCCGAAACAAAGCTCCGCCTTCCGCAGCATGGATGTTTTTGTCCTTCAAATTAGTCTTGACTCCTGGCAACTATATGGGCAAATCCATGTGGTTTTCTAAGCATGTTTTTGGAAGTAGATTGCCCTTGCGTTCTTCCTGGAGTTCAGCGGGGATGATTGTCCCCAAATCACCCAGTTGACTTGTTTGACTAAAGCAGGACTAGAATTCAACAGTTTCCTGTTCCTAATCCAGGCTAGAATCCTTTTCTTTTAAGGAAAGCTTAAAGCAGGGCCATGCGTCTTGAAAAAGGTATACAAAGGCATAATTACAGCCCTCGAGACTTATAATCTGGAAACATCTAATTGATTTCAAAGAGATTCTCCAAAATAATGTGAAAATTGGATTAACAACCATGAGAACAGAAATGCCAGTGAACTGCAAGCCCCAATGAACCAAAAACACAGGGTCAGTTATTTCAACAATTATTCTTTATACGCATTGCATATAAAATATATTGGGCATTGCAAATGTCCTAATTTTATGAAACATTTGGAACATACAATTACTTTGCTTCTAGCAGAAAATATTAAAAAGTGGAAGCATAACTTACACAGAAAAACTTGAAATATTTGACAAAAGCTTCCTTTAGGGAACGTGTTAAAATTAATTTAGCAGTTAGTATATTTTGAGGCTAGGTTTCTCTTTTAAATGATGCGGGGCCCACAGAGACCTACATTTGTAGAGTATGGGAAAATTATAACCTCAAATTATTTTCCCGTTATAATTCAGTTAATTTTGCAACAGTTGGGGCAGTAATTGTGCATAAGCTTCTCTTTTATTTTCTTTATGATATAAGCATTGAGTGATATTCAGCTTTTCCCTGTTCATAAAAGGCATCTCTCATCACAGTGGAGTGGAGAAGAATTTCAATAATTCCTCTTTCCTGCTTTCAACCTTCTGCATCTCCAATCTATTCTTTCTGTCCCTATTTCATATGCCTTACATTGGCACAGAGACAGTAGATATATACTACTGGTTTACTATAGTTTACATATTTATAAATTTAAAATTATCCCCCAAATTTTCTTCTTCTAATTTGGAATTATAAATTATTGCCCTCAATTTACAACAGTTCATTTAGTGACTGTTCAAAGTTACAACAGGATTGAAAAAAGAGACATATAATCATTTTTCACATGTATGACCATTGCATCACCGCATGGGCACTTGATCTAAATTCGGATGTTCGACTCACATTTATGACAATTGCTGTATCCTGGGGTCATGTGATCACCTTCTGCGGGCGTCTGACAAGCAAAGTTAATGGGGAAGCCAGATTCACTTAACAACCGTATTACAACAGAAATTTGGGGCTCAATTGTGATCCTAAATCATGGACTACCTATATATAACCCAATCAACTTTAAACTTGGATTTTGAAATTCTTCCCTTTAGAAGCAATGGGTCTAAACTTCATCACGTTCCTTCCCCTCCCATTCTACAGAGGCAGAACCTGTGCCTAAGAGTAATGCCAGTGGTGGGATTCAACTGATGTTACTACAGTTTGGCGACTATGTTTTGCATGCACATGTGTGTGCGCATGTAAACAACTTTGAGTTGTGCCTCCTGGATAGCTGAAAAGCACTGTGCGCAGGTGTGCAGCATTTGGAAAGCCTCTTTTTTCCTGCTTTTTCAACCTCAGCTGTGCTGCCCAAAGCAGCCGAGGTTGAAAAAGTAGGAAATAAAGGACAGGGAAGAGCCCATGTGGGCGGGTGGGCCAAACAGCAGCAAACACAGAACCGGTTCAGTGTCTGCTGTTCTTCAGAGCTACCGGTTCTATTGAGCCAGGCAGAACTGGTAGCATCCCATCCCTGAGTAATGTTAATTCAGTGGAAACAGCAGAGAAAACAAGATGTTGTCTTGGTATGATGAAATATAAGTAGCTCAGTAAGGAATTGATCTTCATGTAAGGTGAGCTGATGACAAGATCCCCTGGAAATTAGGAAAAGACTTGCTGACTTTCAGATACTGTCAAAAATATATTTGTATGGGTGCCTGTCAGATTTCAAGCTTGTCATGGCTATGAATCTCTTTTAGAAATTCAACTCCGCATTCAGGAATTAGGTAACGGCAGAATCTTCACGGGCGCAGCAAAACGAGATGAATTGCAAGAAGAAAACCATACATACACAGAAGATCTGACCACTGCAGAAAATGGAATTGATGCCCTTTGTATGTATATGCCGGACCCAGGCTTTAAATCTTAGGCCTTTTCAAGTGAATGGTGATTTGTTTCCCAGCCTTGAAACAGAGGAGCAATTTCTCAGTGTCTGTACCAACCAGACTCTCTCTGGTCTGAATTGTGCTGGTTCCTGCTTCACTGGCTTTAGCTCAGAGGTGTCAAACTCAAGGCCCGTGTGCCTGAGGGCTAGCAAAACTAAACTAAAAGCAGAACAAAACAAAAGGAGAAATGTTTCCCCTTTTGTATTTGCGCATCCAAGAAGGGACAGGAAAGGAGAAACAGGAAAGACAAAGAAAAAGAAGGGAAGATGGGAAAAGATCAAGGAAGGAAAAAGAAGGAAAGAGGGGAAGGAAAAAGAAAGAATGAAGAGGGAAGGAAAAAGAAGAAAAAGAAGGAAGATTATGAGAGGGAGGGAGAATCTGAGGGAAGTCCTGCCTTAGCATTTGGCCACCAGTGTTCCTGACACGAGTGACGTTGAGCTGGCTCTGTCTCCACTGGCCATGCCCCCCTCGAGGTCAAACACAACCCTGATGCTGCCCTCAATGAAATTGAGTTTGACACCCCTGCTTTAGCTCATAGAGCAGGGGCCTTCAAACTTGACAGCTTTAAGACTTGTGGACTTTAACTCCCAGAATTCCTCTTCAAGTCATGGTAGCTCAGGAATTCTGGGAGTTGAAGTTCATAAGTCTTAAACTTGCCAAATTTGAAGACCCTTGTCATAGAGCATTAGTCTTTGAAGGGATCCCTTCCATAAAATGATAAAAGATACTCCAATATTACATAGCATAGTAACTTACTATCACCACAGACAGGAGTATTGTCCAGCAGTTGATCCAAAATATTTACACATCACCTTCTATGCCTTTCAAGCTATTACTTCGTGATCCGCGGTGCCTAATTTATGTTGCATCATATATACTCTGCATATTAGGCCATCTTTCTTTTCAGAAGTGATAGAGCTAGAGGTACTTTGCAACCGGGGAAACTTTTTTTCCAAGTAAAATCATGTTTTATTTTCCCATGTTAAGAGTTTGGAACATATATGACAATATCCATTCTTTGCAAGTCTGATCTGGTTCTATAGTTATTAAAAAATACATGCAAATTATATTTAACATTCTTACACAACTTTTTTTTTTAAAGATCATATCAGTTGAATTGAGAGTAAAATGTTTCATGGCATTCACTTTTTTGAATTTCAGTTACAAATTTCACTGACAAACAGTATCTTGTTTCACCTAAGCTCTTGTTAGGAACTATGCGTTATAACAGGTGACAGAACTGAATTCTAACACTAGTATGATTGCCCAGAATAATTAATCTGAAGGTACACTTCTGTCCAAAGCATTTTGATTGATTGCTATATTTTATAAGCTAACCAAAGGTTAAGGATATTAACATTTCATTAGTTGTGGTCTGGTAGGCCTGAGTGATTGTTCAAGTGAATGTTGAAAAGAATTTGAAACAAGGTGAGATTTCTTATGGTTCAAAAATGAAAAACCTATATTGATATTTCTTTACAAAGGGAACTCACCATAATGGGAAATGCCAATAATCTAAATATCTGACATATGGAAATGTTATTTATCCCTAGATGAATTAAGGAGATGCATTTATCCCATTTATCCCTAGATGAATTAAGGAGATGCATTTATCCCATTTATCCCTAGATGAATTAAGGAGATGCATTTCATAACAAAAGCAGGTAACTAACAGGGCATGGTAAGAACCTATGTCTTCTTTTTATTAACTATGCAAATGTGAAGAGAAGCTTGAACTTGTTCTGTGCCAGCCAGATCTTGACATCCTCTAAGAACCAAGACAGACTATCAACGTGTCTCTTACAGCCAAGATCAACGTGGCTTACTAACTCATCTAGGATTCTACCGTAGATACTATATTTTCACCACAATTACGGAGATGCTGTAATGGTTTTGAGAAAAATGGTTGTCATTTTTTAAAGTGCCATTGTAACTTCAGTTTCCAAACCAATGTTGTAAGTCAAGGACTACCTGTATCTCTATATCATTATCCCACATACCAGAAGAGGTTTTACCCTTGCTCACTGCAATGTTCCTCTCAGGTGAATGGGAAATTGATCATTGCCTTTTTTAGAAATAGAAAAAGAATACGAATATAAGAAATTCCGAGATCATGGAATTGACTGGACTTTCTTGGCAAGAGGAACTATTGTGTTGTCAAGAATGATTAAATAACGAATGTTGCAGAGATATTTATAACAAAAACTTACAAACTTTGGAAATGAGATGCAATTGTTCAGAGTTTTCTATAAAAAACCTAAGAAAAATTCATTATTAATAATTAAATAAGGGTATTTGATCCTGGACTGATCAGAGATGATGATTGGAATGGTTTGTGGTAAATAAGAAACAGCATAGACTTCCTATGAGTAAATTACAACAACAGATTATTAACAGATGTCTATGGAGATTCTGTTATCCAAGTCACAGTTGTCCCAAAGGTGCTTTTTCAAGAGGCAACTGGACTTTCTTGTTCTTCTTTGAAGCTGAAGAAGCTTCTTGGATTAGAAATGAAACTCCCCCCCCCCCCAAAAAAAAAAAAGTCCAGTTGCTTCTTGAAAAAGCACCTTTGGGAGTGTTAACAGAGTCCTTTGAATTTTAACTTCACTGTTGTCTCACCTGCTAACTATTTTTTTTCCAGGCATGTAATGGACAAGTCAATTAGGTTGCAAATAGATGTAGCAGCTTATAAATTTTGGACCTGCTTTGCAAGTTACTAAGCAATCACTGTTGCAATTGTGTTCAACTGGGGCATTGGAGAATAATATGTGTTTTGGTCTTTTGGGGTTTTCAGGTTTTTAAAAAAATGTTTTTGTTACTTTTTTTGGTCTCTGCTTACTTTTCTTCTCTTGGATTTTGTTTTCCAATCTTTTGAATAAAATAGTTCACTACCGGTATTATGTAGGAAGCGTTTAGAACTACGGGTAGCCCGAGATTGAGCCCCAAATTTCTGTTCCTAAGTGAAACATTTGTTAATTGAGTTTGCCCCATTTTGTAATCTCTCTTGCCACAACTGTTAAGCGCATCACAATAGTTGTTAAATTAGAGAAACTGTTGTTAAATGAATCTCACTTTCCTACTGACTGCTTGTCAGGAAGTCACAAAAAGAATCACATGACTCTGGGACACTGCAACCATCTTAAATGTGAGTCAGTTGTTGAGCATCCTAATGTAAATCATGTGACTATGGGGATGCTTCAATGTTTTAAGTGTGAAAATCAGCCATAAGTCACCTTTTTCAGTGCCACTGTAACTTTGAACTGTCACTAAATGAACAGTTGTAAGTCGAGGATACAACACACTTTCATTCAATCATTCATAAAATAGCCCCTCTACTTGGATTAGAAAGGCAATACTTAAAACAGTTTTAATGACAAATTATTACAGAAAGAATTGCTGTTTCAAAAAAATAAATCAACAACTAATTTATACTTCTGTCACTTCTCTTTCCTATAGTATCACAATCATACTGGTGGTTTTAAAAATTGTTAATGCAAGAGTTAAAATAGCAACATAATGCCAATACTGAATCCCCATTTTATTTCTTAAATTAGTTCCAATGTACAATTTAGAAATTATGTCAGGACTAATGAGTATTTACAGTATTTCTTGTTCCAGCATTTATTCAGTATAAAAATAGGTGTACTTATAGCAGATTTCAAATTATATTTAAATGTACAGTTCATGAAGTGTCTCAATAGCAGCCTGCCAATAGTTGCAAAATAAAATTAAAATAAATAAAAGTTTACCTCAAGAAATGGATAGCTCTAAAAATTTGATTTTGGCAAAGATCCGCTTTCTCCTGATCATCTTCCAGCAATTGATTTAATATACAATATCTTTCCCTTTCTTGTCTATCTTATCCACATAAATACGAAAGAAAAAAACAAAAACAAAAAACCTCACAACAGATCTTTCCTTCCTGCAGAGCCTTTCCTCTTTAAAGGCAAATGAGCAGAAATTACACAATACCACTGCTCCCAAGGTAGCTTCCCATGATGCTACAAATCAGTAACAATATACATCTGCCCTAGAATTTGGTTTAAAGGATGCCAAATTAATTCAAACTATTTGTAGTGCAACATCTGGAACAACTTTACCACAATTGCCTGCTGAGAAAATTGAGGGCAGGTTGAGGCACTCAGCAAAAGGAAGTGATCAAAGATGCTGCCGTTTGAGTGGTTTGACAGAAAATTAAAATATTCCCCGGAAACAAATTCTATTTTTTTGACTTGTTTTTCCTCCTTACCCAAGACCAGGGGCCTCCAATCCCTGATCTGTGGACCGGCACCGGGCCATGGCATGCCAGAAACAGGGCTGTGCAAACAAGTGAAGACACATCTGTGGAAGGAGGCAATAGGTGAAACCACTCCTGAACTGCGGAAAAACCTCTCTCCATGGAACTGGTCCCTGGTGCCCAAAAGGTTGGGTGCTGCTGCCCAAGGGGGCACAAGGAAGATTTCTTGACCTCAAATGGAAAAATGGTGTCTCCCCATTACTGGAATGGCCCCCGACAGTGAACAAACTACCTCAACCTAGCTTCACTCTTCGAAGGTATGAAGGTAGTCAGGCAGGAAAGATCTGCAGCAAAAGCGGATGTTGTGTGCTGTTCCATAGGTATAACAGTTTGTAGATGCATTTAAAACATTTTAACACTCACTTTCAATTTAAAATATCCAGCCCAATCGGATCATTTACTGTTTTCTTATTTTACAGCATCCATAAACCATAAGATTTAGCCTATAGAAGTGTTTGATCGTATGTAGCACCTTCAACTACTGTAAACAAAATCACAGAGAAAAAAATTCAAATGATACATTTACACATATACAAATATTATAGATCACTTTCCAACCAATTTGCACACTGACCTGAATCTCAGTGACAGCTGTTGCATTTAACTGATACTACAATCCAAATCCAACTAAGGAATATTAACCTGAGACACCCTACTACTAAAGATATTCAATATAAACTGATGCGTCGGGCAATTTCAATGTACCGTGTACTTGTAGAAACAAAACAGCCACCTGTAACCTGCTGTAATGCCTCAAGAGATATTTGCTAAAAGAATTCAATGTATACTTGTATTCAAGGAGTGAGCCACAACGTGGCAAGCTAGAGTCAAGAGGTTGAATTGCACCTGAAACATTGCATGCTAAAACACAATAGTGTTGTGTTGCTTTATCATCAGTTGCAAGAGAATCCAAGTGAATCACAATTTTTCAATAACCAAGTTGAGCTCTTTTGGTAATATTCAAACAGCATATAATACTGGTTCTGGTAAAAATGAAGATAATTGCGATAGTTATTTCAATTGTGCAACCATATTTTCCTTCTTCAATGTTATAACCGAAGATGTGTAACTGAAGTAAGGTGAAAGTGTTGAGGATTTGTACTCTCAAATAAAATTGCTGAGGGGGTTTCATTTAGTTTACATGAATGAGCTCAGGATTTCAGAGACATATGCATGTGTGCGTGCGTGTATGTACACATGCACGCACACATACATGATCTCAAAAATAAAATGTTCCATTGGGATATAAATCATATACTACAAAACCTAGAATAAATAATAGAACTTTCCCTATCTATAAATCAGCATTACTTAATCTATCTACCGCTAACAATGTTTATTAACCAACTTTTAAGTGAAAAGGTGCTATTAATTCCCACGCAATTTCTTCATGATAGGACTGTCCGGGTTAGCATTGGTAAATATGCTCCCAACTAGAACATGAGTCCCCCATATATTATGCCGAATAACTTTACAGCAGCCTAGGTCTTCCACAAGAAATCCTAATTGGTGATAGCGTTCATCAGTTTCAAAAAGAGTGTTGTTTGTGTAAGGGCCAAAGAACTGAAAGGAGAGAAAAAGAAAGAAACATCGAGTATTATAACAGTTGCTTTGATTAAATTCCTGCTTAAGTAAATACATGTACTACTTTTTATTTCTGTGAGCCATTATCTGAATGAGTTGATGTGCAATTATCGCAATATTATGCTCTTAATTTCCACATTAACAAAACAGATCTAATGAATCAACAATATGTCGCAAAGACTGCCACAGCCCATTCTGTAGAGTTGTAATTGCAGGAATGCTCTTATCTTGGATGGCAAACCTCAGATAAAGAATGTTTACAAGCAATTACAACTCAGGCAAACAAAGTCACTCATCTAAAGGAGGATTAGAGAGAAGAAATAAACATATGTTAGACTTTAACTAGAGATAATTAATTGTATTAATTACTATGCTAAACAGTAACAAAAGTTAAGCAATAACCAAAGTTAACCAATGTTGGAGGATTACTAAAAATGTGTATAAATGCAAGACTAGACTCCAATAAAGTCATCAGGATTCAGTTGATCATGATCAAGCAACTCGACTGCCTCGTCATTACAACACCATTCTAGAACAGGGATCTCTAAACACAGTCAGCATCCACTAAGAAAAGTTATAGGAGGAAAAGTCTGACATCTAGGAAAGAAAAATAAAATATTCTAGTCTTTTTTCCTTCTACGCGATTCAGTTTTATCCACAGAAAAGGCATCCTGCACAATGACTGGCAAAATATAAAGAACAATGAGAGAAAAATATCTGAACACAAGCACTTCTGATGCATCATTATCCCGGATGAAAATTAGCATGCAGTTAGCATGTGTACAAATGAGAAAGAGCTTTTGTAACACAATGCCAGATTAGGGCAAGGGAAAGTCGGGGTAATATGTGACGTTTGCTAGTTGATTGCGGCCTACCAGTCTCTCACAATAACATGCAGATGGTCCTCGCCAAACGAATGGAATTTCCATCACTAAATGATGTGGTTGTAAAGCACATTGTCATATTACTGCATCACTTAGCGATGGCAATTCCTGCTGTCCCCATTGCAATGGTTAAGCAAAATTGAATGTCATTAAGTGAGGATCTCCTATGACAGTGCCTTGGGATTTCCTCCTGGCTCCCAAAAAATCAATGGAGAAACTGGCAGGAGGTGGCAAGTTCCAGGTGGCCTGAAAACAAGGCAATTGGTAGGTTAAGTACTATGGAGTGAGGTGGGCGGTTTTGTTTTTTTTAACTGAAATGAGTGCATGGGGACTGGGAAGTATGGGAAGACTGGAAGAGGTTGCTGTGGAGTTGTGCAAGTGTGTGTGGATTGCAGAGAGGAAACCTCAAGGATCTCATATTTCGTAGTAGAGTTCCTCGGAGAAAAAGTGGTGGAAGTTACTTACAACTTCCCCTGATGGCTTCCCCCTTGACTTTGCCTTTGGAAAACTTCCAGGGAAGGGTGGCGATTACACGACTGCAGGATGCTGCAACCGTCATAACCATAACCATGGGGGCACAGTAATTAGAACGCAGTATTGCAGGCTTCTCCTGCTGACTGCCAGCAGTTTAGCAGTTCGATTCCCACTGGCTCAAGGTTGACTCAGCCTTCCATCCTTGATAAAATGAGGAGCCAGATTGTCGGGGGCAATATGCTGATTCTGTAAACTGCTTAGAGAGGGTTATAAAGCACTGTGAAGCGGCATATAAGTCTAAGTGCTACTGCTATAACTGTGAGCAGATTACCAAGTACTGAGATAACAATCATGTGACCATGGAGGTGTTGGTACAGCCATAACTCTGAATGCTGGTCTTAAGTTCCACTTATTCAGAACCGCCAGAACTTTGAATGGCCATTAATGAGAATTACTTATACCTTAAAAGGCTCTTGTATCACTAAGTATAAAACAAAAAGAACTATGTGCAATATCTTGAGCTCCTACAATGATAGGAAATAGCAATACACTTATTAAACAAAAATAACTTAGTCCTTTCATGATAACCAGCAAGAACAAGCAATTGATGGAGGATTTATACTCTACTGCTAGTTTGCCTTAGTCTGAGCATGATATTCCTCTCTGTACTATATTTTAACATAAATACTTACTGCTAATCCAGAAGTCGGATCAATAAAGTCTGCCCAGTAGCCTTCAGAACACAAAGCGTAGCAAATTTCCTTAGCACCGTTGATAAACTAAGAAGAGAGAAAACAGAAAAATGCAAAATAGACTTTCTCCATCAAGCACAAAGTCACTTCAAAACCAAAGAGCAAATGCTCAGAAGTTCAGCTGATTGACTTGAATAACTTTACTAACAGGATCTATCCGATTTAGCTATATCAGGATCACATAAAGTCTATAAGGACGCCTTGGTGCTAGTCAATAAAGAGTTAATAATTCATGGGGTCTGTGTAATATAATTGCTTTCATTGTTCACTTGAATTGTAATGTTAACTTTGTTCTCTTAATCTCACGGCATCTAAAATTAAAATGAGATAACTATGCATCATCTACTTTTCTCATGTTCATACATTTTTTTTGCCTTGATCAGAAAATAAAAAAGGTAGTACAATTTAAGTTTTTAAAAGCTAGTAAGGTGAACAAGAAGATAAACAATTTTATATGATATGGGACTTATTTTATCAATGGCTAGACAAGAAGACGTGGCAATGAACAGATTAGGAAGTTTCGTAATAGAAGATCAATAGATTGATATAGAATATAATATAAAATAACCATTGGATGAATGTATAATATAAATTTATAATAAAATCTAGAATATCTCGTATAAAATGATGGAATAATAGTTTAGTCAAATGAATGATTAATAACTGATAAATATATAAGCATATGCTAGATTGACAATTTGAGAATCTATACAACTTGTGAGTAAGGACTATGAAAGGACAGCACAAAAGATTTGTAACCAACTGACACACTGTATGTATATAATGGAAGATGGTTTTATGTTTTTATGTTTCTGTCTGTATATGTTTGTCTTAAAAAATAAAAATCTTTAAAAAAAGCTAGTAAGGATTCCTTCTAAATCCTTGTCAAGTAAATTAAATGGAATAAATAAATAAATTTCATAGTACATGCAGAAGTAATATCTTACTCCAAAGTATATTGTATCAATTCAGAGAAGCGAAAACCAACGGGACTTATAATTATGTAGGAAAAAGGATGTTTCCCCAAAATCCCAAAGAATATCTAATGTAAATTATTGTAGAATTTAGCAGTGGCTTGAGCCATTTGCAATGAACATGATTAAGGCTCATACCAGCTACAATTAATTTTGCACTATGGTGCATGAGATGTTGAAATTAAGCCTAATAAAAGGACCATATAGGAACATATATTTCAGGAAAAGGTGACTGTATCTAGATAGCTTTAAACACATGAATAGTTTATGAAAACAAATATATGTACATTGCAAAAATTCAAAATCAAATCTCTACACAAAATTTTCAGTTTTGTTTAACCAGTAAAGTATAAATTGTCAGTTTTAGAACAAGCTTGTATTTTAAAATCAGAAACAAATCATTGTTTCCCAGTTGGAATGTATGGGAAATTATACTAATTAAGGCTTAGCTTGTTTTCAATGCTTCCCTTCTTTTTTGCAACATCTGCAAAGAACCAATACTTGAGCTTTGCCTTAATGTGTCATATTAAGTTAAAATAAATTTACATTGGCACTCAAGTAAATTGCAAGATTAAAAAAAAACTGAATTATCTTACTCTGAAACTTTTGCTACATGTTAAAGGTGAAATATTTTCCCTCGCTTAATCATACTATTTACAATCCATAAACTATCAAGAATTCTGAATTTTTTCAAGCATGTTGGCTAGAAATTTATCACAGAACAGTAGAAGGAGCAATCTGTAGCTAATGCCCCCAACACACTGTGACTCTGTGTTATCTATCCAATATACAAACTATGTATATTAAAAAGAAAGTTGAAGAAGAATTTTAAGCAGTAATTAAGAGTACAATTTGCCAAGTTCCTTTTATTGTTCTTATAATTGTTTTGATTAAATCTAGTTACATTATTCTATGAAAAAAAGACTTGTACTCAATACTTATACAAGTTGAAAACAGTAGTTTGCAACAAAAACACATGCAAGCTAAATATATGCAGTATTTTAAATTTATCTCTCTCGGTTCATTTTAATAATATTTAATTTATCAATTTCCAAACTATAAGTTATACAGTAAAGCATTCCTACTTTGCTCATGTGGAATCATTAAAGCTAGGCAACTCATTCAGACATTCTCCTCCTCCTAAGTGAGCCACTCTTCTGAATCCATTATCCAAAAGCCAGAAATCAGCCCCAAATGCTTTAAATTGAAATTAAAGCATCTATTTCTAGCTGTTAGCTACAAGCTATTGCTTCGTTACAATTATTCAGAAATGGAAACCACCACTCTCAAAATGTGAGCTTTTCCTTTAACCAGACATGTTCAGTAAATAACATTTTATGGAGAATACCAGCAGTGAATACTGACACCTGTTGGAACTTAATTACAGACTGCTTAAAGCCAAAGTGGTTAAAAGGGAGCCTGCAAAAGGAATGACCTCTAGTGGCAATTTTGGGCAGAGCTAAATAGTTTTTATTTAAGCAAGGACTTTCAGATGAAATCCTTCATTTACTATACAGAATGAAAAGCAGTAGAATGTCAACATGTCTTGTGAAACATCATAGTGACATAATATAAAGTTAACAGTTAATTATGTGTAGATGGATATGGATACAGAGGTGCGCGTATGTGCTTATGCATGTATGTATATTTGTATATGTATAGATGTATATAAAGGAGGCCGGTTAACAGTTTAAAAAATATAATGCCTCTTCAGAACTGAATTTGATTTTTGATGACTGTGGACATATACTTCATTTTGGCTTCTACAATTTAATAAAATATCTTTTTATATTTTTTTATTAAAAAACTCTGTCCTTTCAAAAAGGCTTGTTAAGCCTGGTTTCCCCAACCAGGGTTAGGGAGACAAGCTAAACAGAATGTGCAGCGTTAGTCAGATAGGCACACAGATAAATGAGTGAGCTAAGCTTGTATGTTTATTAACATACAGTAAAAATAACAGATACGCTTGTGCTATCAAATATATAGTTTATTCCATTATGAGTTCATAGCATAGTCAAAATAACAGTCCAATAGTCATGTATCATTTAGTCAGTCCATTCAGTGATATTCAGTTAGCAAAGTCCGTGTAGAAATATCCTATGTCAATTCACTTACAAGTCAGTCCTTTGTTTTCTCTCCCGTTCGAGCAATGCAGACTTGTTTCCTTGCAGTAATCAGGGATCATCAAAGCCAGAGAGAGAGCAAGCTGCAGCCTTGCTTCTTTTAAAGTGCTTTCACAACCACTCCCTTAATTACTATCCCACAGTTAAAGTTGCAGACACTTTAACATACAAACTATGATTACATATTATTATTTACCTAAACCAGTTAGGGTAAAACAATGTTATCCCTAACATTCTCCCCTTTTAGGAAATAATAATAAATATAACTATTTACATCTTTAAATCATATTTGTTACAACTCTCTTTAAACTTAGTTACTCCTTGAGCTTTTGTAAATTGGTCTGCAATGTTTTCTTCCGTCATGCAGTATTCCAATTTAATTAGCCCATTCTTTACAGATTCTCTAACATTTAAATATCTTAAATCAGTATGCTTTGATCTAGTTTTTACAGCAATACTAGTAGCTAATTTTATAGCTGCTTGATTGTCCTCTTACACAATAATGGAATCTTTTACAGTTATACCCATGTCTAATAATAACTGTTTGTACAAAATCAAGTCAGTGCATAGTAATGACAGACATGAAAATTCCGCTTCCATCTTGGACAAGCTGATATGCTGTTGTCTGATTGACCTCCACCCTATTAGTGTCTTACCAAATAATATAGCCATCCCAGATGTTGATTTTCTTGTGTTTATATCAGTTGCAAAACTTGCATCTGCATAGGCACTAAGACTCAAATCACCCTTTGGTTCTATATACAATGCATGGTTCATTGTTCCTTTAAGATATCTTAAAATTCTCTTTAATGATTGCCAATGACATTGATGTGGATCAGAATTAAAACGTGCCAGCTGATTTACACTATAAGCTATATCAGGCCTAGACCAATTGCTTATATATGATAAGCTGCCAATCAAAAGATTGATATATTGACTTATCAAATTTGGGACTTTGATAATCAGTTTGGCAAACTTCCTGACTCATTGGAGTCTTTGCCGGTTTACAAAGTTCCATTTTAAACGTTTTAATTAATTGGCAAATTTTATCTTCTTGAGATATCTTAAAACCATTTTTTGTTTTGTTAATTGTCAATCCTAGATACCTTTTAATTTCACCTAAATGCTTTAATTTTATCTTTTTGGCTAATAATGATATAATCTCATTAGCTTCATTATTAGTCTTAGTTATCAAAGCAATATCATCTGTAAATAATAACAATAATGACACCGTTCCATTATTTTCTCTTTTAAACACACATGGATCTGCTAAACCAGATTTAAAACCTATATTGTTTAACTCTTTCACAATATATTGGTTCCACTCAAACCCAGATTGTTTCAACCCGTAAAGACTCTTTTTGAGTTTCCAACAATCATTACTATTTACTTTATTGTCTTTTATACCTATTGGTTTTCTTAAATATATTGTGTTCTGCAATGGTGCATGTAGATAAGCAGTTTCTACATCTAAATGGTTAATGACATAGTTTTTCTTAGCTGCCCACACTAAAGCTGCTCTTAAAGATGTTGCTTTAAGACTTGGTGCAAAAACTTCATCATAATCAGATGCAGTTTGATTAAATCCTTGAGCTACTAACCTAGCCTTATGGGTAACAGTCCCATCATTTCCAGTTTTTACTTTAAATATCCATTTGCACCCAATGGATTTTTCTCCTGGAGGTAATTTTGCATCTTCATAAACTTTCATTACCTTTAATGAATTTAGTTCTTTTTCCATTGCCTTTTGCCAATTCTCCTGATCCTTAGCAGGATACATTCTAAGTTCATCTACACTAGTTGGAACTTTAGTTACTTGGCAAACTATACTTGCTTGATACCTATCAGGTGGTCTAGTTACACGTGTAGTACGTCTAGGTATTACAGGACTTACAGGTGAACTTTCATTAACTAACTCTTCTTGATTATATAACTCTTCCTGATCAACTATTTCCTCTTGTTCTGGTCCTATTTGCTCTTCTTGGACTTCTTCTTTAATTGGACTCTTCTTATAACTAATCTGATCTTTCTGCCTTTTGTAGGGTTCAATAATTACTTCATTATTTAAATCTTGCTCTAATCTATTCCATCCTACATGTTCTAGGAATTTAGCACTAGCACTGGTGTAAACTCTAGATGTACCTGGTTCCCAGAATCTATAAGATCTATGATTAGATGTATATCCTACAAAATATAATCTTTTAGCTCTATGTTGTCCTTTGTATCTAAGTTGTGTAGGGATATGCACCCATGCTGGTGCTCCAAATGTGTGCATGTAACTTAAATCAGGTTTTGTACCATGCCACAGTGTGAATGGTAATTCACCTGTTGTTGAATTAACAACATTATTTAATATATGATTACCACACATTATTGCTTCTCCCCACAAATTGTCAGGTAATCCTGAATCAGACATCATAGTTCGTGTCATTGATTGTAATGTTTGGCCTCTTCTCTCTATAAAGGCATTATGTTGTGGCCTATATGGTGCAGACTTTTTATGTTGAATTCCTAACATTCTTAGTCTGTTCTGCAATTTATTATTTGTAAATTCTGTACCATTATCTGTTTTAAGAGTTACTAATTTCTTTTTAGTTTTCCTTTCTGCAAATTTAATCCAATTAAAGAGATGTTGATATGTTTCAGTTTTGCTCTTCATTAAATAGCAAAACCCATATCTAGAATAGTGGTCCATTATACTTAGTATGTAACGAGCTCCTCCTACACTTGGTTTTTTAGGACCTACTAAATCTGCAAATACTACCTCTAAAGGTTCTTTGGTAGTAAATCCATCAACTCTATTAGCAGGTGTGACCCTGGCTTTACTATGATTACAGGCATTACATTGCAAATACTTATTACAAGGTTTCAAACTTATTCCCTTATATAATTCAACAGTTTTCTTAAGCATTTTAAAATTTAAATGCCCTAGCCTTCGATGTAACAAGTGAATACATTCATCATGAGGTTTCTTATTTTCATAAACTGTGTTAGCCACTTTTAAACCATTATCATTTAACACATATAATTCACCTCTTAAAGATGCAGTAATTCTCTTATCTTCTTTCTCAATTATGCAGTTATCTCCTTTAAATGTAACTACATATCCTAGTTTAACCAAAATTCTAACTGAAATTAAATTAAATTTAAGTTGTGGTACATATAACATTTTTACATTCTCTTTTATAAAAGAACAATATGCTATACCTTGACCTTTAGCTTTCAGTTTCCAGCCATTGGCTAACGATATCTGCTGTGTACTCTTGGACATTTCAAAAAATTTTTTCTTATCATTTGTTATACAATGTGATGCTCCACTATCAACCACCCATAAATTATTTTTTACAGCTCCGTTAGTATACATGGCTAACTCAAAATTTTTCTTTTTCTTTTGATGACTTTTTGTATTCTGGCCAGCATTCTGGCGCTTTGCTTTTTTACAAAATCTTGCCAAATGTCCTCTTCCTCCACAATTAAAACACTTTTTAATTGCGTATGCAGTAGGAGATTCATTATCTTCTTTTTGAGGTTGCTGCCTCCTTAACTCGTCTCTTTCAAGCCTTCTTCTGGCCTCTTCAATCAATCTGCCAGTTTTTTCAGTTAAAGTTAGGCTTTCATTTGGCAATATTTCAAGGGAAGTTACGTAGTTATCATAGCTTTCATCAAGGGAAGATAGAATTATGTAGACTTGGTGTAGTTCAGAGAAAATAAGCTCTTTCTCGTGCAGTTCTTGAAAAATGCTTTGCATAGTTTTCAAATGACTCAGCATATCACCATTCTTATGGAGATGCGTACTGAAAAGTTTCCGTGTTAGATTTATGTGAGCACCAACATTATCTCGAACATAAATCCTCTTCAGCTTCTGCCAACACCCAACAGCTGTTTTTTCTCCGTGGATATAAACAAATTGCATATCAGTTAAGGTTAAAGCAATAATGCAAATAGCTTGTTCATTTTTATGCATAAATTCTTCTATCTTTAGTTTATCTTCCTCATCCTCTGGATCCCATTCTTCTACGTTTGGTGGATTTTCAATTATGTTCCACAAACCTTCTCTTCGTAGAAGCAGACTACATTTCATAGACCATGATACATAGTTTGTTCCATCCAGCTTGGATATAAGGGACAAACTTTGTAGATTGACTTGTGCCATGTTTTCTTATATGGATATAAAACTATAATTAATAAAACACAGCTGTCTGTTTACTGTAATGTATAACAACACAAACTCTCACTTTTACATAAATCTGTTTTATCCTAGTTAAACTGACTTTGCAGCCTCTGGGCCCATAACCAGTGTTAAGCCTGGTTTCCCCAACCAGGGTTAGGGAGACAAGCTAAACAGAATGTGCAGCGTTAGTCAGATAGGCACACAGATAAATGAGTGAGCTAAGCTTGTATGTTTATTAACATACAGTAAAAATAACAGATACGCTTGTGCTATCAAATATATAGTTTATTCCATTATGAGTTCATAGCATAGTCAAAATAACAGTCCAATAGTCATGTATCATTTAGTCAGTCCATTCAGGGATATTCAGTTAGCAAAGTCCGTGTAGAAATATCCTATGTCAATTCACTTACAAGTCAGTCCTTTGTTTTCTCTCCCGTTCGAGCAATGCAGACTTGTTTCCTTGCAGTAATCAGGGATCATCAAAGCCAGAGAGAGCAAGCTGCAGCCTTGCTTCTTTTAAAGTGCTTTCACAACCACTCCCTTAATTACTATCCCACACTTAAAGTTGCAGACACTTTAACATACAAACTATGATTACATATTATTATTTACCTAAACCAGTTCGGGTAAAACAATGTTATCCCTAACATTGCTTTATTTTTGTAAATAATACTTTACATTCTTAAGAGTACACTGAGTTAGGAATGTATGCATATATTTGGGCACTCACATATAAAAACACACATACTTTAATAAACTGTGGAAAGTAATTACATCTGATCATCCTATGTGACTTACATTTTCAATGAGGCCTTCTCGTTCATTTTCTACCTCTTCACTCCACCCAGTCATATCGTTTACAGTTTTCTGTGTTACTGTTAGTACTGTTATATTACTGGAAACAACATCAGGAAACATTGACTCAAAATCTATAAAAAATAAGATATAAATATTTTAAATAACTTTTCCACGGGCAAATTTCTACACTATTTGCCAAGCGCCCAAAATATGGTTATCTGACTATGGAGTATGTGTATAACCATCTTAATTAGCTTTGGGGGGGAGGGCGGGGGGGGGAAAGGTCCAGTTGTAATTTTGGTTGCTAAGCATCCCATCGTAAGTTGAGGATTAGTTGTAATCAGCCTCAAGCAACCAAGAGAAAGAGACATTTGCTCCTTAACAATTCTTTTAACAGGCGCACTAAATACTTTGTTCATATAGAAAACTGGTCTAGGATTAAAAAAGGAAGTTAATTCAAAAGTAAAATTGATTCAAATGTACTGAACTCCCAAGAAAATTAACAAGTTACCATGCTAGATGCAAAACTGTCAATCTGTGCATGTTTTTTCTTCAAGCTACAATTTTATACACTTTTTAAAAAAACAATTAACATTGTGGAGGGATGGGGGTGTACGGGAAACACATACCTTTGCGCAACAATTCTGGGCATGCTTGTATCACACATTCTACTTTGGCAGTTTCAAAGTAACTTTTGGCTTTGGCAATGTCTTGTTTATGAACAGCATTATTGCCCTGGGAAAAAAAGATAAGTTTTGAACCTAATGCATACTACTGTTTAGGAAATATTTATTTTAGTTCTTTATTCCAGCTCTTGGAATTCTAAGGTTCTGCAAAAAATACATTACTTAACTTCTAGGTGTGTGAAGTACATCTGAGTTCTTGACAGACTTCAAGGCATTGCAATAACATATCAGTGACAGTCCATCTGTGCATAGTTTCAATTTTTTATAATTTTTATGCTTTCATGATTTTGTAATTATTTCCCCTTAACTGTCTGCATTCCAAGACTGCAGCAGCATATACATTTTGTAAAGTAAAGAAAACCTAACCCATAAAACACATTAAGCATTAAAAAAACACCAAACCATAAAGGCATTTCTAATCTTGGAATTATTGTTTAGTGTGACTGTTTAATACTGATTTTTCAAATTCTACTTCAAAAACTTATGATGCATTCCCCAGTGAAAGGAAGAATACTAAAAAAAGAGGGTTCTTTGCCCATCGCTACTGAACTTTTCCTATAATGTACAGATAAAGAGAGTTATTCTAGCATGACCACTAATTGTTGGCAGAATAGATTTGGTAACAATAATTCTGGGTAGTACAATGGTACCTCAATATTTTCCCACAAGGAATAATATAGCAAGTCACAACACAGCCAACACCAACAAGTTCTTGTACATGTGTTGAGTACTAAACAAATAATGAGTATTGAGATAAAATTTTCATGTCAGAATGTGTTGAGTACCAAATCTGATGAGTTTCAAAGCAGTTGAGTACCAAGGTACCACTGTAGAGCAATGAAAATCAACAGATGCTGATAAAAATCAAAACAAACTAGGGAAAATCTTTTAAATCCTCCCCAATATATTGAAGCAACCAAAGGGCAGATATTCTCTCAAAGTATACAGTTTGGTATCAAGTTGACTTGATTTAGATGTTCTTGCAACATATCCCCAAATAATCTATTAAAGTTTTATGATATCACTGTAGCTACTGTGTTTCTCCAACAATACAGCCTCCACCATATAGGAAGGCCCAGCATGTTTTTGGGCATAAAATCAAATTAAGCCCCTCCCCCCAAATTTAGGCCTATTTTAAAATATGCAAAATAAGGGGGAAGGGGGGGAGACTTGCCGTTTGGAGCGCCCGGCGGGCAGGAATTCCTCGCCACCAGCTGCTCCTAACGGGCGATCATGGCGAAGCGCGGAGAGTTCCCTACTCCCATCAAACTCCTTTGCTGCAGACACCTTTGGCACCCGCCGCTGTTGCTTTCCCTTCTGCCCATTCCACCCCCACGTTTGGAGCTGCCGCTTCCGTGTTTGGAGTGCCACCGCCATCTGGAGCTCCAAACGTGGAAGTGGCAGCTCCAAACATGACGGCAGGCGATATTTTTATTTTGATCCGCGCGAAGTTCAGAGCGAGCAAGAGAGGAAGACTGCGATGCCTCCATCCGAGATGGCAACCTCACTCGTGGATCACAACGTTGCTGGAAGCCCGAATCGGCAGGATATGATGGCAATCTTTTTAGAGCGAGAGGAAAGGGAGAGAAGAGTTGCGAGGTGTAATTTGGAGGAGGAAGTCGGTGTACGCCACGGCAGGTAGCCCAAGGAAGAAGGGCCGGTAGGCAATGGAGAGCGTCCCGTAGCTCCGGAAGCAGCCTAGAGACACGCCCGGGAAGAGGCGCAGATGCTGCCTTGTAGTCCCCAAACCAACTCCAAACGCAAACGTGTTCCAAACGCGAAGCCGGTCATTAAAGAGCCAGAAAGCAGCAAGGGCGCCAGGTGGAAAGGACAGGGTCATGATCACACGGAGATGCCCAAAGAGCAGAGTGCACATAACTAAAGGCGGCGCACACAGTTGGTTTGGGGACTACAAGGCAGCATCTGCGTCTCTTCCCGGGCTTGTCTCTAGGCTGCTTCCAGAGCTACGGGACGCTCTCCATTGCCTACCGGCCCTTCTTCCTTGGGCTCCCTGCCATGAGGTATACCCACTTCCTCCTGCAAATTACTCCTCGCAACTCTTCTTTCCCTTTCCTCTTGCTCCAAAAAGATTGCCATCATATCCCGCCGATTCGGGCTTCCAGCCACGTTGTGATCCACGAGTGAGGTTGCCATCTCACATGGAGGCATCGCAGTCTCCCTCTCTTGCTCGCTCTGAACTTCACACAGACCAAAATAAAAATATCGCCCGCCGTCATGTTTGGAGCTGCCACTTCCATGCTTGGAGCTCCAAATGGTGGCGGCACTCCAAACACGGAAGCGGCAGCTCCAAATGTGGTGGTGGAATGGGAAGAAGGGAAAGCAACAGCGGTGGGTGCCAAAGATGTCTGCAGCAAAGGTGGGAGTAGGGAGCTCTCTTTGCTTCGCCATGATCACCCGTTAGGAGCGGCTGTTGGCGAGGATGCAAGAGGGGGAATTAAGTCACCCCCGAAAAGATGGCCTAGCTGTTTTTTCGGGGCTCAAAAAAAAAAAAAAGGCCCGGCCTTATTATGTGAGAAACACGGTACTTCTGATTATGCATATGGCATATGTCATGCTTAATGAGCAAAGCTACTTATATATTGCAAAAGTTTTCTATTTTGATTAAGATCTAGATCTAGACTGCATTCTTATATAGCAAAAAGAAGCTGGTGGCAACATCTAGAATTCCAGCATAGTCAGGACTGCCAGCTGATTTTTTTTTTAAATCAACCAAGGCACTTATATCTCCAAAAGGATGGGATCAGTTTTGGCACTGACAGTCAGAATGTATATATCCTAAAATGGAGTCTAACAATCATTTGTTCAGTTTTTGTTCTCTCTCAGGAAATTATAGAATAATTGATAAATAATTATTTTCTATCAGAAAAACTCATATGCCTACATATTCTTTTTACTTGATAATTGTTACATTTACTACTAAATATAATTACTGATAATGGATTTTGGCTTTCTGTCCCCATTCCCTCCAGTAGACAATATGGTCATCATGTTGGCTTTTGTGAACAAGTAAGTATTCGTTATTCAGAAAATTAGATTTTAGTCAATGGGATACTTTTAGAAAATAAGAAGGCTGAAAAACTTCCAAATGATAAATTGTGATCAAGGTGAATCCACAGAAAGTAACTTAACTTGTATGTGAACTCTGCGAGGAATGTCTGGTCTAACAATTGCTGTGTGGATCATAAATTACTGTGCAAGTTGAACTCTACATTAAAGATGCATTTAGGACCTCTTGTGCCATCCACCAAAGAAAGCAGTGAACACATGTCTAGATCTGAATCTCACCTTCCCAAAAGAGTTGTACACTTACCTGGAACTCGTTGACGTACTGAGCCATCACAAATTCATGCCTTTCACTTGCCAAGGGTTCCATTAGTAAATCAGGCAATTTTTTATGAACTTGTCTTGTCTTCTGAAGTGCAGTCCCACTTAGGTGACAGTCAAAACCTATATTACCAGGTAGCTGAAATCTTTGGTCCTGGGGGCCAAAAGGACCCATCACTTCATCTGGCCACACAGTTTTTGGACCTAAGAAAAATTAAGTTTGTGTCACTGTAAAGCACCCACATACAGAATTTGTTTTCAGCAGTAAAGGACATTGCTTTCTGAATGTTGCTGCTTAAAAGTAGAAGCATAAGTATATACTTCAATAGAAACTGAAAAAGTGTCTCCCGCTGATCTCAGTGGAAGTGAGTAAATCTTGAATTTAGGCTAAAAGTACCAAAATACACAGATTGCTTTATGACCTTGGGCCAGTCACTTTCTCTCAGTCTTAGAAAGGAGGCAATGGCAAACCACATCTAAAAAAACCTTGCTAAGAAAATTGCAGGGATTTGTGCAGATGAGTTTCTCAGAATCAGACATGAGAGAATGAAGGGAAAAACATTTTCTATAAAGAGATGGTTTTAATGATCATTAATGTGAGAAAATTGGAATTTTCCTTACATATGTCAGGAGGTGCAGCAGCAACGGAAGGCTCATCTGAGCCAGAAGATCCTGCTGTGGAAAAAGCCTTGGGAGTTATAACTCTTCTAACCAAAGAATAAAATCCCGGCAGGTACGTCACCAGTCTAGCTCTGTTACAAAGTACCTAAAGGGGACACAAAGAAAACTGAAGGCAACACAGGTTGTGTATGAAAATTATGACTTAGCACATACAGTATTGTTCCACAACAGCTGGTGCAGGCATGGAACATGTTACAATGAGGCTGTGATTGAATTGGCTCCCAGTTGATTAGAGAGGCAATGGAGGAAATTTCCTCCTGGCTCCTCCACTGAAGTAACAGATGAGTTCACCACCTCTGTAGTATTCTCGATGAGGGAGATCCTTACACATATGATGGAAATGAACGCAATGATGTAACTTCTCAGATTTAATAAAACTTTGGGAAGAAGGGACATCTCTTCTTTCCAAAGTATCTGTTACAACAAGGATTCATCATCCTTGAATTTTGTTTGTTAGTTTCTTGTATTAGCAATTAAAGAAAATACTTGAAATGTATTAATAAAAACCAACATTTTAGATGCCGGAATTTTACACAAGATTTACCATACAGTTATTACATCTAACTATATACTGAGATTATATTAAAGCACATATAGGCAGTCCTCATTTAGCAAGCATAAATGGAACTGGCAACTGGGTCATTAAACACAATGGTTGCCAAATGAAACAGCGATGGTCCTTATGTTACTTCAGCTTTCCTTTGCTTTACAGAGCTGTAACAGTCATAAAAGTGAGGACTGATGGCAAAGTTATTTTTCATCACCATCATAACTGTGAATGGTTACTGTACTGTATGGTACTGTACAAGGCAGTTGTTAAGCATGGACTACCTGTACATAAAAGATGATGGAATTATCTACAAAGGATAATAAAAAATAAAATATATGTGCATGCATTATGCCAGTTCTTCCTCTGGCAAAGCTATTAAATAGGATAGGTGACAAATTAGTTAAACTGGTTTATCTGGAGACAGCACATTTTTTATTGCTAAACTAACAGGCCACTTTATAAGTTGATTATAGTGTTTCACCATTCTTTATACTGGCAGAAAATTTAACCCAGCCTCCTGCATTCAAAAGTCTGATAAGAACAAGGCCAGAAATTCAAAAGTCTGATAAGATCAAGGCCAGAAAATTATTAGGACACAAACTAATGGAAACACATCTTGTTTTTCTTCTTTAATCTGAACATGGCCTGAATCACTAAGACTCAGGGGACTGGTACCAGCTCAGTGTAATTTACTGTAATGACAAATATTGATCATTTGGCTGACAATCAACTAAAGTTCTGGTCTTACTATTTCCAACTTATTATTTCTATTTATACATTTGTCAATGGAACTTTAGTCAAGTTTTATTTTTTAATTAAAACATGTGGGTGTAAGATTACAACATAAGCTATGTTTTTGAATGCCACATAAAATGATATAGGGTTTTTTAAAATAAAGGGCAAAAAAAGCTGTAGTAAAACAAAACTTATTTTTCCCCATCATCAAATGTGGGCTGCTATATTAATATAGAGGATGACAATTATTTGTAGATGCATCATGAAGGAAAACAGTATTTACAATTTTATCCATTGCTTTCTGATTATACTTAAGATCTGAATCAAAAACAATGTGCAACATTTTTATAATAGGGTTAAAATATACTAATTCCAGTCCTATATATAAAACTTTGTATTGTATCTTCATTTCACAATAGTTTTTTAAAAATTCCTTACATACAGGTATACCTATCTGATATAATAAAAAATAGTTATACTACTTACAGTTGCCATTTCCATGCTTTTCTTTGTTTAAAGAAACTCTGAAACAGAGACATACAGAAAAGTGGGCTTGAAATGCAATTTAGTAATCATGGAGAGTATTATATATTAAAAATAAGTTATTCCACTGAAAGTTGATTAAATCTGAACAGCTTTCATCAGCATGAGGTTCAGTTTACCATTATAATAGAGAAGCAGGCACATTAAGATCTCATTTGGATCCAATAGAACAGGATACAACTCCTAGTTGTACATTATTCTCTTGAACATCTTACAAATAGGATCATGGTTGTTTTATTCTTCCTTTTCAACATTAGCACATGTATTAGTCTGAGAACAGGTTTCATGCTTTATACTGTATAATCAAATGATATATTTTAAGTTGGTGACCTGTGAGTGATGATGTACATAATTACTGAGAAAGAGGTCAAATGAGGCTCCTTTATAGCTTCTATCATCTTTTCAAATTTTTGTTCATTAATAAAATGTACACAGCCATCCATCTCACAGGAAGTAATTAATCCTTTATCTGTATTTATCCTTTTCTCCTCTTACTATGCCTTTCCCAATCTGAGTCTTCCACATATACTCCAGAAGAGTTCCAATCAATCACCAGGTTGAAGAAAGGACTCTCAAGAGAAAGTATTAAATGGACTAAATGGTCCAAAATGCTTTAATATACTTCAATTGCCCAGAGTCATTTGGTAGAGAGATGGGCAGCACACACATTTAATAAATACAATATTTAGAAGCAGAGAAGCCTCAACAGTTCCTTTTAACAATTTGTTGCATTCACAATCAGGTGTGTGTGTGTGTGTTTTAGCACAGCATGGCAAGACCCAGCTCTCTGGAGAAAGCTCTAAGTTGGGAAAGATGGAAGGAAAGAGAAGAAAAGGATGATTAGCAGTAAGATGGTCTTCATTACAGTGGCAATGAGTTGGAAGGGCTGACGGACCAGGTCAAAGGTCTATGGAGCTTCTCAATCATCCAGGTCACAAAGGTATTTTTTCCAAAACTGAAGCTTAATTCTGAGTGGTGGATTCCTTCAAAGAAGCTTCTTGAATGAGAAGTGAAATGTTTTCAAAAGGAAAAACAAATCCTTTTCCAAGAGGCAATTGGACTTTTGGAAAGTCCAGTTGCCTTTTGGAAAAAAGGCAAAGAAAACCCGGTTACCTTTTGGAAAAGATGCAGTTGGGACAACCAGGTTGGAGACAAAAGTTATCTAAAAACTTTTGTGTAGTTGTTAAAAGTTGACACTAGCTTGAGGTCACACCATCAGCTCATCAATGTGCACCTGCATTTAGTGTGTGTGTGTGTGTGCCATCTCCATTAAATCCCAATTCCCCAAAGGGGCTTTTCTGCAGCAAAGCCGGTCTTTCCTTGGCACCTTTGTGAAAGGCAGACAAACCTAAAGGAGACCTAACTCAGACATGAGCCCACCTAACGCATCGCCGAGCCATACTCGGGAACAGAGTAAGACTTCCATCGGCAATTAGGGATTGTAAACAGGCGGCTCCTCTTGGAGACTAAAACTCCCGCGAAGTCCCAAAGGTCTCATGGCCGAGGAGGAGGATGCGCTTGCGCAGAGTCCCGCGTTCCATCTTCCCTCCCAACTCTGTGACGCGGCTGTTCTCCTTTATCGCCTAGAAACGGGAGCGTCCAACTTTTGTAAGACTTCAACTCCCAGAATTCCCCCAGCCAGCTCGGAGGAAGTCCACAAGTATTTAGAAGCAGATAAATGTGAACGTCCAACTCCCCAGGCTGGGGAATTCTGGGAATTTAAGTCCACGGGTCTTACAAGTCGCAAGATGGTCTAGAGCAGGGGTGTCCAACCTTGGCAATTTTAAGACTTGTGGACTTCAACTCGCAGCAGCAAAGCTGGCTGAGGAACTCTGGGAGTTGAAGTCCACAAGTTTTAAAGTCTGCTCTAGAGGCTCCTCGACCTGCGACCCTCCGGGCCTTCAGGGCGGCAACTCCCATAATCCCCAGCCCCCTGTAGCCATCTCCGAGGCGAGGCTCTTCCAGGCTGGCTGGCACCTTCGCAGAAAAGTGCGGGGCTGTCCACGGAGCTGCTTCCCGAAAAAGGAGACCGACTCGGATCTCTTAAAACTCTTCTTAGGCGAGGCACTCCCAAAACCGACGGCAATCCCGGCGGACCCACACTCCCAACACAGTGATTCCCCTCCCAGAAGTTACTCCGGTCAAGGCACCGGGAGGCTTCGGTCGCTTGGCAAGACGGTTCTACTGAATCGGGCCCCCCAATTTATAGCAACTAATTTGAGAAGTCCGGGTGGGACCAAGGTTGGGAACACAAGTGGCTAGTCCCTAGTGAGAAACAGCAGAGTTTCTCAGGACGGCGATAAGTTTAGAAATGCAAACTGCATTTGTCAGCCTGGCAAGGCAAGCCGGGCCACCGGAGGAGTTGAGCTGAAGGAGTCGAGAAGAAGAGAAAAGGATCCCGGTTTCCTTACCACCACCTTTCCGGCATCTCTCGTCCCCAGCAAAATGGAAGTCCAGGTAATCAAGTCGATTACCTCGCTCATCGATCGAGAGGAAGGGGAGAATAACGCTGCTGTTGTACGGCGGATTGGGAGCAGGCGGAATGAGGCAGCGGCCTTTCCTTGGTTGGGCGGGAAGGAATGACGAAGCCAGAGGAGAGAAAATGAATCGCGCTCCGCTTGGTCGATAGGAGACGACAGCCTGGAGAATCCATCACCGCTGAATGGATCGCCTCACGGTTTTTTTTCTTTCTCTCCTTCCTCCTCCCCCTTCAGGAACGAATTGGCGTTTTAAAGTCTGCAGGATTTCTTCTCGTGGTAGCTTTGCGGGATGTAGGTGCATAGAAGCACTCTTTGAAAAGAAAAGACAGTGCTGAAATAAGGCTTCTGTATTGACAATAACGTCATCCCATCCAGTGAGGAATTGTGACAGTTAAGGTAATTGGACGTGGAAGAGCAGAGTTTAATTTTCTTAAGCAAAAAACAAATCACCTGGGTGACTTCGAGACCGTTATTCTCTCTCAAGCTACACTGGGAAGTAAAAAAAAATGGGGAGGGGAGCATGCAGCTGATAATAATGGTGATGATAATGATGATGATAATGTCAATAAGAAAGACATAAAAGTCTGGATAATGGATGTGGCAGTGCTTGGAGACAGCAGAATAGAAGAGAAAAAACTGGAGAAGATAACTATGGCAAAGACAAGCAAGGGTATTACCAATAGTAATAGGTGCCTTGGCTGCAACTGGAGCACCAGCTGAACACTATAGGCACTGACAAATTTGCCATCAGTTGCAGAAGGCAGCTTTACTTGGAACAACTTCCATCCTGCAGCAATATTTGTAACACCATGAAAAATCCAAATTTGCCTATCCCAGGTCCTTGGTAAGGACTAGATAGGTAGACAAAAATACCAAACCTAGTCTGAATATCTGGCTGAGTATGCGATGAATAGTAGTAGTAGTAGTAGTAGTAGTAATAGTAGTAAATAGTAATAGTAGTAATAAATAATAGTCATAATAAGCCTGGAGACAGCAGAATAGAAGAGAAAGAATTGGAGAAGATAAAATACAAAGACGTATGAATAGAAGTAGAACAACTGAAAGCAAAGGTGGTACCAATAGTAATAGGAGCCTTGGAAGAAATATCCTTCTGGGTTCAGTTCCAAGTGGGAAGACAGACATTGGATTCATGGTTTATTGACAAACAGGATCACATGCCTTCGAAATCCTGGGTGAAAAGGGCAGAGAAGCTGAGAGTCCCTGGGTTTTATGCCCTCTCTAAGCTTTGAACTTCCTGGGGCACAGGAAGAGTATCCTGATTGGTTGGTGTCAGGGGTCATACCTAGATTTGTAGGTTGTCTGTGTGCTTAGTTGAATCCTTCTGGCTAATGCAATCTTCCCAGGTGCCATGTGGTGAGATGGGTAATTCTATCATGTCCCAAGGGCCATGTCTTAATCCCATCACACTGGAGCTGAAGGGGTGGGGCAGGGAGCTGCTTTGTCTTTAAAAACATGTTTCTTCTTTTCTCATCCAGGAAAATATCTGCTTTTTAAATATTTCTTAGAATATTTCATACTCATAGGAGAGAGATGGGTGCTAACTTTATACAGGGGCAATCCCAAAACAACTGGAGCACTAGTTGAACACCATAGGCATTGACAAATTTGCCATCAGTCAATTGCAGAAGGCAGATTTGCTCAGAACAGCTTCCATTCTGCAACGATATCTGTAATACCATCAAACATCCAGATTTGCCTATCCCAGGTCCTTGGTAAGGACTCAATAGGTAGACAAAAATGCCTAACCCAGTCTGAACATCTGGCTGAGTGATTAATCATCATCATCATCATCCCCAGTGAGGTATTGACTTGGTTGTGGGGCTTTGTTTGCTGTGAGGAAGATGGGAGCTATGCCAGAGGTTTAGCCATATTGGAAAGGTCTCTTAAGAGGAGCCAGACAAAGAGTGTCTCTCCCATAAACAATATGATGTCATTTATGGAAAGCCATACCTGATCAGTCATCAATGAGGAGTGCATTAGATGTTGAAGTTCATGGACATCTGATGACAAATAGACTACAGGGTTCACATCTTTTGGCTGAACAACCAAGGCCAACAGCTGCAGCACCATTGGAAGAAAGTGTTTACTTGTTGCAAATATGCCAAGATTGAAAACAAAGTTTTGCCAGAAGTAGCTCAGACTGTGGAGGCAAACTGGGAGAATCCCCAATAGAGGAAGCCAGCATAGCTATGGAATTGTTTTCATTCCCAAACCAAGTACTCTCCTCTGCTTTCTCAGAAAGAACAAAGGCCTCTAACAAAACAGAATTCAAACAAAGAATAACTTGCCTCTAGAAAAGCAAAACTAAAAACAAAAAGCTAACAGAATAAGCTTGTTCCAAAGAAACAGCTAGTACAAATATTAAAAGGCTGGAAAATAAGATCAGCAACCTAACGGCAGATTAAGCAAATTAAAACAGATGAAAAAAGCAAAAAGCAGCTGAAGAACAAGAACATCAGGAAATATCTGATCAAAAAATATCACCTATAAATGAGGAAGGTTAAGGAAGAATTGGAAACAATAAAGCAGCAAATAATAGCTAGAGTCAAGAAGATCAGCAGTTATGAAGTTCAAATTTCATATTTTAAGTACAATGTCCAATTTCAGTCCAATCAAAATCATATGAGCCATGGTGGCACAGTGGTTAGAGTACAGTACTGCAGGCTATTTCTGCTGCCTGCCAGCTGCCTGCAATTTGGCAGGTCAGTTCTCACCAGGCTCAAGGTTGACTCAGTCTTCTATCCTTCCAAGGTGGGTAAAACAAGGACCCAGATAGTTGGGAGAAATATGCTGACCCTGTAAACTGCTTAGAGAGAGCTGTAAAGCACTGAAATGGTATATAAGTCTAACTGCTATTGCTATTTCTACCAATCCACCAACGAGGAGGCTATAGAGATTGAAATATAGAGATTGAGCTGTATTTTTTTTTTTTTTTGCATCCTGACATGGCCTCATAGCTAATCAATAAATTAATTATGGTTGGTCTCACAGTCGGGCAACCATAGTGAAAAGTGGAAAGTTCAAGTGAAAAAAACTTGTTTTCAACTAGTTGAATCTTTCAATATCAGGTAGATTTTGCCAGATGTTAACCAATCTTCAATTTTCCCTTCTTGCAGTATGTTAAGTTGCTTGGCAATGAGTGGGTGATAAATCATTCTCATCCTCCTCATCTCAAACTGTAATCTTAAATGGGTGTATATAGAACCAACTTCAGTTGTATGCAAGAAGGATCTGCCATTAAGGAAATATGATAATACAGTATCTTAAGTCAGTAAACCATTTTGCCACTTGAATGTTGTATGAACCAAATCATTCTGATTTGTAAATATTAATTTGTGGTTACTTTAATGGGGTCCATATAACCAGCTACTGTGGTTAATTTGATAAAGTACAGTTCAATGAAATAGAGGTTAGTTCTGTTGGGTTAACCCAACACTCTGTGAATTAATCCATGATTCAAACTTTCATGTGATAACTACATTATGATTTCTAGGATGTAGCTAGTGAGCACCCTCAGGGTTTCATTCTAGGACTGACACTTTTTAAACATGTTTATAAATGATTTGGAATAGGGCGCACTAGTGGAATGTTTGCTGACAACACAAAATTGTTCAGAGTGATAAAAACAATAAGAGACTGAAAAGCTCCAAATGGAATGGGTGCCAAAATGGCAGATGTGCTTCAAGTTTAAAGTGATGTACATTGCTGCCCAAAATCTTAACTATTCATACAAAGTAATGGAATCCAAGCTAGCAGCAACCAATAAGGAAAAAGATTTTGTAATAAAGATAAACATTTCTGCATGGTGTGAATAAAGTAGTCAAGGAGAAACTGTTTTCCCCTTCACAAACTATTAGAACCGAAGGTCACTCCATGAAATCGAAATCCCAAAGAAGCAAGACAGACAAAATGATTTTTTAAAATACAACATATAATTCAATATTGGAATTTGCTACCACAAGAAGTGATGCTGCTTCCTGGCTTCCAAAAACAGCTGGACCAATTCATGGAAGTAATGACTATTAGCCTTGGTGGTGGTGTGACTGCCTCTGAAGGCTGCTGGGAGCCTCCTTATGCCATTAAGGTAACAGACTGGGGGATCCAATCCAACAGGGCACTACTTATGTTTTTATAAGAAATTAAGTGTATCAAGTCGGTTATACTTCTGAGCTTTTCCCCATAACATTCTAGTGTGTCTCTGTTATTTCATTTTATGCAGGTTGTACCAGAGATGGAAAGGAAAATTCTATATCAGACTTAGGAGCCACCAGAAGCAGCAGCTTAGACACAATTTGTTATTCATTAGGAAAGCATCTAGGAGATTTATGTAATGTGTACGTGGAGCCAAAGAGCCATTTAGGCTAGGCAGGCAGGTGAAAGTTAATATGTTCCGCATATTATTTAACTGAGACAGTATTTAATGTGCACCTTTCCTTCAATTCTAAACCTGTTTTTCCAGAAGTCTCAAAATTTGAGTGAACTATAGGACTATTTGAACATCCTTTGACTACTGTATCCAGACAAAACACTATACTGCTGTAACTCCCATTTCCACTAGATGGCAACAATAGTTTACTTATATTCTAAACCCCCATATAAAAAAAAGAAACACCAAAAGAAACTTCACTGGAAAAAAAAAAGCTAATGATGGGAAAATAATGGGTTGTTCAATGGATCATTTTCTGTTGCTGAGATGCATTGTAATTGTTGCTGCCTTTATTAGTGTTTTGCCTCAGTAGACCCTGTTTTCAAAGGTGCAAAGAATAAAGGAGCAAATTCTCATCCAGGCAAAATGTTGCTTCAGCTTTAATTAGATGTAATTGTAGATGTGGAACTGTTGTTATTCCACATTTCTTTCTCCCAGCTCTGTTTCACGTTTGGTTAACCCTTGTGATGGTGTATCAACCTGCTGGGCTTGATGGAGCACATTCTTTGCTGTATTAGGGAACTGAGGTAGGAACAAGCCCAGCATGATGACTCCATGCAGTGGGAGGAATTCATCTAAGTGTTTTAGAAAATAAGCAGCAAACTGAGGCTGAGAACAGGCCGAACACCTTTGAAAGGTGGGTTTTAAGGAGAATCTCCGAAAGCCCTTGGAGTTGCAAAAGATAAAATCTTGTCACTCCATAAAGGATGTCAAGCAAAGAAAACTGAAATATTGGGGTATGTTCAGGATAGATCCTCTTACAAGGGACCATGCTAGAAAGGGAAATAAAAGTGGAAGGAGATGAAAAGAGACATTGGAATAGCTATAGAGACAACTGGACTCAATAATGAAGAATGTGCAAGGAGCAGAAATGGAGACTCATGATTATAAGTCTCCAGGAAGAAGAAGATACTTGAATTGGTCTGGCCATTATTCTGTGACACTTTAATAAATAATTTGAATTCATTTTACTTTTATCCTATCCTGCATTTCTGACCTTACAAAACTCCCCCCCCCCAAAGCTTAACATTTTGTAACATATTTAATTTTACCATGAAACTGATACAAGGCTTGGCTGAAGACAAAAGTCTTATTTTTTTTTTCCCGAAAGGGAAAAGAATGGGAGAGGTTGAAGGGAATCTCGAAGTACATTTAGGAATCACTTGAAAGCCACTGTGATCTAATGGATAAGTTATTGGACCAAATCCAACATGACTCGGGTCATGCAGTCATGGAAGCTCACTAAATGTCTTTGGCTAGATTTCAGCCTAATTTGTCCCACAGAATTATTGTTTTGGAATAAAATAAGGGAGCAGTCCCATTAAGTTCCAAACTGCATTCATTAGATGCCTGGGGAAGACAAATTGTATTATTGTATTTACTGTCTCTATGGAGATTTATATCAATAATTAGTCTAGAAAGGAATCTGTGTCCATAGCAGAGGAATTTACCTAGAGCTCCTATACCTTCATATCACCAACTTGTCCAAACAGAATTTCTGCTGGAAACAGGTTGAGAGTAACCAGAACAGGTCCATAGTTGCCACGAACTGGCCTGAGTGTAGGCATGCAATTGCAATAATAATATAATAATAATAATACACAACACTTTATTGACATTGTATGAATATACACAGTATACACATACAACGAAATTCACATAACACCCAGAGACCAGACTCAACATGCACACACACATGACAATCCCCAAACACACCCCACCTGCCAAGGTTCCCCATCCCCTAAAACACACACAAGCATCCACACAACATACCAAGTAATACTGTCCAACAGCTCACTGATGGTGGTCCTTAAGTTCATTGTTAAGTGCAATTATACCTCTGGGATAAAAACTGTTCAGAAAACGTGTGGTCCGATTTTTAATTGTTCTGCATCTTCTGCCAGAGGCAACAGTTCACAAAAATTGTGAGCAGGATGGGAAGAGTCCCTGAGAATGTTGTGTGACTTCCTCAGACAGCCAGATGCTGTTTGTCCATGGGTGATAGCTAGAGCCTGATAATATTCTGGGCAGTTTTAATAATTGTCTGTAGAGGTTTTTTGTCCACGATTATAAGATAACTGGTATAAGTATAAACATAGCTATGGATACATGAAATGGATACAAACAAGAAAAATAAAAAGAAACAATAGGACAGGGATAGTGGGCACGCTGGTGCACAGCTCTGTAGTGGACAAAAAACCTCTACAGACAATGTGTGGGCTTTGTACTTCTTTTGGCTTTTTACAGTTAATTTGGCACTTTAGTTGTTGGCTGCAATTCAAAGGAGATAAAGGTGGGTGCTTATCTTGAGAGACTGGGACTCATCACAGGCTGGGAATGAACATAATTCCCAGCGTTGAAATAAAAGTTGTTTGGACTAAGCTTGTATTTAATTACGGTCTCAGGAAACTTGTCAGAGCACTTGTGTTGAGTTGACAGTAGAGCTTGATTGGTCAATCCCCTGCTTTTTATCACTCTTATGGGTAGAAGGAAGGAAAGCTTTGTAGATCGGCTCTTGGATGGACTGGTCTCCCAATACCATCCTTTTCCTTTTAGGGGTTATTCCCTTTGACTTTCTTTGGCTTTCCTAGATATCTGCGCGCATGGATGTCTTCACACCCCCTTCCCATATTATCTCCCTTGACACTAAAGCAGACAAGTTTTTTTCTTTTATAATCTCATTTATAAACAGTTATATTTAGGTTTAGGTTTCAGTTGGTTGCAAAGATCAGTAAAGCAAATTGAAAAAGAAGAGCTTGAAATGAATTTAACTGCTTGAGTCTGAAGCAGTTTTATTTCAGTTGGAGTGCCTTTTAGGCTTTGCTTTGATTGTAAGCTCTTTAAAGTTGAGAAGTTGTACACTAGAGAAGTAGGATTTTGTTCATACTCAGCTTTCTTCTGTTGGCGGAGAAACAGCCTAAACTTGCATTCCAGTTCTAGTTGTATTTGTGTTAGAAATTTAGAATAACAGAGTTGGAAGGGACGTTGGAAGTCTTCTTGTCAAACCCCCATACAAGCAGGACTATGCCATTCCAGACAAGTGGCTGTCCAGTTTCTTCTTAAAGCCTCCAGTGATGGAGCACCCGCAACTTCTGAAGGCATACCATACCGTTCCACTGGTTACTTGTTTTCACTGTTAGGAAGTTTCTTCTTAATTTCTGGTTGGTTTTCTCCTTGATTAGTTTCCATCTATTGCTTCTTTTCTTGACTTCTGATGCTTTGGAAAATAGGTTGACTCCCCTCTTCTTTGTGGCAGCCCCTCATATATTGGAACGCTGATATCATATCACCCCTAGTCCTTCTTTTCACTAGATTAGACATACTCAATTCCTGCAATCAATTAGCCTCCAGCCCCCTAATCATCTACATCGCTCTTTTCTGCACTCTTTCCAGAATCTCAGGATCTTTTTTATAATATGGTGATCAAAACTGGAGGTAGTATTCTAATGTAGTATTACTAAGGCCTAGGTTGCCTTAGTAATCTTACCAGGTAGCATTAACAGATGGGTAGAATCAAGATCACATGAATTATTAATACTGTTGCTGTTAATACTTCACGTGACCTTGATTGTATCCCCTGTTAATGCAATCCTAGACTGCATTTGCTTTTTTGGCTGCTGCCACACACTGCTGGCTCATTATCCTCATCATATGGATGCCATTTTTTGTGTAAATATCTGCTGTTAAGTGGGCAGAATTGGGAGGAAGTATGGTAATAGGCCCACATTATACTTTGCTTTTGCTGACGATCATCTTATCTTTGGGGTGCTGGGAAATTGAGGGCAACAATAAGTGGGAAAAGAATGCAAAATAGTGTTCTCTTTGGTTGGTGAGAATTTTTTTCATTTACTTTAAAAATATATTAGGCCTATTTTAAGACTACTTTATTCCAACAAATTGGAGATCAATGGGACAATCTCAATTAACTTGCAAGTGGTCTGTTACTCTAAATTCAGTCCTACTCAAAATGCCTGCCTGCTAAGGAACAGGAACTTAGCCAATGGAAGGTATTAAACTGGTCAAGAAGGAATAAAAAGATAAAGTGTCTGTTGTGTTGCCTGGAACATCACATGAAACTTGAAATGATGCTGCTTCGGACAGTATTTCTAGATTCATCTCTGGTTTTTTTTTGTTAATATCATTCACCGGAGTGTGTAACATGCAGTTATCACCAACCTATAGATTTTTACTTTCATATACAACAACCCAGATGGTTTCATGCTTTCTGGAATTCATTTTAGCTTCTTCACTAATAAACTTACACTTCCCTGCGCAAATTCACAGTTTCACTATGCAAGTTTTGTGTATCTGCATTAAGATACAAGAATTCATTTTAGCTTCTTCACTAATAAACTTACACTTCCCTGCGCAAATTCACAGTTTCACTATGCAAGTTCTGAGTATCTGCATTAAGATGCAGTACACTTTCCCCTTTTGACTTAGTTTCATGTATGCATACCCACCCTCCCTCCTCCCTCAACTAGGAAGTATACATGATATGATGACTCATAATAAAGATGCCTGAATTTAGTTTGTAAGAAACAAAGGCGAAGTCCTGCCTAGGAAATTAAGGCATTATTGTAACTATATATTATTGCTCTTATTACTGTTATTTTGGCACAAAGACAGTTTGATGAATCTAGAAATTGCTAATATGACCTTAAGAATTCAATAAATAAGCAATCATTTATGTCACATAAAAAGTCAATTTTTAAAAAGATGGGCCTGTAGATTTATCGCTGTCACTGCTTTTTTGGCATTAACATATTTAACCCTGAATTTTGATAAAGAACAAAATATGCTACAAGCAGGCATGTGAACAATAAGGAACTATTAATTTGTTGAAGAGTGGTGTTATCACAATCCCAAGCACATTAATTGTCATGCTATGCAATTAAGATAATATGATACTTAAACAAATTCAGTTTTTCTTTTCATGATGAATTTCATTGTGGTATCTGGTACTGAATGAGGTCTTCGTTCCATTTTTAATACAAAGTAGCAAGGTAACAATCAGTTTAATTTACTTCTTGTAACTTATACCTGTCTTATCATACCATCAACATGAGGAAGCTTACACTGCACTTGTCTCATTTCTATGCCATCAGTTTGTCATTCGCTTGTAATTTATTAATAATATCAGCAAGGTCATACAATGCTGGATATAACAATTCCCAACTATATTCATTGCTTTACTTGTCAGATACTGTTCCTCCAATAGAATTTTCTAACATACTGTACACAATAGAGATATTTGCTTTGATTGTTATTTTTTCCTATTGGAGAATTGATGCAAGTAATATAGTTCAAGAGCATGAGGCTAAGTATGGCAGGGATCCAGATGCTTTGGATGTGTCTCCTATTGATTCTTTCCACCAGCCCTCGTGGCTGAGATTGATAGAAAGTAATATGGCACATGTAACATCATTACTCTGTGAGCTGCATTGGTTGACAGGGTGTTTTCAGGTGCAATTCAAGATACTGGTCATCCCCTTTAAAGCCCTGCATGGCTTGGGACTGGGTTACCTCAGGGACCATCTTTTTCCAATAATTTCTGCCTGTCCAATCAGATCCAACAGATTGGACATGCTGCAAATCCTGTCTGCCAAAGAGTGCTGACTGGTGGAACGACATGACAGACTTTTTCTCCTGTAGCTTCTGCCTTATGGAATATCCTTCCCTCAGAAATTAGAATGGTCCCAGCTTTGTAAGCTTTGCACAGATCTTTAAAAAATTGGCAGTGTACCCAAGCCTGGGGCTTTGGATGTGTGAAGGGCCCCGTTACTTGGCTTTATTACTAGTTGATTCATCCTCACAGCTGCTGTTGTCATGCTTATTTATTGTGGAAGTTTTTATTTTTTAAATGTCTTTTAAATGGTTTGAATTGTTTACAATTTTAGACTTGTAAGCCACTGAGAATCACCTGGTTGAGTTGGGCGGCTATAGAAATTGAATGAACAAATGAATACTCAAAATCAGGGCATACTTTGCGTGTAATTGGACTGGACTGTGGCAAGTTATAGATTTTTTAAAACAACAACAACAAATAACATAGATCAAGTATAAAGCAATAACAATATAAGCATCCATGCCGGGGAGGAAATGCAAACTCTACTAAACCACAGTTAGTGAAACATTGCCACAGCCTGGTGATTGTGGGAACAGACTGTGTTTAATGCCCTCCTAAAGGTCAGTAGTGCTGAGGCCATACAGGGGTGCTATAGTTACAGAGAAAGCTTTCTGGGTCCCATAAAGTGACATTGTTTTGGCGTACAAATCCTGTCCATGTTTACGGAGCAGCAGAACAATTGGCTCTAGGCAGTCCTTCAACTATCCAGGCTCTGGACGTGAACAACTTGATACCTAATCCCCATTCCTTGAATTGCACTCAGCACCTCACTGATAATCAGTGCATCTCACAAAGGAGAAGCCTTGAATAGGCAAAGCAAGGTTGGTCCATAACTCCTTGTGTGGCTGTTTGTGGACCACCTGCAGCTTCCAAGGGCCGCTCCATACCGACCACATTGCAACAATCCCACTACAAGGTGATCAAACCATGGCTGTTTAGGACAAAATCAGGTCTCCTGACTATATTCCTACTTGCTTTTTGATGAAGAGCTGAGAGTCCAGAAGGACCCCTCCCCCTCAAGTTGCTCATCAAGAATCAATTAATTCATTAAGATTCAGAGATTAACAAACTCTCTCCAGGTCCCTTTTATTTCACAAAAGTAATTTGAAGATATTTTCCAAGGATACATAACACAATGCAATGATGTAATTAGTTTATTTATGGTTTAGTACAATAGGTGCTCCCCTCCACTGTGACTTACCGATGAACCTACCCATTATGGTTTAAGCAACAAAATCATTGTTCAGAAACATGGCATAACATGGCTAATCTAATTGTCTCACTATAGAAAGAACCTTTAGGGATGAACTTTCTCATGTAATTGTGTTTCAAAGTGTATAACAACCCAATTGCACTTAGTGTGACAGCACTATGTTATGTATCAGTGACAATATAATTTTACCAAGCAACTAGTGTAGAGAGGATAAGGAGTGGCTTAGGTGTTCATTTCCACACATTGCCAAATCAATATTAGAAAAAAAAAAAGCCACCATGCTTTAATATACCCTCCAATATGCTGGATTGTAATATGCAAAATCCCCATATTAATTGAAATATCTTTTACCTTGCTGCCCCTGTTTTTTACCTTTTAACTGTGATATACCTTTGGTAAAATGTCTTATAGCATCTGGGCTTTTTTTCTCAAAATGACAGGAATTTATTCTGCAGAGTTTTGGCAATCATGCTGCTGAAACTTGGCCATGCAGAAGATGATCCAGTCAGTGTGTGAGAAATAGATTCAACAGTTAGAAATTTGACAGAATCATAAAGTGAAGCAGCAAGCAGTTTATTGCATGTAAAATACATTTTTACAAGAGCGGGTGCCTAGCAATGCAGGCACATAGAGGAATACATTTCTCCAGCTTTTTATTCCCTTCATCTGAACCACAAATCTCTCCCTGCAGCCCCGCTTTGATGAAGACCACAGGGTTATAATCTTCCTGGAACGTCTGTTTCCACTCTCCATGAATTTCCCCATGTTTAATCTGTTTCTCCATCTTTTACCCAGTTCTTCCTTTTGTAGACTATCTGTTGTTTTAAAAGCTGTTGTAGACTAGCTGCTCTTTTAAAAAATTTCTTAACCTGCATTTCCTGTCCCCTTACAATCCTAGCAGTATAAGCATAATGAATTGAAACAAGCAGTTAATTTCTCTACCATATACTAGACCAGTGGTGGCTAACCATTTGGGGCTCTTGTGCTGAAAATTGCGTGCTTGCTTGCACGTGCTCGCTCACATGCCAGGATCTAGAAGGCAACGTGCATGGCCCCCATGCTGCCTCCTTACCTGCACTGCACACGCATGTGCCTCCCAACTGAGTTTTGGGCCTTTTTCGGACTTCCAGAGGCTTGAGGGAAGCCTCTGCAGTCTTTGGAGGCTGAAAAATGGGCCTGTTTCGTCACTTCTGGTATTTCCAGAAGTGACAAAAAGGGCCTGTTTTTCGGCCTCCAAAGGCTGCAGAGGCTTCCCTCGAGCCTCTGGAAGTCCGAAAAAGGCCCCAAAATCAGTTGGGAGATGCGTGCATGTGCAGTGAGGTAAGTTTGCCTGGGGCTCACATGCCCACACAAATGGCTCTGCATGCTACCTGTGGCACACGTGCCATAGGTTCGCCATCACAGTACTAGATTGCGTGGTTAAAGCTGTCAACTAATCTGATTGCCCAAGCTGACTAGCTTACCAGAATAGCAGATCCTTCCTGTTTTTCCAGTCTTGACGTTTTTATCCTTAATGTCCCAGTGTCCTTCTGAACTCTTAAACCCACATCTCTCAAAAATGGCTTTGTTTGCTAAAATAACACTATCTCCATCAGTTTCTTACAATGGTTGTAGAAAAAAGTTGGGGTCAGGGTCTAGTATAGAACAGTGGTCGCCAACCAGTGGGCTGGGGACCACTGGTGGTCCATGAGAAAAGTCACCCCCAAAGCACCCCCCAAAGCAATTAATCCAGGCTGCATGGGAACACAAGGCTGTGCTGCCCAGAGGGCCCAAGGGAACACAAGGCTTGCATCGCTTGCATTGTGAACAACACGTAGTGAAGGGAGGAGGGAACTTGCCCCACTCACCCTACGTGCCAGGCCTGGCCACTGGGCTGCTTCTTTCTGCTTCTTTCTTCTGCTTTTGGCTGCATGCAAGGAAAGCAGCAAAAGTCTTTCTTTCTCTCCCCCAAACTCCACCAGAAATGAGTCTTTGGGGCCTTGCAAGGCATTCTGCTCCAAGAGGCTGCACCGGCGTGACAAATCTAACAAAGACTCATTTCTGGTAGAGTTTGGGGGAGAGAAAGAAAGACTTCTGCTGCTTCTGCTGCTTTCCTTACATGAAGCCAAAAGTCTCTCTCTCTCTCTCTCTCCCTCCCCCTGAGAACGGAGCTGGAGATGGTATCTTGCGATCCCAAATAAAGAATGATCGATCAGTAGGAAAACGGGGTGGGGAATTTTCCTGCAGAATTTTCTGGGGATTTTCCCAGGGTCTTTGATCCTCGGGATTTAAACTTATGAGTTTGATGGTCCCTGAGGTCCAAAAGGCGACCCCTGGTGTAGAATATAGGAGACTATGGTGTGATTTGGTTTAAGGCGGTAACACCAATTTAAAGTCCTATGTGGCATTTAAAGTGTATTTCCCCCCCCCTTTAGACGGTGCTTTGCAAAAGCTTGCCAGACTAAAATAGAATCTGTTGCTGACATAGGTACAAACAGATTACCTTATTAAAGGTTGATGGCTAGACTGTGGCTTGAAAGGTCACTCAAACCAGAATATCAGTGTGGCAGGCACGTCTGCTACATGTTTCATGCTGTCCTACAAAAGGGGGAAAAAGCATCTTTACTTGGGAATGCGTTTGTCGCTTCTGGCTGAGGTTTAGACTTTAGCTAATGCTCTAGAGGTTATTCAGCAAAGGCTGTGCTGGTTGCCTGCAGCTGTCATTGATTTTGAAATGAAGCAGAAAGGATTCTGCCGTGATGCATTGAATATGGTCAAGATGGTTACTGCCCTCCTGAAAGGAGCAAGAAAGAACAACCAAAGGGGAAGGGGTGGGGGAGAAAGGGAGATTGAGAAAGCAAACAAGAAAAAGCATTTCTCACAAATTGCCTGCCAAACGATAGCTACCTTGATACTTTTTGCCAATGGTGATTCGGAAATAACTCTTTCGTTAGGGCAGCTACTGCAGCTTGGCTTCAAACAGCTTGAATTATGTTCCCTCTTCTTTGGTCTTAATTCAAACCTTTGTAAGAGTGTATTTTCCTGTTTGTTGAACTGGAAATGAACCACTGTTTCTGGAGAAAGTGCTAAGTATTGATGTTATAAACAGCCATTTGGCCAGAATGCTTCAAACTCCAGGTGAGTGTGACAGATGCGTGTGTTGGAACCCAGATATAATTTTACAGAAATGCTAATTTGTCTTGGGCTTTGTGTTCCTCTGCCATCCAGCTCTAGAAGATTAGCTTCTTTTCATTTTAGACTAAGGTCAACCCTATTATATTAATCCAAATGTACTAAGTACCCAATAAAATAAATTTATGGGTTCAGAAATATTCATTCCTACTGCATTGTTTTAACTGCTTTGTCTATTTATTTATTTTTTTACTTTGTATGAATCTGATCTTAAATGTTCTTAGATGTTCATTCTTAGTTGACATTTAAGCTGGAGCAAATAAAACTAACCTGAAATAAACTGAAACCAAGAGGGAGAAGTATTTGTGGTTTACCATGTTATTGAATCCTGGATCTATAGTGTGTGTTTGTGCACAACAGGCCAAGATACCTTGCTATTGCCTCTGCTAGTTTTGGACAATAGAAACCCAAGTCTAATCGAAACACATGAGAAAGGCATTAGGTTGCTTACTTCCCTTTTGTTTTACAACTTTCATCTGCAATATATCAAAATAATAGGATTGCTATAAAAACCATTTTAAAACATGCAATAAAATGCTTTAAAAAGAAGAGTGGGGGAGTATTGGTTAAAAACATCAACATATGGTATAATCAGAATTTTAAAATTTACAAAATGGTGATTTTGAAGTAACAGTGAAAAAAAACATGCTCAATTCTATATAAAATGGGTTCTTATTTTTTTTCCCCTACCTAGTTTCTCAATATGTGATCATATTTTTTTTAAAAAATAATATTGATCAGAATGCATCTCCATCCATCCAAACCCATCATATTATTCCCTTTCAGGGTAAGCAATGTTGTGCAGAGCACAGATAAGAAAAAAGTCAGCCATAGAAATTAAGAGAAGAAAAAGAAAAGGAAATTTAGTTAAATGGAATATTGTTCCATGCAGAGGTCCTGAAAGGCTTGGCTCATAATGGTTTTGGAGAGCAGTTAGGTAGGCTATGAAATGTTACTAGATCCATTCCAGTGGTGAGATTCAAATTTTTTTGCTACCGGTTCTGTGGCCGTGGCTTGGTGAACATAGTAGGGAAAGGATACTATAACATCTCCATTCCCTCCCCACTCCAGGGGAAGGATATTGTAAAATCTCTATTCCCGCCCCACCCCACTAACCTGCTTTCGAGCTCCGTTCTCCTGTGCAGGGCAACAAAAGGAGACCCAGTCGATCAGCTGGGACTCAGGAGGCAGAGAATAGATAGAGGCGGGGCCAGTCAGAGGTGGTATTTGCCGGTTCTCCGAACTACTCAAAATTTCCACTACCGGTTCTCCGGAACTGGTCAGAACCTGCTGAATCCCACCTCTGATCCATCCCCCCCCTCTTTTTCTTGTATTTGATATTGTGCATAGATTTCTGAACTCTAGGACAGGTTCTTTACAATGGTGATACATCAACTGTATTTCCAATGGGATAAAACAGAGTTGACATGAGGAGGGTCCTTGGTGCTCTCTGAGCTTGCTTGTTTTTTTGCAGACATTTCATTACCCAAACTAGGTAATCTTCATCAGTGCTAGTCAGCAGACAGGGTTGTTTGCTAGCCCATTCAATCAGAGGTGGTATTCAGCAGGTTTTGACCAGTTCTGGAGAACCCGTAGCGGAAACTTTGAGTAGTTTGGAGAACCGGCAAATCCCACCTCTGACTGGAGAGTTTACAGTGTCCTTCCACTACCACGCCCACGAAGCCACACCCACAGAACCGGTAGTAAAAAAAATAAATAAATCCCACCACTGCATTCAATCTGTTTTTCACTTGCACGTTGTCATATGCTGTCAAGGGTCTGGAGAAGGGAGTGAACATCAGGTATCAATTGGATGGCTCCCTCTTTGACCTTTGCTGGTTGAACGCACAGATGAAGTACCCCCTTACAGTCATTCAAGAAGCCCTATCATTGCTGATGACTGGGAACTCCTGTTGCACAAGAACAGTGATCTACAACTGATGAAGACGTTCTTAGATGCTGCTAAGCTTTTTAAAGTAAGTAATTTACAAGTCTATGCCAAATACCAAGTCTGTAAAACTGAAAATAAGCATTGATAACACCCACCTGGCAAATGTGAACAGCTTCAAAGGCTTGGGAAGCATGATCTTGAGTAATGGGATCTTTGGACAAAGAAATGTACATCAGGATCAGCAAGGTCAGCCAGGCAACTGTATATACTTGTTCGGAGCCAACTGGGTTCCCAAAGAACAAATACAGACAAAGGCAACAGCCCCCACCTTTTAAGGTTTAATAATGAATTCTGTTCTGAAGGCTGCTTTCTACTAATTGTTTATCAAGCCTGCCAAAACCCAGATATAAGAACTAATTTACAAGATTCTCCAAACATGATGTTCACCAGTTGAGCTTTAGAGCTTCTTTGCTGTCTGAAAAGAATGCTTTTCCAAACCTGGCTTTTATCCTCTTGAGGGAGTGGCCATTACTTTGTAGCCTTACTCCTGAGTTGCCTGTGCTGCTGTAACTGCTCTCTGCTATGGTCAATCCTGCACGCATGCGCACTTGGCACAGGTTCCTTGGGAACCTCCTCATCACTGCTGCCAGCCCCCACAATCTCTGAAGGCAGCAGTCCACTCCCTGATGGTCCTCCCATCAGAGTCCTCACTCTACTCAGCAAGCTGCTGCTGGCTAACCACAACAATACTACTCTCCTCAATGCAATATCCGTATCTCCACAAAGTAGAAAGGCTACAGAACTCTGATTATTCCTTCCCTCCTAAATGAATGTGAGTCCTGGACTCTGTACCAAAGGTACATCAAGCAACTGGAGAAGTTTCACATGCATGCTTTCTGCTTCATCTTTGTCATTCATTGTGACAAGACCATGGCTCTCCAACCTGGAGGGCTTGGTTCATGTAGAGTCCACCAGCACCAAGTCTCTGATTCTTCAGAGCTCAGATGAGATGCATGGGACATGTCATCAGATAGGATGACTGCTGTATGCCTCTCCGGTTGCTCTATAGTGTACTGGCATCTGGAAAGGGATCTAGAGGTCAACTGTGCAAATGCCACAAAGACACTGTGAAGAAAACTTCATGCCATTTTGACACCCAGCAAAGGGAACTAGAAGCCATGGCTGCAGACAGAACCCATTGGTGAGGGTGGACTTGACTCCAAAGCCACCTCCCTCAACAACCACTTCCCTTCTTAGAATTTGAAGGATATCTCCCCCCCTCCTCCCCCCCTCTCTCTCACACACATATCTGTCTTTCTGTCTGTCTATCTATCTATCTATCTATCTATCTATCTATCTATCTATCTATCTATCTATCTAGTTAACGCTCCAACAAACTGCCCCATTCAAATCATAAGTGTCTAGCCGCATCTCTCAAAGTAACAAAAATTGATTTATTAGGACTGACCATGTTGGTGTTACCTGAATGCAGCCGACTCTAAGACACATCATTAATTCACCCTTGACCCTAGTCTTCCCCCCACCCCCTGGATGTATATTCTCCAATGGGACACATCCATAGCCAAGAGTCATCCATCATGCTTTCTAGTAATAGTCTTGCACGCCAACAGCTTTGGCTGCCTAGCAATTATCTGAAAAACTTAAGGAATGCACTACTTTCCCCACTCCTGGCAACTAAACACATCCTGGCAACTAAAAAGACCAATGAAGTATTTTTTTTAGTTGACATATCTATCATCTACAAGTTCTGGAAAAATACCTGCCTAGCGTATTCTCAAGACTGATTCAATAGATCCAAATTAATTGATTCATTGTGTAAATAACTAATAAATCATTTGAATTCAAATTTTGGGTTTTTTTTTTTAGGCCTATTAAGCATGATTAATCCTTAGAAATGTTTCTAGCCTACGTAAATATGGGAATAATTGCATTGATTGTGTAAGCATTTTTATTAAGTTATAAAGTATTATAAAATACAAAATATAAAAGTAAATAGAAGAGTAGTGGGAAGGGAAAGGGGGAAGAGAAGTGAGGAAAGATAGGGAAAAAAGAAAAAGAAGCATTGACTTCTGAATCTCTCTGTTACAGTAAAATAAGGCATTAACATCAAATCACAACTTTTTGCTTTTCTATAGTGGTGTAAATAGGCCATTTCTATAAAAATCTTATCTGTCTGATCTGTAAAACCCAAAGTCAGACTTCCATTCTTTTCCACATCGAGCCCAAAGTTCAGAAGTGGTCTCCATGTGGAAACAAAAATAGTTATGTTCTTTTCTTTAATCAAAGTAGTCAGTATTGCCATTTCAGCCAACTCCATCAATTTCTGCAACCATTCTTCCATTATAGGGATCAAAGTGTCCTTCCATTTTTGTGTGTACAATAGTCTTGCTGCTGTCAACATATGTAATAACAAAGTTCCAATTTTTTTTCCAGTTCTTGCCTGGAGGATTCTCAAGACTAATTCAATAGAGCCAAATTAACTGATTTGTTGTATAAAATAATCAATAAACATTTGAATCCAAATTTGGATTTTTTGAGGGCTATTAATCACAGTTAATATCCTTAGAAATATGTTTCTATCCTATGTAAACATGAGAATAATTGTGTTAATTGAATCCTTTCACTTTTATTTGCTGTTTGCAAGAATTTCTCTCAAAGAATTCTACATTCTAATGCAGGAATACAGAATGCAATTGTAACTTGATTGCAGTTAGATAATCAAACTGGTGGCTTAATTGAGAAGCAATGCCATGCCCTTTTATCTGAAACTTTATAGCTGATAGCAAAAAAAAAAAAAAAAGTTTGTAGAATTCTGACTGTTAAATGTCCAACACTAGCGGAAGGCTTTTTGCAGTTGAGGCTAGGTGGTGAATTAATTTACTCATTCAAAGTCATGGAGTATACCTATTTGAAAAACTGTTCCTTTACTCTAATGCTACAGTAAATATTACAGATTTGGCTGGGCAGACATAAAGGCTTGATGAATCACTTTTCCAGGAGAATTTTTAGTGAGGCATTTTGGCTCAAAGCCTGACATTCTTCTAAACATAATGAAATTCCTAATTCCTCAAAGTTTATTTTTCCATCATATTATAATCATTTCTAAAGTCATTAAATATTTCCATATCCACTCTTCAAACATAAGTCAGTTCTGAAGAAATAGAATTGTTGAGTGAAATAGTTTTTTTTTTTTTAAGTGAAATAGTTTTTCACTTATGATCTAAACTGTATGTAATAATGCTTCATGTTTTTTCAGATGTCTGCTTGGAGTATGCTCATTTACAGAGTGCTCCCATGAGGGAAAGTGGGATTTTGGCAGGGCCTAAAGCATTCTGTGCACCACACTGAAATCTGCTCCAGAACCCAGGGGATAATTTGGTGCACAGTGGTGAGATAGTCAGAAAGACAAACAGGCAGACAACATATATTGTTCCTTTGAATCAGCATTGATTCCTGGCAACTGCTTGGACTACTCCCTGCAGTTTTCTTGGCAAGATTTCAGAAGTGGTTTGCCATAGCCTGTTTCCTAGGGCTGAGAGAGAGAATGACTGGCCCAAGATCATCCAGTTGGCTTTGTGTCTAAAGTAGGACATGAATCTTCTAGATGAGCCTGGGTCTCCAAAGAGACCATCTATGCTTCCAGATACAGGGATACATGTTACTCAAATCATGCAATCTTCTCAGATGTTTTAAAAATCAGGTGTTAATAAGAGGAAAGGAGAAAGAGACTGATTTTCAATCCAAGGGAGTCTTTACTCTTGGCAAGTTTATGACTTGTGGACTTCAACTCCCAGAATTCCTGAGCTAACATGACTGGAGGAGGAATTTTGGGAGTTGAAGTCCACGAGTCTTAAAGCTGTCAAGTTTGAAGGCTCCTGCTTTACTCCATTCTTCCTGCTATTGTCTCTTTTTTCCAGAGCATCTTGTCTCTGGAAAATACCTACAGATTCAAAACTTTAGCAAAACTTCTCATGACCAAACTTAATTTAAGAAGGTATTCACTAAGATGGATTATGTAATTGGCTCAAGTATATCGAGAATATCTTCTTCTGTACTGAGCACATTGTAAAACATCTGCTAACGGAGCACAAGCAAGAAGGCATCTTCCCGTAGTTATTAATGACTAGCTTAAAGGGGAGGACAGCCCATGCATTACAGATGCTTTTGTTTATATATCACCCTATTCCTTCCCAAGCTGATTTTAGATAAAGGGTCTTTTCTCATGGATCACCTAAAGCACTGTCAATCAATCCTTGTGTTGGCCCAAAATACTGATGGGATAACATACATGGTTTCTGCTGCAACGCTCTATCTTGCTTCTACGCCTCTATTCTGCATCTCTGCTGAATGGGATTGTCCTGATAGGCAGAAGATTGGTTTTGCTCCTGACTTTCCTGCCTGCTCCTTCCACTAAGGCAGGAAAGAAAACATCCATCAACAAGGTGCTACAGTAGGAATAAGGAAAGTCTGACCAGAGCTTTGCCCATATTCTCTAGTTTGATTTCTATACACCACTCATCATGGTTCCGAGTAAAGCTCCTAATCAGTTCAAGACTTTGAGGCCTTGGCTTCCTCAAAAATCCTGTTTGTTGGGTACATCATATCGGCATGGTCAAATGTGAAACCAACACTGAATAATTCCTGCATTTTTGGTATAATTAAAGAATGAGATACTGGCCAACTGTCTTGTGTCACAAGTCACATTAGACAACCCAGCTGGTGATGAATTTCTCAGCAGTCTGTCCTGCCATTGCTTGGGCACATTGATCTGGCCTTGGTTATCAGGAGCCTTATCATTGTTATGTCTGACACATTGGAAGAAAACATCCTACATTCCCTCTCATATCTAAGAAATGAAACAAGAAAAATATGGCTTCAGCTAGAGTTGTTTTGAGAGTTGACACCATTTAGATATGCCCAAGTCTACAATTTTGTGAATAGTGAAATGTAGGGGAAGACATCAAGTCAGAAAATGGCAGGTAGACTATCTTAAGCTTCAGCAACCATCTGTCTCCTTTAGAGGGAGAGAACAGAAATAGACTAGCTACAGGGCAAATGGGTTAGTTGAGAGAAGGGAAGTGGGGAGGCATTGAAACTGATAAACACAGGGAAGTGGCAAATGGGTACAAATCAGAGGAGGTATTCAGTTGGTTCTGACCAGTTCTGGAGAACCGGTAGTGGAAATTTTGAGTAGTTCAGAGAACCAGCAAATACTACCTCTACTGGAGATTTTACAGTAAACTTCCCCTGGCACGCCCACCAAGCCATGGCCACAGAACCGGTAGTAAAAAAAATTGAATCCTACCGAAACAGCGAAGGATTGTTCTTTTCTCCTCTTGGAAAGAAATTAGTTTCAAAAGTGGAAGAGAAGGAGAGGGCAGGTGTCAAAAGAATTCAAGAAACAAAGTGCTAACGAGAAAAGCAAAGGCTGAAAGGGAAAAGGCTGTTATGGATATTGAATGTGACTAGAAGGGAGGAAGCATGTCCACACATTATGACATTCCCTAAACATAACTTTGATCCCACCAAATCAGCTCATCTGCCCTCACTTTCCAGATCATAAGCAATTAGGCATTACAGATTTTACAAACCACAAACTTTACAGATTTTACAAACTTTATTTGGGTGGTGTTGGCACATGATGGAAATATCACATTTATATTGGATAACTTAAGTCTTTTTCACTCCAGGGCTGGAGATGAAATAAGGACAAGTGGGAATATTGACATTACCAAAGCATGATTGTGCTGTTAAGTGTTTATTATTGTTGACTATACCACATCAGAGACAAAATGAGACCCATCAAACTGTGGGGACCCAGAGACCCATCTCTTCCTAATTAGCCCACATGATTTATGCAATAAAACATATACCACAGAACAGTTGAAAGCAACGCAGTTGAGAATCCTTCATGACAGCAGAATTCTCTACATTTACCATTTAAACATTGTGAACCCAGAAGTGGTATTCAGCAGGTTCTGACCAGTTCTGGAGCACCGATAGCAGAAATTTTGAGTAGTTTGGAGAACCGGCAAATACCACCTCCCCCATCTATTCTCTGCCTCCTGAGTCCCAAATGATCGGCTGGGTCTTCTTTTGTTGCACTGCACTGGAGAATGGAGCTGGAAAGCAGGTTAGTGGGGTGGGGAGGGAATGGAGATTTTACAGTATCCTTCCCCTGCCACGCCCATTAAGCTACGTCCACCAAGCCGTGCCCACAGAACAGGTAATAAACATTTTTGAATCCCACCACTGTGAACCTTTTGTTAAGGTCCTGAAGCACTTTAGGAGAAACCAAGTGACCTCTAGGCCAGGGGTCTCCAACCTTGGCTCCTGGAAGCCTGGCGGACTTCAACTCCCAGAATTCCACAGCCAGCTTTGGCTGTGGAACTCTGGGAGTTGAAGTCCGCCAGGCTTCCAGGAGCCAAGGTTGGAGACCCCTGCTCTAGGCTAATCTGATTTTAGGAGAACTTTCTCTTGAACTGAAGTTACGATGGTCTATTAGAGTTCGAGCATATATGCTGAACTTTTCAAAAGTGTATTCAGGAGGAATGTTTCTTAGCTTTAAGTGCAAACCCAGTCCACCCCCAACTGTGGGACTTCAAAAATGATTCTCTCTTATTATGATCTCATCCATACTTCTGCTCTGCTGACCTTCTGGCCTGCTTCTAATTTACAGGCTTCTTTGCAGCTGAACTGTCTGTGTTTCTCTGTCTCTCTTCAGTCATTCTGTGGTCAGACCAGACTAGGCATTACAGAAGAAATACGCATTCATTTCAATATGGCTTGTACATCGGAGTCTTGATATGAATTCTTCAGTTTATGAACAATATATCTCTGCAAACATGCTTTTTAGTATGAACAGACATTTGAACATGAGACATACAGATTGGACAGGAGTGGTACATAGTGTAACCTACATCTAGAAAGACATTCAATTGTTTGGATTCTTTTTTGTTGATGATCCAGAGGTGGTATTCAGCAGGTTCTGACCAGTTCTGGAGAACCGGTAGCAGAAATTTTGAGGAGTTCAGAGAACTGGAAAATACCACCTCTGACTGGCCTCACTCACATTTATTCTCTGCCTCCTGAGTCCCAGCTGATCGGCTGGGTCTTCTTTTGTTGCCCTGCACAGGAGAACGGAGCTGGAAAGCAGGTTAGTGGGGTGTGGAGAGAATGGGGATTTTGCACTATCCTTCCCCTGCCATGCCCACCAAGCCACACCAACCAAGCCGTGCCCACAGAACCAGTAGTAAAAATTTTTTGAATCCCACCACTGTGTTGATCCCTTAATGTGTTCAAGAACTGGATAGTTTATTCAAGGCTAAGTATGCCATGCTAGTCTTTTCTGCTGCTCCTGCTAAACAAATAGCTTAAAATTGGTACTATGTTTTCCATCTGTTTGGAGCCTTCAGAAATTCTTGTGAAAGAAAAGTATGCCAGCTATAAAAAGATACATTAGGTATAAATAGAACCGGACTTTTAAGAGTTAAACCAACAAATACTTTTTTTTCACTGATTCTGGCATCTATTAATGTGGCAATTAAGAACAAGAGAAAATGTAACATTAATCTGTAAACAGATTAAAATGTTCATAAAGCTATTTTAAGTCAGGATTTTAGAAGGGCATACCCAAGAAATGCATACTGTTAGCTGTTGTTAAATAATAACCCAACATCTCCATCTAAATTAGAAACACTTTCGTCTTAATATTTTCCCATAAGATCTATATGTTTCATAATAAAAAGTCTTTCCAGGGAATGTCCATGTTAGTTTATTGTAGCAAAAGCAAAAGTTATGAAGCAAATTTAATACTAATGAAACCAGATATTGCTGGTTTAAGCTGAATGTTTATACATTCAACTACGAACAGAATTCCAATGGGGGATACACACTCTGTGTGTGTGTGAACTGTACCACACTCTGTCTGGTTTGTGTGTGAACTGTAATGAGGAATGTCCTTTTTCTCGAAGTATTTTTTAAAAAATAAATTTTTGGAGCTACTTTCTAATTTTCATGTATTTTCCTGCCAAATGTATAGGAAACTGTGGGGCTACTGCCAGTTATTGGGCATCATAGCTGACTGGAATGATGGAACCCTCAAAAATTTGTGAGGGCAACTAATTTGAGGGCAACTGTTGATCTCTAAGAAATCATAAACATTTATAAACATAATAAGAAAAGGCTAAGGTATGAAATTTCATCATCAGCTTTGAGTGATGCAAAGCATTGTGCAAGATGAAGGTCTGGTTAGGAAATTCTGGGAATTGAAGTCTACACATCTTAAAATTGCCACGGTTAAGAAACACTGGTCTAGATGATCTGATGCCTTTCTATTGGTTAATTTCTGAATCTCCATGGAAACAGTCACCAAGCACAATTGGTTCTTTCTTTCTACCTTTCTAAACCAGCTAATTGGTGGACAAGCAATAATGATTGAAAACATTGATTATTAAACTGTATAAGCTCAGGCCCACTGAAAACACTTCAGCAAAATTCCTTTTTGCTAAATCTCTATCAGATTCTTTGGATTCTACTACTAATTCTACTACTTCTAAAGTAAGAAAAGAGGTCAGCATATGTAAAAAGTGGATTATGCTTTTCTTGATTTAAATCAGAAAAGTAATGGTTTGATGTTATGACTCCCCTTCAAAATTCAAACAAGTAAAAAAGAAAGCAGCCGTTTCAAAAGTAAATCCAAACAGAAAGTAGTCTCACAAGATAACGGCTGTCATAAATCACAATTCACAGCAGCAAATCCCGCTCTATTCGGCATACCAGTCCCGGCAAACAATCTTAAGCCTCAGAGCCTCTGCTATAAAATCCTCACTCATTCAGTCACTTTGTTCCTGACAAATTTTCCCAACCCAGCTGTATCCTTTTATACTCATTGAGGCAACGTGCTACTTTCCCTAATCAGCGTCTGGCTTGCCTCCTCCAACTTGACGTCTCAGTCTCCTCCTAGTTCTAGCATCAAGCCACGATCTGTCAACTTCCCCACTCGATGCCTCTGATTCATTTTGTGGATCAGATGCTGGCATGAATGAGGTCTCAGGTTCTGGCGAAGAGTATCTGTCAGATAATCTCTCATCCCCCTGGCTCACATCTGTGTCTTCTAATAATTCAGACTCCACATTCACAGCAGGCTCCAGCCTTTCATTATCAGAGTCATCAGAGCAGGATCGATCCTTTCAGTCACAACACTATCCCTCACCACAGGGCCCTTCCCCCGAGTCTGACAATCAGGATGTGGTTTTGAAGGGAATTGTGCATGATATATGCGAATAAGATCCGGGGCATGCACCTTGGATACATCCTGCCAAGAGCGAATCTCCATTTCATTTTCCAGTCTTCCCACAAAGTACTGGAATCGTCCCTTTAGCCATCGTGAATCATAAATTCCGACCACTGTAGTATCCGTAACAGGTTCAGTGCTGAGCCTGGATGGAGAACCTGTATCTTCTGGAGAACAGAGAGTACACGATGGAGTGTCAGGTAGTAACAGGGAGCGATGAAAAACAGGGTGAATGCGCATGGAACGCGGTAAAGTGAGTCGATAAGCCACCAGATTAATAACTGCCTCGATAGGGAAGGGACCAATAAAGCGATGATCCAACTTCCGAATTGGATGATCGACCCGAAGATGTTTCGTTGACAACCACACCTTGTCTCCCACAGCCAATGGAGGCGTCGCTCAACGCGAACAATCTGCGAAACGCTTATAATCTGCTTTCGCTCGTTCCAATTGTCTGGAAATTAATTGATGCATCTCATATAATTCCGACAAAAATTCTCGTGCCTCCGGAACTGGAGAATCCGCGATTGACAGGGGAAAAAACCTCGGATGATAACCCACATTGGCATAAAAAGGCGTCATGTGGGTGGAGGTGTGCCGAGAATTATTAAAGGCAAACTCTGCCAATGGAAGATAGGTCACCCAGTTGCTTTGTCGTTGATTTACAAAACATCTGAGGTATTGGGCGAGGATGCCAATTACCTTCTAAGTCCCGCCATCGGTTTCCGGATGGTGTGCTGACGCTAAACATACTTGTACTCATAGAGCGTTCATTAGACTTTTCCAGAATTGAGCGGTGAACTGAACACCGCGATCTGAAACAACTCTGTCCGGTAAGCCATCTAAACGGAACACGTGTTGTATGAAAAGCCAGGCAGTAACACGAGCCGAGGGTAATCTCCTACATGGGATGAAATGGGTCATCTTAGTGAGCATGTCAACCACCACGAGCACTGTCGTATAACCCGATGAAAGGGGCAAGTGCGTTAGAAAGTCCATGGAGATCGCTCCCCATGGTCTGCTTGGAGTCGGCAGTGGTTGAAGAAGTCCAGGAGGTGTACCCGATGCTGCTTTCGTTTGTCAACATTGTACGCAAGAAGTGACATAGGAAGACACATCATGGAAACCTGAGGCCACCAAAAAGTCTGGGTGACCAAGTGCAGGGTTTTGTGAAAACCAAAATGACCAGCAGCAGGATTGTCATGACATTGCGTCATGATGAGGGCTCTAAGCGTTCTAGTGGGTACGTACAATAAGTCTCGATATCTTAACTAGCCCTCTTCAAAGGACCATGGGGAATCAGGTCCAACTTCCCCCCTTCTCTGCTGCGTCCACGCATCCAATCGTTGTGCCTCCCGTATTTGAGCCCGTAAATCCACCGGATCTTGAAGTACGGCCAAGGATTCCGGTGGCAACACCATTCGTGGAGGAAGAGGATCCTCAGGACCGATATACTCGGGCTTCCAAGACAATGTGTCTGCCCTCTGGTTCTGTCTACTTGGAACATAAGTAACGGAGAAATTGAACCTGGCGAAAAACAATGACTACCGAATCTGTTGTTGGTTCAATTTCTTAGCTGTGGATAAATGTTCCAAGTTTCGATGATCAGTCCGAACCTCTACCTTGTGCCAAGCCCCGTCCAAATGATGTCTCCAGGTTTCAAATGCAGCCTTAATAGCCAACAGCTCCTTTTCCCAGATGGTGTAGTTGTGCTCTGAAGCTGTGAGCTTCCTAGAATAGTATGCGCATGGGAAAAAAGGTGCGCCATCCTTCAAAGCTTGTAACAATACTGCTCCGATAGCTACATTAGAGGCATCTGTCTTGACCACAAATGGACGATTTGGATCAGGATGCCTCAATATCGGCTCGGCCACAAATGCTTTCTTTAAAATTTCAAAAGCCTGTTGTTGCGGGTGCCCCCAAACAAACGGGACCTTCTTATGGAGGAGCTGAGTTATGGGGTCCATTACTTTAGCAGAGTCCGGGATAAAAGTCCGATAGTAGTTGGTGAATCCCAAAAGATGTTGTACATCCTTGACTCGACGAGGAGCTTCCCAACTACACAATGCCTCAACCTTTTTAGGGTCCATAGCAATGCCCTTGGGAGAAATGATGTGCCCTAAAAACTCTATCGACAACTGAAAAAAGAAACACTTCTCCAGTTTCACGTAGAGTTTATGCTCCCGAAGACACTGAAGCACTTGGCGAACCTGCTGAAGGTGGTGATCTCTGGACCGAGAGTAAATTAAAATGTCGTCCAAATACACCACGACAACCCTATCCAGCATGTCCCGGAAAATGTCGTTCATCAAATGCTGGAATATGGCGGGAGCATTGGTCAAACCAAATGGCATGACGGTGTACTCGAAATGACCATAACGAGTGCCAAACACTGTCTTCTACTTGTCCCCCTTGCATATCTGAACCAGGTTGTAGGCCCCATGCAGATCGAGTTTAGTGAAGATAGTAGCCTCCCGCAACTGCTCCATCAATTCTGGAATGAGCGGCAGAGGATAGCTTTTCCTCACAGTGATAGAGTTTAACCATTGATAATCACAGCAGAGACGAAGTTCTCCAACTTCTTTTTAACAAAAAGAACAGGAGCCAAAAGAGGGGACGACGAAGGTCGAATAAATACCCGAGCTAAGCTTTTATCCAAAAACTCTCGGAGTGCAACCAACTCGGGCTCCAACATGGAGTATAACCTCCCCTTTGGCAATGGAGCATCCGGTTTCAAGTCTATGGGACAATCATAGGCACGATGGGGTGGTAAGCGGTCTAACTCCTGTTCGCTGAAAATATCGGAGAAGTCCGACAGCTCCGAAGGAATTGAGACAGCAGGAGCGGCGATATCTTGGCCAGCGCAGACATGCCTCAGGTGGTCCACACATTGTAGGCTTGGAAAAGAAATGGTGTTCTGCGCCCAAGCCACCAACGGATCATGCAACCGCAGCCAGGATACTCTGAGCACCAAAGGGAGATGGAGGTTCGAGGTGACATAAAAACTTATTGCCTCCTCATGATCCTCAATCAGCATACGCACTGGTTGAGTGGAGAAACGAATGGGCCCAGACTTGAGTTCATGCCCATCTACGGTTTCCACCTTCATGGAGGGATTCACAGGAATCAACGGAATTCCAAAATGTTCAACAAAAGCACAGTCCATAAAGCTGGTTGTAGCCCCTGAATCCACCAGCGCAACGGCGGGAATTCCCTCCTTTTGGGACTGCAGGAATATATGAGTGTCCAAAAGTAAATGCCGAGGAGGCCCAGGATTTACTTCGGCAATTTGGGGTGGGGGTGTAGGACATGCCCGACCTAGGGTTTCCCCGAGGTCGGGCCTACCTCGTTTCCTGACGGGCCAGGAGTGGTTTCAGGCACAGGTCTGCGAGTCCCCCTCTGAGTGCAGGAATTTGCAAAATGTCCCAGATCCCTGCAATAAAGGCACAAGCCTTCTTGGAACCTTCTCAAACGTTCTCGTGCCATTAAGCAAAGGCAGAGTGCACCTATCTCCATCGGCTCCTCAGTCTTAACCGTGGGTTGGAAAACTCTCGGTGGCGTGGTGTGTGTGCGAGAAAACAAAGGTGGTTCCACAATGGGCCGTTTTCTTCCACGTTGCTGTAAACGAGCTTCAATACGTAAGCACTGGATTATCAATGCATCCAAAGTTGAAGCCCGTTCTGTATGGACTAGCTCATCCTTGATGGCATCAGACAAGCCTTCCTGGAATGCAGCCATATGAGCCGGTTCGTTCCAGTTCGAGTCCATACACAGCAAACGAAAATCTGCAACATATTCCTGCAGGGGACATTTCCTCTGGTTAATGTCCCTTAACCGCCTGTCCACAGTTTGTAACTTTATTGGGTTCTCAAACATATTCCTCATCTGTTGGAGAAAACCCTGTAAATTGTCCAACAATGGGCTATCTTGAACTAACAATGGAGTAGCCCATTTGGCAGCCTGCCCAGTTAATAAACTGATCATAAATCCTACCTTGGCCCGGTCGTTTGAGAAGTCTTCAGGCCTCAGAGAGATAAACAATTGGCACTGACCCATAAATGCTGGGAACATGCCCATTAACCTAGAAAATTTCTCCGGCATGGAGACCGGGCTTTTTCTCAAGGGAGGGGCAGGGGGAGCAGCAGCAGGGCTTTGTAAGCTAGAAACATAATTCAGCAGTTGTGTCACCTGATTCTGAAGAGACACATTACTTTGAAGTAACTGATTAATCTGCTGTTGTTGCTGCTCTACCAAATGCTGCAGTTGGTTTGAATCTATCGTGCTTTAAAGATGGTTTATTTGTAGGTCAGGAACAATAATGTTATGACTCCCCTTCAAAATTCAAGCGAGCAAAAAAGAAAGCAGCCGTTTCAAAAGTAAATCCAAACAGAAAGTAGTCTCACAAGATAACGGCTGTCATAAATCACAATCCACAGCAGCAAATCCCGCTCTATTTGGCATACCAGTCCCGGCAAACAATCTTAAGCCTCAGAGCCTCTGCTGTAAAATCCTCACTCATTCAGTCACTTTGTTCCTGACAAATTTTCCCAACCCAGCTGTGTCCTTTTATACTCATTGAGGCAACGTGCTACTTTCCCTCATCAGCATCTGGCTTGCCTCCCCCCAACTTGATGTCTCAGTCTCCTCCTAGTTCTAGCATCAAGCCACCATCTGTCAACTTCCCCACTCGACGCCTCTGACTCATTTTGTGGATCAGATGCTGGCATGAATGAGGTCTCAGGTTCTGGCGAAGAGTATCTGTCTGATAACCTCTCATCCCCCTGGCTCACATCTGTGTCTTCTAATAATTCAGACTCCACATTCATAGCAGGCTCCAGCCTTTCATCATCAGGGTCATCAGAGTCAAAACTCACAGCAGGATTGATCCTTTCAGTCACAACAGTTTGATATTTGAGATCAAGAGTGGTTTTATTTGATTCATGCCCATATTGATTGATCAAAATTATTATTAATTAAATAATAAATTAAATACTTATTAGGTTAGATATTGTTAAATATCTGAGGGGTAATTACGCCTGAAGTATCTTTTTGATATTCTTTTATAATGTGTGTGGTTTCTTCTTTTTCTGCAGCATAAAAACCCTTAACAAAAACTGTGTTGTGAAAGATGCCCTTTTTATTTAAAGTATCACATTTATCATTTTAGGGTTGCTAAGGATTTTTGTTTACTGTTCCTCTTCCCTTTAAATTAGAGACAGGTTCCAATTTAGAACCAGGGAACCGATTTGGCTAGCCCCCCCGCCACCGCCTTCCCCCCCTTTTCCTTTTGGTATGACTGCAGTGATATTTGGAGTCAGTATTGAATTTTGATGCAAGCGGTTGTAAAAAAGAAATATTCTGGAAGAGGTTTCTTGATTATCCTGGAAAAGGCGGTATAGGGTTGCTGTTAAGGCATTTGATTGAATTGTGGGAGTCCCATATCAAGTCCACCTTCAGCTGCAGAAGACTCCTGGATAACCCAAGAGTTTGTGCTCTTAGCTGCACCTACTGCATGAAGTTGTGACTGTGGGAAAAATGTAAGGACGTATTGGAAGAAATGTCCATCTGGGTTCAGTTCAGTGGTGGGATTCAATTTTTTTTTTACTACCAGTTCTGTAGCTTGGTGGGCATGGCAGGGGAAGGATACTGTAAAATCCCCATCCCTCCCCATTCCTGGGGTAAAGTTACTAGCGGTTCTCCGAACTACTCAAAATTTCTGTGACCAGTTCTCCAGAACTGGTCAGAACCTGCTGAATACCACCTCTGGTTCAGTTCCAAGTGGGGAGAAAGTCACTGGAAGCATGGAGTCTGTTTGGAAAGATGTTTTAATGGTGGACAGGATCACATGCCTTAGAGCTATTGGACGAACAAAAAGGGAGGAGATGCTGAGAATGCCTGGGTTTTATGCCCTCTCTGGGCTTTGAACTTCCTGGGGCACAGGAAGAGTATCCTGATTGGTTGCTGTCAGAGATCATAGCTTGCTTTGTAGGTTGTCTGTGTGCTAAGTTTGGTTGAAATTTGGTGGGTGGTGCAATGAAGGGCAATTGACTGGCTCTGCCTGAAGGAGGTAGATCTTTGTTACATAGAATAGACTGGCCCAGGCCTTAATGGCCCATGAACAAAGGTGTGTGTGTGTGTGGGGGGGGCTGAGTTTCTGCCTCTCTGAGTTTCTACTTCTCTTTTAGGGAAAATATTCTGCCTTTTTAATATATCCTAAAATATTTCATTTTCCTAGGAGAGGGGTGGGTTTTAACTTCCAACAGAGGGTATGCTGCATATGCCACCTTGAGTTCCAGGAGAAAAGGTGAGATTATCAATCAATCCAATAATTACTCAATCTCCTGGATAAAATCCAGAAGAAAGGAAGAAATATGTCAGTGTTGGAGATGATTTTACCGTCTGTGGAACTTCCTGTCCCCAATGTTAGAATTGTTCTCTTAATATTACTATAAGTTATAATCATTCATTGCATTAAAAAAAAATACTAGAGATAGTCCTCATTTTATAACCGTTCATTTGGCTGCTCAAAGTTACAACGGCACTGAAAAAAGTAACCTATGAAAAAAAGTTTTTCACGTTTACAAATGTTGCAGCATCCCACGGTCATGCGATCAAAATACAGATGCTTGCCAACTGGCATGTACTTATGATAGCTGCAGTGTCCCAGGGTCACGTGATCTCCTTTGTGACCTTCTGAGAAGCAAAGTCAATAGGGGAGTCAGATTCACTTAACAACTGCAATGATTCACTTAACAATCATGGGCAAGAAAGTTCATAAAAAGGAGGCAAAACCAGAGGTGGTATTCTGCAAGTTCTGACCAGTTCTGGAGAACCGGTAGCAGAAATTTTGAGTAGTTTGGAGAACTGGCAAATACCACCTCTGATTGGCCCCACCCCATCTGTTCTCTGCCTCCCGAGTCCCAGCTGATCGGCTGGGTCTTCTTTTGTTGTCCTGCACAGGAGAACGGAGCTGGAAAGCAGGTTAGTGGGGTGGGGAGGGAATGGAGATTTTGCAGTATTTTTCCCCTCCCATGCCCACCAAGCAATGATACGCCCACCAAGCCAGGCCCATTTTTTTTTGAAAATTGTCTGAATCCCACCACTGGGCAAAACCCACTGTCTCAGTTAGCAATAGAAATTTAATGCTGAATTGAGGTCACAAGTCAAGGACTACCTGTATTGTTTCAGAGCAGCAAGTTAATTCATTTGTTTCTATAATTAGCACAAGTCTCAAACTAGTTAATGGTTAGGCTTTCTTTTCTTTCTTCTAACTGTTTCAAGGAAGTAAATGCTTTAAAACCAATGTTTGACCTGCCAGTTAACAAAATTAACTGCCCAATTCTGTTAATTGCTTAATTTCTCCTGTTACTACTTTCTAACAGGATAAGAACCAATAGTAATTATAACCCAAGGAAATAGAATGGCTTCCTTTTGCTTCTTATTTCTTGTTATCTTTGCTGGAATTGGATAGGAAATGTAATGCAAATTTTTACACAGTATTTAGACAGTAATGAACCTTTGCTTCATTAAATCTGAATGCTAGTATCTCTATAGTATTAGCATCAAAGGACACCTGTTATATATGACAGATGCTGGAAATAAAACCAGTACAAAACAGTCATGGGGTCTTTTTCCCCTTAGCACAATGTGCTAAATCAAGATGCAGCCAATGTGGCTTATTAATCATGGTTTGTAGTTTAGTATGATGTGTCAATGCAATAAATTGTGTTTTTTTACCCAGCAATTCATGGATAAGTCAAGTAGGGCTTAATTCAGGGGTGGGATTCAAATTTTTAACAATTGGTTCTGTGGGCGTGGCTTAGGTGGTAGGCATGGCTTGGTGGTCATGTGACTGAGTGGACATGGCTTGGTGATTATATTATTGGCTGGGTATGGCCAACTTAATATCACTTACATTTTATTTTTATTTATTTATTTATTTATTTTTGTCAATTGCTTACAAGATAATAGGTATAACTAAAAACATAGTTATGAATACATGGATACATATAAGAAAAATAAAAAATAAAAGAAACAGTAGCACAGGGACGGTAGGTACGTTGGTGCGCTTATGCACGCCCCCTACAGATCTCTTAGGAAAGGGGTGAGGTCAATAGTAGAAAGTCTAAGGTTAAAGTTTTTGGGGTTTGGGAAAGAAACCACAGAGTCAGGTAGAGTATTCCAGACATTGACCACTCTGTTGCTGAAGTTGTATTTCCTGCAATCAAGTTTGGTGTAGTTAACCTTGAGTTTGTATCTATTGTTTGCTCTTGTGTTGTTATGGTTGAAGCTGAAGTATTCATTGACAGGTAGGACATTGCAATGTATGATTTTATATACCATACTTAGATCAGACCGAAGGCAGTGTAGTTCTAGATTTTCTAGCTCTAGAATTTCAAGTCTGGTGGCATAAGGTATTCTGCAACGGGTAGAGGAATGGAGAACTCTTCTTGTGAAATATTTCTGGACTTTCTCAACTGTGTTGATATCAGATATGTAATGTGGGTTCCAGACTGATGAGCTGTATTTGAGTATTGGTCTTGTAAATGTTTTGTATGCTCTAGTTATTAGTGTAATATTACCAGAGAAAAAGCTACGTAAGATTAGATTAACAACTCTTAATGCTTTTTTGGCTATGCAGTTACAGTGGGCTCTAGCACTTAGATCATTAGAGATGAGTACTCCAAGATCCTTGACAGAGTTTGGATCCTCAACGAGGTCTTGACTATTCAAAGTCTAGGTCTTGACTATTTTATTTTCTGATTTTTTTTTTTGCCAAAATGTAGGTCAGAGTATTTATTTGTTGAGATTTGAAGTTGCCATTTGTTTGACCATTCTGGTACATAGTCAAGGTCTTTTTGAAGGGTAGCAGTATTGTCTGTGATGTTGAATAGCTTTACATCATCAGCGAAGAGAACACAGTTGCTCTTAATATGATCACAGAGGTCATTTATGTAGAGTATGAAGAGAGTTGGTCCTAGAACACTGCCTTGGGGGACACCACTGTTGACAGGTACAGAACTGGATAGGACACTCCCAATTTTGACCATTTGTTGTCTGTTTGATAGGAATGTTTCTATCCAGTTATGCAGGTGTCCATACATACCGTAAGTTTTTAGTTTTAGGAGTAGTTTGTCGTGTACCACTGAATCAAAGGCTTTACAAAAGTCTATGTAGATTGTGTCTATTGCTTTGCCCTGATTGAGTTGTATAGTCCATATGTTTTTGCAGTGTAAGAGTTGCAGATTATATGATAGTTTTTTCCTGAAACCAAATTGTTTATTAGAGAGTAGGTTGTTTGTTTCTAAGTGGAAGATGGTGGATTGGTTAATAACTGATTCCATGACTTTACAGGTGATGCAGTATAAAGAGATTGGTCTGTAATTTTCAACTAGGCTGGGGTCTCCCTTTTTGAAGATGAGGATGACCATGGCTTATGACCATAGTTTTGGCAAGGAGCTGGTCCTGAAAGATTTTTCAAAGATTATGCTTAGAGGTTCAGCTATGGCAGTGGATAGCTTTTTTAAGAAGTAGGCACATATTCCGTCCAGTCCAATAGATAGAGATGGTTTTAGATTGCGTAGTGCTCTTTCAACATTGTCTTCTGTAAAATCGATATGTATTAGATCATTGTAGTTGTCTGTGGTTCGACTAGGAAATACTGGGCATGATCCATTGCTGTTACCAGATACTGAGCTAAAGAATGTGTTAAAGTGGTTGGCTTTAATAGTGTCATCATTGCAGTCTTTACCATTAGGTCCTTTCAGGGGTGGGATGGACCTTGAGGCACGCATCTCCTCTCCTGGCCTCTCATGACTGTGGGGATGCTGCAACAGTCATAAGTGTGAAAAATGGTCATGTCACTTTTTTCAGTGCCATTGTATCTTTGAATGGTCACTCCACACAAGCAAAGTATCAGCAAAGGAGGGAGAAAAAATTCTAGAGACGTTCCTGAGACAGGAGATCTAGTCCTGCCAAGAATGTAATAAGGGTTAATGGAGAGGCAGTTTCTGTAAGCAACACCAGAATGTTTCCTTCCTGCCTTCCTTACAGGATTAGGCCAGTAATTTCTTCTAACAACCGGTTCTCTGAACTGCTTAGAATGTTAACAACTGGTTCTAGTGAATAGGTGCGAACTAGTAGAATCCCACCCCTGGCTTAATTATTGCGTGAACATAGTCATTGTGAAGATTCAACATTATCTGGCTAAACTAACAAAATAGGACCAGCTCCCCAAACCTTTTTGTGTGTGGCTAAAGTGCATATACATTAAAAAGATTTTTTCACCCCCCCTCCATTTTTTTCTTTTCTTTTTGCCAGAAAATGACCAGAGCTAAAACCCTGTTAGTTTTCCAGAGGAAATAGATATGCATTGTTAGAAATATTGTTCTCTGTACTGATGAACTGTGGAATATATATGTTACCATTATTATCTTGAAATTAATAGGTTTTTGACAGCTATTTTCTTTTCCTTCTTTTCCATTTGACATGTTTAGCATTAAATGAAAAATGACAATAATCTGAGTTTTTAAGTTTTTTTTTACCCTAAAAATAAGCTGGCTTGGCATTGGAAACCTAATTACCATTAACAATCCCAACAGAATTGATTTTCCAGGAGAAAATCCAATTGCCATGGCAGCAGTATTAACTGAATGGTCCAAAAAGCTTCCAGACTATTTATTAAAGTTCTTTGGAACTTAGGACAATTTCAAGTCACGACAGGATGTGATGATCTGTCACCTTTTTTAAAACTCCAAAATGGAATGCACTTCCACAAAAACTCTTTGTGATAGTTTTGGAACTGGGTGATAACACGTGCTCCAGTTGATTCTGGGACCTGGGTTTCATTCTTAACTATTTATTTGAAACCAGAGAATAGCGAATGATTTTATTGCAATCTTTGGTTCTATAAAACTTAAATGGGTAACTGTCCCCTTGGTGTCATTCAGTTTATGAGCCATGGTGGTTAGAGTGTAGTACTGCAGGCTACTTCTGCTGCCTGCCAGCTGCCTGCAATTTTGCAGTTCAAATCTCACCTGGCTCAAGGTTGACTCAGCTTTTCATCCTTCCAAGGTCGGTAAAATGAGGCCCCAGATTATTGGGAGCAATACGCTGACTCTGTAAACCGCTAAGAGAGGGTTGTGAAGTGGTATATAAGTCTATGTGCTATTGCTATTCATCTTCTGATTGCTGAACTCTATTGACTACAATCCCAGGTATACAGAGAAGGAAAGGTGGCATTTGGGATGTTTAACAATGCTGTCTTGGTGATTTCTCCTTATAGCAATGTGAAAAGGGGATTTAATTAATTTGATTTACTTTTTTTATTTTTTTTTGGAGAGGGAGTGAAATTTTTAAAAATATTCTTGGACTGCTGATTGCTCAGAGGGAGAATATTAACTGAGCAAAATTCTTTGCTCTCTCTTGCAGATCATCTTGAAGGAACATTGGTTGTGTGGTTTGCTGCTGTGTTCTCAGCATTCTGAGGTTGGTGCAAGTTGAAGATGATGACAGGTAGGGTTGAAATTGGAGGAACCTAGAAGTGGAAATGGTGGTTGGGTGAGAATGCCCAAACTGTATAAACAGAATGATATCAAAAGGAATTTAAAAAATGACAGTTATGATTGGTTGCGGTATAGCTGTTGATGTCTTTCATTCCAGAGTTGGTCAGAAGCATTTAGAGACATAGACTTCTCCATTTCTTTAAAACTAGCTGCAGTTACTATACATTATTCCCAAAGAATCCAGTTTTCCTCTGGGTTTACCACACCCAACTGATTAATAGTGTATTGAAGTGCCCTAACTGAGTGAGAGGTTAAAAGAGGACTGTTTGTACCAACCAGAAACCAAAATGTAAGTGTTGTAGGCAGAAGTGGTTTTGGGAGCAGGGAGAATAGGCGAAAGCCAAAATAACGATGGCAGTGAAAGGCAGGAAAAGGGAGGGAACGGCAAGGGAGGAATTGAGAAGATTTGGAAAAGAAAGAAGACCCACTTTCGAAATCTATTTCTTACTGCTGAAACCATTGCATTATGGAGCAGATGCATGGGCCAGTATATCAGCAGGTACACAGAGGAGTGGAAAGAGGGAGTTATATTTGCAAGTGGAGGAAGCCTTAGAAGATTCTAACTCTGCTATGAGAGTATGATCCAAAAGAGTAAAATATTTAGGGATATAAGCAGGGGTGGGATTCAAATTTGTTAACAACCAGTTCTGTGGGCGTGGCTTAGTTGGTGGTCATGGCTTGGTAGTCATGTGACTGGCTGAGTGTGGCCAACTCAATATCACTCACATCAAGGCACGCATCTCCTCGCCTAGCCTCTCAAGACTGTGGGGATGCTGCAATAGTAAATGTGTAAATGTGAAAAATGGTTATAAGTCACTTTTTTCAGTGCCACTGTAACTTTGAATGGTCACTCCACACAAGCAAAGTACCAGCAAAGGAGGGAGAAAAAACTCCAGAGACATTTCTGAGACAGGAAGTCTAGTTCTGCCAAGAATGTAATAAGGGTCAACAGAGAGGCAGTTTCCATAAGCAACACCAGAATGTTTCCTTCCTGCCTTCCTTACAGGATTAGGCCAGTAATTTCTTCTAACAACCGGTTCTCCAAACTGCTTAGAAGGTTAACAACCAGTTCTAGTGAATAGTTGCAAACTGGTAGAATCCCACCCCTGGATATAAGAATATCTACACTATCTATGCAGAATCAACAAACAAGACCCTGAAGCAGAAGACTTCACTGTGTTTCAAAATTATTATGAGTTTAATTCAAACAAATATTTTGAACTATTCCAATTTTGGCAGTTTTCTACTCTGATAAGAATGCAAGCACAGACACCACTCAAAAGAAAACAAAAGATTTTCAATTAGGATATTTGATAAAACTAATATTTAAAGATAAAATTGTTTTCAATGGGCCTCTTCCGTCTCTTTGGTAAATTCAGTCCTTCGGCATTTGTAGCCACGCATATGAGTCTGTCCCCTCTTTCCTAGTATATAAAACTGCTTTTTGTGCAATTGATTATCGTAAAATAAGCAACATTATTTCCTTAATTACTATGATATGTGAACAGTCTAAGTGTATTTGTCTTTTGTATCCTCGGAGCAGTGCTTAGGTTACATCAAACTTTGCAGGAACATTTTACTTTTCAAATAAGTTAATATTGGTAGGTAAAAGAGAAAGCCGGTTAAGATAACAGTCATGCTATGCCATGTTATGTTATATCAGTATCCAGATGATTTCCCTCAAGGCCCTCCAGAAGTCATAAGCCAATCCTGCTTTTAATTGTTAACTCCTGCTGGTAACCCTCACTCCTTTCTTACCTTTCTTATCATTAAATCACATGGCTCTAGCACAGCCAATCAGATACCATGGAGCACATCACATGATGTTTACCCTACCTTGTTATCTCTCTAATCTGAGTTCGGTTCAGGATTGTGCACATTTGCAATGACAATGACTGGAAGGTGCAAGCATTTAAGAATGAAAAGGAATGGAAGGCTATTTTGGTTAAAAGTAAAAAAGAACCTGAACAGGCAGTTTTGTCTAAATTCTTCCTAGCTTAAGGTTATTGAGTTTTAGGACTGTGCTAGCCTAGTTTCTCTCTTTGGAAAGATTGACAAAGTTCAGAATCTATGGGTACCATTAGGGAGAATGAAGCAGTTCATTATGGATGTCACTGGAGAATAGCAGAAGTGCTTGTCCTTTAAATGACTATTATTGTATTTTTGCTGTCAGTGAAGGAGAGAAATATTCATTGGATTTTCTGCCTCAGGAATCACAGCAGTTCAACCAGGTTTAGATACTGTGTACTTTGGCTTGCTGGGAGAGGTTGGTTATTTATTTATTTATTTATTTTCCTCAGGTTCAGACAGCAAAATTTCTCAGGTTATTCTTTCCTTCTTCTTTTTCAAAAATTCCTCCTGTGTCAAGAAAAAAACACCCCATTTTACAACACCTTAGTTGCTGTAATAGAAGGTGTAAAACACATAATACAATATATTGCATTCTTGTATTCAGGAATACAAGAAGAGAAATGGCAGACTAGAGCAGGGGTCGCCAACCTTTTGGACCTCATGGACGACCAAACTCATACTTTTAAATCCTGAGGACCTGTAATATGATTTTTTTTAAAAAAATATAATATATTTAATATAAAAATTATTTTTTATATTAAATATAAATTTAATATAAAAATAAAGGGCTGGAGAAGCTGAGAGTTGTGCACGGCTCCAGCTCCATTTCCTTGCCAGCCTCCAGGTGGGTGCAGAGGGAGGGAAAGGAAAGAGAGAGAAGAGGCAGGAGCAATCCAAAGCTGGAGAATTAATGGGTAGAGCTGAGAGCGGGCGCTGGGGGGGGAGGGGACTATTGTTGCTGCCACCGCTGTGTGTGGGAGATAATTGGTCAGGGACTTGACTCCAGGGTCCCTCGAAGAGCAGGGAGGCGCGAGAACTACACGACCCAGATTAATTGCTTTCGGGGGCCATTTCTTCTACAGCCCACCAAAAATTTTCTGTGGCAATCATTGGACTAGAGAGATACAGACATGATCATAAAAAAATCAAGCTGAGTACTTTTGGTGAAGGAATAGGTAAAATAGGTCTATCTGCTCTTTGTTCTGTGAGACACTTATATTTCTGTATGTAATATGTATAAAGGAACAAAAATAGTTATGTTATTGCTCCATTGAAAACAGCAGTTGTCAAGACAGGGAACTCCAATTGTAATTGTGGATTTAATTATGACATTCAAGTAATGTTATTTTACTTTAATAGCACATTCACAATGAGAGATTAAGAGCTTGACTAATTAGCTGATATCTTCAGTGCAATCCTTTCAGAAGTAAACAGCAGTAAACAGATGATTAGGAAACTACTACTTTTGAATTGTTCATATATTAAGATACAGCTTTGCTTAGGCTATGCTCTTTCATTTACATACTTATTTGGAAATTAGTCCTTCCAAATATAATGGGAATTAATCTTACAGATCTGTAGGTTGCACTGGTGAGCAGTTCACTGTTTGATAAAAGAACTCTGAACTTTGATTCAGCATACTTCTTTCCTAAATTACTTCACAATTATTTAATATAGAATTGATTTATTTTCAGGACAATTTGACATTTTAAATTCATTTGAAAAATAGCAGTCTGCTTCATAAGAAAGAAAAAAAAACAGCTGATTCAGATATTTTGAGATTCTTCGATAAGAAATGTCTTGAAAGTCTCTGTGTATGTAACTATATAGAAGAAACAATATAAGACCAGATATGTCTCTAGCTAGCCCTAAAATTGATTTCAAGACCTTACATTCCATGGAACCAACAATCAAAGACAGAAAAGTGCATTTCAAGGACAGTATTGTCTTCTTGGCAGCAGTTATTGATAAAGTCTCACCATAAAACCTGAGAAAACGGCATTGGAGAAAAAGCAAAAGGATTATAACTTTAAGATTTAACACCAAGGGCTTAATTTCGGGCTTAATTTAACTCCAAGGGCTTCAGACATGCTGTCAATAATCAGGACTCTTGTGAAGTCACTGTTCTGACAATGCTTTTACCCAGGGGTGGGATTCTACCAGTTCTGTCCAGTTCTATAGAACCCCTTGTGAATTTTCTAAGTAGTTAGGAGAACTAGTAATTAGAAGCAATCTCCTTTTGTTTTTTCCCACACTAATTACATTCTTGGCAGAAAGCCTAGACTTACTGTCTCCGGAGATTATAAAGATGACTTTCTTAAAGGGGAAGGGTTGTTTTAAGATTTTTACACTGCTGTTGGGAGGAAATACTTTCCTGGACAATCAGCACTTTGAAGAAATAATTGAATAATGAAGCAAAGCTTTTAGTGACAGGGAACCAAAATGAGTGACATTCAGCAAGACTTCTTGGTTAGCTAGAAAGATTGACATTCAAACATGAGTTTACATACCCTTTCTGAGTTTTGGTCTAAAACTGGTTTTTGGTGAAACTTAATTCTGTGTTTGGTGATGTTTAATCCTGTGTTTATTGATGGGATAATTTTTTCTATTCAGCTTCAACAAGCAACAGCTACTGTTGTGATTTAATTATTTGTATTGTGTTTGAATTTTTTCCTGTCCCATGGTTTCTTTTTCTACCTGGGAAGGGGGTGTTCCTTCACTGCTTTAATACTATCTGGCACTGTCCTTTTGGAGTATACTTCCAAGAGGCAGGATGCAAGCTTGGCACTTGATTTTTTTTATTGCCTTTCTGGGGTGCATGTGACCTTTCCTTAAATCTGGATGATTTCCTTAGGATAATTTGTGAAGTGAGTGAGACCAGCTAGTATCTTTAAGTGGTGCAGTTGGATCTTTAAGTGGTGCAGTTGGATCTCTTTTTCCTGGGTGTGCTTTTTCTGGAGAGCTTAAATGACCTGTCTGCTAAAGGGTTTCACTTTATGAGCAAAAGTTGGCTGCTTGATAGTTATCACTGCATTTTAACAATTTTCATTCCTCAAGGTGCTCTGGCACCCTGCCTGATTTGTAACTCTGGCTTGCAGATATTTTTAATCTAATGATTGGCATTTAGGGCAGCTTTTTGCAAGCAAAGAAGATTTTTGTATTTTTCTACAGGTAATCCTTGACTTACAACAGTTCATTTAGTGATCATTCAAAGTTACAATGGCACTGAAAAAAGTGACATGACCATTTTTCACACTTATGACCATTGCAGCATTTTTCACACATTATCATTGCACTGTAATGAGAGGCCAAATGAGGAGAAGCACCCCTGAACATGAGTGATGTTGAGCAAGCCATACCCCCCAACTAAGCCATGCCCACAGAATCGGTTGTTAAAAAAACTGAATCCCATCCCTGCTTTTACCACCTTGAAACATTCCTGGGGTAATTGAATTGTGAAATATTGAACTGTAGTCAAATATTGACTACAGTTATATTCTATAGGTCATCCAGTTGGAAAAATCTCTCAACATTGAAGATGAAATCCATACAACAGGCAATATATTTATAATATCAGGTCATTCTGCTGATACTCAATGAAGAGATGGAACATACCATGTGGTGCATCATCAATTACTTTATTATCCGACATGGATTATTATATAATTCAGATACGTCACATTGGGTGTTATGACCTGACAGATATTTCATCATCCTTAGAAGCTCCCTACCTAGTAGAAAAGATATACTAGGTCCTTAGGTAAATTTGACATGCGCATGAATATATCTATATAAATATACTGTGCATGAATAAATCTGTATAGTATGAATATATCTGTCTAAGTCAGTGAAATGTAGAAGTTAAAGTACTGGTCTAGGAGTGGGGAAACCCAGGTTCTAGTCCTCCCTTAGGCACAGATGCTGGTTGGATCACTTCAGAACAGTCTTTCTCTCTCAATGGACCCTGTGAGTCTTTGAATCACGGGAAACTCAAAAAAACATCTATTTGCTAATATGTTCTGGACCAGCATGTTAGATCATGGTCCATAATCTTCAATGAAGAGGCTTTCATCCTGCAGTTGACTCAGGCTGATAATATTACTACCACCACCACCACCATCACCACCACAACCCACCCCCCATGCACATAAACTGGGGAGTCGTGTTATTGCACGTGATGTTAAATATGTTGCCTAAAGCATTGTATGAGGACTTTAAAAATGCAGGATAAAGGTTTACTCTGTGTTGACACCACAATGTAAGTGGAAGGGAGATTAAGGCCTTGTTTCCTGCTCTATTAAAAAAAACCAAAGGTCTATATAGCAATTAGTGATAGGGAGAAAACTTCCATTGGAACCCATGGAAACTGTGATGTTTTTATTTTATTGCAGTATGAAGGGATCCTTGTCAGAATCATTTCAGCGAAGGAAGAATCATTTCAGCAATGACAGTTAAATCTCCCCTCCTGGCTGTTATTGTTCTGTACATTCATTAGCATTCTTGAAACCCCACGCTTTGATTGGACAAAGCGCGGGGCGATCTGATTGGTTTAGCGAGCTGCGCTGATTGGTCCGCTGAGAATCTCCCGCGATTGGTGGAAACAAATCGCTGGAGATTCAAAGTGGTGTCATTGGCCGCGGCCGCCGCGGCTTGAGAATAAAAAGCCGCTGTTTTTTTCCCTCGGAGCCAGATCGGTTCTGGGGACCAAATAAAGAGCTGAAACCTAGTCACCACCTCCTGGTCTCCTTACCGACGGACACGACACTGGCGACGAAGGTGGGATACCGAGTCTGAACCCCATTGAGCACGTGTCCGACGGAAGCAAGACCGACGAGATGGCTAGCATCGCTCCGCCCGCGCCGTTCAACCCCGCTAGCGAGGACTGGGAATCCTACACGGATAGATTCCACATGTTCCTCGAATGCAGCAACATGAAGGATGCCACCGGGCCGAAAAAATGAGCTGTCTTCCTGACATACTGCGGGCCCGCAGTGTTCAAGATGGCGAAAGCCCTAGCGAAACCCGCTGACGTCACAGGGACGGACTGGGCCAACCTCGAACCTTTACTCTGCAAACACTACGCTCCCGCCGTGCCCACCCTCATCATGCGGCACGACTTCTATCGGTGGAACCAGAGATCGGGCAAAAGCCTCAGCAACTTTGTTGCAGAGGTGTGGAACCTAGGAGGACTGTGCGGATTCTCCGACATGGACGAGGCCCTACGGGACCGAGTCGTGCTCGGACTTCGGGATCCAGTCCTACAGAGTCGGCTGATGGCCAAAGGTGACATCGCCCTCGCCGATGCCATCTCTGAAGCCACCGCAGCCGAGGCCACCTGGCAGTCAGCGAACCGCATGTGGAGACCGGACACAGGGGACCGCATCGTGACCAACAACCCTGGATGGGCGACCGAGGCCCAACCGGAAGCAAGTCACCGCGAGACCACCACCCACCATGGCAAATTCCACTCCGCCTCCGACACTTCGGATGAGGAGGAGGAAATCCACTGGCTCCAGGCAGGACGTGACCAATGCAGTCGGCGGGGTCATAAGTCGGGGACTGCGTGTACCGGTTGCGGAGGCGACCACCCTAGATTCGAGTGCCGTTTCTTCGATGCAGTCTGCCGGCACTGCGACAAAAAGGGTCACATCGCCCGCGTATGCCAATTAAAGAAAGCCTACAGCCCCAGATGGTGGGACCACAGCGAGCGGAGACAGGATAGCACACCCCCCCAGAACCAGAGATTGCCCAGCCGACAGCCGCTGGGACCGGAGCGGGTGAACCCGACGAGGTGGCGAGACCAGGCGGAAGGAGGAAACCCACCAGACGGTCATCATCGGCCACGCATCAACCACCGATGCCCGAAAATTCTACATGGAGGTAGGCATCGAAGGCGAGCCATGCAAAATGGAGGTGGACTCCGGGTCCTACCTCTCCATGGTCACCTGGCAAGAGATCAAACATTTGGTGCCTACCATCCAAAAGAAGGGACTGGAGAACCAGAGACTAATCATTAAAGACTACCAGGGAAACCGCATCCCGGTAGTCGGAACCGGACAATTCAGAGTGACATTTAAGGGCCGCACTGCAAAGCTTCCCCTGACGATCGTGGACTGAGACTGACCCAGTCTTTTCAGACTGCAATGGTTCGCACCGCTCGGCATCGAAGTCACGGGCATCAACCACATCGCCAAGACTGATTGGGAGCAACAACTGGCACGGGACTTCCAGGAAGTGTTCGATGGCACCCTAGGCAAGTACCGAGGGCCCCCTATCTCCTTCAGCCTAGACCCTAACATTCCCCCGAGACGCCTAAAACCAAGGCGGGTACCTTTCGCACTCCAGCCAAAAATTGACGAGCAAATTGACAAGCTCGTCAAGCAAGGGGTCCTACAACCAATAGACCATGCCTGGTGGGAGACCCCAATAGTCACCCCAGTCAAGCCCGATGGGTCGGTGAGAATCTGCGGGGACTATAAGGCCACCCTAAATTGCGCCTTGCAACAAAGCACCTACCCTATCCCAGTAGTGCAGCATCTTCTGCATACCAGGCGGTTCCATTGACGAAGCCGAGAGACACAGAGAACCCGACCGAACCGGCCGGGAACCAACCCACGACTAACCTGCGCAGGTCCAGTAGGCAAGTACGGAGCCCCGCCTACCTACGGGACTACATTACGTAGGACCAAACCAAGAGGGGAGGGGTGTTCTGTACACTCATTAGCATTCTTGAAACCTTGCGCTTTGATTGGACAAAGCGCGGGGCGATCTGATTGGTTTAGCGAGCCGCGCTGATTGGCCCGCTGAGAATCTCCCGCGATTGGTGGGAACAAATCGCGGGAGATTCAAAATGGTGCCATTGGCCGCGGCCGCCGTGGCTTGAGAATAAAAAGCTGCTGTTTTTTCCCTCGGGGGACCAAATAAAGAGCTGAAACCTAGTCACCGCCTCCTGGTCTCCTTACCGACGGACATGACAGTTATGATCCTTCAAAATAGATCAGTAAACTTAATACTTAAATCTAGTAATTCTCAGTGCAGAAGGGGCTGCATTTAAGTGCCCAATATGGAGGCAACAGCAGCTATGAAATCACTCTGTAGAAATAAAAAGAAGACTCACTCTACAGCAATGAAATCAATGCAAACTGAGCCAGGACCAGCGGTCCAGGAACCTTTCAATTTACAACCATTTAGTGACCATTTGAAGTTACAATGGCACTGAAAAAGTGGCTTTTTTCACTTATGACTTGCAGCATCCCTGAGGTTATATGATCAAAATTTGAATAGCAATAGCAACAGCACTTAGACTTATATACCACTTCAAAGTGCTGTACAGCCTTCTCTAAGTGGTTTACAGAGTTAGCCTATTGCCCCCAACAATCTGGGTCCTCATTTTACCAGTCTGGGAAGGCTGGAAGGCTGAGTCAACCTTGAGTCTGGTGAGATTCGAACTGCCAAATTGCAGTCAGCTGGCAGTTAGCAGAAGTAACCTGCAGTATTGCACTCTAATCAGTGTGTCACTGATGTGGCATGACAGCTAGTTCATATTTGAGCGGTTGCAGTGTCTTGAGGTCATGTGATCTCCTTTTGCCAACGTCATGCAAGTAAAGTCAATGGGAAAACCATATTCACTTTACAACTGTGTTACTAACTTAAACAACTGCAGTGATTCACGTAATACATGTGGCAAGAAAAGTCATCAAATGGGGGCAAAACTCACTTAACAACTGTTTGAGTTGGAGTGGAGATTTTGGGCTCAATTGTGACCATAAGTTGAGGACTGCCTCTATATGTGAATGGAACATCCAAAAGGGATGTTGCTAATTATTCAACACCCCAAACAGGAACATTCCTGTGTCTGCTATTCCTTCTTGGGATGTTGTTTCAAACTTCAGGACCATCTTCCTTCTGGGTAAATATAATCTGGATGGGGTTTTGTGTGTATCAGAGCAGCTTTCTCAGTACGATCAATTGAAAGCCATTCCTCAACACAAGCAGGGAACCTGGGGCGAAATCATTTATAGGGGACCTGATTTGGGGTCAGGGTTTTATGAGTACAGACAAGATATAAAATGTTGTCTTTGGCTGTTAACGCAGGTACAAAATATATATATCTCACATATCTCACAAACAGCTGGTGTCATACAGTTCTTAGTATAAGTTGGCTCATGGTCAAATCTTTGCTCATCCAGATAAGCATGTCATCCTTGTTAAGTCCTGGGCATGGGCGCAAGGAACGGAGACAAGACATCGAACGGTGACTTCAACTCTTTATTGTAAAGAAAGAACAGAGCAAATACTCGGGCAGCAGCAGCTCTTTTATAGAGCTGGCTGCTGTCAAAACAACCAATGATTTGAGTTTACCACTTCCACAAGCGTCCAATAAGAGGGGCCCATTTAACAGCCAATCAGACTGGCCGAAAACGACCAATCACGACTCGCTATTCGCGGGCCAATGATAAGTGCAGGATTACAAGCCTGCTGTAAAGTAAAGCTGTTTAGTGTTGTATCGCTGCGTTGGCTTAGTCCATAACAAGCCTCATTTTACTTGAAAGACTGTTAGGATAAAAAGGAGATGAGCCAGGTTCTCTGTGAATGAAGAGTGAAATAAACATATACAGTGGTGGGTTTCCAATTTTTTTCCTACTGATTCTATGTGCTTCTCACTGTGCCAATCAGAGGTAGTATTTGCTGGTTCTCCAAACTGGTCAAAATTTCCACTCCTGGTATGCTGGAACCGGTTCAAAACAGCTGAATACCACCTCTGAACAAATATCTAAAAATAATCCTTAATAAAAGAGGTCTTATGATTTAATCATATGGTAAGGGGATATTACTATCTTTCCTATTAACATTAACATTGTTTACAAATGACATTTTCTCCTGAAATTAGAATAGCGGTAACACTCTCTTTTCCTGATGCCCTTTAAATATTTTAAATTATATTAATGTTTCCATCTGATTTAAGTGATTCTTTGTAACTTTTCCATTCAGGATGATTAGGATTCTTCATATGGGTTTTTTTTTCCTCTTGTTTTAGTGATGAAACTCAGTTCCCAGGGTTTAGATTTCAGTGGGGCAAATCAAAATGGGCACTTCTTAAGATGGGGAAGGAAAAGCAAACACCACCCTGTATTTAAAATTCCTGGTTGCTGAATACCTGGGAAAACTTTATTGATTGTGCGAAAAACAAAACCCAATGTGAACACCAATTTCAAAAAGAAAAAGACCATGGGAAAAAAAAAAACATTGTGTATGCTGATAAGCACGAAGTAACCAAAAAGGGTTTATATATATATATATATAAAACAGTGTTATCTCTCTGGGAGGTAGACAGTCTGAAGTGCCAATAAAAACTGTAATTACACTCACAATAGGAAGCTGCATAGCAAGCAACAGCAAGGTTTTTTTCTCAAGACCTGTTTGGGTACGTTAAGATTGCAGGTCTCTATTATACATTCTGGTGCCCTGTTCTCACATATTTCTTCAGAAGGGAAATGAGGGAGAATGGGAGGGGGAAAAGTTAATTATAATCTCTTCTGGGATAAATAGGACCATAATAGGTAGACATAGAGGAACCAGTTGTGAAGCTTCTCTCCTTTCAATTTTTTTCAGCCATTCCATTTCACAAAGGTAAGGCCTGGGCCACATGGATGTTTCCCTGCCCCTCCTTCTTGTTTAAACAACTTGAACCTTCAGATAGCTGATATATGATAAAGGCTGACCCAACCCACTCTCTGAGAGTGAAACAGAACAGCATTTACCTCATGGCTGTGAAACTTCTAATTTATTTTGCGTCCATTTAGAAATCAGTGGGGCACCATTACATGGACACATATTCCACCCTTGGCCTTGTAACTGTGGATCACCACAGAGAGACCTGCCAGGCTAATTCTTGTTACGGCTTTGGAAGCAAGGAACTTTTTCTCCAGCTCTTTTTGTGGTTCTCCCCAAGGCTATTTCAGGTCAATAGCTACAGCAGTGGCAGTCAAGCCCCATATCCACTGGAGCTCATAGTGTAGCAGAAGAGCAAGCTGAGCTGCAAAGCAGGGTTAAACATGTAATCAGTTTGGAATCATTGTGTTGCCACAAGACATTCAGGTCCACTCTCCTCCCCCCCGAATTCCATTAACTCTTATTTAGTGCCAATTTAGCTTTGATTGTGAATTGATTAATGTCAGGTGCAATAACCAGGAGCATTTGTTGAATTCAAAGCACAGAAGAGTTTATTGTTGCTACCTATACACAAGAATGCAGTCAACTAATGGTCAAAGCTAAAATGCTGCTAGATAAGGATCAACAGAATTCAAAGGGAGTTGGGCTTCGGTCTCTTGTGGCAACTCAAGGACTCCAAACTGATGACACATTTAACCCCATTTTCCAGCTCAGTCGCTCTTCTCCTACACATAGTCTGTAAAAAAGAATCAGAAGAGAAATGAGCAGAATAGCACACACTCATGGATTCAACTCAAAGAGGGTTTTCTCTCAGCCCTCTGCCCTCAAAATTCTATTTCTGCACCTTGTGTCTCCCAAGCTGCCATCTAATCCAATATCTATCAAAGATAAATAAGCACAACTGCTGTCTTATTATGCACACACTCACACATGGATGTCCTAATTTTAGGAACATATCTTGTGATCCACCCAGAGATGCTGAGGATAGGGAAGCATGCAATCTATTTCCTTCTAGAGATTCACCTCAACAAAGTTATTTGACTTGCCGAGGCCTGTTGCACCTTCAAATACTTTGCAAAGCAGCTCCAAGCAACTCAGCTCACTCTTGGCTTAGGAAATATCTGCATTGGGTGACTTTGATTTATTGTCTAGAAGTAGGGTGCTACTTCATTTTGTGAGAGTTAGCTAGGTATAGAAATCTAATTGGAAGTGCCTTTTTCAGAAATATTCAAAGTATAACCCTGCCACCACTTGAACCTGCAAATTTTAGGCTGCTCTCCTGTGCATGTTGACCCTCCTTATGTATAGAAACAGAGAAATGAATAAGTTCACTTCATACTTTAGTGGTTAGAAGAGGGAGCGTTCCTAAGTGCACTAATGTGCCTATTGTCCCTGTAAATGTCATTTTTATTCTTTTATTCTTGTTCTCATTTTTGTTTCACAAATTCTAATAAATAAATAAAGAAAATAAAGTTGTGTTTAAGATAAATTTTTAAGATAAATCTTCTAGAGCGGCATGTTTGGATTACATTCACAGAATGGATGCCATATTAAACCAGCTTATGCACAAAATGGCCGATGCAAAAGACCAGTTTAGCAGAAGACAACTTAGCACTTCAGCAACATTTTGTTAAGAGCTATTTGGGGATCTAGAGAAGTTCTGCTAATCAAGTTAATGCTTGAGATCTACTGCTTTGCTCTGGAGCATGGCAGTTTTCAATTTATTGTTCAAAGCAAACTGAATAAAGTCAGATGAAGTAGAAAGCTTAATCGGCACCAAAGGAGGACTCTAAAAATATCCATGCTGCCTATCCCTGAGTCAATAGGGCAGAGGTGGGCAACTATGCCCCTTGTATGGCCTGTGGACTTCCTCTCCCAGAATTCCTGAGTCAATCATACTATCTTAGGAATTCTAGCAATTGAAGTCTACAGGTCATAAAAGGATCACAGTTGCCTACCCCTGCAGTAGGTGGATAGTCTATCCCCAAGTCATTAGATGGCAATACTGTTCTGTATGGTTAATTTGCATTCTTGTAAATAGGCCTTCCAATTGGCTAAGACGCGCGGCAACCTGATTGGCTGAGCAGGCCGTGGCTGATTGGCCGCGATGAATCCCCCGCGATTGGAGGAAACTGATCACGGGGAATTCAAAGCAGTGTCATTGGCTGCGGCTTGGCCGGCTAGGTTGATATAAGCTGCGGTCTAGCCTAGCCACCCCGAGCCGATCTCGGGACTTAATAAAAGAGCTGAACTAGTCACGGGCTCCCGAGTTTCCTTCCTGCAACGAACTTAACACTGGCGACGAAGGTGGGATCGCGAAATTGAAACTCACTGAGCACGTGGCGCCGCAGACAAAGAAACCGACAAGATGGCCAGCATCGCACCATCCGCACCTTTCAACCAAGCTACTGAGGACTGGGAATCCTACATAGATCGGTTCCTGATGTTCCTAGAAAGAAGCAATCTCAAGGAAGCAAACGGACAGAAAAAAAGGGCCATTTTCCTGACACTGCGGGTCCGCAGTGTTTAAGATGGCGAAAGCTCTCGCAAAGCCCAAAGATGTGAAAGAGATGGACTGGGCTGACCTCGAGCCTTTGTTGTGAAGCCACTAAGCCCCCACCATACCCACCGTCATCCAGCGACACAACTTTTACCACCGGGATCAGAAGGGGGGTGAGAGCATTGGCGACTTTGTCGCCGACCTCCGAAACCTGGGGGGCATATGCGGCTTCACTGATATGGATGAGGCACTCCGAGACCGCGTTGTCCTCAGGCTCAGGGACCCAGTTCTACAGAGCCGACTGACGGCAAAGGGTGACTTCCCTCACCGACGCCATCACCGAAGCAACCGCCGCCAAAGCGACCCGAAAATCCACGGCCCGAATGCGGAGACCAGGTACTGGGGATCCAGCCACAACAACCGAGATGACACTGGAAACAAGCCGCTGACTCACCACCACCCACCATGGCGACCTCGACTCCGCCACCAACACCACGGACGACGAGGACACTCACCGAATCCAGACAGAGTGAGATCGGTGCATCCGACAGGATCGTAAGTCGAGACCCAACTGTGCCGGGTGCAGAGGCGACCACCTGCGATCGGAATGCCAGTTTCTCGATGTGATCTGTCGGCACTGCGACAAAAGAGGTCACATCACCCGAGTCTGCCAGCTCAAGAAAACCTACAGCCTCGGATGGTGAGACAACAGCAACCAGAGACGAGATGGCACCCCCCCCAGACCCAGGGACCTCCCAACCGAGAATCGTTGGAACCGGGACGGATGGGGTCGACGGGACGGCGAGAACCAGCAGAGAGAGGAAACCCACCAGACGGTCGTCATCGGCCAATCCTCAAGCACAGACACCTGAAAGGTATACGTGGAAGTGCGCATTGAGGGCAAGCCATGCAAAATGGAGGTGGACTCCGGGTCCTACCTCTCCATGGTTGCATGGCAGGAAATCAAGTGCCTGCTGCCCAACATCCATAAAAGGGGGCTGGAAAGCCAGAAATTAATCCTCAAAGACTACCAAGGAAACCGCATCCCGGTAGTTGGAACAGGACACTTTAAAGTGACCTTCAAGGGACGCACAGCAAGACTTCCACTAATGGTCATGGATAGAGACTGCCCCAGCCTTTTGGGACTACAGTGGTTCGCGCCACTTGGGATCAAGGTAACGGGCATCGACCACATCGCAGAGGCAGACTGGGAAGAACAACTCGCAAGGGACTTCCAGGAAGTGTTCGACAGCACCCTAGGCAAGTACCGAGGGCCCCCTATTTCGTTCAGCCTAGACCCCAGCGTTCCCCCCATATGCCTAAAACCACGGCGGGTACCTTTCACACTCCTGCCCAAGATCGATGAGCAAATAGACAAGCTCATCAAACAGGGAGTCCTGGAGCCAACCGATCACACCCGGTGGGAAACCTCCATAGTCACGCCAGTCAAGCCCGATGGGTCGGTGAGAATCTGTGGGGACTATAAGGCCACCCTAAACTGCGCCTTACAACACAGCGCCTACCCCGTCCCAGTAGTGCAGCACCTCCAACACTCACTGGGGGGTGGCAAGGTTTTCACGAAGCTTGACCTGGCACAAGCCTACCAACAATTGCTGGTCGACGTGGAAACCGCCGAGGCGCAGACCATAGTAACCCACCGGGGGGCTTTCCTCTGTAAGAGACTCCAGTTCGGAGTCAGTGTGGCCCCAGGAATCTTCCAAAGCCTCATGGAGAGACTCCTGCAAGGAATCAAGGGGGTGGTGCCCTACTTCAACGACGTACTGGTATCGGCAGCCAACCAAAAAGAACTGGAGGGTCGCCTGAGGGAGGTACTAACGAAGTTCAAAAATGCGGGGCTAAAAGTTAAAAAAGAAAAATGCCAACTGCACACCGAGAGGGTCGAATTCTGGGGTACCTTTTAGACCGGCACAGAATTCACCCAACCTAGAAAAAAATCAGAGCAATCAAAGAAGCCCCCAGACCGAGGAACAAAACGGAACTGCAGGCATTTCTAGGACTGCTTAATCTCTATAATGTTTTCCTGACCCAGAAGGCGACCGCGGCAGAGCCTTTGCATAGGCTTTTGGACAAGGCGGCCACATGGAATTGGGGGAAATGCGAGGAAGCCGCCTTCACCAAAACCAAGGACCTGCTCACCTTGGATGCCGTCCTCATCCAATACAACGAGACCCTACCACTAGCAGTTACATGCGACGCATCACCTTTCGGCGTTGGCGCTGTTCTCAGCCACACTCTCCCCGACGGAAAAGAAGCACCCATCGCCTTTTTTTCCAGGACCCTCTCCAAACCGGAACAGAACTACAGCCAACTGGACAAAGAGGCCCTGGCAATCGTCGCCGCAGTGAAGAGGTTCCACGAATACCTCTACGGCAGGACTTTCACCATCATCACCGATCACAAGCTGCTGCTGGGAATCCTGGCAGGGAACGGGGCCACCCCAAACATTCTATCACCAAGAATGACAAGGTGGTCCGAGTTCCTTGCTGCCTACAGCTACCGGCTATCACACCGACCCGGTAAGACAATCACCCACGCAGACGCCCTGAGCCGCACGCCGCTACCCGACCTGGAGACCGACCCAGCACCCACAACATCCACCCTGAGCATAGAAACTCTACCTGATCTACCCGTAACCGCATCAGACATTGCCCGCAAAACTAATAAAGACAAGCGTCTGGCACGGGTGTTACATTGGGTAGAGAAGGACATTCTGGAACCGGCAAACAGAACTGTCACTACAAAAAGGTTTTTTACTATGGGGGGATAGGGTTGTTATTCCAGAAAAATTACAAGGGAAGGTATTGGACTTGTTATACGAGGGGCACCCGGGCATCGTTAGAACAAAAGCCCTGGCCAGGAGTTATGCCTGGTGGCCAGGGATGGACAAACAGATCGAGGGGTGGATGGCAGCATGCAAATGGTGCCAAGAAACCAGGCTGAGCCCTCCCGCCGCACCAATCCTGGAATGGGAAACCCCCAGGGGACCATGGTCCAGGATTCACATAGATTTTGCCGGGCCCACGAAGGGACACACATTCCTCATCACGGTAGATGCTTACTCCAACTGGTTGGAGGTAAGCAATATGAAAACCACCACCATGGAGGCCGTCACCAAGGAACTCAGCAAGCTGTTCACAACCCACGGCCTCCCAGATGTCATCGTATCAGATAACGGGCCCCAATTCACCTCGCTGGAATTCAAAAAATTCCAGCGCTCTCACAATGCCAGTACATCCGGCGGCAAATGGGAGGGCGGAACGAATGGTTCAATTTACGAAAAAAACAATTCAAAAAATAGAAAACGGGGAAATCCAAGAAAAAATAAAATGCTTTTTATACAACACATAACCCCAAACACGACAACCAACAAAAGCCCGGCAGAGCTATTAATGGGGAGGAAATTAAGGTCCCCACTCGACAGACTACACCCCACGTAGAACCCAGAAAAAACCCCAAACTCCTCAAGCAAACACCGAACATTTATACCAGGCGACGCGGTATATGCAAAGAACCTTACCGGGGACCCACTCTGGGTACCAGCAACCCAAGTGACAAGTCCCCACTCGTACCGGCTACAGACAGCCGACGGACGAGCATGGAAGAAACACATCGATCAATTAAGATCGAGAATCTACATGGAAATACAACTGACAGGCAAACATACACAGAAGAAGAAACCTCAGGGGGAAGGGGAAACTCAGATACCAACCATGAGGGGAGGGGGAACCCAGAAAACCAAAACAACCACCCCCCCACAAAAAGAAAACCAACCATACTCACCAGCAGAACCACCGACGGAGGACCAACTCGAAGCCTCGCCTGGTAGGAGCAGCCCAGCAAGCTCAACCAGCCCGGAAAGACCAGGTGGGAAGAACAGGACCAACAGCTCAACCAACCCGGGTAGACCAGGAGGGAGCTGCAGCGAAAGGCCGGGCCCAACCTTCCAGGAGGTTCCATCAGGAAGGCAAGGAGCAACACAGAACCCATCCGAACCGCTCACAGACCAGACGCCAACTAACTTGCGCAGGACCAGTCGACAAGTACGAAGCCCTGCCTACTTATGGGACTACATTACGTAGGACCATACCAAGAGGGAAGGGGTGTTCTGTATGGTTAATTTGCATTCTTGTAAATATGCCTTCCAATTGGCTAAGACGGGTGGCCGCGGCTGATTGGCCGCGATGAATGCCCCGCGATTGGAGGGAACCGATCACAGGGAATTCAAAGTGGTGTCATTGGCCGCGGCTTGGCCGGCTAGGTCGATATAAGCCATGGTCTAGCCTAGCCGCCCCGAGCCGATCTTGGGACTTAATAAAAGAGCTGAACTAGTCATGGGCTCCCGAGTTTCCTTCCTGCGACAAACTTAACAAATACTAGAGTAAGTAACTCCTGAATGCACTGCCAGACATATTTAATAGACTCAATGTAAACAAGGGCTTTTAAAAAAAACTATGCCTCTGTTTATAATATCCAGGCTATATTTGTCTGTTCTGGTGTTCTTTACACCTAAAGGCAGAAATAATAGGAAATGCAACCAGGAGGAGACTACTAAATCCTTTGCTATACCCACACATTTTTGCTTGTTAATACTTTGCTTCCATGTATTGCACTGTTGTTTTTACAAGAAAGTTCTTTATTCAAAAGTCCAGTTTCAGGGAAGAAACAAACAGATCAAAAATCTCATTCTTCCATCTGTTAATCCTTTCCTTAGGTGACCTCCACCCTCAAATTGTGGGTCTTCCAAACTGTTATTTAATTGAGTATCTTCAAAAAAACAGACAAGCACATTAATGCATGCACACACTCACAGGCAATTTGTTGGAAATGTTGTATATAGCTCTACAAAGCAAGCAGAAAAACACATGTGGACTGTGCACTTTCTGTTTTGTAGGGCTACACAAAACAGCTTACAAAAAACAGATGTATAGACCTGAGATCCAAAATGGGATCAATACAAGGAATAGTTGTTGAGTGGGGGTGTTGGAATACAATGGTAATGTATTTTGTATTCCAACACACTTGCTATCATTTTAGGAATATATTATGATCCACTCAGAGTTAAGAGCTGGCAGGATATAAGCCTATTATAATTATTTTCATTTTGCTTGAAAACTGTGGTAAACACAAAATGCTTTGTCAAATTTCAGCCATGATCTAAAAGTAGTTTTTCTTTACAAATATCCTACATCGTATGACCCTATATAAAATAATTGGATTGTCTTCTATTCTGAGCTAAATCAAAGCAATAAAGATAAGCTTAATTATTCATAGTACTATGCAATAAAGAAAACTGAAATGCCTTCAATTGTTAAATGGAGAATTCAAATATTAAAGGATGAATGTTGAGCATAATAAAGGTGCAGCAAGGAAATGGTTTTTTTAAACCTTGTAAAAATTATAACTATGGAATGTCATTGTAATGAACCATAATGATCGGAAATGAGGGTCTAATTTCAGATTATGGTTTTAAAGTGCATTTTTGGAATGCATCTGGATCCTATTGGGAGTAACGAAGGAATCCACCAGGGACCACTTCAAAGGCCATTTTCTCATGACTAAATTATCATGCTTGAGCATTCTGTTGCATGTACCATGTTATATTATGTATGATTTTTGACTGCTCCTAATGTTCCATTAGTCATTTCCGTTCTAGCTATAAGACTTCAGACAGTTCCTTGCACTTTTCTATGTACAATCAATAAAAAGCCACATAATTTTCTATGTACCATCCTGAGCAGTGATTCTGCTGCATTTATTATACGGAAGAGGGGAACAACGATCATTTTGAAGGGAGTATAATATTTAATAGTTGTACATGAAATGTATATTCTGAATTTTCACTGTTAAACAATAGCAAAAAGAGGTTGCTGTAAAAACCTTTGCCCAATATT